>CM050175.1:28355073-29625073 GCA_027410445.1 Discoglossus pictus
TATATTTTCTCCCTTAACACTAAAAACACTTAAGTACAGTATTTACCCATTCAGGTTTTGTTTATGAGATGTGTATATATGTGTTCAATGGAAAAGCTTAAAATTCACTGTTACATGGTCATATGTTTAAAATATACTCATTAAAATCAACACTTGATAAAAGCCCAAACATTTATAGAATGTAAAAAAAAACACAGACTCTGCCATTTTGTTTTCTGTCTATCAAGTTTGTGGGGTGGGGTGAGATCTGAATGGGCCTCAAGATTCTATCTACGCTATTGGAATGTAACACATGGGGTTAATTGTAGATGCTTCAATAAAAAAAAATCTGTTTAATTTTCATGACCATAACTGGCTTCACCATTCACACAAATGAGTAAGCATTTTATAATTGTCTATGGAGGATATCACATATAAGATGCCTTGGCAAAGGAGAAAAAAAATTATAGTTGCTATTAGATCCAGCATTTATATTTCATAGTATCATAAGTGCTACTTACCATATATTTGGCATTATCGACCACACAGACATCTTCATGTACTAATGAGGGAAGATTGAGTATGTGTTATTTATCACACCTCCATTATCACATTAAACCAATAATATTCCAATAATAGTAATAATAATATTCCAGTTAAAAAACTTTAGAGCTTACCACAGGTATATGAGGAACAGCAATCTCCATTCTTTAGTTCTGAAACAAGCGTAAATCCAAGGGGACAACTCTGTATTTCATTGGAACAATAATTGACATTGCAGCCTGTGGGTAGAATAAAAAAACTTTATTGGTATCAATTCAAAGCGCCAATTATTTTGTACACAGTAGTTGTATTCTCATTCTGAAATTACTTACGGCATTCATTCTTTAAACAGCAAGGCTGGTCTGGGTTTTGTATCTGCACAGCAACAAATCCATTCCTCTCGCAGGAGACAGGGGCTGGATCTGCACATGTCAGTGGCTTGCACTCTACAGTCAGAGTAGTAGCTTTACATAAACATTCTTGGCAGTTATTTATCCAGGTTTCTGAAGCCTGTGAAAATATTTTGTATAGTGTCAGACTGGTTTTAGTCAGAGGAAAAAGGAACAGTGACATAATGTTCTCCAGTTTTATTGAACATTTATTGGTTGGAAGGTTCCAGATTTCTCCAGAGTGTAAAACAGAGCAACTTATTACAAGAACGCAAAATATTATTTTTATTTCTCATTTGTTATTATTTTTGGTTAAGGTGCTATATAAATCTGCATTTATGAAATGATGCTAAACTTGGTAAGTAGAGACTATGATGTTAGTATTCTCTGATATTCTGAGCAGGAAATAAGTTTATTAACTTAGCTTTAGACATGCAAAAGTGTATGTTGTGCCTGTACTATACATGAAATGTACTATTCTCAGTGGAGGATTTCAATGACTCTTGCTCACATAACCTAAATGAATTGCGGTTGATAAGCCTTCTCTCAAAATCCATATCACTGATGATGTGATGGGTGATTGATTGATTGAGAGATTGAGTGATTGATTGGGTTATTACTATGGTAGATTTCCCATACATAAAGTGGACTCATTAGGATGGAGTTTTTCTCAAATTTCAAGGAGGGATTAACTATGGATTAAGATATGGGAACAAGTCCAAATGTGAGTACTCTACCTTTCTAATTTAATGGATAATAGAAAGAGTAAAACAATATTATCTGTGGGTAGGTTTCCTGACTCATGTAAATCTATCCTGTGATGAACCTAAATGCTGAGTTATAATTGGTAGGTATATGTTTTAAAGGAGTCAAGTTTAAAATGGGTTCGGATTAAAAAGTGACAATGCTATGAGGGCTTGACCCAACCAGTTTCCCAGAATGCAGAGCAAACATGATGTTTTTGTGAAGTTAATAAGTTTAATCATTTATTTTTAAGCATATAAATGTGTGTGTGTATGTGTATATATATATATATATATATATATATATATATACTATAGTATATCAATATACTAGCCTATAATTTTTTATCGAACTACCTACTATATAACTTAATACTGAGGGACAGAAAATACCATACCTGGAGAATGACGGCGGAATTGTTGTCCATATTCATTATGCAAGAGTCTATTTCACATATACCACAACACTGGTCATCCATCTTTTTGTACTTATAGCCCTAAAAATATGACAATAAATATGTGAAGATTTGCCGGTAAGGAAATGCTCATCCTCAACCTTTTTATATTCATAACCCTGTGAGATATAAAGCACTATTAGAGAAAATATTCTCAGTCTTTGAGATAAACCCCTAGGCAATATGCCTATGTTCATTACCAATGCCAGCAGTACAAGTGTTATAAAAGAGAGGGACATACCCGTGAGCAATCATCTGCACTGTACACAGTACATTCCTTTAAAATGCTGAGAATGACATACTGTTCTCCATTTTTTTGGCATTCATAAAAAGAACATTTGTTGGTTGGATGGTTCAAGATATCTCCAGGCTGCAAAACAGAGTAAATTATTACAAGAGAAAATATTCTATTTATTCTATTTATTTATTCTATTTATTTCATTGATTTTGTTAAAAAATGTTTTTATAATTTTTGGTTAAGGTGCTGTATAAATCTTAGCTTTAGATACGCAAAACTGTATGTACTATAATTGTAATGTACTATACTCAGTACAATGGAGGATTTCAATCAATATTTTTAGCACCATAAGCTAAATGAAATGTTGATTGATAAGCTATCTCTCACAAAACCCATAGCATGAGTAGAGAATAGCTCTAGACAGAAGAAAGCATAAATATTGAATCATTATTTTTTGTGGATACTTTTCCTGACTTAAACAAATCATTTTTGTTCCATGCTCAAGTGTTGAGTTATAATTCCTGATTAGTGATGTCCCGAACAGTTCGCCCGCTGACTATTCGCGGCGATTTTTGCATGTTCGCGTTCGCAGCGGACGGCGAACACATGCGCTTTTGGGTTCGCCCCCTATTCTTTATCATTGAGGAAACTTTGACCCTGCACCTCACAGTCAGCAGTCACATTCCAGCCAATCAGCAGCATACACTCCCTTCCAGAGCCTTCCATCTGAAGGACAGCAACCCAAAAAGCCCTTTTTAGGGCTAGAACATAATTTATTTTATTTTACAATTTTTTTCTGTGTAATCTAATTGCATATGCCTGCCTGCCAGCGTGTGTGACAGGCTAACACTTAACAGCTTATATTGTGTTCAGTGAAATAAAACACCCCTTTTTGACTGTAATAGATTGAATAGCAATTGCCTGCCTACAGGCGTGTGTGTGAAGCCTATTGCATCTAGTCTGCCAACTTTTGCCAGTGCACAGTGATACGTCATATCTGGTGCAACCGTAGCGTACAGTGACATAAAACAACACTTTTTTTACCGTAATCGATTGAATATCAGTTGCCTGCCTACAGGCGTGTGTGTGAAGCCTATTGCATCTACTCTGCCAACTTTTGCCAGTGCACAGTGACACTCATATCTGGTGGCACCTTAGATTGCACGCACAGTGCCCCAAATTTGAAGTGGGAGGACCGACCAAGCATCTTTTTCCATCTCCCGCTTCCAAAAATCCATGCCATATACATGTCCCCTGATAGTGGACGTAACAGGGATTAAAACGATAGGAATAGTACTACTTAACAGTACACACCTTATAATAACGCAGACAGAGGCAACGCGTATAATCTTCCATGCTGTGCAGTGAAAGCCCCCAGACTCTGACCTGTGTATAATATTCCATGCTGGGCAGTGGAAGCCCCCAGACTCTGACCTGTGCATAATCTTCCATGCTGGGCAGTGGAAGCCCCCAGACTCTGACCTGTGTATAATATTCCATGCTGGGCAGTGGAAGCCCCCAGACTCTGGGAGTCTGAAGAAGAGGAGTCAGAGGAGGAAGGTGGCTTTGAGGAGGTGGAAGACCAAACACAGCAGGCGTCCCAGGGGGCTTGTTGTCACCTTTCGGGGACCCTTGGTGGCTGGGTGGAGGAAGAGACCTTCAATGACATCAGTGAGGACAAGGAACGGGACATGGCTAGCTTGGTATCCAACCTTGTGCAAATGGGGAGTTTGCGGTTGTGCAAAGGGACTGTTTGCGGTTGTTAGCGGTGCATTAAACAGAGAGATTGGTCTGTTACTGTGAAGCGGGTGTAACCCTTACACTACCTGATCAATACAACATCATACCTGATGTTTTAAAGCATGTTATTCCAAACAATTTAGGAATGTTAGGTGATTTATGCCCTTTATGGCTTAAAACCATACTCTGCATCAACTATGTAATTTTCCGTGGGAGTTTTGCCATGGATCCCCCTCCGGCATGCCACAGTCCAGGTGTTAGTCAACTTAAACAACTTTCCCATCACTATTGTGGCCAGAAAGAGTCCCTGTGGGTTTTGAAATTCGCCTGCCCATTAAAGTCTATGGCGGTTCGCCGATGTTCGCCCGTTCACGAATATTTGATGAAGTTCGCGTCCCCTGTTCGCGAACCCAAAATTTGATGTTCGCGACATCACTATTCCTGATATATGTTGTAAAGGAGTCACGTTTAAAGTGGTTTTAAATTAAAGTGGTAACATGTTTTATGGGCTTATTTGTATATCCCACCCAGTTTCCAAGAGTGTGATGCAAACATAGTGTTTTTATTAAGTTAATATGTTTAATAATTTATTTTTAGGCATTTAAAAAAAATATATATATATATATATATATATGATCTACAGTATAGTGTATCTACATACTAGTCTATCATTTTTTATTCAACTATCTACAATATAACTCAATACAAATGGACTTAAAATCACACACTAAAATGTACATACCTGGAGAGTGACGGCAGAACCATTGTCCGTAGTCATTATGCAACAGTCTATTTCGCATATACCACAACACTGGTCATCCATCGTTTTGTACTTATAGCCCTAAAGATATGACAAAAAATATTTGAAGAGTTGCAGTTAAGGAAAAATTAATAATCAACCTTTTTATATTCATAATCATGTGAGATATAAAGCACTATTAGAGAAAGGATTCTCAATCTTTGAGATAAACCCTTAGGCAATATGCCTACCATAATTACCAATACTTTACCTGTAGTACAAGTGCTATGAAAAAGAAGAACATACCGGTGAACAATCATCTTCACTGTATACAGTACATTCCTTTGAGATGCTGACAGTGACATAATGTTCTCCAGTTTTGTTGCATTCATAATAAGAACATTTGTTGGTTGGAGAGTTCCAGATTTCACCAGGCTGCAAAACAGAGCAAATTATTACAAGAAGACAAAATATTCTATTTATTTCTCATTTTCTATTATTTTTGGTTAATGTGCTATATAAGTCTAGATTTATGAAATTATGCTAAATTTGGTAAGTAGAGCCAACATTGTTAAGGAAATAAATGTAGGAGGAAATAAATGTATTAACTTAGTTTTAGGAATACTAAACTGTACTATACTCAGTACAATGAAGGATTTCAATCACTCTTTTGCTCACCATATGTGAAAGAAATTGTTGTTGATAATCCTGCTCACAAAATCAATAGTAGGAAACAGTTTTATGTGGATGAGAGAGCAAAGAGTGAAACATTACATTTTCTGGATATGTTTATAAATATATATATATATATATATATATATATATATATATATATATATATATATATATATATTGTGGTGAACTGCCCCTGGTGGATGGTGCAAATAACACAGTAGGGAGAAGATCTGTACCAGGTAACTTGGAGTTAATCCCCTGGAGCTGGGCTAATTGTAACTGCAGATGTCAAATGACTTTTTAAAAGACACACACACAGAGATGGAGGGGGGCGGCTGATTAGGCTCTGGCCTAAGGGCTGGGAGGAGTCTGTGCGGAGCTGCAGTCTATTTGAGAAGATGTGATGTGAGACAGTCAGGAAGAATGGATCCTGAGAGCTGAGCTGAGATAAACTCTGAAGTAAGGCAGCAGGGAAGACTGCCTAAAATACAGAGACACTGGCAAGTACGTTGGATTGCCTGGATAATACAGCCAGCAACCTAACAAGAGACACTGAGTGTTTCAGTGGGAGCTGGAAGGAGAAAGAGACAGAGCTCCTGAACAGGACCTGGCGGGACTTAAAGAGTGGGTGCCAGAGCAGCACTGGAAGCTGCCCTCAAGAGGGGCAGTCTGTGTGACTGCAACAAGATTTACTAGAGCGACTGTGTGCTCTAAGAGGAGAGGACCGGCAGAGGATCCATTGCAGCAGAGAGAGAGAGAGACTGGACTTAAAGGTACCATCCCTCTGTGTGAAAAGGTATTGTTTTACCTGCAGACCGAGAAACGGTCTCAGGGCTAGTCAGGGTGTTCCTGCAAATAGGCAAGCCTGTTTGTGTAGATGGTTTTTTTTATGCTGCAGTTAAGCTATTGTTTGTTTTGAAACACTTTATTAAAGCAAAGATGAAAGTATATTGGGACTTTATGGGAAAAATCACAGGAGCAACTGTTAGCCAAAGGCCGACCCTGTCACAATATATATATACTGTATATATATATATATATATATATATATATATATATATATATATATATATATATAGTATATATATAGACTAGCCAATTATTTTTTATTCAGCTACATAAAATAACATAGTAAAATGGCATACCTGGAGAGTGACGGTGGAACCATCGTCCATAGTCATTTTGCAAGAGTCTTTTACACATGTACCACAACACTGGTCACCCATCTTTACGTACTTAAAGCCCTAAAAATATGACAATAAATATATGAAGAGTTGCAGTTATGGAAATATTGTTACTGATAATGAACTTGGAAAACGGCTATAGATGAAAGTACAACTGACCTCTTCACATACTGTGTTACATGGGGTGGGATTACATGAGATCATATTGAACAAAGTGTTGGAATCTTTTTCTGCTGTGCACACACACTGTTTACATGAGTCTGTGGCTGTAGGGATTGGGTATCCTACCTGCAAATAGATGAAAGAAATACATATTTATGGTTATATTATCTCTGTTTATATTAAACACATTTGAGTACTGTATTTACCCATTCAGGTTTTTTTTTTAGATATTTATATATTTATTAAATTGAAAAAATTCTAAATTTACTGTTATAGGGTTATTGTGGTCATATATTGAATATACATTCATTTAAAACAACACTTGATAAAAGACAAAATATTTTTAGAATGTAAAAAAACATAGTCTCTGATTTATTTCTTTATAAATGCAAAGACACTACTGTCAAATCTACCATTTTGTTTTCTGACTATCAAGTTTGTGAGCTGGAATGAGATCTGAATGGAGTGCAAGCTTTTATCTACACAATTGTGGCCTCATTTAATTGCGATATGGCCAATTGAATAGTGCTCTATATAAGTACATAGCATATTTTTTTTTACAGAATGTTTTAGTTAGTGAAGACCTTGCTTTTGGTTAGATGTTCACTAACTAAAAACTTCTGTAAAAAAATATGCTCTGTGCTTATATAGAGCCCTATTCAATTGGCCAAATCGCATTTGAATAAGGCCTATAGTATTGAAATGGGGTTAATTGTAGGTGTCTCAGTGGTCAATAGAAAGCAAATCTCTTTCTTTTTTTATGACCATAACTGGCTTCACCATTCACACCAATGAGTAAACATTTTATAATTTTCTATGGAGGATATCATTTTATAATTGTATATGGAGGATATCACACAAAAAATGCTTTGGCAAAGGAGAAAAAAATATATAGTTACTATTAGATCCAGCATCGCCCAATCAACCATTTATATTTCATAGTATCATAAGTGCTACTTACCATATATTTGGCATTATCGACCACACAGACGTCTTCGTGTACTAATGAGGGAAGATTGAATATGTATTATTTATTACACATCCATTATCACATTAAAACGATAATATTCCAGTTAATAAACTTTAGAGCTTACCACAGGTATATGAGGGACAGCAATCTCCATTCTTTAGTTCTGAAACAAGCGTAAATCCAAGAGGACAACTCTGTATTTCGTTGGAACAATAATTGACATTGCAGCCTGTGGGTAGAAAATAAAAAAACCTTCATTGGTATCAATTCAAAGCACCAATTATTTTGTACACAATAGTTGTATTCTCATTCTGAAGCTACTTACGGCATTCATTCTTTAAACAACAAGGCTGGTCTGGGTTTTGTATCTGCACAGCAACAAATCCATTCCTCTCGCAGGAGACAGGGGCAGGATCTGCACATGTCAGTGGCTTGCACTCTACAGTCAGAGTAGTAGCTTTACATACACATTCTTGGCAATTATTTATCCAGGTTTCTGAAGGCTGTGAATAGATCAGGATCCGTTAAGGCCCCCTTCTTTATGGGATGTCATACCCAAGAATCTCCGGTACACCTCTAGAGAAGCCCTAGTTGACCTATGTATGATTATTAAGGTGCATGAACTATGTCCTGTACTATGGATCTTTCTATCTTGAAAATGATACTTTACATAATTAAATAGTGGATTGTACTATATCTTTTGCTGGAATGAAAGGTCTCTACAAGAGAGTTTAGGAGATAAATACAACTATTTAAATATCACACTGTAAATATGTGCTTTACTCCTTCACTAGAGAAATAAATTCTCCCTAGAAATTCAGGTTGCATGAAAACAATCATCTGACAGAATTCTGCTGAACGCATAGAGATTTGGGACAAATAAATGCATTGCCCAATTACAAAATGACATACTTTTTTGGATAATATATAAAAAAACACACACATTTCATAGACAAATACCTATCTTCAAAGGTGTATTTATGATTAGAAACTATCATTAGAAATAGACTCACTTTTTTTGGCATCCCATCAGGTCCAACACAAGCTGGAAGAAAGTAATTGAGCAGCCATTACATACTTGCACTATAATTCATTTGTGCTAATGGATGGTAAAATACTGTATGTATAGGCTGTGATATGAGAGGATGTGTAATGTAACATGTCTCTAAGTGATTATTTTTTTCCAGCAAGCCAAGTCCTATACTTACAGCAGTTCTTCACACACAAATCACAGTACGAGTTGAAGAGTTTAGTTCCTTGAGGACAGAAGCAGCCCTCAGTCAGACCATCGCTGACCTTTACATCCCTGAAACAAGAGTTGGAGAAATCAGAAATGGCCCTACTTTTATACACATTTTCTTTTGTGCTGTAAAATGTAGAATGTATAAAATCATTGTAAGTTTTGCAGTTAATTACAGTGAATTTATGAAAGCATTTTTGCATGTACATGCAAATAGTCTTATCCCTATTTCAAACTAATGTATCCATTTAATATTATTAAAAATAAAGATAAAATTAATTATAACTATTAGCAGATAGATAAGCTAATTACAAAGAATTAAATTAATTCCTTACGTGTTGTCACAGGTGGGAAAATATACTGGGCCGCAAGCGTTGTAAACCTTATCAGATGCACAGTTGTATGCTATTTAAAAAAAAAAGAAAGAGAGAAACTTGTATATACTTTCATTTTCATTATATATTAGTTGGACTAATAAGCTCAGCCAAATTCACATAGATCTATAATTTTCATTGGACCATAATCATTGGGTTTATAAAGAGTAAATCTCAGAGTTAGTCATCCCAAATCAGAGGTGGAGTTTCGTGTCCAAGTTCACTTACGACAACGGCCTTTAGTCTTTCCTCTCCAGTCCACACAGATTCCTTTGGATGTGCACAAAGAAGCATAGATCTCTAAGCTGGAACATTGCACTGTGTCATTGCTGATACGGCAAGCATCATAAAGACACCCTTCGTGGTAAGAATTTGGTGGTATCTTCTCATGGCATTCAGCAAACACTCTATGAACAAAACATAAAATCATTTTGAATAAGATAATTATTTAATTAGTTAGATTTATGGGTTGAGGAGCAAACTAGTGTAACCATCAGTTCACAAGGTCAATCATTCTTGTCAAAAGGTGATATTAGAAAAAGCAATATATACGTCATGTGTGTTCCAATATAGAAAATGTAGGGCATTATATGACGTACATCATAAATATAAACGCTAAACATTTGTCAGCCATTGAACTTAAAAATCTAAACAATATATTATTACCATAACAGAGAAGAATACAGAAAAAGCCAACAATAAAAAAAAATCTGCATTTTCTAGGTGAAATTACTTACTCGCTAAAAATGATATCACAGAGCGGTGCTGGTTGGCATACTTTTGGTGGAGGTGTTGTTGTGATTATTGGTGTAGGTGTTGTTAAAGTAGGTGGCACATTGCAGTATGGTTTATCTGTAACATTGACTTTCCACTCTGGAGCCATTAGAGAACAGTCTTCAATGATTCTACCATTTGGCAAGCGACAGTCTTCAGTGTTGTTGTTGGAGCATGTACCTGGGTTGCAAACAAAATAATGAATACATGAGATGCATGCATTGCAATAAACCAAAGCTGATCAAGGTCCATAAAGCATTAAGCTTTTATAAAGATAAAGATAGAATTATGACTATGCAACTCACCATACATAGACAGAAAATAAGAGTTTTTTTAGAAGAGAACTTCATATAAAGTGTATTTTTTTGATTTACCTGTTCAATGCTCTAACCTCAAAATTTTGCTTCCACTAAAGCAATACTCAAACAAATTTTATATGAAAATAATTTCTTTAATGTTGTGAATCTTAAAGCATTGGACCAAATAAATTAAAGGATGATGTGTTGGATAACTCATGGAGATGTCAAATCTTAGCATGTATGTTTCATAAAATGAATCAGGCTGGAGTAAACTACCAATATGTGTTGAGACAACTACCCAAAAAGCCCAATCAGTGACTGCAAATATTCCAAGACAGAGAAGTGCTGTATTAAGAAGCTGGAGAACAAAATTAGAAAGAATAGTCAATGCCACAAGCTCTCAGGTCTCACAATTTTTATTTGGAATCTCTTCCTGTTCCAACACATAACTTGGAAGTGTCTCTTGTAATTAAGACTTAATTTTTATTCTATACTCACCACTGCAGTTCAAGATGATTTTTTTTTGTCAAGTATATACCAAAATAACAGTATTAACTGCTGTGTAAGCCATGGGCATAAAGCAGTTTTTGTAAAAATCCAAAATAAACTCAAAACTACTGGTTTTGCCCCCCAAAAAAGAAACAATTATTTTTTAAGAGTTCTAATTCATGAATTAGCTTTAGATTCTCCATCAAACACAAGACTGAGTGCTTGAAGTCTAAAAATGAATTCTAAAACAACATTGCCTCCATCATAAGTGCCCCTCATGACAGGCTTTCCGTGTAGGCTTTATCAGAGAATTACCAATAGTTCTTCAACATGCCACCCTTAAGTACATCTGTACAAATAACTATATTTTTTCATAGGCAGGAATTAGAAAGTTTAGTTACATACCACACTGTCCTTCAGTGTTGTACCCAAATTTGCTGAATGGCAGTCTGATTACAAAGATCATTCCACTGAATGAGATGTAAGCATTGATTTCTGGGATCTGCACAATCATGTTGATACCGGCACTAGTAACAGTAATGCCGTTCTTAGTAAATCCTGCATTCACCCATTCTTGGTTAAACCTAATCTGTTGATGGAAAATGGAATGAATAAATTACTTGAAGACAACACAAACTATTTTAGTAAGTTCACAGAAATTAAAAGTTGAAAGTTATTTGTTTGGTGTCATTTCCTGTCAAAAGTGTTTGGTCTAAATTGAACAAAAGCAAATGCACACCTTATAGTCCTCTTATTGTTGAGAGTGAGTGCAAAGAAAATACATATATTTTTATGCATTGGAAGGGGCTGTATTAGCTAAATACATTTCTAATCCAGGTTTACATAATCTTGAAAAGGTATTATGTGTGACGGGCTAACTGAATTTGATGCCGGGAAAACCTGCTACTGTCTGAGTGGAAGCTTGGATATAAGTCACTTTTTTAACATTCTTAATGATTTTTTTGTTACAGGTTCCTTCAATCAATAATAGAGACACCTTTATTATTCAAGGCACATATAGGCTTTTGAATACCTTTTGGATACAAACATTGATTTTCTACGAACTAATAGTGGTGCTTACACAATTAATATATTCATTAATTAATGGATATATTTCTAGTAACCATATGCTGTCCCATTTGAATATTTGTTTGTGTGCAGATACTGAATTATTCTGTATCTAGTATTTACTCTATATGCATCAAAACATGTTGTGGTCTCTCCTTATATCAAATAGAAAACCCTATGTTTATTTTTAATAATTATAAGAGTTACATTTATTGCTCTTATGCTTACACAGTTAAAGCACATTTTACCTGTTCACCATTTTTTGGTGCTAAACAGTACATTTTGGAGACATTATTGTTTAGGATTTGATAATTACATGGTGTGAATACATTTGTTGATTAATAAGCATATCTATCCATAAATATGTCTTATTAATGTGTTCTATTATTTCCCTTGTTGAAGCACTGAACATGAATTTGATTGAGTGGCTGACAGATGTGCCTGGCCTGCTGTGGTCCATATTGTCACAGAAAGTCAGACATGACTGAAGGACTAAACAACAATAACAGCAACAAATTATTTCAATGCTGACCTCTCTGCTATTATAATCTATCTTAAAATACTTCTATAATACCTGACTATCAGAATACCTGACTTCCAGGGAATTATTATATTGGACTCCTACAGCAAAGACTACCTGACTAGATCAAAGAGTGGTATTATTCTGAGATTATTTTTTATACTATCCTTGTGAGAAAGCTTTTGCCATTTTTGTAACTTATGCTTTTACTACACTATGAGGTACATCTGCAATTGTTTTTTGCTTTCATTTTTTTCTTGTGAGAATGTAGTTAAGTAATAAATAATTCTAGACAGATGTATTATAAGCAAATGTGTTAATATCTTTATATTTCAATACTGAAACATGCTTATCTAATAGAGTTTTTGGCCTTTTCATTCCAATCCTTTTTTTCTATGCATGATTAGGATTACTGGCTTTTGAAGGGCATTCCACACAGGAGTCACACTTTAGCTGACTGTAGTTGGCACAATATGATCCAAGAGAAGTGAAGAACATAAGATATGAATATTAAAACTTTCATGTCTTACCCTGTTGGTCATTCTACGTTGGTACATCACACGTGTCAGGATCACCTCAGTGGATTTATAGTAAATCAAAAGAGACTGCGGGCAGGACAAGCCATCCTCAGCATCACAGAAATAATTATCAACAAGAATGCGGAAGTTGTCATATTTAGGAGTAATCTGTTGCACAAGGACGTAGGTGCAGTTGTCTAGGAATGTGTAGTAGGTCCCATCAAAGGTGATATAATGAGGGTCTCCCCATCCACTACAAATACCTTTTGGAGATCAAAACAAGAACATTTGTTGCAAGTATAGCCACAAGAAAAGTATGATTTACGTCTTATGTTTAACATGGTCATATACAAATAAAATAAAAAAGTTGCAAACACACTATCTGAAATGAATATACTATAATTACCGTTAAAAAGCTTACCTCACACAATAGTAATACACTTCTTTAAGATAATTACTCTTAATATATAATATGCTTTCAATGAAAAGATGTAGTAGAAACAGTGGAAGTTTGGGAGACCCAGTCATAACAATTGAAGAAAGTTCAACTAAATTAATACCCCATTCCATAGTCAATGGTGTACCTAAAAACATATCACACTTTTATATAAAATATTCAGTCACCAGCTAGTTCACACAGTATTTTAAATATTTTAATCCCAAAATTAATGGTAAACTGTTGTAACACTGAACATCTGGATTTAATACTTACATTCACATTCATAATGATAACAGCAGCCATCTTCACTGTAAACTTTAACAGGTTCAAAACCATTATCACATGTAATCTGTTTTACTGTTGGGCATTTCTTTGTCTCAATAGAAATCACATTTCTTCCAATGCATTTGGCATTTGTACAGTTGTCCATCATCCATGTTTCATTAATCTGATGCAGTACAGAAAATATGTTGTAAATACAGACAATTAAACACATTTAATATCATTTCTGGACATGACTTTAGATTAACATTAATAATAATTCTTATGTTTTTATTTTACTGTTTAACTGTACAGATAATGAGAAATATATTTCATGAAATATCACACTTATTATACTTATAAATTATCCTGAAGACAGTAATCATATGCTAATTATATTCATAAAATGTAAAAAAAATGTTTTTTTTCTCATTTCTTTTTTAGTAGAAGACATTTTTGCAAAAACAAACAGTTGTACATGTATAGAAATAAAGTCATAAAGCACTTATAACATAAAGATATACATTATGAAAGTTGTTATTCTTTGCTTAATATATTTGCCAATAAAGATTAACACATATTATAATTCAAAAAGTTCTTCTAATATTTTCTGTTTTTCTTTGCCCTTTGTTATTCAAATGTATTCACCATGCTTTCCTCCACCTCCATCCCAATGCTTCCCCTATGTTGGAGTATTAGGCTGAATTTTTGCAATAATGTGGGAATTATTTATGATTATTTATATATAGTAGATAAGGGATGTTGGGAGTTTGAGGAAAGCCCTTTAGAATTAATGTTCCCTGTATAGGGGTATAGTGACCTTATACAACATATTTTTGTTTCGGTTGTTATCATGTATCCCTCCAGTTGGGAAATTAAAAAGTGTGGGAATATATTAGGAGGAATGTGAATGGAGGAATTAGACTGTAGAATCATACATATATTACGCTGTTTGGGTAGTATATTAGGTATGAGATATTGAAATAAATATACAATAAAAGCACAAAATAAACTAAGGAAGGAGAACTTATAATAGGGGAAACAACTTTTCCTTGCCTTCAGATTTGTGTTTGTATTTATGTTTTCCATTTAAATATTTCATGTTTAATAGAAAATGTTAGGATGTGCCACAAAGTCAATTAAGACTGAACATGCTGAATTATGACTTATTTACAGCAAGAACATTCATAACTTAAATCTTAGTGCTAACTTAATGTCAGAAATTGCAGTAATTTACCCTTCTTGGAGAACATTCCGGGGGAGGTGCTGTTCTCAAAGTTGTAGTCGTGGTGGTTGTTGAAGTGGTAGTCGGGGGGGAAGTTGAAGTTTTAGATTTGGTTGTTGTTGATACAGTAGTGGTAGTGGTCGTGGTTGTGGACTTCAGTGTTGTGGTAGAGAGACATTCTCCTTGTAAGCTTTCAGGCTCACACTTGTCATTACAAATTGAATAGAAACGACAGCCGGCCTTATCCATTTTATCGTAAATAACGTCCCCTATGGCAAACAGAAGGTGCTATGTGATTAGATTGCTAACAAAGAAAAACATAAACAAGCTATTTAAAACTGTCTGAATAATCATATTCAGAACTATGATATTAGTGTTAAAACATGATACCTGATAAGAAGAGAGAGTCGTTGACTTTGCAGAAGCAATGGGTGGTCGAGGTTGTTGTTTTGACAGTTGATTCTGTGGTTGTAGTTTTCTTGCTAGTTGTGGTATCTATATGGGTTGTAGAAGGTGTGCTTGTGGTGACCTCTTCTGTTGTTGATGGTTGTGTAGTAATTTCTGTAGATGTAGAAGTTGATGCTTCGTAAGTACAGCATTTGACTTCGATGTTATAGTAGTAGCAAATGTGTGGCTGTTGTTCTATCTTATAACATGTCAACTAAAAGGTAATGTTACATTGTACATGCTGATCTAGATATACCAGGGGGAACCATTCTATGTCTTGTGGTTGATTACAAATAGAGGGTGGTTGTCCTAAACTATGCAATTATATTTCATGCTAATTGAAGAAGAAACACATAGAGCTTTTAAATATTTAGTCTTCATCTATAAATAACTAATATCTTCATTGGTTAAGGATTTGACTACTGCAACCAACTTGACAACTTTCTAGGTATGACAACTACTGTATAAAATGATTACTAGGCAATTTTGCTAGAAATATATTAGGCCACAACTAGTTGTCCAGTCCATATATCGTATAATACAATTTTTCTGATGCAAACTTACCTATAGTGGTAGTGGCTTGTGTAGTTGTAAAGGTAAATGGAGTTGTAGCAGGGGTTGTAGGCACTATACAGGCATGAATAGCTCTGTAGATTGTTCCTTGTTCCTTACATATGGCAATGAGACAGCCTCCAATACCATCAGTAGTGTTGTAAATGACGTCATTGTAGTTGTACATTATGCCGTTGTATTCACAGTGACAGGCTGTAATTCAAAAATTCAAAAATTAAATAAGGGAAAGCTGATATGGGGATGAAAAGTGTGTTCATAGATAACACTCCATCTATAAAAATATTTCTTGCGTTATGAATAAATGCTATTGTATTTGCACAAATTGCCATTCTATTCACAATGATTACCCGTATATCAAACAAAAATTAAATCAGGAAAGAAAAAATGGATGACTGGTAACATTTCATCTGTAACGTTGCTACTGGAACTTATGAATAATTTGTAAATACTAATAAAGTGTGATTCTAAACTTGCAACTAGAATTTCTCTTGGAGTGTTCCACCAACATTATATTAAATTAAATAAAAAATAGAATATAAATGAGTAATAACAACAGTGGATAACAACAGGAGATGAAACCAGATATGGAATTTGAAACACTGTTTAGCTATTTTGGTGGACATTTTGCTTGTCTAGTGTTTTTTAAACTCCATGCAAAGGGAAGCACCACCTAGACAAAAGTTTCTTTAATATGAATGAGTCATATACATAACTTAGCACTTGCCTTTTGTTGTTATGTCTTCTGTTTTTATGTGAAGTGGAGTACTGGACAGCACAGAATATAAATGCTTCTGTCACAGCTTAGAACTCAGCTACTGTTTGATTGACTCTTGTGCTAGCTCTTGAAATGTTGATATAATCCGTTCACACAGCACAGGGTCAGTAACAAAAAGTGATCTTAAAATGTGGCTTTTGTTCCCCATGAACATGGGGGGCTCAACTGGCAAACTAGGCATATTTTACAGAGATAGTTAATCTTTTTAGGTGTGCTTATTAACATAAAAGAAACTTAATTATAGGTGTAATCTATCCTTGTACGGCATAGGTAAATGATGATATACTAACAAACAGTTGTTGAAACCAGAATAAAAAAATATTTTACTGTTTAAAGGCTTTTAATTAGTATTTTGTTAACTGAAACCAATACCTTGGGAGTATGAGGCTTTGCTTAAATGTCTCTAGCCTTTTAAGGGAAGATCAAGTCTACAGTCCTGTAATTTCAATGCAAATCATTGCTTAAGAACATTGCAGAGCACTGTTACAATGCTACCATGTTGAACAGGTGAATAAGATGATTTCACTTGAGATTTGGATTCAAATGACAAACCTATAATATGCAGGATTATAAAAATCAACATACTATGCAAATCAGCAACTATTTATTAATATGTTAGATGTCCAATTACAATTAATGTTGCTACAGCACGCAAGAAGAAACAAATATTTTTTTGCATTTCATATTTCTATTGTCTAAGGGGTGAAATAATGTATTCCAGATATTTTCCTCATGACCTTACCTGCTTTGTTGTAGCTGCAAGATATACCTGACATGGCGCAATCACTGTAAACAGCAAAAAAAGAACATTTATTTTTTGTAAACTATACTTCCACCTTTTATACCTATATATAATAAAATAAATCACATTGCTTTTTCTTTTATATGATGCATCCTGTGTGGTTATCAAACCAGAGAAAGTATGAATATGCTGTACTGTAACACAGAAAATATAAATTGTGCTGAGTTATTAAAACATATTCTATAAATGCTGAGTGCTGGAGAGTGCTTTAAGCCATACTGGGGTGCACCGTTCATTTAAATGCATGGTATCAGGAGCATCAATGTAAATATTTAAACTTTCACTATAAACTAGGATTATAAAAATGTGTAATTATACATTGTGTCCTGTTAGAAATTATCACATGATTGGGTAAAGTTTATAAACAATGTACAAACTGTACTGTTTGAAAAACATCTCAAAATATAACATGAATAAAAGAAATACTAGTCTTTTCTCTAGTAAAATGACAGTTTTATGTAGTTATGCTATATATGCCTTCCTACAATTTCTCATGGTTTCTACCATATTAATGATACTTTACTAATTATATAATGTGGCTTTTTTACCAAGACTGGCAGTTCTCTGTGGTGGGCACAGGTGATCCTGGTTTGTAGTGATTGCCTTCTTTGTCATAGCAGCCACACTGGGCCACGCACTCCATATCATCCTCATCAAAGTAAGGTTTTTCAGCTGGGCAGCTGGGATAACAACCTATTGGAGACAACAGACTTAGAGCTCTGTTCTATTAGAAGTTCAGAAATGCCTCTAACCTGTAATTTTGGCTGTTTGTTCTCTAAATGTTTAGATGTATTCTATTAACTCAAACTCCCAATTGACCTCCTTAAGCCTAAATTCATAAACCCTGCCTTATTAAGTAGGATTTCATTGGGTGTGATCATATGATCTAACACTATTTGAGCAAGCCCGTAAGCAAGTAGTAAATGAGTAAAACATGGAAGTTATATATAATCTGCAATAGGAGCCTAAGAATGAATAAGTGCCAAAAAGTAATAGTTGCCGATCGGGCATGCAATCAAGAAATCTAGCACTCTAAAAAATGCATTAAATTATCTGTTTTAGTTCATGTGGGTTTCATGATATGTATTAGCCCTTTGACTCCTGGGATCAATATTATTCAGAAATAACATTTACAAATAATATTTTTTCATTGCATTTTTGTGGGTTTGTGATTGTTGTGCAAGTAATTCTAATATGCTTCCAAGCCTTTCCATGCTTTTAAAGTACAGTATTGTGTGTTTAATTGCTGTTACAGCTTTAATAAGTGGCCTTGCGAGTCCTATTAACTACTCACAATATTTTTGACACAAAAGAGTTAGACTTTATTCGTGAGCTAGGGCTATGGGTCTAATTGAATATTGATTTTGTGTAATTGTATTAGTTAGAGCTTGTAATATGCATGTTGTATCAAAACCAATGGAGTTCTAAGGCTGAATTTGTGTTTTTGGCTGGCCCATAGTGATTGTGGGCGGGTAACTGGGGCGAGTAGCTTATAGAGTGTATAAATGTATGAATTGGGCAATAGAATAGGGACTTTAAAGAGGGCTTAAGTAGTGTTAGCTGTTTCTGTAGGTTTTAACATTTCCAGCCTAGATCCTCTGCAATTATAGTAATTCTAGACATGAAAAATATGAGGATATACATTATATGACAAGGGAAATGTGCACAAACCAATAGCAGATGGAACATTATGTAGTGTACCATGAATGGTTATTTGTATTATTACCTTCCAAACCCGAGAGCTCATGAACACATTTTCCAGTAGGGTTTCTGCAAGTCTTCATGCATGGAGCTCCACAAGGTTTGTAATGCCACTCACACTCGCCTACAGGGTTGTAGTAATCACAGAACAGAGCTAGAGAAGAAAATAATTAACCATATTAAAACAAAGTAGAAACTGAAAGATATCAAGGGTTTCCATATCTATTATGCCAAGAATGAACACCTTATTAAAACGGTTTCATATTATATGTCCTTATTACTGAGTTACTTACGGCAGATGTTTGGGGTTCTCCAGGAAACACAAATGCCAGCTTCACCACAGGCCTGGGCATAGGCTGCAATGGCTGTACAGAAGCACTCACAGTCTCCACCGGTGTCACAAGCACAGGAGTCAGTGACACAAGCGTCATAGTATTTTGATGGGTCAACCTACAAAAAAATAAGTACTTCATTAAATAGATATAAAATAAATCATTTATTTAAAACTAATTGATTATTTTAAACTGTGATCTATTTGGTGAACTCCAATCATTAAACTTGTCTCTGTTCTATCAACACCATACACAGAACCACTGTATTGTGAATTGTGGTGGCACTTTGCACACATACCTGAACACGGCAGGATGAGAATACATCACTGGTGATGATGCTACACTGTTTTTGTGCCCAGGATTTCCTGTATGGGTTGGCAGAGCATGGATCCATATTTGCTTTGGCATCTGGGCAGGAAGGGGAGAATTTCCAGCTGTTTCCAAACTCAATTACATCTTCGACCACAGACATACTCCTGGTTGTGAAGTCGTTAACACCACTTCCATCATAGTCTCCACACAGCCCACATACTTTCCCCTGTAGAGAAAAGTGTTAATTATATTCAATCATATTAATTTAATGGAAAATGTCTCATGCTTTGCCATTTTTCTAGCACAAATAAAATTATGAAAAGGTATTATGAAGGTAGAACATGTTTATGTTTTATTTTAGATAAACATAATTTATTATTCTGAAAGGATATAGTATTTTTTTTAATTAAACAAAATATTAAAATATGTATATATTAGCTATGTAATATCCTAGACTTATCTATAATTTATAACTTAAGTCCCATAAATGGATCTCTATTGACATATTTTCTTTCAACCATGTGTTCATACTTCAAAATCACTGCTAAGCTTGATGAAGATGCTGGTTTTCTTGTCCCACATAAGGATCAAGCCATTGTCAGCCTCAAGGACGAGGTAGATTCCCATGGGTCGGACCTTGTATGGAACATCATCTCCAATTCCCCTTTCAATCACTGCAAATTGGTCATCAGTGAGGATAAGCTCATAGCTCTGTAAATGGGTAAAAGGATGTCAACGACAATTAGGAATGTAGAGAAAAGAAGAACAAGGATTTGGATATTTCTGGTAAAATGATAATATACTTGACAGCTCAGTACAATTAGAAAGTGTATAATTCTTACCCCTAGGAAGATCTTGATGGCCTTAGAGCAAGTGGTACCTGTGGTGCCACATGGAATATTCTCGGTGATGACCCTGAAGGTGCTGCTGTTCCCAGATTGGCCACAGTGGTCCTAATATGAAGGAAATCATAAACACATATGATTTTGTTCTATTCAGGTTTAGAGACACTAGTTCAATATAAAATATCTTCCTGATCAGGAAAACACCAAAATACTTTACCTGAGCAAGAGTGTATTCACAGTCTCCATTAAAACTGTAGCGTTTCCCATCAAAGGTGAGGTAATGTCCATCTCCATATACAGCACAGGTTCCCAAACATGGATTGCTGGTACATTGCCACATTCTGTTTTTGCAAGTACTGTACAAAAAGAAAATAGAAATATACATATTTAGTATTCATGGATACATGTCATTTTCCTCTCTTACCCAATAAGCAAAGTACACATACCAGGTATTGCAGTTCATTTTGATTTTCTCTCCTGGCTGGTAAGCTGCATCATTGTGGATACATGGACACTGTTCTTCTTTGATGCAGCCACCTTTACCGTCTGATACCAGATCTAGTGGGCATACACATCCAGAAACACATTTCGGGGTATACTGTTGAAACCACAAAAAGTGTAGTTAAAGTAAAGCACTTGCAGCGCAATTTATACAAAAGCTCTACACTTAATTTCCATTATTGAGATGTGCCTGAATTATTAATGTTGCTGCTATGTATGTCTACATCAGTCAATATTTTTCTCATGTGAAAATTAATTTTCACATATGTACATAATTATTTATCTTAAAATATATTTAGTATCAGGAATTTTCAGTTCTAAAATACTCACACACTCCATATCAAGGGTCTGGCAACTCTTTTGGCACTCTGCTCCTTTGGTTTTGTCTGAAGTGTTCTTGCAATCGAAATAGACCATTGGAGAAGTACAAACTAAGGGAGAGATAAAAACATTTGTCAACACGAATCTACCATTATTAAAAAACAATAAATTGTATAAGGAAAAAAAAATCACACATAGTGGAAATTAATTTTATAGAAATTTAGTACCTTGTTGAGAAGATCCTATACAGTTCAATTTTCCCTGAGTGCAAGTACTGTGGAGAAGAGAAACAAATTAAGAGGACCATATAGCACAACAAGTTTTATGTATGACATGTAATGGTCTATATTGTGGTTATAATAGTATGGCAAATATGCATCTACTGAAAGAGATATGTATTGTTTGAAAAATAGAATGATTCAGATCAAGTAATAGTGCTGGAATCTACTAGATATAAAATACTTTGAGGGCACTATCACAGACGTTTCACTTTTAACACATTCATGTGTGTAAAATATTAAAATAAATAGGCATCTTGCTCCTAAAAAAACATTTGACAAAACCTGCTAAGTGTTTATGGGGAAATGTTTGGATTACTTATATATACCACATGTACAGTAATGCTTCAGCTATGTATTAATCAGTGTTCAAATAAATCTTAGGACTTACCACATTGCACCATTGTCATAGACAACTTCTCCAGCGGGGACAGCAGTCCCTTTATAGTAGCATGGACAAGCAGCAACAGGCACACATTTTCCAGTGTCATCCATATAATAGCCCTTGTTACATGTACAACCATCCACAGGGACAAAATTAATACTGCAGGTTACATCAGGCTCACTAAGGGAGCGGCATGTGGGTTGACAGGTGCTGATAGAGTAGTTGTAGTTCAAACTCATGGGGCAACTCTTCATGTACTTTGCTAGTGAGGGAAGAATAAGATGCCAACTATATGTCACAAAATTATATATGAATAGTCACAATACCTTTAATTCTGAACTTATACTTAAATATATATAATCCTAGATACATTTGAGAGACTTCAATGGAAGTTACTTTTAGGTAAACCTCCAGTCCAATAAAATATGAACCATAGCCTTCTTACTAAATTGACACTGAAAAACAGACTTACAGAAAATACAACTTGTCTTTTTTTCTTTACATAAAAAACACTTTAGGAGAAACAACATTTTAAGACTTTACATTTTAACATTGGCTTGACTATTAAATGAATAGACTATGTACATGCTCAACCACTTACTGCAGACGTCGGTTCTCCATCCAGTCAATATGACTTCTTTGGCAGCACAGGCTCGGACATAGGAGGAGAGGGCAGCACACATACAGTCCTCACTCTTCTCACAGTTACAGGTATCAAACCTACAGTTCTGAGAAGTTGGGAAATAAGTTTCTTATTTTGAGGAATATGATTACCATCTCTTCATTTAATCTCTCATCAGAGCAGTATTCACAATTCTAGTAAGATTTGTTCCAAATGCTTTAGAGACTCAGGCACCAAGATAATGAATATATTAGATAAAAGGATGATACAAACAAAACACATGTGGATACATCATAAGATATATAGATAACTTCAAGAAAATATAGTTTGAAGAGACATTAAAGATTTCTGATTCATTCTTAACTTCTTCTATTCTCTCCTGTAAGCTGCCATCTCTCTCACCTGTCACTTGCATCACTGCATTTTGTGAGCTATGGACACCTCCACTAGGGGTGGATTTACACTACCAGTACCATGCTATTGGACAGCATGTGTACAGTGACATAATATTTGTTAGGAGCTAGAAAAAACAGAACTGTAATGCAAGTCATACTTGTTCAAAATGGCAGCGTGCAGGAGAGAATAGAGGGAGAAAGGAGGAGATTAAACATTTTTACTCTGTGGGTCCCTTGTAAGTTACAAAGTTTAAATTGTATATGAAAATTAAACTGAGATTGAGTAAATTAATTATATAAACCTAGTTCAAAAACATTTTGTCCCTTGAAAGTTACTGAAAATAATAAAGAAAGAAAGAAAGAAAATGTATTTGACTTACTTGTTGGTAAACTGTTGGATTCACTAAACTATGGCATGAAGCAAAAGGGCCAGATGGGTCACTAATCAGGCCACACCAGTGCTCAGCATACTTCTCTGTGGTGAAGAAAAGAGGCCATCATTAAAATCGCTCTACTGTATATCTCCATGTAAAAAGAGTCCTGTACACCCAGACATAAAAGGCATGCAACATCCCAGTGGAAATAATGATATATTAATATTGACATTATGCATCAATGAGCACATTGTCCACAGCACATGGTTAATGACGTATTGCAGAGACAATTGAACCATGGCGTCCTGTCAACTGTGCACCAGAACTCATAAGTCATTCACAATTATGTTCCCTACGTCATTATTCAAAGTCAGAGATAAGATGCAAGACTGAGTTTAATAAAAGTACAATAGAAAAAAATAATTACAAAATCAAAGATCCAATCTCCTCTCTGCAATCAAACTAAACACTGTATCACCTTTGAAAGAAAATTATTTTCTATATGCTTACTAGAATATATTTATTTGATATTCTAACTCTTTACATAAAAAATACAGTTTGAGAGCCTTTCATTTGTTTTGTATAAGCAATTTTCTGAGGACAAACTCATGCATATTTACCTTTGATGTACATTGTGCAAATACACACACACACATATATATATATATATATATATATATATATATATATATATATACACACACATATATGTATATATATATATATATATTTATTTATTTATTTAGTGAAAATATTTTTTTTCAGTGCTGACATTTGACAAAATTTAGCAATTTTCTTACAAAACAAAGTTTATCAGAAAGAGAGCAGTAATTTATGGATTTATGTTTATTACAATACTATATATTACATTTAACTAAGACTTAACTTGATGTAACTGACATTTTGAATTCAATGTAATATAATTTAACTCAGGTTTTGTGAATGTTTGTATAAGATTAGATCAATTCAATTTAAGTGTGGCTGTTGTATAATGGCTTTAATATATATATATATAGCTTGAAATATATAAAAATTATTACCATTTTCCACACTGAGGGAGCATGGATCTTCATAGACATTCTTAACATTAGGGCAGTCTCCTTGAGTCTTCCATGTATTAGCAAAACTTGCAGCAGTTCCTTCAATAACTCCACTAATGGTTTGGAAGTCATCTGTTTGCTTATCGTTGTAGTTTCCACAGAGACCTGAGTAGATAAATCAATTAGGCAAACCTTCTGCAAACAATATACTTTAATATAAATTAGATTGTACAAAATATGTTCTTACCACATGTCTTGCCCTTAAATGAAGGGTCTAGAACCACATAGACCTGCATGGAGGGTGTTAGCTGAGCGACTACCTGGATTCCCAAAGTAGACTGAACAACAATGTAGAATGATGAAGGCCTGAAGATGGTAACACTGGCTGCAATTAAAAGTATTGTTGTTAGATGTGTCAGATAATATATTTTTTGCATTGATCTAATCAAATAAAATTCCCTGTAGACATTAGAATAAACGTGTCCCACATAAGAAAGCAGATAATGTGTACCATACCTGCAGATATAGGCAACTGGGTGAAGATATTGTTGACATATACACTTCCACATGGTTTGATTACAACAGTCTGTAAAGTTTGAAATAAAACACTGTTACTATATGGATATTTAGATATGAAATGGTCTGTTTCCAAATTTAAACATACTTACAGTTTCTCCACTATTAAGAATGATTGTGGCACTCTTAAAGCAAGTCTCGCTCTCTGTAAGACCACATTTACGTAGTTCTGATAGAATTGTAAATGTGCCATCACTGCACATCTGTTAAGAGTGAAAAAAAAATTAAGTTACAACTGTAGTATTATATTATTCAATACTAAATTAAATAAATGTATTGCTTTCTTATATATTTGAACATGTTCCAAAAAGGTTTTCTTTACCTTAGACATGACATAGTTGCAGTCTCCATGAATGTTATAATGAGTTTGATCATATGTGGTAATGTGAGATCCTCCCTCTATAGAGCAGGTTGCGGGGCACGGTACATTCTGGCATTTCCATTTCCCTGACGAGCACAAGCTAGTAAGGAAAAATGACACAATTATTTATAGGAATCATTTGTGGACATTAGAAATTCATTTTCACTATTGTTTTGTTATTATTTTATTATATAATTTTTGGATTGGAACGTTTTTGACTAAAATTATTGTGAGAAAAGAGAAATAGGGTATTTCTCCAAGTGCCTTTAGAACCTTTAATGAATAGCAAACAGTGATTTGCTCCTACAATGCTGTCCTGTTAAAGGTGCATACAAAATGACTGGCAAATCATAAATTTCATGATTGTACACGCTTGCAAATTTCCCCTTTAAACTTTAAGTAACTGAATGAAATAATAAATAGATAAACTCATTCCACGTTTTAGTATTACAAAACTTAATATGCAACATATATTTAAATAAGGTTTTAAATAGTTTCCTTATATGATAGTGCCTCCTACCCTATGCCAGAAAATTATATCCTAATAATGGCCCCTATTCAATTATCCAAATCGCAATTAAATAAGCCTGTAATGGAGCCCGTAAATGTTACTGATATTTAAATGACTACATTTTGCTATTTACAATCGATTTGCGAGTTACAGGCTAAAAAACACTGCGGTTGTCAAAATGGACTAGAACAGTTGATTTATTGATTTTTATTGATTTCTACATTTCTGAATTGTGAGTCCGATTACAAATCGAACTTCTAAACACTAACCGCCTTATTAAATTGCGATTCAATTTAAAAGGGCTCTATTTAAGCACACAGCATATTTTATTCACAGAAGTATTTAGTTAGTGAAGACCTTGCTTTAGGATAGAAGTTCACTAACTAAAAACTTCTGTAAAAAAATATGCTGTGTGCTTATATAGAGCCCTTTTAAATTTACTGAATCACAATTTAAAAAAAGCTGTAAATGATTGTAGTTGAAACTCCATGTTTTACTAATGTCATGATGACAGTCTCATTTACTGTTGGCTCTACCTAAAATTGTATCATGATGATTGTGCCCTGAGATGCTACTAACAGGTTCATGGTTTGTTGTGTGTGCCTGTAAACCTGTAATTGCGGGCTTGAGTCCATTAAATGCATCTATAAATGTAACACATTTCTAACCTCTCAGACATACGGCAGTGTGAAGCAAATTACAGGCTTGGAATTAAATATGGGCCAATGCTTGTTTATTTTAATGGGCAGATATTGTACTCACCAAGTGCTACAAGGGGTAGAGAAAGATGTTCCTGCATCGTAGATATTATTGTTGTGTGTACAAGAGCACTGTTCAGTAGGGACACAACCAGAGTTGTTGATGTCATCATATATAGTTCCTATAGGGAAAGATTATATCAGAATACAGAAGACTGATTTTAGCAATTTTTTTTATTTCTCAATATAATTAATCTTGTCTTGTCAACAAAAGGGTAAGAAACTGAACAAATTAAGACACTCTGATAGAATACTAATATTTCCATAAATATACTCATGTAAAACGAGAATACCTGGAGGACAGAAGCAGCCTTCCAAACAGTGGTCTTCACAAAGAACTCCTCTCTCTGGGTTGGAGCAGGTATCAGCACAAGGGGAGCCGCATTCCCGATACTCCATGCCATATGGGCATTGGCGGGCTGGGTTAGAGAATGTCAATATTAATGTTTAGAGACACAATAAGATCAAAGGCATCGTCCACAAATCACAAAAAAATAAAATGAGATCTCAATGTTGTATATTATATCACCTTGGATTCCTATGTTAAAATCTGTTTGTTTCAGTCTCAGGGTCTCTTATGGGTTACTCCCATTAATAGACCAGAAATAATCAAGATTGTCTGTGATATGCAACTGTAGTACTCCCCCCTCCCGGTGATCAAGTTTGTGGGTGTCTGGAGGCACATCTCACACAAGTCAACTACCTCTAGTCACATCATATGACACAAGTGTTATCAGGTATAGGCTCATGTACATTACAAAGGTAATTGCATCACAGGTTCCTAGGCCTATGTAGGAAGCCAACTGGCATATTTCCCTATTATCTGGTTGTGTACTGGATAGCAGGAGTCCGGGCCCATTACCCATAGCCCCCATGTAATAAACTGTCCAGCTCCCAGTTAACTTCTAGTTAAAAGGGCTGTTTGCTGCACGTAGGGCATTTCTCTATGATGACTTCACAGGGCCATGGCATATTTTTCCACAACAACATTGATTCAATCTTCTGAAATCTGTACACACAGTTTGATTATCTACAAAAATAAACTATAAACACACTTGATAATTTCATATCTATAGTCTTCTTGTTTTGGACACCTATGGATAACAACCATTCAGTTTGCTTTTGCACAGAAAACAATGGAGATGCTAGAATTCTGAAATATACATAGAAAACCTGAGATACTTACGACACAGATCTTTTGTTCTCCAGTTCTCAGGTTGGCCTCCGGCATGGGCACACTGTCTTGAGTATTCAGCAAATGTGTCACACAAGCAGAGAGAGGTGATATTGCTGTCACATCGACACAGATCCTGCACACACACCTCAATGTATTGATCTACACCCACCAATGAGTGACAACTGGCAAATGTTGTACCCATCAGTATTTCTTCACAGATGTGCTCCTAGAATCAATACAGAACATGATTAAGAAGAAATTCCTGGCATACCAGTGGTATCCTTCTCAGGGATTCTGTAAAAACGTACATATACTGTGGTATATCGGGAAATGTAACCACATCATTCATGCAATATGACAGAGAGTACAGAGGCATTATTAGAAGATCTTAATTATACAACAATGGCAATACCATTTGTAAAGTGGTCATTTTCTATTCATTAACAATTAAATGGTGGAATCATGTCAAATGACACATTTATCTTCTCTGATAAGTGAATGTTTGACTTACAAAGTCAGTACAGTTGCTCCTGGAAGTTGCTGGTGGGTCTTGACACAGCTCTGTGGGTCCATCCAACTTTTGGAGATTTCCAAACTGAGTTTCTGTAATTTTGATCCCTACAAAAATAATTATATAGTTTTTTATGCTGACACTATGAATTTAAAAACTACAGCATCAAAATATGTATGGAAGTTTTGTGGAACTCTTTTGCAATTTTTTGTCCATTTTCAAAATTATTCATTTATTTTCATAAACTTTCTATTTCTCTATAAATAACGCTTACTAACCATTGGATATGAACTCATTCTGGGTGGAGATGCCGTTGTAGTCTCCACATAACCCACATGTCTGGTTAGCATACTTATCATCCAGCTCCAGCTACAAAAAAAATGAATACAGTGAAAAACCTATAGAACCATGAAAATGTTAAGTTTAGGCAAATACGACAGTAATCTATAAAACTTACCAGCAGACTGTCATCATCATTCCACATAAATACTAGGCCATTCTTGGAGCTGACCTTGAGGTAAACTCCAAGTTTTTCAATTTGAACTCCAGTACCACTGAAGGGCAGTTGAACCCTGAATAAAATATAGTGATGGTTATTTATGACTATAAAGTTATTTACAAATTGCTGCCGTTCTGAATTTATACTGATGTGCTAAAACTCATTTCCTATATTTCACCAACATGGTGTCTCAAACTGATAAACACATCCATTGACTTGAATTAAAATTGAATGCAAAGTATCTTATGTAACCCAGTAAGTATACAATGAAGGGTGAGCCTTAGCACATCTATGTATCAATAAATTAAGTTATGAAGCTCAAAAAGCTTGTTACATGAAATTGTAGCCAGATGTTATCTAAGCTGATAATTACTTTGTGAATTAATACGGCATCACCTTAAAGCAGAAGACATATCATTTTTAATTAATATTAACTATTTAATTATTTACATATTTAATTTATCATTGTCTTGCCCACTTATTTACTTTTACTATTCCAATATAAATATCTCTGGAGAACATAATGTCTGTTCTTCAAAAGACAATGTTTCAAGGAAAGTACATGATGCAGATACCTTCAATGTTAGATCAGGTTTACTCACTTTTTATTTTATCCGTTGAACAGTAACATTTTATAGAAGAAACAATTACTTATGGTTCATCTTTTTTTATAAACATTATTAAACTCATTCACTTGTATGAATTGGAGAACTGGCATTAACTTACTCTTCTCCACCAACTTCAGCAGTGCTATGGTTGATTTGCACATCCAGTCCATCAAGCTTCATAGTGATCTTATCAATAACAGGGACACTGTTGATCACTTGACGACGAATCTGGATGTTAAAGTCTTCATATGAGCTTTTACAGTGGGAGGCAAAAACATAGTTGCACGTTCCAGGGAAATAGAAGATGTCCCCATCAAAGTTCTTGTAGTGGAAGTTTCCCCATGTGCTACACAGTTTGCTATTGTGAGCTGTGTTGAGTGCTGCAGATAGTATGTAAAACATATTTTATTATAAGACTAGAAAATAATCTGATATCAAAAAGACAAAGTATGAATTCTATGTCTACATATATAAAAGTATAATAACTAGTAGAGTTTATGTTTTTTATATTTGGGTAAGAAACAAGACAACCAACACTGTTAAAATATACAATATTACAGTAAATAAAACGCATACAGTAGAAAGTTAAATCAACTGTGGTGTGCATCTGTCATATGATAGATAAGATGGGAGCAGGTAGCCCACCTGGAGATGTATAACTTAATTACTCATTAACACTATCACAAATAGTCAATATCAGACACGTTGTCACCCACAGAATCAATCACAAGCGAAAGTGGGAAAAATTGTATGACTTACCCTTCACAATAGGTGTAGTGGACATGACTGGGATAACAGATAATATTGGAGCTCCTTTTTGCCAGAGGTGAAAAAATAATAAAGAAAATATTATGAATAGAAATGCGTTAACATAATTGCATATACATTGAAATGAGATGAGAAAACTTGGCTGACGAAACAAACTAATGATAATATCAGTTGAACTCTGCATTCAGAAATATGCTTTAGTTATTCATTGTTATTATTAATTAGACTTCTCATGAATAAGGACGGATTGTCTTTCAGCAAGTGACTTTTAAATGCATGTGCTATTCTTAAGTTACATATGTGGTGTTTAATAGAAACAAACTAATTACTAGTATTAGGAACAAATATGTCATCTAGCAGAATTGTTGGGTTTTGTTAGCTGCAATTTATATTAGAAGTAAAGTGATATTTAGACTCACCTTGGAACTGTTCTTGGCTTTCACTAGAACTAGAATATTCGGCAGAATCATATTGGATTTCGGCTGTAAGAACGAAAGCATTGGGGAAATGGGTTATGAAAGAACAGAATGTATTAACGCATGGTCTAAAGTCATAGAACAAAATATAAACAAAGTTCTGTTGGATTACATCTATAACTATATCCATTGCCTGAAATAAGTAAAGTACCTGTTGGAGTTTAATACCAACCATGTTGTCAGCATTGTATCATTGCAAAACAAAGTGTTTGTATCTATTGTCTTAATAGTATGCAATGGAATGCACTTACCATTCAAGGAACTCAGAGTTAGTAATAAGATCCAAAGTGGGACTCCCATGAAGGTTCCCATCGTCTTCATCTTGGCACTATGGAGGAGCATAGACTTGGATGCCTATATATATACTTGTAGAAGCAGCTTGGCATACAGCCAGAATTGCTCCACAAATTTAGGTTGGAAGGAGTTGCTGGTCCCTCCCCTACAGGTGCAAGGTTGAATGTTGAGGAAAGTTTGCGTATGTGTGTGTTTGTGCATGTTTGCGTATAGTAAGTTTCCTTATGCGTGCCGTGTACATATATAAGCTTATGCTAAAATGTTAATACTCATTGACAGGTATACATAAAAGCTAAACCGAACAGTTAAAGGAAAAAAAGACAAAAGACAGTTGATAGATAAATGAAAATAGAAGATAGATAGATAGGAAGATAGATAGGAAGATAGATAGATAGATAGATAGATAGATAGATAGATAGATAGATAGATAGATAGATAGAAAGATAGATACATAGATACATAGATACATAGATACATAGATACATAGATACATAGATACATAGATACATAGATACATAGATACATACATAGATAGATAGATAGATAGATAGATAGATAGATAGATAGATAGATAGATAGATAGATAGATAGATAGATAGATAGATAGATAACATATTTATACCACTTTTCAATAATGTTGCTACATAAATCTGGTGTTGAAAACTCTCTTATGCACCACTACCATCTACAACCAACAACTATTAATGGCATTTGTAAAACACAAAATGCACTAAAAGTCACATTAAGTCATTACAATTTCAGATCAGAATAAAATATATTAAAATGTTTAATATTTGGTAATGAGATATTTTAATATGAACACGTTTTCCGGGTTGATCAATATATTATCATAAACAGTAGCAAAGTGGTAGTATAGTTTGAACTTAAAAACTTAACAGATCTCTTATGGATAATTTAAATAGGATGTGTGTTTTATACAACAATTTGTATTTAGATAAGATAATGTTATTTGCGTTATTAACCATCTTCAACCAAACATCAACAGTTTTCCCCAAGTCATTTTGCATCTAATGATACGTGGAAAATCACAAATAAGTAGGATGCCTGGGGTCCTGAGCTTTCATTGTAGCAACCTGGCCCTTGGCATCATTTGGTACTTTTGTTGTTTAGTAATTTAGTCATGTCCAACTCTCCGTGACTTAATGGACTGCAGCACGTTAGTCACATCTGTCAGTCACTGCCCCTCTGAGTTCCATCAAGTTCATGTTGATTACTTCAGTGACCTCATCTATCCATCTCCCCCTCTGCTTCCCACTTCTTTGCGTGCCATCAATCTTTCCCGGCATCAAGGTCTTCTCTAGGGAATTCTTCCTTTTCATGAGATGACCAAAATATTTGAGCTTCAGCCTCATGATCACACCATCCAGTGAACAGTTTGTCTAGTCCTGATGCGCTGATTTATTGTATCTTCTTCCAGTCCAAGGCACTCTAAGCAATTTTCTACAACACCACAATTAAAATATGGTACCACTGATATTAAAAACAAAACCTACAGGGCTCTGTAGGAATTAACATGGACATGGTGAATCACAAATTGGCAGGTAGATTGCCAACATAGTTTTTTATCCTGTGCTTGAGAATGTATCTCCTGGGTTTAGAGGCTACAATGTGCTTATTCAACACACACATTCATATATGTGCAAAAGAGACTCCAACTATTCTTGTCACCTAGAACACAATTAGGTTTATGCTTGGTCCTGGTTATTGTGTAATTTGTGCTTATTCCCACAGCATGAAGGCCAAATGGATTTAAAGGTGAAAAGCTTTGTAAACTTGCTAATAGAGCACATACAAGAGAGAAACATTGACAGATACATCACATTTCATTGGTCCTTCAAACAAATAAAAAATAGCAACAGTGCAAAACATGACTTTACGGACTCTACAGAACCACTGATGGCTCAAGTTAATTAGGTGAAGATACTTCAGTTGCTGGTGTATGATGGCCAGCATCTCCGCCTGCGCAGCCTGGCTGGGTAGAGGTGGTGGGAATGGAGGTCTGTGGGGCGGTGCTGGGTGAGATGGTGGCGGTGGTGTTGGTGCCTGCCCAGTGGGGAGGGTCTGGGGCCCGGCTGGAGCCTCGCTCCATGTGGGTGGTGGTGGTGTTGCTGGGCCTGGTGGTGGAGGCGGCCACCCTGCCGCACTGGTGAGTGGAGGAGAAGATGGGGTCAAGCCACGCTGGTCCCACCAGTAGGAGGGCCCTGGTGATATGCTTAGTCTCTGGAGGAGGGGGACAGTGGGGTCAAATGCCGGTGCGGGTGATGGTCCTGCTTGTGACCCACTGCCCAGATAGCATCCTCCTCCTCTGAACCAGGGCCTTTGGCTTCGCTTCTTTCCTGCTTTCTCTGCGCCAGTTCCTCCTCTCCCTCCTATGTTGCTCAATGCAATTCACAATCTCAGTCCATCAAACTCTACCTCAGCTTTCTGAACATTAAACTGTCCATGATAATCCACAATTTTCAAAGTAGCATCTCTTATGCACGTACAACCCACACACCATAAAATATAACCACAGTTTAGTACTCTCATAATAAGGCACTATTGCCTCTATTTGGCAACAGATCCAACCTTATTATTGGATTACCAAACACTAAGTTAACTAGCAACTGGCTCATTTATTTCTTGTCATATCATCAATCAAGATGTATTAATCTGCTGATGAATCAGTTTAAACTAGTGGATCTGGGCTATTAACCCAATATGTATGTTTTATTGTTTCAATAAATTTGAGAATTAACCCTATTAAACAGATCATTAATATCTGATCACTTATTAGTACACATGCAAATCTTACCAGCTAGCACACAATAAACATATTGCTATATTTAGCTAATGTAGTCATCCTGTATGGGCCTGACCTAATATTTCATTATTTTCAAAAGTCAATAAATAATTTAAGCATTGCATATTTTTGACTTTTTAATAGAACATATTTAATAGAACAGTGTAGTCAATTCTTTTTTTTAAATATACAAATATTTTAATATAATTGCATTCAGAAAGGCATAGGAAGGAAGTTTACATAGTAAAGGGAATTCAGGAAAGAACAAAATATAATTGATAGCTTATTTAAACATGTGATGCTTCAGTTGCAATATCATACATTTAATGATACAATGGAAGCCTAAAATTCATCTGCATGTGTCCTGATTCGCACACGTCCTCCAATTGACTATTCCTGATACAAAGTCTATTTTCCAAGTTTCAGAGCTCACATCTGGGTTCTTTTTAATAGTGCCATGGGATCAATTGGAACTAGAGAGGTGTTAACTCACTACCTTAGTGAATAGAGACCAGCATTTGACCCCACTGTCCCCCTCCTCCAGAGACTAAGCATATTACCAGGGCTCTTCTACTAGAGGGACCAGCGTGGCTTGACCCCATCTTCTCCTCCCCTCACAAGTGGGGCAGGCTGGCCACCACAACTCCAGTTATTTTATTTAGAACTCATATACAATCTTTATAGTGAAGCCCCCATAGTGCTACTCTCCCTCTGTGCTGATCACCCATTGTGATCTAGCTACCTTCTTCCTCCCAAACCCTGGCTTTGGACTTAGCTTTCTTTACTAAATAACCTAGTTCTGCTTTTGCATCGGATCCATTCCAATTGCTTATATTTTTGGTTATCCTTTCTGTCTCTAACTTCCATTCTTATTCCTCATAGTATGTACCTTGTGCCTATTTTATGATGGATCGATGTACATCACTGTTCCACCTGTGCATTGCATGCAATGAATGGGCAAAGGAAAGGATTATTCCTCTACTGTTAAGACCAACATCCATCCTGTGCTGTCTCCATATCTCAAACAGCACATTAACTTTCTCTGTTGCTAGTAAATAAGAGCCCAGATGCAAGTATTCTAACTTTAAATGACAATATTGTGCATAGCTATTAGGAATAAAAGGCACAAATCATATCTTATCAGAAAAATCTATACTATTTATATATCTGTGTATAAATATCTATATACTATGTATATATTTGTGTATATGTATCTGTTATGAGCTGCTGGCATGTCCAGCAATGAACAGGTTAATATTTTTCCGGTGTATAGTAGGGGTATGGACCAAAAAATAAACATCCGCAACAAGTCACCTGTTATCCAAGAAAAATAGAAGTAATTGTTCCACATTGGAAATACCATTAGGAAAGTAATGAGCATAACCACAGTACTGGGACAGTGGTAGGTAAATACAATAAGAGTGGGTGTTTTCATATTTTGGCAAATTTGAAAATTCAAAACAATATTACTATTAGGTCTACCAAACTATACGTATGTTTTTAGTTAAAGGACCACTGTGGTCAAATTATTTCTATATGATGTTTTGTTTAACTAAATATGATAGTGGGTTAAATGTTATAAAATTGAGGCCGTAAGATATTTTGCTATTCAATTGTTGTCTTTTTGCGGGCTACAAACGGGTTACGGGTTACGGCCTTGAAATCCATGTGGTTGTTAAAACCAGAACGTACAAGTGCTAAAATCGATTGTTACAATTCCCCAAACCCGGAAATGTTTTCACACCCGTAAATGGCAAATGGCAATATGTAGGAGAAAAATCCTACTGGTACCATATGGGACTCGCAAGGGGGTTTAAACCCTGTCTGTAGCACTGTAAATGCAAATAAAAAATCAATACTGCACTGTAAATGACGGGAAAGTGATGACAGACATTAGAATTAATTGCACAACAGTCTCAAGCTTGGGAATAAAATATAATTTTTTTTATGTTTCATTTCTGGGTTTTATCAATCTCAGGAATCAATGAGTTAATACATATCAGGCCACCCTAAACCACTGACCACATGTAAAGTTCAGATGAAGTTACATCCATAATACAAGGTCTAGGTTACATGATAGCTAATACGCTTGCTAAACAAAATCTGAGAGAGTTTTGTGAAGCCAGTTAGCAATGATTTTACATGCAATTTAAATAGCTATTTAAGACAGGAGAGGGGGCATCCTTGGTAAATAGTTATCTTCTTGCATGCTTGCTAATGGAAACAACTTACTTAATATCACATATAATAGTGTTCAAACTGCGAGTTGACATCATGCTTTGCGGCCCTCACAATGCTGACGACAACTTGCAGTTTCACAACTCCCCTTGCCATGCCCCACTGATGAGCGCTCATTGCTCCACATCATCCCGTGGCCCTCCCTGCTCCATACTCCCTGATCCGGTGGCGCGCGTACACGAGCGGGCGGGACGTGCGAATGGGACGACGGGCAGGACGCGCGCAAGAGACAGCGTCCGCAGCATTAAGGTGAGGGAGGAGTTGGGGAGAGACATGGGAGAGAGGAGTGGGGGTGAGACACGGGAGAGGAGTGGGGGAGAGAGATGGGAGGGATAGGAGTGGGGGAGAGACACAGGAGGGAGAGGAGTGGGGGAGAGACATGTGAGAAGGGGGAAGAGAGACGCAGGGAAGAGAGACACAGGGGGGAGGAGAGACACAAAGGAGGGGGAAGAGAGACACGAGGGAGAGGAGGGGGGAAGAATGACACGGGGGAAGAGAGACGGGAAGAGTGACATAGGAGAGGGAGAAGATGGGGGAGAGAGACACAGGGGAGTGGGAAGAGAGACACAGGGGAGGGGGAAAAGACACAGGGGAGGGAGAGGAGGAGGCAGATAGACACAGGGAAGGGGGAAGAGACACAGGGGAGGGAGAGGAGGAGGGGAAGAGAGACACAGGGGAGGGGGGAAGAGAGACACAGGGGAGGGGGAAGAGAGACACAGGGGAGGGAGGGGAGGGAGAGGAGGGGACGAAGAGACACAGGGGAAGGAGTGGAGGGAGTAATAGACACATGGGAGGGGATAAGAAATACAGCGGAGGGGGCGGGGGGAAGAGACAAGGGGAGGGGGAAGAGACACAGGGGAGGGAGATGGGGGTGAAGAGATAGAGGGGGGAGAGGGGGGAAGAGACACAGGGGTGGGAGAGGGGGGAAAAGAGATACAAGGGAGGTAGACTGAGGTGAAGAGACAGGGGGAGAGACACAGGGGAGGGAGAGGGGGAAGAGACACAGGGGAGGAAGGGGGGAGAGACTTAGGGGAGGGAGAGGGGGGAAAGAGACACAGAGGTGGGGGGAAGAGACACAGGGGAGGGAGAGGGGGGAAGAGACACAGGAGAGGGAGAGGGGGGAAGAGACACAGGGGATAGAGAGGGGGGAAAGACACAGGGGAGGGAGAGGAAGTAGAGGGGGGGCTCATTGCGAGGCCCGTGATAAGCACTGAAGGCGCTCATCGCAAGGCCAGTAAAGTAGAGGGCAGGAGAGGCTTGCAATGAGCGCCTCCCATCAAGTAGAGGGTGAGAGAGGTAGAGGGGTGGAGAGGCTCACAATGAGCGCCAAAGGCACTCATCGCAAGGCCAGTAAAATAGAGGGGAGAGGCCCGCAATGTGTGACAAACACCATTGGCAGGCTTCAAATTTTATTGCCTTAATTTTTGACGGGCACGTCGCTAGTGTAAACATAATTTACTAAGAATTTAATTCCACAAGTGAGAACAAAAAGACAAATTAGTCTCTCATAGTAACTGAACTCAGATAATGAATGTTAGAAAACATTGCAACATAAAGGGCCATATTCAAATAGCTGCTCACAAATGTCTTAAACTCATACATTTGGCTGTGTGTGTTTTAAAAAAAAAAAAAATGTTTAGATGTATTCTATTGACTCCAGCTCGCAAATACCGACCTCAAGGCTGAACTCATAAACCCTGCCTGATATCAGGGGGTGTGAACACATGATCTGACAATATTTAAAGAGTAACATAATAATAAATGAGAACGTCATCATGAAATCAGTAAAACACGGAAGTTAGACGTAATCTGCAATCAGGGGCTAAAAATTAATTAGTGCAAATAAGTAATATTTGCTGATCGGGCTCAAAATGAAGCAATCTAGCACTCTCTAAAATGCATTAAAGCATCTGTTCTAGTATTATGTATTAACATAATACTATGTATTAACCCCTTGAGTCCCGGGATCAATATTATTCAGAAATAACATATATAAAAAATAAATGTTTTAATTGCAGTAGGTTTGAGACTGTTGTGCAATTAACTCTAATGTCTTACTATGCCTTCCAGTGCTTTTAAAGTTCAGTATTGTGTTTAATTGCCGCTTCAGCTTTTAATAAGTGTTTGAAAAAGTATTTGAGTTCTATTTAGTAGTCTTAATATTTTTGAAAGAAACTTGATTCTTTTTTCATTTGCGGGTCAGACTTTATTTGCAATCTAGCAGTATGGGTCTAATAGAATATTGATTTTGTGTAACTTTAATTACTTACAGCTCATAATTTTTGAGCTGTGCTGAAACAATGGAGTTTTAAGGCCGCTTTTGCAGGTTTTTCTGTCCTGTAGTGATTGTGGATGGGTAACTAATAGTAGCTAATAGAATCTGTGGCAATATTAAGAGCATTTTATGTGTGTATAAATTGGGCAATAGAATAGGGCCCAAAGTCAACATAGGCAAGTAGTTCCCACTCTAATGTTGACTGTTTCATGATGCACAAGCAAGTGTTTATGTTAACAATTACTACAAGCTAAACATGCACTGGGTACCTAAATTAAAGCACCAAAAACACTATAATATGTGAAAGCCCTAAGTGGCAACTAAAAAGGTTTGGACTGCCCTCTCAATACCATATCTCAGTCAATTAAATAATTTGGTTAAACACACCTTGTCTCATCATTAAACACTGCCACACAATCAAAGCTAAACTACCTATGTATAGAGTATGTGATAAACAGGTGTGAAAGGCATATGTGGTAGGGAGGGTTGGTATGGGGTAATGCAATTTGGTTGTTTGCAAGCATTAGGAGATTAGGGAGCAGGATATAGTTACATAGTTACATAGTTACATAGGGCCTCATTCTATTAGCGGCCGTAAATCGTCCGTAAGGCTGTGATTCCTTGCGGGGGTTCAGTTAACTCGCGATTCTATTATACGGCCCCGCAAGGATCTCCTTTTACGGCCGGCCGCATATCTTGGAACCGGCCGTAAGCTGTGAAATATAAAAACTCAAAAATAAATTCAAGCCTGCACTGTACAGCTCTGTAAATGCTAGGGATCATATTGGGGGACATGAGGATTAAAAGGAACCCACTCTCAAGCTTCACATCAGCCTAAACCCGAGTTCAAATTAACTGTTTATTTTCCGGCTGCGGCGTGGGTGTGTCTGAGGTGCTCCAAGCACTCTGGCCTTTTTACATGGATATTTTACGTATATTAAAAATAAAATATTTTACGGATTTGAGTATAGGATAATTATGTGCTATTTTTTCTAACACCTAAAATCCCTTTATAGTCTTCTCAAAGTGCAGGATGGCTTTATTTGAGCTATTTTATGTGCTTAATTGGTGCTAGCGGGACCTCTTTCCTGCAAGTAAGCAGCAGCTCGTTTTTAGCCTTGCAGAGAGGTTTCCCGGAGCAATTGAATTGCAAATAGGAATTTCTTACGGCCGAAACTCTTGCGGCCGTTTTAGATCAAAGGCTTTCCTCTGGCGCAAGCGGCCGCATGAGATAGCAAGGCACCGGCCGCAAGCCTGCCGGAGCCTCCGGCCGTAAGGGAATAGAATAGCCGAATAGCTTGCGGCCGGTCCTTGGCGGCCCCGCAACGGCTGCGGCCACTAATAGAATGAGGCCCATAGTAATTAAGGTTGAAAAAAGACTTTCAGTCCATCAAGTTCAACCTGTTAAGATCTCCTCTGATCTGCAATATGCGGATTAGTTATTAATTAAATTATTGATTAAAAAATTATTAATAGTATAGTATTGGAGGATGAATAAAGAGTTAGTCCATCAAGTTCAACCTTTTTAGATCTCTATTGATCTTTTTAATGTGGACTATTTATTATTATTGATAATTGTTATTTGATCCAGAGGAAGGCAAACAGAAAAAAAAAAAAACATTGAAACTTTACCAATTGTCTCATAAGGGAAAAAAAAAGCAAAATTCCTTCCTGACCCCAGAAACTGGCGATCAAATTTCTCCCTGGATCAATATTCCTTTGCTAGTTATCTAGGATAGCCTTGAATGCCCTCTTTATTCAAAAATATATCTAACCCCTTTTTGAAGTTGTCTATTGAATTCGCTGTCACCACCTCCTTTGGTAGAGAATTCCACAGTTTAACCACCCTAACTGTGAAGAACCCTTTTCTTTGTTTAAGGTGAAATATGTTTTCCTCTAACCTCAAAGGATGTCCTCTTGTCAGTTGAAAATCTCTTGCTACAAAAAGTTCACTTGACAAAGCCTTATATTGACCCTGGATGTATTTATATAACGTAATCATATCTCCTCTTAGACGCCTTTTTTCTAGCGAAAATAAGTTTAATTTTGTTAGTCTTTCTTCATAACTTAGCCCCTTCATTCCCCTTATTAGTTTTGTAGCCCTTCTCTGTACTTTTTCCAGCTCTAAAATGCCTTTTTTATGAGGTGGTGCCCAAAATTGTACTCCATATTCCAAATGAGGATGTACTAGAGATTTGTATAGTGGCAGAATTATATCTTCTTCCCTGGCTTCTAAACCCTTCCTAATACATGCTAATATTTTATTAGCCTTTGCAGCCGCTGCTTGGCTTTGAGCACTGTTACCTAGGTGGTTGTCCACTAGTACTCCCAAATCCCTTTCAATATCTGATACCCCTAGATGTGCTCCATTAAGATAATAGATTGCTTGGCTATTGTTCTTTCCCAAATGCATAACCTTACATTTATTTGTATTAAATCTCATCTGCCATTTAGCCGCCCATTTCTCTAATTTATGCAAATCCTTTTGTAGGGAAAGTACATCATTATCTGATTTTATTACCTTGCACAATTTAGTGTCATCAGCAAAAATGGAGACACTACATTCGAGTCCTACTTCAATGTCATTAATAAATATGTTAAAAAGGAGAGGACCTAATACTGAACCTTGAGGAACCCCACTTATCACATTAGACCAATCGGAGTATGTTCCATTCACAACAACCCTTTGCTTCCTGTCTTTTAGCCAGCTCTCGATCCATGAGCAGATATTTACTGCAATTCCTGTATCCCTTAGTTTGCTCACTAGTCTTCCATGTGGCACTGTATCAAATGCCTTTGAAAAATATAAAAAGACTACATCCACTGAATTGCCCTGATCCAAGTTCCTACTAACCTCCTTATAAAAACTAATTAGATTGGTCTGACACGACCTATCCTTCATAAATCCTTGGTGACTGCTACTTATGATCCTGTTCAAATAGACATATTCTTGTATTCTGTCCCTTATTAACCCTTCTAAAAGCTTCCCAACTACAGAAGTGAGGCTCACTGGTCTATAATTCCCCGGATTTGCTCTAGATCCCTTCTTAAATATAGGTATCACCTCTGCTTTTCTCCAGTCATCTGGTAGAGACCCTGTAGTGAGTGAGACTTGAAAGATTAGATATAATGGTTTGGCTATTACAGAACCCAGCTCCCCCAGTACCCTTGGATGTATTCCATCAGGACCTGGGGCTTTATTAACATTTATTTTCTCCAACCTCTTTTGTATTACTTCCTGCGTTAACCAATTATTTAGTAAAGGTAGTGTAGCCCCATTATGTTGCGGTGTCCCAACCACCGGTACCTCCCTTGTGTAAACCGATGAAAAGAATCTATTTAGCTCATCTGCCTTTTCCTGGTCACTAATTATCAGATGGCCTGTGTCACATTGTAATGGTCCTATCGATTCCTTCCTGGCCTTCTTCCCATTAATATATTTAAAAAATATTTTAGGGTTAGTCTTACTTTCTATTGCAACTGACTTCTCATTTTCTATTTTAGCCAGTCTAATAGCCCTTTTGCAAGACTTGTTGATTTCCTTATAGTCACATAAAGCTGCCTCTGTTCCCTCCGTCTTGTATAATTTAAATGCATATTTCTTTTTCCTCATCATAATCTTTAAGTCATTGTTAAGCCACATGGGATGTGATTTACTCCTATTCATTTTATTTCCACATGGTACATGCTGATGAGTATGTTTATTTAGTAAGGATTTGAATGTTGTCCATTTATTTTCAGTATTCTTCCCTGTAAGTTCTTTGTCCCAGTCTATATGTTGTATTGCTGCCCGTAGCCCATAAAAGTTAGCCCTTTTAAAATTTAGAGTTTTTGTTGGCCCCTTACAACTCTGTTTTTTGTATTATATATATATATATTTATTTACAGTAGACACTCAGTTATCCGACACCCACTGGGATTGGTAGATGCCGGATAGATGTAGTTTCTGGTTGTTTGAGAGTCACTATTAAAAGAGGCCTAGATTAGCGGCACATAAGATGCTCTGCTAAGTATATTTGTTAAGGAGGGCGATTCTAGCAGCAGCAGCAGCTTTCACTCCTCACTTACACACAGGTACATTCTGCTGGAGGGTGCAGTGCTCTTGCTCCTTTCTTACATATAGGTCTGCTTTTCTCCAGTTATCTTGCAGCGACCCTGTGGTGAGTGAGTCTTAAAGTATAATGGTTTAGCTATTACAGAACCCAGTTCCATCAGTACCCGTGGATGTATTCCATCAGGACCTTTTTTTTTTCATAGTCATAACTTCCTCTTTATTAATAGTGTTTTACCATATTTCTTAAAATTTATGACCAAATTGGACAATTCCCCTCACTTGTTGGTTCCATACACAGCGTTTTTTCCGCTCCCGACATTTATAACCCCAAAAAGCCCGGCACATATTAACTTCTAACATATTCTACCCTAACAAGCCTTATATATATATCAAAAATATCCACCTGGACTTCAAAAGGGCTTTGTTTATAGGTTAATATATGAGAAAGCCTTGCTTTTAGTTTGGCTTTATTGTGTTTGTTACTGGAGTAGACCATAGAGTGAGTCTATGTATCAAATATAAAAACCAGAACTGTAATTTTAATTTTTTTCTTTTAAATCTTGATTGGGGAATTTTCACCCTAGTGGGGGGGTCGTCCAAATAAACTTCCATCTCTGATTACATTGCATTCACCTAATTTCCTCACTTACAACCCTCAGACATTCTAGCCAGGTAGGAATGAGAAGGCGGAGAAGGGCCATGGAGGGATTATCCTGTCGGGGGGACATAATGTATAAGTGAGATATCAGCGCAAGGGTTAGTTAAAAATGGAATCCCAAATGGCCCATTTTGCAGGGTCCTGTTTTATCTGAAATCCAGTATTAAAATCTCTCTCTAGTTCACGATTATGTCCCACCATGATCAAAATTTCAGCTAGTTTGGGAAGATCTTCTTTCCTCCAATTTCTTGCGATTGCAGTTTTAACAACCTGAAAAATTTGGGTCATAAACGCTATATTTTTAATTTCCAACTTAGGAGGAAACAAATTGAACAATGCTGTCTGCGGTTCAGCTTTAATATCTGTCTTGAGTATGTTGGATAGATATTCAAAACAATCCGCCCAAAGTGAGAGGGATGTAGGACATTCCCACCATATATGATACATGTCTGCTGATTTCCCACAATTCCTCCAACATAATTTGGTTTCTGGGTTAAATGATATAAAGTACATTTTGAAGGGGACCCAATACCATCTAATAAGTAATTTAAATTGGATTTCTCTCTGGTTTGCATTTTTCACAAACCTATTTAAGGATTTTAGAGCTTGTTGCCATGACTCTTTGGATACCCTTAAGTGCATGTCTTTAGCCCAGAGATCCATAGGTTTAGTTATATCCCTCTGTGTTTGCTTATAGATAATCTCACTACTCTTTGATATCAAGTGTCTAGTATTTTGAGACACTATCAATGTTTCGAAATTGTTTAGACTATGTAGATTAATAACTTTAATTCTTTCTTTCAAAACTTGTAATAGTTTATATAAAGTAAACCATAGTTTAGTTGAAATATTATATTTCTTCTTTAGCATATTATAATCTAATATTTTAACTTTATCTTTATCTATAATATGACCCAATAGATATATTCCCTTGTCTTTCCATTCTGGTTCTAGGTAAATATGATTTAAACGTGCTAATATTGGCAAAGGAGTAAGTTCACTATATTTCTCTAGAAGTTTACATTTATTATTCATTTTTATCCACTCTTTTACCATTTCAGTCAAAAGAGTTGCTCTAGGGTCGATATAAGATATTGCTAATTTAGGGGTAAATAAAAGAGCGTTGAGATCAATGGTGTTGAGCGTATCGCTCAACACCTGATTTTCCGGATGATTGGAAAGAGGTTGACTCCACTTTATATATTGCGCTAATTTAATTGCTTCTTGATAATGAGAAACCATTGGGTATGCAATATCACCTTTGATAAATTTTCTACTCATTCTATCCTTTTTCACTCTAATCTGACCCTTTTTGTTAATATATCTATCTATCAAGCTCTGGAATTTAGCTAACCATTGGCTTGTAATTGGAAAGGGTAAAGATCGTAATACATAATTGAGCTTAGGTAGAAAAGACACCTTAACAGATGCGATTCTACCGGAGAATGAGATTTGATTGCCCGGCCAATTCTCAATAAGATCTTTAGATGTTTTATATAAATTATTCAAGCTTGAATCCTGGATGCATCTTAGGTCCAGGCTAAACTGAATTCCCAAATGTGTAAATCCTTTTGTGTGAGCTAGCTGATATTTGTCCATAAGGCACTCTACATCGTTTTCAAGAATATTAATGCTCAGGGTTTCTGATTTTCCTATATTTAATTTGTAATTCGACACCTTACTATAATTAGCGATAATTTCCATCAGCGACTTCATAGATAGATGAGGATGCTCCATATAAACGACTACATAATCCGCAAAGAGAGAGATCTTATATTCACTTTTGCCTATTCTAATTCCTTTGAACTTTGATGAAGCCCGGATAGCTATAGCAAGAGGTTCTAGGATCAAGGCAAATAGAATGGGAGACAACGGACAACCCTGACGGGTACCATTTGTTACCATAAAATAATCTGATTGTACCCCCTTGCCCAATACCGATGCCGAAGGAGCATTGTATAAGGCGGCTATGGCCTCGAATGCGTTGAACCCATATCTAAGGAGGGTCTGCATCATAAAATCCCACCCTACCCTGACGAATGCTTTTTTGGCATCCATTGATAGGAATAGAGTGGGAATACCATTATTCTTCGCTAAGGTGATTAAATGAATCAATTTATGGGAATTATCGGAACCCTGCCTCCCTGGGACAAAACCTGTTTGATCAGACATTATTAATGTTTTGGAGATTTCTGTAAGTCTTAAGGCCAAGACCTTGGCATATATTTTGGTGTCTATATTCATGACCGAGATTGGTCTAAAGTCTTTACAAGTATGTGTTTCCTTATTTTGTTTTGGGATAGTTATTATATTGGCTCTAAGCATCTCTGGAGTAAACTTTCCAGTGGTTTTAATTTCATTGAATGATGATACTATAATTGGCATTAAACCTTCCGCTAGTATTTTATAATAAGCTGTAGAAAAGCCATCTGGGCCTGGTGCTGTATGATTTTTTAAATTCTTAATGACTCAACTAATTTCTGCTTTCGTTATCGGGCTGTTTAATGCTTCCTTATCCTCCTTTGAGATTTCTGGAAAGTCAATCTGATCTAAAAATGATGTTATGTCTTTAGAATTTGGTTTTATAAAATTTTCTTCCGAGCTTAAATTATACAAGGATTGATAAAATTTGGCAAATAGATCCGTAATTTCTTTAGGCTTAAATATTTTTTTACCCCGGTTTTCAGGATAGTGGATATTATATTTTTGGTAGTATATACTTTTTAATTTTGTTAGCCAGGTCTCTCCCTATTCGATTATCGAAATGAAAAGATTTTTGTTGTAAACGCCACAAACACTTGTCTGAGCGTTTTTGGTTTATTTTATTAATTTCATTTTGAATTGCTTTTATCTCTTGAGTAAGGGTGTCATTTATTTTTATTTTATTATCTTGTTCCAATTGATACAATTTTACATGTAATAGTCATAGAGACAATCCTCTCTTTTTGACCCAAATACTTTTTAGCTTGATAAAAATACCTCTTATATATGCTTTTAATGTATTCCAAATTGTTATATTTGAAGGAACTGAGCCCAAATTAATTTCCCAAAATGTTTTAATTTCTGTTCTAATAACATTTAATCTTTCCTTATCTTCCATAATTTTGTCGTCCATTCTCCATACCCTACTGGAGTAGGCCGCTCTCTTTTCCTGTAGTTGGAGGGTAATTGGAGCGTGGTCCGAGATGGTTATTAATCCAATTTTAACTGATTGAATTGTGTTTAACAAAGACTCGTTCACTAAGATATTGTCGATTCTTGAATACATCTTGTGAGAACCAGAGTAATATGTATAATCTCTCTCAGTTGTATTTAAGAGGCGCCATGTATCATACAAATGGTTTCTCACCAATAATTTGGAGAAATCCTGAGAGATTTTTTCTATATATTTATAGTTTTTAGGAGACTTTTTATAACTTCTGTCCATCTTGGGATCAGGAGTCATATTAAAGTCTCCACCCAAAATTTGACCTCCCAAAGCAATCTTGTCCAGTTTCTTTAATACTCCCTTCAAGAAAGAGTTTTGTTTGTTATTAGGGGCATATACGTTTACTATTGACATTTGTTGGCCATTTATCTCCCCTACCCAAATAATATACCGACCATTACCATCCAGAACCAGTACTTCTTCTTTTAATCTTAAATTTTTATTAAACATCATTAGCACTCCTCCTGAGTTTTTTTTTTGGCAAGCATTAATTACTTGTGGGAATTTATGTTTAGCCAAATGAAATGTCTTACCCTTGTCCCAATGAGATTCTTGGATTAAAACAATATCTGGGTTAGTTTTTATCAACATTCTAGCGATGGAGGCTCTTTTTGATGGAGAATTTAGGCCCTTTACGTTGTAACTCACTATCTTCAACCCCGACATTCCATTAGGACCTGGCGCTTTATTAACATTTATTTTTTCCAACCTCTTTTGGATTTCTTCCTGTGTTAACCAATGATTTGGCAAAGGTAGTGTAGCCCCATTTTTTTGCAGTGTCCCAACCACTGGTACCTCCATTGTGTATACCGAAGAAAAGAACCTATTTAGCTCATCTGCCTTTTCCTGGTCTCTATCAGTTAGCCTGTTTCACATTGAAATGTTCCTATAGCTGCCATTCTGGCCTTTTCCCATTTATATATTAAACAAATATTTTAGGGTTAGTCTTTCTTTCTTTTGCAACTAACTTTTCATTTTCTATTGTAGCCAGTCTCATAGCCCTTTTGCTGCATTGTTGATTTCCTTATATTCACATGAAGCTGCCTCAGTTCCTTCTTTCTTGTAAATGCCTGCTTTTTCCTTATCATGGTCTTTAAGTCATTAAACCACATGGGATGTTATTTACTCCTATTCCTTTTATTTCCACATGGTATATGCCGATGTGTATGTATATTTAGTAATAATTTGAATGTTGTCCATTTATGTTCAGTATTTTTACCTGTCAGTTCTTTGTCACAGTCTATACTTTGTGTTGCTGCCCTAAGCCCATTAAAATTTGACCTTAAGAGTTTTGGTTGGTCCCTTACAACTTTGTTTTTAAATTCAATCTCAAATGAGGCTGTGTTGTGATCACTATTCGCCAAGGGTTCCTCTATTTCGATATTTGATGCTATATCAATATCATTTGTGATAACTAAATCCAAGATTGCCTCATTTCTAGTAGGTTCTTGTATAACCTGGGCCAGATAATGATCCCTGAGAGTGTTCAAGAACCTGCTCCTCTTGTCTGAACTGCTGTTGTCATTTATCCAGTTATTTTCAGGATAGTTAAAATCTCCCATTATTAGAACTTGCCCATGCTTAGCTGCATTTCCAATCTGTAACAATAATTGATATTCCTCACCTTCAATTATATTTGGGGCGTTATAGCATTTTTCTACCAATAGTTTTTTAGGATTTGAACCTCCACTATTTAACTCAACACATAAGAATTCAATATTATCACTAGTTCCAGCATAAATATTTTCTCTTTCTATAGGCTTAAAATCAGGCTTAACATATAGACAAATCCCTCCTCCTCTTCTACCATTTCCCCTATCTTTCCTAAATAGGTTATAACCATCCAAATTAACAGTTCAGTCATGAGATTCATTCCACCATGTTTCAGTAATGCCTATCAAGTCCCATTTTTTATGTACGTTAAAAATTCTAGCTTGCCCTTTTCCCTGATAAGCTTCTGGCATTAGCAAGCATACACCTTATGTTGCTCTGAAGTTTTGAAGTGTTCACCACTGTATTTGAGTTACTTAGCAATACCTCCCTATTGTCTATAGAAACATCTCTCTTTTCCCCCCCTCATGGGTAATTCATTCATCCCTTTCCCCTTTCTACACTTTCTACCCCATTACTTTCATCTGCCCCCCACCTTCCTACTAGTTGAAAAACTCCCCCAGTCGTACTACCATCCATTCCATAGTGGCTATGAAATTTTTAAATATGTAATTAAAACATTGTTTTTGCATAAGTGAGAGGCAAAAGCTCCACATAACATTGCACATTATATTGCATTTCAATAATATTTTGGATAATTGAAAGTTTCTCAGTTGTAGTTATTCAGTTGTGGTCTTTAGAAAGGTGATTTTGTGTGCTTCCAGTCTCATTTACCCTATTTATTAAAATATCTGTTTATTATAACTTGACCATGCCATGCTGCTTTTTCAGTCTGCTGTAGAAATTGCAGTTCCTCACGTTCACTTATATTTATGGGATTAGAGTGAATACTTACCAATATATTTTTGGGGGGATATCTCTATTTTTTTCTACTTATAAGGCTTCTGCATTATCATTAACAGCCCAAATAGCTTCCCCGACTATCGGCTCTAAATATGACAACATATAGACAAACCCCTCCTTTCCTTCTACCATTACCCCTTTCTCTCCTATAAATGTTAGAACTTCCAAATGAATTGCATAGCTATGGAACTCATAGCTTCAATAAGGCATAATCAAATTTATCATTTACCATTAATAATTCTTGCTCCCCATTTTTGCTTTTTGTGGCATTGTCATTCCTGAATGGACATCCCTAACGATTGCACTCAACGTGGCAAATCTACTGGTGAATACTCCAAGTTCTGCAATAATCCTCTCAAGTTCTCCAATTGGATCCTAAAATTGCTGCTCCAGATGTGCATACAAAAAAAAAAAAAAAACTAAGTCAGAGGCGCTTATCAGAGAACGAACCAACCTTAATAGTTTTGTTCTATGGCCATGATAAGCCACTCTGAGAGCAACCTCTTTTAGCTCACTTGTGCCCTTCACAGGGAGAAATATCCTGTAGTATATCCGTCTGGTCCCACTCAGAAGAGTGACCCAGCCCCGAAATACCAGGCAATTCTGCCCTGAACAGGAGAAACAGCAAACCCCAGACGCGTTTTGGCCTTTATGGGCCTTGTCAGTGAGGTGAAGCTGAATTCCCTAAGGCACAGTGAGCAAGTGGTCCACGTCTGGAGTCCCCTATTACCCTTAGGGAGACTAAACCCTAAGGGTAATTTGCATAAACAAAAAAACTAAGTCAGAGGCGCTTATCAGAGAACGAGCCAACCTTAATAGATTAGTTCTATGGCCATGATGAACCACTCTGAGAGCAACCTCTTTTAGCTCACTTGTTCCCTTCACAGGGAGAAATATCCTGTAGTATATCAGTCTGGTCCCACTCAAAAGAGTGACCTAGGCCCGAAATACCAGGCAAATCTACCCTGAACAGGAGAAAGAGCAAACCCAGACACATTTTGGCCTTTATGGGCCTCATCAGTGAGGTGCAGCTGAATTCCCTAAGGCACAGTGAGCAAGGTTGCTCTCAGAGTGGCTTATCATGGCTGGAGAACTAACCTTTTAAGGTTGGTTCTCTGATGAGCACCTCTGACTTTGTTGTTTTGCAAAATCTATTTGAACACTAAACTCAGCATTGGCAGAGTAAATCACAAAAATATCTAACACTTAGGAGCTAGACAGGCTGTGTCTATCCCATTGAAATGTAATCTGTATATAAGGATACGAAATGTAGATAGATCCCTATGTATGAGTGAAATGTATATACATATAATATAGTGCATACATATACACACAGTAAAGGGCATCCTTGCTATTTTGTGAACCACAATGAAGGACGTCTTTGCACTAATTAATATACATTTATATAAACAGATTACAAAACATTCTAGCACCAATGCAGATTTTATTCTCATTCACATTACTTAAAAAAGGCAGGATACTTCTCTTTTTAATTATCTACCAATCAAATTTGTAAGTACATCCAAGTTCAATATACTTCCTTCATTCTTACAACTTATAATATAGCTGTTGTTTTCTTTAGGTGACATCAAACACAGTGTCAACAGGTGATAGTAGAAAATACAAATATTCCCTGGACAATGAAATTCACTAAACTCTCATTGATATTACAAATTATAATACAGTAGACTCTCAGTCAACCGAAACTCAAACAACCAGAACGCTCAGAATTTTGTTTTTAATACTGTACTTTAAATATAAATTAAAACTTACAGAGCTCAAAAAATGCCAGGAGCCAGGTTGTAATGCCACAACATGCTTACAGGCACCTAGATTTCATCCACTGTATGTCTCTGCAATTCAATTTTACATGGTAGCAGACAGACGGGAGAGACTAAGCCAGGGCAGTGTTGTCGTTATATTCCCCCGGGTTCAGCAACGCACGCTCCAGCCGAACCTACCTGTGTGTATGTGAGGAGTGAAAGCTGCTGCTGCTAGAACTGTCCTCACTAATAAATATACTTAGCAGAGCATCCTATGTGAAGCTAATCTAGGCCTATTTTAATAGTGACTCTCAAGGAACCAGAAACAGCATTTATTCGGCATCTACCAATCCCTGTGGGTGCCGGATAACTGAGAGTCTACTGTATATTGTCATGTAACATGTTCAAGTCTAACTTGGATTAAGTCAGTAAATTGATTTTAAGAATGAATAAGTATTCTCTCAAGTAAGTAACATATTGCCTGTGGTCTAATGTTGCAACCTAGATTTCTTTATCCTTTAGTATGGCAAAGTGTATGGCTTGTGGTTGACTGTGTACCTAGCTCTGTATATGTGTGTGTTTGTCTGGATTTGTGTGTGGCCATGTGTCTATATGGTTAGTTATGAGTGTTGCTATCCCATGCGTGTAGCTAGCTCGATATTTGTGATTAGCTGTGTTAGATTGTGGCTACTTATGTATGTGTAATATGCTTGTGTCCTGGTGGTTGTCACAGTAGAGAAGGTGCTGGACTATAAAAGCACTAGACTTTACTTATTAAATTAAGAGTTACTTGCCAGTTAGGCTGAATGAGAGGTCGGGAGGGGGGGGGCAAAAGACTTTGTGGTACTGTTGGACTATTGGGGGCCATGGATTAACATGAACTTTTGCTATTCCTTCTCTCCCCTGATTCTGTCCCCCCAGCCTGGTCACTTGAAAATTGACAGCTACATTATTATTGTGTGCCATGTTGTGTGGGTACCCTTTGTTGTTCATAGAGGGGGCCACAATATGAGGGTTAATACGAATCATTGTATTGTTGTGTGACTTTATTGATGTAATGGTGGTAACCAGTCATGTTTGGTATTGGAATGCTACATTTTCCCCAGGGAGTTTAGTAAAGTATGCTACTGGGGTCTCTGGGGAAGATGGGCTCCAGTTACCCGGTTACCTGTTTTTTGGGGTCAGAATGATTCCAGAAAAGGGGGATGGTATACCCGGTACATAAATAGGGGCTATTCATACAACATGTCTGCAAAATAGTATTACAATATCACCCCCTGCCATGTGGCATCCTGACAGGGGAACACTAGCTCATGACGTGTGAATTCCCCTCTTCCTAGGCAAACAGGGATCAAAAGACCTAGCAATTTAGAGAATGTCACAAAGCAATTCGGGGAGGTGCTAATACATTTTATTAATCAACTGGAGTTGTAGTGTATTATATAATCCCTCTTTAATCTCTTTAGCAGGATAAGCAGGGGCGCAATGCTATTATCTACTAGGATATATTTCTCCAGGAGTAAATACGGTTTATTGTGCTCATACTGCTGAGTGGTGTTTCCCTAGAGTGAGATATGGTCATGTTGATGCTTAAAATACAGGATTTCAGGAGTTCGAATAAAATATGTTGTTGGGACTCCCAGCTAAGTGGGCCACAAGTAAGGGATACAACACGATGGGGAGTTAGCCACCATTCTAAAGGAACATCTTGGTTAGGGAAGTACCCGCTACCAAATACAAAGAGCAGGAATGACATTTATGTTACTGTTCCTATAAATGTTCTATGTGTTCATCAGTAAAGGAGTTGTAAGTCTGAACTAAATAACTTATGTGTACATTTTATTTTGCCGGAATAATAATCATTATTATTGGGGTTATTACTGTTGAGCCTACATTGGACTTTGTTACAATTGGTAACATTGACTGGCTTACTCTACTGGTTCCTGAGTTCTCTGGGTGCTTTAATGGATGTAAGCTGAGTTGGTTCTGTTCCTGCTATCAGAGAAATACAATCAACTGGACCTTTCTACTGGGTAGGCTTGAACTAGGTTCTAATCAACCCCAAAAGAAGCAGTAGGTTGTCCTCTTCATTTCTTATTTCATTCTGTGAAGGCTCTTGTAAATTTTGGAAGGATCTATTCATACTGTCAGTGAAAGCTCAAGACCATAAAACTGGCATTTGGGGGAGGGTATTAACAGGGGTGTAGGAGCCAGAATAATTTTGTGGGGGATACAGCTCATTGAATACACAGTCCGTAAAATAGCTTATATATACATACACACAAACATAGATAAATCTGGCTGAATGTCCCCCCCCCCCCCCCCCCCCTCTTCCTAGGCAAACAGGGATCAAAAGACCTAGCAATTTAGAGAATGTCACAAAGCAATTCGGGGAGGTGCTAATACATTTTATTAATCAACTGGAGTTGTAGTGTATTATATAATCCCTCTTTAATCTCTTTAGCAGGATAAGCAGGGGCGCAATGCTATTATCTACTAGGATATATTTCTCCAGGAGTAAATACGGTTTATTGTGCTCATACTGCTGAGTGGTGTTTCCCTAGAGTGAGATATGGTCATGTTGATGCTTAAAATACAGGATTTCAGGAGTTCGAATAAAATATGTTGTTGGGACTCCCAGCTAAGTGGGCCACAAGTAAGGGATACAACACGATGGGGAGTTAGCCACCATTCTAAAGGAACATCTTGGTTAGGGAAGTACCCGCTACCAAATACAAAGAGCAGGAATGACATTTATGTTACTGTTCCTATAAATGTTCTATGTGTTCATCAGTAAAGGAGTTGTAAGTCTGAACTAAATAACTTATGTGTACATTTTATTTTGCCGGAATAATAATCATTATTATTGGGGTTATTACTGTTGAGCCTACATTGGACTTTGTTACAATTGGTAACATTGACTGGCTTACTCTACTGGTTCCTGAGTTCTCTGGGTGCTTTAATGGATGTAAGCTGAGTTGGTTCTGTTCCTGCTATCAGAGAAATACAATCAACTGGACCTTTCTACTGGGTAGGCTTGAACTAGGTTCTAATCAACCCCAAAAGAAGCAGTAGGTTGTCCTCTTCATTTCTTATTTCATTCTGTGAAGGCTCTTGTAAATTTTGGAAGGATCTATTCATACTGTCAGTGAAAGCTCAAGACCATAAAACTGGCATTTGGGGGAGGGTATTAACAGGGGTGTAGGAGCCAGAATAATTTTGTGGGGGATACAGCTCATTGAATACACAGTCCGTAAAATAGCTTATATATACATACACACAAACATAGATAAATCTGGCTGAATGTCCCCCCCCCCCCCCCCCCCCAGTTCCTACACCCATGTGTAATGATAATTGTGTATTTGGAAGTGCTCAATTAAATTATACTCTTTTTCTCTTCTTCTTTTGTCTTTCAGAAATAGGCAGTAGAGGAGTCCACAACCTTGACTGACTGGAATGCAGCATGGGATTCATAGAGGCATTGAAGTCTGAATTATTTCAAGTATATGCACAATACAACCCACAAACACTATTGTGTGGAAACTTCCAAACATTTACATGGATCATAACAATAAGGCAATTACAACAGCAGATCAGATTAAATAATAACAAACCACTTAAGGTATTGGGCCTCAATGACAATGACCCAAATCTGCTAATACTATTTCTTAGGGAACCAGGTAGATGGACCAACAGTGCCTCCATGGCCTGGTTAAGACAGTAAAAATAAGAGGTATCAGGAAGCCCTGGACTGCTACATGTTGGGAAACTGGCATTAATCTGTCTAAAGCCAAACTACATGACCACGTTTATTTGGTTGATAAGCAAAAATATTTTTTTTGGGATGCGAGAGCTCCTCCTAAGTGGAGCTCCATTATAAACTTATTTTTTTATAGAGTGCCTGTTTTTTTAGGTGGAGGCCCCTTTCAATGGACCAGAAGATGGGAATCCATGGCACCGAACAAGAAGGAAGAGGACAAAAATTTGCCATCAACAACGATAGTCCATTTATCCAGGGTAGAAGTTTGAGGATGCATTGTAAATCATCACTGGAAGGCATCACAGATTTCATTTTTTTTTTATTTTGTGTAATTATTTTTTATTTTATTTATTTATTTTTCATAATTTATTTGTTATTTGTGTATTTTTTTTTATTTTATGTAGTGTTTCTTGCATACTTTAGAGTTAGGGGCTATAGGGAATCCTTTTGGACCCCATGGGGGGTTAGTGTACATGGACATCGAACATGGATCCCTGTGTTGGTAAGTAGGGTGCCATGAGGGCTCTTTAGGACCCCAATTGCACATAGGGGTTAATGTTAGTTTCTAGGGGGGGTCCATGTGGACTCCCATGGTAGAAGGTGTTAATGTTTATTGCCATAGGGATCTGTATGGACCCCAATGGTACAAGGGTTTAATGTTAGGTACCATGGGGGTCTGTTGAGGACCGTGGCATTTGATCAGTTATAGGAGCCACGGTTGTCCTTACAAAACTAACTATCATCCTTTACACTCCAGACTTATTAAACTCAAGCGCTCTTTAAGTAGATATTCTTAAAGGCCTTCTTATTCATACAGATTTGTGGAAAGAGAGTCTCTTATTCTTCTTAAAAAGATCACTGTGCTGCATCTCTACTGGCATTTTATTTTCTATCTTGCTGTAATATTCTTTGTCTATAGGTTATAAGATTTAAATTGTGTGACTCCTGTAGTTTTTATAGTGCTTGTTTCTCTTTTTTATTAGTATTTTTTACTTATTGAATGAGACAAAATTAGAGTTTACAATGACATAAAAAAGATGGTACAGCATAGAAAAGTATACAATACATTATTTTGTAAATGTCATTTTTTTAATTTAACAAAATAAAGTTGTTTTAATGTTAATAGAAGAAGCTTGCTAATTTTACAAAATTGAACCATCTAAGATAACCGATAGAAAAGAAAGAAAAAAAAAGTAAAAGGGTGACCTCATATTTTGTTATACATTTTTATTTTTCCAGGGTGTTCATTTGCTCTCATAATGAGGTAATTGGACTTCAACTGTATACTGTACGTTAATGTCTCCAAGTAAACTATTTCATACATTTTTATAATTAATATTTTATTCAATGAGACAATGTTAGCGTGTAAATGATTTCTACAAACAAAATGTTACAGCATAGATAAGCACACAATACACCATTTTGTAAATGTAAATTTCTTAATGAAACAAAATACATTTGTTTAAGTATTAATATAACAAGTCTCATTTTTTTATTCAAAAGGAGAAAAATTACAGCTTCAACAAAATTAAACCATCTAAGATAAGCAATAGAAAAGAAAGAAAAAAGAAAGGAAAATGCGACCTGAGACCAAGAAGGGATTCATTTTTACAATTTTTCCAGTTGGAAGGTTTTCATAGAAAATATACCCATCAAACAAAGTTGTGGTGTAAAAGTAAGCTGTTTGCCATACATATCAATAACTATACTTTCCAATTTGGCCCCGAGATCAGTAGTAAAATGGAGCTGGATGCCTATATTTACGCAACCAAAGAAACAGGTATTTGGGTAGACAGTGTAAATTCTATGAAGTTTATCTGGTTCAAGATACATTCACAGTTTTCAAGTTAGTTTCCAGTATCATGTAATTCCTACTTGTATGTCCTATAGAATTCAAGGCCTTAGACCAACTCACCAGATGTCTAAACTGCATGAAAGGTGTCTATAGCTGGCTAATGCAACAACCTTGATGTTGGTCTCCAGTGTTTGCTTAGGACTCCTGAAGTGCAGGCATCTGTCTTGGCTACTGTTTATCAAGGCCTATATGTCTGAGGATGCAATGTTCTGCAGTTAAGCTTATGCGCAGAGCATTTTTATCTTTTCGTTGTGTATTCTCCTGTTCTTTATCACATTTTCCCTTATATAACATATTATAACTAGTATACATGATAACAATGTACAGGCAACATATAACCAAAGAACAATAATATGTCATCTCAATGCAACAATGTCATGCGCCCTTGGCCATATCACTAAACAATGCAGTCATGACAGTTTGGAATTATATGAGATTTCCCTGATTTATGAAAGTCTTAATTTGTGTGAGGCCTGCATGTTTCCAGTGTTGTAATTATGATGGAGATTTGCCCATTGAAAACTGAGGATTATTGAACAGAGAAGCAAGAGGAGAACAGAGGAGAAATATGACTTTATAACTATCCAAAGGCTGAATAAATGGCTTTTGAAGGGACTCATAATACTACTTTTGATAATATTATTTTTGTTTTGACACAATATGTAGTTAATAAATCTGTTAGGAAGAAGTGAATTTTCAATGTCCACTAAACAAGCAAGGATTTAAGTATGATGTGAAATTATTCATTATTGCATTTGAAATGCTATATAGTAAGTGTGTAAATTAGGTACTGGCAATCTGTTGTTCTGTTAGTATACATTCTGGATTTATTGGCTGCCATATAAAAACAAATACCTGTATTTGTAGTCAGGAGATGTCTACTTGTGATAAAGTTGCTGGCAATAATCAAAATAAATATAGTATTTTCAGTAGAAGTGATATCTTGACTGTTACAATATGTCATAGAAGAGGAAGTTTAAGCGTATGACAATGATGTAGGTTTTGATAAGTCTGGAAGAGTAATAGAAGATAATTAATTTTGTAAACTGTATTGACTCTAGCTAGAATCTGAACCCACAAAACTATATATGTTATGTCATTGGAAATCAAAAGTAAGTTGTAATAATGTTATCATTTGTTGTGGAGGACCTAAATTCAAAGCAACAGATGGATCTAAATTATCACCTAACGTCAGAAAATGTAGCAGATTTATTGAATAATGCAAATAGATTAGGTAATGTAGTAAGGGGTTTAGTGATCATTAAGATAACATCATCAGGAAATAGATAATCAATATTATTTCCTATTATATGCCTATGGTTCCATAATGATGGCAAATAGAACTGGTGATAGGGGACAGAATTGACGAGTACCCCTTTGTATTTGAATGTTAACTGAGGATGGTCCCTAATGTTTTAGGTCCTCATATAATGCAGATAGTGCGTTGAAAAAAACTCCCTGGAACCCCATATAACATATAGTTTCAAATAAGTAGGTAATTTCCAGGGAATGAAATGGCTTCTCTATGTCTAAATATAATAATCAATATTGCACCTTATATTTATGAGATACATGTATCAGATTTAGAATGTTCCTTTCATTATCCAAGGAGGCAATCAACCCCACATGATCAGGGTGAATTAAAGAAGGCAGTCAATAATTGCATTATAGTGTAATCTGACAAGGCAACAGGAAGCATACTGGTAGCTTTTATATTATGCAGAATTTAAGACAACATTGAAATATTTCAAATAGGAAGAGAGACAAAGATTTCAATAAGAAATAGAACAATTACCTGTAACAACATAACATGGTCAAAACTAAGTAGACTGGCTTCTTAGATAAAAGTCTGTAGAACATTTGGGTTGGACACTGGTTGCAGCATAGCTTTATCAGACGACGCACAACCCCAGGCAAACCAGTCACAGAAAGAATCATATATATTGACAAACTGGGACAGTAGCATGCTAAATAAAATTGAAAGTCCAAAGACAAAGAGGCATCCGAGTAACATATATAATTAATCTAAATATATGTAAACCAACCTACTATCCTACAAAAAAAAAATTCTATTAACAGCGTCATATATTTCTTTATCGAATGCCAAATAACATAGATCTTTCTTAAATCTGTCACCCAACTTCCAGTATTAATGGGAAGTTACACATAAACACAAGTTGCTCTTATATTAAATTGTTGAAAAATATACGTGAAAGCACTTGACCTTTATTACTATTAGTCTTCTGTATATTAAGTGATGTGAGCTACAGAAGAAAACAGAAAAAATAATGTAATTGTCACAGCTTAGAACTCAGCTGCAGTTTGATTGGGCCAATCAGCTCAGCATTCTGTGGCCAGAAATGTAGCTACCATAAGTTTTAGGTGGAGAGTTAATCTTATTTAAGATTGATCTTTAGTATAAAAGAAACTTACATTTAGGTGGAACTTGCATTTTAAGTCATATGAATATGGTGGACAAGATTTCAATGTCTGTTAACTAAACTGAATGTTTTGCTGCAGACTGTACAAGACATTAGACTTAAGATTATGCTCATTATGAGCAGGCAGAATTCATGGAAACCATCTTTTGACTGGAATTTTTTGTCTTTAAGTATCTGTTGATCAATTGTACACGAACAGTTTCTTTCCTTCTTTCCACAAACCAATAGAGTTTTGTCATAGCACCACATAAGTCTGCAAGAAATGGAAAAATACTTTATATAAAAATGTATGTCTTTGTTAAATAATAAAGTGACTCAGAATGCATTGTTTTATTCATTTAAATCAGGCACAAACAACATAAACAGCCTAATATGTATATGTATTTTTACGACAAATAATAAATCTAGTATCACGTATATAATTGTCGTACTGCGAGTTGTCACACTTTGCGAGCCTCGCGAAGCAAGGCGAGCCCTTGACCGCGAGCCTTGCGAGACGAGCAGTTAAAGCACGCAGAACTTAGGTTGCAATGAGCGCCAAAGGCCAAAGGCACTCATTGCACTGAGAGCCTTGCAAAGCTAGGTGAGCAGTTGAGGCACGCGGGACATTGCACTGTGAGCCTTGCGAAGCGAGGCGAGCAGTTGAGGCATGCAGGACTTTGGCTGCAACTAATTGCAGGGGTGGACACACAAGATTTGTGGACACAATAATCCCTCAAATTAACTTCCAGACTCACACACAGTGCAGGGGGAGAGCCAGGTGAGTGAGGTTGCAAGTTAATTTGAGGCATATTTTGCCCTTTTTCACGATTGAAAATCGATGAAGCAAGAAAAAAATGGCTGCCATAAAAACGGAAACAAGACGAAAACAAGGTCAAAGGACGTAAAACAAGGACGAAGGATGTAAATACAACCCCTAAGCACTAAAACAGTAACACTTAATACAAGGCAGTAACATTTAACTCAAGCCAGTAACACTTACACCAAGGCAGTAACACTTAACCCAAGGCAGTAGGCCCCTAAACTACACAGGCCTATAAAGTACACAGGGAGAAATTCTCGCAAGGAGCGCTGAAGGGGATCATTGCAAAGCAGGAAAGGTGCGGCTTGGCAAAAAAAACAATGAGCGTCAAAGTCGCTCATTGCAGGGCTCGCCATGAGCGCCAAAGGGGCTCATCGCGGGGGCTGTAAAGTAGATCGGGAAGAGGCTTGCAGTGAGCGCTGGAGGTGGTGGCAAACAGCATTGCCAGGCTTCAAATTTTATTGCCGTAATTTTTGACGGGCAATTCGCTAGTATATATATAAGGATAAACATGAGAAGGAAGGAAGCAAAATACTGTTCACAAATGCTATTGAATGATGACATCCGAGTACAAAATAGAGGCTTAACTGATCTTCATGGTCTGTGTGATCTGTTGACTCAAACAATAAATGTATGAGTACATATGAACAACACACGTACATACTCAGTTGTTGAGGTTCTTCATGAAACTGCAGTAGTAATGGCACAAAGTCTATCAGTCAGAAACAAAATAAAGGAGATAAATGTAGTTCTAGTGTTGTGTATTCTAGCCGTGTTAGCTCCTTCTGATAGTTTCCTCTTCTACTTTTATTGATTCTCTACTACTTCTATTTATTTTTTCACTCCATTTATCTCACTTTTTTTTTTTCTTCTTGTGCTAGGTTTTCTTTTGCATTTCTTTCAGAGTTGTTTATTTCTTCTGGTTCTCTCTTTTTATTCTGGTTGTGTTGTTTCTGTATATTCTATTAGAGCTGGTTATATCTGTTTTTTTCTGTTTGTGTTTGTTCCCTGCTTCTCCTTCTAGTTTTAGTTTTTTCTGTTCCAGTGGTACACTCTGACTATTCTATGGTAAATTCCATTACACTTGTTTCAGTTTCCCAATCCTAACAATAGTAACTTGTGTTTTCTATTACTGAATATTGTTCTATTCATATAGATTCTTTTTTCTATTCTAATATTTTTAGTTTGCTTTGCTTTCTCTAGTAGTGTTCATTATTTTTTTATTTATTTAACTATTTCAGTTCTTTTAAACCTCTGATATTGTAAATTAGTTTGATTTTTTCTACTTCTGCTTGATGTCTCACCCTTTGTTAAATCTCATGGCTAATTCTTCCTTTTGTCTTCATCTTTCCAGTGCCTCATGATTCCAACAATAAATACTAGTGCTGTTTTACCAGCTGTGCTTGCAAACCATGTCACTGTGGCAGTCATCCGACAACTTATTTACTCAGGTTAACAGTACTCTCTGTTATTTAATAAATAAATTCCTATTACATATTTACACTGCCACAACCATGGAATTCCAGTACTCCATGAATGTAAGAGCTCTATATAACTCCTTTATGATATGCATGTACCCCTGATAAACTACACTACAAGGAATATAAATGCATTTTGTAGAACAGACAAGTATGGGATAGTATAAAGACCTGCATGAAAAGTTTGGACTTAACCCTGAATTTATAATTTTTTTGGCAATCTTAGTTATATAGTTACATAGTTACATAGTAATTGAGGTTGAAAAAAGCCTTTCAGTCCATCAAGTTCAACCTTTTAAGATCTCATGTGATCTGCAAATCAATAATGGTCATTGTTAAAAGTTCCAGGTAGAGAAGTTCAGGCCACTGTAATGCCCTAGTAAGAAGAGCTAGATGTTTCAATTGGGTACTGGTCTTTGAAAAATATGATATTCAGTGATTTAAAAAAAAAAAAAACACTATTAAACATGTTTGGAAAAGTTCAGACTCATCTGTTGCTGGTATTCTCCCACTGTAAAGTCTAGCAGGCAGTTGTTAAGTTTGTATTAATATATACAAATATTTTTTTTTTTCTTAGTAGATTCAGATATCTATTGATTTTTTTTAAACATTTTGTATGTAAAATTGGTAAGAAAAAAACATAGTAAAGCTCTCCTGATTTCACTGATAGTATATTTGGGTAGCATAACATTTATTTCTGACCAAGTCAAATCATTAAATGACAAGAACACAGAAGGCTTAAATGACCAAGGAGATTAGTCTGCCCTGTATGTCAACATAATCCTGTAAAACTATTTATTGTCTTAAAATATGACACTAGTACCCAGTATGTTTTATACTTTAAAAACACACAGTTGTTTGTTGCTTAATCATTCAGTCGTGTCGGACTCTCTGTGAACCACACCAGGCACATTAGCCACTGCACCTCTGAGCTATGTCAAGCTCTTGTCCATTGCTTCAATTACCTCATTTATCCGCCTCTGCCATGGCCTTTTTCTTTTTCATGTGCCTTCAACAATTTCCAGCATCATAGTCTTCTTGTCTTCTCATAATATTCAGCCTCATAATCAAACCTTTGGCTGGATTTCCTGAAGTACAGATTTATTGGATCTTCTTGCTGTCCAATGGACTCTAAGCAGTTTTCTCCAATACCACATTTTTACAGTGTCAGCCTTCTTTATGGTCCAGCTCTCACATCTGTATGTCACTACTGGGAATACCGTAGTTCTTTCTATGTGGACCTTTGTTGATTCCTTTAGTTCTTCTTCACATTCAGCCATCAAAGTAGTATCATCCACGTATCTGAGGTTGTTGATATTTCTTCAAGCAATATTGATTTTGGCTTTGGATTTGGATTCATCCAGTCTGTCCTTAGGCATGAAGTACTATGGAGATAAGTTGAATAAATAGGTGACAATATACAACCTTGTCGCACTCCTTTTCGCACTCTATGAAGCAGAAGTAAATGTTTTTTTCTGGAACACTATTTTTTCTCTATTAGCCAGTGGATATTGGCAATTTGATCTCTTGTGCCTCTGTCTCTGCAAAACCTGACTTGCACATCTGGTAGTTCCCAGTCCATATATTGTTGGAATCAAGTTTGCAGGTTCTTAAGCATTTCCTTGTTGGCATTTGTTTGATAATTGGAGTACCCTTTGGCAGTGGCTACCTTTTCTAGTCTATTGGCCACTGTTGAGTTTTCCAAATGTGTTGGCATAAGGAAAGCAATGCTTATACAGCATCTTCTTGTGGGTGTTTGATTAGTTCAGTTGGGTTTCCATCAACTCCTGCAGCCTTGTTTTGAGCTAGGCTTTCTAGGCCCTTTTCTCGCTTCAGTTTTCAAGATGTCTGGCTCCAGCTCATTGTACAAACTAATGAGGTTATCAGTGCTGTTAATGTAATTCTTGTTTGGATCTACTGTGTATTCCTGCCATCTCTTCTTTATATGATCTGCTTATGTTACGTTTCTACCATTTTTGTCTTTTGTCACACCCACTTTGGCAGGAAAGGTTCTTTTGAAATCCCCAATTTTCTTGAAGTGATCACTTGACTTTCCCAATCTGTTATCTTAAACTGTCTGTTTACATTGCTCATTAGAGAATGTCTCTTCTTGCGATACCCCAGAATTTTTCATTCAGTTACACAAATCCTTTCCTATCTCAACTACCTTTTGCTTTCCTTCTTTTCTGGGCTACATTCAAAGTCTCATCAGATAGCCAGTTTACCTTCTTAGTTCTCTCTATTTTAGGGATATTCTTTATTGCTGTTTTCTGGATAATGTAACAAACTTCTGTCCAAAGTTCTTCATGGATTCTATCTACCATGTCCCTTAAAACTATTCTTTACTTCCACTGTATATTCACTTTGGATATATTTTTTTTGTATCTGTTTGGTCTGATGATTTTTCCTCCTTTCTTTAGTTTAATTCTGAACTTTGCAATAAGAAGCTTGTGATTCGAGGAGCAGTCAGCTCCTGTTCTTGTTTTTGCCGACTGTATAGAGCTCCTCCATCTTTGACTATAAAGTATATAGTCAATCTGATTTCTATATTGTCCATTTTGTGATGTCAATGTGTAGAGTCGTCTCTGAGGCTGTTGGAAGAGGGTATTTACTTTGCCCAGATAATTATCTTGCCAAAATTCTGCTAATCAGTGATCTGTTTCATTATGTACTCCAATGCCAGAGTGCCCATTATTCTAAGTATCTTTTGGTTCCCTACTTTAGTATTCTAATCTCCTATGATGAGATCACTAATTCCCAGAATATCAATGTTTAACCTTTTCATCTCAAATTTGACCATGTCAAGTTTGCCTTGGTTCGTAGTTCTAATGTTCCAAATTCTAATGCTGAATTGTTCTTTGCGGTAGCTTACTTTCCTTTCCCATCCAGACACATCCTCAGCTGGGTGTTTTCTTGGCTTTGGCCTAAACACTTCCTTAGATCTAGTGCTACTCATACTCTCCCTCTACTATTTCACAGTAATATTGGTAGACATCTTCTGGAGCCATATCGTTCGGCCTCTGGTTGTACTTATCTGTAACAAATTGTCTGACCCTACATGGTATATAGCTCACAGCTTCATTGAAGTACACCAGTTCTTTCACCCAAACAAGGTAGCGATTCAAGAGGGGACACAATCACTACTCTTTTCTAGAAACCAACATATTTATATTCTTTTCTCCTCATTTTCCTCCCTCTCATACCCCTTTCTCTTCCCTTTATCTCCTCTTACACTTTCTCTTCCCACATCCCACACCATTCCCTTTTTCTCCACCCTCATCTTTCACTAAATTCTCAACTCCTTTTTCTCATTTCATATTTTTTTTCATCTCCCATGTCCCCTCAGTCCTCATCCTCTCTCCACACCCAGTCATTGAAGGAAAGGAGAGGGAGCTATAGCCCCCACAAACATCATTTTATATATTAACCACTTCCCTGCTGGCATTGCATATATATATATATATATTTATATATATATATATATATATATATATATATATATATAGATTGATAGATAGATACAGTATTTCACAAAAGTGAGTACACCCCTCACATTTTCATAAATATTTTATTATATCTTTTCATGTGAAATTACACTCTGCTACAATGTAAAGTAGTGGGTGTATAGCCCGTATAACAGTGTACATTTGCTGTCCCCTCAAAATAACTCAACTCACAGCCATTAATGTCGAAACTATTAACCATTTTCCCTCCCTGGTGTCATTTAACTCGTTAGTGATACAAGGTGTGAATGGGGAGCAGGTGTGTTAAGTTTGGTGTTATCATTCTCACACTCTCTCATATTGGTCACTGTAAGTTCAACATGGCACCCCTTATGGCAAATAACTCTCTTGAGGATCTGAAAAAAAAAGAATTGTTGCTCTACATAAAGATGGCCTAGGCTATAAGAAGATTGCCAAGTCTCTGAAACTGAACTGCAGCACAGTGGGCCAGACCATACAGTGGTTTTACAGGACAGTTTCCACACAGAACAGGCCTCGTCATGGTTGACCAAAGAAGCTGAGTGCACATGCTCAGCATCATATCCAGAGGTTGTCTTTGGGAAATAGACGCATGAGTGCTGCCAGCATTGCTGCAGAGGTTGAAGCGGTGGGGGGTCAGCCTGTCAGTGCTTAGACCATACGCCGCACACTGCATCAAATTGGTCTGCATGGCTATCATCCTGGAAGGAAGCAACTTCTAAAGATGATGCACAAGAAAGCCCGCAAACAGTTTGCTGAAGACAAGCAGACTAAGGACATGGATTACTGGAACCATGTCCTGTGGTCCGATGAGAATACAATAAACTTATTTGGTGTCAAGTGTGTGTGGCAGCAACCAGTGAGGAGTACAAAGACAAGTGTGTCTTGCCTACAGTCAAGCATGGTGGTGGGAGTGTCATGGTATGGGCCTTCGTGAGTGCTGCCGGCACTGGGGAGCTACAGTTCATTGAGGGAACCATGAATGCAAACATGTACTGTGACATACTGATGGCAGAGCATGATCCCCTCCCTTCGGAGACTGGGCCACAGGGCAGTATTCCAACATGACAACGACCCCAAACACATTTCCAAGATGACCAGTGCCTTGCTAAAGAGGCTGAAGGTAAAAGTGATGGACTGGCCAAGCATGTCTCCAGACCTAAACCCTATTGAGCATCTGAGGGGCATTCTCAAACGGAAGGTGGGGGAGTGCAAGGTCTCTAACATCCACCAGCTCCGTGATGTCATTATGGAGCAGTGGAAGAGGACTCCAGTGACAACCTGGGAAGCTCTGGTGAACTCCATGCCCATGAGAGTTAAGGCAGTGCTGGAAAAAAATGGTGGCCACACAAAATATTGAAATTTTGTGCCCAAGAGGAGACTACACCCAATTCCAGCGAACTGTAGAGAATATCATATACACATTTCTGCATACTATATAAAACTTTGAATCGCATACTGTATATAGTTGTGAGCATTCCGGGTTGTTGCTAACGCTTGAGGGCTCGTGCAGCACTTCACAGTGCAAGCCCGTTACAGTTTGAAAAAATCGTGTTAAAAAATTACAGCCCATAGCACTTTGCAAAAATTAGGACCCTGAAAAAAATCTGGACCCTGCAAAAATACAAATTTAATGGCTAAACCATGCAAATCAAAAAACAGGAAAAACACAAAAAAATAAAGAAAAAAAAACTCACACACAGCACGGGGGGACAGCCAGGACGTCTGGGAGTGAGGTTACACGAGTATTTAAGCCGATTTTGCCGAGTTTCGGCACTCAAAAATCGTCTAAGCGAGAAAAAATGGCAGCCAATAAAAATGAAGTTGAGAGACTCACAATGAGTGCCGAAGGTACTCAGAAGAGCAAAAGCCTTACATTCTGTGGCAAACAACATTGCCATGGCTTCAAATTGTATTGTCGTCATTTTTTGACGGGCAAGTCGCTAGTAATATATAATGATCCATATATTATTCATAAATCTGCATAAACAATCTTCCACAGCTCTGTATATTAACTTCTGGCCTGAACATAGGGTACTACATCTGTAAATATTGTACACATACTGTATATGACTCTGTATAGATCACTCTGGACATAACAAACACATACTGAATAACAGAACAATACATCATTTTATGTGTTTACAATTATTATAAGTATTATTTGCCCCTGTGCAATGTAGTTCTTTATGTACAACAGAAATGTATCTAAAAAAATGTCTATGGAGTGCATCTGTGTATTTCTTCTAATGCCTTCCAATGTCTTTTATAATGCTTTTGCATGTCTAGAACAAGCATTTATTGATGAGTTAAATATGCCTTAGCCAAAGCCCAGATATTTTTCAGACCAGACATACAACATAGACCCAAGGAATGGTTTTATTCAGAGAGTAAACAGTGTGGTTTATATAAGGTCATTATATAAATAACCAGATCCTTATTATCTTTTAAAACTTAGTTTATCATGTCAACTCTCCTCATTAACTTATACTTCCATATTATTCTGATTACTCTCAGAGTATCATGACCAGCAATTGAGTAATATTATACTGGAATTCGAGGGGGATAAGATAATGAGAGAGAAAATGGAATAAATAAGGGGGATGGGAGAGACAGAGAGAAAAACAGATGTAAGGGGATGGAGGTAGAAGGGGAGAGAGAGACAGAGAAAGAATGGAGAAAGGAAAGTTGAGGGATAGAGAGGATAAAAGATAGAGAAAGGAGAAAAGAAGATAAAAGAGGGAGAAAGGGTAAAGAGAATCGGGGGAGATGGACAATTAAGGGAAGAGAGAGGAGGGGAAGAGAAAAGCAAGTGGGAGAGATGAGTGGGAAAAGGGAGGGAAGAAGAAATACAGGGGAAAAAAGGGAGAAGGGGTAAGAGGGAGAGAAAGGAGAAGAGCTATTGGTAAGGGATATAGAAAAGGGAGATGATGGGAATGAGATATTGAGGGGAGAAGAGTGAGAGAAACAGAAAAAAGGGGAGAGAGAAGAGTGGGAAAAAGAGGGCATGGGAGAGCAAAAGGGATAGAAAAAAGTGAGTATCGTTACGGACCAGAGAAGACAGACCATGGGGTCTCCGGAGGCTAGAGGTGGCCACAGGGATCACCAGTGGCTACAGAGGGCTGCAGGAGGACCGTCAGGTGCCAGAGGGGACTGTGGGGGGCTGAGGAAGGCAGAAAAGGAAGTGAGGCCCCCTTGCTGCAGTTGCACTAATAGCTCCACCCCTGGCTCTGCACCTAATAGCTCCACCCTTGGCTCTGCGCCTGGTCCTGTCACAGTAAAAGAATTAGTGTTGCCCCATTGATAAGAGGCATACTTTTATTTTGTTTCATTTTATGCTTTTAAAAAGATGCATAACTAAGGCCCCTGCCCCAACTCATCCAGTGCTCTTCTTAATTATTCCCCTCCTCTACCTTGTGCTTGCTCACAACACTAGTTGTTGAAAAGTAATATGACTAGATAGCACAGGCATGCACACTCATCTTGGGGAGGGCTTAAGCAATAGCCATAGCTACATTATGTAGTAAAAATTAGAATGCTTTTAATCAATAAGTTTAAAAATTGTGCAAATACTCATTCACAAACAAGCCTTGGTCAGAGTGTTTGTAGGCTCCAAGCCACTTAAATAAACCTCTTCTCCCACTACTACTCTGCATATGCCTAGGAATAATTTACAGAAGAGAATGATGGAGTGAGATGAGTAGAATTAATAAGTGCAATTTGCTGTGCTGTATGGACCTTGCAATATCTTTATATATTAGTAATAACAGAGCAATGTAGAACTTGCTATATTTTTATATGCCTGTGATATACTATATCCTGTGTATGGATGACCATGTATATATCTGTAATGTGGAGGACAATATGGAATTTGCTATATCTTTGTATATCAGTAGTGTACAGGTCTATATGATTATTGTATAGTGTGGTGCCCCCATTGGATTCTTTAAAAGTTTTTCCACTATTGTTTAGGTATAAGATTCGCTTCTAGAGTAGAACAGCCTCCAGTAGTTGTAGAAGAACCAAATGCTTAATGGAGTTCAACACACCTGATATATGTTTATAAGGAAAGAAAGACCAAATCCCCAAGCTAAAACTTGTCTTGTATTGACAAACATAAAAATTACAAAGGACATTATCAATATATGACTTTTAAGACAAAGTTCCCTGATCCAGAGTAATTCAGGTGAATGGTCGGTGAGAGAACTATAGAGAATGGATCACAATGTATAATGAGCTAATGGTTTTCCACAGTGTCCTTTAGAAATGTTGCAGAAAATGAATAAGGGATAAACGCAGGACGCATAACAAGCATATTTACAAGTGGTACCCTGTACAACAAAGAACAAGACAATATTCAGACACATGAGAGCTTACGGAGTATAGATAAGACCCTGCTCCTGAGAGCTTACAGTGTAGAGGAGATGGGGAAGAGACACAAAAGGGCGAAAGTCTGATGGACTATTATCCAGTCAGCAGGCAGGACACACTGGAAGAGGTGGCTGGAGGTGGCTGTGTTTCCAGTAGGATCTTCCAATATTTTATGTGGTTTTGGATTTTTCTCCACCTAGCAAGTTAGTAGTTGTAAGGTTGTGTTCCTCATCCAGGACAGGATTTGTTTCTTGTAGTTGGATTACACTGGCATAATATGCAGAGTCTCTAGTCTTTCAGTGATTATATATTACAAACATGCTGTCTCCAATTTCTTCTTGCTGTCATGAAATTGATATTAGATAAATATTACACTGTATAGATTAATATAGTGTCTTAAAATATTATGGTGTATAGAATTATTGAGTTTTAGTAACAATTTATTGACAAGTATACGCTGTGTGCAGAAATAGCATTTATTGGTATAGCAGTAAATATCAAGGATAAACAATTATAAGTGTTTACACTTTAAAGCTTTGATAGTTAGTTAGATCACAATATACAATCTAGACAATGTCTATTATGATCTCTTTTGGATGATTGGATAACAATTAGTCTTAAGACACTTTATATTTGGTTAGATCAATACAGAGAGATCAATAAGCATTGTATACAAACTTATCACATGTGGATTAACAATTTATTTGACTACAATCTATATTCGGTTAGTTCAATATAGGAGTATATAAACAGTGTATATAATCTTATAAGGTTTGGTTAGAACAGCCTATATATCTGGTTAGTACAATATAGAAATGATACGCAGAGTGTGTAAACAATCAGCTGACTATTTGTTACAGTATAAATGATATTAATAATTAGCAATATAAACAATATAACTCTATGAAAGCAGTAAAATATGGTATAACAATCTATATGGGAGTTAGAATATTGGAATATATATGGAAGAAATATGTATCAAAGATGGTTATATTGTATCTGAGATTGCAAGCTAAATAACCTTTGTATTTACCGTATTTTTCGCCGTATAAGACGCACTTTTTCTTCCCCAAAACTGGGGGAGGAAAGTTGGTGCGTCTTATACGGCGAATATACCTTTTCAAACTGCCTCTGTCCTCTTGATCTCACCCCAGCGCTTCCTACCAGCATCGCGTCGGCCGGTGCGTCCTAGTGACGTCACACACGCAACGCTGCAGTACACGAGGAGTGCTGGTAGGAAGCGCTGGGGTGAGATCAAGATGGCAGAGATCAGAAGAAAGGTGAGGATCAGGGGGGTCAGGGAGGATCAGGACGGTCAGGGAGGATCAGGAGGGTCAGGGAGGATCAGGAGGGTCAGGGAGGGTCAGGGAGGGTCAAGGGCTCCCAAATGCTCCCAAATGCTGCAGTATATGGATATGTATGTGTGTATGTGTGTGTGTGTATGTGTGTGTGTGTATGTGTGTGTGTGTATGTATGTGTGTGTATGTGTGTGTGTGTGTATGTGTGTGCATGTGTATGTGTGTGTATGTGTGCATGTATGTGTATGTATATTTATGTGTGTATGTATATGTATGTATGTGTATCTATATATATATATATATATATATATATATATATATATTTGTGTGTGTAATGTAGGTGTGTATCTGTGTGTAAAGTGTATTTGTGTTGGATTCAGATTTTTTTTTTCTTGTTTTCCTCCTTTAAAAACTAGGTGCGTCTTATCTGCCGGTGCGTCTTATAGGGCGAAAAATACGGTAGGTATTGGCAAGCTATTATTTGGTTACTGGTCTTACATCAAAATTGATTACATTTAATTTAATTTATCAAATCGGTCAGTTCAATCAATAATGATGTAAGACAGTTTTGTTGATTGTGTGATACAAGATTATATATGTTGAGTATTGCTAAGTATGGTTTGCAGTATAGAGTAGGTGTTTTTAATAATTGGTTTTGTAACATATGTAAATGGTTACATTATTGAATAAAGTCAATCAGTCTGTTTTATGTATTATGGGCACAGATTGAAATATATTGATTAACACCTACAGTCCGGAATGAAGGTGCTAATTAGTCTTGGTTCTGTGACCACTCCCAAAATGGTAACAGAAGCATTGTGGTATATTGGACTAATTGTAACTCTACTACAAATTAGAAAGTTAAACCAGTTTATACATACCATGTATAACATTTCAGGATAACACCTTTCTCATTTTTAGGATCCCTTCTCAAGATAGACTGAAGTAATCCCTCTGTATGTTATTGGTTTGATTGGAAGAGTTGTAGAGATAGAATATAATTTTAATATAGACAGATGTAGTAATATATCTTAGGGAAGATATGAAGGGAGCGTAGGTTTATGCCCAAGGATGACAGTCAGGTATATCCACAGACAGGACTTTCAGATTAGCCAAAAAAGACCAGACAGAAGATAGTATTGAAGAATAGACCCCAGTACAGAAGAAGGAAAAAACCCAGGAAAACACAGAAAAGACCTCCAACCTTCTCTCTGCCATTAGATAACTATTTCTTCCTCATTGTCACAAGGTTGGTTTCCGCCAATCACAAATAGTTACTCTCCGTTTGCATGTATATTTATAAATTCGAATGTATTGATATATATGTTGTGTATATCTGTTTCTATCTGCTTGAAAGCGCTCTGGTACAAAATATTAGTATTATTGTCTGCCAAGTATTTTTGGTTAGACTAGACCATTGTATGCTTTAATCTGAACACCTGCTTGATAATATTTATTTGGGACAACAGAGTATTGAACTGAGGTGCATATGTCTTAGCACACATTATCTTAAAGTTGCATTTTGAAGATCTCTGCAATGTCTTTTGAATTGGCTTGAGTCTTGTTTGTTAAAACATGCTTATCAGAATCAGAAGTTTATTTTATAAACTCAAAACTTATTTTCTGAAAGTGAAGAATGGTTAACTCATATTCATATGTTAAAAAGGCATACTATGAGTGTTTGTGTATATTTACAATGGTAATAGCAAGACCAATGGACAACCATATAATGTAAATAATAGATGGATATAACCTCTTTCTCTTACCCAACGAAATGCACGACACAGCCAGTAATAGGTGTCTATTTGAATAGAGAAGAGATGTAGCTGCCAGAAGAACTGACAGCTATCTCCTAACTTTCTCAAATGTTATAATTTCAGTGCCTCATTTAATGTAAAAGAATGCAGAGAATATTTTTTTTTCTAAATTTGTTTTATTTGGCTTACATTTCTTTTAAGTCTTGGGTTGCAGTTCTGTAAAGTTGTGAAACAAAGTCAAGAACAATGTAGTTTTACACCATTACATTTGTTGTTACGGAAGAGAACGGTACTGTATAATATGATTTGAAAGAATGTTTAGAAAGTAAAAATCTAGCCTTTAGATATTATATGCAGTAATAGTATACTGTAGTGAAATGCCACCAAGTTTGTTTCTGTTTACCTGTTTCAACTGGCAAGAAAAAATCCTTTGAGTTAAGTGCTTACAACAGAACTAATGGAAATCTAAGGGCCATATTAAATTTGCCAAATCGCAGTTCCAGAAGCCCGTAAAGGAGCCCGCAAAAGTTACCGTTTTTAAATTAGCCTATTTTAGCTACCCGCAAAAGAACTGCAGTAAAAGGCGAAAAAAACCTACGGGCTGTCAAAATCTGAACTCAGCTAAGCCTTTGATCTTTCTATCCCGTAAATGTTACAATCACAAATCGCTATTAAATTGCTACAAGTCCTCAGGCCCGCAACTGTTTCCACACCCGTAAATGGCATATGTAGCCAAAAATCCTACGGGTACTAGAGAGGACCCACAAGGGGGTTAAACTTCTGTCCGTAGCACTGTAAAAGCAAATATAAAAAACACACTACTGTATTTTAAATTACAGGGAAAGTGATGAAAGGTATTAATATTAATAGCACAACATTCTTAAGCTTGAAAAATCTGCAATAAAAAATATTTTCATGTTTAATTTCCGTGTTATATCGATCTTGACAATCAATGTGTTAATACATACAATAGAACTTGCATTGACTAGAATATTATATTTATAGATTTTTTCATATTGCATTATTTTTGGAATGCGGGTCCAATCGCAACTCAGAGTCTAAAACCGTAAATTATTGAAATTTAACCTCCATGTTTTAGTGACATAATGATGATGGCCTCTTTCACTATTGGTTCCGACTAAACCCATAACTACGGGTTTGAATAATTGGCTACATGCCGAAGCATGGTTTATGGATTTGGGTTCAGGCCCTGTCCTTGCGGGCTTTTCTAAATGTAATCGCTCTGTAACTCCAGCAGGAATTTAATAGGGCCCTAAGTCTACCAAGTCCCTCCCTGCTGAGAAAGCAGTTACACACAACTAGACAATATGATTGCCCCCAGTAAATAACTATTGCATGTGATAGGTAATGAATTAAAGGCTGTGTCCAAGTTTATTTCCTCAATCGAGTATAATGTTACTATAGGCTTATAGTATACATTTAACATATTGACTTGCAGACCTTCAGTACCTACATCTTTGTAGTAATTGTGCTTTGTGATGTTATGCATTGTGACATATGATACTTTAAATTCATATACCAAGGAATGCAAGAGACTACAAGTTAGTGTGCAGGGTTGGTTATTTCCTGGTGAAGTTGAGAACACAACTCTGATACTTAATTGCTCACAAGCAATTACGCGCACTGAAAAAATGCCTGCCATGCCAAATAAAAGTGCAGGTTTGGTCATTGTCATGCCAACTAAAGGGCAGGTATTGTCATACACAAGTCTGTACTCACACATAAATAAATTGAAGAAACATTATATACTCACTTTGCAATCCTATCTCCTTACAGATGAAATTATTTCTCATTAATATTTACAGACTAGGAAATTGCCCATCAAAAAAGAAGGGAATAACATTTGAAAGCTGGCAATGCTGTTTGCCAGACACTGCTTGGCTTCCCCCCCCCCCCCTGTAACTTGCGGTCCTCACGATGAGCGCCTTTGTCGCTCATCGCAAGCACCTCCCAGCATCAACTTTACAGGCCTCACGATGAGTGGCTTTGCCACTCATTACTGGCCTTGGTCAACCTGCCACATGTCACTTGTATTGGCCAACCCGCCCTGTGTCTTTTCCCCACCTTTCCCTCCCATGTGTTTCTTTCCCACCCTCTCTCCTCTTTGTCCCCTTTCCCCCTCTACTTCTCCTGTGCCTCCTTTCCCCCTCTCCCTTTTACCCCTCTCCCTTTCCCCCCCTCTCCCTCTCCCTCTCCTGTGTCTCTTTTCGCCCACTCCCCTTCCCCCTCCCTCCCCTGTGTCTCATTTTCCCCATCTCCCTCCCCTGTGTCTCTTTTTCCCCCCTCTCTCCCTCTCCTGTTCCTCCTTTCCCCCTCTCCCTTTCCCTGTGTCTCCTTTCTCCCTCTCTCTTCCCCCCTCGTGTCTCCTTTCCTCCTCTCCCTCCCCTGTGTCTCCTTTCCCCCCTCTCCCTGCAGGTAACTGCCCTTGAATTTGTTTCCTGGGGAAGTTGGCAGCACCACTCTGAAACTAACGAAGACAACACTCCTCACATAATTATTCACACAAGATTATATATATTGAAATAAATGTAAATACTCACACATTTATTTTGTTGACAACACTTCCCCTTTAATGGGGATGGTTCGGAAAAATATATATTGCAGGGCTGCTTTAAAACTAAGTGCATTCCTGCCATGCGTTAACATACATACACGTAAGTCTATACTCAGACAGAAATAAACTAAAGCAAATTATATACTCACCTCATAGTCGTATCTCCTCGGGTGGAATTATTCATTGTTTACTACATTTTTATACCAGATTACCATTTTCTGCAGAAAAATACAAGGGGTGCAATAAATACATGGGACTGATTTAAACATACAGTAATAGTACATTTCAAGAAGTAACGGTAACAGAGTACAGATTGGTTATGCTTTTTCTAAAATTAGAAAGTCAGTTATATTACTTCAATAAGTATAATCTACTTTTCTGTCTGTACAATTAACCTAATCCCCCAGTTATTAAACCTTAACTTTATCTATGCAATCTCTCAGTCATCATGTGCAAGGTAGAGTTTGCTACTTTAAAGCTTCCTATAGTCATGTTCATAAGACATGGGCACATGATTATTCAACTGCTCATCTGTTGATCTTTATGTTGTGAATGGCTTTGCCTCTCAATAGTGATCTTTATATAGTGCTAGGGCTCTGTGTCATCATCTATTATGTCAAATTTCTGATGTAAGAAGTTGTTTGTTACCTGGAGGGCCCAGCTCAGCCTTGTGATATCTGCCATTAGACAACTCTTCATATAGTGCTTTGGAAATCTCCCAGTGTTCTCCAACATATCATGTACCAACAGAGGTTCCTATACACAGATTGACACATACACATAGAGGAGGACACAAATATCTAACATTTAGAATACAAAATTAATTTAGAGACTGGTTATAAAAGATGATTCACCTAATATGCAGCAAATTACAGACTCTATAGAAATTATCCCTGTGCATCTACACTCAGTTTACTTGTCCGTCTTCATCTTTACTTTCTGTTCTACTTATTTCCATTACCCAACATTACAACTGTGTATTAGCAGATTACTCTTGACCCCTACCCCTCACTATTTGATTTGCCTCTAAAACCTCCAACAAATAAAATGAGATATGAGAGGAAATATAGACTATAGTGTACTAGCGACTTGCCCATCAAAAAATGCCCGTCAATAAAATGTTAAGCCATTGGAATGCTGTTTGAGACATAATTGAAACCTTTTTATACTGTGAGGACCACCAGCGCTCATTGCGAGGCTTGCGCTGAGTACCTTCGGCGTTCATCGTATGCCTCACAATGAGCGCCTTTGGCGCTCATTGCGAGCCTCTCATGTGGTGTACTTTTGTTCCTCTGAGAGAGATATATATTTCTATGTATATGTAGTTAAGTAATAGATAATGATATATTCAATTAATTAATTAATTAAGTATAATTTCTTCAATAAATAAATATACTGTATATACTGGAGTATAAGCCGTGTTCGGCTTATACTTGAGTCACTCTCCCCCCTGTGTCTCTCTAACCCCCCCCCCCCCATGTCTCTCTTACCCGCCCCATGTCTCTCTAACCCCCCCTGGAGGGGAGGGGGAATGGAGGGGGAGGAGAGGGAGAGGAGAGGGAGAGGATGAGGGGAGGGAGAGGGGAGGAAGAGGATGAGGGGAGGGGGGAGGGAGAGGAGAGGGAGAGGAGGAGGGGAGAGGGGAGGGAGAGGATGAGGGGAGAGGGGGAGGGGAGGAGAGGGAGAGGAGAGGAAGGGGAGAGGATGAGGGGAGGGAGAGGGGAGGGAGAGGATGAGGGGAGGGGGATGAGACGAGAGGGAGAGGATGAGTGGAGGGTGAGAAGAGGGAGAGGATGAGGGGAGGGAGAGGGGAGGGAGAGGATGAGGGAAGGGGGAGAAGAGGAAAAGGATAAGGGGAGGGAGAGGGGAGGGAAAGGATGAGGGGAGGGAGAGGAGAGGGAGAGGGGGAGGGGCGGGAGAGGATGAGGGGAGGGGAGGGGACGAGAGGGAGAGGAGAGGGAGAGGATGAGGGGAGGGGGAGGAGAGGAGAGGGAGAGGATAAGGGGAGGGGGAAGAGGGAGAGGATGAGGGAGAGGGGCAGGAGAAGATGAGTGGAGGGGGAGGAGAGGAGAGGGAGAGGATGAGGGGAAAGGTAGAAGAGGGAGAGGATGAGGGGAAGGAGAGGGGAGGGAGAGGATGAGGGGAGGGAGAGGATAGGGAGAGGAGGATGGGAGGGAGAGAATGAGGGGAGGGGAGGGGGAGGAGAGGGAGAGGAGAGGATGAGGGGAGGGAGAGGGAGAGGATGAGGGGAGGGGGAGGAGAGGAGAGGGAGAGGATGAGGGAAGGGGGAGAAGAGGAAAAGGATAAGGGGAGGGAGAGGGGAGGGAGAGGATGAGGGGAGGGAGAGGAGAGGGAGAGAAGGAGGGGAGGGAGAGGATAAGGGGAGGGAGAGGAGAGGATAGGGAAAGGAGGACGGGAGGTAGAGGATGAGGCGGAGGAGAGGGAGAGGAGAGGATGAGAGGAGGGAGAAGGGAGGGAGAGGATGAGGGGAGGGGGAGGGGGAGGAGAGGGAGAGGATAAGGGGAGGGGGAGAAGAGGGAGAGGATGAGGGGAGGGAGAGGGGAGGGAGAGGATGAGTGGACATCGGCACCCCGTATATACTAATGACGTGACCACGTCACATTAACGCCACGTCATTAGCATTGGCCAGGTCAAGACCCCGGAAGGAGCGGGGCCAGAGCAGAAGCTGCAGATGGAGGTAAGTGAGGGGAAAGGGAGAGGGGGAGGTATTTAGAGGGGTAAAGTGAGGAGGGGGGTTTAGAATGAGGAGGGGGGTTCAGGATGAGGAGGGGGTGAGGATGAAGAGGGAGGTTGAGGAGGGGGGTTGAGGTTGAGGAGGGAGGTTGCGGAGGAGGTTGAGGAGGGGGTTGAGGATGGGGGTTGAGGATGAGGATGGGGGGTTGAAGTTGAGGAGGAGGTTGAGGATGTGGGGGTTGAAGATGAGAAGGGGGGTTGAGGATTAGGAGGGGGGTTGAGGAGGGAGGTTAAGGAGGGAGGTTGAGGATGAGGGGGTTTAAGATGAGGAGGGGGTTGAGGATGAGGAGGGAGGATAAGGAGGGGGTTGAGGAGGGAGGTTGAGAATGAGGAGGGGGGTTGAGGAGGGTGATAAGGGAGGGGGGAAGAGACACAGGGAAGGGAGAGGGGGGGAAGAGACACAGGGAAGGGAGAGGGGTGAAGAGACACAGGGGAGGGAGAAGGGAGAAGAGACACATGGGAGAGAGAGGGGGGACACAAGAAAAGGGCACACAAGAGGGGGACACAGAGGTCACAAGAGGGACACAGGGTGGCAGCAATTTCCCACCCTCGGCTTATACTCGAGTCACTCATTTTTCCCAGTATTTTGTGGTAAAATAGGTGCCTCGGCTTATACTCGAGTATATACAGTACTTTAATTATTTATAATTGATATATGCAGCGAGCAATAGGCTGAAGAGCTAACAATCTGTATTTTGCGCCTGGATACAATAAACACTGTGAGTGTCCTGCTTATAAAGTGTAATGAATGTTCCAAGTGTGCATTATAAATAGGCTGCGTGCGCGAGGTAAAGCCGTTGGTTTATTGTGTAAAGCGGCGTTGTATAGTCGTAATATTATTAATGTGGTACGCGTCTCGTGAGCATTTTCCGGCTTTTGTAATAGTCTATCTTGTAGGCCGTAGTGTGATGTGTAAAGTGCTACGCGTTCTGCAGTGTTTTGCATGGTCCAGGGTCGTGTAGCCTTGTTTTCATTTTTTGCATAGCCCATTTTTTTTCCTCGCTTAGGCGATTTTCCTTTGGCGAAAATCGTCTAAATCAAGTTAAATTCGCGTTCCAGCTCACTCACATGCTGTTTGTGATGTTTTTGTAATTTTTTTAGGTGTAGTTAGTGTGTTTTTCAGGTTTTTGGTTCGGACGCTAATCTAGTAATTTTTTGCGTTTCATATCTTTTTTTTTCTAAGTCCCGCGTCTCATAAGTGCTCCGAGTTTAACGGCTCGCCTCACTACATGAGGCTCATCGGCAATGAGCGCCTTCTGCGCTCATTGCCTAAATGCTCCGGGTTTAATGGCTCACCTCGCATAGCGAGGCGAGCCGGCAAGTTCTCCGGGTATAACGACTCGCCTCGCTACGCACGCTGATTGCCTAAGTGCTCCGGGTTTAACGGCTCGCCTCGCTACAATCGCTAAGTAGTAAAGATGACGCAAACAGTGTGACGACGATTTGTAGTTAGACAATTATAATATGTGATAGAGTGGTGTTCAATGTTAGAACTAGAGAATGGAGGGCCCTGGTCCAAATATAAGTTGGGGTCTCTCCCCCTGGTTTCCCCTTCCCAAGACCCCTTCCCATAACAGCTCCCTTCCTAAGACCCCTTCCCATAACAGCACCCCTCCACAAGACCTTTTCCCACCATTGCTCCCCCCCCGCCCCCCCCCCCCCAAGATGCTTTTCCATCATGAGTGCGGCAATGGTGGGGGAGTAAACAAACCATGCTTAAAATAGTTATGGATTGCACCATTGGTAGTTCCACTCCGGAAGGCAGGCAGATTTAAAATCATCAAGTAAATGAATTTGTAGGTTCACATTTATAATTTCAACTTTGCAGTGCTTTCTATTTTCTTTCTGCAGTATTAGACATTTACAGCAATTTATGGATAAATATAACATTGTCACTTAATTTATGATATTTCTTTTTCAGTAATCTAGTGATTTATAATACACAGTCATCTAAAATGTTAAGGGTCCAGGTTTAGCATCAATACATCTGTAGAATAAATGCCTATATTTTGTGTAGATACAGTTTATCTATCTGTTAATATCATGGAAGCATTTAATTTATGGGTTTAACTCTGCCCTCCTGTCCAGCGCTGGAAAATACTTTTCATCCCTATTGAGGAAAATAGTATCAGTATGAAATACCAAGGAAGCCCTTCACAAAGACTAAAAGAGTTCAAGCATTATAATATACTGTAGGTATAGATGAAATCAAGAGACCCCAAAAGGCTGGCTAGCAGGATTAAATGCTTTGTGACACAGATCCTGGTTTTCAGATACCATTCCAGAAACTGCACTATGTTCACCACCGTATGATGGAGAGAAGCTTTTTTTAGTGAGAAAGCTTTACCAAGCTATAAAAAAAGATGTTGATACTTTTATAGTTAAGCTACCAAAGACTACAGAACTAAAAGACAATTTGTTTCTTACACTAGGTAGTCATACAGGGATAGAATGTTCCAAGGCAAAGACTCAAGTTCTTCTTCACAATGGAATTTATTCAAGACATCCCTTTTGAAAGAAACTAAGGGAGGGCAAAATACTATGAAGTCCCAACTGTTCTGGATTGAAAGTCAATCACAAACTCATGGGCCCTATTTTTTCTTAAAAGAGGCTATCATTGGAATTAATATCTACAATACCAGAAATAAATATCAATCAAGCCTTTTAAAGAATGCACAGGCTCTACCACTGTACCATACAGCAAAGAAGGCTCCACATATAGCATGACAGGGACTGCCATTACAGGTGCTGACTAATCTCCGTAGCAAGAGGAGAACCATATTAAACAAATAATGTAAGTTACAGGGTCATTTAATTTTATACTATGAAACTTTAAAACAAATTGGTAGTAAATTTAAAATCTACTGAATATTTACATATAATTCTAGCAAATTCCATTATCTATTGTTAGTTACGGATGCGATTTTTCTGCCCCCACTAGATGGTGATCTTTACACATGTGTTATCAAATACTAAAATGTCTTGAATTATGTGTACTGTGTTAGCTTGTTTTGTTTTTTTTAAATAGTTAATATTTTAAAGTATTATTTATCACAATCTTTCTGTTTATCTATATGAACTTTTAAAATTTAAATATTTTATGTCTGCAATCGATATACAATGATAGGACTCAAATCAAAACCTGAGCTCTGTTTCTCCCAGACATTGGTCGCATCATTACATTTATCATGTTTTTTACTTAAAGGTTAAAAGCTTTAAAGTGACTCTGTCTACCCAAAATCAAGTAATTTTTTAAGTTTTTCCTAAAGAGCATGAACAACTGATTATACTAGTAATTTTTTCCTAAAGTAAAATTATTGATGAGATATTCTACATTGTTAGTTTTCTATATTATGCACATGCTTTGCTCCTAAATACTAATTAGCTGCTTTGAATGGCTAAATATTGAGGGCTTGTTCCCCTTCTTTTTATAGAAAAAATAACAGTTTATATTATAATTATTTAAAAAAAAATATTTATAAAGTGCCAACACTGTACAGTTTGGGGTAGCAATATTTAGAGGTCAGCAAACCAATATGACTGTGGAAGACTGTGATGGCCTAGATCTTGCAAGTTCACCATCTAGAAAGAATGGAGGATAGGTAAGGCAGATTTTTAAGGTAACAAAATGACAGACATATATATAGGCTATATGTGGAAGTGGCAATAATATAGTACCCGAGTCAGAGGGCATTGCTTATTTGTGATACAGAAACATTTTGTTTTGAGATTGAGGGTAGATTAATAGTAATTAGTGCTAATGTTCGGGTGGTACCAAGTGTTCGATATTTTGTAATGGAAAGAGAGTTTGTTTAGGATTCTGTCAGGCTTGGAGATATAATTCAAATGATTCTTCACAGATTTGGAAAGCTGGAAAGAGCTTAACTGAACATGGAAGTGAGATCTAAAGGCTGGTGCATTGTGGTAGAATATTTGTAAGGGTGGTAAGAAAAGTTTATGAGAGGAGACACAGAAGATCCATGGAGGACAAGAGGTTACATGTGGGGTTGTGATCGGAAATAAGCGGCTGAAATGTAGGAGGTGCAGAGCCTTATAAGAGAGTACTAGCAGTTTAAATTTGATTTCCAGGATAGATATAAGCAGTGTAAGAATCTGAGCAATAGTTCAGGAAGATGAGTTTTGCAGGATGTGGATCAATTGGAGACAATAGAGGTGGGTAAAACGGATACTATTTAGAAGAGAATTACATTAGTATAAAGAAGTAATGATGTATGAGTAAATATGTTTTTTGAGGAAATTTAGTGAGGAATTAATTATTCTATCAATATTTTGTAACTGGAGTTAACAGGTTTTAATGAGATGTTCGATGTGAGGTCTAAAGAAAAACTTTTGTTGTAAGTGGCGCTTAGGTATTTGAAGGTACGGTAAAAATAACAGCAGGTGTTAGGATTCTCACTGCAGAAGTATCCAAGGCTATCAGAACAAGAGGACCAGAGACATAAATTGTGGTCAAAACAGTTAGTTGCATGCAGAACAGGTTTATAAATGGGAAACAAGCAAAAACATCAATCCAGGTAGGTATACAAAAGAGGAGTCCAAAAAACGAAGCCAAAGTTAGAATCAGGAAAGCAGAAACAGGAACCAAAATACAGGGATGCTCAGTAGTGGACAAGCCAAAGAACTTAGCAAAGTCTGTCTGCACAGACTTTTAAACCCCATGATCAGGGCAGATGACAAACCATTCACACCCACAGTCCTGGCTGGAGCATCCTCATTTACTACAGCAGGCAAGATTAGGCATTCATAGAGTTATTTGCCCAGAGTTATTTACACTTGGCCATTTTATGTTTGAATAACAGGACCTGGTACTGTATGGTTTACTCTTGTTCAAATGATTCTGACTGTGGAGCAATGTGCATGACAGATACATAGCAAGGTCGGTGTTCCAAGCTTGGGATTAGTTGTGCTTCGAGTGGTGTATTTCAGGGAAGATAAAAATAGAGAGATATGGACAAAGATGTTTCGTAGAAGAGGAAAAAACAAAAGTGGTTACGCCTTTTGAGGTGTCTATGTGTGAGTCTTGCAGTAGCTTTGGATGGGACTATAGAATAAAAAGTAAAGCTGAAGCTTTATATGTGACAGTCAGAGAGCTGGATGCAAAATTAGAAAAGTTATAGAAAACAGTACATTTTAAGTGTGGGGGTGCTGATGTAGATAGGAGAGCTTGTCCATTAGTATGAATGAAGGAGGCGATAGAGAAGAATTCTTCTGTGTCAAAGGCATATTTACATATCAATATTTTTTTTTGGTAAAGATAAATATGAGAGCATTTACTTGCTTTTCTGGATTTATTGCATCATGCATCTTGCATCTTTGTATCTTCAGAACATGGGATGAGTGACTTAAAGGCATCCATAGCCCCACATTCCCTCAAGACATTATTAAATGTTTATGAGCATGGCTGGATTACCCATTAGGCCAACTAGTCAGCCGCCTGGGGGCGCATCACTGTGAAGGGCGCCTAACTTTTTTAAATTAAAATAGTTCCCTGGCTTAAAAAAAAGAAATACTGCAGTTCACAGACTATCTGGAAAGTGTTTCATCAGGATGGAAGTGTGACTTTATCACTGTATGGAGAGAAGCTCTGAGTATGAGAGGAGATAACCAAATACATCCATCCATCATACACCCTCACTCCATTGTTCTCTGATTATTTTCTATCACCTGTCATATTATGTCCTCTCCCTTCCTGCATCATTATTCTTATCTTCAGTCTTTCCATGCCTCACATCTAAACTTCCTTCTAAGATGTTTCTTGCTAAAAAAAAAAATTAAGTGGCATTATATATACTTTTTATAATATAAATTGTTTATTTTCCCATCATTATATTATAATATATAATGAATTAGTAAATACACAAGATAGGATCATAAATACATTTTCGAGAAAATCATATATTTAGATGAGTCTGCCTGTATCATGGGATATTCCACCTGTATCTTGAGGGGAAGGGTTTCCCTACAGTGGCTTACTATGTAACATAGTTCTACTGTTTAGTATGCTATCTAGAGAGCATACTGGAGCTTTTTAAATAAAGAGTAATAATAAAAATATTAAACATGAACCTAACTCATCACCTCCCACCTGACTTATGGTCAGAATAACAAACATCATATGATATTTAAAGAGACTCAGCTTAGCTGGAGATAACTGGAGAGTGGCTAGCATCCAAGATGAAAGTGCTCTGGTCAAATCCCCATGGAACACTGCTAATTATTGGGATCTAAAGGACTGGGATATTTGAATCTGAAACAAAACAAAAAAAAGAAAGAAAGTGAAAACCTGTTTAACCTCATTATTGCAGGTACTATTCCCATTCCCACAAAAATTCAAAGTGGGATTCTCGCTGTGCAAACCCAGCAGTTCTAGTAAAGAGGAGAGAGTCATTGGTTTAGCTAAGAATTGAAATACTTAGGCCTCAAACTAGACTAGACTTTTAACCAATCATATGTGGGTGAAATATGACTGACCCATATTTCAGCCAATTGGAATCCGCAAAAAATAGTATATAAGGGAAAGGCACTTTAAAAAAGTTTGAGTCCGAGAGGGAAATCCTCGGAGGAGAAGCTTTATGAAATGCATTTTTTTAGAACAAGATTTTTTTTGGTGGGAAGCCCACTTCCATGTATGGAGGTGAGGACCAAGGGCTTCGATCACGAAAGAAGAGGATGGATTTTTCACATGGAAGTTCCTGTTTATCCAGAGCTGATGAGTGAGGACAAGGGCATCAATAATCATCACTGTTGGGCATCAAAACGTTTAGTGTCAGGGACCATGGTGGACCTAATAAACCTCCATGGGGATTCAATATGGACCCGTGTGTTGGTAGAAACTTAGCATGCCATGGAGGTTTTTAGTTAGTAAACTTCTATCCAAAAGTAAGGTCTTCACTTAAGTAAAAACTTCTGTAAAGAAAATATGCTATGTGCTTACATAGAGCCCTTTTCAATTGGCCGAATTGTAATATAATAAGGCTGTTAATATTAAACATTTTTGATAAAAAATATGCATTAGAGATTGCACAAAAATTAACAATGGAAAAAAAGCCTTACTGTAACAGAGCAATCCAAGATTCTTTGAATATCTTACAGTACATGTGCTCAATGTTTAGAGGTAGCCCTATAATAGTAAATTGTTTTGAAATTGACCATCTGGTCGGAGTACTTAACATTTTCTTTTATGGTGGTATCTGTTATCTGCATCCATCCGTGATGTAGACTTTAACAGATTGGAAATGCATGGATGTATAAGGTTTTAAAGGACCACAAAAGTTGACATATGTGTTTTAGACCATCAGTTAGAGAGTGGAAAGGCATGTGGAAAATGTGTTTACATTTTTTAAATTGATCAAGAGTTGACTTAGATATTGGCATTTTACTTTAGCTCCTGAAACTGTCCGACAACAATCTAAATAAAAATAATGGAGTCTGTAACTGGTATACATTATATTATGGATTTAGACTCACTTTAAAATCAGAATATGGTGGTGCAGTGATATGCAATCCAGTCATATGTGTGTTAATTAAAACAAAAAAATGGAAGGTTTTGATTTAGTATCAATTTCATTATTTGAACTATATATATATTGAAAAATTATATGAAGTATTTAAAATATAAAGATATATATGTATAGTATATATATATATATATATATATATATATATACATATATATAGACTAGTGAGGATGTCCAGGGAGGTAGCTGGGTTAAAGTTACAAGGGGAAGCAGAGGGAACAGGAGGAGAAGCCAGGCCAATTCTGAGTTAGCAAACACCAACAGATTTGCCAGATTGAGTGAAACTGTTGGGGATGTCCATTCAGGAATGGCAATGCCAGATGCCAGTGAGTTCCCTCTAACAGCCAGGAGAACAGTTTTACTGGAGGAGAGGGAGGGCAGATTAGGCAGAGAAACAGACACGTTTTTATGGTAAGGGACTCTATTATTAGGAAGGCAGATTAGGCAGAGCAACAGACACGTTTTTATGGCTAGGGACTCTATTATTAGGAAGGCAGATTAGGCAGAGCAACAGACAGGTTTTTATGATAAGGGACTCTATTATTAGGAAGGCAGACAGGGTAATTTGTCATCCAGATCCCAGCAGTCAAACAGTTTGCTGTCTCCCGGGTGCTCGCGTTCTGCATGCTGTGGATTGGGTTGATAAATATTTAGGGGGGAGCTGGAAATGAATGGGCGGTCTTGGTACATATTGGTACTATTGATAAAGTCAGTTGAAGATGGAGTGTCCTAAAGAATGATTTTAGAGAATTAGGAAATAAGCATAAGGCAAGGACCTCCAAGGTAGTATTTTCAGAGATGCTACCAGTGCCATGTGCTAGCCCAGGAAGACAGAAGGAGCTTAGGGAGCTAAGAGGGTCGCTAAAAAAGTGGTGCACTAAGGAGGGGTTTGAATTTTTAGAGCACTTGGCGGACTTCTCACTTGGGTACAATCACTATAGCAGGGATGAATTGCACTGTAATGAAGAGTGAGCTTGTGTGAAAGGGGAGCAGATGGTAGAAAGTCTGGGGAGTTTTTAAACTAGTAGGGAGGGATCAGATGAAAGTAATGGTGTAGAAAGTGTAGATGTGGAAAGAGAAGAATTAATTACCCATGGGGAGGAGAAGGAGGGAGTGTTACTATAGACAATAGGGAGGTATTACTAAGTAACTTACATACAGTGGCAAGCACTTCAAAACTGCAGTCATAGCAACATAAGGAGTATGGTTGCTAATGCCAGAAGCTTTTCAAAGAAAATGGGCTAGCTATAATTATTAGCGGTACATTATAAATGTTGTTTATAACCTATTTAGGAAAGATAGGGGTAATGGTAGAAGAGGAGGAGGGATTTGTCTGTATGTTAAGCCTGATTTTAAGCCTATAGTCTTGAAAGATATTTATGCTGGAACTAGTGATAATATTGAATTCTTGTGGGTTGATTTAAATAGTGGAGGTACAAATTCTAAAAGACTGTTGGTTAGAATATGATATAAACCCCCAAATATATTTGAAGGTGTGGAATTGCAGTTATTGCTACAGATTGGAAATGCAACTAATCATGGGCAAGTTCTAATAATGGGAGATTTTAACTATCCTGAAATTAACTGGATGAATGGAACCAGCAGTTCAGACAAGGGGAGCAGGTTCTTGAGTGCACTCAGGGATCGTTATTTGACCCAGGTTATACAAGAACCTACTAGAAATGAGGCCATCTTGGATTTAGTCATCATGAATAATATTAAATATCGAAATAGCAGAACCCTTGGGGAATAGTGATCACAACACAGTCTCATTTGAGATTGAATTTAAAAACAAAGTTGTAAGGGACCGACAAAAACTCTTAATTTTAAAAGGGCAAATTTTTATGGGCTAAGGGCAGCAATACAAAGTATGGACTGAGATAAAGAACTTACAGGGAAAAATACTGAAAATAAATGGACAACATTCAAATCATTACTAAATATACATACACATCGGCATATACTGTGTGAAAATAAAAGGAGTAGGAGTACTCACAGTAAGGTGGTTAAAATGTGGAATTCTCTACCGAAGAAAGTCTTGACAGCAAATTTGATAGAAAAGTTTAAAAATGGACTGGATATATTTTTGAACAAAAAGTGTATCCATGGAGGAGTCGATCGTCAGTGTCTGGGCCAGGAATGATTTTTTTTCCCCTTATGAGACAATTGGCAAATGTTTTAATGTTTGTTTTCTGTTTGGCTTCCTCTGGATAAATTAATAATTAATAATTATCAATTAACAATTATACCCGGGTAATAAATAATCCACATATTATAATGGTCAGAAGAGATCTAAAAAGGTTGAACTTGATGGACTATGTAACTTTATAACTACATTTGAACTCATTGCATTCATTCATTTAGACATTTAAGGGCATATTCATGGGTCTTCTATCATTGTTTTAACCAGAAAGCTACACAACATACCCTCAATTTTAATTTAGGTTTTAATTGTATTAATAAAGGTCATATGTTTTATTCTCGCTTTTACCCTGTAACTTTAATTTATCATATTACGTGTTATGCACTAAATTAAAGCATTTATATATTTTTTTGCAAATGTATGATTTACAGCAGGAAATTATTTTCATCTAATGGGATTAACATTACTGCCACTAAAAGCTAAAAGTTGTAGATGTCACATTATCATTCTGCAATAAAAGGATCTAACCCCAGGAAGTTGATGATGAACCAAAATTGTAGATCTAATGGCAGCATAATAGCATATAAAAAGTAATACATTAGGGGCTGTCTTATATTATTTTAAATTCTAAAGTTGTATATTTTCAAGTCTAGTTCTTAAAAAATGACATATTTTAAGCATATGGCCACAGTGTTCCTTTACGTGCATACTATTTATGCATCTGTGTATATATATATATATTTGTATTTTATACTGCTATGAGCTGCTGATATATCTCACAATGGCGAGGTAGTATTTTTTTCCATGTTTAGGAAGGGTGTGGATCCAAAACTAGCATCCGCATTAAGTCACCTGTTATCTATCAAAAAACAAGTCATTGTTTTGTATTAACAATACGATTAGGAAAGTAACAAGCATAAATTCAATACTGGGACAGTAATGGATAAAAAACGATTAGTTGAGGATATACTTGTTTCTGTACATATTGAGAACAGGGAGCAATACAGGAAAAAAAAACAAATTCTGCAAATTTTTCATTGAATGGAATTAACTGTAGAAAAATACTTACACATTTTATAAAAGTATACAGCCTTATTAAATTGCAATTCGTCCAATTGAATAGGGCTCTATTTAAGCACATAGCATATTTTTTTACAGAAGTTTTTAGTTAGTGAACTTCTATCCAAAAGCAAGGTCTTCACTAACTAAAAACTTCTGTAAAAATAATATGCTCTGTGCTTAAATAGAGCCCTATTCAATTTGCTAAATCACAATTTAATAAGGCTGATAATGTATATATCCAACACTGCAGTGAAACAGTACTACAATTGTGACATTCATGCCTAGATGTATATGTAAGGGATCCCTATACAAAGATTCTTCCTGTGCCCCTCTCCTATATAATTATAATTATATCCATTTGCATATCAGTACCTCAAATTTCCAGGGTGCAATTGAAACATTTTATTTGTTGACATTTTGACTTGTCATAGAAATAAAGATGTACATATAAATGCACATGTATCTATATATAGCCAAACCTATCTATCTTAGTCATGCATAATCTACTCTGATACTCTAGTTAATTAAGTGTAGAAAACGTATCCAAATTAAGTCAATGCTCGATCAGTTCAATTAATGTTACCAGGAAGCTACATTATCAAAGCTCCCAACATTCCAAGTGCCCAAAGAGGGGAACTTACTGTATACTATATAATGTAACATATGCAGTCTTGGGTAATGCTGCTGTATTGTGTGAAATGTGTAAACCAACTACGTTTTAAAGACACACACACACTTAAATGGACACTGTAATGCCAACCGGAAGTTTGGTTCATATTAAAGTGCATAAATATGGCTAGAGTTATTCTCTACAGTAAATAATTAATGAGGTATTCAGCATTGATTGTGCAGATCCTGTATGCTAAGCCACGGCTGAATATGCTAATTTGCAATTCAAGAGTTCTCCAAAAGCATGGGGAATGGGATTTAACTACTTGTTAACATTAGGTTGGCACTGCTATGCTAATACAGAGACAAACAGCCAGATAGTAATCCTAAAAAGCATATGAAAGCAGATAATTAGTAATATAGAACATTGTTGTTTATCTCAAGAATTATTCACTTTAGAACCAAATGTGTGGTAAAAGGTATAGCTTAAAAAACAACAACTTGATTTTGGGATGACAGGGTCCCTTTAACACATGCATAGTGCTTCCGAGATATATTGCACACAACTGATACTCTATCTTTCTCCTAGACTTCGACATAAAACAATAGAATAAACAAAAGAAAGTAAAATATATTTAGTGCTGGAAAGCCAAGGTTTTGCCCTTAAATTGTTTGCTTTTCTTCAAAATTAAACATTGTCTGTTACATATGTTTTTTTGTACCATATTTTCTGAAAACTAAATAATTACATACCTACCTACCACAGCAAATAACACAAATTGCTCTTTTATAGAGTAGAATTTGATTTTGTTTATCAGATCACAAAGAGCGGTTTACAAGATTTTCCTGAATATTTTAGTGATTTGTTTACACATATTATGATTACAAAAATAAGTCCCAGTGATTGTATAATACATGTATATTTGAACATTAAGAGAAAAGAAAAACTTACATTTGTAAGACAGTGCTAGAAACTGTATAAATATATAGTATACAGAGTAGTTCCATCCTGTTCCATCCATCTCACTGGGGGAGAAATAGAAAATGAAATGTTTTTTTCTTTTTACAATTGATACATAGGGCCTCATTCAATTGAGAAATTGTAAGTTACTGGAGCCCGTAATGTAGGAAGTAAACTAATTTGCTATTCAATTGGCGTCTTTTTTGAGCCGCAATGGCTCTACGGGTTACTGGCTGAAAATCCTTGCAATTGTTACAACCGTTACTTACACCCCATCTAAGCCTTTTATCTTTCAGGTCCGCAAGAGGTCAATAAAATTGCAAATCGCTATTCAATTGCTACAATTCCGCAAGCCTGCAAATGCTTTCACACCCATAAACGGCAAATGTAGAAGAAAATCCTACGGGTACCTAATGAGACCTGCAAAGGGGTTAAAGACAAAGCACTGTAAATGCAAATAAAAAATCAATACTGCACTGTAAATGACGGGGAAAGCGATGAAAGACATGATAATTAATTGCACAACAGTCTCAAGCTTGCAAATCAGCAATAAAAAATGTATTATTTTTATGTTTAATTTAGCAGTTATATCGATCTCGGGAATCAATGAGTTAATACATATCAGGTCAAACCACATGGACTAGAACAGTATGGACATTCATTTTTATTATTTAGAATTTTGTGGTGCCCATATCGGACCTCTAAGCGCTAATTGAATGACATGTAACCTCCATTTTATACTGCTGTAAGGATGAAGGTCTCATTTTCTATTGGCTGTTCACGCTCTGAAATGCCACATACGATTGCATGTTTTACGGTTTCGGCTTTCGGCCTGTAACTTGCGAGCTTGTTCAATGGAATCGTTCCGTAATTGTAACAGAGTTCAAGCCGCAGCAAGTGTGCAGACATTCGGCCTGTATACCGTGAGTTGCGGCCTTGCATTTGAATGAGGCTCATAGTCAATAACATTTATTGTAGGTCAAAAAATATTAAAAAATCCTGCAGGTTGTCAAAATCGCAACTTCGACCCATCTCCGCCTTTGATTTTTCAAGGTCGCAAAAGTTACAATTGCTAAAATCGAAAATAGCAATCCAATTGCAACAATTCCACAAGCCCGCAATAGCTTTCAAACCCGTAAATGGCAAATGTAGCAAAAAATATTACAAATAGGACTCGCAAGTGGGTTAAACACCTCTTCTTAACACTGCAAAAGCAAATATAAACACACTAATGCACTTTAAAATACAGGGAAAGCAATGGAAGGCTTCAAAAATATTTTATTTATTTTAATAATTTTGAATGGTCATGCATATGCCAATATGAAAAGTATTACTACAAGATGCATAAAGTAATAAATGACACACTACATAACTAAATTGCAACACTAAAACATGAAACTGCCATGATAAATTATCCCTTACACTCAAAGAATCTCAAATGTGGACCCAAAAAATAATAATATATTCATTTATATATGTAATTCATCAGATCCATATTGGAAAAATAAATATTGGCAAAATGACACTGCCACATGACATATATCAAGTACTAGGGCAACTTACACCACACTAATGTAGTACAACCCATCAGGAAGGGCCACAAAAACACATGGAGGCTGTACAGACGCATGTGGAGCAACAGCCAACTCACTTCCATCAGGGCCAACACCGACTAGGACCATCTTCTAAAGTCACACATCATTGCTGGTGGCCATGTGGCAAAATGTATACCCATTATTATGTAGTGAACCCATATCAAGTGTTCTTGTATCAAAATGAATTCATTATATTGATATTCATTAATATCACCTGTCATTTTGTGATCAACCCTTCAGGAGAATGTTAATACTCAACAGTATCACAATTTGTGTATGTGTATTAACTCACATGTGTGTATTAACTCACAGACCTCACCAAGAATGTTATGCAAGCAAGATATCCCCATGCTGATAATCGAACTAAAGTAGTCTTGACACATTTGACCACTTTGAAACCACGCCTGTCTCACTGTAATGGGCTGGAATGTTCACATAACAATCTATTGGGCAATAACTCTTGCTCATTAGTTTACATATATATGAATGTGACAGACATGTGATGTATGTTTATGTTCAAAAACCCCAACCATTGAAAACACACAGAAATGTTGATAATGGTATAATAAAACTTTATTTGATACACAGAGCACAATCAGAAATGTATACCACTGTGCATTAATTTCATGGGTGTGGTGTGGGTGGATCCTGGAAGGGCAAGAGGCTCTTTGGGAAAAAGGGGATACCTAAAGGGGGAAATGTAATACTGCATAATTATGATGATGCATAGCATCTACTAAGGTCACATGTGGTCACTGCACTACAGTAACCATAATCTGATGACAAAAAGGATCATCATAAATCCCTCCATCTAATCGAAGTAACCAGTAATGTGCATAGCACTTACAACTGGTCTTCATTTGCTCAATTAAACAGACACATACACTTCTGGACTATGTAATCCAATCCAGCTATGCACATACAGTGTGTTCCCAAAACAAAAATCTAAAAAAGTGGTCAATCCAAAAAAAAGCAAAGGATGAAATTCTCAAACAACCTGCATGTACAGTACAGTTCTAAATAATGTAACTGTAACGATATACCAACCTACCTGATCTTCATCTGCAAGCATTACTGACAATCAGGTAGTTGTCATGACATATCACTAGCCATAACCATTAATAATGATCTCACAATAACGGCTTAGCTGTAACCACAGTAAGTGGTCCAGGTGTACTATCACCTTCACCATCTGATATCATTTAGCAATATTGATATCACATTCATCTGCTATACAGGTGTTAGCACATTTTAAAGTTTACTCATGATATCATAAGTTTGGCAAATCTAACCATTAATACAGAGAGGAAACAAAGGTCAGCAGCCATATGCAGTGTTAGTTACATCAGACACAAGTATCTGTTCTCATACTGATATTACGGAGAGCATGACATCCTTCACTAGTGCATATATTAATTCTGGCTTTTATTAACATGCCATTGTGTGACACCGCCATAGCTGTATTTGTGTAAATATAAGCTAACAACAATCTTGTCTCATAAATCGGGGATATACTGTGAAAGTAATATAGTCTGAGCAACATGTTTAGGAGGTGCTGTCATTTAAGGAATTCCTATCACAGTGCCACTGTGAATATATAAAATGTACTTCATATTTTAAATGATGCTTGCAGATGAAGATGATGCCTTCATGGATCTGAAGGGCATGGCGCCCGTAAGTTGCATTTCAGGGCATTTCAGGGTACTGTACTTGTGAACACCTGCAGTGATTAGAAATCAAAATAAAACAGAAAGAGGGCTTTAAAAAGATAGGGACTGCCGCATCTCTTCTCAATAGCATTCCTCAGTGACCATCAATTGGTGAAATGATGAAATTGGGGCTAGAAATCAAAACAAAACATACATTTGAAACAGAATAAAGGCTTAAAAAAAGATAGAGACTGCAGCATCTCTTCTCAATGGCATTCCTCTGTGACCATCAATTGGTAAAATGTGAAAGAGAACCCTATGTGTCTACAGAGAAGAGCATCATGGACCATGTGATGGGAGGTTGCCATCTGCAAAAAAAATATTAGTGCTTGCAACCAGAGTGTGCTGTTGAGCATCAATGTTCACCTGGAATAGTGTGCTTGCCGAGTTCTGAAGCAGCTCGGCCTGGTAGGACTCACTGTCATGCCAGGAAAAATGGGAGAGTTAGAATTTTTAGCAGTTAATGAGAAATGGGATTTAATAGGCATTACTGAAATGAGGTGTGATGAATCTCATGACTGGACTGTTAATCTGGATGGTTATAACCTATTTAGGAAAGATATGGGGCAATGGTAAAAAAGGAGGAGTGATTTGTCTGTATGTTAAGCCTGAATTTAAGCCTATAGTCAGACAAAATATTTATGGTGGAACTAGCGGTAATGTTGAATGTTTAAATAGGGGAGCAGCAAATTCTAAAAGAATATTAGTTGGAGTATGCTAAAAAACAAACAAATATAGCTGAAAGTGAGGAAATACAGTTATTGTTACAGATTGGAAATGCAGCTAAGCATGGGCAAGTTCTAATAATGGGAGACTTTAATTACTCTGAAATAAACTGGATAAATGAGATCAGCAGTTCAGCTAAGGGAAGCAGGTTCTTAAATACATCATCTGATCATTATCTGATCAGATCAGATCATTATCTGGCCCAAGTTACACAAGAATCTACTAGAATTGAGGCTATCTTGGATTTAGATATTACAAATAATATTGATATAGTATTAAATGTTGGAAAACACAGTCTCATTTGAGATTGAATTAAAAAAAATTAACTGTAAAGGGCTCACGAAAACTCTTAATTGTAAAAGGGCAGATTTTAACAGTCTAAGGGCAGCAATACAACGTATAGACTGGGACAGAGAACTGACAGGTAAAAATACTGAACATAAATGGACAACGTTCAAATCCTTACTAAATAAACATACTTATCACTATATACCATGTGGAAATAAAAGTAGAAGGAGTAATTCACAACCCATGTGGCTTAACAATGAATTAAAGATGAGGATGAGGAGTAAAAAACAAGCATTTCAATTATACAAACAAGAGGGGACAGAGACTGCTTTACGTAAGTACAAGGAAATCAACAAGGCTTTTTAAACATATTAATGGGAAGAAGGCCAGGAAGGAAGCTATAGGAACATTACAATGTGACATAGGCCGTCTGATAATTAGTGACCAGGAAATGGCAGATGAGCTAAATAGGTTCTTTTCTTCGGTATACACAAGGGAGGTACCAGTGGTTGGGTCCCTGCAACATAATGGGGCTACACTACGTTCACCAAATAACTGGTTAAAACAGGAAAAAATCCAAAAGTGGTTTGAAAAAATAAATGTTAATAAAGCCCCGGGTCATGATGGATTACATCCAAGGGTACTGAGGAAACTGAGCTCGGTAATAGCCAGACCATTATATCTAATTTTTCACGATTCAATCAACACAGGGTCCTCTACCAGATGACTGGAGAAAGGCAGAGGTGATACCTATATTTAAGAAGGGAGCAAGAGCAAATCCGGAGAATTATAGACCAGTGAGTTTCACTTCGGTAGTGGGAAAGCTTTTAGAAGGGTTAATAAGGGATAATGAACAAGAATATGTCTATTCAAACAGGATTAGGAGTGAACATGGATTTATGAAGGATAGGTCATGTCAAACAAACCTAATTAGTTTCTATGAGGAGGTTAGTAGGAACTTGGATCAAGGCAACTTAGTGGATGTAGTCTATTTGGATTTTGCAAAGGCTTTTGATACAGTGCCACATGGGAGACTATTGAGCAAAATAAAGGAATACAGGAATTGCCATAAATATTTGCTTATGGATGTGAGCTTGCTAAAAGACAGGAAGCAAAGGGTTGTGGTAAATGGAACATACTTGGATTGAACTAATGTGGTAAATGGGGTTCCTCAGTGTTCAGTATTAGGTCCCCTCCTTTTTAACATATTTATTAATGACTTGGAAGTGGGATTGGAGTGTGTTGTCTCCATTTTTGCTGATGACACAAAGTTGTGCAAGGTAATTAAATCAGAACATTATGTACTTTCCCTCCAAAGGGATTTGCATAAATTATAGGAATGGGCATCTGAGTGGCAGATGAGATTTAATATGAATGAATGTAAATTTATGCATCTGGGAAGGAAAAATAGCCATGCAATGTATAATCTTAATGAAGCAAATCTAGGGGTATCAGATATTTAAAGAGATTTGGGAGTACTTGTGGACAACTCCTAGGTAACAGTGCTCAATGCCAAGCAGCAGCTGCAAAGGCAAGTAAAATATTATCATATATTAAGAAGGGTATAGAAGCAAGGGAAGCAAATATAATTCTCCCACTGAACAAATCCCTAGAACGCCCTTATTTGGGATATGGAGTACAATTCTGGGCACCACTAAATAAAAAGGACATTTTAGAGCTGGAAAAAGTACAGAGAAGGGCAACAAAACTAATAAAGGGAATGGAGAGACTAAGTTATGAAGAAAGACTAACCAAATTAAATGTATTTACTCTAGAAAAAAGGCGTCTAAGAGGGGATATGATTACCTTATATAAATATATCCAGGGTCAATACAAGGCTTTGTCAAGGGAACTTTTTGTGCCAAGAGGTTTTCAACTGACAAGGGGACATCCTTTGAGATTAGAAGTAAAAACATTTCACCTTAAAGAAAGAAAAGTGTTCTTCACAGTAAGGGTGGTTAATCTGTGGAATTCTCTACCAAAGGAGGTGGATTCGATAGATAACTTTAAAAAGGGATTGGATATATTTTTAAATAAAATGGGCATTAAGGGCTATCCTGGATAAAGAGAGAGGGAGTATTGATCAGGAAGGAATGTTATATTTTTTTCCCTGTTGAGACAATTGGCAAAGTTTCACTGTTTTTTGGTAGGGACTTAAAAGAATATCAGATAAAGAAGAGGTAGCCGGAATACACTGAAGATCTCTAAAGGAAGGATCTTAACAGTAGTGATGTCCAATGAGTTGGAGCCAGACATCTTGAAGAGTGAAGTGAGATGGGCCCTAGAATGTCTTGCTGATAATAAGGCTTCAGGGGGTGATGGAATCATAATTGAATTATTCAAAATCCTACAGGATGATGCTGTGAAAGTGTTGCTTGCCTTATGCCAACACATTTGGAAAACTCAACAATGACCAATAGACTGGAAAAGGTAAAAAAAAAGGTGGTGCCAAAGAGTGCTCCAATTATTGAACAATTGCACTCATTTCACATGCCAGCAAGGCAATGCTTAAGATTCTACAAGCTCAACTTCAACAATATATGGACCAGGAACTACCAGATGTGCAAGCTGGGTTCTGCAGAGGAAGAGGCACAAGAGATCAAATTGCCAATGTCCACTGGATAATAGAGAAAGAAAGAGAGTTCCAAAAAAAAAAACATTCACTTTTGCTTCATTGACTATTTTAAAGCCTTTAACTGTGTGGATCACAACAAAATGTGGCATGTCCTTAAAGAGATGGGAGTACCAGATCATCTCATCCTCCTCCTAAAGAATCTGTATGTCGACCAAGACAGAACCGAACATGGGACAACAAAATGGTTCAAGATTGGAAAAGGAGTGCTACAAGGTTGTGTATTGTCACCATATTTATTCAACTTATATGCAGAATACATCGGGCGTAAGGCCGAGCTGGATGAATCCAAAGCTGGAATCAATATTGCTGGAAGGAATATCATCAACCTCAGATACGCCGATGATACTACTCTGATGGCTGAAAGTAAGGAGGAACTTAAGGACTTATTGATGAGGGTAAAAGAAGAGAGTGCAAATGGTGGCCTGCTGCTCAACGTTAAAAAGATGAAGATCATGGCAAATGGCAATCTCACGTCCTGGCAAATAGATGGGTAAGAAGTGGAGGCAGTGACAGATTTTATTTTCCAAGATCTCTGCAGAAGGTTTGCATAGTTCGAACTATGGTATTCCCATTAGTCACATATTGATGTGAGAGCTGGAACATAAAGAAGTCTGAGTGGCGTAGAATTGAAGCCTTTGAATTGTGGTTGTTGGAGAAGACTGCTTAGAGTCCCTTGGACTTCAAGAAGATCCACTAAATCAATACTTCAGGAAATCAAGACAAACTGTTCACTAGAATTTATTATCGTGAGGCTGAAGCTCAAATATTTTTGCCATATCATGAGACGGCAGGATTCCCTAGAAAAGACTCTGATGCTGAGAAAGATTGAAGGCACAAGAAGAAGGAGACGACAGAGGCAGAGATGGATAGATGAGGTCACTGAAGCAATAAACATGAACTTGATGGAGCTCAGAGTGCCAGTGACTGTGAGATGCACCTGGCGTGCTGTGGTTCATAGAGTCACAACAGGGATGTTTATATGGAATAGGGGCTATGGGGTATGTTGGGAACCCAATGGGTTATTTCTCTCTATATATACAGTATATATATACTACAGCTCAGTTGTTAGTGGTAGAATTTAATAAGCTTTAATAATCCTAAAGAAGTTCTAGAAGTATGATCTGCATTGGCTATGTATTTATTGTTATTGTGTTGTGAATATACATTCCTCTTGAAGTCTCGACTACCATTGTTTATCCTCAGCAGTCTGAAGGCATATTCATAGGAATAGCCAATGAATGTTCCTGAAATAATAGTTTTGAAGAGATTTAAGGTGGAATGCCCCTTCTGGGTCGCTACCTCCTTGTGGAGAGCTATGAGCTATCCTATGCAGGGTTACCCAGGATGGGCAGTAAATTATGGGCTTGCTCAGACAAATTGTGGTCCACTATCTTTGCCAAGAAAATTATATGGATAAGCACAACCAGAAACACAGGCAGATGTGCCTGGTGTGTTGTGGTCCATATGGTCACTGAGAGTCTGGCACGACCGAAGGACTGAACAACAACAACGTGGAAGGACTTGCCTGGGGATTGGGTCATATTTAAAGCTTCTGCTGTTTTTATTTGTTTGAGTATGAATTTGGCACATTTTTAATGCTTCTTAAATTTACCTTTAACATATTACACTGTTAGAGAAGTTCTAATCAGAAGAAGCTACAGTATTAGAAGGATTTTCACTGGTAAATAATTGAAAATTGCTAAGTGATACAGATTATCTTAGTTTGTTGGTATCATCTTCTGTAGATTTCCTTTATCTCTGATATTTTACAATGTAAGATTCAGTTAATAAGAAGGAGGAATGTATATACACAACACAATAACTATAAATATATAGCCAATGCAGATCATCCTTCTAGAACTTCTTCAGGATTATTAAAGCTTATTAAATTCTACCACTAACAACTGTGCTGTAGTAAAATAGTATATATATATATATATATATATATATATATACATATATACACAGAGATACCATTGGGTTCCCAACATACCCCATAGTGCCTATTCCATATAAGCATCCCTGTTGTGACTCTATAAACCACATCTCTCAGTCACTGCCCCTCTGAGCTCCATCAAGTTCATGTTCATTGCTTCAGTGACCTCATCTATCCATCTCTGTCGTAACCTGCAATCAAAGGCAACAAATTAATGAGAGCCAAAAAGCAATATTTGGTCATTGGGCTTGCAATCAAGCAATCTAGCAATCTATAAAATGCATTAGAGCATTTGTTTTAGTCCATATGGGTTTCATGATATGTATTAACCTCTTGAGTCCCGGGATTTATATTACTCAGAAATAACAGTTAAAAGTAATATTTTTTAATTGCATATTTGTGGGTTTGATACTGTTCTGTAATTAATCACAGCGTGCTTCCATTCCCTTCCAAGCTTTTAGAGTACACTAGTGTGTGTTTAATTGTTGCTACAGCTAAACTAAGTGTTTGAAAAAGCCTTTGAAAGTCCTATTTAGTACTCATAATATTTTTGACAGAAATGTGATACTTTTTCTAGTTGCGGGTCAGACTTAATTTGCGAGCTAGACCTACAGGTCTAATAGAATATCGATTGTGTGTAACTTTAATTTTTTACCGGTCCTAATTTTTCGAGCTCTGCTAAAACCAAAAAACCAATGGTGTTGTAAGCCTCAATTTGAGTCTTTGGCTGGCCCATAGTGATTGTGGGTGGGTAACTCGAAATCGTAATGTGAGTAGCTGATTGAATATGTGGCAATTTTATCAGTGGTTGTAAGTATGTAAAATGTACGATCTGGCGATAGAATAGGGCCCAGTGTAAGCAAGGCAAGATGGCATACTGGATTAAACCGGGTCTCTACAGACACAATCACTTCATGTTTTTTTAAACCAAAGTGATTAAGTAAATTATATACACAATGCATAATATATAATACAAGCTTTTTTGCACTCAATTCTCTTCTGAGCTCTTACAGTCAATCATTGCCACTCAAGTTTACCTAATCCACCAAATTCCAGCTATCCTGACTTGATCTGAGATTCTACTTTTGACTCAATATATACATTCCTTTCTAAGGGCTGGGCAACCTCCTCTTTATGGCTAATATAAAGCAAAGTATTCCTCTAAGCTGAGGTAAGTTCATTGAAGGTGAACATGGTTACCCATGAAATATAGTAGGAGTTCTAGGTGATAATGGGGTATGTCATGTGTTGGGATGTGAGAGAGATTAAGAACTCTGGGGTATGACATTGGTAGAGGAATTGGGAAGCCAGTGAGTGAGGAAAAGCTGTAATTGATTTATATGGTACATTTTAAAATAAAGTCAGGTCTCTGTGGTGAATATCCTGGCTCTGAGTTTTGGTACGATGAAGTTTGGTGAAATGGGATAGAGAAATTAAATGTGATTGAGCCCATTTATCTACCCCATTTATAGAGATCTTTTTTGGCTATTCTATCCATAATGCTTGAAGTAACTCACTCATCTGTAAAGCTTTTCATGGTTTTCAATCTGGGATCATATTCTACTCATGTTTTCCAAGTTTATAATATATTTTTTAATAAAATCATTTTACCCTGTGATTTCCTGACTTATTTAACCAATCAGAAATGATTATTTTATTTCCAACAACATTCAAATAGATTCCAAATAAACACGTATGTAAAATGCTTAAAAAGAACTTTATTTAAATCACATACTCTGGAGACACATAACCCTTTGACCCAAGGCAGTAAAATCTAAGACACAAATCATTATTCTCCAGCAGAACAAATAAATAGCTAATAGCTTCAGACTTATTGTAGAAAAATAGCAATTTGAACATGTATATATCTTTTTGAAATATGTTTTAAATAAATGTTACAAAAATGAAATAGTCCTTCATGATTACCAGCTGGTTAAATTCTATTTGTATAATTACATTAAACCAATATTATGTGCAACATGTACACACTTTTCTTTGACTGGACTGCTACTTTCACCTACTGAAATGCTATAGAGGACCCGTACCTGTTAAGGATATATTTATGAAAGTTGGAGGCATAGGTAAAAATCCATAATGGATAAACAAGAACAAAAACAATCATTGCTTCATATCAAGATGGAACCAATTCAATAATTAAAAAGTAATATAAGCATCAGGTATATTGATGATGTAACTATGTAAACAATTCCATATTCACCCAAAAGATTGCTAACATGAGGTGAAAAAAGGTATAGGTATGACAGAGTGAACCCAGTTGTTTGGATAAAAAATAACTAGAAGAACTATGCTTTCTATTTGCTTTCTATGAGAAATATATATTTTTCATATGCTAAATGTAAATCTCTACATTAACCTGAAATATGTCACCAAATGAATTGTACACTAAAATTTCAATATTATTTCTCTGTTAATAAACAAATATTGTTTTTCTTGTGTTATTCAATATTTTCAGAATAACGTGACCAAATTTAACAATCTCAGCTTTAACAAAGAGATTATGGCAACTAGACTCCACACTGAAGAGTAGATAATATCTGATGTATTGATGTAGGAAGCAGGGCCTGATTAGTAGAAGCTCTTAGAAAAGAGCACAATTGGTTTTATGTTCCGAAACAATGTTATAAAGAGAAGGTTTAGCTGGTGAATCCATTCAAAGTTAGAAGAATGTCACATTGCATAGCAATGTGTTTTAATAATTGAAGGTGAAAGTCACTGAGAAGCTACATACAATCACCAATAAAGCAAAGCTGTCTCATTGAAAGGCCATTGAAAGGGAGTGTTTACCAGAGAGAAAAAAAATGTTAGAGAAGGTATTAAGTGAAGTAGCTTTCTTTTTTTTGAAAAGTCCCATTAATCAATATATTTTCTTAGTTAGTTTGTTGTTGCTGTTGTTGCTGTTCCTGTGGCTCTTCTTCCTGTTGTTGTTGCTGAGACTGAGATGTCTGAGGTTCTTGTCCGCATTCAGAGCTGGTGCAGCCACATTGGTCCACATAGATGTAGGAGTACAGTGAACTGGTACCATCAAGACATTTAAGTGCAACCTCCCGTTTGCTGGTCTTCATCTCCTGGCAACAACTGCATTTGTGCTCCATTGTATTTGCCTCAGCAGAATAACTATCGAAAATCATAAAAGAGGATGAGAACATGGCATTTGACAGTGGATATATAAACATTTTCAACTCACAGTTTAGAAATCCAGCCATTAACTTGAGAGTGTACATAAATCCTTTGCATTCAGTAAATAGACTAAAAACTATGAACAGCATCAAGATGACTAATATAACTTACGTTGATGAAGTTTGGCAGGCTCCCTCACAGAAGGAAAGCTCCACAGTTTGGTCTGATGAACAGGTGCCAGTTCTGATGCGAGTGGACTGTTTGTGGACCTGGCATCCGGATAAGGCTTCTATAAATTAATAAAATAAAAAAATACAGATGTCATCTGCTCTTTGTAGAATTACAGAAAAGGAAGTTACAACCTCAAATATTTCAACATTGTAGGTATATAACAAAACAGAAATATTGTATGTAGAAGAGACTCAATGTAACACTGAAAGGATTGCTCTTACCTTCACAAGTCTTGCAGCAGCCATCAGCTGTCATTTTGATAGTACCCTGTAAGGAAACAACAAAATTGGGATAAGAATTGACAGAAGAGATACCTATATAATCCTAAAAATATATATTTTAATGTTTAAAATCACAATTATGGATTTTAATTAATAATTATTCATAAAGCCACTAATGGCACTGATTAGCCAATATTACCACAAGTGATAATCCTAACAATAATATAAATCTAAGAACTAAATACTGGAAAAGTATGTTGTCAGCACTTTCTGTAAACCATGTAAACAATACTTGTTTTCAAATTCTCACTAACATATATATATATTTATATATATATATATATATATATATATATATATATATATATATTACATATCATGAATCTCTAATACTGTTTCAAAAGGCTTATGTGAATTCATCAGACTGATAGGAAACCCACCTCAATACATTTTGTTGGATCAAAGGGTCGACATGTAGTCTTTACTGAAACCACTTGGTAAGTATCACTACAGGTGTAGGAGGTACACTTGTCTGATGGTGGGATATAGGTCTCTCCAGGCTGAAATATAGAAGTAATGGTGTTACAGTGTTTTTAAAATTAATTTATCATACATGAAACCTGCTAATTCAACAGGAAACACACCAAGGAACCAATTTGTAGTCCATCTTATACTGTATATTATCTATGCAAAATACAACAGGGTAGGAACGTGGCAGTAACTGTGGACTGCTATGAAAATGTACGGGGAGTATGTTAAGTACAAAGAGGAAAAGTATTAAGTAGAAGAATATATAAGTATTATATTGTTAAAATTGCATTAAATCTGAAACTCTTTGATATTACCATAAATAAATAAAATACTGCAAATCCAGTCAATCTGGTGCATACACAGTGTAGCTAGGGACCACATTGCTGCCTGACCCCTAATGGTTTTGGGTTCTCCGCTGCTCCAAACTGATTGTGGTACTGTATGTGGGTCAGTGATATAATGCAGCACTATTCCATTTAGTAGGTGTCCCTGGTGCTTTTCCTCCTCTTCCTCTATCCCTATTTGTCTCAATATAGTGATTAATAATATATTATATAGATGATGATAATGGTTAAAAAAATTGACATGTGTGTGCTAAAATTTACCTTCATGGCTTTGGTAGTGTTGTCATCCATCTTCATTGTGCATTCCACTCGTTGGCATTTTCCGCAGCACTCTCCAGTTTCTATCTTATATTCAAAGCCCTGTGGTAAAAACATCATGATAAATGATTATTAGTAATCACAGCTGGATCATCACTTATACATTTCAAACTATCAAAAATAAACCTTCAGTACGTACAACTTCACAGTCCTCAATTGCACAGGATCTCTTTACTTGGACTGGGACAAACTGGTCTTCAATTTGGTGGCATTCATATTCAAGACAAAGCTCTTGAGGTGGGGTCCAGGTCTCACCAGGCTATAAGTATTAAAAGAGAACGTTACTAGTGACTCAATCATTTATTCATTTAACAAAAATAAAGGATCTAGATAAAAATGCTTGAAAAATATTTCAGGTACACCATTGTAATGTAACAAAATGTGTGCTGAGTTACACACAAACCAAAATATGAGAAAAAAAAAGGATGTTTTATTCTGATACAGGTGAAGATGTACCGATATGTTAACATGACAGTAAAATGTTTTTTAGAGCCATCTACAGATAGTATTTCAAAATAATAGGATTGTTGCATATACTGCGGTAAATTGTGTTTAAGGTTTTCATACAGTCCCATGGTTCCCCTGCTTTTCATTATTCTAGCAAATGCTATCTGCCTTACTAATCATTTGACTTGATAGCCAATCACAGGGAAGACTGTTGGAGAAAGAAAGGGAAAAATTGATGTTTTTTCCTGATTGTCTTGATTAACTGATTAGCCATGTGATCATGGTGAAAATAACTAATTGTTGGACAAGGGGAAAGTAGAAGAATCATGATACAGAGTAAGATGACTTAAAAGTAAGATATCACTCTAATATATGCAACGCTCCTTCTATTTTGAATTATTACCTTTAGATGACTGCAAAGAAAAAATAATATATAGTGTCCCTTCAAGGTATGCTCAACCAAACATATACATTTATTATCATTTGTCAGTCATCAATAGAATACCTTCAAGACTTTAGTTGTGTCATCCTTCATCTTCATTACACAGGCCACCTGGATACATGAGCCACAACATTCATCTTCAACCTTTCTGTACTCAAAACCCTGTGAAATATAAAACATTTTTAAATAAAAACATTTCCAGGGCCTAGTGAATATGCAATATGTGTGTAATGAAAGAGAAAGACATACCTGTTGGCATTCATCAGCACTCTGTACATTACATTCCTTTGAAATGCTGTGAGTGAAATAATTTTCGCCAGTTTTATTGCATTCATAATGAGAACATTTGTCGGTTTTAGGGTACCAGATTTCTCCAGGCTGCAAAACAGAACAAAATATTACTTTAACACCAAAAACATTGCATTTGTTTCTTAGTCATTTGTTATAATTTCTCCAAACACATGAAGTGGATCGAGTGTAGGTGTCTGAAAAGATGCTGAGCTTGGTAAAAAGAGCCTAAGGCTGTTTTGATATACAAAATAATATTATGATCTATCCAGTTGTCTTCAATACAACATGTTACTTTAAAGTGTCATACCTGGAGAATGACTGTGGTATTGTCGTCCATTGTCATTATGCATGAGTCTATTAGACATATGCCACAACATTGGTCATCCATCTTTTTGTACTTATATCCCTAAATAAGAATAAATGAGAAGAGTTTTAGTTGCAGGAGTATTGATATCAACACAGCATTTGTAAAACAGACCTGGATGGAAATGCAACTGACCTGTGGACATTCAGTGTTGCATGGGATGGGATTACATGAGACTGCATGAAGTGACGTCTTCTCATCTATTTGTTCTGTGCACATACATTCTTTGCATGAATCCAGGGATGACGGGATTGAATTTCCTACCTGTAAATGGATGGAGAAAATAAATAGAGTTTCAATGTTTTTTGCACTTAAAATCTCTAACTATAGTTTTCTTCACTCATGCCTACTTTATTCAACCTGAGATGTTTAAAAGATTAAAATGCAAAATTTGCTTTTAAGATTATGCTTACCAGCTGATAATGATTATGTGAATTAATGATATGTTTTATTGCTCAGTGCACTTTTGACATATTCATAGTGTGTAGCAGATTCCCTAAAAGGAATGCCCATGGGAGCCTATGTACATTTTTTAGAAAACTTGCTCATAATCCACCATTAGTCTGTATCTCCGGAGTGCACAAAGAGACTTTCATGGCTGTGATTGGCTTCAAATGTTAAATTCATGTGTAAGCAATTTTTAATTGTCAATGGAGGTGTTTAAACAGTTAAAAAGTTGCCTTTGCACAAGAGATTTACAGTTATATGTTTTGATTCAAAATTCCTCAGGAACTTAAGTTCATATGTGCTGCTTACCTTATATATGGCATCATCGACCACACAGACTTGCATGGGCTCTGGTGAGGGAAGATAGAATATTAACCTTTTATCTCTGTTCAGTTACCACATTAAACCATGAATATTCCAGTTAATAAATGGTAGCACTTACTGCAGGTAAATGTAGGACAGCATCCTCCCTCCACAAGAACTGGAACAACCTCAAACCCAGTAGCACAGGTCTGTACTTTATTTAAGCAATAACTGACATTGCAGCCTGGGAGTAGGAAGAAAATTGACATTCAGTTAAATATAATATGTTGTTTCATCAATTGATAAGGTGACACTACCAAATATCTTGTATATAACAAATGTATTCCTTTTTAAAAATCACTTACGGCATTCGTTCTGCATACAGCATGGCTGATCCGGGTTTGGTAACTGCATAACGATTAATCCTTCCTTTTCACAGGAGATAGGTTCAAGAGCTGGACACTTCAGTGGCTTGCACTGTACAGTGAGAGATGTAGGCTCACACACACATTCTTGGCAGTTGCTGGTCCAGGTCTCTGAAGCCTGTGAATAGATTTGGTGTATAATGCCAAGCGTATTATAACTGGGTTTACATACTCTGTACAGAAAGAATGTCATGGGTTTATGTAGATATTATTTAAGACTATGCTCTGACACGAAAGAGAGGGTTTATAAAATAGCATAAGGAATGGTAAGATATAGATCAGTCAGTAAGACCTTGAACTGGAAACAAAATAGTGTGTTGACAAATGCCCATCTACTATATTGCAACTGGCATTAGAATGTACAATTTGGACCCACCTGTTTGGGCATTCCATCAGGTCCAACACAAGCTGGAAAAAAGTATTAGAGAAATCATTACATATGCACTAAAAGTCATTTGTGCAAATAAATTATTCAGCATCTAATAACAACTGCAAAATATCACATTGCTAAAGTACATATTTGTTATATATCTTTTGAAACATTAATTGTTAGAAGGAATTTGTGTTAGCAAAGGGCTATCTCGGTATCATGATTCATGTATGTTTGAGGTAACAATTACTTTTATGTATCTTAAAATGCTAGAGGTTTAGTAATGTAAAGTTTTGTCACTTTTTTTCCAGCAAACCACAGTCTATACTCACAGCAGCTCTTAACACAGACATCACTGTAGGAATTGAAGAGCATAGTTCCTGATGGACAGAAGCAGCCTTCAGTGAGACCATTGCTGATCTTTTCCATACCCCTGAAAGAAGAGAGGGAGACATCAGAAATAGTCCTATTCTTCCTCATTCAATTTTATCTTAATTTTCTATTACAGTGCCAAATGTACCACCATCTCCTAGAACAATCAAATTAATTGTCACATAGTGAAATTGGAGGTTAATTTCTTGTACATCAAGACATATCCATGTTTTCCTCCAATTTTTATCATTTCTATTCCAAAACATGACTAGAACATTATTAGAACTGAAAATGGGACTATTTATATATCCTTCAAGCAGATAAGTGTAAGCTAATTGTAATGAATTAAAATAACATCTTACTTGTTGTCACAGGTTGCTGAATGCACTGGGCCACAGGCATCGTATACCTTTCCAGTCGGACAGTTGTATGCTGGTAAAGAAAAACAGAAAGATAATTTTAGGTATAATTGGATCTTAGCTATAATAGTTGGATAGATAACTTAATATGTACATACAGTGGTCCATATTATTCATTTCATCCACTGTTTTTATAAAGATTATATTTCCCAATTAGGTAGCTCACGGAAGATTTTGAATCTCTTCCCCTATGTCACTTACGACAATGTCCTTTAGTCTTCTCTCTCCAGTCCACACAGACTCCATTGGATGTGCACAAAGAGGCATAGATCTCTAAGCTGGAACATTGCACTGTGTCATTGCTGATACGACAAGCATCATAAACGCAGCCTTCATGGTATGGCTTTGGAGGTATCTTCTTGTGGCATTCAGCAAACACGCTGTAAACACAAGGTAAGATCATTTTGAATAAGATAATTATTTATTTCCCATAATTCCCCTAGTAATTGGTATGACATGACATAACACATTTTGTGACTATCAGTTCAGAAGGTATATCTTTTTTTGCCAATGGTTGATACAAAAAACAGCAGTAGATGTTTTATGTAAGCGTAATCCAATACAGAAAGCAGGGTAATCGGTAAACTGGGTAAATTGGTTACAGTGTAAATATAGATGTAAAACATATATCAGCTATTAAGCTTAAACTTTTTAATAATAAAGTAACAAAATAATTCTCAATGTCTCAAGAAGGCATAAATATCAAATATTAAATAATATCTGCAAAAACTATATGAAAATACGGTACTTACTCGCTTAAGATTATTTCGCAGAGTGGTGCAGGTGGGCATGTTGGTGGTGGAATTGCCGTGCTAGGTGGAGGAGTTGGTGGAGGAGGTGGTACATTGCAGTATGGTTTATCTGTAACATTGACCTTCCAGTGGGGAGCCATCTGAGAACAGTCTTCAACAATTCTACCAGTTGGCAGACGACAGTCTTCAGTGCTGTTGTTGGAGCATGTACCTGGGTTGCAAAGGCAATACATTGATTGAGAAGTAAATAATGAATAAAGTAGACAGTTTTTGTAATAAGACAAAAATGATCAAAACAAACACACAAAGCCCCAGGCATTATAAACATATACAATATGAATAATTATGACATTATACAGCATGCATAAATAGTATATACTGAGTTCGTATACATGTTTAATTCGGATGACTATTTCATAAAATGTTTGTTACATTTGTTCAGAACTCATTATTTTGCTTCAATTAAAAGCAATATGAAGACAAATCACAGCACAGTTGTTTTGCTTACTTAATTGTGAGTAGTTTTAAAACTGACTAATTAAAAAAATAAGAATGAAAAAATAAGTGCCATAATTATGTGTATATAAAATTATTAGTTCCTATGTACTAAAGTATATGCAAACTCATGGAGATATCAGATGATAATATGTATACCCATAGGATAACATAGGATTGAAGATTTTCTTCCAGAGTTCTTCAGCACTCCATCTTTAAGAACGTCTGGGCAATTAATTATACTTTATTTCATATTCTAAGCTTTCCTAAGAGCAAGCCCTTATATTCCTGTTCAAATATAGATGTATAAATGCTCCATCTATCTTACTGATACTGATTTCATTAATCAGAGCTTATAACATACAAATATATCTTAGGTAGGAAATAGTAAGATTGGCTACATACCACACTGTCCTTCAGTGTTGTGTCCAAATTTGCTGAATGGAAGTTTAACTACAAAGATCAGTCCACTGAATGAGATGTAAGCATTGATTTCTGGGATCTCCACAATCATGTTGATACCGGCACTAGTTACGGTAATGCCATTCTTGGTAAATCCTGGAATCACCCAATCTTGGTTAAACCTAATCTGTTGATGGAAATGGAAAGGTTCAAGCTTCATACTATGTAATAAATAGTGAACACAAAGTATTTAGCAGAGTAGACTATTTTAGTAATGTCAAAGTAATTACTACAACATTTGTTATAAATTCCAGCTTGAAACATGCATATCTAATGTGACTTTGATATTTTTATTTTAATCATTTTTTTATGTATGGGATAACTTTGATCTTAAAATGAGTCATGCTTGAGCTGACTAAAGCAACCCCCCCAAACTATTAGAAGTGAAGAATGTAAGATAATGATATGAAAACTTCCATGTCTTACCCTGTTGGTCATTCTACCCTGGTACATCACACGTGTCAGGACCACCTCATTGGATTTATAGTAAATCAAAAGAGACTGTGGGCAGGACAAGCCATCCTCAGCATCACAGAAATAGTTATCAACAAGCACCCGGAAGTTGTCATATCTAGGAGTAATCTGTTGCACAAGAACGTAAGTGCAGTTGTCTAAGAATGTGTAGTATACTCCATCAAAGGTGATATAATGTGGGTCGCCCCATCCACTGCAGACACCTGTTGAGACCAAAACAAAGCAAGTTCTTACAACCAATCCTGTGGAAAGATGTGTTCTTGCCGCCTAGTCTAAATGTTGATCTTGATCCAATCAACAACCATATCAGTATAGATATGTTTTGTGAGTTCCAGAAGCAATACAATTATTGTAATATAATGTAATGAGTTTGAAAAACTTTCTTAAATACTCATTATATGTAAATATCTCTGGAAAGTGATTTTTTTCTTAGATTAGTGGTCTCTGAAATAATTATTATGAATACTATACTTTTTTTAAACTGAAATGTGCATTAGTGATAGCATAGTTTTGTAAGACCCAACCAAGAACAATGATAGAAAGTTTTACTAAATCATTAAACAATCATACTTTGAAGTGCATGTGCTCATTGTACAGTGCAAGTGTTCATTGTTGTGACATTCACTAGGTGGACAAAGTACTTACATTCGCATTCGTAGTGATAGCAGCAGCCATCTGCACTGTAGACCTTGACTGGTGGGAAACCATTAGCACAGGTCAATTGCTTTACTGTTGGGCACTGCACTGGCTCAATAGTAACCACATTGTTTCCATGGCATGTGGCAGTTGTGCAGTTGTTGACCATCCAGGTTTCATTTGTCTGAGTTAACAAATACATTGTTAATATAGTGAATCTCAGAAATGTTACTGACTTTATCGTAGTATTCTATATAATCTAAACATGGCTATGGGCTATATTAACCAAGCAAAGTTAGATGTGGGGAAATAATTAGGTTTGGATAAAGTGGTATAAGCAGAATAAAGCAGAGCTTCTTCTTTTCTTTGATTTTAATTCTGTTTGATAAATAACATATAGAAAAATTTGGAAGTGGGGATATATATCTTCACGTATTTAACTCCACTTATCCAACTGTGATAAATATAATCACTGTGTCAAAAAGTAGATAAAGTTAACTCACTAACAATTAGTTAGAACACAAATGTAAGTTGTTTATTTATTCAAATTCAGGATTTTTAATCATTTACCTTCCTTGGAGGGCATCCTTCAATGGGAGTTGTTGTTATGACTGTTGTAGTGGTAGTTTTGATGGTTGTTGTTGGTTCCGGAGTGGTAGTAACAGTGGTGGGTTCCACGGTTGTTGTAGGGGGGCATCCTCCTTGGAATCTTTCAGGCTCACATTTATCATTACAGATTGCATAGAAACGACATCCAGCATTATCTGTCTTATTGTAAATGACTTCCCCTGTGACAAAAGGTAGAAGACATAAGATTATTGAGATTATATATAAGATTATTGTCACCAAAATGCAGGCTTAATAAAATCTGTGTAAAATATTTTGAAACCTATAGTAAAACTGTTACAATCAATAAATTATGTTCCAAAATATATAGATTATTTTCATATACAATATATTTTAAATAATCTGACTGTTCAGTGTATGAAATCAGTAAATACCTGGTAGGTAGAGGGAGTTATCCACATGGCAGAAGCAATTGGTGGTCGTTTTAACGAATGTGGTAGATGTTGTCTCTTTTGTTGTCTGTGTTGTTGTGCTAGTTTCAGGTGTAGAGGTTGTCGTTTTGACAGTTGTTGGAGTAGTCAGTGTCTCAGTCGTGGTGGTAGTTGGAGCAGCAGTTGAGCAATGACTGTAATCATCGCAACAGAGAACTCTTATCATATAATTGTAACACATTTTTAGTTCTCCGTCTTGGTCTTCATTCTTACACACAAGCCCAGACTTCACATCACACTGGACTTTTTGCCCGATATTTTCTATGGTGATTCCAGGAAAGTTCTCAGCCTTGCATTCAATTTCACTGGGTTTCTTGCATATTGATTTGTCTTTGGAAATTATATTCTCATAGGTTTCAATGTCTCCTCCTTTAATTCCAGAAGATGGATAGTCAACATCAAACCACTGTGACCATGTGCATTTAGGTTCACAAGGTGTTGAATGAGGAGTTGAAGGAATAGTTTCTGTAGTTGTTGTGGGTGCAGATGTTGAGAGAGTTGTAGTAGTGGTTGTTTCTGTTGTTGTTGTTTCTGTAGTTGTTGGAGTAGTAGTCTTTGGAGTTGGAGTTGTTGAAATAGTTGTTGTCTCTGATGTCGTTATAGGAACAGTGGTGGTGACTTTTTCTGGAGTGGTTGATATAATAACATGCTCTGTCTTTGGTGATGTGGTTGTTATTATTTTAGTTACAATTGTTTCAATTGTAGTGGTCTCTGGTGTTGTAGTTTCTGATATTGTTGTAGTAACAGGAGTAGTTGTAGTGGTTGTTTCTGGAGTGGTAGTTGTTGTTTCCGTAGTTGTAGTTGTTTTTTCTGGAGTGGTAGTTGTTTCTGGAGTTGTTGTAGTAACAGTAGTTCTTGTGGTTGTTTCTGGAGTTGTAGTCGTAGTTTCTGGAGTTGTTGTGGTAACTGTAGTTGTAGTTATAGGAGTGGTTGTTGTTTCTGGAATCGTAGTTGTTGTTTCTGGAATTTGTGTAGTAGTTGTTGTTTCTGGTGTGGTAGTTGTTGTTCTTGTAGTTGTAGTGGTTGTTTCTGGAGATGTTTCTGGACTTCTAACAGTATTTGTAGTTACAGGGGTTGGTGTAGTTGTAGTGGTTATTTCTGGAGTGGTAGTTGTAGTTTCTGGAGTTGTTGTGGTAACTGTAGTTGTTTTTATAGGAGTGGTTGTTGTTTCTGGAGTTGTTGTAGTAGTTGTTGTTTCTGGGGTGGTTGTAGGTGTTGTTGTTGAAATAGTTGTAGGTGAAGGTGTGGTACAATGGTCATCACAGCATAAAACCTTTATCTGGTAATTGTAACACTGCTTTATTTTTCCAGTTTGGTCTTTGTTGTGGCAGACTAAACCAATGGTAACATCACACTGAACAATCTGTCCAACATTATCAATGCTGACATCAGGGAACTCCTCAGCTCTGCATTGAATATTTTCTGGCTTCTTGCAAATGGATGTTCCTTTAGCAATAATATTTTTGTATGTTTCACTGTCTCCTCCATTGATTCCAGTAGTTGGAACACTAACATCAATCCATGGTGTCCATTTACATATTGGTTGGCATGGTGTAGACTCACTTGTCACAGGAACTGTTGTGGTTATTATTGTGGTGGTCGTTTCTGGAGTAGTGCTTTTTATTTTGGAACTTGTAGTTTCAGGAGTAGTTGTAGTGGTGGTTGCTTCTGGAGTTGTTGTGGTAGTAGTAGTTGTAGTTGTGCTTACTGTGGTGGTGGTTGATTCTGGAGTAGTAGTAGTAGGAATTGTTGTGGTAACTGTAGTTGTTGTTTCTGGTGTGGTAGTTGTTGTTTCTGGAGTGGTAGTTGTTGTTTCTGGAGTTGTTGTGGTAACTGTAGTTGTAGGTATAGGAGTGGTTGTTGTTTCTGGTGTGGTAGTTGTTGTTTCCGTAGTTGTAGTGGTTGTTTCTGGAGTTGGAGTTGATTCTGGAGTTGTTGTGGTAGCAGTAGTTGTAGTTACAGAGATTGTTGTAGTTGTAGTGGTTGTTTCTGGAGTGGTAGTTGTAGTTTCTGGAGTTGTTGTGGTAGTTGTTGTTCCTGGTGTGGTAGTTGTTGTTTCTGTAGTTGTAGTAGTTTCTGGAGTTGTGGTTGCAGTAGTTGTAGTTACAGGAGTAGTTGTAGTTTCTGGAGTTGTTGTGGTAGTTGTGGTTTCTGGTGTGGTAGTTGTTGTTTCCGTAGTTGTAGTGGTTGTTTCTGTAGTTGTAGCTGTTTCTGGAGTTGTGGTCGCAGTAGTTGTAGTTACAGGGGTTGTTGTTGTTGTAGTGGTTGTTTCTGGAGTCGTAGTTGTAGTTTCTGGAGTTGTAGTTGTTGTTGTTTCTGGAGTAGTAGTTTCTGGAGTTGTTGTGGTAGTTGTTGTTTTTGGTGTGGTAGTTGTTGTTTCTGTAGTTGTAGTGGTTGTTTCTGTAGTTGTAGTAGTTTCTGGAGTTGTTGTGATAACTGTAGTTGTAGTTATAGGAGTTGTTGTTGTTTCTGGAGTTGTTGTAGTAGTTGTTTCTGGTGTGGTTGTAGGTATTGTTGTTGGGATTGTTGTAGGTGAAGGTGTGGTACAATGATCATCACAGCATAAAACCTTTATCTGGTAATTGTAACACTGCTTTATTTTTCCAGTTTGGTCTTTGTTGTTGCAGACTAAACCAATGGTAACATCACACTGAACAATCTGTCCAACATTATCAATGCTGACATCAGGGAACTCCTCAGCTCTACATTGAATATTTTCTGGCTTCTTGCAAATGGATGTTCCTTTAGCAATAATATTTTTGTATGTTTCACTGTCTCCTCCATTGATTCCAGTAGTTGGAACACTAACATCAAGCCATGTTGTCCATTTACATATTGGTTGGCATGGTGTAGACTCACTTGTGACAGGAACTGTTGTGGTTGTTATTGTGGTGGTTGTTTCTGGAGTAGTGCTTTTTATTTTGGAACTTGTAGTTTCAGGAGTAGTTGTAATGGTGGTTGTTTCTGGAGTAGTTGTTGTGGTAGTAGTAGTTGTAGTTACCGGGGTTGTTGTGCTTATTGTTGTGGTTGTTTCTGGAGTAGTCATTTCTGGAGTTGTTGTGGTAACAGTAGTTGATGTTTCTGGTGTGGTAGTTGTTTCTGTAGTTGTTTCTGTAGTTGTTGTGGTAACAGAAGTTGTTGTTGTTTCTGGTGTGGTAGTTGTTTCTGGAGTTGTTGTAGTAACTGTAGTTGTAGTGGTTGTTTCTGGTGTTGTGCTAACTGTAGTTGTAGTTATAGGAGTGGTTGTTGTTTCTGGAGTAGTAGTTGTTGCTGGAATTGGTGTAATAGTTGTTGTTTCTGGTGTGGTAGTTGCTCTTGTAGTTGTAGTAGTCGTTTCTGGAGTTGTTGTGGTAACAGTAGTTGATGTTTCTGGTGTGGTAGTTGTTGTTTCTGGAGTTGTTTCTGGAGTTGTTGTGGTAACAGTAGATGTTGTTGTTTGCGGTGTGGTAGTTGTTTCTGGAGTTGTAGTAACTGTAGTTGTAGTTATAGGAGTGGTTGTTGTTTCTGTAGTTGTAGTTATAGGAGTGGTTGTTGTTTCTGGAATCGTAGTTGTTGTTTCTGGAATTTGTGTAGTAGTTGTTGTTTCTGGTGTGGTAGTTGTTCTTGTAGTTGTAGTGGTTGTTTCTGGAGATGTTTCTGGACTTCTAACAGTATTTGTAGTTACAGGGGTTGGTGTAGTTGTAGTGGTTATTTCTGGAGTGGTAGTTGTAGTTTCTGGAGTTGTTGTGGTAACTGTAGTTGTTTTTATAGGAGTGGTTGTTGTTTCTGGAGTTGTTGTAGTAGTTGTTGTTTCTGGGGTGGTTGTAGGTGTTGTTGTTGAAATAGTTGTAGGTGAAGGTGTGGTACAATGGTCATCACAGCATAAAACCTTTATCTGGTAATTGTAACACTGCTTTATTTTTCCAGTTTGTTCTTTGTTGTTGCAGACTAAACCAATGGTAACATCACACTGAACAATCTGTCCAACATTATCAATGCTGACATCAGGGAACTCCTCAGCTCTGCATTGAATATTTTCTGGCTTCTTGCAAATGGAAGTTCCTTTAGCAATAATGTTATTGTATGTCTCACTGTCTCCTCCATTTATTCCAGTACTTGGAACACTCACATCAAGCCATGTTGTCCATTTACATATTGGTTGGCATGGTGTAGACTCACTTGTCACAGGAACTGCTGTGGTTGTTATTGTGGTGGTTGTCTCTGGAGTAGTGCTTTTTATTTTGGAACTTGTAGTTTCAGTAGTAGTTGTAGTGGTGGTTGTTTCTGGAGTAGTTGTGGTTGTAGTAGTAGTTGTAGTTACCGGGGTTGTTGTGCTTATTGTTGTGGTTGTTTCTGGAGTAGTCGTTTCTGGAGTTGTTGTGGTAACAATAGTTGATGTTTCTGGTGTGGTAGTTGTTTCTGGAGTTGTTGTGGTAACAGAAGTTGTTATTTCTGGTGTAGTGGTTGTTTCTGGAGTGGTAGTTGTTGCTGGAATTGGTGTAATAGTTGTTGTTTCTGGTGTGGTAGTTGGTCTTGTAGTTGTAGTGGTTGTTTCTGGAGTTGGAGTTGTTTCTGGAGTTGTGGTAGCAGTAGTTGTAGTTACAGGGGTTGTTGTAGTTGTAGTGGTTGTTTCTGGAGTGGTAGTTTCTGGAGTTGTTGTGGTAGGAATAGTTGTAGTTGTTTCTGGTGTGGTAGTTGTTGTTTCCGTAGTTGTAGTGGTTGTTTCTGGAGTTGTAGTTTCTGGAGTTGTTGTGTTAGGAATAGTTGTAGTTGTTGTTTCTGGAGTGGTAGTTGTTTCTGGAGTTGTAGTAGTTTCTGGAATTATTGTGGTAACTGTAGTTGTAGATATAGGAGTGGTAGTTGTTTCTGGAGTTGTGGTAGTAGTTGTTGTTTCTGGTGTGGTTGTAGTTTCTGTAGTAGTAGTACTGGTCACTGTAGTTGTAGGTGCTTCAGTTGTTTTGCAGTGACTATCATCATCACAGCAAAGTATCTTCACTTGATAGTTGAGACACACTTTGAAATCCCCTTCTTGCTCCTCATTTTTGCATACAAGACCAAAAGTGAGATTACATTGGACAACTTGACCAATGCGACCAATGGGCTCCTCAGGGTACTTTTCTGCTCTGCATTGAATGCCATCTGGTTTTGAACAAATGTTCTTTCCTGCCTCACGAATTTTTTCATATGTCTCAAAGTCTCCTTCATCTTTCCCAACACCAGGAATATGCACATCAATCCAGGGTGTCCACCTACACATTGGTTGGCAGGTAGTTGTTTCTGGAACAGTTATTGCTGGAGTGCTTTGAGTAGTTGTTGCAGGAGTAGTTGTAATCTCTTTTGTTGTTGATGGAGTGGTGCCTGTTGTGGGGGGCTCTGTGCTTGTAGTTGTAGAATGGGTGCTAGTTGTGGTCTCTTTTGATGTTGTAGAATGTGTGCTGGTGGTGGTCTCCTTGGTTGTTGTAGGTTGTGTGGTTTGCACAGTGGTAGTTTCCGCCGTTGTTTCATGGCATGGCACGTACTTACAGCATTTTATCCGGAGTTCATAATTGTAGCAGATGGGTGGCAGTTGTTCTTTGTTGTAACAAATCAACCCAAATGAAGAATTGCATTGCACATTCTGCTCTAGCTCAGCCAGGGGTGTATCCGGGAACCGTTCAGCTCTGCATTGTATATCTTGAGGATGTTGGCAAATAGGAAAACCCTTGGCTTTTATGTTCTCAAAAGTGTCAAAATCTCCATTTTGCATTCCTGCTTCTGGATAACTGACATCAAACCACTGGGACCATTCGCAATGTTCTTGAACGCAAATTGTTGGTGTTGGTGTTGGTGTTCCTACAAATCAAAGTAGGAAAATTACAAAAGATATGTTGCATAGCTAATTACTAAAAACATGTATTATAGAGCAATCCTATGGACACTATTTTTATTTAATTATTTTAGGAAGATACGGACAATTTAGGACTTATTCAGACAAGTACATTACCATTGTTGCCGAAAACCCAAATTATATTTCAAGTAACTTAAAGAAGAAACCCATGGAGCTTTGAAATATTTGATCTTCAGTATCTATTTTCACTTGGTAAAATATGTGGTCAGTGACAACCAAATTAACTTCTCTAGCTTGTTATATCAATTAGTGTCTTAAAACCATTACTATTTTCTAGGCCACCATTGTATTCCCAGAACATATATTGTACAATACAATGTGTCTGATTAATGCTTACCTTTTGTGGTAGTGGGGTGTGTGCTTGTGAAGACAAATGGAGTTGTTGCTGCTGTAGTTGATGGACATGTGATGATGTCCCTGTAGATTGTGCCATTTTCCTTACAGATGGCAATGATGCAGCCCCCAATACCATCCGTAGCATTGTAAATAACATCATTGTAGTTGTACATTTTGCCGTTGTATTCACAATGACAGGCTGTAAATCAAAGTAAAATAAGGGAAATGAGAGAAAAGATTTGAAAATTAACAATTAACAATGAATCTGCATATTGCAGATCAGAGGAAATCTAAAAAGGTTGAACTTGATGGAGTAAAAGTATTTTTTCAATCTCAATTACTATGTAATTATGTAAATTAAGTAATATTGCTTATAAAGTTATGAATAACTTAACCACTGCTCTACTGGGAGTTTTTGCATGCCTTCCTCTGAATTATTTTGCAATGCATATAATACAAGGATCAGAGGAAATGTTACATGCTTGCAATTGATAGACCTATAGTCTTTTTTACTGATATATTACATTGTTAAGTATTAAAACAATTTGTATTGTTATCTTTTATTGTTTATCTTCATTGGGATTGTACTACTACAATTAAAAATTATTTATAGAACAAAAATATTACACTAAAAATAGATTTAATACATTAGATTGTAGATATTAAGCATGCAAATCAGATTGTGGCAAGTAAACCAGCAACTATTTATTAGGTGTCCATTCAGTATTTATAACTTTACTACTGCATTCAAGAAAAATCTTGCTTATTTATATTACTCAGAAAAAAATAACATGACTGCTCCAAGTGTGACTATTATCCTCAGCAATAGTATATTTCTCAGCTATTTTCTCATCGCCTTACCTTCTTTGTTGTACTTGCAGGAGATCCCTGACATGGTGCATTCACTGTGGACAAAAAACAAACACATTTTTGTAGAGCTTACCTACACTTTTTATGACTCTATATATTAGCATGTATCACTACTGTATTACTCTTAGAACGTGGATATTGTGTGGTTATCTTATATAAAGAAAGCAATAACTTTTGTTGTAACAGAATATAAAAACTTTTTGTCAGTTTCAATAAACAGAGAACCCCATCTTTTATAAGAAATGCTCTATTTTATAATCCCTCTTAAACAATGTGATGAATATGATAACCTTTCCATTTGGATTCAATGTAGCTTCACACTTTATTTTGCACAATGAATTACAATTGTAGAAATGTCACACCAAACACTAAGCATTCTTTGGTGGATGAAAGGGTGATTAAAAACCGTCCACCATATATACAGTAAACCATTTTGAATTCAGCTACATGTCTCAATCAGACACCACAGTATCACACTATTGGTCTTGTTGTTGTATGACTTACACTTAAGGTAATTGTACCCTACTAATAATAATTTTCTATTATATTAACAAGATCCTATTAATCTATTTTTTGTGTAGAACTAAAATTCTTACCAAGACTGGCAGTTCTCTGTGGTGGACACGGGTGATCCTGGTTTGTAGTGATGTCCTTCATTGTCATAGCAGCCACACTGGGCCACGCACTCCATTTCATCTTCATCAAAATATGGTTTTGCTTCTGGGCAACTGGGATAACAACCTAGACACAACAGATTGGATGAGGCAAACAAGTATTCAATTTAGAATATGAAGCCATTTGTATTTGTTAGCTGTTTTCTGAGCTTCAGCACATCTAACAAATATGCTTTTCAATTGTATTAATGGTTGGGAAATAAACTAAGAGGCTATACAATGCATCCCAGGGAAATAACAAACAATCAAGAATAGATGAAACAAAAGAAAAAACAGAATATAATAATAATCAAATACCATCATTGGTTGTATTCTTACCTTCCAAACCAGAAAGCTCATGAATGCATTTTCCAGTAGGATTTCTGCAGGTCTTCATGCATGGGGCTCCACAAGGCTTGTAGTGCCACTCACACTCGCCTATAGGATTGTAGTAATCACAGAACAGAGCTAGAGAAAAGAAAATAGAGAACCATAACATAAAACAAATTAAGTTGGTTCATGATTATATATTTAAAATGTCAATGTACAGTTTAGTTGGAATGAACATGTTAATAACATATGTCATTATTGAATTACTTACGACAGATTCTTGGTGTTCTCCAGGAAACACAATTGCCGGCTTCCCCACAGGCCTGGGCATAGGCTGCAATGGCTGTACAGAAGCACTCACAGTCTCCACCAGTATCACAAGCGCAGGAGTCAGTGACACAAGCGTCATAGTATTTTGATGGATCAACCTAACAAAAAGATTTTCCTCATTAAAGGTAATTAAGAAAAACTTTAGATGTAGTTAGGTAGTTATTTTTAGATTTTCAGCTCTCTCGTGAATTTCAAATGTTAACATTCAATATCAGAATCACTCTATTGTGTTTTGTGGTCATACAATACATACATACCTGAGCATGGCAAGAAGCGAATACATCACTGTTGATGATACTGCACTGTTTCAGTGCCCAGGATTTCCTGTATGGGTTGGCAGAGCAGGGATCCTTTTGGTTTTTGGCATCAGGACAGGATGGAGACAGTTTCCAACTGTTGCCAAACTCAACTACATCTCTAACCACGGACATACTCCTGGTAAGGAAGTCGTTATTTCCATTTCCATCATAGTCACCGCACAGTCCACAGACTTTTCCCTGTGAATGGAAAGTGTTAGTTCAAGTATATATATATATATATATATATATATATATATATATATATCACTAAGTTTAATCTAAGAAGCCTCTAGACTAGTTTACTTCAATGAAAATCTTATCCCACATTGTAATTATAGTGTTTTACGGTTATTTCATATAGTTAGTTATTTAATATATTATATAGACTTTAATTATGGTTCATCATTATGGTTCCCAAATATGCATCTCTATCAACATTTTTAACCTTAATTTCCTACCTCAAAACTTTTGCTGAGCTTGATGAAGATGCTAGTTTTCTTGTCCCACATAAGGATCAGTCCATTGTCAGCTTCAATGACGAGGTAGATTCCCATGTGTCGCACCTTGTATGGAACAACAGCTCCAATGCCCCTTTCAATCACCTCAAAGTGCTCATCAGTGAGTATAAGTTCATAGCTCTGTAAATGGATGAAAGGACTGAGAGGTTAGCAACACAGTCTTTGATGCACTGAGTAATATTACTTTGTATGGTTATTGTCCATATAACTGTTTTACCATTGACAGCACAATACAGTACACAATAGGTAATGCTTACCCCTAGGAAGATCTTGATGGCTTTAGAGCAAGTGGTGCCTGTGGTGCCACATGGAATGTTCTCGGTGATGACTCTGAAGGTGCTGCTGTTCCCAGATTTGCCACAGTGATCCTAGTTTTGAAACAGGGTAATGATAACCATATATTGATTTATTTTATTCAAGTCTAGAGAAGCATGAAAAAAAAAATATTCCAATATAAAGAATGGACCAGAATACTATACCTGAGCAAGAGTATATTCACAGTCTCCATTAAAGCTGTAGCGTTTCCCATCAAATGTGATGTAATGTCCATCTCCATATACAGCACAAGTTGCCAAACATGGATTGTTGGTACACTGCCACAATCTGTTTTTGCAAGTGCTGTAAAAAAGATGGGAATTAACATAGATCTCAACTATCTATACTTGTGTTGTATTTTCTTCCCTTACACATTAACACTAAGCAAATTATACATACCAGGTATTGCAGCTCATTTTGATTTTCTCTCCTGGTTGGTAAGTGGCATCGTTGTGGACACATGGACATTGTTCTTCTTTGATGCAGCCACCTTTACCGTCTGACACCAGATCTTGTGGGCACACACAGCCAGAAACACATTTTGGGCTATACTGTGAGAACCAGAAAAATTATTGTTAAAATAAAGCATATTTGATCACAACTTACAAAAAAAGCTTTACATTTCAGGGTGTTCTGGCATTATCAACCCTGCAGCTCTATTTGGTAACATTAGTAAATATTCTTATGTGGCCAATGAATATTTCTGTCTTCTAGAATACTTACGCATTCCATATCCAAAGTTTGACAACTCTTCTGGCACTCTGCTCCCTTGATTCCCACTGTGGTGTTTCTACAGTCAAAATATACCATTGGAGAGGTGCAGACTGGGAAAAAGACATAAAAATGTGTCAATGCAAATTTATATTTAGATATTATTAAATAATATATTTTGATAAGGAAAGAAATTGTGCAATGTGGAAAGAACAATTATCAAAATATATCACCTGGCTGAGGAGATCCAATACAGCTTAGTTTTCCCTGGGTACATGTGCTAGTAAGAGGAGAAAATTATAAAAAATATCAGAAAATGTCTTTATGAGGGATATGTAACACTAAATTGTATTGGTTATTACATGTATATATTGCTGTGGTTGGAAGAAATATGAGAGATGTAGGTCAACCAACTGCAAATAACACAAGCAACTAACTAGGTACACTCACCACATCACTCCACTGTCATGGACAACTTCTCCAGAGGGTACAGCAGACCCCTTGTAGTAGCATGGACAAGCAGCAGCAGGTACACATTTACCACTGTCATCCATATAGAAGCCCTTGCTGCATGTACAACCATCCAGAGGGACAAACTTAATACTGCAAGTTACATCAGGCTCACTGAGTGAGCGACAAGTGGGCTGGCAGGTGCTGGTAGAGTAGGTGTAGTTCAAGGTCTTGGGGCAACTGTTCACGTATTTCGCTGCATAGGGAAAAATAAAGAATGCCAATTAGTAGGTTGTATAACTATTCAAACAAAAAAGATCAAGACATTCCATACATTGAGACATGAATCAGCAAATCATTAATAAATGAGCTTTCTGTCCTTTTTATACTGTTAGATAGATTGGGTAGGTCATGGACAATAATGCAACAGTAGAGAAAATGTCCATGTGGCAAGATTATTCAGTTCTACATACATCTGTCAGAATGACTGACCTAGCCTTCAATGGATGGTACTTTTAGAGAAACCTGCTGATGAAATTATCCTGTTTCCGAATTAGTTAACCCAATACTTATAGACAATGTCTTTTTTATATAAGGAAATCAAGAGAAAGGACATTTTACTGCCAAAAGGCCTTTGCATTTAAACACTGGTTTGACAATGAATCTATTTAATGACTAGAATATGTACATGATCAGCCACTTACTGCAGACATTGCTTCTCCAGCCAGTCAATATGACTCCTTTGGAAGCACAGGCTCGGACATAGGAGGAGAGGGCAGCACACATACAGTCCTCACTCTTTTCACAGTTACAGGTGTCAAACATACAGTTCTGAGAAGATGGGAAAAAAAGTGTTTTAGGGAACATATTAATAATTATTTAATTTAATCTTACAATAGAGCAGGATTCTTGGCTCTAGTGAGTTTGCTATTTCATGTGCTAAAGAGACACATAGACATGCAGATACTAAACATGCAGAGATGGTACAAACCTTTAAATACCTTAAAATAGAAACACAAGGAGCACATCCTTAAACATAATGGTAATAACAAGAAATTATATTTTGAATATACATACGAAGAGATCTCTAAACCTTCTTGAAATTAATGAAAAAATAAAGAAATAAATGAGGTTATGTTAAAAAAAGAAGATAATTGCATATTTTACTTACTTGTTGGTAAACGGTTGGAAGTACTGTGCTATGGCATTGGGCAAAGGGTCCAGTTGGATCAGAAATCAGACCACACCAGTGCTTAGCATAGTTTTCTGTAATGGGAAAAAAAGATTACTCATTGAAACCATTGTACTGTATGTTGATTTAAATCCCACATAAAAACTGTTTACTATACTACACTTGAGTTCACTAAACTCAGACAAATAATTGCAGGCAATATCCTACAGATGGCAAATGCCATATTGCAATTGTCTATTGTACAAAAAAACTGATATATCATTTACAGTAATATTTCCAACTTCATTGCCAACAATCAAGGATTTTTTTTAATTTTGTTTAATAAAACATAAGTGAAGATCCAAAATCCTTTCTGAAATCAAATAAACAGTGGACCATCTTTGAAAGAAAATTATTGTATATCTGCATACTATACTATATTCATCTACTTTCAAATGGCTGATGGACATGTAATGATAAGGGAGCCTATCATTTATTTGGCAAAAAAATGCTTTAAATGCAACTACCATAAAACTCCTGATGGACCCTAATGCACATGGTAAAAAATACTGTATATATTTCTGATTTACATATATGTTTTCCAGTTTTTTAAGTTTCTTCAAAAATGTTGCACCACACAGTGTCTATACATTTATATCACTGTAAATATTTTATAATAATATAATAAAAATACAGATATGAAAATGAGAAGCAAGTTGCATGAGTGTATTGTTATAAGAATTCTATGTAATTAATTTACTGAAGACTAACCTAGTTGCAATGGACATTTGAGTCCAAAATAATATGTTAACTAAGATTTTATTAATGTTTATCCTCAGCTAGATCAATCACTGTAATTTAATCTTACCATTTTCCACACTGAGGGAGCATGGATCTTCATAGACATTCTTAACATTAGGGCAGTCTCCTTGGGTCTTCCATGTATTGGCAAAACTTGCAGCAGTTCCTTCAATAACTCCATTGATGATTTGGAAATCATCGGACTGCTTATCATTATAGTTTCCACAGAGACCTAAGTAGATAAATCCATTAGGTGAATCTTCTGTGATCACTGGATTTTAATAAAAATGAAGCAGAACAAATCTATTCTTACCACATGTCTTGCCCTTGAATGATGGGTCTAGAACCACATAGAGCTGCATGAAGGGTGTAAGCTGAGCAACTATCTGGATTCCCAAATTAGTTTGAATAACAATGTAGAATGATGAAGGTCTGAAGATGGTGACATTGGCTGGAATTAAAAGTGTGACAGTTAGTCCATGGCATACACAATAGGACGAGTTATTGGACGTTACAGCATCTCAGAAGCAGAAAATATGTCCCATACCTGCAGATATAGGTAATTGTGTGTAGATTTTGTTGATATATACACTGCCGCATGGTTTGATTACAACAATCTGTTTGGGTTTGAAATAAAACACTGTTACTATATGAACCAGTCTATATAAATTATTCCTAAATAAAATATATGATTCTCAATACTCACAGTTTCTCCACTATTAAGAATGATTGTAGCACTCTTAAGGCAAGTCTCGCTCTCTGTAAGACCACATTTACGTAGTTCTGACAGGATTGTAAATGTGCTATCACTGCACATCTGTCAAGGATGAAAACAAATTTAAGTGAAATTGAAGCAAATATATTATTCAATATTAAATTAGTTTTAATGTGTTTTTATATATATTTGAATATGTTCCAACAAAGGTTTTACTCTTTACCTTAGACATGACATAGTTGCAGTCTCCGTGAATGTTATAGTGGGTTTGATCATAGGTGGTAATGTGAGATCCTCCCTCTATAGAGCAGGTTGCAGGGCAAGGCATGTTTTGGCATTTCCATTTTCCCGCTGCACATATGCTAGAAAGGTAAAATGCTGCCATTATTTACAGGGAAAACTGAATAACAAGCAATGATTTCCTACTACAATATTGTCACGTTAATGGTGTGTGCACAATGAGCTGGCATCATTGGCATGCAGACTAACCAGAATTAACTGGCACGGTGCTCCATCTATACATAAAAAAAAATCTTGTTTTTCTGCTCGGAAATGTTACTTTTTGGGCAGCCAGCCGTCCAGAATATATCAGATCCAGATATCAGTCATAAACATTTGTCAATTCTGCTCCAGCAAGGAAAGGGTTTGCATTATGAAAAGGAAATCCCTTTGCTCCTTTTTAGAGGCAACACCTTCTCCAAATGTAAGCAGGGAGGGACAGTGTAACACAGATTTTCTGAACAAGTTCTTATCGCAATGTCAACACTCTGGAGATAAGAGCCAAGTAGAGAACAAAGCAGGTCAGAGTGAGAAGGGGTGTTACAAATCCTTTATCCCTTATCATATATGTGTTTAACAAAGAGGGGAGTTTGCAGTGTTTGATTGAAGGGTGTTGCTGATGTTAAAATCAGTGAAGTCTAATATTATGATTGGCAGTGTTTTATAAGTGTGCACCACCCAGGCCCTCATTCAATTGCAATTTGGCCAATTGAATAGGGCTCTAAATAAGCACATAACATATATTTTTTTTAAATAAGTTTTTAGTTAGTAAGCATCTACCCAATATGCTATGTGCTTATTTAGAGCCCTACTCAATTGGCCAAATCTCAAATGAATGAGCGCCAGTCGATAACAGCCTCCTTACTCTTCCCATACAGATGAGTAATTATGCCCCCCCAATGAACACTCTCCTAATATATATGAAACAATCAAGTGCTTATACAAACATTACTATTGATGCATTAATGCTTTTTTTTGTTTTTACTAACAAGATAACGAAACTTGGTAAGGTCCTATGAACCTATTGATTTTGTCTGTAATTCCAAAGAGACTATAACCACCCTACAAGACGCTTCATACTCACTATATCAAATCTGTCCAGCTCATATGGTTCAGAAGTAGTAATTTTACACTTATTTATCACAAACTGAATTAGCTCAATATTTAAATGAGATATAGTAAATGACATAGAAAAAAAATGTCATATGAAATCCATTCAACATTTTCATACCTGATTTAAAACAAGGAATTTGCTGAATCATTGATCTTTATAAGTAGATTAGATATATGTCTGTCTAAGGGTCCTTGCATTATCTGTGTTAATTAATACTTATCTCAAAAAAATGTCAGAGTGCAAGGGTTGTAGATTCTAGTAGCTTCTATTACCACTCATACAGGAGTCAATACCACCAACAAAATAGCCAGCATCTGCCTAGTTTTCAGACAAGACCTCTTGTTCTTCTTATTATTATTATTAACTTTTATTTGTAACGCGCCAACATATTCCGTAGCGCAATAGAGGGGATTAAAAACAAGAAAAAAATACAGCATTAACAACCTTCCAAAAATGGAGGACCCTGTTTTGAGCTTAGAATCTTTGCAGAAAGTGCTTTTTCCCAAAGCATCCTAGAAGACTGAAGACTCGCCACTTGTTCTTGCGCTTTTGTTTATCTGATTTATTCTACCCTACTTCTCAACTGATACCATAAACTGGATTTTTAATTTAGCCATATATGAAAATAAAAAAACACCCAAACTCATAGTTTTCTACATGATGTCTCCACCTAATTGAACAAGTACACCAATAAAATCCCCGAAATGCCTTATTTAATAAGGCAAGTGTACTCACCAAGTGCTACAAGAAGTAGAGAAAGATGTCCCAGCAGCGTAGGTATCACTGTTATAGGTACAAGAGCACTTGTCAATAGGGACACAGCCTGAGTTGTTGATGTCATCAAATACAGTTCCTATAAGGAAAAACAATATTAGATACAGCACTCCAGATATTAAAAACCTATCACTTTTGCTAGATTTACATCTAACTAATAGAAATTCATTTAACAGAATTCTTATCCTCTTACGTAATTATTGTCATGCTTCCAGACAAATAGAGTGAAGGTGCCAAGTAATGATTGCACTAGCAGTTTTATTTTTATCCACATGTAAAACAAGAATACCTGCGGGGCAGAAGCAGCCTTCCATGCAATGGTTTTCACACAGCACTCCTCTCTCCGGGTTGGAACAGGTATCAGCACAAGGGGAGCCACATTCCTGGTACTCCATATTGTATGGGCACTTCCGGGCTGTGGTTAGAGAATGTCAATATTAATGTTTAGAGAAGCAATAAGCTCATACACCTGTTACATAAACCACTTTTATGTACAATGATATCTCAGTGATGAATAAACCATTCTTGTTTTCTTATTAAATTAAATGACATAACAGTCAAAATGTAGATATAAATTCAATAACATAATTTACAAGTCTAAAATCCTTGCACGAAGGTGGATGGGCTACATTCATATAACCATCTGTAAAGAATAAGGATGAGTTAATATCCACATTATGGATTTCCATTTCAAAATCTGCATTTGCACCAACAATGACATGGATAATAGGATTTTAAACTATACGTATAAAACTGAAATACTTACGACACAGATCCTTTGTTCTCCAGTTTTCTGGTTGGCCTCCAGCATGGGCACACTGCCTTGAGTATTCAGCGAATGTGTCACACAAGCAGATTGAGGTAACATTGCTGTCACATTGACACAAGTCCTTCACACAAGCTTCAATGTATTTCTGGACTCCCACCAATGAGTGACAATTGGCGAAGGCTGAACCCATAAGGATTCCTTCACAGATGCTTTCCTAGAAAAGATACAGAGAAGGTTTAGGACGGAGTTCCTGACTCACTGAAGTTACTTGTGAAGTGCAACTGTAAAAAAGTGAATATACCACAGAATTCATACTATAAAACATAGACTACAGAAGCAAGGTTAGAAGATCTTAATGATATAACAGAGATGAACGCTAAAGTGGTATAATTCTTTATTTTTCAGAAACTTTTTATTGAGTTTTAAAATTAAGATGACACATGGTAGACCCATGGCTTATCATTCACAACACATTAAAACACATTAAATCAATTCAATTAAGAATTTTATAGCACAGCAAAATTATTAACATTTAGTTAAAAAATCAGTGATGGCATTTCTGTCAATAAATCCTGGTAGATACCAAGTATTGGAATTGCTTATTGACCATGTGTAACATTCATTCCATATTAAATATGAATCATCAACATATAAAATTAACGGCTAAATAAATTACATGAAAAAAAATAATCAAGCACCTTATTAACTTTAAACTCCTCCTAAACTGCCTAGGACATTTCTGCTCAACAAACAGCAAGTATAGAAAACAATGAAACTTTCAGGGCAGCTGGCTACATGAAATAAATACCATATATAAGTATCATCGACATACATATAGTAAAATAATAGTTTCACTTTCTGAGATTCACAGCTAAAACAAATAAAGCTCAGTTTGTCCTGTTTAGCAACATGGCACATTCTGCATTCTGCATTAGTGGTTCACATACCACTTCTGGCAATGATTCAATATAGAAGGACAAGGAGACCATTTTTTGCACATACATATAATGTTTGTCATAAGTTAACTTCTCATGTATATTCATTTTGTGTACATATCACTTACAAAGTCAGTACAGTTGTTCTTGGTGGTTGGAGGTGGGTCTTGGCACTGCTCTGTAGGTCCATCCAACTTTTGGAGGTTTCCAAACTGAGTTTCAGTGATCTGGAAACCTACAAAAAAATAATATATTTTTGATATAGACACAATAATGCAAAATGTACGTCAGTATATTTTGAAGTGTTAATTCTTTGTTCACTTCAAGATTTTGCATTACACTTTTACTCTGATCCCGTAGGAGTATACACGTCAGATATGTTAATGGAGAATTGATTTAGAGATGACATTGGAATTAGCATTTATTTCATAAATCATTATTTAACTTTATGTTACTATTTTCATTTGAATTTCCCTTACAATAAAAATTACTGACCATTGGATATGAACTCATTGTGGATGGAGATGCTGTTGTAGTCTCCACACAACCCACAGGTCTGGTTGGCATACTTTCCGTCCAGCTCTAGCTACAGAAAGGTATAAAAAAAAGTTTAATGCAATGAAAATTTCACTAAACATAACGTCATTATGTTGTAAATTATGCTACTTATTTTCATCTAATAAAATGTAATAGTTAAAAAAGCACTACACACTAAAAACTACAGATTTAGAAAAATTGAGGATAGTTAACCTAATTGTGATAGTATGTCCTAAAGTATAAACTTACCAGAAGGCTGTCATCATCATTCCACATAAAAACTAGGCCAAGCTTGGAGGTGACTGAGAGGTAAACCCCATGTTTTTCAATCTGAACTCCAGAGCCACTGAAAGGCAGTTGCACCCTGAATAGAGAATACAGAAGATGGATTGTTGGTAGTGTTAAAAGTTGTTGAATTGTTAGACAATTCACAAAACAAGGAAGGGTGGTTTCAAGAAGTCCACCCTTCCTTTAATAAAATAGGCAAGACACATTCCAAAGCATGGGAAATTATATAAATGGAATATTAAAATCTGAAAAATGAAAACAATGTTAAACATAACCATTAGTGATTACCTAGTGTGAGTATTATGTATCTAGTTATTGAATTTGGTAAGCAAAGGGTTTTGAATAAATAATACGATTCTCAATTACAAATGCCAAGGTGGAGAAGGAGCATTAACTCACGTTTGGCCGTTGATTTCTATGGTGTCACGGTTGATCTGCACAACCAATCCATCAAGCTTCATGGTGATCTGGACAATGACTGGGGCATTGCCAATCACTGAACGACGAATCTGGATGTTGAAGTCTTCATATGTGCTCTTACAATTTGAGGAATAGACATAGTTGCAGGTGCCAGGGAAGTGGAAGATGTCCCCATCAAAGTTCTTGAAGTGGAAGTTTCCCCACGTGCTGCAGATTTTGCTATTGTGAGCCGTGTTAATTGCTGCAAATTGTAAAACATTAAATGTAATAGGAAACTAGAAAACAATATGATATCACAAATTATCGCTGAAGAAGAACATGATTATTGTTGGTATATCAAAAACTAATAACCTGAAGTTTTTATTTGTGACAGGTAAGGCCTACACAGGAAGCCCATGTGGAAAACATAGATGTATGGTATCATACATTGTGTCAGGTCAAGGGTAAACTAGAGTATATTACAAAGACTAATGTAGCACTTATAAGACAATACAGACATTTGTATGACTTACCCCTCACTACAGGAGTGGTGTGGACAACCGGTATAAGAGATATCCTTGGAGCTCCTGTTAGCGAAATTGTAACTAAAAATGAAGGTACAAATATGTAAAAGTTTGTTGGCTAAAGATTGTTATCGAAGAAGAAAAGTAAGATTTGAACTCACCATTCTGCTGTTGTTGGGTGTCACCATTCTGCTGTTGTTGGGTTTCACCAGACTGCTGTTGGATGACCTTAATTTGCTGTTCTTGTGAGTCACTATTCTGCTGGATGTTTTCATCAACAGAGTAATCAACGACTTCATCTACGCCATAATCATATTGGGATTGGGCTGTGAAGATAGGAAGAAGGAATACATTGATTAGACAGGATTAGACACGTTAATCCTTACTTACATATATTTGACATAATAAGTTATAGTAGATGTTATATAGATGAGCTCTAGCTCTATATTCATTGACTGAATCAAATATAGTTATTGTTGGAGGATTGCTACAGAAGGTTTCCCAGTCGTGTGGACACACACATTAAAGGGATTCAATCATGCTTGGCATGCAATTTATAATTAAACTAATGTTCAGTAAAATGTCTGACTACATAGGTACCGTACATCTAATTTGCCCTTTTTACTTATATTATATTCCTTTAAAAAGTTTTTTCTTAAGATAACTTATGTTTGCACTGTTCTACTATATTTGTTCCCATTTCTGCCATGTATCTTTATATTAAAGGGCACGTTCCTAAATGCAAGTTTATTTTACATTAAAGTGCAAACAGAGAGAAACAGGTTAGGAGTGAGGATATGTTTGGACGATCTTCATTCAGAACAGCAACATTTTATCTAAACTTTGTACATCATTTCTAGATAATCCAATTTTTACTTTTTAAGACCATTTCAGTGCTTTAATGTCAAGAAGTATTTTCTTACATATACACAAACAGATAGAGAGATTGATAAATCCATAGAGGATTTTATAATTAGCTTTTATATACAGTACAAAATAGGTGCACGCTTTATGTATCTATCCATATTTCTTCATATGTACCCACGCCTGCAGCTGCATATTTTGTGATTAAGGTGTTTCACAGCCAGAAAAGCCTCTGGCAATACACAGGTCAATTAACAGAGGTGTGTTCATAAAATGGAAATGCTCTGATTTTATGACCTATAAACACATGTATTCATTCCTAGGTATTTCATGTTTACCTATAGACTTAATCTGGGTTATGGTGGCCAGAGAATGAATGCACGTAACCACACATTCTTGTTCTCCAAGAACAACTGCAAATAATCACTCACCAGAATGAGATATCAGGATATGTTGGCAGAAAGAATGATTTATAGGTAAAAATGATAAACTTCAATGTGGGTTTACGGTAAGAAAAATGCAATTGTTACTACCTATAGGTTTTATTTGTACCATATCTGGAACCTCTGCTTTGTCCCAATACATTTCATCTTGATTGTGCAAGGTAAATAAAATGTTTTTTAAATGAAGTATAATTGTTCATAAGAGTAGAACATAGCGTACATTAGACTGAGGAATCTCTTTAAAAGCTACTTAAAAAAACAAAGTCTTCCATGAACATAAAATCATAATGTAGCACTTGAGCTAAATTAATCTTTCTTTTACTCAATTGTTTAAATAAGGCTAAAAAAAAGATCTGATGTAATAATCCAAAAATATTTTTGTATAAAATAAATATAATTGTCTAACTGAGATTTTAAGTCAGTACCGTAAAATCTGTACCATCAGACAACAACGTGTTTCTGGAATGGGAGTGGTGGAGTTGGCAATGTCACCAATACACTGATAACACATTAACATTTAACAAGTGGGGAAGTCCAACTGGACTCCTGTGTGGCTTATCAGCCTTATCAGTAAGAACATTCCACTGTATCTCAGACTGTACTAAGACAAACCCTATGGGGCTCTATTTGTAGTATGGGCTTATATTGAGCAGGGAGTTGACATTGTGGCTTCTGATTATCATCTTCGGCTAAGGGGAAGGGACCTATCCAACTGAGCAGGAATATCGTCTCATCTGTGATGATCAATAAAAAAAACAAAAAAAAAATGACAGTTCTCATTAAGGGAAATTACATATAAAAGGTAATACTTTGATTGCTTTATTTATTTATTTATTTATTTTGACTTTTCCAAAAATATTTTGCCTTTTATTGGTGTGAATTTAAAAAAAAAAGGGTACTTTAACTATGAGATGTCAGTGGTCCAATAAAAGCCTTCTGTACAATAAAAATGTTGAAAAATAGAAGATAATCAGAGCAGTCAAGATTAATATTACTTCATTGTAACAAAGTGTATTGACGTTTCTATAGAAATAAATCAGTTTTATCAGTTTACATATATATCTATATTCCAATGAATTGATTGTTCAGAAATATATTGGATGATTTTCCTAAGTGTTGTGTACAAATTCAGTGTATTTTTACCATGGAAAATAAATTAAATTAAATGAAGAATATTAACAATAACAGACAGAATATTAACAATAACTGCCATTTTCTTATGAGTGAGATAAGAGAAAATGTAAAAAAGGGCTCATGGAGAACTTGTTAATTGTATTTTCTTATCTGGTGGGACCATCGGTTTTAGGGTAAACCATCCATAAAGCTCACTGACCCTCTGGACCAGAACAGAGGAGGCAAAACAAAACCGCATTGTCTATATTTAAGATAATTTTTCAATATGATAGATCAATTATTTCTCATACAAAAAATAATTAAACATGTTTCAAATGTGATTTTTTAAGTGCATAATAGAATTCTTTAGATTACATTGGCTCTTTAACATGTTAACATTTTTCCGCTACGCATTTCGCTCATATACGCATTTCGCTTCATCCAATAAAAGCTCAGTAAAATACTTTTTGTGTTGTACTGATAGAAAGATATGATATAATATGTATTATCTAAGAAGGTCAGTTGCCAAATAGGACTGAAAAAATGAATTGATTATTTATATTGATAAGTGAACATACTATTGAGTATTAAGCTATAGGTATTTTCCCTGCTATGACATTATTAATTAATTACTGGGTTTAAATCAGGAATGTTATTACTTTCAACAGTCCAAATACTAGTTGTTTACTTAAATCCTGATGCATAAGCAATATTGCTACAATCACAAAATCAGTGCATTGCTATTTTAACCACATTATGTAGTTATTCTCAAAACTCTAGCAACAGTGTCATATTCAGTTTTTCATTACCTTTTTACCTTTATAGCACTTCCTTGTTTCACAACTATTTTTATTGGCTAATTCGAAGTACAATTTAAGCACTTTTGTTATTTTTTTTAAAACAAGCATTTTTCATTCTAAATGATTGAAACATAAATCATCACTATGTATTTTCATCTAAAAACATAATATAACAGCTTTCTTAAAACATAAGCTTACTATGTCAGTGCATGCCATCACTATGACAATCCTATGCAAAATTAATCAGTAATAGGTATGTGAGTTAAACTTCTAGTTCTAAAAGCAGAGTTTAATGTTAAGACATTTGCAAACTTTTAGAAGGAATAGGAGCTCTGTACTGAATAGTAACAGATTCATTAACAACTAGTGTATCAGTTATAAGGAAAAGAGCAAACAATAAATTACACATTTCTATCCCTTGATAGAGAATAAAGAAATTATTTTTCCAATTATGTCCTCAATATTCAGTATTATAAGTACCATTATATACTAAAGTCCTAGTTGCTATTATCCTAAATACATACAATGGACCTACCATTCAGTGTACTCAGAGTGAGTAACAGGATCCACAGGGGGACCCGTTTGAACGTTCCCATCTTCTTCAGCAATGGCAGTATGGAGGAGTGTAGGTAGGGAACAGATTTTTTAATTGTGAAGTGATCCTTATATACACTTACAGAGCCAGCTTGGCACGATGCCAGGATTGCTCCACACAGGTAAATTGGGAGGAGTTGCTGTGACCTCCCCTACTTGCAGGTGCAAGGGTGGATGCTGAAAAGGTGTGTATGTATGTATGTGTTTGTGTATCTTAGTAAGTTTTCATTTGTGCATAATATCATTTTTCTTTTATGTGCTATGTACATATGTAAGTGTATGCAAAATGTTAATACTCAGTGACAGGTATGAATATAGGCTAAAGCAAACAGTCATAGAACAAAGTCAGAATTTGATTGATAGAAAGAAAGATAGATAGAACAGTACTGTGCATTTGTGTCACTCAGTCATGTCCGACTCTCCGTGACCTCATGGACCACAACACACCATGCTCATCCACTTGGTATTCATGGCAGAGATACTGTAGTGGGTTGCCAGTTCCTTCTCCAGTGGACCACAGCATACAGCTCCTAGTATTCCTAGGTGGTCCTCCCATCCAAGTACTGACCAGGCCCAACGCTGCTTCAGAGTGGTGTGACCTCTTGGTTCCCTGACTGGAATCGAACCCAGGTCACAGTGATGAAAGCACCGAATTCTAACCACTGGACCACCAGAAAAGAAACTACTGCTACAGTACAAATAACATTAAATGTTCACAGCATCAGAAGAAAATATTTGTTTTAATATGTTTGTATGATTTTTATTATAAGCCAGCTGATTCAGTGAAGACCTCTCTATTACTGTCTAAATACACATTATGTGCTGCAGATAGCCTGGACTCCATAAATAGGAAATTAAAAGATGTCTTGGGAAGAATTGGGATGAGAGGAGTTTGATATTGATTGCACTTTAATCATCTTTATACAAAATTAATTTCCCAACCTGTTTTAATTTAATGTTAAGTAAAAACTCCCAAATGAGTACAAAACTGTGGAGACAGCAAAGAAAATAATTCCGAGAGGTATCCCAAGGCCCATCTGCAAAGCTAAGATTTGAGCGTCTCAGTCTGACCTCAGGGAAATATTTAGGTTTCATGCTGCCCTGAGCCTAATTGGATGTGTTGGGCCCCGGTGACATGGCTACTACTATTCCATTTCTTTTGTTGTAGTCCAGTCATAAGGTTTCAACACACCTATATGTAAAATCATAATGTACTGTGTTTATGAATGTATGCAGTATGAAAAAAATGTGAGATACACTTACAGAGATGGTTGTATCTTTAAATATATTTATACTGTATATATATTTATGCAACAACTTCAGGCAAATGTACTGCCCTAGGCCTGGCCAAAACCTAGGCAGAAACACATTTGTTTGACCTAGGCATCATCATCTGTGTACTGATGGCACAATCATTTATGAGTAGGTTACTTCACTACCCCCTTCTGGATAGCTACTTTGCCATGGTGAAGGGGTATGTTTACCTCAATGAAGCTATGAGCTATACTATTTAGGGTCACCCAAGATGGGCAGGTCATAACAGAGAGGTCAGACAAATCGCAGTCCACTGGAAAAGGAACTGGCAACCCACTCCAGCATCGTTGCCAAGAAAACCATGTGCATTGGCACACCCAGAAACACAGACAGCCTGGCATGCAGCGTCCATTCGGATACGACTGAAGGACAACATCTTAATTACAAAAGTTCATACACATGAAGATAAGAGAGTGGCTTCAGAAAATTCTTCTCATTATGGCACCATTAGCTCAAGGACTGATGATAAGCCTTATGCAAATTGCTTATTACAAAATAAAAAGGACCAATATATATTAAGATACATATTAAAATTTGTTAAATGAAAATATCTGTGCTGAGGCAATGCAGCAAAATAAGAGAGAGGGGAAGTGACAGATAATTGCATAAAATCCTTCAACAAAATGTAAATTTGCTGTACAGTATATGAATATACAGATCCAAATCACCTTCTAGATGTAGTTAATAATAACATTTCTTTCTGTAATAGAATGGTGTTTCTCAAACAGTTATTAATGCGTTAGGCAAGGCATATTAAGTCTGTTTCACAACTGAGGGCAACTGAAGTTCACTATTAATGTCCACCGTATGGCTGAGCTCAGATTCCTTCTGTCCTGATTAGGAGGATGATATGGGCACCATAAATGATATCACCATCAAGATATGATGTGACCTTTATATATTTGTCCCTATCTCTCTGCCCAGGACTTTTATAGCATTGCTCATTATTTGCATGCAGCACAATGGAAATCCCAATCTCAGTCATCAAACTCTACCCCAATTGACTATGTTTTATACCCTCCTTGAGAATCAACCTTTTCAAAGAAGCCTTTCATATACCCAACTAAATGTATTAGTATTGGAAAATAATATATTTTTTTCTCTTGGTGCATAACACCTATATCACATATACTCAATAAAGAACTGGACAAAAACAAAATAATAAAGTTTTATTTACATTATTTGGAGACAACGTTGATTAAAAACTTATTTGAAATCAAGGTCATCAAGGAAATAGTTCCTTAAAAACATTTAATATTGACTCCCTTATTCATTGCACCTAAGACAAGTATGTGGTTAATTCCTGAGAAATCAATCTGAACAATCTGGGTCTCTCTTGTCTTATCTTAATCAGTGCTTACACTATATTTTGTAATTTCTTGGTTTGGCTTCCAGGCTTTTGTGTATATATAGCTCTATTAATTTTTAAGAGATATCATATTTTTATATATCCAAAGATATAGGAATCCTTGGATATATAAAAATATGATATCTCTTAAAAATTAATAGAGATATATATATACCAAAGCCTGGAAGCCAAGCCAAGAAATTACAAAATATAGTGTAAGGACTGATTAAGATAAGACAAGAGAGACCCAGATTGTTCAGATTGATTTCTCAGGAATTAACCATATACTTGTCTGGTGCAAAGAATAAGGGAGTCAATATTACGTTTTGAAGGAACTATTTCCAATTCCCTTGATTTTAAATAAGTTTTTAATCGACGTCTCAAAATAATGTATATAAAACTTTATTATTTTGTTTTTCTCCAGTTCTTTATTGAGTACATATACCCAACTACCCACTAAAACCAACACACCTAAAACATGTTTATGTTGAGAGTCTCACAAAAAGACACCATCACCTATCTTTGGCCATCGATTTGGTCTTAATATTGGACATTAAATGGATACCTAACATACTGGTCTAAAATGTTCTTATCATATATTATCTATTAATCAGCTGCTAAATCACATTAAACCACATTCTCCCTTTTAAATGTATATTGTTAGTTTGTTCCTTGATATTGAATATTAACCTCAATTACCATCACCAGATAATCATATCTCTTTCATTTATTTAATGTGGACAATCTACCTAAACCTCACCCATAAAACATGCCAAAGTCGGCAAATCATTTATATGTTTAAAGTTTTAACAAAAAATTATATCTATTTGAAAACTTTGAGTCTGACTATGAGAATAATTAAGACATGAAAAAGTAATTAAGCTAGTTTTCCATTATAAAAAAATAAATGTTGATGACTCTGCTGGATCCTGGAGGCATCAATAATACATTGTGAAAGTTGTGTGTGTGTGTGTGAGTAGAGAACAATGCTTGCATTTCTTGCTTCTGGGTCAGTGAGTGGGAAGGGGGGCTGTGTCAATTTCAGTCACGTCCAATTATCTAACAGAGAGTTCATGTCTCTCCCTGGTTGCTTCTTGCCAACATTTATCCACATACACCCTCATGATCCAGTGATGTAAAAAATGGATTTTTCAATTCATAAAAATGTTTGACACGCCCCAAATTTTGTCTTTTTACATACTTTCTTAAAATCATTTTTTCTTGATATACAGTGTTCTTATTAAAGATGCACAGTGTACAATTGTTATATTCATTGTAGAAGAGATGGGAATTAAAAATGGAAGAGGAATAAACTACAAGAAGAGTTGGGGATCAAAATATGACAATTTTAGAGAATTTTGTCCTGTGAAAGAGGGGCCTGATATCCCACTCCAGAGCAAAATATGTTAATATATGTGAAGAGTTTGAGGGGCGCCACATGGAATAATTAGGAAACAGTGTATACTTAAATCCATTCTCCTAATAGCTCTTGATGGATGAAATTACCCACTTCTGGCCTTAAATCGATAGCAACAGAGCAAGTTTTAATAACCACATATATAATTTTTTCCCAGAAAAAAAAATGATCTCTTCACTCTCTTTTCCTTTTATGCAATATTCATCTTTTCATCCTCATTTAATCAAAATCCTGCAAATTCCACAAACATTGTTCTGGTCCAGCTATAGGTTTAAAAGTTATTCCAGTTATATTATGGCTTGTCAGGGTCTCCTACACAGGTATTATAGTAAAGCAGGTGCCCGAGTGATGTACTAATCTTTTCATAAAAAAATTAAATATTACTTAGTCTATATTTGTTGTTTGACCATACTTCTTCCAACACAAAAGCCCTAGATGTGTGTTCCACCCATGCCTTACGATCATTGAGTGGGCAGTTAAAAAGAACATTACATCCACAGCTCTTACTCTTCATTCTTGTGTTGTTCCCAAAAAAATATAACCCCTCTATTGCTAGTGTACCAGTATTCTAACTTTAAAGGCTAAATTACTATTTAAATACATATCTTGCAAGGCAACTTTATAAATATACTTTTATATTGCTATAATATGAGCAACCGCATTGAGAGGCTGATGCCTGTGGAAAGGGACAGGTTAATAATTTTCCTTTGTATAAGAGGGGTGTGAACCCAAAACCAACATCAAAGGACAAGTTAAGTTTTATTTTCTCAGAACTTCACACGGTACAGTATGAGAAAGATAAAGACTCCATTACCCAACCAACACCTGAGCCGCCTACTATCCAAGTTATTGTTCCATATTTAAAATATTATTAGGAGAGTAATAAGTAAAGTCAAAGTACTGGGACAGTGACGGGGGAATGTAGGATTAGTGGGTGTTATTTGTATATTTGCATATTTGTCAGAAAAAGTAATGGTGTTTTGTATTTTTAATATCAAATGTTGCATAATAGGAACGTGGAGTAATGTTTAGAACAAAGAAAATGGCAGAATTAAATACTTGTGGGGTTTATCTAGTGAATGTTTACCGTATATATAGGTAAGTTCTAATTTACACAGGTTCAACATATTAATTAATTCCAGTTAAAAAAAAAAATATTTGACAAATATTTTAATTAGTCAGACAAAAAATCTGAGCCATAAATAAATGAACAGTATTGTAAATACAGGAAAATTGTTTAAAATTATGTTATAATATACAATTTACCATGAATTTGTTAATACATAAATCACATTTACACATTTTTGAATTTACACTGATTTCTAGTATTTATTTATTCTGTGGCATCACAATCAAGATACCACTGGGTTAAATGTTTGGTCCATCAACCTTTTTAAGTCTGAAAAGTGGGAAAACAGTCTTAATATATTTTTATGGTTAATATATATTCAAAAAGTTCATGGAAAAAATAACTAGGAAGAATTCAATTTAAGATAAACTTTATACTGGGTGACAACTTTTCTTGAAGGGTCACAACAGATGTCCCAAATATGGTATGGCAGTAAAGTAACAATAACAAAGAATATTAGCAAATGGACATTTTTATATAATGTATACTGTATACAGTGATAGAAAACAAGGTTTCAGTTTATTACATTTTGTCTGTCAAGAGATCGTTCCATCAGACTCCTTATCTGTACTTAATTAAATCCCTCCTGGATTAATGGCTCTCTTTTCCATATGGAAGCCATTAATCCAGGGTTCCTCGACTGTGATGGTTGCTAAATAGTGCTAAAAAGACAAGCCGGGTAGGAGATTCTCTTTTGCTGAGCAATATTTAAATGTAATACATTTAAAATATTTTTTCCCCTTCTAAATTATTTTTTAAAACAAGTTCCAATTGCAAATATTCATATTCTACTATTCTGGGGACTTCTGCGGATGCCCTTTAAGTGAGCAACCACACTTTCTATGTACATAATGGTTTGAAATAAATTATAAATATTAGATTTATAAGGACTTTTTAGTTTAATCCAAGTGGTAGAGGCAAAGCAGGGAGCAGCAGTTAAATATGCAGAATATTTTTCTTGTACGCTCATTCCCATCTTAAAAGAGTGAAGCACCTAGGATAACATTAATCGGCGTGATGATACTTAATGGACCAGATCAGTTTTATCCATTCTGTTTTCACAGATCATATCTATATTATCAATCTTCACAAGCCTATCTACTTGCCATATCTCTTATTGTTTCTATATCATTGTACCTTTCTTATTTCAAGTACTAGCATCAATCCAGATTTCCTGTCCACCATGCTAAGCCTTTTTTTCCTCCTATTTAGACACCAGTTTAATTTGTGTCTCTAGACTTTTCCAACACTTCTGTTGTTTTAAATGAAATAGATCAGTTAGAGAGAGTTAATTAAGTAAGTTATGGAATTTGTTATTGGGGTTCACCAGAAGGAGAAGGGCATTGCAATATAGCATCTTCTTCACCCTAGTTCCAGCACAACGGACACCATGAGCTTGATTCAATTGCAAGCCCGCTTCTCGCGGGATCATGTCCGTATGTCTGCTGCGGGCTCCCGTTCCTCTCCGATTACGATGCTATTCAAATGAAGGAGCCCGCAAATTACTGTCCGAAAGCCGACTCTGTAAACCAGGCACTGGTCCGTAGCAGTTCCGGGTGGGAATATGATCAAATAAGCAAGACCGTAACCTCCCATTTCAAAACAGCCAATAGAAAATCAGACCACCATCATTATGGCAGTAAAACATGGAGGTTACATGTCAATCGATAAGGTTCAGGGGTCTAATATGCGATGGGACTTGCAAAACGTCAAAATACAAAAAATAAATGCCAATACTTTTCTAGTCCATGTGGGTGGCCTGATATGTATTAACTCATCGATTCCCGAGATCGATATAACCCCGAAATGAAAAATAAAAATACATTTTCTTTTACTGCCGATTTGCAAGCTTGAGACTGTTGTGCAATTAATTCTAATGTCTTTCATCGCTTTCTCCGTTATTTACAGTGCAGTATTGATTTGTTATTTACATTTACAGTGCTACGATTAGGTGTCGTAGGATTTTCTCCTACATTTGCCGTTTACAGGTGTGAAAACATTTGCGGCCTTGTGGAATTGGAGCAATTGAATAGTGATTTGCGATCTTAGCCATCGTAACGCCTTGTGGAAAAATCAAAGGCTTCGGGAGGCTGTAAGTTCCGGATTTAATCATGGCAGAGTTTTCAAGCCTGTAACCCGTAAATCGTTTGGAGCCCGCAAAAAGACGCCAATTGAATAGCAAATTAACTTACGGCCTTACGGGCTACAGTAACTTACGATTGCTCAATTGAATCAGGCTCCATATGTCCAAGGAGTTTATCAGTATCTTTTTAATCTCACATCATGTCTTTATGTCCAGTGTCGCAAGATTACAAATTCACACAAACTCTCCATGACCCTGATAACTGTAAAGACCAAAAATTTGGTGATTTCCAAACTCCCTATTGAGATATTGTTTTTGTTATATATTGTATATCAGAAGGAAGTTCTTATTTATTTCTTACTGGACCTAAACTAACGACATAATAGGAAGCATTGCACAATGATACATAAGGATGCTAAGTGACAAATGCATGTTTAATGACACTTCAGATGAAGAATTTCTGTCGTTCTTCCAAGATTATTTAACCACTCATTTGCCAAGAGGTTCCGGGATCTGTCTTACATATTATGCTTTTAATCTCTTAACAGGTTATATGACTTGTCGGAAACCTGTTTGGTGACCTATGAAAAAGTTCTTGAAATATGTATTTATTTTTTTATTATTTATGGAGATAGTGATATTTCTGCCAAGTTGAAGCATGAGCTATGTTTGAAGCTGAAGAAAGACAGGTGGAATTTTGAGGAAATATGAAGTAAGTCTAGTTGATTAATGCAGAAAGCAAAATAAATTAATTTTTTGTATTTTGTACACAAATTATTCTTTATTGCCGGGTACTATTTCCTTTACTGGGATGCGTCTTTAGGAGCTAAATTAGTTGATTCTACCACAGCATAATTGCATATAAAATATATAAAATTGACGGCTGTATTATTATAATTTTTGACATTATGGAAATGGTTTAATTTCAAGTGTAGATCTTCATTCAAAAGAGTATATTTTAAATATATGACAATAGTGGTCCTTTAAGGCCTTAGGTATTAGTAGCATACTTCCTTGCCAAGCTCTGTACACTCTCTTCCTTTATTCCATTTACCTTTGCATTTATCAACATTAATCTTCTGTAAACAATGATTTTACACGTTCCAAAATGTGAATAATTTTACAACTTTTGGTATCTTATTGAAGCCCTTTATTTTTGCTTCCCATGAAAGAACTTTTTTTTTAATTAAAGTTAAATGACCTGTCTAATGAAGCTTATCACCTTGTGTCTTAATGTGTACAATGTATCTATCATCCTTTTAAATCCCTCCGATACCCTTTAGATTATAAATCTGCGAGTTCGCAATCTTGGGAAAGCAATAATTACTTTTGATTTTAAGCTCAAATAATATGATCTGCATTATTTTGCAATGCTTTAAGCTGTTGTTGGCTTGTGCTTATATCCCTAGGGCCTCATTCTATTATCAGCCGTAGGAGATGCGGGGCCGCAAGGACCGGCCGCAGGCTATTTGCCTATTCTATTCCCTTCCGGCCGGGGGCTCCAGCAGGCTTGCGCCCGGCGCCTTGTTATCCCTTGCGCCGCACGCGCCGCAGGAAAGCCTTTGATCTTAAACGGCTGCAAGAGTTTCGGCCGCAAGAAAAGCCCGGTTGCTATTCAATTGCAGCTTACTTGCAGCAAAAAGGTCCCGCAAGCACACAATTAGGCACATAATAAAGCCATCCTGCACTCTTATGAGACGATAAAGTGATTGGGGGTGATAGTATTCATAGCATAACATCCCCCTACACTCAAATCCACAAATAATTTTTATTTTAATTCATGTCAAATATACATGGACAAAGTCCTGAGGGCTTGGAGCACCTCAGACCAGCCCAGGCTGCGGGACGGAAAATAAACTGTTAATGAAATATCGGATTTGGGCTGATGTGCAAGCTTGAGAGGGGGTTGCTAATAATATTCATGTCCCCCATTATGATCCCTAGCATTTACAGAGCTTTACAGTGCCATCTTGAATTTATTTTTGCATTTAAAGTTTTCAGACCTTGCGGCCGGTTGCATGATATGCGCCGGCCGTAAGGGGGATATCCTTGCGGCGCCGTCTATTTGAATTGCAAGGTAAAGGTAGCTCTACACAGGGCCGTAAGACGGCCGTAAGATCGCGGCTTTGCGGCCGTTTTACGGCCGATAATAGAATGAGGGCCCTAGTATATAGCTATAGTATATGTTGGTGCATTATAAATAAAGGATAATAAAAATAACAGGTAGTTCAATTATGTTTTTGCTCACAAATATAATACCAATCAAGCCATTATAAAATAAAAAGATAATGGAGGTATGTTGGATTGAATGGAGCTTTATATATATATATATATATATATATATATATATATATATATAAGCTTGTATCAATATTTTGCCCACCATATTATAAATGATTGTTGTGGTGAAATACCTACTCATAAAGTCCACAACACAAGCTGAGATCCCGCTCCTTGCTGATGATAGTCAGTAACCTTGAAACAGCTCTATGTGGGTAGGATAAACAGCTTGTGTATAATCCAACCTTGGCTTTGTATAAACGCTGTGTAATGCAGCTGGCATAAGCTTAAAGAAAGCCATGTTTGAAATGGTTTATGGATTGAAGAGCGAGGTATTTGTGGGCACATTTGCATGTCCCTGCTCAGCTTCCCAGAATGCAGTGTAATAACTGTATTTTTCTTGGAATTCTGGAAACAGGTTTTTTAACTTGTTTTAGACATTCAAATGTGAACACAGATGTACTTTTTATTTACTATATATATATATATATATATATATATATATATATATATATATGTGTGTGTATTAGAGAAGTAGAATAAAAGAGGTTTTAAATGACAATAAAATTCAGTTTTTTGGCCAAGACGTCAAACTCGTTGAAATTATGGTAACATAGATTTTATTTGTAGATGAGCATTTAACATGCAGGTGGGCTGGAATTATTTTGTAGAGCAAACAATGACGACACAAGACAATTCTCAACAAACATGTAACCACAGCCGACAATGCAATCTATTCCATCAACCTCCTTATGATCTCTGAATAATGGCCAATGTGAAGAAATAGCAATGGCAAGAGAAAAGCTTTATAAAGAAAATATTAGTAACTATCCTATCTTTTAATATCCTTTTCCTCATAGTTAACTAAACGCATGCAGAAATGTTTACTTTGAAATCACCATCCTGTCTTTGAATATCCTTTTCCTCATAGTTAGCTAAGTACGCATGAAGAAATGTTTACTTTGCATTCACGTGAACATTTTATATTACAATATCAGCTAAGTGTCCCCCAGTATTTAAGTTTAATTACTCATTTACATATATATATATATCCCCTTCTGAATCTCTACCATTTCGTGGGGAAGGGGCTTGTGTACCTCAATGAAGCTGTGAGCTATACATGTACGATCACAAAAAATGGTTACAGCAAAGAGGTCCGTAGGGTCATGGAAAGTCAGACATGACTGAACAACTGAACAAACACACACACCTACACACACACACATATATACATATATATATATATATATATATATATATATATATATATATATACATATTATTTATTAATTTGATGCACTTTGCTTTGTATACAATGTTAGCTTTGATATGCCATTGTTTGATATTTTTTTATATTTATATTGATTTAATTTTTTTTAATAATGTCTTTTATGAAACAAGTTGTGATTTAAAAACATACATTAACATTTAGAGAGAAAATGTACATGGAATAGAGTGTCTTTCCCACCATCTTTAGGTTGGAAATCTTCTGAACATTTACACACTGTGGCATAGTAGGGTAGTATATTTTCCCAACCTCTGCCAGCAAAGCTGTGCTGTAATGAGACAACTGCACAGAAGTCTGCTGAACAATATGATACAAATTTTACAAATATTGGAAGATTTCCAGCCCAAAGATATGTCTTTTCACAAAAGAGCTTTAACATGTTGTTTATATAAAGGGACATAGATAGTGCAGGTGCAAAACACCAGGGCCACCTACAAAGTACAGGTTCACGATTACCTGCAGCAGCTTGGGGCAAAGGGATACTGTTTATTTATTAGGAAAGGGAGATTGTTAGAACATTAGTTTGATTTGTTGGCATTTTATTGGCTCCATGGGCACCTAGCATGTACAACATACATACATTTTTTTTAAAAGGGACCCCAAAATGATTTTGCCTGTGCACCACCATTCTCTAGCTCCACCACTGCTTTTATTGATCTTTTTTGTTTAATATCTAAAAAATGAAGACAATTAACAGTTTTTTTAAAAACAGCATAAATTGTTCTATATTTTTATAAGGGACAGTAATAACTAAATGTAACTAGACATTAAACTAAACAAATCACATTAAGGAAAATGCAAACCTTACTGAAAACTTGTGCTATGGTCACCAGGATCGGACATTGCTGAAAGACTGAACAACAACAATACAATGAATAGTCTAAAGGGCCCATAGGCCACCCCAGGCCATACAGGACCGGGTATGGGCAGGAAGTGGCTAGCTGGGGGTGGTGGAGCCATTTATAGGCACCCTTTTCCACCGGTATGTAAAAAAAAAAACAACTAAGGATGAATAATGGCAAGTTGTGGATTATTTTGTTTATAATTTGAAGCACTCGTTGTTGTGGATGTATGATTGAAGTATATATTATATGTTATCAAAAGTTTGTTTATGTTGTTGTCATAGCGGCGTGTGGTGAGGGGATTTGCCGGGGCAGTGGTAAAATGGGTGAGATCCTACCCTACGGTGGGACGGATGTTCCAACACGGTAGGCCCTGGATGAGGCTTCAGGGTGTACTGTCTCTGGCCAGGGTCTTCCCCTCGTGGTTATGTTGATTTATTTATTGTTATGGTTATTACGTCATGTTGTATTTACCAATAAACACTGTGGCCAGTTATCTCCCAAGAAGTGGTCTGTGTCTAATGTTTATGTTTAATGGGTGATTGGGTATAATTCTTATGTGCACATACCAACTGGGCCTTGCTTAAGTCAAGATTTTGACTCTTTGGAAAATAATCCAGGAACTCAAATAGGACAGTTCCACTTAAAAAGGGTGCAGAGCTTTGACCCTCTGTGGGGTTCTTATCTGTTTAAAGGTACTATCACAGTTCAAATAACCTTTGATAGACATGACCTGCAAAACAAGTCTGATTTGTGCGAAGGTTGTCTAACCCACAATAAAAATCTCTGGTTGCTTTTTACACCCTGATTTTTACAGGCAGAAGAAATCCCTCCAAACACACACAAAGAGGAAGGTGAGGAAGGCACATATTAACTTTTAATATGGTTCACAGATTGGTGTCTTCTTGAATAGAGCATTTTATTCCAATGCTTGAGTTTATAACAGGTTAAAGTTTTGTATAAAACAACCTTTACACTTTTATAGACCAGGAGCACACAGTGTTTCTATTGCAAAAGGAACACAAAGTTAAATAAAAAGTAAATATAATAAAAAGCAGAATTTTTATCTGCTTAGTTATAAATGGGATTCCACAAAAGACGTAATACACTGAGTTATCAAATGCAAATATATAAAAATACGTTTCTATATATACTTCCATCCCACCTTTTAAAACACATTTGGTAGGCTAAGCTCAATCATATAACTAATAAACAGTTAAGTGATATCAACCCAAATTTCCATGGCAACTCCATAAACCAAACATCATAATGAAACCCCAATCCCCACAACAATACATTCCAGTATGTGCCATACTTCTTCCCAAAACAATATCAAAGAATATAGCTATATGTCCATAACATCCCTATTTGATTAATGGGACCAAATTGAAATTCCTTATGAAAAAACCATTTACCTCACGCTAAGTGCTCTTCATGGTGTGAAAGAGCTCATGATTCTATGTTAAAACAATCTATTGCTTTTTTTTTTATTTACTATGATAGAAACAGCTAAAAATCAGAAGTCTTAGGTCTGTTTACAAACACACTGCGACTGTTCATGATTAACAACATCTGCTGACAACGACGGTCCCAAGTTCTGTGAACACAAGAGTTATTGCTTCTCTCTGCTTTCAGGAATGTCATCAGACATCAGTTAACCCACAAGTAACATATTTTGGAGTTTTCAGCAGTCATTTCCCGGCACAGATTAATTTTGGAAGGGTTAACCCCTCTTTCTGATCTGCTCTCTGCACACACCTCTTGTTGTTACTCTATCTGGAGGCATGCCTAATTCTCATGTAAACAGACACTTAATTTATTATATTTTTTTCTGTGAAAAAGGCACCAGAATTTCAACATATTTTCAGGAGTGAATTACAGTGGTGTGTTCCAAGTTTGCTGAATTAACTGGTCCTTTAAGTACTCTTGGGTATAATGTATCTAATTCTTTAATACAGAATGCCTCCCTCTTCAGTAAAGCACATTTAATATTTATTGGTCATATGATGAGGGAGAGGGGGGTAACAGTAAGTGTGAGTCTGACAAAGGAGTGGTAGGTCCGAAAAGTTGCTCTTTTTATATTTTCTAATTGTTATGCAATACATTGGATTTTTTATAATTGGAATTTGAGTCCTGCAAAGGATTTTGTATTGTTTATATATGTATGATGTACAGAGGACCAATTATTCTTGCATAGCACCAGGAATGATGTCTTCTCTATTGGACATACTTATATACACAGTTATATACTATTTTACACCTACAAACAGAAAGCACCTGTTGCACATCTCACTCCCTTTCATTCTGTCTCATCTCCAACTTTTCTTTCTATCGTTCCTTTTCTCTCTATTTTTCTCTGTCTATGCTATCATGAGACAACTAGGGGACATCAGCTGACAAGGGATTTACACAGAATTTGAGCATCAGGACAATACTGAAGTTCTGGCCTGTAGCAACCATGCATGCACTAAACTGGTTCCCTTTTCCAGATTTTTCCTTACTTTGGATGTTATTTTGTTATCTTTTGTTTCAGTTACATTATGCTACTGATATACAGAGTAGGGTGATGCCATTTTCCTGTACTAGTAAGCTATATGAGGAACAATATCTACAGCCTCTCCAATGGTGCCAAGTGTGCTTGGCACAGCCTTGATCTCTCCCTGTTTATATTTATTTCAACCATTCTATATCTATCCTCCTTTTAATTGTATTCCTTCTCTTTCTCCACTGCTCCATTTCTTACTGTCTTTATTTCTTATTTGTTTTCCTCCATCTTTTCTAATTCTCTATCCTAACCTATTTCTTCCTTCAAATGCTTTCTTCCATTACCATCTCCCAATCCCTATAACAGTTGTTGTTAACATCAGAACCAGGATCTATATGTTGCCATATTAATATTCCATGCTGCCCTTGGCATGTTTTGTACCAGTATCTAAGAAAACTTCTATTTAAGTGCAGTCATACCAGAGACAATCTGGCATTAAACTAGTATGTACTGATATGACATGAAGGCATCAAGTCCAGTTGCAAATCTGTAATTCACCTCAGGCCATATATAAGAGCAGGCATAAGGAAAAATCACACTGAATTCATATGGAATGTTCCAGATGTATTGATATGGGGAAATAAAGCAACGAGGAGAGATAGAGAAAGAAGCAACAGAGACAAAAGTGCCAATAGACTTCCCAAGGAAAATAAATGTCCCATCTAATGCTCATAGCCATATTTCATTTTTCTTCTCCCCTAGGTCATGTTATCAACTACTTCCTATATATTACTATTGAATGTTATATGGAGATAATGCTGGAAAATAATTATTTAGAAAGGGCAAAAGAGGAAAGAAGACAAATGAAAAATGGGGGAAGATATAAAGCAAAATAAATAGTTAAAAGGTACAAGAAATAGAAAGAGTGAGGAAGAACACACAGGGGTTGGAACATAGATAAGAAATGGAAAACAAATAGTGAAGTAAGGAAGAAAGGGATGGAGATGGGAAAAGGCACCTAGGTGTGAAACACAAAAGATAAAAGTGAGTCAAAGAATGGGAGCAGGAAAGAAATAGATAGATGCAGTTATGGAAACATTACATTGTCACCCCTAGATTTCCTGGTCTTGCTGGCCTTTTAGGAAATCTGACCCTACTGTTGTCTCTCTTTCTATCTTTATTATGAGTGAGGGTTCCAACATCCATCATAAATTTGTATCACCGAGATGTGAAGCAATTCTGCTTGATTTAACACTTGTGTTTTAAGATGCATTTTGTTTTTGAACAGTGGACTTTCCAAGATAGCTGTCAAACCAATGACAAAATGAAGTCATCATAAGTTATACGTAGTCGTCTGAGTCCTGTCTATCATTTCCATTTGTAGATTATGCTAAATGTGCCTCTGAGCTGGTAACCTGCTTCCTCTTGAGCACTCTCATAAGGCATATTATTATATATTCATAAGTCACAAAATGCAAGTTTTATAAATATATGATTGCATCTTGTTAGACATAATTGTTATAGTGGAGCTGCTGTTGCTGAAGAAGTAAAATGGTTAGGAATGTTGGAGAAAGTGACAAATGTGTGAATGTCTTTAACTGTATTATGGTTGCACCTTTATTAAAGTTTAAGGTGCTCAGTTTAGTTGACTTCAAGTCTGCAAAATGATTAAGAATGCTGGAGAAAGTGACAAATGTGTGAATGTCTTTTACTGTATTACGGCTGCACCTTTATTAAAGGTTGAGGTGCTCAGTTTAGTTGACTTCATGTCTTCAAGTCCAGAACAAATATCTCAGGTCAATATTGACATATAGGGCTTTAACAGAGATTTTGGTTCCTTATCAGCTTTGTAGCTTACTTGATAAGGAACAAGGCTTTGCATTGTCTAATTAGAGACCTTAACGCCATTGCTCCAAATATATTAATCCACAAAATGTTTTACAAGAATACTTTTATATTATATTGTATTATATTAATACCTAAAATGTAGACATACTTGGGACAGGCAAAGAGCCATGTATGTCTGTAATGGCAGAAAATAAATAAAACTCATGTGAGACTGCCTTCTGAGTAGATACCATCTCATACGACATGCCATTAAGCATTGTTCAGTCTCAGGTACATTCATATGGAGGATGTTGCTCAGCTTTTGAGCTCCCTTTATAAATAATCCACAATTTATTGAGACTTTAAAATTCAAAACAAGTTTTAATCATAGTTTTATGGAACATATCTATTCAAGAGGATAGGATTTTACAAATAAGGTTTGAAGATTAAAATTTTATTGGGGATAATCATATTTTCTGGTCCTGTTTTTTACCTCGTTTGACAGATACACTGCAATGTTTTCATCTCTACAACATTATTATTGCTTCTTAATACCTTATAACAAGACATGTTCTATGAAGGACTTTTCCTTGCATCTGTCTCAGCTATCCATCGGAAACGCTCTAATCTGCTTTAAGACATATTTTCCATAAGGTCTTAGGGAAGGTCCGCACTGATTCATCTCAAAGCTGAAATAAAATGTATCTGAGCCAATCATTAGAACAATTCTTATTCTGACGTAGGACAACTCAGGACATTTCTTGACTCAGTAGCTGGACAAACATAAGATTTGTATTTTCTGTGTGAATTGGCTCAGACTATTAATCAAATATTGGCATTAATCCTAAGTAAAATCATCACAGAGATTTTCAATCTGTTACTGGTACGGGGAGTGGACAACAACGCATGAGAAAGATGACTAAACACACATATTTTACAAAGATCTAAAAGGTCTAGGAAATATTAGTTCAGATATGGCTTGATCACATTAGTTAAGATACCCTAAATCAACTCTAGTTAAAAGACCACTTTAGTTTAGGAGAAACTTCACATGTTTGAAATCAACATTAGCAGAGCATAAAAACTGTATATATATATATATATATATATATATATATATATATTGCTTTGAGAAATATCTTAATTATTTCCAGGCTCTGCAGGTGTATCGCGCATGACTTGATCATAATGAAGGGTGCTGGAGAAAGGAACAAATACTAAGAGCCAATCTCATTTCATAATGATACATAAAGCAAATGTTTTCTAGACCTAAGCTAATTTTTTCAGCATAATGCCAATTGGGGAATTACATATTAAAATTGACTTCATACCAACATATGCATTTGAAATATATTTCAGTGGACTATGTAACAGAGATGCCCCCTTCTGGATTGCCACCTTGTCATGGTGAAGGTGCTTGTGTACCTTTATGAAGCTGTGAGCTATACAGTAAGATCACCCATGATGGGCAGCTCATAGCAGAGAGGTCAGACACATCGGTATCCACTGAAGAAGGAACTGACAACCCACTCCATTATCTTACCAAGAAAACCATATGGATAAGCACAACCAGAAACACAGACAGATGTGCCTTGGTGATGCTGTCCATATGGTCACTGAGAGTCAGACACAAGTGAAGGCCTGAACAACAACAAAACAGAGATGTCTTGCATTTATGCTGCTTCAATTCCATATCCCGTAGACAAAAAAAAACTACCTACAAAAATCAATCGAAAAGACTGAAAAGCTTATAACCCAATGTTGCAGATTAGTTTCCAATAGAACATTGACATGCAGATATTCTATGCAGCCAATATGACTACCCAATTGCCCTTGCCAAAATCAGAGCCATAAGTCAATGTACAACATAAGAATATTTGCTGAATTACCTTGTTGCTTCTTTTGGGTACCTCACAATCAATCAAAAGCCCAGCAAGCCCTAGTGATTTGATTCTCCCATTTTATATGCTTCTAACATTATAGATATATAAGGAATGTGTCTGTTTCTTTAAAACACATATTTTCTGCCTTGTGACTTTAATAGGGGTTACATTAGTAGTGATGAATCTGCTAATAGTGTATGTTCCCTCACAGGCTAGTTTTGATACTTATTCTGGTTTGTACTGATGCTGCAAGTTTTTTCATTGAACTGCCTTAGATGAGCTGTTTCCTTAATATCTACTTTAATACGTCTGAATCTCACTTTAATGCAGCTTCCCTTTCTTTTCCCAATGGTTAAATTGTATGCCCTTCAATATGCCAATACTTAAAAATATCCAAAACATCTCTCACAACTCTCAGGTTCTTTAAAAAGCAAAAATGCTGTGATATTTGTGTCATTGGAACAAATTTAAGCACAAGAGAGCTGACTTTGATTACAAATTCTGACTTTCTACACCTTAATTTACCTATATTTGCTCCATGTGGAGTTGCAAGAATGATAAGCAGATAAGTGAATCTACATACAGATCAATTGGGGAGATAAGTTATTTTTTGATGTTTAAGATAAATTCAATGGTCTACACTCTAAACAACCACCATCATCATTCTTGTCTAAACAGAATTTATACTACAACAATAAAATGCAAGAGATACATGATGCTAGAAGACTTTTACACTGCTGAGAATCTAGCAAAAAAATGTATGCAGATGTCCCTCCTCCTCTCCATCATATTCCCTTGGTATCCCAAGTCATGACTACCCAGGACTTATGGACTCTTGGCACTGGCATCCGAACTTAGAGAGACATGAAGGCTATTCTAAAGGCCAAAGAAACCAAGTCAGAGGTGCTCATCAGAGAACGAACCAACCATATTAAGTTAGTTCTATGGCCATGACAAGCCACTCTGAGAGCAACCTCTTTTAGCTCACTTGTGCCCTTCACAGGGATAAATATCCTGTAGTATATCAGTCTGGTCCCACTCAAAAGAGTAACCCAGCCCCGAAATACCAGGCAATTCTACCCTGAACAGAAGAAACAGAAAACTCCCAGACGCATTTCGGCCTTTATGGGCCTCGTCAGTGAGGTGCAGCTGTTTTTTTGTTTATGAATTACCCTTAGGGTTTAGTCTCCCTAAGGGAAATAGGGGACTCCAGACATGGACCCCTTGCTCACTGTACCTTAGGGAGTTCAGCTGCACCTCACTGATGAGGTCCATAAAGGCCGAAATGCATCTGGTGTTTGCTGTTTCTCTTGTTCAGGGTAGAATTGCTTGATATTTCAGGGCTGGGACACTCTTCTGAGTGGGACCAGACTGATATACTACAGGATATTTCAGTCACAGGGCTGGGCTAGCGTCCTGGCATAATTTGAACGGTAGATTAGACTCCAGAGACTTCGATGGGAAATTCACATATCTGATTGTTATCAAGAATAATTAACAAGGCTGTCAAAAAAGCAATTGAAACACTTTGCATTGTAGTCAACCACAAATTAGCAAGTATTTGACCTTAGTCATTGTTCGTGTGCCCCATAACTCTAAAAGGGAGTCCGAATTGCTAAAATCGTTATGGAAGCTCAAGTCCTAAAGGTAGATACACCCTGGAGCCTCTTCAATTACTCTAGTCAACTCTCCTCTGACTCATTATAGGTATCCCTAAGCAAGGGGCAGGCAGCTAGGAAGTCAATCGACCCAACCTCCAAGTTCCCCTGATCTCACAGGACCTTCCCACTATTCCCACTCCATTCAAGAGGAACCCTAAGCCTGCTAACTACCCTCTGTTGGGTCCCCAAGAATCTAAAACTTACACACCCAAGTTATATGGTTCCCCAAATGGGTTAGACCCAGTCCAAGACTCAGACACTCGGTCTACAGCAGTCCCACTACCTAATCAACCCCTGGTGTGCCAAGATCCTCCCTTGAGGTAGTTGATAGCTTGGGTCGAAAAAACCCTTGTCATCTGGGGAAGGAAACAGGCTGGCACCAGGTCCTTGGAGTCTGACCTTGCCCATGTGGAGTAGTTCAAAAGGGGCATAAGGTGTGGAATTGATGTTTACTAAAGGAAGTGGTTATTTTGATGCACTGACTGTATACAAATGTGACCTAAAAAATAAACGTTATGCTGTGTTTAAGAAATATATACATGGTATGTTTAATTTAGGAAGATGTTTACTATTTTTATTTAATCAGAACTTAGGGCCCTATTAAATTCTCCCTCGTAGTTCTCTCGGTGCTCGCAAAAGGCAGTTTTCCTGCTGTTTGCGAGAACCGAATCTCTCGCAGCCTGCTTTACGATATGACTGCGAGAAAATGGCCGAGAATAGGCTCCGAGAGAGCTACGTAGCCTTAAATCTATGCACGAGTCTCGCATATCGTAAGAATCCCTACGTGGACAAAAAGTCCACGCAAGGGATCCGAAAGCCTCTACGTGCTGCCTCGGAACAGCCCGAGACAGCAGCGTGAGGCTCCCCCCTGCACCCTATACACATCCCCATGCTGCAGGGGTCTCTATCAGGACCCCTGCAGCACCCCCACATTAACCCCTTGCAGCGGGGGTCCCCGATCTGCATAGATCAGGCCCCCCGCTGCATTTAAAACTTTTAAATTCCCCGCCGCGGCTCCTTAAAGGGACCGCGGCACACTATTAGCCAATCCCGGCCGCGGCACTTAAAATTAACCCCCCTCTATGCTGGGGGTCCCCATCGGGACCCCCGAAGTGTCCCCACATAAACCCATTGCAGGGGGGGTCCCCGATCTGCATAGATCAGGCCCCCCGCTGCATTTAAAACTTTTAAATTCCCCGCCGCGGCTCCTTAAAGGGACCGCGGCACACTATTAGCCAATCCCGGCCGCGGCACTTAAAATTAACCCCCCTCTATGCTGGGGGTCCCCATCGGGACCCCCGAAGTGTCCCCATATAAACCCCCTGCAGCGGGGGGCCCCGATCGGCACCGATCGTGACCCTGCTGCAATTCAATTTTAAATTTCCCGCCTCGCGGGTCCTCAAAGGACCGTAAAGGTCCTGAAAGGACTCGCACTAAAAATAATAACCCCAGGCAACTATAATTACCCCATTAACTCATGATGGTCAATCCAGACCACCATAAGGCCTAAATTAACCCATTAACTCATGGTGGTCAATCCAGACCACCATAAGGCCTAAATTAACCCATTAAGTAATGATGGTCAATCCAGACCACCATAAGGCCTAAATTAACCCATTAACTCATGGTGGTCAATCCAGACCACCATAAGACCTAAATTAACCCATTAAGTAATGATGGTCAATCCAGACCACCATAAGGCCTAAATTAACCCATTAACTCATGGTGGTCAATACAGACCACCATAAGGCCTAAATTAACCCATTAACTCATGGTGGTCAATACAGACCACCATAAGGCCTAAATTAACCCATTAACTCATGGTGGTCAATACAGACCACCATAAGGCCTAAATTAACCCATTAAGTAATGATGGTCAATCCAGACCACCATAAGACCTAAATTAACCCATTAAGTAATGATGGTCAATCCAGACCACCATAAGGCCTAAATTAACCCATTAAGTAATGATGGTCAATCCAGACCACCATAAGGCCTAAATTAACCCATTAACTCATGGTGGTCAATACAGACCACCATAAGGCCTAAATTAACCCATTAAGTAATGATGGTCAATCCAGACCACCATAAGGCCTAAATTAACCCATTAAGTAATGATGGTCAATCCAGACCACCATAAGGCCTAAATTAACCCATTAAGTAATGATGGTCAATCCAGACCACCATAAGGCCTAAATTAACCCATTAAGTAATGATGGTCAATCCAGACCACCATAAGGCCTAAATTAACCCATTAAGTAATGATGGTCAATCCAGACCACCATAAGGCCTAAATTAACCCATTAACTCATTGTGGTCAATACAGACCACCATAAGGCCTAAATTAACCCATTAAGTAATGATGGTCAATCCAGACCACCATAAGGCCTAAATTAACCCATTAACTCATGGTGGTCAATCCAGACCACCATAAGGCCTAAATTAACCCATTAAGTAATGATGGTCAATCCAGACCACCATAAGGCCTAAATTAACCCATTAAGTAATGATGGTCAATCCAGACCACCATAAGGCCTAAATTAACCCATTAAGTAATGATGGTCAATCCAGACCACCATAAGGCCTAAATTAACCCATTAAGTAATGATGGTCAATCCAGACCACCATAAGGCCTAAATTAACCCATTAACTCATGGTGGTCAATACAGACCACCATAAGGCCTAAATTAACCCATTAAGTAATGATGGTCAATCCAGACCACCATAAGGCCTAAATTAACCCATTAAGTAATGATGGTCAATCCAGACCACCATAAGGCCTAAATTAACCCATTAAGTAATGATGGTCAATCCAGACCACCATAAGGCCTAAATTAACCCATTAAGTAATGATGGTCAATCCAGACCACCATAAGGCCTAAATTAACCCATTAAGTAATGATGGTCAATCCAGACCACCATAAGGCCTAAATTAACCCATTAACTCATGGTGGTCAATACAGACCACCATAAGGCCTAAATTAACCCATTAAGTAATGATGGTCAATCCAGACCACCATAAGGCCTAAATTAACCCATTAACTCATGGTGGTCAATCCAGACCACCATAAGGCCTAAATTAACCCATTAAGTAATGATGGTCAATCCAGACCACCATAAGGCCTAAATTAACCCATTAAGTAATGATGGTCAATCCAGACCACCATAAGGCCTAAATTAACCCATTAAGTAATGATGGTCAATCCAGACCACCATAAGGCCTAAATTAACCCATTAAGTAATGATGGTCAATCCAGACCACCATAAGGCCTAAATTAACCCATTAACTCATGGTGGTCAATACAGACCACCATAAGGCTCTATTTAACCCCATCAGTCCCATAAGGGTATATTATTACCATTATGGGCCTGTTACAACCCAACATTAACCACATAAGTGCCATGATGGTCCTCAAGGACCATCATGACACTAACTACAAACACTACACTATAACCCCCAATAAACCATTTAATCTAAACTAACCCCCCTCTACACTAATCTTTTAACACTTACACTACCTACCTACACTACCTACCCCCGAATAAACCTCCCCAACACTCTAATTACAAAAAACAATAAACCTACAGCACAGAAAACAAAAAACCTACAGTACAAAAAACAAAAAAACCTACAGTACAAAAAACAAAAAAACCTACAGTACAGAAAAAATAAAAATTACAACCCCACCCCCCACTACAGAAAACAAAAAAATACATTACAACCCCACCCCCCACTACAGAAAATAAAAAAAATTACACACCTGAAAAGGAAAGACAGATAAACACAATACAATAATACATATAATACATTACATACATTACATACAATACATGACATTACATATAATATATTAAATATAATATATTAAATATAATATATTACATATAATACATTACATACATTACATACAATACATGACATTACATATAATATATTAAATATAATATATTAAATATAATATATTACATATAATACATTACATACATTACATACAATACATGACATTACATATAATATATTAAATATAATATATTAAATATAATATATTACATATAATACATTACATACATTACATACAATACATGACATTACATATAATATATTAAATATAATATATTAAATATAATATATTAAATATAATATATTACATATAATATATTACATATAGTCCTAATCAAATACCCCCTATCTATCTAACATACAATCTATTTAATTTAAAATAAATCCTAACTATATCAAATACATCCCCCTATCTATCTAATATACAAAAAATCCTAACTACATACACAGACCCTTATTCTAAAATAAAATAAAATAATTACAGTCCTAACTACATACACAGACCCTAATTCTAAGCTAAAATCAATAAATTAAGACCACTTACCTTTAAGATGTTGCTTCAGATCACTAACCTATGGGTCAAACAAAAAAAAAAATTAGTACAAAACATTAACATCAAATAAATAAACATTCTATACATTCTACATATTCAACTCACCTTTACAGCATGTCCAGTCACTGTTAAGCTCTTCCGGCGCGGCCCTGTTAAAAAAAAAAAACACAATACATGAATACATGAATACAATATATAAACAATAAATAAAATACACAAATAAACATCTAAATATACATTTAACTTACCTCCCCGCGATGTCCCCGGCCTTCTCTCCTTCAGCCCCGGCTGGGCCGCGGAACCATCCGCGCTCTAAAAAAAAAAAAGAAAAAAAACTAACGGAGGTCTGCACTGGCAGACCTCCCCGACGCTACTGAACCTCCCGGAGTCGTTTCCGGGAGGAAATTGGCATTGGCGGCTTGTGATTGGCTGAAAAAGCTGTCTATCAATTTCAGCCAATCAAAAGTCGTCAATGTGTGAGCCAATCAGGATGGGATACACCCCAATATCCCACCCTGATTGGCTAAAACACTTGTCTATCTTTATGGGAACCAATCACAACGCTCAGATGCCTTCAGCCAATCACTATGGGATACACCCCCACGGAGTGATTGGTAGAAGACATCTGCGCATCCTGATTGGCTCCTACATTGACGACTTTTGATTGGCTGACAGCTTTTTCAGCCAATCACAAGCCGCCAATGCCAATTTCCTCCCGGAAACGACTCCGGGAGGTTCAGTAGCGTCGGGGAGGTCTGCCAGTGCAGACCTCCGTTAGTTTTTTTTTTATTTTTTTTTAGAGCGCGGATGGTTCCGCGGCCCAGCCGGGGCTGAAGGAGAGAAGGCCGGGGACATCGCGGGGAGGTAAGTTAAATGTATATTTAGATGTTTATTTGTGTATTTTATTTATTGTTTATATATTGTATTCATGTATTCATGTATTGTGTTTTTTTTTTTTAACAGGGCCGCGCCGGAAGAGCTTAACAGTGACTGGACATGCTGTAAAGGTGAGTTGAATATGTAGAATGTATAGAATGTTTATTTATTTGATGTTAATGTTTTGTACTAATTTTTTTTTTTGTTTGACCCATAGGTTAGTGATCTGAAGCAACATCTTAAAGGTAAGTGGTCTTAATTTATTGATTTTAGCTTAGAATTAGGGTCTGTGTATGTAGTTAGGACTGTAATTATTTTATTTTATTTTAGAATAAGGGTCTGTGTATGTAGTTAGGATTTTTTGTATATTAGATAGATAGGGGGATGTATTTGATATAGTTAGGATTTATTTTAAATTAAATAGATTGTATGTTAGATAGATAGGGGGTATTTGATTAGGACTATATGTAATATATTATATGTAATATATTATATTTAATATATTATATTTAATATATTATATTTAATATATTATATGTAATGTCATGTATTGTATGTAATGTATGTAATGTATTATATGTAATATATTATATTTAATATATTATATTTAATATATTATATGTAATGTCATGTATTGTATGTAATGTATGTAATGTATTATATGTAATATATTATATTTAATATATTATATTTAATATATTATATGTAATGTCATGTATTGTATGTAATGTATGTAATGTATTATATGTAATATATTATATTTAATATATTATATTTAATATATTATATGTAATGTCATGTATTGTATGTAATGTATGTAATGTATTATATGTAATATATTATATTTAATATATTATATTTAATATATTATATGTAATGTCATGTATTGTATGTAATGTATGTAATGTATTATATGTATTATTGTATTGTGTTTATCTGTCTTTCCTTTTCAGGTGTGTAATTTTTTTTTATTTTCTGTAGTGGGGGGTGGGGTTGTAATGTATTTTTTTGTTTTCTGTAGTGGGGGGTGGGGTTGTAATTTTTATTTTTTCTGTACTGTAGGTTTTTTTGTTTTTTGTACTGTAGGTTTTTTGTTTTCTGTGCTGTAGGTTTATTGTTTTTTGTAATTAGAGTGTTGGGGAGGTTTATTAGGGGGTAGGTAGTGTAGGTAGGTAGTGTAAGTGTTAAAAGATTAGTGTAGAGGGGGGTTAGTTTAGATTAAATGGTTTATTGGGGGTTATAGTGTAGTGTTTGTAGTTAGTGTCATGATGGTCCTTGAGGACCATCATGGCACTTATGTGGTTAATGTTGGGTTGTAACAGGCCCATAATGGTAATAATATACCCTTATGGGACTGATGGGGTTAAATAGAGCCTTATGGTGGTCTGTATTGACCACCATGAGTTAATGGGTTAATTTAGGCCTTATGGTGGTCTGGATTGACCATCATTACTTAATGGGTTAATTTAGGCCTTATGGTGGTCTGGATTGACCACCATGAGTTAATGGGTTAATTTAGGCCTTATGGTGGTCTGGATTGACCATCATTACTTAATGGGTTAATTTAGGCCTTATGGTGGTCTGGATTGACCATCATTACTTAATGGGTTAATTTAGGCCTTATGGTGGTCTGGATTGACCACCATGAGTTAATGGGTTAATTTAGGCCTTATGGTGGTCTGGATTGACCATCATTACTTAATGGGTTAATTTAGGCCTTATGGTGGTCTGGATTGACCACCATGAGTTAATGGGTTAATTTAGGCCTTATGGTGGTCTGGATTGACCATCATGAGTTAATGGGGTAATTATAGTTGCCTGGGGTTAATATTTTTAGTGCGAGTCCTTTCAGGACCTTTACGGTCCTTTGAGGACCCGCGAGGCGGGAAATTTAAAATTGAATTGCAGCAGGGTCACGATCGGTGCCGATCGGGGCCCCCCGCTGCAGGGGGTTTATATGGGGACACTTCGGGGGTCCCGATGGGGACCCCCAGCATAGAGGGGGGTTAATTTTAAGTGCCGCGGCCGGGATTGGGTAATAGTGTGCCGCGGCCCCTTTAAGGAGCCGCGGCGGGGAATTTAAAAGTTTTAAATGCTGCGGGGGGCCTGATCTATGCAGATCGGGGACCCCCCCCCTGCAATGGGTTTATGTGGGGACACTTCGGGGGTCCCGATGGGGACCCCCAGCATAGAGGGGGGTTAATTTTAAGTGCCGCGGCCGGGATTGGGTAATAGTGTGCCGCGGCCCCTTTAAGGAGCCGCGGCGGGGAATTTAAAAGTTTTAAATGCTGCGGGGGGCCTGATCTATGCAGATCGGGGACCCCCCCTGCAATGGGTTTATGTGGGGACACTTCGGGGGTCCCGATGGGGACCCCCAGCATAGAGGGGGGTTAATTTTAAGTGCCGCGGCCGGGATTGGGTAATAGTGTGCCGCGGCCCCTTTAAGGAGCCGCGGCGGGGAATTTAAAAGTTTTAAATGCAGCGGGGGCCTGATCAGTGCCGATCGGGGACCCCCGCTGCAAGGGGTTAATGTGTGGGGGCTGCGGGGGTTCCTATGGACCCCTGCAGCAAGGTGTTCATGTGAGGACACTTCGGGGGTCCCGACAGGGACCCCCGCATTGAGGGGGGGTTCATTTTAGGTGCCTGGGGGGGGTTTGGAGTACCCCCCACGGCAATGCTTATGTGGGGGACTGCCGCGGAGGTCCCTTTTAGGACCCCCGCAGCACTTGATGAGGAGTGGGAGCCTGCGATATCATCTCGCAGGCTGTCACTCCTCATGTACATTTACGCAGTGTAGATACGTACGGGCCTGCTGCGTAGCTCACACGTTGCTCGCAGCAGGGCTAATTTAATAGCATTGTAAGTTAGAGAAACTTTGCAGTACGTAGGGCTTAAGTAGAAGCCTCTTATTTACGAGGCTGGAATTTAATAGGGCCCTTAATTTCTAAAACTTGTCATGGACCTAGAACATGTACTGAAACTATTCCACTTGGTCTGAGAAATGGCAACTTGTCCTAGCTTCCAGTTAAGCTATCCTGTGTGTGGGGATAAGGAACCTATAGAACCTGCGGGTAGGACTGGTCTTCTTGACCTTTTCAAGCTAAACTAAGAGCATGTTGTGACACCCTAAAAAATATTTTGGATTTCAGTTTCATCTGTATGCAGATAACACTCACATCTATCTTTCAGCACCACATCTATTCCCACCTATTCTAGCACGAGTTGTCAGCTGCCTCTCAAGCATATCCTCCTGATGTCCACTTCTCAGCTAAAACTCAACATGTCAAAGACTAAGCTCCTAATCCTCCCACCCACTGTTACACTCCCACTACTTGAGGACTATTCACATGCTGCTCTTTCTCTATAAAACTTATTTCCACTAGAATTCCTGTCTCAAAAAACTTCAAAACAACAGCAACAGTTCTCAAAAAAATCATTACCTCAAGACCATAATTTAGATGTAACACTGTTTCAACACAGGAGAAGCAATTAACATTCAACAAACTCTAATTATTTCATCTGTATTCAAAGAGTGTTATACCTAAATCATGGTGGGTCTAGTGAAAACTGCTGCTCTACAGCATAATGTTAGTCACTACTGTCTGATTACATTATATGAGATGGTTATGACCCATTACATATGACATTAGGAACCTTCCTCTCACCCTCCCTAAAACCCCATTGGACTCTCAAAGAGCAGCTCCTACACAACCAGACAAATCGACATCTATTGCTAACCAGTTGAAATACTTCTCTAATAATGATAACTAAGAGGTGACTGGAGAAACCATTCGGTGGGTTAAAATACATGTGTTAAGAAAGCATTTTTCAGTTTTGAAAAGAGATTATACAAACACTTCAGAAAAAAAACTTGTACACATCAACAACCCACAAGCTTAAACCATTACTAATCTCTACACATATTACAAGCCTTTACAACGTTTGCTCCTCTTTATCCAACTCCAATCAAATCTGTAACACAACATAGCCACTAACACAAGATATCTCCAATTAAGTAATACAACCTAACAAAATATGGGAGAAACACCAAAGTGATTAAGCAATACATGTTTCTCTCTGATAGGTCCACTGGGCCATTAAGTCAAAATCAAGAAACTCCCTGACCCAGCTGTGTAGACTACCAGGTATTGCAAAAAAAATAAAATGCTTCTAAACCCTTTTTCTGGTGCACGTCTGCAGTGAAACCAAGAGAAATAAATCCTTATTAAAGGAAAATGTAAGAGTATCCATACCAAGGTAAAGGACCCAACAGTTTTTGTTAAATACTGACCGCCATTCTGTGACGAGGTTAGATTTATTGCTGTTAGGCAGGATAGTGAAAATAAGCTGTGTTTACTAAACATTATCTCCCATTAGCAAACCTTTAGTAATCTCATGCTGGCCCTGCCATTGGATATTGAAAGAGCCATTAACAGGATCCACCCGGACTTTCTGTGCTAAACAATTCTAGTCTGAATTCCTGGATACAATTGTGGAGGTTATTATGACCCTATACTGCATTCACTCTCACCCCTCCTTTATGCCCTAGATGTTGAGTGTCACTGCAATTCCCAGGTTTCCATTACCTCTTTCAGATATTTCTCACATCACCTTAACATATTTTGCTAGTTTACAAAACATTATTGATACCTTGTGCCGTTCAAAAATCTTTACCAAGACATACTCAATCACCTTACAAGCACATAGATATTCTAGTCATGTCCATTAAACACCAGGGTCCATGTTTCCAAACAATTTACACATAGTTCAGGATAACTAAAGCCCATTGATAAGTCAACTTACTAAATTGCTCAAATAATGGACATTGCATTGTCATATAGAAATGTTAACCTCTGTTATAGTCTTTTGGTTGCAGACGAAAGAAAGATTAGAGTTATAAACTCTACAGTAGAGGCTTGAAAGAAAAGGGGAACTGTATGGCCACCCACATGCCAAGCCTCCTCCAATTCTGATAGCAAATAGAAGATATCCTCACATATCTGTATGGGTTAATTGACTTATCGTGGTTTTCCAATTCATATATATATAAATCCAATTGCTGTAGTAGCAATATCCCTTCTTAAAGCTTGGGATCAACTATTTACTCTTCTTATTATAGACACCAGACCTTCTCTGAACACACTAATTTATCACTTTCAGGAAAATAAAACTCAAGTTAATTAATATACAGTGCCTTGAAAAGTATTCACCCCCTTTGGCATTTTTCGTGTTTTGTTGCCTCACAACCTGGAATTAACATGGATTGTTTGAGGATTTGCATCATTTAATTTACAGAACATGCCCACAACTTTGAAGATATTTTTTTTTATTCTGAAGCAAACAACAAATAGGACAAAATAACAGTAAAAGTCAATGTGCATAACTATTCAACCCCCTAAAGTCAATACTTTGGAGAGCCACTTTTTGTGGCAATAACAGTTCCAAGTCGCTTTGGATAAGTCTCTATGAGTTTGCCACATCTTACCACTGGGATTTTTGTCCGTTCCTCCTTGCAAAACTGATCCAGCTCCTTCAAGTTGAATGGTTTGCACTTATGAACAGCAATATTTAAGTCTGACCACATATTTTCTATTGGATTGAGGTCTGGGCTGTGACTAGGCCATTCCAACACATTTACATATTTCCCCTTAAATCACTCAAGTGTTGCTTTAGCATTGTGTTTGGGGTCATTGTCCTCCTGGAAGGTGAACCTCCGTCCTAGCCTCAAATCACGCACAGAGTGGTCCAGGTTTTGCTCAAGAATATCCCTGTATTTAGCACCATCCATCCTTCCCTCAACTCTGACCAGTTTCCCATTCCCGGCTGCTAAAAAATGGATGGTGTTCTTTGGGTGATGTGATGTGTTGGGTTTGCGCCACACATAGCGTTTTCTTTAAAGGCCGAAAAATTCAATCTTAGTCTTATTCGACCAGAGCACCTTCCTTCCTACATTCTGGGAGTCTCCAACATGCCTTTTCTCAAACTCAAAACGTACCATTTTGTTTTTTGCTGAAAGTAATGGCTTTCTTCTGGCTACTCTGCCATAAAGCCCAACTCTATGGAGCGTATGACTTTTTGTCGTCCTATGTACAGATACTCCAGTATCTGCTGTGGAACTCTGCTGCTTCACCAGGGATACCTTAGGTCTCTGTGCTGCCTCTCTGATTAATGCCCTCCTTGCCCGGTCAGTGAGTTTTGGTGGGCGGCCGTCTCTTGGCAGGTTTGCTGTTGTGCCATGTTCTTTCTATTTGGTTTTGATAGATTTGATGGTGATCCTGGGGATCATCAAAGATTTGGATATTTTTTTATAACCTGACCCTGGGAGGGGTTTGGCTAGTGGTGCCTCTTGCTTAGGTGTTGCAGCCTCTGGGGCCTTTCAATAATGTGTGTATATGTAATAACAGACCATGTGACACTTAGATTGCACACAGGTGGACATCATTTCACTAATTATGTGACTTCTAAAGGTAATTGGTTGCACCAGAGCTTTTTATGGGCTTCATAACAAAGAGGGTGAATACATACGCACATGTCAATTTTCTGTTTTCTATTTCTAAAAATAGTTTTATGTATATATTTTTCTCATTTCACTTCACCAACTTAGACTATTGTGTTCTGACCCATCACATAAAGTTAAGATTAACAAAACATTGAACTTAAGGCTGTAATGTAACAAAATAGGTAAAAAGTTAAAGGGGAGGGAATAGTTTCGCAAGGCACTGTAAAGGCCACCTAAGAATTGACTTAACCCCTTCAGATACTTTCTTTATGATTTGACTCAGACACTATATAAATGTAGCTATTCTATCCCTGTTCTTTGGGTCAAGCAAGATAAACAATAACTCTTTTTGAAAATGTATGTGCAGCACACAATTCCCTAGCAATTTGTAGCAGATTATAACCTTTATTAACATTACATCATCCCTATAATTTAACATAAAATTTCCAGACGATTGTTGGAATGCATGTGGCCAAAAGGCAATTATAAGGTATATTGGGCAACCAGTATATACTATATGTTGCTTGCTTTTAAAACATTACAAGATTTTACTAATACAAAGTTCTGTGTTTCAGCAGAACACATCCATCTGTATATCCTTACTATCCCCAGTAGCAGGTAAATATATTAATATGTATTGAAGCCAGGACATTTTCGCAAAGATCTGAGCTGATCCTGTGTGTCTCTGTTAGTTCACACTTGAGGGGCTCACCAACACCTTCACATAGATTAAGCTACCTGCTGTGAAAGGCTGTCATGGTTTCAAAGAGCATTCACACCCTGCTGAGGTCTGGAAATTCAATTACTATATTTTTCAAAGAGCATGCCTATTCCCCTGTTAATCATAATTTATGAGATGGGATACAGCCAGTTGCTATGAGGGTGGATCTTCAATATGACTGTAAATGACTGTAGGCCTTAGCAAAAGATGCGCATGTGTTTTAGGGTATGTAGCGCTGTTAAACAATATGAGCATGCACTGTATAGAAAGGAGAAAATGAAGGTCCAGTTTAGTTTTACATTTGGACCAGGAAGTCAATTAAAAAAAAAACTGACTGGTCCAAGCCATGACACGCGACTAATCCATCTAAGCAATAATAATACCTGTTTGTAACAGGGTCGACATCCACAGTACTCTCTTCACTCTGCTCCACAGTGGTTCTACTCTACCATTCACCTGTAAGAAAGCACCACCACTGAGACACCTTATAAATTAAGCTGATTGTGTTTTGCTAAAGGAAGCTATGGCCTAATGTATACCCTCAAGCAAATGAAAGTTGAAAACCTTTGAATCAATTTCATGCAAATTAACTCCATCTTCTATGAAGTAAATGAGAGCTTCAGGCCCCTCAAGGTCTTTATGACAAAGAGAAATACAACCTTTTCTGGTGATGAAACTGGTTGACCTTCTTCCTGCACTTCTTCATCTTTGCTTTTCTTGATGTGAACACACTAAGTTAAGCATGAAACTATTTCTGACCCCCCCAAAAAATAGGAATGCAGGATAGAGGATAAGCAAACAGTCAACGCAGCCTGTTTCAGAACATGGATAATGTTCTCAAGAGAGAACCCACTTAAATCCATTTAATGAACCGTTCTTTGCATTAGATTTACCTTACACTTTCCGTTTTACATAGAATTTCGCCATCTCGGCCAGATGAGCATTGGAGATAATGTTGCCAAAAAATAAGTTATACGGCATGTTTGGGTGACATGTCTGATTATCTGACCATGCATACTTTTAATATGTTTAGCTTTTAAAATAGTAAGAGCCAGACATGATTTTATTGATGCAAAGTTCTAAGCTTCATGCCATGGTCCCAAATTGCTGCTCATGTTCTGGGCCAAAAAAAAAAGGAATCCAAAGTTCCACAGGTGTACCTGGAAACAAAAAGGCTGTATCAATAAACCATTTAGTCAGGGCAATAATAGAGCTTAAACTTAGCTGAGTATGTTTTACCCATCATTCTCACATTGAAAAGTGGCCTTGTATTGGGAATCCTGCTGAATCCATCCTTTCTTTAGTGCCTGACAAATTATTAATGGTTTGGTGACAACCACGCCTTTGACTTGAACCAAAAAAATGACAACCAACATTTTTCAATCCTCTACAGACAAGGATAAGCCCCTCTCTTGGTAATGAAGACTAAAGTAAATTAATATTTCCAAGTCAGATGGGGACATCCCAGGGGGCAATTGTGATTTCATTTTTTGCCATATGGGCCATTCCTTGTTATAGCATTCCCAAGTGGCTGGGGCCCGGAATCCTTAACCAGTGCCTTTGTTCCCTTGATCCCTATCATCAAAGTTGTTCCAAGCAAGGGGGACCATCTTGACTGTCCTAAATAGCTGCTGCTCAAAATTGTTCCAACTGAAAACAAGAAAGAGCTTCTGCTAATACATTCTGGCAATCTGGGACATGTTTTGGCTTACACAGAATGTACTGTAAACAAACTACAATGCTACATGTCTTACCAATCTTACAACTAGCAAATTATCATAATGAAAAATTATTATAATCTGGCAGCTTGTCTTCTCAAATAACTAAAGAACCCATTATTAAAAATGTTCTAAGGGCCTCATTCAATTGCGATTTGGCCAATTGAATAGGGCTCTAAATAAGCACATAACATATTTATTTTAAAGAAGTTTTTAGTTAGTGAAAACCTTGCTTTTGGATAGATGGTTACTAACTAAAAACGTATTTAAAAAAAATATGTTATGTGCTTATTTAGAGCCATATTCAATTGGCCAAATCGCAATTGAATGAGGGCCTAAGAAAGCAAAATTTTTGACCAAACCTGAGCCAAATCACACTGATGGTAAAGGGGCTATCCCAATTGTTCTCATAAATAAGTTACAACGTCTGAACTTCTTGCCACATTGGTATATCATTGTAATTCAATCTTAGAAATCTTTTCAGCCTAGATCAATAACCTACTATTAAAATCCTGCAAGAAATCTTGCAAGATGCGGAAATCTTTTCTCCTATCTGCCAATATGCAAATAAAGTGTTGACGTTGTTTAACCCTTTTAGTACTAGCATTTTGGGCCAGTTTCCAAGCAGACTTTCAATATTTTGTTATATCAGTTTAGAAGTTATTTTTGTACAAAATGTGTATAAATACATATGCAAAAAACTTCCTGCTTTCTATTGGCATGTCTATTACTTGGATTAAATGTCTAAAAGGTAAAATTAAATGAATGGGATAAAACATAAAAAAATATATATTTTTTTCACTTTGTGCACTTTTGGTTTTAACAAAATCAGTAATATCTTTGAATAATTTGCTAATTATCAAAGTCCAGGATTTTCTGAGATAGATTGAGGTCGGGAAAATATTCCATGTCCATATATAAGCACAGAGCATATTTTTTTTACAGAAGAAGGTTAGTGAACTTCTCTCCAAAAGCAAGGTCTTCACTAATTAAAAATTTCTGTAAAAAAATATGTTTATATAGAGCCCTATTCAATTGGCCAAATTGCAATTGAATGAGGCCCTATGACACCACTGTGAGATGAGTAAGCAATGCATCCACTTTTCTTATAACTATTTTGTTGCAATTAATATAAAATAAATGAAACACCCTCCTCTCGCACTACATTAGAAAGGAAGGGCCCACTTTTTTACACTTCCATAAAGGATCATACTGCCATACCACACAATCTGAGCTGACAATGAAATACTAGACACTCACATTTTTGTGGAAAACTATGTCTATGGATCCTACTTGGTGCTTAGTGGGGAGATGCATGGTGACTCCATGATTATTTTTGGAAGATAAACTAATTGGAGCCCCTTCCTCTCTAATTTAGTTGGAACAGATTGGGGTGGGGGGGGGGGGTTGTCATATATGTTTTAGTTAAGTACAATAGAAAATGAGAGGGTGTTTACCCCAATCCTTTCTCTATACTCCCCTAGATTGCTGAGCACCTATCCTGCACCCTAGAGGATCTAATCAGCTAATTTAACATGGCTGACTTGGCACTCTAAGAGCTAATGCTTACAATTGCCAAAGAAAAGGCTCCTTATTTGTATAATTTGACATACAAAGTTCAACCTACCTATTAAAGATTACATGTTACACAGAGTAAACTTCTTAGCAGCAGACTTGACCATAGAACCAAGTTCAGGCAATTTATCTCCAGACAGGCAGCATTCAAATTTTGCTTTATTGATAAGAATATCCACTCGCAAGTGGAATACCAAAGTCTGTCCAACTTCAAGGAAACAAATAAAAGTGTTATTCTGGCTGATGAACACGAAATCACCCAGATAATAAACAAGGGATTAGATGCCCAAATGGACTTCAACAACCAATTGAACAAAGGAATTGGCAATAAGAATGGTGCTCTGGCAACAATTGAAACACTGACTCAGTCTACTTGGTCAGTAAGTGTTACAGGATTCTTTTTTTATTTCTGTCTACAGTATACCATAGGAGACTCAGAGTCTGTATCAGGACAGTCTCCACAAGAATACTAGAAATTGAACCAACTAAGGTGAACACAACACACTAGCCCTAACATTCTCCCTTATCCCTATCTATTTATATAAACACCTCCCCATGGCAAGAAATGTTTTAAATAATAATAAAAAATAATGCAATGGTTCATGACTTTTCGGTCTAGGACACGCTACCCCCTATAAAATGGGTATTCCCTGGGATTCCACCTCGCTTCGAGGGGCAGCATTTGCGGAAGGTGGAGCCTCCAACCTTGGCTGCAATGAGCCGAAGGCTTATTGTAGGCCGCAAATGCGGACCCTCGAAGCGAGGCATTTGCGGAGGTGGAGGCACTACGGCGCCTCACTCGCGGTTAAAAACAACCCAGAAAAGCAAGACTTTGAAAAAAAACAACCACAACGCAGGATTAAAAAAAAAAAACAATAACGTGCAATGACTAAATATGGACTTACACAAAAAAATACGAGCCGCGGGACTTATAAAAAAAAAATTACGATCTTGCAAAAATACAAAATTAAAGGCCGTAACGCAGACATCCACAAAAACGCTTAAAAATAAAACAAATAAATAAACACACAGCATGGGGGGACAGCCACGATATCTGCCAGTGAGTTTGCCCCCCAATTAAAGTAGAATTTAAGGAGTTTTGGAACTTGAAAATCGGCTAAGCGAGAAAAAACATGGCGGACGAAAAAAATGAAAACAGGCTACACAACCCAAAATCCGCAAATAACAGCCAGGCATGGACGACTTTTGACAAGGACGTACAAGGTACAAAAAAAAAAAAAACATTACACACAGCAAGGGGGGAAAGCCAGGACATCTGGGAGTCAGGTTGCATGCAGAGTTTAGCCACTCGAAAAACCGCTAAGCGAGAGAGAAATAAAACACACCACAAGATCGCAATAAACGACAAAGGCCTTTTCAAAGGCTCCTCACAAGGAGCGCCAACGGTGCTCAGAGGACACAAAGTACACCAGGGGAGAGGCTCGTAATGAGCGCAAAAAGGAAATCAGTGCGGACCTTACAACGAGCACAAAAGCCGCTCTGATAAAAATACACCAACCAAAAGGCTTGCAAGCCCGCATACGTGAGCAACGGCTCGTATGCTCACAACTATATATGTGATTGGCACTAATGAATTCTTAAGTCAATAGAATGCATATAAATATTTATTAAACACCCAAAGCCAAATTTATGAGTTCAAGGCATTTGCAAGTAGCTAATTAACAAGGCTATTAATCTATCAAAAGGCCACAATCCCGTAATTGGAATGAGTGGAAGGATGGTGAGCACTGGGGTGATTAGGGGAGGTTGTATGAGAAAGTAGAGTCTGGAAGTGAGGAAGGAGGTCCCTGGGCTTGTGAGTTATTGGACTACTATAACTTAATCTCTCAGGAGGCCACAATCCGGTAATTGATGTGATGGAGTGGGATGAAGGATGGTGAGCACTGGGGTGATCAAGGGAAGTTGTATGAGAAAGTAGCAAAATACTTTTGTTATTAAATTGTACACTATTTGTAAAACTATTTTATAAAGAAGCAAATAAAGGTGACATTTAAAAAGCTAGTGTTATCTTATACTTGCTATCTGAATTTACAAATAATATGTACGTGAAAGTCTATATGCATTTATAGCATTTCTGTTTTATCTTTATTTACTTTATGGTTGGATGAAATATCATGTCTGTCTATATATGTTGTTATATCTTGGTTGCTAGGTTAGTGTTTGAACAAAAAATATTGTATAGAGCTGTATTAAGTTATATTTTTACTCATTTATTTCAATGATTTGCTTATTAGACTTATTCCTGCAGTTACACCACCATGACTAGGTACATAAGGTACCTCTAATGTGTCCAGGTATTTAACCAAAATACATATTATTATATATTTTTTAAGAGGTGGCTTCTTGTAGCTTATGTCATAACAGGTTGTATCCTTTTAAATGAATGAGCAAATTAATTAAATGTCAGATACAGATGCTGCATTCCCATTGTGCAGCTAGAAAATTGTGCAGCTAAAAAAAGTCTCCTTTTTTTGTATATTCAAAGTCTCCTCCCACCTCAGAAATTACATTACTGGAAACTAAAATGGTAGATTTCCCATAATTTTCTATAAAAGGTAATACATTAGAGGCTATATTATTATTATCAATATTATTATTATTATTATTATTATTATTATTATTATCAATATTATTATTATTTTTATATTCTAAATTGTTGCCCATTTTTAAATGCGGTTGTACAAACGAAGATATATTAGGTTTAAAACTGCAGGAGCCTTTTAAGTAAACATGGGGCCTCATTCAAATGCGATTTGGCCAATTGAATAGGCCTCTATATAAGCACATAGCAATTTTTTTGCAGATGTTTTTAGTTAGTGAACTTCTATCCAAAAGCAAGGTCTTCACTAACTAAAAAAATATGCTATGTGCATTTGAATGAGGCCCATGGGAAGCAAACTCCATCATTATTGCATCTGAATGAACATGAAAAAATAGTACTGATGAAACCGCCCTGAGCATGGGTGCACAAGTTCAGTCCCGGAAGGCAACACATTGCCCTGGATTTAAGGATTTCCTTTCTGTGCACAGGTGAGTCAATCAGGATGACTGAAGAAGTGATTGACTCCCCTGTGCGCAGCAGGGATATCAAATCCAGAATTGTGTGTGGCCCTTAGACTTAGAGTGATGGGGTTGTCCCTGAGAGTTATTATTGTTGTTCAGTCCTTCAGTCGTGTCCAACTCTTGGTGGCCATATGGAAACAGTATGCCAGGCACATCTGTCTGTGTTTTTGGTTATTCTTATCTATATGGTTTTCATGGCAAAAATACTGGAGTGGATTGCCAGTTCCTTCTCCAGTGGACCACAATTTCTCTGTCCGCTCACTATGACCTGCCCATCTTGGGTGACCGTACCATGGGTAGCTCACAGCTTCATTGAAGTACACAAGCCAATAAACATTAATACAGTGGTTTGAGTCATGAAATGACACAATTATCAAGGAAGTTTTGATAACATTTTTTTCATGTGTAATTTTTTAACACATGCTATTTGAAGGTCTGGTAGGAAATATGGAAGGCTAGATTAATACATCAAATCTGTAATAACTCCCTGGTACATTCACAGCCAGAACATTTTATATATATATATATATATATATATATATATATATATATATATATATATATATATATATATATATATATATATATGAATTTATATTTATATCCATTCATGTTCTGTGACTTGAGGCTGCCTATGTCCTCATAAAATGTCCTGTAATAGTCTTGGTCTTTGATGGTCTAGTACAGTGGTGAGCAATTCTGTCCTATGCCAACAGTCCAGTAGTTCAGTCTGTCTCTGCATGAGCCCAAATGGAACAATCATAATTAAATTGAGTAACTCAGAGATTGAGAATACAGAGAGATATTCAAAACATTTATATTTCATGGTTATCACGTTAGGATGCCCACCTGTTGAAAACAGGCCCACTCAAAGTATAGGGAGGAATACAGTGTATAATTTATTGCTTTTTGTTTTTTGTTTCGCCATCTGAATTTACTAATAGTGCGTAAGTTTTCAGTCTATATACAGTATAAGTCATGGAAATCTATTTTATCTTTATTAGTTTGTAGTTTGATAGGACATTGTTTGTCCGTCGCTGTTATATGTTGAAATCAGTTGCTAGGTTAGTGTTTGACCTCTGTATATATTGTATAGTGCTATTTTTAGTTTATTTTTTAATTACTTATCACTGGTATTTGGTTGATAAATGGTCACTGTTGACTCAAATCGATATCAGACATGTAAATAGTGTGCTTTGTTAATTTCCACATTTTTTTGCAAAAAAAAAAAATTATATAAATGTTATATTGTAATAGAAAAATTGACAAAAAAAACAATTTGCTTTATTCTCCTTAATCTGTTCATTTTGAAGACAGGTTTAGAAGATGTGTCATCTAATATCTTGGTATGTCCATTATCTGTGTAAGGCTCCATAACCATCTGGGTCATGTTAAAGATTTGCCCAAAGGATGAGTAAGTAGTGCTATCCCTGTCTCTCTGTCTCAGATTATCATGATTTAAATCCTCTACAGGCCAAAAACTAGCATAATCAAAGAGTCGTAAAGGAACGCGTAAAATAATTTGCTATTCAATTGGCATCTTTTAGCTACCCGCAATAGGTTTGCGGGCTAGGAGCTCAAAATCCCTGTGGTTGTCAAATTTGGAAGTCCGACTCATCTAAGCCTTTGATCTTCCAAGCCTGATAATGTTACAATCGCAAATCGCTATTCAATTGTTATAATTCCTCAAGCTCGCAATTGCCTTCAAACCCGTAAATGGCAAATGTAGAAGAAAATCCTAAGAGTACCAGATAGCACTGTAAAAGCTAATAGCAAATCAACACTGCACTTTAAAAGATGGGGAAAGTGATGAAAGATATTAGAATTAATTGCACAACAGTCTCAAGCTAGCAAATCTGCAATCAAAAATGAATTATGTTACGTTTTATTTCCATGTTATATCAATCTTGGTAATCAAGGAGTGAACACATATCTGGCCACCCACATGGACTAGAACAGTATCGTCATTATTTTTTTTTATTTTGTACATTGCCGGGTTGCGTGTCTGATCGCATATCCGACTTCTAACCGCTAATTGATTGTGGTTTAAGCTCCATATTTTACTGAAGTCATGATGACAGTCTCATTTATTATTGGATGTTTTTAAATCGGTAGTTACAGGCTTGCTTAATTGATCATGATCATGCCCTAAAATGCTACTTATGATTGCATGGTTTACAGTTTTGCAATTGAATGGAGGCCATTTTATCCCAATTAGAGAACATTGTCTATTCACTCAATTTTTAAATTTCCCTCTGTTCACATCTATATTGACTCTCTAACTTATTCCAAGCTTTAGAGAGTTTCACTCACTGTGAGGTAGGTAGGCAGCATGACGTGACTCCATATTACAACTTCAAATGCACATGACATGGCCAGCAACTTCCTATTGGTCCATGTGTTCATGTAGTACTGGCTCCTGATGGGGCTGATCTTAGGATATTGCCACGAAAGGGAGTTTCCTGGCCCCAGACACCATCTGGGGTCAGAATAATTATCAGAGTTCTCTCTAGTTTAGCAGGGGCTGAGCAAGGAGGATGGACAACTTGGAAGATCTCTGCTTTCAAAATAAATTAATATAACAACAAAACAGACATGTTTATTTCTCAATCTACTTGGCAAAACTTTTAATGTGGCAGTCCCCTTCTTTACCTAGAAATACAGCACATTAACAAATCATATCTTACCTACCTCAATGTGAAATAATGTGAAAACATTTGTTTTATTATCTTACATCAAAGTGAGTCTGCTAGTCCAACCTTCTGTTAGACGGAATTTCTAAACATATTGTTGATTTATTGTAACATGTACCCTGTGCCCACAGACTAAAGTGCTGTTCCATCAAGCAGCGCCATCTTGTTTCCACTATTCCACCATATTGTGTACTCTGTAGTGGACTTTCTGTTTTTCGAAGGTGTGACTGCAATTCTGGTGATTGTGGACAGATTCTCTGTAAAGCTCCTTTCAAGTGAAATAAGAAATTCCCTCAGTGGAGATAGGTAATAATTTATTACAATTAGCTTTCTACATGTCAAGAATCTGATATGTAATAAACAGTATATTCTTTAAACATTTTTAATATAATAGTGTAAATCAGATGGAATAAATTCATCAGTGATATCTTTGTCTTACAATTTTTATGAGTCTTACAATGTAATCCTATATTGTGAGAACATGCCTCTTACACTTGCTAGTGATTTGGTATCCAAAAAATAAATAAAAATAAACACACACAGTTTTTAAAGGTTAACAAAAAATATATATTATTAAGTCATACATAAAGAACGAAAAATTGGGTAGATAGACAGATTATTAGCAACTGACGTTTACTCCTTGGATGAACTCATACAACATTAAATCGATCCTTGACCAACATGCAATAATTGGCGTGGCCAAACTCAAGAAATAACTCCATTTACTAGCCTTGGGAACACACCAGAAAATTCTGTCTTTCTGGGTAAGTTATTGCAAGCTTCCAAAAACATCTGCTCTTGTGCTGGATGACATCAAAGCATTTACAAATGTGTTCAATGGCATGTGTACATAATGAGGCATTTACCAAGCAATTTTTCACCTGAGATGACGTAGGACGGGTTCATATGAGTAGAGGATGGCTGTTCTTCCCCATAAGAAATAGTTTATAGTAATGCAAGAGATGAAGTGATAGGCACTTGAGATGCTTTGTAAAATCCTCCCAGTGTCAATATTAAACATTGATACTTAAAAGTAGCCAGGGGGGCTAATTTTATGTTTGAAGCATTATTATCGGGTTGCATGATTTGTAATAGTTGTCAAATACCAATTACTAACATGAATATTTATATTTATCACACATGCCATTAGTAAAGTTCAACATTGAAAAAAATATTATATTGGCACATATTCCTTAAAAAGGATAGGTTACTAATATAGAATAAAGAAAGAAACAAGGACTATAGAGTTTCCTTCACAAATAATTTAAATCATGATCATGTCTCTAAAGTTGTTTTTTATTTTTTACTAGCGACTTGCCGGTCAAAAATGACGGGGAAATAAAATTGTAAGGCAGGTAATACTGTTTGCCACAGACAGTAAAGCCCTCATTCAATTGCTATTTTGGACAATTGAATAGGGGTCTAAATAAGCACATAACATATTTTTTTTAAGTAAGTTTTTACTTAGTAAGCATCTATCTAAAAGCAAGGTTTTCACGAACTAAAAACTTATTTAAAAAAGATATGCTATGTGCTTATTTAGAGCACTATTCAATTGGCCAAATCGCAATTGAATGAGGGCCTTAGGGCCTCATTCTATTATCGGCCGCAGCCGCTGCGGGGCCGCAAGGACCGGCCGCAAGCTATTCTGCTATTCTATTCCCTTACGGCCGGAGGCTCCGGCAGGCTTGCGGCCGGTGCCTTGCTATCTCTTGCGGCCGATCGCGCCGGAGGAAAGCCTTTGATCTAAAACGGCCGCAAGAGATTTGCAATTCAATTGCTCCGGGAAACCTCTCTGCAAGGCTAAAAACGAGCCGCAGTTACTTGCAGGAAAAAGGTCTCGCTAGCACCAATTAAGCACATAAAATAGCTCAAATAAAGCCATCCTGCACTTTGAGAAGACTATAAAGGGATTTTTGGTGTTAGAAAAAATAGCACATAATTATCCTGTACTCAAATCCGTAAAATATTTCATTTTTAATATCCGTAAAATATACATGTAAAAAGTCCAGAGTGCTTGGAGCACCTCAGACACGCCCACGCCGCAGCCGGCAAATAAACAGTTAATTTGAACTCGGGTTTAGGCTGATGTGAAGCTTGAGAGTGGGTTCCTTTTAATCCTCATGTCCCCCAATATGATCCCTAGCATTTACAGAGCTGTACAGTGCAGGCTTGAATTTATTTTTGAGTTTTTATATTTCACAGATTACGGCCGGTTCCAAGATATGCGGCCGGCCGTAAAAGGAGATCCTTGCGGGGCCGTATAATAGAATCGCGAGTTAACTGAACCCTCGCAAGGAATCGCAGCCTTACGGCCGATTTACGGCCGATAATAGAATGAGGCCCTTAGTGTTTTGGTCGTCTGAGATTCTTCGGTGCTCATTGCGAGCCTCTCGGTTGGTGTACCGTATTTATCACCGTATAACACGCACTTTTTCTCCCTGAAAATAGGGGGCAAATGAAAGGTGCGTGTTATACGCCAATATTCCCTCCCCCCTCCTCATCCTCAACCTCCCTCCTCACTCTAAACCCCCTCCGCATTCTAACCTCCCCTCCTCAACCGGTATATGCTAATGACGTGGCGTGCTGGCGCACATGTGACATCACTGGGTCAAGGAGCAGAGCCGAGGCGGGAGCTGAAGCAGGTAAGTGAGGGGGAGGTATTTAGGGGGGTTTAGGTTGAGGAGGGGGGGGTTTAGAATAAGGAACGGGGTTAGAATGCGGAGGGGAGTTTAGAATGAGGAGGGAGGTTGAGGAGGGGGGTTTAGAATGAGGAGGGAGGTTGAGGAGGGGGGTTTAGAATGAGGATGGAGGTTGAGGAGGGGGGTTGAGGTTGAGGAGGGGGGTTGAGGATAGGGGGGTTGAGGTTGAGGAGGGGGGTTGAGGATGAGAAGGGGGGTTGAGGAGGGGGGTTGAGGAGGGAGGATGAGGATGGGGGGGTTGAGGAGGGGGGTTGAGGATGAGGAGGGGGGTTGAGGAGGGAGGTTGAGGAGGGGAGGTTGAGGAGGGGAGGTTGAGAAGGGGGGTTGAGGAAGGAGGATGAGGATGGGGGAGGGGGTTGAGGATGGAGGGTTTGAGGAGGGGGTTGAGGAGGGAGGATGAGGATGGCGAGTGGAGGAGGGGGTTGAGGATAGGGGGTTTGAGGAGGGGGTTGAGGAGGGAGGATGAGGAGGGAGGTCGAGGAGGGGGTTGAGGATGAGGAGGGAGGTTGAGGATTTTGCTTCAAAGTTCTTTATTTGAATTTTTTTTTCCCCCTGAAATTCCCTTCTTAAAATGACGTGCGTGTTATACGCCGGTGCGTGTTATATGCCGATAAATACGGTATTTATTGTTATCAGAGGCGCTTTTGCACTCATTGTAAGGGCCGCGTTGATCTCCTTTTGGGGCTTATTGCAAGCCTCTCCCCTGACGTACCTTGTGTCCTATGAGCACCGTTGGCACTCCTTGTGAGGTGCGCGGTGAAGGCCTTTGTTGTTTATTGCGATACGGTGGTGTTTTTTTTATCTGAATATGTATTTTTTCATGATAATTAATTAATTAACGAAATCACAAATTAATATACTTTACCTATTTGTAATTATTATATGCAGCAAGCAATGTGCTGAAGAGCTAACAATCTGTTGTGATGTTCCTGCAGCAGCCAATGTAGATTTGCACTGTTGTTGAGCTGTCAGTATGTAAAACAATTTAATTTGTTTCTTGAGATAAAGAATTGGGATTTAAAAATTTGGGGGCTGTTTACAAATTGCTGAAATTTGAGTCACTGAATTCTCTCAATAACATTTATTATGGTGTAACACAGCCAGGTAAGGTTCTGCCACAGGGGCTGCCAATACATCCAATCTAGGGACTGCAAGCTCTATATGTGTTTTTTTCCCACAATAACATATCATACATTTTCCTTAATTTTCATTTACTATGCATTGTATGTGTCTATATATTATTGTGTATCTTTAACATGTATTCCCATGGCATTTTAATCTTGTACTCTCGTCCCAAAGTTAATGTATTACTTTCTTGTATTACCGTACTTTACCAAGATGGACAGGTCATAGCATAGAAGTCAGACAAATTGCAGTCCACTGGAGAAGGAACTAGCATGCCACTCCAATATCTTTGCCAAGATAACCTTATGGACAAGCACAACTAGAAACAAACAAACAAAATTACACTGGAAGAAGAGACCTAAGGCACATATTTTTTTAAAATATTTTATATTATATATATATTATATATATTATATATAACTGTAAATATATAATGAGAGATGCCCAATGTCAATAATGGGGTTAGAGATGTATTTATTTATTTTTGCACCAGGGACATCCATTCACTAGCTCCGCCACTGATACCAGCTGAACAATTTAAAATGCTACAAAATAATGCTGTGAAAATGTTGCTTGTCATGCCAACACATTTGAGTAAATTATATTTCATAAGGTATTTTTATTAATCTGCAAATGATGTAATCAAGGACAGTCATATAAAACAAGCACCTTGAATGATATATAACTATATATTGCTAATGTCATATGATCATTATTGTTAGCTTCCTCTCTCTTCTATCTAAAACTTGAATTTACATATAGGTTGTGACATGTACATTGTGATAACTGAATTTAGGAACTTTATTAAGTAGTCTGGCAACAGCTTACATCTGTAGAACTAGAATGTGTCTGTTATTAATTTATCAATATGGATATTATGACTTGGAATTACATATTGAGATCCATATATATTTTATTACCATCTACCATCACTGTCTGACCTCCAGTTTGTGGAGTGACAGTTACTTCCAGGCTAGCGCTTCTGCTGCTTTCTGCCCCCTGGGACTCCTCCTCTGAGGTGCTGGAAGCATGGGCCTGGCTTACTCGAAAGTCCAGAGAAAAAAACTGCATGACCCAGGCCCTTCAGCAGCAAGGGATATGAAGCACTGCTCTAGCCCCTGAGGGGGCAAGTGGTCCACATACAAATAGCACCAGAATAATGCATAGCAAGTTAATGCAGAGAATGGTCCTCATGTAGACATGGTAGTGTACTGCCCTGGATCAGCGGTGATAATGATTCCTTGATGAACCCTCTGACCACCAGGCACTGGAGAAGCAGGATCAGGGGCATCATGGCCATCGACTTTATCAGCACACTTCCACTGTAAGCCCCTGTGCAACTTCCGATGAGCTGACAGCAGATTCTAGGTGTTCCAAGGAGGCCCTCTTCCTATTTATCCTATACTAGCGACTTGCCCGTCAAAAAATGACGGCAATAAGATTGTAAGACAGGTAATGGTGTTTGGTTGAGACATTAATTTTGTTGGTGTTCCGAGATCCTTCGGCGCTCATCGCGATCCTCGCGCTGAGCGCCTTAGGCCTTTGGCGCTCATTGCAAGGATGTTGGTTGTTTGTGTGCTATGAGAAGCGTTGGCTGTGTTTTTTTGTATGCTAGTGAAATAATGAATAAATGAATATACTTTACCTATTTTGTAGTAATCTATGCAGGAAGCATTGTGTTGAAAAGCTGACAATCTGTTTTGATGTAGCTGCAGCATACAATGTCGGTTTTCACTGTTGTGTGGCTGCTGTGTAAGTGTCAGCAATGTGTGCAGTGTGTAGTGTAAATAGTGTGCGTGCACAAGGAAAATCCATTAGGGTAGCTGTGTATTTCCGCATAGTGTAAGTTAGTGTTGTAAAATGGCGGTAAAATTGCTGTGGATCATTTTGCTTCCTTTTTAATAGTGTATCTTGGACCTCGTACGGCTTTTTCGGAAAATCCTTATGTGTTTCGTGGGGTTTTGCATGCTTAGGGTCCTGTAGCCTTGTTTTCGTTTTTTTCGGCGGCCATTTTTTCTGTCGCTTAGTGGATTTTCGAGTGTCTAAACTCTTGAATTTGTACTTAAATTGATGTGTAACTTGACTTGCAGAGGTCCTGGGTGCCCCCCCTTGCTGTAGGTAAGCTTTGTATGTGTTTGTTGTGTGTATTTATCAGCGGCTAGTATTTGTGGCTGCTAATTCCGTTAATTTTGCAGTGTAAATCCCGTCATAGGGATGAGCGCCTATGGCGCTCATCAGCAGTGCAAAGAGCGCCTTTGGCGCTCCTTGCCAGCAACTGTGTCCCTCGCTTTGCAAGGGCCGCCGCGTTAGCAACGGCTTTTGGCAAGCCGCACTGCTGACAACTATATATGTGATCTAATGTTGGGCACCTTCTTCTTACATTGGTGTGAGCTTCAACCTCATGGAGAGACTGCATTTACAGCATTTTCTTTTATATGTGGTCCCTCTCCTCAAAACTTGGGGCCCTCCTCCTGGTGCCAAAGAAGGGACTGTAGTGCTGCCCTAATGCAACGTTTCCTGATGTAGTGATTCTTAAAGCAGCACTCAAATTTATGATATTGTATCTTTATTTAGTATTAGCAATCTGACTTCTAATATTTCTTCTTCTTTATTAAAGTGTAATGGTATTGGTAAATATAATTATAATTGTTACAATTTTCATTGTGCATATTATCACATTCCATGAAGCATTGAATACATGTGACGTGCTCACACTTTCATATGTTTACATTTTGCCATGTTATTTTTGTTTTACATATCATTAATGGACTTTTGCTAATCACAGTCTTGACAACCATCAATATAAGTGATTGTGAGAAATTTCACTCTTGCTCAACAAGAACCGCTGCCTAAAATGTTGTTATTTAATCACGCATACTTGACCCATGAAACACACATGCACCCACTATTTGCAATTAGTAAAGGGGTGAATATGACATAGATACATTGTGTATCATCCCTTATTACCACACCAAATTATTATACATGAGATTTAGTAAATCATGTGTCGACAGACATTAGTTATTATAATGCATGACTTGCCAAGGTAGATCACACAGCCTTTAGTATATTCCCCTCATTGCATAGGAAACATTATTTGCTTAGCAGCTACTTTGTCAAAGTTGCTAAATATCCTTTCAATGATCCTCTGTTATACATATGTCATAATACATAGCTTTAAGATGCATTTCAAGATCAAGGTCTATGACTAATTTAGTTTGTTAAGACAAGGAAGGAGGGATTACCTTAACCCTCCCTGAGGACATATTTGCATGCTATGGTGACAGAGCGTTGCATTCCAGTTTCCATATCACTGGCTACTTATGATAGTGCATGACCTAAGCAAGGCCCAGTTGGTATATGCACATAAGGGTTTATACACAATCACCTATTAAATACAATGATTAGACACAAATTACTTATTGGGGGATAACTAGCCACAGTTTTTATTGGTAAACACAAAATGACATAATAACCATAACAATAAAAAAATCAACTTAACCACGTGAGGTGAGGAGCCTTGCCAGAGACAGTACACCCTACGCCCTGAACCCTTATCCAGGGCCTACCATGTTGGAACATCAGTAACACCGTAGGGTAGAATCTCACCCACTCTACCATTGTCCTGGTGACTCCACCCGCCACTGTGACAACAACATAAACATAATTAGATAACGGTAGCATGACTTTTGGTGCCGTCATGTGAGCGCCCACAAAGGCTGACAAATGCGCACACCCACACCAGTGCAGCAGTACAGCACTCTGCACTCACCCTCTCCTCCCCCTACTTCTCCAGCTCTCCAATACTGAATAGTCACCCTCTCCCCAAGTACTCACCCCCCAGTATTCACCCTCTCTTCCCCCACTATTCACCCTCCTTTGTACTCACCCTGTATTCCCCAGTACTCACCCTCTCCTCATTTCACCCTTCCAGGTACTCAACCTCTGTCCCTCCGGTACTCAACCTCTGTCCCTCCGGTACTCACCCTCTCTCCCCAGCTCTCTCTCTCCACTCTACTCACTCTGTCTCTGCCCCTAGAACCCACCCTCTAACCCCAGGTCTCTCTCCCCCAGTATTCACCCTCTCTCCTCTAATAGCAGACGCCCTGTTTTCGGCCACGCTGGTGTGAGTGCGCGCATTTGTCAGCGTGCACATGACGTTGCTCATGTCTTGTGCTCCCAAAAGTTGGGGTGCCGTAGATAACATATAATATACACGTAAATAATATATCCAAAACAACAAGTGCTTAAGGCATCCTTTAAACAACAATACTGGCATAATGGTGGAAATTGCGCCAAAAGAGCCTATAAATGGCTCCACCTTCCCCAGCTAGCCAACTCCTAATCATACCCGGTCCTGCCAGGTCAAGCGGCCCCTCCTTCCATCCCCAGGACTCCTGGGGTGGCTTTCGGGCGCTTCATTTCTTAGTTAACTAAACCCCACAGATACTGTACAGATAGTACTAAGGTGTTTATTTGACTGATGAATTTATGTTTGTTTTTGGTCATCTGTCATTTACCTCTATAATTATAGGTAGTTGGAGATAGCACTAGCAAGTCAGAGCATTACCAACATAGCAATGTATGAAGGACAATTAAACCGTGTTTCTAGAGGTGAGGGTAACAGTACTGTTAAAGTTGGCTGTAATGCCACAAACATTATAGCATATATACAAGTTTCTACATTTTTTATTATTGTTATTTATTGTACTTATGTTAATATACACTCTCTAACACATTATTTAGACACTGAGCCACTTATTAAATAAGTTATTAAATCACTCATTTACGTGGCATGGACAGAGCTCCTGGAATAATCTATTAAAATAATTAACTCTTTTTTTGTTTTTAAGTTTGGCAAATATTCACAATGGAGAACATTTCATATGCTAGGTTGGAGCAGGAAGACCAATTTTAAAGTATTTGGAAACCATGGGCAGAGAATAATATTATAACACATTTTGGTAATAATCATCGCTTTTATATAAGGTTAAAAATAAGATCTTTTGTATCTATTTTTTATTCTATGTCTATGTATAATTTGTTAACGTTTATTTTCTGTAAGTATAAGAAAACATAAAAAACTCCTATACAATTTATAAAATGTATGTATAAGAAATATTTTTAAAGAAATTATATACAATTTATAAAATGTAGATTTTTTTATAACCAAATACAGTGTATATAATCCAGAGAAAACCGATTTTTTTTTAATTGAGACAACATGGTTCACCCACATAAGGTAGAAATAGCTAACACCTATTTTGTTGTTGTTGTTAATATTTAGTCGTGTCAGACTCTCCATGGCCCTATGGCTCGCAGCATGTGAAGTTTATTTTTTGTATGGTTGTGCTTATCCAGAAGGATAAGCACAAGATACTGGAGTGGGTTGCCAGTTCCTTCTCCAGTGGACCACGCTTTCTGCTATGATCTGCCCATCTCAGGTGACCCGACATGGTATAGCTCACAGATTCATTGACGTATACAAGTCCCGTCACCAAGACAAGGTAGTAATCCAGAAGGAAAACACCTATTTACACATCCATAATCAGAAAAATCAATACATCTGATTTACTTGGGGCTACAACATTCAATACAGTACTTTGCATTTTTATATTGTTTTGAAAAGACTGGTATAGCTCACAGATTCATTGACGTATACAAGTCCCGTCACCAAGACAAGGTAGTAATCCAGAAGGAAAACACCTATTTACACATCCATAATCAGAAAAATCAATACATCTGATTTACTTGGGGCTACAACATTCAATACAGTACTTTGCATTTTTATATTGTTTTGAAAAGACTGTTTATCATTTAATACAGATTTAACTTCCTCCATTGTTTCTACAAGTCTATGACTCATCTAGTGTTTCAAAGAAAGTGGCTAATTTGACTTTCACTGGAAACTTTTATACGTGCGGTGGTTTGGTGATTTATAACTTCAGTTGGATCAGTGAGCTGTATTCACTAAGGTGGGAGGTTTCTCATTTGTGACTTTATACATTTACCCATGTTGACTATGGGGGAGAGGAGGGGCTAAGTTATGAAGAAAGACTAACCAAATTAAACTTATTTTCTGTAGAAAAAAAAGGGATCTAAGAGGGGATATGATTACCTTATATAAATACATCCAAGGTCAGTGTAAAGATTTGTCAAGGGAGCTTTTTGTGCCAAGAGGTTTTCAACTGACACAAGGACATCCTTTGAGGTTAGAAGTAAAAAGATTCCACCTTAAAGAAAGAAAAGGGTTCTTCACAGTAAGGGTGGTTAATCTGTGGAATACTCTACCAAAGCAGGTGTGACAGCGGATTCAATAGATAACTTTAAAAAGGGATTGGATATATTGTATAATAAAAAGGGTAGTCAGGGTTATCCTGGTTAATTAGAGAGGGAGTACTGATCCAGGGATGAATCCGTTTGCCAGTATCTGGGGTCAGGAAGGAATTCATTTTTTCCCTTTTGAGACAATTGGCAAAGTTTCACTTGGGAGGGAGAGGGGGGAAGAGACACAGGGGAGAGAGAGGGGGGGGACACAAGAAAGGGGCACAGAGGGCACACAAGAGGAGGACACAGAGGGTACAAGTGGGACACAGGGGGCAGCACATTTCCTACCCTCGGCTTATACTCGAGTCACTAAGTTTTCCCAGTATTTCGTGGTAAAATAGGTGCCTCGGCTTATACTCGGGTCAGCTTATACTCGAGTATATACGGTAGATATTGTGTTTTTTCAGCTAGAACTTGTTCAGTGGGAAAATTTCTAATTTCTCATTGTCATGTGAATATTGTTAACTTGTTAGCACACAGATATTGTGTACTGTATATTACTGTGAGAAAAATGTATGTAAACGTTGAAACAGTGAAAAGAAATGTATTTGTGTGAATAGAAACCCTTATAAAATCTGTGGGAAAAAGAAAGTTAGACTTGAAGGTGGATAAGAATCAACACGACCCATCTGATTTGCTCATTTTAGCCTCCTTAACATATTGGCTTAGTTAATATACAAGATAGTGTGATGCTTATCCCAGACATGATAAAATTCCTTAATTGTGTTTGACTCTGTTACTTCCACTTACTTAATACTATTTCTGTAAAGTAGTACTTCCTAGCCTTCCAAATTCAAAGTATGACCTCTTGTCTTCCTTCTGGAACTTTATTAATTCCTTTTATATATTTGAAGGTTTCTACCATATTATCTCATCTCTATAATCTCTCTATATATTTTCAGGTTACAAAGTATATTCTTATTTTAGTTGGTACCATGTGCCATCTATTCATTATCTTAAAATACAATTCCCCGAGGGAAACATTTTTTATATATTTCTCAGTGATAGATAGGGCCTCATGCCATATACTGTTTTACCAAGATTGGTTTATATCTTTTTCCCACTGTTTCATTTTGACTGTTTTGTCTTGGCCCAATTGAGATCTTAATATATCAAAACATTTCCATATCAGGTGAGCTTTATTCTTTAAAGAGGTCAATTTTTCAAAACGATGATTTGAAGTATTGTTGGAGAGACTGTGGACAAGTTGGTTCGCACCTCCATTTATGGTGGGAATGTCCATTGATATATGAATTTTGGTTAGAATGAATAAAAAAAAAATCTTCAGATATTAAAGTAACAATTAAACCTTTATCAGAAACAATAATTCTTAATATTTTCCCAGAAGAAATCTCCAGGGAATTTAGAGCATTCCTACTACAATTTATAATAGTGGCAACATGGCTCATTGTAAATAAATATAAATCTTCCTCGATGCCCTCAAAATTATGGTAAATAGAAATCGCCTTAGAAAGGGGCTTCCAAAATATGGGAGAAATTAGGATTCCTCCAATATAATGGAGATTATGGGATACATTTCTAAACCAGAATTATTTATTAAAATATAAAATTAATTGAATTCAGGACTTCCCTTAAAGAAGCCCTGGGGATTATGAATCTGGAATTTTGTGACTCCTTTTTTTTCTTATCTCTTTTCTTCCTTCCATTAAATAGAAGTAACGCTTAACTTATCTAATTAGATGTTTATTCTTGCAACCATAATGACTGTAAACAAATTGGACGGAAACTCATCAGAACTTAGATCGAAAGATCTATAGTGTTATGGTATTTAGTAAGAATGAAATCTTGAATTTGTCTATTTATGTATATATTACACTTGATGAGTAACAATTTTTAAGACGTGAATTACTGCCTTTTTTTTTATTATTATTTTTTTATGCATCTATGTATTTTTGTCTTGCTGTAATTAAAAAAATGTTTTTAATAAAAAGAAACAAAAAAAGTATATCCTTATAAGTTTTGTGTTTTAGATCATGCACCATTGTTTGCCCTTTATTAAGGAACTGAAAACAGTTATTATGTTAGACATTATTGATTATTTTTAAGAGTATCTATCTCCTAACACAATATAGTTATTTATTCAAACAATTATAAAATGTGAAATATCCATTATCTGTCAACTACTACCATCCGCCTTTTATGCACAACCTCCTCCTCCAGTGAATGAAGCCCATTTCACTATTCATTGTTGCTTTTGCATCCCCCTCATTCTCCTAGATTATGAAGAGCCACTAAAGTATTAAAACTGCTCTGTGCCATGATGTAGATCAGTTAAATCAAGTATAAAATGTATAAAAACATTCTAATTTGAAGCTCTTTTAACTGTTTTATTGTTGTTTTAAAATGCTGCTGTGCCAATTTTATAGCACTTAGACTGTTTATTTTGAGACAGCCGCACTACTTATCGGCACATTCCACCAGTTCCTGAATGGACCAAAAAATATAAGCTCTCCTTAAATGCTCATATTTGTCTTAACTGCATTAACAAATTCTACATTTTCCCTTTGAGGTTAATATGTCTAAAAATGAATAAGATATCATCTTTTGATGTCAGCAAACATTGCAATTTAAGTGTGCTTTGATTTTTGGTTAATTGCAGAAATTACCAGGGTTTTAGAATCAACTTTGTTGCATAAAACAATTTCAAATAGCAAAACTTACATCAATTTGAAAAATACTAAAACGTTTTTTCACTTAGTTCTCAATGCTCTGTTTCATCATGTAGAGCAGTATTAATTAATTCTATATATACCATTAGTGCATTTATAGCTCTTTGTTTTATCATCGTGCTCTGTTTGTTGTCATTTGCGTAATGGAATGGCGTAATTGATCCTTCATTGTATCATTACGGAAAGTGTTGGCATGTTACAAGTAAAGAGGAATAATGCTGATGTAGATAAATTCACATATAAGAATAGTTTATACTGGTTTTTACCCAGCATGGGGAATAGTCCCAGAGGTCATATGTTTAAATTTTCCTTATTCCATGTGGCCATAAACAGGCTGTGGTCAAACAAGCACACAAATTTATACCAGTTCCAGTTGTTTTTTCATCTTGTATTACCAGCCTAATGGGCCACTCCATCAATAATACTGGTAATAAGCTTTGATATATGGTAACGGGGGAAGGGGGGGGTGTGGATTGTTGATGATGTTCTAAACTAAGAAACAAATATGCAAAATGTTTTTCTTTTTTGTCATCAACATAATTTCATTGAGTTTTTGCATCCTATTTTACTTACATTTATGACATATTTTTTGAGTTCTCAGAGTGAGTAGGAAAATTTTAAAATATTGAAAGTGGTATAAGGAGGATACCTGTATTGGCTAACTGATGAGAAAAACAAAGTGTTCTTTTGGAGCACTACAATGTCTTTAATTATGTTCACCTAAGTACGTAAGATAGAGAGGTACTAAAACCTCATTTTGTTCAATATTTGGTATAATATAAATTATTGAGCTTTTGTGTAATATATTATTGTTGTTGCCATGCTTGCAGACAAGGCCTCCACTTCTGGATTTATATTTGCATATGCTAATAAGATGGCACATAACCAACATAGCTCTGGCAAACTTGCAGGTGCTTCTAATGCCTAAGAGATATCATCCATACAACATCAACCCTGCCAATGTTTAAAAGTATGCTATAAAGGCAGCACAAGTCATTACATATTATAAAATAAATTGCATGTAGCATAATGAAAGCTGTATTAGCCAAAATATATTATTGGCATTTTCCTCTGCTTGTAGAGATAACCATGTTACATAGTCTTCAGAGGCAGCAAGCTGTGAAACTCCATATTTCAGCTTATAGTGCAGGAGCCAGAAATAGATGACTTCTGTCAGACTGTGTGCACTAATAAAATATTCCTTTAACTATAATCAATAAATGACACAACCTTATTGTATGCACAAATGTTCAATGCATGTGGAGCTCCCTATAAGGTATGTCCTACAATAAAACACTACCTCTGTGCCTTACCTTTACAATCTTATCTGTTGGTCTCCTATCATTACATTATCACACAGCTTTAAATGAGGCAGCAGGGAAGGGGTTACCTGAGATAAAGTCATTGTGGAATCACACACAGCTCATGTTTATATTTAGGGCTGGCTTGGGTTTTATTTCTTTTTAATGCCTCCTTGGGTAAACTCTACACATGCGTATCTAGTCCAGGGGTTACTGTAGTGTAAAAAAGAAAGGAATTCCTTTAAGTTCCCCTGGCAACACAAAATTACATTCTCACATAGTCTTTCAAATATAACAACCTCCTGGAAAGAATTTACCAATCTAACAGGTTATTATAAATGGATATAACTGAGCTAATATTTGCCCGATTTAATAGTTCTAGAAATGAATAGTAGTTTGTGAACAAACAAAATAAACTCGGAAAGGCTGAAATCTGATAAGAAATAACTTTTCCATCTTGTCTGCCCTGAACTGATTGTTGATCTTTATGTTTTTATCCAAGCTCTTTATTGATCTAAAGAATGCCTACATTTTATGTTTTATTCTAAAATTGTGCTTTTTATATTATCTTATTACCAATTTCCCATAACCCGGCTTTCATCTTGCTTCATAACAATGGTTTATGGTTTATCATTTTCTTTCAAGATTTCCAGATTATGCATTGTAAAACCCTTTGAAAGATTACATACTCCCCTGATTATTTGAACATGTGTATAATCTGTGACAAAATGTTATATTTTGTATGGATAATCAATTCTTCAATTACTCAAAATTCAATGGTCTCTATCTACCAACGTGAGAGGTTCCTCAAAATTAGCACTCTCACATTGTTACATAGGGATTACTCCATACCCCAAAAAGTCGCCAAACAGAATAACTTAAAAGACCACTGGAAAAAACTGTAAAGAAGGTAACAAAATAAAAAAAATACCATGTATGCAAGAGAGGTAAGTAAATAATTCTATAGAAAGTCATATATTTAAAAGGCTCTGATTGTTTCATGTGGGATCTCATCCATGACTGCTAGTTTGAAGAGGATGTTCTAACAGAAGTCAATACAGATCATACCTGTGTCTACTGTCCTACACACTCCTCTTACGTTTCTAATGCTTTTAAAAGCAAAGACAAAATAGCCTTCACCGTTATGCTAAACTGAATACACTAGTTAAAAATGTAAGGTTGTAATTATTTATTTTGCACACTACTATCAAGTCAAGTTCTTCAAAAAGTTCTTCAAAAAAGCATATTATACATATGACATTTTAGTGGCCTTTTAAGAACTGGAGAGTTATTTTCTCAATGGAGTGGTGCATACGCCTGATGACCCAAGTGAAAAAAGGCGAGGCAAGGTTAGTGGTCTCAAAGCACATCCTCACAAGAGAAGCCCTTCTTTTGATTCATGAACATGTACTTTGACAAATAAACTCAGCATAAACGTATTCTATCGAAGCAGTGGTGGAGCCAGTAAATGGAGGGCTCCAGTGCAAAATAATTTGGAGCCCCCATTACAACTTCTCCTTCCTTCCCGTTGCAATGCTGATCTTCCCCTCTCCTAATGCCAAGTTGATGGCAGCAGCAGTATCCTGTTGTGGGCCCTGGTGCTTTGCATCGTCTGCATCATCAGAAGATCCTCCACTGTGTCAAGATGCCTATTCTTCTAATAATATTTTACATATGACTGTAAGGGATCTATACAATTTGACTAGTTAAAATCCCCATTGAGCTTTTAAACTGAATTAATGTTTTTTAACTTTGTCTTCCAATTCCAAAGTACCAATTAAAAGAACCTCCTGGATCTGTTGAATGTCCCAACAGAACTTTTAAGCACTTCTTAATAAAATAAAGTACAGTGATATATAGGCATATTATATTCCTAGTTGCCAAATCCATTCCTTAAGATATGCTAACAGGACAGAATTCCAGTACATCTCCACATAAGCACAGGTGGTTCAATCAAATTGAGTCAATGAATTACCATCTGCGGGCCATCATCAAGGATCATCTGCGGGCCATCGTCAAGGACTTGCATATATATTACACTTGGCTAAGAAGGGGGATCCTCAAAAGAAGGAGGTCATATACTCTTTATTTTGTTGTAAAACATTATTAAGAATGCTTGCTTATCACCTAGCTTGAAATAAACCTTACATTAAGAAAAAAACTACGCAAGAGTTCCCAGTACAACATATACACCAACCAGTATATTGCAGGGTATGGATCAAAGAGGGTGCTGAGTGAAGGGACAGGCAAGTACATCATCCCACATCCCTCCAGTAAGCATTTTACCACCGTCTGCCACTGTCCACTTAAACCTGGAGACATCCACAGGAACTATTATTATACTTTCTCTTTTCCTTTTACTACCCCTTATTATTCCTTATCCCTCTTTCTTTCCCTTCACTTCATCTCTCTCTTCTTCCTTGTACTCCACTCATCCTCGTACAACTTTTCTCTCCTCCTCATCATCTTTCATCCCATCATTCATATTCTGTATTATCTCAACAACTAACCATTAATGTAAAAATAAAGCCAGTTGTTCAGATGAAAAGACATATGTAAATAAAAAGTGACAGAAAAAGCTTTAGATTGTGTTTTGCCAGATGCTTGCTTGTCCTGTCATATTATATCCTAGTCAATAGGTTTACTATTAATTAAATGCAGTATTGGCTAACTAAAAAAAAAATATTAATGACCTTTTCACTAATTTGCCTTACTTGGCAAGTTAAAATAGACAAAAAAAAAAAAAAAAAGGTTAAAATAGAAGAGCAACAGCAACAGCTTTTTTTGAGTCAATGTCATTATTGTAAACTTTAGATAATTCAAGATTTATTTTTTTCACTATATATGAAGTTCTGTATCTTTATAACCCGTATATAATACAAACCATGGATTGTGAGGACAGTAAAAATGTGTGCTGCTCTCAGATGAGAGATAAACAACGGTATCACTCCTCTGTACATTTGCAGAGTCAAAGAACTGAACAAACCCGCCCCCTTGTGTAACCAGAGACTGGGTGTATCATGCTGCTTTCACATGTGGATTAAAGGCAGGAATGTACAGTAATTGTTGTGTACAGAGTAACTTTTATAAGTCTACCACTGCATAGAATTTGATGACAGATAAGAACCAATAGGCCAGTATAGTCTGTCCCATTTACTTTATGGCTTAAAACACTTCATATCAAACACTTTTTCAAATCAATTGATTGCAATTAGATTTATCTATTCTTTATACAATCATTGGTTTCTTTTGTAGTGTCCCTTTAATTAGTGTAACAAATTTAGATATTTTAGTATTAGTTGTGCAAGTAATGTAATAGGTTATATTACATAAGATTTGGTGTGGAGAGTGTCTACCTGAGGGGGAGTATTTGTCGGGAGAGGGGGGGTCAGAGTGAATATTTGACCTGTGCTGGGCCCCAAGATTTAAAGTGAGTGTATGGTTGCTAATGCAAAAGCTTCATGCCAAGAAAATGTGGGAGATAGGACTATTAGTAGTTATTGAGAAATATACACTTTGATAAGATGATTTCCATGATTGGGCAGTGCTATAACCTATAGAGAAGAGATATTTGTAAGCTTAATTTAATGCCTATATTCAGAGACATTTTTTATAGTGGAAATTAATTGTAACATGGAATTATTGTTGGTAGATTTTAATAGAGGAGAAAAGAATCGCCCAAAGTATTGTTATATACATGCTGTATTTACTACACATGGAAATGGTGGAAAACATGAACAAGACTTAATAACTGGAGGTCATACCTACCCAGAAACTAACATACATGATACAAACAGTGCAAGGAATGGAGGTTTTTGAGTGCATTTATTGATTGTTATATAGCCTAAGCTATACTAGGTCATACTAGAATGAGGCTATATTAGAGATCCAGTGATCAGGAATAGTGTTGATATAGAGCCTCATCAAATTGGGGCTACGCTGTAGGCTCGAATTTTACATTTTACGGCTATTAACTTAGCCCCGTAACATTGCTTGCAGCGGACTTGCATGTTAACACGCAGGACGGACAAAAATAGGCTACGCGTTGAGCAACCTTGAACTTCGCGCACTTAAATCCTTTGATCTGTCATGCACGTAACAGCTACTTGTTCAATTCAGTTATTAAATTGCAACGTGGCCACTCGCAAGCAAGCGCGTAACACGCAAATGGAGCCAAAGGCCCCAAGGGGGGTAAAGTCCAATATGTAGCACTTCGTAGGCAAATAAAAACACACTACTGTACATTTATTATAAGGGAAAGTGATGTTAGGTCTCAAGCCCGCAAATCGGTTCCGAAAGATACTTTATTTCATATTTATATTTTGTGTTATATCGGTCCCTGCAATCAATGTGTAACGACATATACTGTAAGTTGGAGCCCCCATTGCAACTTCTCCTTTCTCCCCGTTGCAATGCTGATCTCCCCCTCTCCTAATACCAAGTTGATGGAAGCAGCAGTATCCTGTTGTGGGCCCTGGTGCTTTGCATCGTCTCCATCATCAGAAGATCCCCCACTGTGTCAAGATGCCAATTCTTCTAATAATATTTTACATATGGATCTATACAATTTGACTAGTTAAAATCCCCATTGAGCTTTCAAACTGAATTAATGTTTTTTAACATTGTCTTTCAATTCCAAAGTACCAATTAAAAGAACATCCTGGATCTGTTGAATGTCCCAACAGAACTTTTAAGCACTTCTTAATAAAATAACGTACAGTGATTTATAGGCATAGTATATTCCTAGTTGCCAAATCCAATCCTTAAGATATGCTAGCAGGACAGAATTCCAGTACATCTGCACATGAGCACAGGTGGTTTAATCAAATTAAGTCAATGAATTACCATCTGCGGGCCATCATCAAGGATCATCTGCGGGCCATCATCAAGGACCATCTGCGGGCCATCGTCAAGGACTTGCATATATATTACACTTGGCTAAGAAGGGGGATCCTCAAAAGAAGGAGGTCATATACTCTTTATTTTGTTGTAAAACATTATTAAAAATGCTTGCTTATCACCTAGCTTGAAATAAACCTTACATTAGGGAAACAACTACGCAAGTGTTCCCAGTACAACATATACACCAACCAGTATATTGCAGGGTATGGATCAAAGAGGGTGCTGAGTGAAGGGACAGGCAAGTACATCATCCCACATCCCTCCAGTAAGCATTTTACCACCATCTGCCACTGTCCACCTAAACCTGGAGACATCCACAGGAACTATTATTATACTTTCTCTTTTCCTTCTACTACCCCTTATTTTTCCTTATCCCTCTTTCTTTCCCTTCACTTCATCTCTCTCTTCTTCCCTGTACTCCACTCATCCTCGTACAACTTTTCTCTCCTCCTCATCATCTTTCATCCCATCATTTATATTCTGTATTATCTCAACAACTAACCATTAATGTAAAAATAAAGCCAGTTGTTCACATGAAAAGACATATGTAAATAAAAAGTAACAGAAAAAGCTTTAGATTGTGTTTTGCCAGATGCTTGCTTGTCCTGTCATATTATATCCTAGTCAATAGGTTTACTAATAATTAAATGCAGTATTGGCTAACTAAAAAAAAAAAATATTAATGACCTTTTCACTAATTTGCCTTACTTGGCAAGTTAAAATAGACAAAAAAAAAAAAGGTTAAAAAAGAAGAGCAACAGAAGTCCTATTTCAGCTTTTTTGAGTCAATATAATTATTGTAAACTTTAGAAAATTCAAAATTTATTTTTTTCACTGTATATCAAGTTCTGTATCTTTATAACCCGTCTATAATACAAAGCCATGGATTGTGAGGACAGTAAAAATGTGTGCTGCTCTCAGATGAGAGATAAACAACGGTTTCACTCCTCTGTAAATTTGCAGAGTCAAAGAACTGAACAAACCCGCCCCCTTGTGTAACCAGAGACTGGGTGTATCATGCTGCTTTCACATGTGGATTAAAGGCAGGAATGTACAGTAATTGTTGTGTACAGAGTAACTTTTATAAGTCTACCGCTGCATAGAATTTGATGACAGATAAGAACCAATAGGCCAGTATAGTCTGTCCCATTTACTTTGTGGCTTAAAACACTTCATATCAAACACTTTTTTCATATCAATTGATTGCAATTAGATTTATCTATTCTTTATACAATCATTGGTTTCTTTTGTAGTGTCCCTTTAATATAGTGTAACAAATTTAGATATTTTACTATTAGTTGTGCAAGTAATGTAATAGGTTATAGTACATAAGATTTGGTGTGGAGAGTGTCTACCTGAGGGGGAGTATTTGTCGGTAGAGGGTGGGTCGGAGTGATTATTTGACCTGTACTGGGCCCCAAGATTTGAGTGAGTGTATGGTTGCTAATGCAAAAGATTCATGCCAAGAAAATGTGGGAATTAGGACTATTAGTAGTTAATGAGAAATATTCACTTTGATAAGATGATTTCCATGATTGGGCAGTGCTATAACCTATAGAGAAGAGATATTTGTAAGCTTAATTTAATGCCTATATTCAGAGACATTTTTATAGTGGAAATTAATTGTAACATGGAATTATTGTTGGTAGATTTTAATAGAGGAGCAAAGAATCCCCCAAAGTATTGTTAGATACATGCTGTATTTACTACACATAGAAATTGTGGAAAACATGAACAAGACTTAATAACTGGAGGTCATACCTACCCAGAAATAAACATACATGATACAAACAGTGCAAGGAAGGGAAGTTTTTTGAGTGCATTTATTGATTGTTATATATCCTAAGCTATACTAGGACATACTAGAATGAGGCTATATTAGAGATCCAGTGATCAGGAATAGTGTTGATATAGAGCCTCATCAAATTGGGGCTGCGCTGTAGGCTACAATTTTACATGTTACGGCTATTAAATTAGCCCCGTAACATTGCTTGCAGCGGACTTGCATGTTAACACGCAGGATGGACGAAAATAGGCTACGTGTTGAGCAACCTTGAACTTCGCGCACGTAAATCCTTTGATCTGTCATGCCCGTAACAGCTACTTGTTAAATTCAGTTATTAAATTGCAACGTTGCCACTCGCGAGCAAGCGCGTAACACGCAAATGGAGCGCAAAGGCCCCAAGGGGGGTAAAGTCCAATATGTAGCACTTCGTAGGCAAATAAAATCTCACTACTGTACATTTATTATAAGGGAAATGATGTTAGGTCTTAGAATAATTAGCACAACATTCTCAAGCCCGCAAATCGGTCCCGAAAAATACTTTATTTCATATTTATATTTTGTGTTATATCGGTCCCTGCAATCAATGTGTTACGACATATACTGTAACTCGCATGTAGTAGAATATCATATTGACTGCTTTATTAATATTGCATTATATCTGGATTTCGGGTCCGATCGCAAACTGTAATTGAAGCACGTAGGACTTCGAAATCTACCCCTCCCCTTTTTCAGTGACGTAACGCTTACAATCTCTTTTTCCATTGGCTCCATCTGAACCCGTAACTACGTAATTGCTTAATTGTTTGCGTTAGAACAGGGGACCTCAGCGGACGCAAAATGATTTACGAAATATCCTCTCTCACTCGTAGCTTGCAGCCCTTTCCAATTTAATAGCAACGTAAGTAGGGCAAATTTCGACCCCGCAGCCGTTACGTGCTTCACGTTAGACTTACGAGGCTGGAATTTAATATGGCTAATAATAGCTAATGTTTAAGGAAGGAGCACTCCCTAAATATTGATCATAGCAGAGCTTCATTTTAACTCTTTTTCAAACTAAGGTTTTAGAGGACCAAAATGCATAAAGTACTAGAACCACTCCTTTTGGAAAAACGTCATATGTTTGTAAAAAAGTAACAAAATCAGTAGCTGTGTAGGTATAAATGCATTTTTATGTAAAATCAATATGTTAAGTAGGCATTGCTTGTGTCTGAAGGATTCCATGCTTGTATTTTCCACCCTTCCAGCTGACTTGGAGACAGATCATGAGTGTTCTCATAATTTATAGTATATTTTCCATAGTGGAAGGAGGATGGAGGGGGGTTTGTTGTTTCATTAGTGAATAGAGATAAGATTTCAGCACAACACTCATCCCTCCTCCCTCCCATGGGCTTGGTAGAGTATACTTGCAAGCCTTGCTTGTCCTGCCCTGAAAGGGAAGTAATGCAATCATTGCAGTGTATCCAAGGGTAGGGGTATATATAGCGAGTGTGTGTGTTCCAGGGTCTTCATGCATAGGGAATGCTTTGTGACTAGTTAGTGAGTGATATACTGGGATGCATTTAGTGTATGGGTGTATATATAGTTGACCAGGTGGTGGCTGGATATATTGTGACTCCTTATGGTAAAACGTGCTTATGGACATTTGCATGTGCATGTTAAGGGGATGTTTGAGAATAAGGGAGAAAACACTAAGAAACTGTTCAATTCTTGACCAAGGGAGGAAATGTGCAATATAAGCCATGAAATTGAAATAATCACCTCTACTTTTATGATCCCATATACCTTAGGTGGTTTACTGTCAAAGATAGTAGAAATAGTAGTGAAATGAACAATTCTTTACAGGCTGTTTCCTAAATTTACATGCCTTTTAATAAATATCTTTAAAGATGTAATTATATAATTCTACTCTTTAAATCCACAAAAAACACACATACAGATTACAGAAGAATGAGGGAATTGATAAAGCATTACTATCATACAAGGGAAATAACAAATCTTGCAAAAAAAAGCAGTTCCAGTTGCAAAAATTAAGGGGAAAAGGTTATTACAAAACTAAGAAAATCTTCAGACACTGTTAGCGTTTCTTTTTAACTCCACTTTTAATTAATTTAAATAAATATTCTTCAGAATATAATGCTAAGTAACACTGCTTTGTTAATACCAACTGATGAATTAAGAAATATTTCACTTAAATCCACTAGTATATAGTCTTATAGTTATGTTATGTTCCATATACTTCCGAAACAGCCAGTTTATCAAGATAATTTGCCTTACAAGCACACAAATATATTTATAGGCACATAAAAAAAGGACAACTGTAATGGTAATGTTATCTACAATCAAAATCTCATTCATAAAAAGAGATCAGGCCAGGTTGTCTACTTTTGGTAGTTCTCAAAATAATCTGCTGGATCCGATTCAACATTATAATTTGGTTCTTTCTGAAACAATTTTACATGTTACGGCTATTAAATTAGCCCCGTAACATTGCTTGCAGCGGACTTGCATGTTAACATGCAGGACAGACGAAAATAGGCTACATGTTGAGCAACCTTGAACTTCGCTCACGTAAATCCTTTGATCTGTCATGCCCGTAACAGCTACTTGTTCAATTCAGTTATTAAATTGCAACGTGGCCACTCGCGAGCAAGCACGTAACACGCAAATGGAGCCCAAAGGCTGCAAGGGGGGTAAAGTCCAATATGTAGCACTTCGTAGGCAAATAAAATCTCACTACTGTACATTTATTATAAGGGAAATGATGTTAGGTCTTAGAATAATTAGCACAACATTCTCAAGCCCGCAAATCGGTCCCGAAAAATACTTTATTTCATATTTATATTTTGTGTTATATCGGTCCCTGCAATCAATGTGTTACGACATATACTGTAACTCGCATGTAGTAGAATATCATATTGACTGCTTTATTAATATTGCATTATATCTGGATTTCGGGTCCGATCGCAAACTGTAATTGAAGCACGTAGGACTTCGAAATCTACCCCTCCCCTTTTTCAGTGACGTAACGCTTACAATCTCTTTTTCCATTGGCTCCATCTGAACCCGTAACTACGTAATTGCTTAATTGTTTGCATTAGAACAGGGGACCTCAGCGGAAGCAAACTGATTTACGAAATATTCTCTCTCACTCGTAGCTTGCAGCCCTTTCCAATTTAATAGCAACGTAAGTAGGGCAAATTTCGACCCCGCAGCCGTTACGTGCTTCACGTTAGACTTACGAGGCTGGAATTTAATATGGCTAATAATAGCTAATGTTTAAGGAAGGAGCACTCACTAAATATTGGTCATAGCAGAGCTTCATTTTAACTCTTTTTCAAAGTTAGGTTATAGAGGACCAAAATGCATAAAGTACTAGAACCACTCCTTTTGGAAAAACGTCATATGTTTGTAACAAAGTAACAAAATCAGTAGCTGTGTAGGTATAAATGCATTTTTATGTAAAATCAGTATGTTAAGTAGGCATTGCTTGTGTCTGAAGGATTCCATGCTTGTATTTTCCACCCTTCCAGCTGACTTGGAGACAGATCATGAGTGTTCTCATAATTTATAGTATATTTTCCATAGTGGAAGGAGGATGGAGGGGGGTTTGTTGTTTCATTAGTGAATAGAGATAAGATTTCAGCACAACACACATCCCTCCTCCCTCCCATGGGCTTGGTAGAGTATACTTGCAAGCCTTGCTTGTCCTGCCCTGAAAGGGAAGTAATGCAATCATTGCAGTGTATCCAAGGGTAGGGGTATATATAGCGAGTGTGTGTGTTCCAGGGTCTTCATGCATAGGGAATGCTTTGTGACTAGTTAGTGAGTGATATACTGGGATGCATTTAGTGTATGGGTGTATATATAGTTGACCAGGTGTTGGCTGGATATATTGTGACTCCTTATGGTAAAACGTGCTTATGGACATTTGCATGTGCATGTTAAGGGGATGTTTGAGAATAAGGGAGAAAACACTAAGAAACTGTTCAATTCTTGACCAAGGGAGGAAATGTGCAATATAAGCCATGAAATTGAAATAATCACCTCTACTTTTATGATCCCATATACCTTAGGTGGTTTACTGTCAAAGATAGTAGAAATAGTAGTGAAATTAACAATTCTTTATAGGCTGTTTCCTAAATTTACATGCCTTTTAATAAATATCTTTAAAGATGTAATTATATAATTCTACTCTTTAAATCCACAAAAAACACACATACAGATTACAGAAGAATGAGGGAATTGATAAAGCATTACTATCATACAAGGGAAATAACAAATCTTGCAAAAAAAAGCAGTTCCAGTTGCAAAAATTAAGGGGAAAAGGTTATTACAAAACTAAGAAAATCTTCAGACACTGTTAGCGTTTCTTTTTAACTCCACTTTTAATTAATTTAAATAAATATTCTTCAGAATATAATGCTAAGTAACACTGCTTTGTTAATACCAACTGATGAATTAAGAAATATTTCACTTAAATCCACTAGTATATAGTCTTATAGTTATGTTCTGTTCCATATACTTCCGAAACAGCCAGTTTATCAAGATAATTTGCCTTACAAGCACACAAATATATTTATAGGCACATAAACAAAGGACAACTGTAATGGTAATGTTATCTACAATCAAAACCTCATTCATAAAAAGAGATCAGGCCAGGTTGTCTACTTTTGGTAGTTCTCAAAATAATCTGCTGGATCCGATTCAACATTATAATTTAGTTCTTTCTGAATAAACACAAGTGCAGAAACCTGTAACTGAACCCAAGCGAGAAACGGTTGGCTTATTTCCCAGATGACACTGGTATATATGTAGATGTATTTATGTTAGTTTCGTTCCTGCAATGTTTACAGTGATTTGGAACCAAACAGAGGATTAGTGGCATAGACAAGAGAGCAGATACTAGAAATAACATATAAGGACGGCTGTACCCTAAAATGCCTGCAATCAAAACATCAGAATAGGACAATATAATAAATGCATTAAAGAAATAGGAGTAATAGAGCAGCATTGAATCAAATAGTGTAGTACATTTTTTTAATGAATTACACTCAATAGAGGGTTATTTGCAAGAGACAGAAATGTTCAGCTCAAGAAGAAATCCCAATATTCTAATTACTTTTTAAAATGAGTTGCAAACCCCCTTCATGGTCACAGGGACATGAGATTCTCTATTTTGTAATGTGTTTCTAGGTAATCTTGAAGTTAAAGGGACTTGGCAAGGGTACCAGTTATTGTAGAAATGTAAACATTACCAACAAATAATATTTGCAATTGTTCAACAAATCTAATTTAGGTTAAAATAATTGACTTCGAATGTAGATTTTTAGCCAGAAATTACCTTTTAGGATCCCCTCTCCTGCCTTATTTCAAGTCATTAATTGACTCCCATGCTGGTAGGGGGAGTAGAAGAAATGGGAAAGTGGAGCTTATAAGTAGAGGCTGTGAAAATGAGTAATAAATGAAAGCTTGGAAGGTAGAAGATGACTCATGAAACAAGTAAAGGAAATGTGGAGGAGAAAATGAATGTAGTGAATACAGTTCCCAGATCAGACTATAAAACTAGATGTACTATACTGCTTCCAAATTCCCAATACTGGAAGGTGGCCAGTTTACAATTATACAGGCTAAAGAAATTGAACAGGTAAATTGTATGCTTTGAACGAGACATATAAAGATCATGTTGCTATTATTCATTCCCAGATAATTATTAGTTATTATGAACATATAAGGTTATTGTTCAAGGAAGTCCCTTACCCCTTCTACAGATTGCTTAGCAGCTGAAGTTTGGAACAGATTATTTTCATGTAATGTATTTCCTTGTTCTGATTAAGCTAGTTTTATTTAAAATTACTTTCAATAATAATGTAATTGGCATATTAGACATATCTACCAAAGGGATTAAAATGCTATACATACATGGAGCCTCATTCAGTTGGCCTAATCGCAATTACTTGAACCCACATTGTAGCCCGTAAATGTTACTGATATTCAATTGGCTACATTTAGCAAGTTGCATTCCAATTGAGAGTTACAAGCTCAGAAGCACTGCACACATGTCAATAACGTAACTTCGTCCTATTCCCTCATCTAATGTTCCAAGCCCATAAATGTTACCAGTGACGCAAAATCAATATTCAATTAAGACGCAAAATCAATATTCAATTACAAAAATTTAACAAGCCCGCAATTGCCTTTAAACACGTAAATGGCGAATGTATCAAAAAATTATACGGGTACTAGATGGGACCCACTAAAGTAGATCCAATAAAATATGCAGGAAATTGTTGGAGAGGATGTACAAAAAATAGGCTCTCAGGCCCATATGTGGTGAGATTGTATGGAAATTCAAATCTTTTAGTCCACATGTCTTAAGAAAATAATTGAAATAGTAAAAATGCAATTAAAATTGTCTCCTGATTTGATCTTGTTCCACATTTTTCCAGAAAAGACCAGCTTTCATTTTAAATTTGTTACAATACAAATGTTTTTTACAGATAAAAGATTAATAGCACTTAACCGGAAAATGGCAACATTTCCATCTTGGATAAAAAAAAAAGATTTAGTTGATCGAAATTATTCTATTGAAAATGGTATGAATCCTGGTCAGAACTGGAGACTATGGGAACAATATATATCTTTGAATGGCTGATGTTGTTTCTCTTTTTCGAAAACAAAGTATAACAATTGTTATTTGATGTTACTTTTTAAACTGTAAATGCACATAACAATCTCATAGCGATGTCTGTATTTATGATGTTATGAATGTTGAGTAAATGTATTGCTTGTTTCTTTTTATTTTTTGTATGAAAATAAACATTTATTGGAAACAAAAAATAAAAAAATTAACCTACAGCCAAAATGTTGGGTTACAGGTAATTACGGCTTTCAATTAAATGAGGCTCATAGTGTATTCATTTTTAGAGTAATAAGGTTTAGACCTAAGGCATTTTAGGATGGGAACATGAAAAGGAGAGAGGAGGAGCTGTAACTTGGTTCTGGAGGGTGTACAAATCTAAATGAGACGATGGAAATATTTTTCTTTATCTATTTCCTTGTTCTGATTAACCAAGATTTATTTGAAAATACTTACATTAATAGGTTTAATGGGCATTTTAAACATATCGACCAAAGGGTTTAAAAAGGTTTAAGCCTAGGGCAGAAACACTGCCTCAAGTTGTTCTGGAATATTATGTCATATGCTGTGACATTTCTGTTTGCTTGTATGCCTGATTTACTATATATAAGTAAAAATGCACATACTTATGCTTCTATATTAAAGTATGTGGTAATCTTAGAATAGTTGTAACTTAGTTCTGGAGGGTGTACAAATTTATAAACAATTCCAAATCTCATGAGAGGTGTAAAGTCATCTCTCATTGGTCAACTTGATTTTTGCAATACTGTAGCAGTGCTTAGCAGTTTATTTGTGCAATACTTTTTAATAACACCAAATGCTCCTTCCCTTATTTGGCATTAAGGTCATAAATAAATAATTGTAAATCATTGTTTAGATGACATCGCAGAAACATAGACAAAGATAGATACGCAGAAAAGAACCAAAAAGGACCATCTGGCCTGCCCAATCTATCTGCCTAAAAAATGGCTTAAATTAACAAAAAGCCTTAGAAAAACCTTATGTTTATCCCACTTATGCTTAATTTTCGGAACAGTGTAAATACAGTAAAGAAGGGAACTTTAAATATGATGTGATGTATTAAAAGAAACTGGTACTGATTATTATTATTATTTTTATTATGTATAATGTTTGCAATACTATTTTGATGTACTTAAGTTCATTGACTGATTACTGTTCATTAAAACCAAAATAATCTACTCATGATGATCTGTCACTCATTGAGGGGCCACAAAACTTGGCTTCATGATAAAGTATTGATGACGTCTCCTGGGGAGTTTTGGCCTTTCCAGAAACTGTATATGGCTGTGGGAGCTTTTTTCACTACGTTACATTTTGATGTTAATCTTTAGCTCCCTCACATTATGACACTCAACCCATGTGTGAAAATCCTTCCTTGTCCCAAGAGATTTTAGGGTGGGACGTATCCAAACCAAGCTTTATGGATGAGAAACAGCTCTAGGAACCATTAGGAAATGAGAACGTCATAATTATTATAATGAGTTAAAACAATATTTTAACTGGGGAAATGAACCGCAATACATATATTTATATAAATATATTATCTTGGGGGACAATGGACATCCCTGATGGGTGCTATTGTGGATAGAGAATCTACCTGTTCTATTTGGTTGTTTAGTTGTTCTGTGACCCTATGGACTGCAGCACGCCAGGTACATATCTTATTCTCTGCTCCCTGAGCGCCATCAAGTTCATGTTCCTTGCTTCAGAGACCTCATCTATCCATCTCAGCCTTTGTCAACTCCTTCTTGTGCCTTCAATGGTTCCCAAAATCAGAATCTTCTCTAGGGAATCTAGCCTTCTCATGTTATGGCCAACATATTTGAGCTACAGGCTCTTGATCATGCCTTTTAGTGAACAGTTTTTCTTGATTTCCTGAAGTACTGGATCTTCTTGCTGTCCAAGGGATTCTAAGTATTTTTTGCCAAGAACACAATTCAAAGGCCTCAATTCGATGGCGCTCACCCATCTTTATGGTCCAGCTCTCACATCTGTATGTTACTACTGGGAATACCATAGTTCTAACTATGCAGCCCTTTTTTGATAGTATAATATCTGTACTTTTTACTAGCTTGTCCAAGCTTGCCATAGCTTTCCTCCCCATAAGCAAACTTCTTTTAATTTCAATCTGTTATATAGTATGGGCCAATTAAGTATGCAGAGACATCACTAATATAGTTTCCGTTGTGTGTAACGTTGGGCAGCGCATGTGCACAACGTCAACTATATTGACTGCTGTGCGCTGCTTGCAGCTCGAGCTGCGCTTTGCCCATGGCAAGGGGGGTGGGAAAGAATGGGATGGTCTCCCATTCCTCTCCGATTGCAATGCTATTCAATTGATCAAGCCCACAAGTTACTGGCGCAAAGCCGACTTCGTAAACCATGCACTGGTTCGTAGCAGTTCAGGGTGGGAACATGATCAATAAAGCAAAACCGTAACCTCCTATTTCAAATCAGCCAATAGAAAATGAGACCATCATTATTACGGCAGTAAAACATGGAAGTTACATGTCAATCAATTAGTTTCAGGAGTCCAATATGCGATCAGACTCGCAAAACCGCAAAATACAGAATTATGAAAAGGAATGCCAATAATGTTCTAGTCCATGTGGGTGGCCTGATATGTATTAACTCCTTGATTCCCGAGATCGATATAACCCCAAAATGAAAAAAAAAAATGTATTGCCTATTTGCGAGCTTGAGACTGTTGTGCAATTAATTTTGTTGCCTTTCATCGCTTTCCCCATTATTTTCAGTGCAGTATTGATTTTTTCTTTGCATTCACAGTGCTACGAACACGTATCCTCGCAAGCACTCATAGATTTTCTCCTTCATTTGCCATTTACGGGTGTGAAAGCATTTGCGGGCTGGGGGAATTGGAGCAATTGAATAGCGATTTGCGATTTTAGTGATCGTAACTCTTGCTGAATTGAAAGATCAAAGGCTTTGGGAGGTTGTAAGTTCCGGGTTTAATCATTGCAAAGTTTTCAAGGCCGTAACCCGTAAACCGTTTGGATCCCACAAAAAGACGCCAATTGAATAGAAAATTAACTTGCGTCCTCACTTACGGGCTACAGTAACTTGCGACAGCTCGATTGAATCAGGGCTCATAGTAATTAAAAGTAAATGAAAGCAAATAAAAGCAAACTTCACTTTAAATATGACAGTTTTATTACACCATAAAAAAAAGTTTTTTAATGCAGTGTGCATAATAGTTAAATGGCAGACAATAAACTTTTCAACGTAGTGAACATCACTAAAATATTTTTTTTTCACATCAAGTAACATAGAAAAAAGAGAGTTTACTGAGTAGACCTCACATCAGGATCTTAAGCAGCTTCATCCCCTGCTTGGACTCCTTCAGGAGCAGAAAACCAGTCATCATCAGGATCTGCTGATAATGTAGCTGGAACAGGATCAGGAGAAGTGGAAGTGAATAGTTTTGGATCTTCATCTGTAGATAATGCTGTACTGCCAAACTTGAGTGCAGATTTCTTCATAAATGAACAAATATCACCTTGCTTTGAGGCCTTATGCGTCTCCTGCAAAGTCAGGTTTTGCATGATGTGCAGCTGCATAAGATGCTAAGAAGTGAAGAAGTGTTGCTGTTCTGCAAAAGCTATTACAGTTTCAAATGCTGCAGTAGCTCTTTGCCAGGTTAATTTTTCCACCTCACACCCATTTTCATCACTCTCTTCCTCCTCTGCAACATTCTTTTTTCCATGATTCACAACAGCTTCTATGATGTCTTCTGTGTTTAGTGTATGAGTGACTGGAATAGCTTCATCCGCAGTTAATCTTGAGACAAATCAATTTTATCATTAGCAGAGTCAACTGACTAAGTTATTTCATCATAAACTCTGATATTGACAGCTTAACAATCTATTTGAACCTCAACAGAGGAGGAGGATTCCTTAGACATGACAGATGGCCCCAAATTTCTTTAAGATTTCTGTAATGTTTCACTTGTCACAGAATCCCAAGCACACCTGACAGTGTAGATAGCATATTTGAGATTATATTTCTTCTGGAACTCTAGAATTGTCCCATCAAAATTGTAAAGCATTTTCACATTCTGTATCACTCCTTGATCCATTGGTTGAATCAGACTTGTGACGTTAGTTGGAAGATAACGTACGAAAATGATGCCATTAATGAGCTCTTGTGGATGTGCGTGACAGTTATCCAGGAGCTTTTGAGCAATGTACCATTGATAATATCAATGGAGATTGGCAATTAGGTTTGAAAAATCTAAAAGTATTGTTAAGGAAACAACTTAACTCATTTTGGAACAAAGTGAACCATGAGAAATATTTGTCCAAACACCTTATTCCAAGAGGCTTAAGAATTAAGACCTTCCCTGCATTTATGTTTCATTTAGATACTTACAAAGAAAAATGGGAACAAGCTCTTACTAGTTGCCCTGAGACGCTCTTGGCCATTTTTATAGATTATGAACAATATGACCTTCAATATTCAGTTTCTCATGAAATTATCTTGCTTTTTCCTGCAACATGGGTCCAGAAATACAACCACTCTCAGACATTTTTAGAGAAAACCATTCATACAGGGCCTGGTCAAGTACTTCCATTTTCGGTGTATGAAGAGTATGACTCTTCTCCCCACTCTTGTCACTCTCTGCTTTAACATAAAACTCCTTTATCTTCTGAGACTAAGCCTTAATGTCATTGACAAACCAATATTAAATTCCTTCATGAGCACTGCACAAGTCTCACCTTTTTCAAGCCTCTTGCATACTTCCATCTTCTGCTTGAGGTTAAGCACAATGCTTTTATGCATCCTGGGGATTTATTTTGGTATATTGGGGGTTAACAATATTGCCAATTGTCAGTTGCATTAGATTTTCTGGTTGTTTGGAAAGATCCACACAGGCCAATCTCTAAAAAAAATAAAGAAGAATCACCAATATTGCCTTAACAGATGAAAAAAATTACAGATGATCAGAACCAATGAAGTGATGTATACTTCCAAAAGTTAGGTCCATAAAAAAAGAAAAGAATATCAATTGCTAGAACATGAAAAAAGAAAAGGGAGAGAGCACGCCATTTCCTAGTGCAAATCAATAAAGTTTTATTTCCAAATATACAGACGCAAAAAATGGACACTCACATGTATTGCCCTCTCTATAAGAGGTATCTTATATACACATAGGATTTTACTTTGATCTTCCACAATCGCTTTTAATGTTGCATCCACGAGACAATCCTTATAAGCAGAGTGGTTAAATATAATCCCAAAACCAAAATTCACCTTGTATGTATCTGATATTTACAAACAAACTCTGGAGGATAGAGGTCCACCTTTTGATATCTGCAACTATCAACTCTGATTTCATTCACTAAGGGGTACTAGGCCCAAAGAGTGTGAAGGATCAGAGTAGGTGGCCAAGGCCTCTACTAGGAGCTAGAAGTTTGAAGTTGACATTTATAACCAGATAAAATAAACAAGGTAGTATAACCAAACAACGGAGAAACAGTCCATTTGAGAGTCCATATAATAAAAATCACATAATCCTAGTAGCAAAAATCAAAAATCAAGAAAAAATATATATAATAAACAATGTTATATAAAACAGAATTAAATAAAGCAATATAGAAGGAACCAAGACACCAAAGTTTCTTATTGTAATACCAGACGCGTTTCGCCCGTCTATTGGGCGTTATCAATGGTAAATTGAAATATAAATATAAAATATATCCAACCTTCTCTCCTCTTTATAGATTGTGCCCATAGCCCTCTCGTTTAGTTTGGCGCATTATCCTGTCTCCCCGGGGCACCTAATGACATCACCACGCACTTTCCCATGATGCATAGCGTCTAGCTTCATGCGTGATGACGTCACCAAACACCTACAGCGTCCCAGGACATATCGGCTGGTGGAATGCATATGCGTTCCACCATGTTCAAATGGAGCGGAATAAAAAAAAAAAAAACGGGCCCAGAGGAGTATCAACCTGCTCACCATCCTGTGGGAGACCCCCAGCAGCCCCAAAACGTTCCAAAAGACTTCTTCACATAAGGGAAAAAGTGGGGAATACTACATACATACATAAAACAAATAACACAATACAGGCAATAAAAAATACATGCACAAATATACAAAATATGTATATATATATATATATATATATATATATATATATATATATATATATACAAAAGTGCAATATATATACAAGCAGGCAAATACATGCAGATACATGAAAGTTACATATAAGATACATAAAAAAATACATATGTTAAAAATTAATCATGATATGAAATACACAATATTAATATTAAAAATTAAAAAATATAAACATATATACATACTTATTAGTCAAAAAATCAAACAAAAGGTAGCTCAAGGTTTAGGCAAGTAAAGTGAACTAATAGGGTGCTACTAGGGATAATATAATGATATAAAGCAAAAGACACAACAGAGTTCCCTATTTTGTGCCCACCTATATTAACTCAAAAAGAGTTAAAAATTAGATAAAACTTAGCTTTTAATAAATAGTTAAAAATATTATTAAAAAATACAGAGGCAGGGTGTGTAGTAGAAAGTCACTTAAGTAGAATAAATATCATATAATAAATCCAGATATTGTAGGGAATAAATACCAAGGCCCTCATTCAATTGCAATTTGCCCAATTGAATAGGCCCCTAAATAACCACATTACATATATTTTGGAAAGAAGTTTTTTGTTAGCAAGCATCTATCCAAAAGAAAGGTTTGCACTAACTAAAAACTTCTTTAAAAAATATATGTTATGTGCTTATTTAGGGTCCGATTCAATTGGGCAAATTGCAATTGAATGAGGCCCCAAGTGTTTGAATAAATTGATAATTTAATAAGTGCTAAATGTGCAAAAAAAGTGCTAGTGCTAAATAATATGGAACCTACAATAATATTAGGTTCTAAGGTGCTGAGGTGAAATGAGTTGTATCTAATACAAGAGTGAGAAATTCCCTTTATGTGGAATGAGTTCTGTGTCACTCATTGAATAATTCCTAAAAGTTCCCCATTATATAGGGTTATTTATGCCATACTAAAGTGACTGGTGCTATTGCATCGGTTAGAAGTTCGATGCTTCCACAATATTATAGAGTAGTATATTATTGGACTGTATACTCTGTTTATCTATATAACCTTGTTTTTCAACACAAGTCCGTTATTATATATATACTAATCACAAGAATATGAATAGCTAAAGTGACTGGAGAGACTCCTTTCTATTGATATTCACTTCAATGGTGATAAACTGTTTGGGAGCTCCTACACAGCGTGCCACGAGGTAAAGACGCCTAGTAATGACGTCATCACCCTGCGTGTACGCTCCTGCGTCTGACCCGATGCACGTTTCTGGATTTTATCAAGGGTCACCGCCATGTTAACCAGGCCTCCCTTTATAGCCATCAGATTGCCATCGAAACCGTGTGCTTAAGGCTAAAAACGTTATACCTAGCTTAAAATAGTGAGTGAAAAAAAGATACCATAAGTATGAGCATCGAACTATACGATTAACAAATTCTGAGAACGTGAAAGCTGATTATTCTGATGATTTTAGATGGACACTTAATTAGGAACTATTTTTATTAAAAATGATGGTAATAATAACTTTATGTAAACTCTCATCCAATATTCAGTATTGAAATAATTAAATAGATATTACATTATTTAGATTGCTTTAAAAAATTATTAAAAGTACACTGTATTCAATTTTATTATATCTCATATATTACTGTACTTTATTAAGTTTTCTTTTCTCATATTCAATAAACAGCACAAATATTTTGTATGTTGCTATATTTATATTAAATAGAGTTAATATTTTATACAGTTAGTGTATATACAGTGCTAGAGTTAACTAGATAATATAATCAATATCATTAATAATACTTGGATGATATATATCTATATATCTCTAGACTAAATCTATCTTGGTATAGGATCTAGTTGTATAGATAGAAATATATTATTACATCTTTTATCTTTTAATGTATTGAACATAAATATGAAGCATGGATGTTAGTATATACAATCCATCTTCTTCTATATTATATGTAGGCATATTATGCTTGCATGGGTCAATACTTTCACTAGGTCTTAGATCCCCACCATTGATACATTTAAAAATTAAATAGTCTATAAGATTTTAAATGAATTGAGTAAATGTAAAACCATCATTGAGGCCTACAGGTTTTTTTGGTACTTAGTGCATAGATCCATTTGGCCTCCTTTTTCAAAAGTTCCTTGTTCAAATTGCCTCTTCTTATGGTTTTTAGTACATGATCAATTGCCATAAAGGATAATTTTGTAAAATCTCCATTATGTTTATTATTGACATGTAACGCCACAGAAGTATCAAAGCCATTTTTAATACTATAAATATGTTCTAAAACCCTCTTTCTGAATTCTCTGTAGGTTTTACCTACGTACCTCATCCCACATTGACAAGATATTAGATACACAACTCTTTCTGTTTTACATGTCAATAGATATTTTACTTTGGTTTTTTTTCATGGGAGGTGAATGTTTTAGCAGGTCTGATGTACTGACAGGCTTTGCAAGTTTGGCATTTATAACAACTATGTAATGGTTGAAGCCAGGTGGTATTTCTAGGTAACTCCAAATGGCTTTTCGATAATACAGTCAGGTCCATAAATATTGGGACATCGACGCAATTCGAAATTCTTTGGCTCTATACACCACCACAATGGATTTGAAATGAAACGGACAAGATGTGCTTTAACTGCAGACTTTCAGCTTTAATTTGAGGGTATTTACATCCAAATCAGGTGAACGGTGTAGGAATGACAACAGTTTGTATATGTGCCTCCCAATTTTTAAGGGACCAAAAGTAGTGGGACAGATTAACAGTCATAAATCAAACTTTCACTTTTTAATACTTTGGTTGCAAATCCTTTGCAGTCAATTACAGCCTGAAGTCTGGAACGCATAGACATCACCAGACGCTGAGTTTCATCCCTGGTGGTGCTCTGCCAGACCTCTATTACAACTGTCTTCAGTTCCTGCTTGTTCTTTGGGCATTTTCCCTTCAGTTTTGTCTTCAGCAAGTGAAATGCATGGTCAATTGGATTCAGGTCAGGTGATTGACTTGGCCATTGCATAACATTCCACTTCTTTCCCTTAAAAAAAACTCTTTGGTTGCTTTTGCAGTATGCTTCGGGTCATTGTCCACCTGCACTGCAAAGCGCCGTCCAATGAGTTCTGAAGCATTTGGTTGAATATGATCAGATAATATTGCCCGAAACACTTCAGAATTCATCCTGCTGCTTTTGTCAGCAGTCACATCATCAATAAATACAAGAGAACCAGTTCCATTGGCAGCCATATATGCCCACGCCATGACACTACCACCACCATGCTTCACTTATGAGGTGGTATGCTTTGGATCATGAGCAGTTCCTTTCCTTCTCCACACTCTTCTCTTCCCATTACTCTGGAACAAGTTGATCTTAGTCTCATCTGTCCATAGGATGTTGTTCCAGAACTGTGAAGCCTTTTTTAGATGTTGTTTTGCAAACTCTAATCTGGCCTTCCTGTTTTTGAGGCTCACCAATGGTTTACATCTTGTGGTGAACCCGCTGTATTCAATCTGGTGAAATCTTCTCTTGATTGTTGACTTTGACACACATACACCTACCTCCTGGATAGTGTTCTTGATCTGGCCAACTGTTGTGAAGGGTGTTTTCTTCATCAGGGAAATAATTCTTCGGTCATCCATCACAGTTGTTTTCCGTGGTCTTCCGGGTCTTTTGGTGTTGCTGAGCTCACCGGTGCGTTCTTTCTTTTTAAGGATGTTCCAAACAGTTGATTTGGCCACACCTAATGTTTTTGCTATCTCACTGATGGGTTTGTTTTGTTTTATCAGCCTAATGATGACTTGCTTCACTGATAGTGACAGCTCTTTGGATCTCATATTGAGAGTTAACAGCAACAAATGCAAATAGCACACTTGAAATGAACTTTGGACCTTTTATCTGCTCTTTGTAAATGGGATAATGAGGGAATAACACACACCTGGCCATGGAACAGCTGAGCAGCAATTGTCCCATTACTTTTGGTCCCTTAAAAAGTGGGAGGCACATATACAAACTGTTGTAATTCCTAAACCGTTCACCTGATTTGGATCTAAATACCCTCAAATTAAAGCTAAAAAGTCTGCAGTTAAAGCACATCTTGTTTGTTTAATTTCAAATCCATTGTGTTGGTGTATGGAGCTAAAAAGATTAGAATTGTGTCGATGTCCCAATATTTATGGACCTGACTGTATATCCTTTAAATTGCTAGATCTTTTACTTGTGATATATTATCGAAAAGCCATTTGGAGTTACCTAGAAATACCACCTGGCTTCAACCATTACATGGTTGTTATAAATGCCAAACTTGCAAAGACTGTCAGTACTTCAAACCTGCTAAAACATTCACCTCCCATGACAAAAAAAGATATACAAGGTAAAATATCTATTGACTTGTAAAACAGAAAGAGTTGTGTATCTAATATCTTCTCAATGTGGGATGAGGTACGTAGGTAAAACCTACAGAGAATTCAGAAGGAGGGTTTTAGAACATATTTATAGTATTACAAATGGCTTTGATACTCCTGTGGTGTTACATGTCAATAATAAACATAATGGAGATTTTACAAAATTATCCTTTATGGCAATTGATCATGTACTAAAAACCATAAGAAGAGGCAATTTGAACAAGGAACTTTTGAAAAAGGAGGTCAAATGGATCTATGCACTAAGTACTAAAAAACCTGTAGGCCTCAATGATGGTTTTACATTTACTCAATTCATTTAAAATCTTATAGACTATTTAATTTTTAAATGTATCAATGGTGGGGATCTAAGACCTAGTGAAAGTATTGACCCATGCAAGCATAATATGCCTACATATAATATAGAAGAAGATGGATTGTATATACTAACATCCATGCTTCATATTTATGTTCAATACATTAAAAGATAAAAGATGTAATAATATATTTCTATCTATACAACTAGATCCTACACCAAGAAGAGGCAATTTGGACAAGGAACTTTTGAAAAAGGAGGCCAAATAGATCTATGCACTAAGGGCCTCATTAAAATCTCCCTCGAGGTTCTCTCAGTGCTTGCAAAAGGCAGTTTTTTGCTTTTTGTGAGTACCGAATCTCTAGCAGCCTGCTTTGCGATATGACTAGGAAAAATGGCCGAGAATAGGCTCCAAGAGAGCTACGTAGTCACACGCAACCATAAATCTACGAACGATTCTCGCATCTCGGAAGAATCCCTACAGACACAAAAAGTGCCCGCAAGGGATCCTAAAACCTCTACGTGCTGCCTCGGAACAGCCCGAGACAGCAGTGTAAGGCTCCCCCCTGCCCATACACATCCCCATGCTGCAGGGCTCTCTATTGGGACCCCTGCAGCACCCCCACATTAACCTTTTGCAGCGGGGGTCCCCGATTGGCACCGATCAGGCCTCCGCTGCATTTTAAAGTTTTAAATTCCCTGCCGCGGCTCCTGAAAGGGCCTGCGGCACACTATTATCCAATCCTGGCCGCGGCCAAAAAAAATTAACCCCCCTCTATGCTGGTGGTCCCCATCGGGACCTCCGAAGTGTCCCCACATAAACCCCTTGCAGCAGGGGGTCCCCGATCTGCATAGATAAGGCCCCGGCTGCATTTAAACATTTTTAATTTGCCGTCGCGGCTCCTTAAATGGCCCGCGACACAATATTACTAATCCCAGCTGCGGCACCTAAAATTAACCCACCTCTAGCCAATCAGGATGGGAAACACCCCAATATCCCACCCTGATTGGCTAAAGCACCTGTCAATCTTTATTGGAACCAATCACAAGGCGCAGATGCCTTCAGCCAATACACCCCCAAGGAGTGATTGGGTGAAGACATCTGCACATCCTGATTGGCTTACACATTGATGACTTCTGATTGGCTGAAATTGATAGACAGCTTTTTCAGCCAATCACAAGCCGCCAGTGCCAATTTTCTCCCGGAAAAGGCTCCGGGAGGCTCATTAGCATCGGGGAGGTCTGTGAGTACAGATCTCTGTTAGTTTTTTTTTTTAGACCGCGGATGGTTGCAGGACCCAGCCGGGGCTGAAGGGGAGGAGGCCAGGGACATCGCGGGGAGGTAAGTTGAATGTATATTTATATGTTTATTTTATTTGGTGTTTGTATATTTTATTAATGTATTGTTTTTTTTATACAGGGCCGCGCCGGAAGAGTTGAACAATGACGGGACATGCTGGAAAGGTGAGTAGAAGATTTAGAATGTATATAATGTTTATTTATTTTATGTTAATGTTTTGTACTACTTTTTTTAGGGCCTGTGTATGTAGTTAGGATTTATTGTATATTAGATAGATAGGGGGATGTATTTGATATAGTTAGGATTTATTTTCTATTAACTAGATTGTATGTTAGATAGATAGGGGGTATTTGATTTGTATTGTATGTAATGTATTGTATGTATGTATTGTATATACTGTATTGTATGTAATGTCATATATTGTATGTATGTATTGTATTGTGTATGTCTGTCTTTCCTTTTCAGGTGTGTCATTTTTTTTTTTTTGTAGTGGGGGGTGGGGTGGGGGGGGTTGTAATGTATTGTTTTATTTTCTGTACTGTAGGTTTTTTATTTCCTGTACTGTAGTTTTTTTTATTTTCTGTACTGTAGGTTTTTTATTTTTGGTGACTTAGGTTTTTTTATTTTCTGTACTGTAGGTTTTTTTTATTTTTGGTGACTTAGGTTATTTTTTTTTTTTTATTAGAGTGGTGGGGAGGTTTATTGGGTATGTAGTGTAGGTAGGTAGTGTAAGTGTTAATAGATTAGTGTAGAGGGGGGTTAGTTTAGATTAAATGGTTTATTGGGGGTTATAGTGTAGTGTTTGTAGTTAGTGTCATGATGTTCCTTGTGGCTCGTCATGGCACTTATGTGGTTAATGTTAGGGTTTTAACAGCCCCATAGGTGTCATAATATACTCTTATGGTACTGATGGAGTTTTATAGAGGCTTATGGGGGTCTGTATTGACCCCCATGAGTTATAGGGTTAATTAAGGCGTTATGGGGGTCTGTACTGACCCCCATGAGTTATAGGGTTAATTAAGGCCTTATGGGGGTCTTTATTGGCCCCCATGATTTATAGGGTTAATTAAGTGCTTATGGGGGTCTGTATTGAGCTCCCAAACAGTTTATCACCATTGAAGTGAATATCAATAGAAAGGAGTCTCTCCAGTCACTTTAGCTATTCATATGCTTGTGATTAGTATATATAATAATGGACTTCTGTCGAAAAATGAGGTTATATAGATAAACGGAGTATACAGTCCAATAATATACTATAATATTGTGGAAGCAATGAACTTCTAACCGATGCAATAGCATCAGTCACTTTAGTATGGCATAAATAACCCTATAAAATGGGGAACTTTTAGGAATTATTCAATAAGTGACACAGTACTCGTTCCAGATAAAGGGAATTTCTCACTCTTGTATTAGATACAACTCATTTCACCTCAGCACCTTAGAACCTAATATTATTGTGGGTTCCATATTATTTAGCACTAGCACTTTTTTTGCACATTTAGCACTTATTAAATTATCAATTTATTCAAACACTTGGTATTTATTCCCTACAATATCTGGATTTATTATATGATATTTATTATACTTAAGTGAGTTTCTACTACACACCCTGCCTCTGTATTTTTTAATAATATTTATTAAAAGCAAAGTTTTATCTCATTTTTTAACTCTTTTTGAGTTAATATAGGTGTGCACAAAATAGGGAACTCTTTTGTGTCTTTTGCTATATACATACATATGTACATATACTGTACATATATATATATATATACATATATGTAAACACATATACATACAAAAAACAACAAAACTAAAATATATATATATATATAGTAGTAAAACCCCCAAAAAGAGATCTGAAAATAGGTAAAGGAAAAAGTGAATGAATCACAGACCAGTAAATCAATCTACATGAATAATCATCTATAGAGTGGCCAGAGATGAGAGCATTTCTCTACTTCAGGGTCCCATACATTAATTCCTAAAAGGGCCCTAAGGAAAATGATGGATCTATATCATACATATAATTTATTCTTAAAGTGAGAACAAATCTATAAATTAATTAATCAAGATGAAAGCGAGGTTCATATTGAATAATAACTAAACATAAAAAATATAATAAAATATCAAAAAAATAATAAATATATATATATATATATGGATGGCTATCAATACATAAAAAAGGGGTCTTTAAAGAAAATATATAAAAAAAGAAAGGCCCATAATAATTACTTCTTTAGAAAAGCTGCTAAATCTATATCTCGATTAAAACCATGAGGTTCTAAAGTATTACATTTATGTATCCAAAAAGTTTCTCTCTGTCTCAGTTGTAATGTACGATTACCCCTTCTTTTATTAGGTGGTACATGATCAACTGCTTGTATAGTCATCCCTTCAATATCTTTTTTATGTTCTTGTATGATGTGTGAAGAAAAGCCGTTTGTTAGAACTCCCCTCTCCACATTATATAAATGTTCATAAAACCGTCTCTTTAAAGGTCTTGTGGTTCCACCAGTGTATTGTTTACCACTAGAGCATGTGATCACATACACCACAAAGTCACTTTTACAATTCAAAAAGTGTTTAATTTTAAATACCAAACCTAATTGTTGTGATACAACAGTGTCTTTGATTATTGGCTTCAGATATTTTCATGTATTACAGTTCTTGGTGTGGCGATTGTAACATCCTTTTATGGGTTGTAGCCAACTAGATTCCCTAGAAATTACCAAATTTTTTAACTCACTTGGAGCCAAAATTTGTTTAAGATTACGATTTCTCTTGAATGTTAGAACCGGTTTAGCAGGAAGAATATTTTTTTAAAACACTATCTGCTTGTAAAATATGCCAGTATTTATTGAAAATTCTGGCTATCTCACCATGAGCTTGATTGTACTTTGTAAGGAATCTACATGTATCTTTGGGTTGTGTGTATGTGTCTGTTTTCCTATTTTTGTTGAGAAGACCCTCTCTCTTAAGTTCCCTCGCTCTAGTATAAGCTTCCTTTATCATATGATTTCTGTACCCTCTTGCCTTAAATTTACTAATCATAGAGGCACTTTTGTCCTCAAAGTCTACAATATTAGAGCAATTTCGCCTAAACCTCTGGAACTGGCCATAAGGAATATTGGTAATCCAATTCCTTTTATGGCCACTTCCAGCATGGAGGTAGGCGTTACTGTCCGTCGGTTTAGTATAGATACGTGATGATATCCCATTGATGTCCCCTATCAATATAACGTCCAGAAAAGGGAGACTATCTGGATTGGTATTCATAGTGAACTTAAGGTTCATACTGTTAAAGTTGACGTAGTCAAGAAATCTCTCTTTATCGTTTTTATCTTCTGATTTCCAGATTACAATCACGTCATCTATATACCGATACCAACTAATTATATTATTTTTAAAAGGATGGTCATTCCATATATATAAGTCCTTCCAGAGGCCCATATATAAAAGCTTGGTGCATAATAAGTCTTGTTGACCCCTTTCAATGTTATTGTATGAAGAAAAAAATTCCTTTACAGCCTCAATACAGAGATCTTGTGGTATGGCGGTATATAAGGCAGAGACATCTAAAGAAATCCAACAAAAATCATCACTTTTTGTTTGGACATTATCTCCAAAAGGTGGGGAGTATCTTTGATATAAGATTGTAAATTCCCTACCATAGGTTTCAAAAAATAATCAACGTACTCTGATAGTCTTTCAGTCAAGGAATTAATTCCTGATACTATAGGTCTACCACGGGGATTGACCACATTTTTGTGTATTTTAGGTAAGTGATAAAATACCGCTACTTTAGGATGTTCTATATTGAGGAAATTCAAATTAATTAATATTGAGGATCCCATCTTTCTTAGCGTCATTAATAAGTTTTCTATAAATGGTCACAAAAAGGTCTGTTGGATCTTTTTTACTTATTACTATTTTACAAGCAGATAGTTTAAAAAAAAAAATATTCTTCCTGCTAAACCGGTTCTAACATTCAAGAGAAATCGTAATCTTAAACAAATTTTGGCTCCAAGTGAGTTAAAAAGTTTGTTAGGTTCTAGGGAATCTAGTTGGCTACAACCCATAAAAGGATGTTACAAATTCCACACCAAGAACTATAATACATGCAAATATCTGAAGCCAATTAACAAAGACACTGTTGTATCTCAACAATTAGGTTTGGTATTTAAAATTAAACACTTCTTGAATTGTAAAAGTGGCTTTGTGGTGTATGTGATCACGTGCTCTTGTGGTAAACAATACACTGGTGGAACCACAAGACCTTTAAAGAGACGGTTTTATGAACATTTATATAATGTGGAGAGGGGAGTTCTAACAAACGGCTTTTCTTCACACATCATACAAGAACATAAAAAAGATATTGAAGGGATGACTATACAAGCAGTTGATCATGTACCACAGAATAAAAGAAGGGGTAATCGTACATTACAACTGAGACAGAGAGAAACTTTTTGGATTCATAAATTGAATACTTTAGAACCTCATGGTTTGAATCGAGATATAGATTTAGCAGCTTTTCTAGAGAAGTAATTGATATGGGCCTTTCTTTTTTGATATATTTTCTTTAGAGACCCCTTTTTTATGTATTGATAGCCATCCATATATATATATATATATTTATTATTTATTGATATTTTATTATATTTTTTATGTTTAGTTATTATTCAATATGGACCTCGCTTTCATCTTGATTAATTAATTTATAGATTTGTTCTCACTTTAAGAATTTATTATATGTATGATATAGATCCATAATTTTCCTTAGGGCCCTTTTAGGAACTTATGTATGAGACCCTGAAGTAGAGAAATGCTCTCATCTCTGGCCCCTCAATAGATTATTATTCATGTAGATTGTTTTACGGGTCTGTGATTTTATTCACTTTTTCCTTTACCTAATTTCAGATCTCTTTTTGGGGTTTTTCTACTATATATATATATATATATATTTGTTTCGTTGTTTTTTGTATGTATATGTGTTTATATATATGTATATATATATATATATATATATATATATATATATATGTATATGTACATATGTATGTATATATGTATATATTTTTTAATTTTTAATATTAATATTGTATATTACTTATCATGATTCATTTTTAACATATGTATTTTTTATTGTATCTTATATGTATCTTTCCTGTATCTGCATGTATTTGCCTGTTTGTATATATATTGCACTTTTCCGTATATATATATATATATATATATATATATATATATATATATATATATATATATATTGTATATTTGTGCATGTATTTTTTTTTGCCTGTATTGTATTATTTGTTTTATGTATGTATGTGGTATTCCCCACTTTTCCCCTTATGTGAAGAAGTCTTTTGAACGTTTTGGGGTTGCTGGGGGTCTCCCACAGGATAGTGTGCAGGTTGATACTCCTCTGGGCCCGTTTTTTGTTTTATTTTGCTCCATTTGAACATGGTGGAATGCATATGCATTCCACCAGCCGATATGTATGTCCTGGGACGCGGTAGGTGCGTGGCAACGTCATCACGCATGACGCTATACATCATTGGAAAGTGCGTGGTGATGTCATTACGCGCCCGGGGAGACCGGATAATGCGCCAAACTAGAGGAGAGGAATATGGGCACAATCTATAAATAGGAGAGAAGGTCGGATATATTTTATATTTATATTTTAATTTACCATTGATAACGCCCAATAGATGGGCGAAATGCGTCTGGTACTACAATAAGACACTTTGGTGTCTTGGTTCCTTCTATATTGTTTTATTTAATTCTGTTTTATATAACATCATTTATTATATATATATTTTCTTGATTTTTGATTTTTGCTACTAGGATTATGTGATTTTTATGATATGGTCTCTCAAATGGACTGTTTCTACGTTGTTTGGTTATACCACTTTGTTTAGTTTATCTGGTTATGAATGTCAACTTCAAACTTCTAACTCCTTGTAGAGGCCTTGGCCACCTACTCTGATCCTTCACATTCTTTGGGCCTACTATATAAGATACCTCTTACATAGAGGGCAATACATGTGAGTGTCCATTTTTTGCTTCTGTATATTTCGAAATAAAACTTTATTGATTTGCACTAGGAAGTGGCGTGTGCTCTCCCTTTTCTTTTTCCTTTTTCTACAGTATGACTCTGTGGTGACCAGAGTATTTGGAAATAGCTGCCCCCCGACCTAAGAAGATTAACCTATCAAGTGTGTCTACATCGTCATATACTTTCTGAGAGAAAGCAACAACAAGAGAACGAGTCTAAGACTTCAATTATAGTATAAAGAACATTTCTTTTTGGACTCACTTAAGTATTGCTTTTAATTATTATTATTATTATATATATATATATACTTTTTTATTTTTTTATTATTTTTATTTTTTATTTTATTATAACATATTTTTTCATATATTCTTTTGTATTTGTCTTGTATTTTTTATTTTTTTATTTTAGTATTATATTGATATATTTTTGTATTTAAAAGTGCACCATTTAGTTTATGCCATTTTATCTCTGCATTTTTAGGCGCTATAGTACCAACTAGGTTCCCTCAGGTAGGGAATTCTAGGTTCTATTTCCTTTAATTGCTAGAACATATCATAATATATGTAAGCTATGAGGATAATACAATCTGCATCTATCAACACATGATCAACTCATTAACTCATCAGAATAAGCCAAACTAATCAGCACATAAATTTGTCATGCAGTCTGAATTTCTGAGATACCAAAAAAAAAAAAAAAAAGCTTGTCTGTTATTAATAATATCATAAAAGCATCCCATATTAAAAACACTTAAAAAAGGAAAGAAAGAAACATTCTAATGGCCGGGGTAAATGCAGTGCAGGCCAGGTTAGGAAATTATTCACATCAATTAAACAAAATAGGCTAGCTATACCATGAAAACTGAGGTGGTAGTTAATAAAAGTAGAATCTACCTTCTGATTACTGTATTATGTGGACTGCACAATGTCACAATCCACAAGCACATTGCAGTACTGACTCACCTTACAATGTAATGCCAACTGGGTAACTACTCTCCCTAGTTGTATCACCCGATTCTGCTATTTCACCCACAGTGGTCTATCCAGCTGCTCGAGTTTCTGGTTGCGCAACGTTGTTTCCGGTAGCTTGAGAGTTTCCAGTTGTGCTGATTTGCTGTCGGTTGGATAAGAGGAATTCTACTGAATCCGTATTTAATAGAGAGATAAGTCTGTGGTTTTTACACTCTTTCAAATCTTTATCTACTTTTGGAATTGTTATTATTATGGCTTCAAGCATTTCTGCCAGAGCTACTCCCTGTGATCTTATTTCATTAAAAGTTTTATACAAGTATTTTACTAGAGTTTTAGCATATCACATATATAGTTGTGAGCATACGAGTTGTTGCTAAGGCTTGCGGGCTCGCGCAGCGAGGGACGCAGTTCCCCGCAAATGCGGGTCCTCGCGAAGCGAGGGGTCGCATTTGCGGTGGTGGAGCATCCCACATCCCCGCAAATGCAGATCCTCGCGAAGCATTGAAAAATACAAAACAATAAACAATTCAGTCATAATTAATGGAAGTACTGTTTGTGGATGATTAGCCTCACAAAACACTTGCCTTGCATTATTTTTACAAATTATGTTAAAATGTTAATTAACTATGTTACTGTTTCTGAGGGAACAAGTTTGAAAACAATATTTTCAAGTACATTACTTAGACTGATAAGAAAGTTCAAGTTTAAAAAAATATACTTTCAAGTTCTTTACTTCAACATGTTACAAAGTTCATGTTAAGAGCTCAACCACGTTTTAAGTCACAATGTAAATATTGTCTGTTATGTTAAGATTACTCCCTGGATTAATGTTTATCGCCAGTTCATGGGGTCAGGAAGGAAATCATTTAATTGGGTACGTTTCAAGGAGGGTTTTTACTGTTTGCCTTCCTCTGGATTCAATGTATATTGAAGTTAACAATTCTTCAGATAGAAATTGCATGTTAAAAAACCATTACCTCAAGTTTACAATACTGATTAGTTTAAAGTTCAACTGTTTTGACATTCAAATGTTAATACTTTTAATACAAAATTATGTTAAAATATTAATTCACTATGTTACTGTTTATAATGTTCCAAGTTGGAAAAATGTTTTTTCAAGTTCCTTAGTAACACAGATAAGAAAGTTCAAGTTTAAAAAAATATAATGTCAAGTTTCTTACTTAAATATATTACAAAGTTCATGTTAAAATTGGGTAAGTTTCAAGGAGGGTTTTTACTGTTTGTCTTCCTCTGGATCCAATGTATATTGAAGTTAACAACTCTTCAGATAGAAATTGCATGTTAAAAAACCATTACCTCAAGTTTACAATACTGATTAATTTAAAGTTCAACTGTTCTTAAAATCAAATGTTAATACTTTTAATACAAAATGCTTTAAGAGTTATTGTTCACCAAGAGAACATTTTACAAAACTAAACATGTTTAATATCACAATACTTACAAGTGTCAAATATGTATATTAATAACTAAACAACTTTCCAAACATACACATCTCATTGCCGTCATTTTTTGACGGGCAAGTCGCTAGTATTATATAATACAAATCAGGAAAACCATCAGGCCCTGGTGATTTATTAGCTTTTAAATTCATAATAGCGTTTCAGTTTCTTTGTATGATATCTCCTTATCTAAGTTCTTCTTCTGATGTTTTAGGAAAATTTAACTTGGACTACAACATTTCTTATTTCTTCCCTAGATGGCTTAATAACATTTGGATCATGTTCCATATTATAAAGAGATTCATAATATTTTTGGGAATATTCCTCGCATTTCTTTAGGTTTATTATGAATTATCCCATTGTGATCCAACATTTTTTTCTGATCTATTATGGGCATTTTTTTTTCAGTTTATATGTCAAATCCTTGCAAACCATTTTCCCAATATGGTAATATTTTTGTTGTAAATGCCAAATTGACTGATCAACCTGAAATTGAAAAATCTTAATAAATTGGGCTTAATCATGGTTATCTCTAAAGTTAGTACTATAGTTGAAGAGGCTTTAATTATAAAACAGTTAATCTCTGTAATTTGCTCAATTTAATACAAGGTAAATCTAAAATTAAGTGCTACCAAAATATTAAGGGCCCGATTCAATTGTCCAATTCGTAAATGTATACACACTTAAAATCACTCTTAATATCGCTACATATTCGGCAAATATTACTTATAGGCACTAATGATTTTTTTAAATCAATAGAATGCATATAAACATTTATTCAAAAAAACACCCAAACCCAAATGTATAAGTTCAAGGCATTTGCAAGTAGCTAATTGAATAAGGCTATTAATGTCTTAGAGCCCAATTCAATTGCAAGCCCACATCTCGGGGGATCAGTTGATCAAGTCCGCAAGCTAAAGGCCCAAAGCCGACTCCGTAAACCATGCACTGGTTTGTAGCCGTTCAAGGCGGGAATATGATCAATTAAGCAAGACCGTAACCTCCCATTTCAGAACAGCCAAAAGAAAATGAGACCATCATTATTACAGCAGTAAAACATGGAGGTTACATGTCAATCAATTAGGTTTGGTGGTCCAAAATGCAATGGGACTCACAAAATAATAAAAATGAATGCTAAGACTGTTCTAGTCCATGTGGGTGGCCTAATATGTATAAATTAATTGATTCCCTAGATCAATATTACCTCTGGAATGTTACCTCTGAAAATGTTAATGCCTATTTTGCAAATTGGCATTACTGCTTATTTTGCAAATAGGCATTGAGACTGTTGTGGAATTAATTCTGTTCTCTTCCATCGCTTTCCCCCATTACTTACAGTGCAGTATTAAATAATAATATCCGGATGACACAAGAATAAACTTTTTTTCAAATGCCTATTACACTGCTTCACCTTATTATTATAATACATTGAGAATAACACCTTATTAATCAAACACAATATGATATTTGCAATTGTGAGTAAGTAAAACATAGTTGACAGGCAATTAATTGACCTGAGAAATTTCTGCCCTGTGAGACTTAGGACCACATTGAATTGCGATTTGGCCAATTGAATAGGGCTCTATATAAGCACAGAGAATATTTTTTTATAGAATTTTTAGAACTTTTAACAACTTTTAAAAACTTCTAAAAACAAAATCTCAGTGCTTATATAGAGCCCTATTCAATTGGCCAAATCCCAATTGAATGAGGCCCTTAGGGTCAGAAGACTAGAGTCATGAGCTCTAGTGTTCCTCTCCAATGTACAGATTACTCTGAGACTTGCAGCTTAAATAGAAGAAAGGAGTAACAACACATATAGCATTATTATATTGAGTCTATAAATGAGTCCACAAACCAAGAACGTACAGCACAGCTATCCCACCCGCATTTTAGGCAAAGATGGCAAAGGTGTTTCAGCGTCACAGCACAATTCGATAAACCATCTGGGAATACTCTGGAAAGCAGATACTTTAGATGGTCCTCATACAGTATATGCACTTTATCACTCATTTTCTGCTTTATTGCATTTCTTTGAAATTATGGAGAATTGTCTCCCATTACTATGTCTTCCGAGCAGAGAGGGCTTCCACGCTAGCCTACTTTACTAGTGACTTCCTCAAGTGTATGTGTATTTGATAAACAGGTCCAATACACAACCCAAGAATTGAATATATTTGATGTTTTAACTTATTTTGTCCCTGCTTATCCCCAATTTAATCCTTGATTGATAAATATATGACTGACACTTTTTGGTCTTTCTCTTATAATGAGCTTCACTTATTTAAGCTGGATTTTTTAGATGACTTCATAGAAACATAGATTTGATGGCAGATAACAAAAAAGCCCATCTGATCTGTCCATTCTATACATTTTGGCTTAAATAAGCCTCAGATAAGCCTTATGATTATCCCAAGTATGCTTAAATTCTTTAACTGAATTACTATAGTAAGGAAAGGGACTTTAAACATAAACTGCTATATTTAAAGAAACGTATTATTCTTTTTGTGTATAATGTTTGCAATATTACTTTGATATACTTTTGGGGATTATTGACTGATTGCTGTTCATCAAAGCCAAGATAATTTACCCATGATGATCGCTCACTCATTCTTCCTGAAGTTTTGATGACATTACCTCTTAGCCTCTCAGTGGAAAGTTTTGTTTTTCCACAAAATGTGGAACCTAAAGCAGCTTCCGCTCACTTGTTTGTGTGATCATTAGACCATCACTCTAGAGGAAGATAGTCAGTAGAAACATAGATTTCAAAGCAGGTACGAACCAAAAAACGTCAATCTGGTCTGCCCATGCCATAGACCTTAAGCTTTGGCTTAATTAAGCCTTATTATAGCCTATGATTTTCCCAGGCATTCGTAAATTTCTTAACTGTGTTTGACCCCGACACTTCAACTAGAAGGACGTTCCACTTATCTACTACTCTTTAGGGAAAGTAGTTCTTACAATAATACAGACCAACCAATTAGACAAAGTAAATTGTGTTCTTTAAACTACATTCATTACAATTAAGATGTCAGCAGGAACAAAGGTTGTGTTGCTATTCTTTTCTTCCCAGATCATTATTAATCATAATTGACTTTTCAAGTTATTAATCAAATTAGTTTTTTCTCCTGTTACACAGAATGCTAAGCAGCTGAGAATTTAAAACATATTATTTTCATATATTCTATTTCCTTGTTCGGATTAACCGAGTTTAAAAATAAATAAATACTTACAATAATAAGTTTAATGGACATGTTAAACATATAATTTGAAAAAAAAAGATGAGTCCATAGAGTATTTGTGTAAGTTTTAGGCCTAGGGCAAACTGCCTCAAATTATCAGTTATGGAATAGTATGTCATGTGCTGTGACATTTCAGTCTGTTAATATGCCTGAGATAATGTGTATATACATGAACACACATGCAAACTCATAACGCATGCAATTCCATCCTATGCTATGCATGAAATCTGTGTTATAACAGCAGGCATATGCTAAATGAAGCATATATACTATGGTATTGCATTAAAGAGAGAAAATGGCTTGTGTATTCATTTGCATGTCCATGCCCAGTCTCCCAGAGTACAGTGCAAAAACTATATTCCTTGAGATTCTGAGCAGGAACTACATTTTTAATGTCTTTTTAGATGTCCAAATGTGTTCACAATGTATTATGGTTTTCTTCCATACTCTGTACAGTGGAGGACTTCTATAACTCTTTTGCCCACCCTAAGTTTTATGATGTTGTACTTAAAGATATAGATAAAATAATGGTTATGTCCTCCTAAAAAATATAACACAAAGGCCTCCATTGAATTGAGCTGTGACGAAGTGCCCTTCGCCACTTTGTCTTGGAGAGGACTGTTTGCCAGCCTCCTGCCCTGCGACTATGGCCCTGGTACATATGACCCTTCAAAACGTAGTCTCATCTCGTTCTTAGAGGGGATCGCTATACCATACTGGGGATTGCTATGCTTTTGCATACTCCCTTGAGCTGTAACTACTGAATGCTTGTTCCTGATGTGTCCTCCCTGGAGGAGAGGTCTTCCCCACACGGTCCTGGATGCTGGAGATTCCTACAGGGTGGAAGGAAGACGGCGCGGCTCCAGCTAAACTACGGCGGTTGTGGAGTCTGTGGTGGTTGAGGTGTCCGGTGCGGTGCTTGTAGGCCTTGGCGCAAACTAGGACGCGTCTATCAATGGAGGTACCCGGTTGGGGTGCCAGTAGATCCGTTACATTGGCTGGCAGTGGTGGGATGGCGTCCTAGTAAGAGGAAAAGCAGCACAGAGACACCGGTAACGTTTGGAGTTACAAATTGAGGGCAACGCTAGTATCCGTACAGCGCCCCTGGCTACAGCAGGAAGGTACCGGCTAGTTTTCGGACAGCGTTCCATGATGAGGATGAGGAGGAGGCCGCGGACTACAGGGATGCAGACAGAAAGGAACTCTGGTATGATGCCCTGGAAGATGCCCAATGGCGGCGAGGTGAGAGTCTCCCCAGTGATGAGCAGCGACTACAGAAGCGTGTGGCGATGCGGATGTATCTATTGGGAGAGCAGCCCCTGGATGAGTGGGTGGCAAGACTAGAGACCCTGGTACGGCGAGAGATCTGGCTAGACAACGTATACCAGGCCCTCTGGTAACATACCGTTCGACTTACCCCCTGGACGGCTGAACACGACTTACCAGAGGGGGATGATTATGATGGCCCAGGTTTATTATGGGATGCCTTGGAGGACGACATTGATCTTGGCAGCACGGAGGAGTCTAGGTTTTGGGACATCTGCGACTACCAGATGGGCATGTATGTCTGGGATGACGAGGGCGAGGTGAGCAAAGACATGACCCACCTGGTAACAAGAGAGTGGGAGCTGGAGCAGGACTACCAACACCTGCTCAGCTTCGTGCAGCCCCAACCTACTCGACAAGCGGAACCAGACTTCATTGACTGGTCCTGGGATGACCTCCAGATGGCAGGTAGAGATGGGACCGAGGTCTCTCTACCGGCCCTACAGGGGGCAGAAGGTGTCGTCCTTCCCCCTCAGCGGCAGTGTGAACCCCAGGTGGCAGAAGGTATCATCCTTCCCCCCCAGCGGCAGTGTGAACCCCAGGGGGCAGAAGGTGTCGTCCTTCCCCCCCAGTGGCAGTGTAAACCACAGGGGGCAGAAGGTGTCATCCTTCCCCCCCAGCAGCAGTGTGAACCCCAGGGGGCAGAAGGTGTCGTCCTTCCCCCCCCAGCGGCAGTGTGAACCACAGGGGGCAGAAGGTGTCATCCTTCCTCCCCAGCGACAGTTTACCCTGACAAGGGGAGACACCAATCTCCCAGACGGCGCAGATGGGACCGTGGTCTCTGCGCCCACAGCCTGTACAGATCCCCAACTACCGTCACTGGGACAACCGGAGGAGGGGGTAAGTACAAATTCCCCTCCCCAGCTAACTTCTAATGTGGCCCCAGGGTTAACAGAGGAAATGTTAACCCCCACTGACTCCCACGTTTCTCTGGCTACTGAGCCGGAATATGTCCCAAGTACCCCAGCAGAAGAGCTGACAGCGGGGCAGAGTGCAGTCGGCCTCTGCCCTCCCTTTGTCCCTTGTACAGAGCAGGATGTCCTGCAGGTTATACCAGCAGAAGAGCTGGCATCAGGGCATAGTGCCGCTGGCCTCTGCCCCTCAAGTCCCCTCAGCGTGTTGCCCCATCACCACAGCAAAATATCCAGTTGCAGTAATGGTTTGTTGTGGGTGGGCTGCTCTTGCACTTTGTTGTTGTGGGGGGGCTGCTCTAGCACTGGTTTATTGTGGGTTGGTGGATCGTCTAACGGAGGCACTGACCGGCAGAAGGTCAGGTGCCTGGTTAGACTTCCCCCCAAAGGGGAGATGTGTGACGAAGTGCCCTTCGCCACTTTGTCTTGGAGAGGACTGTTTGCCAGCCTCCTGCCCTGCGACTATGGCCCTGGTACATATGACCCTTCAAAACGTAGTCTCATCTCGTTCTTAGAGGGGATCGCTATACCATACTGGGGATTGCTATGCTTTTGCATACTCCCTTGAGCTGTAACTACTGAACGCTTGTTCCTGATGTGTCCTCCCTGGAGGAGAGGTCTTCCCCACACGGTCCTGGATGCTGGAGATTCCTACAGGGTGGAAGGAAGACGGCGCGGCTTCAGCTAAACTACGGCGGTTGTGGAGTCTGTGGTGGTTGAGGTGTCCGGTGCGGTGCTTGTAGGCCTTGGTGCAAACTAGGACGCGTCTATCAACGGAGGTACCCGGTCGGGGTGCCAGTAGATCCGTTACATGAGCAAATTACAATTACTAGAGCCCGTAATGTAGCCCGTAATTTTTTTTGCTATTTAATTGGTCTCTTCTAGCTACTCACAATCGATTTGCGGGTTACAGGCTCCAAAATCCTGCTGGTTGTCAAAATCATAACTCTGACCCATCTCAGCCTTTGATCTTTCAAGGCTGCAAAAGTTATAATCACTAAAATCGCAAATTGCTATCCAATTGCAATAATTCCGAAGGCCCGCAATTGCTTTCAAACCCGTAAATGGCAAATGTAGCAAAAAATATTACGGGTTCAAAATAGGACTCGCAAGTGGATTAAACACCTTGTCTTAACACTGCAATCGCAATTATAAACACACTAATGTAATTTAATATACTGGGGAAGCAATTAATGGCATTAGAATTAATTGCATAACCATCTTCAAGGAACAAATAGGCCTAAAAATATTTTATTTATTTTAATAATTTTAAATGGTCATGCATATGCCAATATGAAAAGTATTGCGGCAAAATGCATAAATGAAATTAAAGACACACTACATGACTAAATTGCAACACAAAAACATTAAACAGTCTGACAATGATCCCTTACACTCACAGAGACTCAAATGTGGACCCTAAAAATAATAATACATTAATTTATATATGTCACTCATCAGATCCATATTGAAAAAATGAACAGTGGCAAAATGACACCATCACAAGACATATATCAAGTACTAGGGAAACATACACCACACTAATGTAGTACAGGCCACCAGAAAGGGCTGCAAACATACATGGAGGCTGTGCAGAGGTATGTGCAGCCAACTCACCTCCATCAGGGTCAATCTCTGCTACGCCCACGTCATTGCTGTTGGCCATGTGGCAACATGTATACACCCATTATCATGTTGTGAACCCATATCAAGTGTTCTTGTATCAATGCATTCATAATATCACTTGTCATTATGTTAATGACAGGTTAATTACTAGACAGTATCACATTTTATATGTGTATTAACTTACAAACCTCCCCATGAATGTTCTGCAAGCATGATATGGCAATGCTGAGAATCAAACCTAAAGAAGTCATGACTAATACGTGTGACCACTTTGAAACTATGCCTGTGACAGACATGTTATGTTTGATAATGTCCCAGAACCCCAACCATTGAAAACACATGGAAACAGTGATAACGATATAACAAAACTTTATTTGATACACAGAGCACACTCAGAAATGTATACAACTGTGCATTAATATCCCCTTTTTCCATTTGGAAAAAGGGGATACCTAAATGGGGAAATGTAATACTGCATGATGATGATGATGCATAGCATCTACTAGGGTCACATGTGGTCACTACACCACAGTAACGAAAAACTGATAAAAAAAAGGATCAAAAATCAAAAAACAAAGCTAGAGGTGCTCAATCAGAGAACAAATTAACCTTAATAGTTTAGTTCTATTGACATGATAACACACTTGTCATGATCCTCCTGACCACCATTCTTGGGATTCATGTGATCTGGTGGTGTGGTCTGTTTATAGTTATATTATGTTATGTAATGTTAATTACTGTATGCTATCTTATATTATGCTAATTACTGTATGTTATGTTGCTGCCCTATGTGTGATTGACTTGTGATGTGTGATTCTGTATGCTGCATGTTTGGGTAAGTGTTAGATATTTAGGGCCTCATTCTATTACCGGCCGTAAATCGGCCGTAAGGCTGCGATTCCTTGCGGGGGTTCTGTTAACTCCTCTTACGGCCGGCCGCATATCTTGAAACCGGCCGTAAGCTGTGAAATCTAAAAACGCAAAAATAAATTCAAGCCTGCACTGTAAAGCTCTGTAAATGCTAGGGATCATATTGGGGGACATGAGGATTAAAAGTAACCCACTCTCAAGGTTGCACATCAGCCCAAACCCGAGTTCAAATTAACTGTTTATTTTCCGGCTGCGGCGTGGGCGGGTCTGAAGTGCTCCAAGCACTCTGGACTTTTTACATGGATATTTTACGTATATTAAAAATAAAATATTTTACGGATTTGAGTATAGGATAATTATGTGCTATTTTTTCTAACACCTAAAATACTTTTATAGTCTTCTCAAAGTGCAGGATGGCTTTATTTGAGCTATTTTATGTGCTTAATTGGTGCTAGCGGGACCTCTTTCCTGCAAGTAAGCTGCGGCTCGCTTTTAGCCTTGCAGAGAGGTTTCCCGGAGCAATTGAATTGCAAATAGGAATTTCTTACGGACGAAACTCTTGCGGCCGTTTTAGATCAAAGGCTTTCCTCTGGCGCGAGCGTCCGCAAGAGATAGCAAGGCACCGGCCGCAAGCCTGCCGGAGCCCCCGGCCGTAAGGGAATAGAATAGCTGAATAGCTTGCGGCCGGTCCTTGCGGCCCCGCAACGGCTGCGGCCGCTAATAGAATGAGGCCCTTAGTTAGCAGTTGAGAGGCAGTTAAGATTTAGAGTTGGTGTCTCTGAGGAAAATTCGGCTCTGATGTGAAGCTGAACTCCCTATGGCACAGTGAGCAAGGGGTCCATGTCTGGCGTCCCCATCATTCTTACAGAGACTAATCCCAAATGGTAATTTGCATAAACAAAAAACAAAGTTAGAGATGCTCAATCAGAGAACAAACTAACCTTAATAGATTTGTTCTATTGACATGATAACCCACTCTGAGAGCACCTATTTTGCTCACTTGGGCCCTTCGTAGGTAAAAAAATATCCTGTAGCATATCAGTTTTGTACTAGGGGGGAAGGCATCTGCTGCAGTGGGCACACCCATAGATGGATTTCCTATTGGATGATTACTCATGGTGTGCCCACAAATGACAGTTTGCTTCATGGATTTCATGACACATGACTGATCCTTCTATTCCTTGTTAAATCCAGGGAGCCACCATGTCAATGTCATTGTTGGTCATCAGTTATATGTTTTGTGTGTTTTCTATGTGTGTGTGATGTACATGTGGTGGCATATTGGTACATCTGATATTCACCTAACATGGAGGCTGGATTGAGCTCCAGTGGCGGGCACCCGACTCAGCAAGTCCTTGAGCACCCTCTTCCACTGGTTGTATGTCACAGTTACTTGGTGGCCACCACTTGGTGCTGCTGCTGAACTGGTCTCCTTGGCCATCATCCTCCTCACCTTGGCTCTGACTTCATCTAACCGGTGCTTCACGGACCTCACATCCCTTTCTGCTGAGCCCACTGCTGTGACCGCTACCTCCTTCCAGGCCTTGGCCCTGGGCCCGCTCCTTGTTTCCCTCCCCACTTTCTCCTTGTGTGTGTAGTTCAGGGCCCTGCGTTTGCTTTGAGTCTCTTGCCCTCCCAACTGTAGATGGTATTCCTTCTCTCCCTCATCTGACCCTGAGGCCTTTCCCTCCTCTGCTCTACCACTCCCCTGAGATCAGGCACCTCCCCCTCTGTCCCTGAACTTGATGTACCTATCTCTATGGGCAACTGCACCCCTCCAGCTCCCTTTCCTCCACTCTTCTCTCCTCCACTCTCCCCTCTACTCTCCCCTCCACTCCCCTCCACTCCTTCACTCTCCCCTCCATTCTCCCTTCCTCCACTTTCCCCTCCTCCACTCTACGCTCCTCCACTCTCCCCTCTACTCTTCTCCCCTCACCCACTCCCCCCTCCTCCACTGTCCCCTCCAATCTCCCCTCCTCAACTCTCCCCTCCACTCCACTCCTCTCCCCTCCACTCCTCTTCTCCACACCCCTCTCTCCTCCACTCCCCAAGGCCATCTCTCACTCCTCTCTCTCCTCCTCTACACTCCTCCTCATCTCCTCCCCACTGCTAATAGTGTTGCAATTACTATAACGTTTAATGTTTAGGTTGTTGGCGTCTCCAAACTACTAAGCAATATAAATACCAGACACTCATTTTAGTCCAGTTTTACATTGATAAAGTGATAAAAGGTATTTGTTATTATTAAATTTATTTTGAAATAATACAATTCAAATTTCATTATTGAATTTATTATTTTATTATTTCTTTCATGTCACATATTTTGGAGTGAAACTAGATTAGGGATCTTTGATTAGTCTTTAGTTAGTGCCGTTTTTGAGGTTCGTACTTTTTTGTTATATTAAACTCTTGCATACCTCCAGCTTTGGCAAACGTAACAAGTTAACACAAGCCAGAAAAAGTTTTTAGAATTTGGAATGATAGGATCTTGTTTGAATCTGCTAATATAAGTAGGACAGTATCCGGTCAGGACCTGTTCTCATTACATACTGTAAGTGTTCTGTATTTAGTGATTGCGACTTTATTCTGAATAGTGGCTATTTGCAATTTTATCTTTTTTCCTTTCTCAGCGGGAGAAAACAGAGAGTTAACAGAGTAAGGAAGTAACTGCTAATCGCTGAGAAATCAGGTTTCATGAGTTATTTTCTTTTGTCACATGTTTGCTCTTCTCAGCTTTGCGTGTTTTCACCATATGACTAATATGTCCTGCAAGCGTCATTTTAAATTCCGGTGAAGCCCAGAACACTAACAAAGAACCAAGGCAAATATTAGTGGGATTTTAATGAAAGGTTTAATAAAGCCCTGCTTCTATATTATCCATTCTTCATAGATTACTTGGTACAGAGAGTCAGTCCTGATAATCTCTAACCTGGGATGACTGCAGGTTATCAGCAAAGGCTCTGACAGTCCTGATTTCTATGTAATCTTGAGTGACCTCCTGACTGCAGAATTATCTGGGCATGCTCAGACAGTCCTGACTAGTATTTATTATAAGGTGACTGCAGATTATATGAACAGGCTCAAATAGTCCTGATACATACAGCCTCATTCAGTTGAGCAATTGTTAGGTACTGGAGCCCGTAAACTAATTTGCAATTCAATTGGCACAAATGGTCTACGGGTTATGAACTGAAAATCCCTGCAGTTGTTACAACCGTAACTTACACCCCATCTAAGCCTTTGATCTTTCACATCCGCAAGAGTTACGATCGCTAAAATCACAGATTTCTATTCAATTAATACAATTCCGCAAGCCCGCAAATGTTTTCACAGCCGTAAACGGCAAATGTAGAAGAAAATCCCACGGGTATCTGATGAGACCTGCAAAGGTGTTAAATACATGTCTGTAGCACTGTAAATGCAAATAAAAAATCAATACTGCAGTGTAAATGATGGGGAAAGTGATGAAAGACATTAGAATTAATTGCACAACAGTCTCAAGCTCGCAAATCGTCAATACAAAATCATTTATTTTTATGTTTTATTTCGGGGTCATATCAATCCCAGGAATCAATGAGTTAATACATATCAGGCCACCCACATGGACTAGAACAGTATTGGCATTCATTTTTAGTATTTTGTGTTTTGCGGGTTTGCGAGTCTGATTGCATATCAGACCTCTAAATCATATTTGATTGACATGTAACCACCATCTTCTACTGCTGTAATGATGATGGTCTCAATTTCTATTGGCTGTTTCTCAATGAGTAGTTACAGCCTTGCTTAATTGACCATGTTCACGTCCTTAAATGCTACATACAATAGCATGGTTTATGGTTTCGGCGTTCAGCCCGTAACTTGTGGGATTGTTCAGTTGAGTAGCACCGTTGTAGCAGACTGCGAGCCCACAACAAGCCAGCAGACATATAGCCTGTATAACACGAGATGCGGCCTTGCAATTGAATGTGACTCTTAGTGTGATCCTATGGCTGCAAATTGTCAGGACAGGCTGAAAAAGTTCTAGTTTAAATTAATGGTAGGGAGACCTCCTAAAGGCATATTATCAGGACACGCTCAGATAGAGATTATTTTTAAATGAACATATTTTAGATTTGGATGGTCAGAACAAGCATATACAATTACATAGTTACATAGTTACATAGTAATTAAGGTTGAAAAAAGACTTTCAGTCCATCAAGTTCAACCTGTTAAGATCTCCTCTGATTTGCAATATGCGGATTAGTTATTAATTAAATTATTGATTAAATAATTATTAATAGTATAGTATTGGAGGATGAATAGAGTCAGTCCATCAAGTTCAACCTTTTTAGATCTCTATTGATCTTTTTAATTTGGACTATTTATTATTATTGTTAATTAATCCAGAGGAAGGCAAACATAAAAAAAAACCCCATTGAAACTTTGCCAATTGTCTCATAAGGGGGAAAAAAAGCAAAATTCCTTCCTGACCCCAGAAACTGGCGATCAAATTTCTTCCTGGATCAATATTCCTTGCTAGTTATCTAGGATAGTCTTGAATGCCCTCTTTATTCAGAAATATATCTAACCCCTTTTTGAAGTTGTCTATCGAATTCGCTGTCACCACCTCCTCTGGTAGAGAATTCCACAGTTTAACCACCCTAACTGTGAAGAACCCTTTTCTTTGTTTAAGGTGAAATCTTTTTTCCTCTAACCTCAACGGATGTCCTCTTGTCAGTTGAAAATCTCTTGCTACAAAAAGTTCACTTGACAAAGCCTTATATTGACCCTGGATGTATTTAAATAACGTAATCATATCTCCTCTTAGACGCCTTTTTTCTAGCGAAAATAAGTTTAATTTTGCTAGTCTTTCTTCATAACTTAGCCCCTCCATTCCCCTTATTAGTTTTGTAGCCCTTCTCTGTACTTTTTCCAGCTCTAAAATGTCTTTTTTGTGAGGTGGTGCCCAAAATTGTACTCCATATTCCAAATGAGGGCGTACTAGAGATTTGTATAGTGGCAGAATTATATTTGCTTCCCTGGCTTCTATACCCTTCCTAATACATGCTAATATTTTATTTGCCTTTGCAGCCGCTGCTTGGCTTTGAGCGCTGTTACCTAGGTGGTTGTCCACAAGCACTCCCAAATCCCTTTCAATATCTGATACCCCTAGATTTGCTCCATTAAGATTATAGATTGCTTGGCTATTGTTCCTTCCCAAATGCATAACCTTACATTTATTTGTATTAAATCTCATCTGCCATTTAGCCGCCCATTTCTCTAATTTATGCAAATCCTTTTGTAGGGAAAGTACATCATTATCTGATTTTATTACCTTGCACAACTTAGTGTCATCAGCAAAAATGGAGACACTACATTCGAGTCCTACTTCAATGTCATTAATAAATATGTTAAAAAGGAGAGGACCCAATACTGAGCCCTGAGGAACCCCACTTATCACCTTAGACCAATCGGAGTATGTTCCATTTACAACAACCCTTTGCTTCCTGTCTTTTAGCCAGCTCTCGATCCATGAGCAGATATTTACTGCAATTCCTGTATCCCTTAATTTGCTCACTAGTCTTCCATGTGGCACTGTATCAAATGCCTTTGAAAAATCTAAAAAGACTACATCCACTGAGTTGCCCTGATCCAAGTTCCTACTAACCTCCTCATAAAAACTAATTAGATTGGTCTGACACGACCTTTCCTTCATAAATCCATGTTGACTGCTACCTATGATCCTGTTCAAATAGACATATTCTTGTATTCTGTCCCTTATTAATTAGGATTTATATATTTGGTGGCTTCCTGGCAGCATATTGTCAGACAGTTCTGTTTGTATCTAATTTATTGTAACTTTTGAATGAAAACACTCAAATTGTCCTTTTTTTACAAATAAACTTTCAATTGTAGTTTAATTATATTACCGTTTAATGCATTGTTTTGTGCTGCCTGCATTGCCCCAGATGATCTACAAATACATTTCTATATGAGGTTGCATTTTTATAAATGCTGTATATATTGTTTGTTGTTTAGTCGTTCAGTCATGTCTGACTCTTCGTTACCCTATGAACTACAGCAACCCAGGCACATCTGTCATTACATCTCTAGTTGTGCTAATCCATAAGGTTTTTTTGGCAAGGAAAAGTCGGTTGCCATTTCCTTCTCCAGTGGATCCTAATTGCAGTGGCCTGCCCATCTTGGGTGACCCTTCATGATATAGCTGACAACTTCCCTGAAGTACACAACCCCTTCACCATGACAACGTAGTGATCCAGAAGGTGGCTGTATATATACACAAACAGAAATACATCTTTGATCCTATATATAGGTGTGCAGCACTGGTGTTTCTCTTATGTATCACATATATAGTTGGGAGCATGCGGTTGTTGCTAACGCTGCGGGCTAGCGTAGCAAGCCTGCGTCCCTTGCGAAGCGCTCCTTGTCAGCAACTGCGGACCTCGCTAAATTTACGGACTTACGAAACAAAAATACAAGACGCGTTACGACCCATTACGACCTTGCAAAAAACGCCCGAAACCTGCGCACATGAAAACATGAAAAACACAATAAATACACACAACAAATACATAAAAAGCTTACCTACAGCAAGGGGGGCACCCAGGACCTCACAAACTGAAGTTACACCTCAATTTAACTTGAAATAAAAGAGTTTAGACACCAGAAAATCCCCTAAGCAAGAGAAAAAATTGCCGCTGGAAAAAACGAAAAGACGCAAAACACCACCAAACACCTACGGATTTTCAGAAAAAGAAGTATGAGATCCGAAAACAAGGACGCAACCTGCGTGACCCGAAAAACATTAGAAACACAATAAATACACACAACACACACATAAAAAGCTTACCCACAGCAAGGGGGGCACCCAGGACCTCGGCAAAAATGGCCGCCGAACAAAACGAAAACGAGGCTAAAGGACCCTAAACACGCAAAACACCACAAAACACCTACAGATTATCCGAAAAAGTCGGACGACATCCAAAAACAAGGACGCTAAATCAGCCACAGCCACATACAGAACCATTTTAGAACACTAACTTATACAATCCGGAAGTAAACCGCTACCCTAACGGATTTGCCTCGCGCACGCACACTATTACACTGCACACATTCATGATGCTTACACAGCAGCTCCACAGCACTGATGCTGCAGCAACATGAAAACAGATTGCCAGCTCTTCAACACAATGCTGCATATATTACTTCACAATAGGTAAAGTATATTCATTTCTTATTTTATTAATTATTCATTGCCATACCAAAAAAAAAACACCAACGCTGCTCATAGCACACAAACAACCAAGAGCCTCGCAATGAGCACCGAAGGCGCTCTTAAAACACCAACAAAATTAATTTTGCACCCAAACAACATTACCTGTCATTTTTACACTGCCGTGGTCACACAGTAGGGTATCATAGGTTTATTTATTATTTGATTACCAAAAAAAATCAGAATTTACATTTTTACATTCCTTTGTACTTGACCACTGCAGACTCACATAGCTTCTCTACACGCCCTATGAGGTGACAAGGGGTAAAAGAGGGGATCTGCCGAGGATGCTATCCTTCTTTAAGTGTAGGCAAAAAGACTTGTGTACTAGACATTTTAGGACAGCCTGTTGGGCAGCTAATAGGGGTTAGGTTGTAAACAGTCCTGCTTCAAAAAAAGATGTGAAACATCTTCACATATATTCCCTGCTGAAAAAGTAAAAGCAGTGCACTACCATCCAAACCCCCAAATCAATGGTAACAATGAGTCTCATTGAATTGCAAGCCTGTAATTACCTGTAACTAGTGATGTCGCGAACATCAAATTTTAGGTTCGCGAACTTCCATCAAATGTTCGCGAACGGGCGAACCCGGCGAACCACCATAGACTTCAATGGGCAGGCGAATTTCAAAACCCACAGGGACTCTTTCTGGCCACAATAGTGATGGGAAAGTTGTTTCAAGGGGACTAACACCTGGACTGTGGCATGCCGGAGGGGGATCCATGGTAAAACTCCCACGAAAATTACATAGTTGATGCAGAGTCTGGTTTTAAGCCATAAAGGGCATAAATCACCTAACATTCTTAAATTGTTTGGAATAACATGCTTTAAAACATCAGGTATGATGTTGTATCGATCAGGTAGTGTAAGGGTTACACCCACTTCACAGTAACAGACCAATCTCAACGTTTAATGCACGGCAAACAACTGCAAACAGTCCCTTTGGACAACCGCAAACTCCCCATTTGCACAAGGTTGGATACCAAGCTAGCCATGTCCCGTTCCTTGTCCTCACTGATGTCATTGAAGGTCTCTTCCTCCACCCAGCCACCAAGGGTCCCGAAAGGTGACAACAAGCCCCCTGGGACGCCTGCTGTGTTTGGTCTTCCACCTCCTCAAAGCCACCTTCCTCCTCTGACTCCTCTTCTTCAGACTCCTCTCTCTGCGTTGCCTCTGTCTGCGTTATTATAAGGTGTGTACTGTTAAGTAGTACTATTCCTATCGGTTTAATCCCTGTTACGTACACTATTAGGGGACGTGTATATGGAATATATTTTTGGAACAGGGAGATGGAAAAAGATGCTTGGTCGGAACTCCTACTTCAGATTTGGGGCACTGCGCGTGCAATCTAAGGTGCCACCAGATATGAGTGTCACTGTGCACTGGCAAAAGTTGGCAGAGTAGATGCAATAGGCTTCACACACACGCCTGTAGGCAGGCAATTGCTATTCAATCTATTACAGTCAAAAGATTGTTGTTTTATGTCACTGTACACTACGGTTGCACCAGATATGACGTATCACTGTGCACTGGCAAAAGTTGGCAGAGTAGATGCAATAGGCTTCACACACATGCCTGTAGGCAGGCAATTGCTATTCAATCTATTACAGTCAAAAAAGTGTTGTTTTATTTCACTGAGCACAATATAAGCTGTGAGCCTGACACAGGCAGGCAACTGAAATTAGATTTAGTCCTTAAGTTCTGTATTGGATCTAAATACACAGCCTGGCTATCTATTTCCCTATTAAATCTCCAGCAGCTACACTATCTAAAATGTATGCTGTCCTTCAGATGGAAAGCCCTGGAAGGGAGTGTATGCTGCTGATTGGCTGAAATGTGACTGCTGACTGTGAGGTGCAGGGTCAAAGTTTCCTCAATGATAAAGAATAGGAGGAGAACCGAAAAGCGCATGTGTTCACCGTCCGATGCGAACGCGAACATGCCAAAATCGCCACGAATAGTCCGCGGGCGAACTGTTCGCGACATCTCTACCTATAACCCAACATTTTGGCTTCAGGTCATATTTTTTGCAACATTTATATGTATTCAGTTGTCTCTAACACGTTATTACAGGCTCACAGCCACTACTCGCAAACCATGAACTCGTAAGTAGCATTTCAGGGCATGATCATGTGATCTGGCAATAATTAAGCAAGCCCGTAAGTTATTTTTTATACAATAGTACATTGCCGTCATTCACGTCATTAAAACATGGAGGTTACAATTAACCTGCAAATGTAGGCTAAGCATTAATACATGAAAATAAGTAATGTTTGCTGTATCAGGTTGCACTCAGTCAATCTGGAAATACATTAAAGCATCTGTTTAAGTCCATGTGGGTGGCCTGATATGTATTAGCCCCTTTATTTCCGGGATTAATTTAACACAGAAATAAAAGTTAAAAATAATTATTTTTTATTGCAGATTTGTGCAAATAATTCTAATGCTTTTCCATGCTACATTATTGTGTGTGTATTTGGTGCTGCAGTTATACAAACAGGTGTTTAATCCACGTGCGATTTACGGGTTTGAAGGCAATTGCGGGCTTGTTGAATTTTTGTAACTGAATATCGATTTGTGCTAGCACTGGTACCATTTACGGGCTTGAAAAACCAAAGGAGGCGACAGGACAGAGTTACGTTTTTGACAACCGCAGAGCTTTTGAGTCTGTAACTCACAACTGGAATGCGAGTAGCAAAATGAAGCCAATTGAACATCCATTACATTTACGTGCTATGTTACGGGTTCGAGTAATTGCGATTTGGCCAATTGAATGAGGCTCTTTATATGAAAGTCACCCATGTGCATCAAATGCACTGATCGGGATAGTTTGAAGGGGAAAAAATGGACACAGCATCAAAGACCTGAGAGTGATCATTCAAATGGGACACATTTATTCTGAAGTTTTAGATAATAGTGTCTCTTTTGCTTTTAATCCCAGATTAGGATCTATGTCTCTTGTCCTGTCCATTTGTGAGAAAGGACATTGGGTAGAACCAGTGGCATAGCTGGTAGATGGAGTGTCACCATTGTAAAACAATTTGGAGACCCCCCCCCACCACCACCACCACCACACACACACACACTTACAACTTCTATATAAAAGGTAGATGCTTGTAGAGATTAATTAAAAAAAAATCAAAAATATATGTAGGTCCAATCACCATTAGAATATGATCAGCTCACTTTCCCGTAAAATAATTTTCTGGCCCTTTTCCCTAATAAGTCAAGAGTCCCTCTTTGCTCCAGGTCATTACTGGAAGTTGAGGGCCTACCCAGCTGTGCGTCCAGGTGCTTTGCACTTGCTGCACCTGTAGTAGCTCTGCCATTGGGTAGAACCATTCATGAAGATATGTCTTGCACTGAGGAGATATTCCTTGTGATGCACCTGTACCACAATTATCATATTTGTAGCTTTACCCACATTGCTCACGTAATCCATATGTCAGTGCTGAGGAAACTGTGGTTTTTCACTTGCAGAAGGGACAATGAGTTGTCAACTGAACTGTAAATATCGTTAACTTCCCACTAATCTCATTGTTTTTTTTTGGAGGATTAATATAGCGTTACAAGTTTCAACACATGAGCTATGTGTTGATGAAGGAAATAAGCTGTATTTATCCTGTTGTTGAAACACCTAATACGCATATGCTTATATCATTAAGAAAAATCTCTAATATCTGAATTCGCATTGAGCATAGATATTATTACAAAATCGCAAATTGGGAAAAGGCCATTAACGGTCTGGCTATGACTAATAGCTGCATTATTTTTAGTCTGATTACTGCTCAAAGTCAATGAAACATAATCGCTGCTCTATGACTACTTCCCTATCTCTTCTGATACACAGCAGGAGGTGGGCAGAAATGGCTGGAGGGAAATTGATTTGCTGTTTTAAGCAATTAAAGTAGCTCAGTAAGCTGCACAAGCCTCTGGCATAAAAAAAGCCTTATTCAATTGCAAGCCCGCAGATTACGTTATACAGGCAGTATGTCTGCAGGCTTGAAATTTGCTACAATTACAGATCGATTCAATTCACCGGCCGAAAGACAAAACTGTAAACCATGCAATCGTATATAGCATTTCAGAGTGTGACCATGATCAATTAAGCAAGGCCGTAACTACTGATGTAGAAACAGCCAATAGTAAATGAGACCGTCATCATTATGTCAGTAAAACATGGAGGTTACACATCAATCAATTAGCGTTTAGAGGTCACATATGCGATCAGACTCGCAATCTGGCAATGTACAAAAATGTTTTAATGAATGGCGATACTGTTTCAGTCTATGTGGGTGGCCTGATATGTATTAACTCCTTGATTCCCAAGATTGATATATCACAGAAATGAAACATAAAAAAAAATAAAAAATATTGCAGATTTGGGAGCTTGAGGCTGTTGTGCAATTAATTCTAATGTCTTTAATCCGTCTTGCCCTGTCTTTAAAAGTGCAGTATTGGCTTTTTATTTGCATTTACAGAGCTATTATCAGGTGTTTAACCCCCATGCGAGTCCTATCTGGTAGGATTTTCTTCTACATTTGCCATTACTGGTGTAAAAACATTTGCAGGCTTGAGAAATTGTAGCAATTGAATAGCGCTTTGCGATTTCAGTGATTGTAACTTTTGCGGGCTTGAAAGATCAAAGGCTTGGGTTGTAAGTTACAATTTTGACAGCCACAGGGATTTTCAGCCTGTAACCCGTAGATTATTTGCGACTCCCTAAAAAACGCCAATTAAATAGCAAACTAGTTTATGGACTTCATTACGGGCTCCAGTAAACAACAATTGCTCAATTGAATACGGGCCAAGGTTAACACAGATAAATAGTGACTGGGATAAGTCTTTTAAACTACAAAGGCATGTAGGTTAGCAGCAAAGCAAGTAGTGAAAAGTTTACAGATACGTCAAGCGCTACTAAAATGTTACGCTAAAGTTTACTTTGAATATAAATGCACCTTTTCAGCTCTGAATAAGCATGTCAGAAATACAATTTGTGTTGTGTGTCAACTTTCCTTTACATGCACATTTCTCAATAGTTGATTTAATAATCAAAAGTCCTTAGCTTTAGCTTTTGTATTGAATAACCTATGTTGAACTTGTCATAATCCTCACGTCATCCTACATTTACAAAAGTCTCAGTCTATCTGATCTCCATTGTCATTGTTTATTTAGCAGAAGTCACAAGGAAATTATGCAAATACAAAGCATCTATCCACTCTGACGTCAGTTATATTAAATTTCTTCTTTTATTATTACGAGGTGTGATTCAAGAGAAAAAAGATAAATAGATACATGTGTTAACTATTTTTTGCTTAATATTTACTCAACAAAATTCCACTTATTGCCTTCATTAACCATTTTTTACATTTAATGTCCAGTTCATTTTGAGCATTGTTGAAATGATGATACATTGAAACCTGTATTGATATGTGAATTTAATGGCAAAAGAAAATATTATATTATTAATAGTTTAATAGATAATTTACATAAACAATACAAATACACCATATATTACTTTTTTTTGTTTGTTTTGTATATTTTAATTTATTTGTTATTTATTATTTTATGCTACCTGCACAAAATAATCCTGAACATATAGCACAGGTAACCTAGGCAAGTTTGGTCCTGTAGAGCCACACACTGGCCTGGATTTGAAGAATTCCTTTCTGTGCACAGATGAGACAATCAAGATGACTGAAGGAGCCATATTCTTCCTTGTAAATGCAGGGATATCTTCAAATCCTGGCCTGTGTGTGGCTCTCCAGGACCGAACTTACCGGTCCCTGGCCTAGCACATATCAAGAAAAATACCACAATAATGTTTACATAGAATATTTTTCAATTATTTCTTCCATTTTTATCTTAAATTATTGTAAATCCAGTAATGTTGCCAGGTGATGTTTGTTGTAGAGGATCATCTTTCAGTTTATAAAATGCCAAGTCTGGAGAACATAACAGTGCAGTTGAGATTATATTCACGTGCGGCTGGCAAGAATGATTACAGAACTATTTCTCGCCTGTCTTGTGTAACGGAATCCAGGGATTAACATACCTGTTTACTTTACTATTCGAACAGCTTTGTTCTGGAGGGGTGAATATTAAGGACAATATCGGATTTGTGAATGTCATAGACCAATTTCCATTTAAACAAACTAAATAAATAGGATATATTTAATAAGCCATACTAGAGATCGTTTTCATCGTAAAACTTCACTTTGGCGATAAAAGAGAACCTTAAAAATGAAATTATTCTGTTGATCACTTTAGTTACCCTAATGATTAAATTGAAATCACATTTGTGATCAGATTTTTCTGAGATCGTAATATGTATAAATCTAAAATATTTCCTACACATAAGAAGCTGCAACTACAATTTTATAAAAAAACAAAGAAATATATAACTATAACTATATATAATTTACAATTAAATTAAAGAGATGTCTGTGTAAAATGAATCATAAAATATTTTCTACACAACTGAACTACTGTCCCTAAAATGTATGTTTTGATTTAGATATTAACTGGAATAGCATGGAAAGTATGGCCTCCATTCAATTGAGCTTTTGGGAGATCAGGAGGCCCATACGTGAGTTCGCAAGCTATTTTGCTATTCAATTGGCATCTTTTTGATAGGTCGAAACGGGCTTCCGAGTTAGGGGCTTGAAAAAATGGTGATGGTTAACCTTGCAACTTACAGCCTCCAGAAGCCTTTAATATTTCACTTTCGCAAGGCTAAAATCGCAAATTGCTGTTCAATTGCTCAATTTCCCCAAGCCTACAAATGTTTTCACACTCATAAACGGCAAATGAAGGAGAAAATCCCATAAGTGCTAGAGAGGACCCACAAGGGGGTTAAACATCTACTCGTAGCACTGTAAAGGCAAATAAAAAATCACTACTGAACTGTAAATAACGGGGAAAGCGATGACAGACATTAGAATTAATTGCACAACAGTCTCAAACCCGTAAATCGGCAGGAAATAAAAAATATTTTTATGTGTCATTATTTTTATTTTTATGTGTGGGTTAAATCGATCTCAGGTATCAATGAGTTAATACATATAGGGCCACCCATATGGACTAGAACTGTATGGAGTTCTATGAATGTTTTTATATTTTTTCCAAAACTATAACAATTATTCTTAATTTTCAAACAAAGGCATCTCAACCCAGCTATTCATAAGAAACATATAGGATGTCAAATACTAAAGCTCAATATCAACAGAGGAGCTAAATATCAAATATGAAAGTGGTCCACATACTTGCATGCCATTTAATACCCCCTAATGATACCTAATGATTTATATGGACAAACGAGCCCAGTGCATCAAAATAAACAAAAACAAGCATATATTTCTTAATAGTAAAAAAATCACTGTGATTTCAAAACAACATGCATGTAATTTGTTTATTTATTGATTGATTGATTTGCTTAGATTTTTCATATAGAACTCAAACTCAGTTTTACATTGTATACATAATAATTAATTTTATTGATTAGGAGTAGTGATGTCGCGAACATCAAATTTTCGGTTCGCGAACCACGGACGCTAACTTCATCAAATGTTCGCGAACGGGCGAACAGGGCGAACCGCCATAGACTTCAATGGGCAGGTGAATTTCAAAACCCACAGGGACTCTTTCTGGCCACAGTAGTGATGGGAAAGTTGTTTCAAGGGGACTAACACCTGGACTGTGGCATGCCGGAGGGGGATCCATGACAAAACTCCCAAGGCAAATTACATAGTTGATGCAGAGTCTGGTTTTAAGCCATAAAGGGCATAAATCACCTAACATTCCTAAATTGTTTGGAATAACATGCTTTAAAACATCAGGTATGATGTTGTATCGATCAGGTAGTGTAAGGGTTACACCCGCTTCACAGTAACAGACCAATCTCCCCGTTTAATGCACGGCAAACAACCGCAAACAGTCCCTTTGCACAACCGCAAACTCCCCATTTGCACAAGGTTGGATACCAAGCTAGCCATGTCCCGTTCCTTGCCCTCACTGATGTCATTGAAGGTCTCCTTCTCCACCCAGCCACCAAGGGTCCCCGAAAGGTGACAACAAGCCCCCTGGGACGCCTGCTGTGTTTGGTCTTCCACCTCCTCAAAGCCACCTTCCTCCTCTGACTCCTCTTCTTCAGACTCCTCTCTCTGCGTTGCCTCTGTCTGCGTTATTATAAGTTGTGTACTGTTAAGTTGTACTATTGCTATCGGTTTAATCCCTGTTACGTCCACTATTAGGGGACGTGTATATGGCATTGATGTTTGGAACAGGGAGATGGAAAAAGATGCTTGGTCGGACCTCCTACTTCAAATTTGGGGCACTGGGCGTGCAATCTAAGGTGCCACCAGATATGAGTGTCACTGTGCACTAGCAAATGTTGGAAGAGTAGGCGCTGTAGGCCTCACACACTTGCCTGTAGGCAGGCAACTGATATTCAATCGATTACAGTCAAAAAAGTGTTGTTTTATGTCACTGTACACTATGGTTGCACCAGATATGATGTATCACTGTGCACTGGCAAAAGTTGGCAGAGTAGATGCAATAGGCTTCACACACACGTCTGTAGGCAGGCAATTGCTATTCAATCTATTACAGTCAAAAAAGTGTTGTTTTATTTCACTGAGCACAATATAAGCTGTGAGCCTGACACAGGCAGGCAACTAAAATTAGATTAAAGGAAAAAAGTTGTTAGGTGTTAGCCTGTCAAACACACACGCTGGCAGGCAGGCATATGCAATTAGATTACACAGAGAAAAATTATAAAATAAAATAAATGATGTTTTAGCCCTAAAAAGGGCTTTTTGGGTTGCTGTCCTTGCAGCAGATATCAGATGAGTCCTTCAGGTCTGTAGATAGCCTGGCTATCTATTTCCCTATTAAATCTCCAGCAGCTACACTATCTGTCCTCTCACAACGAATGCAGCTTCAGAATTATTCTAAAATGTATGCTGTCCTTCAGATGGAAGGCTCTGGAAGGGAGTGTATGCTTCTGATTGGCTGGAATGTGTCTGCTGACTGTGAGGTGCAGGGTCAAAGTTTCCTCAATGATAAAGAATAGGGGGCGAACCGAAAAGTGCATGTGTCCGCCGTCCGCTGCGAGCGCGAACAAGCCAAAATCGCTGCGAATAGTCCGCGGGCGAACTGTCCGCGACATCTCTAATTAGGAGTATTAATATTAGTATAATATTAGGAGCATTATTATTATTGACTGTAGTGAGATTCATATTCCTAACATATTTTATGAGAAGAAAATTAATGTTGGGCTCCTTTCATAATACATTATGAGGATGTGATGCACTCCAAGGGCAAGTGGACCCCCTACTAAAAAAACCTACATTCCCTAAACATTTCATATTTTAATGCCACATTTAGTATTCTAAACATATTCATATGCTGAAAAGATCTGTAGGCTGGTGCATTAAGCAATAATAGAATGGCTTAGCCAAGGTGCCAGTTATAGGCCAAACTATTCTTTCTTGAATATAGCTTATTTAGAAGATCAGATCCAACCTAAAAGTCTCCAAAGTTTCACAATTATTAATGCATAAAATAAATCCCTATTTTGGGGAGGACGATAGATAGATAGATAGATAGATAGATAGATAGATAGATACATAGATAAACCACAGTGTACGCTCCTTCAACCTAGAGCAATGAGAAACTCTTTTATTTTGATATATCCTTTTTGATTTAAAGATGATCCGATCACATACATATATATATATTTTTTATATAAACTTTTATTGTGTAAAGAAGTTGCAAGGGGTGTCCAATTTATTTTTCACTGGTACCATCTATTCCCTAGCTCCGCTACTGGATAGCTAGACGTATACAGCCTTATTAAATTGCAATTCGGCCAATTGAATATGGCTCTATTTAAGCACAGAGCATATTTTTTACAGAAGTTTTTACCACATGAACTTCTATCCAAAAGCAAGGTCTTCACTAACTAAATACTTCTGTAAAAAATATATTCTATGTGCTTAAATAGAGCCCTATTCAATCGGCCGAATCGCAAATTAATAAGGCTGATAATATACAGATGTGATGATTAGGCTCTCTTACAATTATGGATAGTATACGTATTTATTTTTTGTATAATTCACAAATATTTCACAGTTGCAAAGCATAAAAGGATCAAAACTTTACAATAGAAAGAAAAAATATTTCCATTTTACTACAGCAAACAGTGTGTTGTTGACAAAGTGTATTTTGCGATTGTTTGACTGGGGAAATGTATGCAGAGCAAGCAAATGGATGGAAAAAAATATTTGCTTTTATTTCTGGAGGAACATTTGCAAGAGCGTTACCTAATGCCATAGGTGAAATGCGGAGACCAATTTTTCAGATATTAAGCTGGTAAATAGAACAAGATTTCAAATATACAGTAACAATAGCAAGTATTTGAGCTATCTCATTCTCTATGTGTATCTACCCATCTATTTATCATAGGTATATTTCACAAACTGGCAAAACAAATTGGGAATTACTTCTTTAAACAAACCTGATTTATTTTCAGTGCAAATGTTTGAATAATTTTGTTCCAAAAGCTAGATTACCGAACTACAGAAAATAAAGTTTACAATTAGAACCCTAACATATACAGCCCTTATAAAAGTGCTTCCCTTTAAATCTCAGTGTAGGATGGATTGTTGTTTTAAAATTCCTAAATGAAATGCCATGATAAAGATCATATTGGATTCATCAAGGGAAATTTTATTACACTCTGCAAAACAGCAGTAAAAAAACTGAAATAGATTGGAGGTGCAGCACATAAAAGACACTTCAAATGCATGTAAAGTAGGTAAAGAATGAAGGGCCCCATTCAAATTGGATACTTAGCTGTTTAAAAATGTTCTCTCTTATCTGTGGGAGCTTTTTTGCTTAAGATACAGTACATGTTGATTCCAATCGCAACCCCTACAAAGCTAACAGTAAATTAGGGCACACGCACCAGGGCTGTTTTACCATGCACCCTAAGCCCTACAGTGCCCATGCAGCTTTCTGCACAAGAGGAAGGGGTTAAAAATAAGATATAGGCAAAGGATTCCCTCCTCCCAAGCACTGAATGGAACCCCTTAGATTCCCTCCCTCACTTACAGGATCGCTTACAGGTTTAACTTAAAATTAAAAAAAGACAATTACAGATAAATAAATAAAAAATATTACAATAAAATTAAAAAGAAACAACATAAAATTATAACAAAAATTAATCATGTATGTAAAAAATCTAAACTTACCAACTCCTCACGCCCATCCAGCAATGATCATAGATGCGCTTGTCCTCAATCTTAGGATACCATAGGGGTCTACACAGACCACCATGGTATTAGGGGTTGATTTTAGAATAACATTGGGGTCTATATCTCTGAATATCTATAAATGTATGTATCTATACCATGGTAAGGAAATTGTTAAATAATAATAAAAATGAACACAGGGTTGATAATCATTTAACCTATGCCCCATGATCCCTTATGAGCCCATTGGCAAGATTGATTTAGGCCCCGCTTCTTCCCATTTTTTTGTATTTTGGATGTGGGCTTATTAACCACTCCTTAACCCCATTTCCCTATATGCAATGTACCTTGTTGCAGACTCTATGGAACCAGATGTGGCCTCTACCTGAAACCCTGAATATCCCTATTAACTACATGACACTTAAAATGAACCCCATGTTATGATATACTATTACATAACTATGGGGTCCCTATGGACACTCATGGTTTGCTATTCTATCTCCATGGGGGTCCTTGAATGAGGTGAATTTTAAGTGCCATGGGATCCATAAGGCCCTGCACGGTTATAGGGTGAGTCCTCATGAGGATCCATAGGGACCCATGGGTTATATTATATATAGGGACATGTGGGTTAAGGATGTGTTAATGGTCCCCACCCCAAAGTACAATATGGTGTATGGAAGAGGAGCCTAATGAGCCCCTCACTAGTATTGAGGGTTTTTCAAGCTCATAAGGGGTAGCGTGGTATAGAGGGTGGGGCTATAACCCTCTGCATTAATTTGAATTAATGTTTAAACCATTCCCTGTCACAGTCACAGCAAGGAAGGGTACAGCTTTAAATGTATAGAGAGAACTGTTACTCTGATTGTCTGCAGGGTTTTACTGGAAGACATCGCATTAAAGAAAATTTCTTATGGGAGCCATGTAATCAAACTTTAGGTAAAATTTCCTGTAGGAGCAGGGAACATATCATACATAACAACTACTTGTATGGTTTAACTCATAAGAGTTTGCGGCGGGAGGAATGTAATAATTAATACTTCCTACGTGGAATGATTACTTGTAAGAGTTCTTCGAGACATATAGTCAAGCCCTCTGTGTGTACCATGATGAATTCCCACTTTGATTCTATTATTAGTGTACTATTTGGAGAGACAGTTTTCAACAGAAGTAAAAAGAGGTTGTATCTGAATCCAATGTTCCTCCCATTCTTCCCATTTTCCCAATCCTGTTAGAAACATGGACACAATGGGCCTCATTCAATTGCAATTTGGCCAATTGAATAGGGCTCTAAATAAGCACATAACATATGTATATTTTTAAAGTCTTTACTTAGTGAAAACCTTGTTTTTGGATAGATGCTTACTAACTAAAAATGTCTTTAAAAAAATATGTTATGTGCTTATTTAGAGCCCTATTCAATTGGCCAAATTGCAATTGAATGAGGGCCAATGTAAATTGAATGCAACAGTAATACACTGGGGGCTGTATTTATTTAATTTTTATTTTTATGCTATTCACATTGATGGTGACATAGAAATAAAAATAAAAATGTTTGCATAATAATAAGACTTGGAAGATTGTAGCAACTTAATGCAAGCATAATTGATTTTTGGGAATCCCACCCTATCAAGCTGGAGAGCTCCAGTAAACACATGCATCAAAATATGTCTAAAAAGTCCATTTAGTTTTTGTTAATAAACAACATACAGGGTAAAAGCGAATGAGAAATAATTGGCTAAAACCAAGATGAAAATCCAAAGCAGCAACAAGCTACAATATATTTCAGGCTCTGATATAAACTGTAACTAAACATGTATAGCGCTACGGAATATGTTGGCGCGTTACAAATAAACAATAATAATAATAATCTTAGACCTATCACTTGTATTACTAGTTTCTAGGTATAAACTAACTAAAATGCTACATCCATAAGTAATAAAGAGTTTATTGAAACATGTAATTCAAAGCAAAATGGAAATGTGATGCACACTGCACATGCCTAATCCTTGTTCAAAGTAGTCTTGATCTCTTGGGCAGTTCATGTGAGTTTACAATGTTATCCAGCATGTTTGCCCTCACAGTGGTTGAGAATCAGTGCTTTAAATGAACAACAAAAGTCCTGAACTTCTATTATGTATTAAAAAGAGTTATGAAAAATGTGAGTCCCTCATTCCCAGTTGTAAGCCATTTACTGGTAGATGGTGTCTGTGCTATTGATTAGTTTTGGTAATTAAACTCTTATCTCTGTTCTACTTGGGGGGTCTGTAATATATTAGAACTTAGAATTATGTTTCTTGTTATTATTCATTTTATTTTATTTTTTCACATTTAAATATTTATTTTATCCATAAAGCTTTTAACTGTTGTTAGTTTTTGATAAAATAGGCCTCCATTCCATGACTCCAGTAGGAACTCCTGTAAGTCGCAGCTACAATAGTTTTGAAAAGCAAATTTGTGGAGCTTTTCTATCCCTTAAAGCTTACTGACTTTCACCCAGGGAGATTTGCCTGGTATTCTCTAGCTTTAATGTGTGCTTGCAGCTTGCTCACAGGAGACTCTGAGTCTTAATCTCAGCATAGCCGGAATACCCATTAGACCAACTAGGCAGCCGCCTAGGGGCACTTCCCTGTGAAGGGTGCCACTTTTTAAAGAAAACATTTTTCCTGGCTTAAAAACTAAATGCTGCAGTTCATAGACTGGCTACAAGGGGGTAACTACCTAGAACAAGAGAGTTATAACAGGAAAAGGAACTTACATGCACAGAAAAGGCAACAATGGATGCATGCATACCTTGCATACTCACCTGCAGGGGCTCCTCCACTTCATTGCCTAGGGGCTCCAAAAAGGTTGATACGACCCTGATTCTCAGTAATCTTCATAGCAAAGGTACATACAGAATGTTACCTACTAATGTCAACACACTACACTAGCATCATCCCAAATCTCTATCTATCTATCTATATATATGTCTATACCTATTTCCATGGCAACATTCATTTGCGGTTTCGGGAGATCCTGAGGCCCATAAGTGAGGTTGCAAGCTAATTTGCTATTCAACTGGCGTCTATTTTGGGCTTTCCGATTGGCTTCCGAGTTACAAGCTTGAAAGCATTGCGATGGTTAAAAATGTAACTTACAGCCTCCAGAAGCCCTTGATCTCTCACTTTCGCAAGAGTTAAGATGGCTAAAATCCCTATTTAAGTCCGCAAATGTTTTCACACCCATAAATGACAAATGAAGGAGAAAATCCTATTTGTAGCACTGTAAATGCAAATAAAAAATCACTACTGCACTGTAAATAACGGGAAAGCAATGATAGACATTATAATTAATTGCACAAAAGTCCCAAGCTCGCAAATCGGGAGGTAATTAAAATAATTGTTATGTTTCATTTTGGGGTTAAATTGATTACAGCTATCAATGAGTTAATACTTATCAGGCCACCCATAAGGACTAAAATTGTATTGGCATTCATTTCCATAATTCTTTATTTTGCGGGTTTGCGAGTCTGATCGCATATTGGAACTCTCATTTTCTATTGGCTGATTTGAAATGGGCGGTAATGGCCATGCTGAATTGATCATGCTTCCGCCCTGAACTGCTCTGAACCAGTGCATGGTTTACGGTTGTGGCTTCAGGCCCGTAACTTGAGGGCTTTGAGCAATTGAATGGCTTCACAATCGGAGACGAACAGGTGCCCGCAACACACCCGCAGACATACTGATATTGAGTTGCAGGCTTCTAATTGAATGTGGCCCTCATAAAGGGGATTATAACCCGCTGCCAATGACCAGCTACCACCCAGGATTCCCTCTTAATATCTGCAGCCCCCATCAGAATGGCAGCATACATTTAATAAACATATATTTTTTTAAATTCCACGTAAGAGAGAGTGGCAAATTTAGGAAGTATTTGGGAAGTTTCATGTAATATAAAGCTAAGGCATTAGACTTGCTGCAAGAGGAGAAAATACTGTGTGCCTTGGAAGACTGACCCACAGAGTATAGGTTCTCAGCTTTTGGAACCTCCCCCTTTCTCCCTGTATTCTCTCCTGCAGTCTGCCATCTTGCACATCTGTGATTTGTAGGACTGCATTTATGGCATAAGACACTCCAACAGCGGAGAGGATTCACACGACCAATGACAGACTATTAGACAGCAAGTACAGTGACATGCTGTGTGTTAGAAGATACAACCATTACATTACCTATTTTCAATCATAAAAATCATATGCAATCATTTATAATAACACATTGCTGCTATATAACGTAAAAAATAAAAATTACAATAATATTGAGGGGAATCAAGTTAATTAAATAATTAAATAAATCTAGTTAAAACATTTTATGTAAAACAAATTATTTTGAATAAAGATTCCCTTTAAAGGGATCACTCTGTTCACCTTTCTTCTGAAAAACTTTACTTGATAATTCACATTTACAAAAACAAAGAATTAACAAAGATTTTAAATATTTAAATTTTATTTGCAATTTTTCTTTACCTCAGAAAATGTAACCTCTTACTTCTGTTGCTGCATCAAGGTTAGGTGTATAAACTAATGAGCTTTCTATTAGTTCTAAAAACAAAAATTAAACATTTTATTGAAGCAAATTTGCAAATAAATATAAAAAAAAAGGGTACATTCTTTTTTACTTTATTTTTTTTTTCTTTCTAAAAATCATTTTGCTATTATTATGTGCAGGTCATTAAAATAGTGAATTTTAAATATAGGGCTGCATTGGAGGTACCATACAATAATAGCTTCATCTAGCAGAGGATTAATATATCATGTTTTAGAAATTTTAGACAAAAATAGATAGCAATCTTTCCTCAGATGCCTCTTGTAAGAAAGCAGCATACACAAAATATTGTTTTCAAAAAGATTCATTGCTGTGTTTATTTATATGATATTTAATATGTAAAACCACGCTATCATAAATCATCCCAAATAATATCAAGAAATAATCTTTCATACACCTATTTGTGTACTCCCTTTAATATTAATAACCAACACCTTTAATAAAGTGGTAGTGCCAAGCCTAATATTAGTAAGAGATTATCATGTAGGGGTCACTGCTATCATCTCAAAGGACCACAGGACATCTCCACCCTTCTTGGACCAAGTCTCAAACCAGTGTAACAAAAACAGCTCTTAAAGGGACCTGGAAGTTTTCGGAATTTTCCTAAGAATTTAATATACTTACAGTATGTACAGTGCCTTGCAAAAGTATTCACCTCGCTTCGCTTTTTTCGTGTTTTGTTGCCTCACAACCTGGAATTAACATGGATTGTTTGAGGATTTGCATCATTTAATTTACAGAACATGCCCAGAACTTTGAAAATGTATTTTTTTTTTTTTTGTAAAGCACACAACAAATAGGACAAAATAACAGGAAAAGTCAATGTGCATAACTATTCACGTCCATAAAGTCAATACTTTGTACAGCCACCTTTTGCGGCAATCACAGCTCCAAGTCGCTTTGGATAAGTCTCTATGAGCTTGCCACCTCTTACCACTGGGATTTTTGCCCATTCCTCCTTGCAAATCTGCTCCAGCTCCTTCAAGTTGGAAGGTTTGCACTTGTGAACAGCAATCTTTAAGTCTGACCACAGATTTTCTATTGGATTGAGGTCTGGGCTTTGACTAGGTCAATTTCCCCTTAAACCACACAAGTGTTGCTTTAGCGGTGTGTTTGGGGTCATTGTCCTGCTGGAAGTTCAACCTCTGTCCTAGCCTCAAATCATGCACAGAGTGGTACAGGTTTTGCTCAAGAATATCCCTGTATTTAGCACCATCCATCTTTCCCTCAACTCTGACCAGTTTCCCAGTCCCAACTGCATAAAAACATCCCACAGCATGATGCTGTCACCACCATGTTTCACTGTGGGGATGGTGTTCTTTGGGTGATGTGTTGGGTTTGCGCCAGACATAGCGTTTTCTTTGATGGCAGAAAAGTTCAATTTTAGTCTCATCAGACCAAAGCACCTTCCTCCATACATTTTAGGAGTCTCCCACAGGCCTTTTGGCAAACTCAAAACGTGCCATTTAGTTTTTTGCTGAAAGTAATGGCTTTCTTCTGGCCACTTTGCCATAAAGCCCAACTCTATGGAGCGTTTGTTGTCCTCCTATGTACAGATTCTCCAGTCTCTTCGGTGGAACTCTGCAGCTCCTCCAGGGTTACCTTAGGTCTCTGTGCTGCCTCTCTGAATGATGCCCTCTTTGCCTGGTCCGTGAGTTTTCGTTGGCGGCCGTCTCTTGGCAGGTTTGCTCCTGGCCAAATATTTGGATATTTTTTTATAACCTAACCCTGACTTGTAGTTCTCAACAACATTGTCCCTTACTTGTTTGGAGAGTTCCTTGGTCTTCATGGCAGTGTTTGGTTAGTGGTGCCTCTTGCTTAGCTTTTGCAGTCTCTGGGGCCTTTCAAAAAAGGTCTGTATATGTAATGACAGGTCATGGGGCACTTAGATTGCACACAGGTGGACATCATTTCACTAATTATGTGACTTCTGAAGGTAATTGGTTGCATCAGAGCTTTTTATGGGCTTCATAACAAAGTGGGTGAATACATACGCACATGCCAATTTTCTGTTTTCTATTTCTAAAAAATAGTTTTATGTATATATATTTTTTTCATTTCACTTCACCAACTTAGACTATTGTGTTCTCATCCATCAACTAGAATTCAGATTAACATTGAACTTAAGGCTGTAAAGTAACACAATAGGTTAAAAGCCTTGGGGGAGGGGTGAATACTTTTGAAAGGCACTGTATACATTTACTCTGTTTTTCTGCCTAAAATCTTACAAATAGTATCTAACAGTTTTTCCCCCTCTGCCCCTCATAAAGACAGCGTAATTCTAAGTACAGGGGTTGGACTGTCTCATAGTGACCAACCAGTGGTAACATTATGCAACATGCTACTTGAGACAGGTCACTGACAGGCTAATTTAAAACACTCCACTTTACAGTCTGTGTATTCATGAGCTGCCGGAGTTACAAATGGCAGACCCAAACAGATAGAAACGGAATGATTTTGGGCATAAAATATTATATTTCTAGTGAAATAGTTAAATATTTTATTTCTAGTGAAATCCAGAAACTTTTCATGTCCCCTTAAAGGGACATAGCACAGCAAATATCACAGTAAACATCACAATTATGGTGGAACACAAAGCTCAGATTCAAAGCTTTATTTATAAATATGGACATTTGCTATTGGTTGTGATCAACAAAAAATATAAATTGGTGAATTAGAAGGTTTCAATTTGTATTCACAATTCTCCTGGCAGGGTATTTTATTTAAGATAATTAACTTTCATAGCTATGGATGATATGCAGGAAGATCATGCCGAGGTATAAATAAGAATAATGTCAGAAGCCTATACATGTTACATTCTCTAACTTATAACAAATGGATGTACTGTTCCTGCTAATCGCCCTCACTATGAGAGGTAATTAATAACCTTATATAAAATTCACTGCCAGGTAAGAGTATGTTTTATAGTAAATTCATGGTCAGTCATCTAACATCAATTGTATATTTTTTTAAATAACAACTACCTGCAAATATCCTTATTTATCTGTAAGGTTTTAAGGTCTATCGCAGTTTGAACCTTTGCTGTTTCCATGCTGGACGTCTATGGGAGTACATAAAACAATCTCTTTGCTTCATTAGTTTCTGAGACTGTATGGCGCAACTTCACCCTAATAGTCAACACCAGTAATATGGAAAAATCAACAGAGGTTGCAATGGCATTGGGTTGGGACAATCTATTATTACAAAAGACTTCTTGCTTTATGTGTGTACCTGTCAATGTTTGCTCATCTTCCACTACTGTAAATATTCTTAAGCTGTTTTTATCATTTGGACAATCAAAGTCTGAGAAATCTATTAATCTATGCATAACTCCCATGGAGTACCATGAGAACTTGAACATGATATGCAAGGTTATCTGCTGAGTGTGTTTGCCTAGCGTTTTGTTCGTTCAGTGAAGAACACACATGTTTGTAGCTTTACAAGCTCTTCACAGTCATTAGAACATGGATTAAGGACTACCGCCTTCCATTATCCTTTCCAACCTCATAAAGACTTTACACTTACTTCACTGTTTATATCTTACTGGTGAGATATGTGATTGTGAAAGCTGGTAGGAACAGTCGTTAACAAGTGCAGAATATTCTGTACCTCAGTAATAAGACAAAATTCTGCCCTTTTGTATGTTTTCCACCATTTTGTATTTAGTACCTCTTTCTTGTTATTCAGCATGAACAGTATACAGTGATACTGTGTGTTTTTGTGCTAAGCTAATTTGTAGTTATTATCCAAAATTATGTTTTAGGAGGGAATATGTTCCCAAACACAGTATAACATAACCTTGAGATTATTACTACTTCTAGTTTTGAGACAAAGGAAGCTACATTCACAAGATGTGAGTGTAATACATAATTTAGATTATATTATTCACTGTAATGTAGAATGGGACAGGCATCTCTAATAGCCATGTTAGCTATGAGAGGTCTCCATTAAAATATCAGTAATGCCAATCCACACTTTAGCATACGTTTAGTAATTATAATATGTTTTAATCTATTAAATTATGTGGAGGGATGAACATTTTCCTAGTGAAAATTTTAGAATCAGAATAGATTGGGGTAGACATATAAGCAAATAAAACAATAAAAAGGTGCAGAGGAACAGTAAAGGAGGGGATAGAAACAGAGAGGAGAGAACCGAGGGATGAAGAGAGGAAATATATGGTTGTTAGGGTCAAAAAGTGAATAGTGCTGTAATAGAAAGGCATATAGGAATTATTTGTATAGAATTATTATTATTATTATAGTAGCAGGCAAGCCAATGCAGAAAAGCAGTGGGTAAGGTCAATAGGATGCTAGGCTGCCACATAAGAGAAACTCATTGCAAAGAAAGACTATGATGTAATAGTAGATTATTGATAAGGCCCTATAACATTTAATGTCAGATAAGGATATATTTTCTCAAGTAGTCAGCATATTTTGCTTTCTGTTTTACAATATTACCCATATTTGCACTTGGTTATTGTGCTACATTATGTTGCTTCTAATGGAAATGCTTTCCCCTTTAATAGATAGGTCTTACTGTGTATCTCAATGTATGTTCAATGAGAAGGATAGGGTAACTTAGTGGAACATCAGTGAAACATTTATTCTTTAAATGTCTCAGATGAGTGATTGGTTCAGCATATTTATATTCATGAACTGATAATTAGAGCGGAAACAATGAGATTGAGGCATAAACCAAACAAATGCTTTAAAACATTGTTGATACAGAATACCTATCTAGGCCATGAAGACTGTCTATAAGGCGAAGTAGGAAAATTGAATCTTTGCACCTGGATGTATCTATATGTTTGAATTCCTCTAATGCGGAAACACATCTTGTCCACACAATGGGAAATACAAGCTTCATTAACCCTCTGATGATTAGCTTGTGTAACCGGTAAACTATAATGACTTTCTGTTTGAGCATAGCATGGCGGTCTACATAAGGAACGCTCAACACTGTAATGGACTGGTACCATTAACTCATACTGTATAAATAATACTGTAGACATTTATTTATCAGAAAAGCATTTGTGTGAATCACTTCTCTGTAAAATGTTCATTCTTTATTTGACATGAAGTGAATAGGATAAGGGTCATGGTCTCTGATTTTGATGATAGTACAATATATTCCTTATAGATTTTTGAGTTACGTGTGTTTAGAGCTTACATCTTTTAATGACTTTTTGCAAATTATAATTAACTAAAATTATACAAAACAGTGAAAAAAGGATTTGTTGTGAGTATTTACTGGATATAGAAAAAAAAGGGAGAGCTTCTAAGATCATATACTAATATATCAAAATGGAAAGTTACTGTAAGTATGAAATATGCAGAGCAGAACAAAGAGTTATCTGAGCATGTAAACTTGTATATAGTGTATACTTGTATATAGTTTACTGTATACTTGTGACAAGATTCCCTCTCTTTCCCTGATTTTCCCTGTATTCCCTGAGCCTCCGGGCCTTGCAGGAACCACTTATGCGAAAGTGGCAACATGTATCTAAAGACTCATATTCATAAATAAGTGTGTAAGGGCTTTCCCCGTGTCTACACAGAGGTAGCACCAATACACTTTCATTAATATGCTGTGTCTTACAATGTACCCATGGCCATTTCAATAGTTTCCATGGTAATTACCTGAATTTTTTATATCTAAATAGATTCATCTGAATTTGTTGCACACCTCATTATACTCAGGCTGCATTAACTAAATTCTCCTTAAAAGAGCACAGTACTTCCCATCTTATGCCCCCAAGAGGTCGGATAGCATGTTGGCACAAGCAGCAAAACAAAAAAATTACATGTCCAGCCAATGACATGTCTTTTTAGCCAAAACCTTGCAGTCACTTAGTACTACAGGCTCAACGCATAGGGTCGCAGTGAGTGCAAAACAGTCAGTCAATTCCAAATACAGGTTAATTATATAAGTCTATGATGGGTGACATCTTGACTGAGCAAAAAAAAATTGTTTCATCACCCACCATATTCACTTTCCAGGACAAGAAGCACCCAGCTTATTCGAGTGGGATATGTAATTCAACCGCTAGGGTATTTAAATATTAGGGTCTACCTAAATGATATAGGTCTGGGCCATGTCTTATTCATTCTGATGGAAAATCCATACCCTGTCAAGCAACAGGAAAACACAAGAAAAAGAGTAGACATTATTGTGAGTAAATTGTATGAAATTGTAATAAAATTGTGTGTAAAAATCATGGCCAATATTCCCCAGTCAGTCGTACTTTTGCAGTGCAGTTGTTGAAATGCTCTTCTTTTCTTAAATGTTTCTACTTGATTATAGCTCTTTCTGAAAGCTGCTCTGTTCAACACTATCAGTTTTCCCTTGATTGGTAGATTTAATGTATCTTAAGTTTCCTTCTTTGTTATCCCCATATTCTAAAATGTACTTCCAATAGCAGAAGCAACAGCATATAAAAAATATAGTACTAACAATCACAATAGTTTTCCACAAAAAAGGCATAAACTAAATTACAAAAATATAAGTAAATATGTTAACATATACTGCTCATCAGAATTCATATCTGTATGTTATATCCAACTAGAATTTTGCCCGTCAATAAATGACGGCAAAGAAATTGTAAGTGAGCTAAGGGTGTTTGGTGTATATAATGTGACTGATGTAGCGTCGTTCGTTTTCTATGTTGTGCGAGTTATTCGTAATATTCGTTTTCTATGTCATGCGAGTTTTTCGGAATATCCGTAGCTGTTTTGTGTGTTTATGGTGGTGTTTTGCGTGTTTACGGACCTTTAGCCTCGTTTTCGTTTTGTTCGGCGGCCATTTTTTCTCTCGCTTAGAGAATTTTTTAGTGTCTACACTGCTTTAATTTCAGTTAAATTGAGGTGTAACTTTAATTTTCGAGGTCCTGGATGCTCCCTTTTGCTGTAGGTAAGCTTTTTATGTATTTGTTGTGTGTATTTGTTGGATTTTTGATGTTTTCATGTGCGCGTGTTGCGGCCTTTTTTTGCGAGGTCGTAATGTGTCGTAACGTGTTTCGTATTTTGTTTGCGTTACGACGTAAAGTTTGCGAGGGTCGCAGTTGCTGGCAAGGAGCGCCTTCAACGCTCCTTGCCAGCAACTGCGACCCTCGTAAATTTTGCGAGGGTCACAGTTGCTGGCAATGAGAGCCTGGGCCGTGGGCTCGCTATGCCAGCCCACAAGCGTGAGCACAGGCTCGTATGATCACAACTATTATAGTGATACATATAATTATGAGTGTCTATGTATAGGTCTAATATCACACTATACTTGAAAATATATACCGCCTTGTTAAATTGCGATTCGGCCAATTAAAAACGGCTCTATTTAAGCACACAGCATATTTTTTATACAGAAGTTTTTAGTTAGGGAAGACCTTGCTTTTGAAAAGAAGTTCACTAACTAAAAACTTCTGTAAAAAGATATGCTCTGTGCTTATATAGACCCCTATTAAATTAGCTGAATCACAATTTAATAAGGCTGTAAATATTGAATGATTTAGTAATTAAACACAAATAAATTATTTACAGAATTCAACCTTTATTTATTCAGTCATCACTTCCTTTTTGGAGAGATCATACAAGGCCTAATTGTATTCACATCACTGCCCCTCAGTTATGTTGCTATGGAGACAGTGTTCCATTTCCTGTTGTCTTTGTTGATAGAAGTGGTGCAGACGTGCTTAGACATCAATGCAAAGTGCTTTGGACTATGGAATTGTCCCTTTTACCATCATCAAAATGGGGTATATTTATCAAATTAGGATAAAAAATGGAGTTAAGCTGTAATAAGCATGGGGATAAATGGAGTTAAATGTTCAGGTTTTCACTTCCTATGTTTTATAGGGAGTGTGATTAGCAACCAGGGACACATTTGAACTAAATATAGTCCATTGAAAACATAGGAATTTGTGAATATTTAAATAATACATTTTTTCCTCAGTTTGATAAATGTACTACAGGATAGATTGCAAACAAAAGCAGACAAGTGAAAAAGATCTTGACCCATGCATGATCCATTTAGGCTAAGATGATGAATAAAGGACACGACGACTGAAATGGGAGAACAACGGGTCACAGCTTTATTTTTTAAACAATTGTATATAACAACACATAACTTTATTTACACAAAATACGGTAATACTTTTTCCGGGGGAGGAGCCCGGCCACGGACAGTGACCTCACGATTTGAGCCCTGCCCAAAGCCCCAAGCCATAAAACATAACAAAATACACAAAAATTGCCACTTCTCCAAAATTCCTTGAATACAAAACCTCTTTTTTTTTTTTTATCAAACTATATACATTTTTACAAACAACCAAATTAACAGGGTGGGTGGGTGGGATTTCAGTCGGGAGACCGCGCTGCTGTGAGAAACGTCGTGAAACGCGGGCGCACTACACGCCCCCGATGCAGCTGATTGGCTGAACGGCCTCACAGGCTCTGCTGGGTCACGCGACGCTACGTGCTGACCCAGGAAGCCTGTGCAGCCTCCGCGTCATAGAGAATGTGATTTACAATGTGATATATAATACTATAAACTGGACCTTAAATGATAACAGAATAATTAAAAAAAATATCAGCCTTATTAAATTGCGATTCGGTAAATTGAAAAGTGCTCTATTTAAGCACACAGCATATTTTTTTTTACAGAAGTTTTTAGTTAGTGAACTTCCATCCAAAAGCAAGGTCTTCACTAACTAAAAACTTCTGTAAAAAAAATATGCTGTGTGCTTAAATAGAGCCCCCTTTTAAATTTACCAAATCGCAATTTAATAAGGCTGTATACAGTATGTCTAAAAACTGTGAGTATTAGTAAGAGTATAATAAGTCCGAAAAAAATTCAAAAAGCTAGTTTGTAGTTAGAAAAATAAATGCTGTTGCCTCTGTTAATCCATTGAGGCATCCAATATACTTTAGTGAAGGTTGGATGTATGAAAGGAGCTTTTACATTCATGCCTGGGCTTGCAAGTAACCTTAAAGATGTCTGCTACTAAACATGTTCATTGGAAGGGGTAAATACAATACACTAAAATTATACAACAATCCCCTCTTCGACCATGCTTCTTCTCTATCCCACACTTCATTGTTCAGTACACAAGTACATACCTTAAGACACCAAGCTATCAGAAAGTACTAAAGACAGACAAGATGAAATATTATATAAATAAGTGAGGTTTGCAAAAATTACGATTTTCTCTAAACCTTGGTTCATGTTCAAGGCCTTCAAAAAGGTTACATCTTTCCTCAGCTACAGTGGTTCTTTAATAATAAGCATTAGAAGCCATACTTACAGAATATGTTGCAAAATGATAAAGACTAATCATGTGTACAGGAATCCGTTAAACCTGTAATTTGATAATGAAGGAAATAATCATAAACAAATTACTACACAATGGCCCAGTGAATTATTTAGTCAGTATTTCCCATTATAGGAAAAGTTATTTTTTGGCCCACTACACCTTGGCATGAAGAATGCTTTTTCATTTCCTATTGTATTCGTTAACTCAAGTTGCACCTAAGTAGATGGTATGACAATGCAAGCCACTAAGAAATTGGCCTTTTATGACCCTTAACCAATTTTATATTTGCAAACATTGTTGTGTAGTAACGAAATTCTCTCATATCTTCCCACATTTCTCAATAGTAGATTTGTAGTCACTCTCTGTACGTGATGATGTGAATGAGAAAAAAAACCTCTGTTAATGCCTTGCTTTCCAACAAGCTCTGCAAAATAAGAAGGAAGTAAACACTGGTGTTATATGGGATAACAAGTACAGTAAATGGTTATATGGACAAGTAGAACATTTATTAAAGTTAGTTATAATATGACATAATAGGATGATTTAAAGAAAAAGTTGTAAGGAATAACTGGAGGAGTATATATATATGGAACAGTCGAAGTGCCATTATGTGGACTTTTAGGAGGAGTATATACAACAAATGCATCTCTAAGCAGAGTTAAAATGAGCTGCCATATGAAGCAATAGGAGGAGTTATAGATCCTTGGAAAATATAGAACAATATTCATATGGAGCAATAGGAGTATTATTATTATTATTATTATTATTAACCTTTATTTTTAATGTGCCGACATGCAGCCTTATTAAATTGCAATTCGGCCGATTGAATAGGGCTCTATATAAGCACACAGCATATTTTTTTACAGAAGTTTTTAGTTAGTGAAGACTTTGCTTTTGGATAGAAGTTCACTAACTAAAAGCTTCTGTAAAAAATTATGCTATGTGCTTAAATAGAGCCCTATTGAATTGGCTGAATTGCAATTTAATAAGGCTGATATTCTGTAGCTCTAAACAGGGTAGATACAATAAAAAAAGAATCTTAACAAATTTTGAAAGAATGGAGGGCCCTGTTATTGAGTTTAAAGTCAAGCATACAAAGTGATTTCTCTAAAGCACCCAACAAGACTGAAAATGGGCAAACTTACAGTCTAAAGGGTATGGGGGAGCTATAGAAAGGTAAGGTACACACACATATATATATATATATATATATATATATATATATATATATATATATTGCCTAAGTTATATGGAACAAAGTGTGAGTTAGAAGGAGAAGTAGCACAAGAGCAATACTAGGAGTCAGAGGGAAATTGTATATGGAGCTTTAGGAGGGACTATAGGAAAAAGTTAAATGGAGCAGTAGTATGCATTACAGCAGCAATATGAGGAATGATCGGAATCAATTATATGGTGATATAGGAGAAATTATAAGGAGTTTGTATTTGAGGATATGGTAAGAGATATAGAGAACTGTTTTATAGAGCAACTGGAACCTATAAAAAGACCTAGCTATTCTATTCACCCATACCGGAAAAATTGCGAGAGAACTACTACAAGTGACTTGCACAAGACAATGGCGCAAATACCAGCAAACTTTTCCATTGATTTTTGCACTGCCAGTATATTATGAGTTACTCCTTCCTTAAAACCCTATTCAATTGAGCAGGCACAAAATAGGGCAGACCCGTAAAGAGTAAAAATTAAGAAAAAAATGTATGGGTACTAAAGAGCATTCTCAAACGTGTTAAAACAATTTCTGACAGCCAGAGCAGTTAAGGACAAAGTTCAACACAAAGAAAATAAATAAAAAAGCATGGAAGTTCATCATAGTTTGACGCGTAACATATAAGGTGAAAAGTTTCTCATTAGTGTGGTTTATCCGATACCTATGTTACTCTATAAAGCTGAGCCTTCCAAACTGGTCTCTGAGCTCCATTATAGGTTGTTAGCAATTTGGAATAAAAAAAAGAGAGGAAGTAAATAATATATGGTGAAGAGCCAAGATATTAAATGCACTGTTAATGCATAAACATGTGATACTCCTAAATAACACAAGACATTATATTTGTTAGGCATGAAGATCATAAGAACACCAAGACCTTCAGTAGTATTCAAGTGGTCCACTAAGATCCTCATCAAAGTGGTTATTTCAAAATAGCTTTGGAACTTCTACACTAAAGTGCAACAAGATCTTTTAAACGAAAAATTATGAACACAATGGGGTAGCATAGCATTAGGGAAATTTTGGTTTCCCTTAATCTGTGACTAACAGAGATTGCAAAATAAAGGATGATTTTCTCATTGATATTTGAATGAATATGCTATTGTATTAGGTGCGGAAAGACTGTTCAAATATTTATTTATTTTAGTGCAAAGTTGATTGAGCCTCAAGTAACAGGATTAATGGTGATTACATTAGTTTTATGGGATTTATTTAATACATATGTTGACATTAAACTCAAGCCACAAAATACAAATGAACCTGTTAGCTTCTTAAAACATAAATTAAAATATCAAGCTCAAAGATCAATAAAGGATTAGTGTAGCTTGTTGAAAACATCACATTCTTTGTAAAGTATTAAAATAATTAATAAGTGAGTTAAGACTTGACCATAAAATCACTTTTGGAGAATGTGCAGTATCATCAGACTGTGAGTGAATAGAGGCTCACTGACAGATATCATTCAAATTCAGTGCATTAGGGGGGCTCGTACAGAGTAGGATACGCAGCATGGGAAGTTTAAAGTGTGACTGACTGCATCTGAACCTGTCTGGTAGGTGCAGCAAAGTTGTGCAATACTAAATGCGTATCTCAATCACCAGTGAGCCAAGAAATATTTCTACTTTTCTGTCCGTCTCCATTCACTGCTGAGTAGAAAAAATGGAAGGACACACTCCTTAGACTCTCAGCCACCAGAAAGTGAAGACAGAAGACATGGAAGCCCTAGCTTTGACATAAACAATATCTGATAAATTTACGATTTTCTTTAAAAATGTGCTGTGATCTTGGTTAATGTTTTTAGTATGGGAAATACTTCCCCCAAAAAAGAAATTTTTCCCAAACTACAGCAGTCATTTAACTATTTTACATGTCAGCTGCCACAATCTGCTTTTTTGAGGCCAGGGTGGGACTCCCCTGAACCCCACAAGCAATGGCCCTTTATGATTCAAAAAAGGTACTGGAACAATGCCCTGGACTCACAGACTTGATTTTTTGAGAGCAATTGACCATGGACACACACTAACCCATGTGATTATCAACCTTAATGGCCATGAGACTTGCTTTAAGGGACTGTGACACGTTCTTCTTTTTGATGAATGAATTATTTTGGCCTAACAGGCTTAGGGTCATTTTGTATCGTTAAAAACATTTATGTTGCAGAATATGCTCCAGGATATGACACCATTATAGCAAGTCTCTTCAGGTATTACAAAACCTATCTAGTGCAGTGTCATAACCCTGCTGCATGTAACTATTGTCACATTGAGAGAGCAATTATTTTTAAGGACTGGTTATAATATTGACTTATTTAGTAGTACTAGTTGAATGGCTTTTTTTTATGAGTTAGTTGGTAACAGAAGTGATTACTGCACTGTGCAGCAGCATTATTATTATAAAGGTAACAATTATTAATACATTGTAGCTCTTCAGAAACATGAGTTTGTGATGAGGAAAATAATTCCATTTTCATCTTTGTATGAACAAGATGTATGATCAACAAGTCTTTCTGGCTTCTGAACTATTGTTCGTGTTATATTTTTACCCCATACCATGAGCAGATCCTATCAGAGGAACTAAGATATGGCAAACAGGAAATGGCTAGTTAATTAACCCCTTGTGGTTCAGTATTGTCAGAGAGGGATAGTAAGCCAGGTCACCTGGAATGTATCGCTCTGTATATGTGCCCACACACCCTCATGGCTAATTGTATGATATTCATTGTCTGTTGCTGATAGAGAACTAAAATTGGTTATACAGTATCCTATTATCATGTATTGGATTTTCCAGACCTACCAGCTAGCTCCATGAATGGTTTACTCTCCACACTCCATTCTCCATGTGGAATTAAAGCCTAGTCCATTTGCCCAGACATTATGGCTCTGATACACAGCTATTTGAATACCCCTTATAGTGTTGTAAGTCCTGTCAGGGATATAGCCTCACCAGACTTTTAAGCATCTAGAAACAGCGGGGGGTTTATTGCCATAAACTCATGACAGTCAATCAAAACCATGTGGGTAGACCAATGAGGCTGTTAGGGTTGACCAGGGTTTGTTTGCCCAAGGAAGGGGCTAATGTTGAGTGGTTAATGTACTGTTTAAATAAGTGTGTTTCGATTCTAGAGGAAGGCATTTTTTTTTAATAAACTAGCATCCTGAATATTTGCTACAGTCTTAAAAAGAAGGCAAATGGGGACCAGATTAAATCTGCAATGTAGGATTGGCTCCTTTGGCCTTTCCAAGTCCAATAAAGAGCAGATGGGACTGGTGATCCTGTGTTCCTGATCTGCATGATGGGTACTGAGAAACCCAAATCCTTACAATCCAGGGGTATATTCCTGTAGCAGAAGGGAGGAGGTTTTGGGGTTAATGCAGACCCCCTTCCCCTGGGTCATGACATCAACACTGAAATCTATGTTTCTCCACACAAGAGAATATGGTGCTATAAGTTTGTCTACACACGTAATATCATACCAACTAACCAACTAACTCTTTAATAGGTCTAAGAATGTGAAGAAGTTTGTTTGATTTGCTATCCTGTTAAAACTTACATTTTTGTATTATATATATATATTTTTTTTTATTATTATTTTATTTTTCCAATAAACACATACAAAAACAAAAATATTGATTACATTCTTGTCGAGTCTTTTACATAATTGAGACTATTTTTTAATTAAAATCGTATAACCATTCGTCCACATTCATCCCTCATTCCCTCCTGGAAGATTTGATCTCTTAATTTGTAGATCTTGATTCCAATCCCATATTTTCCATTTCAATGGGTCTACTTTAATTAGACCTCTTTGTCAATAATTTGCCTCTAATTCTCGGATATATTTAATTTTCCAAATAATATCAGAAAATATTGGAGGGGATTCATCTTTACATTTCGTAATTAATAAGTTTTTTTGCTATTGAAAAAGTAATAATTGCCACTGCTATTTTCTCAGTAGGGATATCACTTGGAAAAATATGTAAAATGCTACATTCTCCCTTAAAAGGGAGCTGGTTCCCGATTATCTTGCCCAGAAATTCATAGCACCTTTCCCAAAAAGATTTAATTTTAGGACAGTCCCATAAAATATGCAACAAATGTGCCGGGCTACCACATTCTCTCCAACACAATTTATCTACGGGGGAGTGGGAAATTTGTGCCATTTTCATAGGTGTCATATACCAATTGTTTATTATTTAAAAAAAAGTTTCTCTGTATGTTGTTTGTTTCATAAATCTGTTTGTCCATTTTAGCGCAGTGTCCCAGTCTGCTTCCTTGATTTCTAAATTTAAGGTCTGTTCCCATTGAATCATACCCTTGGTTTTGGGGTGCTCTACAGCAGATCTTATGATATTGAAACATTTAGATTTCAGATGTTTTTTTCCTGCTTTAAAGAGGATTTTTTCCATGGGGTTTAGTTCTTTGTTGCTTTGTAATTGTACATTGGTTATACCACGTGAAGTTCTATATGCTTTATATGCTAACCATCCTACTCCTAAAATCTTAAACTTTTCCTTAACTTGCTCAAAAGGGGCGATAATCCCATTGATCACAGTGTCTCCCACTGATGTTAATCCTTTCCTCTTTAGTAATGCTTCTCATATCTAAATGTCTTAGTGAATTCAATGGAGTGATAAAACTGCCCCTAGGGATTAATTTATATTTCTTATTGATCTGTCTCCAGTTTTTTTAGATCTCTTTCATAACCGAAGATCCTAGAGCTAGGTCCTTATTTGATGGTTTTACCCCAAACACCAGGGATGATAAATGGTAGTTTGGATTTAATGCTTTTTCTATGTCTATCCACGGTAGTGTCTGTGAGGTTTCTAGCCATTTCAAGGCATGAGCTACACAATTAGCCTCCTGGTATGGATGCAATAGGGGGTAGGCGATTCCTCCTTTTAAAAAACTTCTTCCCATAGTCATTTTTTTTAATCTTATATATTTAGAATGGTGTATGAAAACATCAATCACACCTTGTAATTTCCTCAGCCAACCTCCAGGAATCTTACATGGAATACACATTAAAATATAGTTTAGTCTGGGGAGTAACATCATTTTGACTACCGCTATTCTCCCTGAAAAGGAAAATCTATCTTTTCGCCAGTTGTCTATGATGTTTCGAAATTTAAACAGTAAATCTTTATAGTTTCTATCGACTGTTTTCTGTGTATTCCCCAAGAAGATAATACCTAGATGCTTAATTGATTCTGAATCCCAATCAAACAAATAATTAGCCTTAAATCGAGACAACAGTCTCCTGGACACATTAAAGCAGAGTGTTTCAGATTTTTTATAGTTTAGTTTATAATAAGACACTTTACTATATTTGTCTATTAACTTTGCTAAATGGTAAAGAGATTCTTCCGGACAGGTGAGTGACAAGACTACGTCATCTGCATATAGACTAATTTTATGTTCCCTGTCCCCCACCCTAATCCTGTGAATTTGGTGAGATGACCTAATAGCCTCCGCCAAAGGTTCTATCATTAATACAAACAGAGTGGGGGAGAGGGGACAACCCTGTCTAGTGCCATTCGTGATTCCAAAGGAGCCTACTCTGTAGCCTGTGCTGGTTACTTCTGCTGTAGAGCATCTATACAGGGCCCCTATTGCCTTGGCCCCAAATTCCTCAAAGCCAAATTTAGACAACACAAGTCTCATATACTCCCACCCTACTCTGTCAAACGCTTTCTCCGCGTCTAAAGACAGAAATAGGGTGGGGGCACCTTTTAGTCTTGCCAATTCACTCAGATTAAAAAGTTTTCTGATATTCTCTGTTCCCAGTCTGCCAGTCACAAATCCCATTTGTTCAATTGCGATTAATTTGCCTATAAATTTTTGTATTCTAAGACTCAGGATCTTCGCGTATAATTTTGTATCTGCATTTAAGAGAGAGATAGGTCTATAATTGGCACAAGATTGTGTGTCCAAGTTGGCCTTAGGGATCATGATCAATGCTACCTTTGTCATTTCTGTTGGCATAATTCCCGTTGTTTTAATTTCATTAAACATTTCTGTAAGTTGGGGACTCAAGATTTGTGAGAATGTTTTATAAAAAAGATTGGTATATCCGTCTGGCCCTGGGGTTGTGTAGGGTTTTAATTGATTGATTACTTGAAGCACTTCCTGATTTGTAATTGGAATTCTACTAGATCCTCTAACGGGAGTTTAGGAAGTTGGATCTCATCTAAAAATGCTTGTATTTCTTCTACCACTGGTTTACGGAAGGAAGCTGATTTTTCCAGATTATATAGTTCCTGATAATATCTAGAAAAGGCATGGCCTATTTCCTGCGGGGAAGAGATATATCTTCCTTCATCTTTAATAACTATTATTATTTTCTTTTCTTTTTTCTTTTTTGCTTGTAAAGCTAGTAGTTTGCTATTTTTATTGCTTTGATGGTAGTAAGTCTGTTGATAGCGCCATATTTCTCTGTCTGATCTTAACTGATTGATCTTATTTATATTGTTCCGTATTGTTTTAATTTCTACCATTATTTGATGTTGTGGGTCCAAAATATATTTGGATTCCAACTTATTTAGTTCTATATATAGTTCTTTTAAAGGAGCTCCTCTTTGTTTAATCAATTGAGATTTAAGTTTAATAATCAGCCCTCTTGTGAAGGCTTTTTGAGTGTTCCAAATCGTGCAGTGGGAGGGAACCGTGTGCCTATTAATATTAAAAAAATCCTCTATTTCTTTGCTTAAATATTCTTTATTTTTTTCCATTTTTATTATCGTGTCGTCTAATCTCCATTGTGGTCTTTCCCATTTTATTTTCTTAAATTCTACTACTAATGTGATGTAAGCATGATCCGAAGTGACAATCTTTCCTATTTCCGCGTGCGTGGTTTTATTTATGATTTGAAGATTTACTAGTGTTAAATCTATTCGTCGGTTTGAATAAAAGGAGAATTCCTTTTGGTTTGGATGTTGGACTCACCAAGCATCAAATAAATTATTTTTAATAATCCAATCCGTAAATGTCTGCTCTTCTTTTTTAACTTTCGCTAAATTTTTATATACCGTTTTTTTTGACCTATCTAAGTTTATGTTTGAGATCATGTTAAAATCACCAGCTATCACCAGGGGGCCCTGGGCGAACTTTCTCATTAAATTGCTTATTTGTTTTAGAAATTTTCCTTGTTTCTCATTCGGCGCATAAATATTTATTAATGTAATTTGCTGATTATTAATCTGTCCATTCCATAAAATATATCGTCCGTCAGGGTCTATTATTGTTAATGTTTCTACTGTTTCTAGGTTATTAGAAAAAAAGATTGATACTCCTCTCTTTTTCTTTTCGCCTATTGAGTGATAACTGCGGTCAAAGTCACCTGTCGCAAAACCTGGAATCTTAGTTTTCCTCCAGTGTGTCTCTTGAAAAAATATCAGGTCTGCTTTCTCTTTTCTGCAGTATCTAAGAACAGTTTTCCTTTTACTAGGAGAATTTAAACCATTTACATTCCAACTAAATATTTTTAATGACATTAAGTCTAAAGAAGCAATTAATTCCCATAAAACCCTTAACTGGATTAGCTATCTTCCTTGTGCCTTTATTTACTGAATATACAAAATCTTCCATCGTTTCTTTATGAAGCAAATATACAAAATCTTCCTTACTTCCATTCATACTAACATTCATACATTTAGAACAGAAGAGGTTCTTATGAAGCCTTTCCGAACTTCTGTTCAGCAGGGGATCAGCCGTTATTTAGAAATGGTCGGCAGATTCTTTGGAGAAAGTGCTAATTTGACTACCTTTCCGTTCTTGTGTGTCATATTATATCTATACCTATCCTTTCTGAGTGTTTTATTTTATTACCCGCTATTGTTTGTAATGTCTCTACTTATTCCCTCTCCATCCCTCCCGCCGCCCCTTAATATCGATTAGCTGCAAACCTTCCTTGTTCAGTTTTAACCTCTGTTACATAAGTTACCTTACTGTCTGGGTTACTATAAACAATTCATCAATCCATCGTTATTCCCTCACCCCTTCTCCCACCAAAACGGGGGAGTTGGTAGTGAGAGAGGAGAGAGAGGGGGGGGGGGAGAACAGAGAAGAGGGGGAGAGAAAGAAAAGACATATCAGATTGTATTTAAATAATCGTTTAGTCCGTCAAAGTCATTGCTTCCTCTGCCAGTCTGGCATAGGAACTTGCAATTCCATTAAGGAATCTTTAGGAACAGAATTGTTAGGCGTTATAGTACTCAGGAAATTTACGCCTTCTGCAGGGGTCTTAATCTTATGCCAAGACGTTCCTTGTAGTACCAGTAACCCTACTGGGAAGGTCCATTTGTATATTAGGTTGCTCTTCCTTAAGGCTTGTGTTGTGGAGTTAAATTCCTTTCTCTTATTGATTGTGCCTTTTGAAAGATGTGCAAATATTTGAATATTTTCATATGGATGTTCAAACGTCTTCTTTATGTAACTTGCTTTAGATATTGCTTCTTTTGTGGGTAAGTGATGAATTCTGACAATCACATCTCTAGAACTTTTATTTTGTAAATGGCTTGGGAGAGGAATTCGGTGGATTGTATCAATCTTCTGATCCAAATGGGAAAAATTAGGAGTAATTTTGGAAAACAATTCCATGATGTATGTTGTAAGATCTTCTTTTTTTATAGCTTCGGGTATTCCTCTTATTCAGAGGTTATTTTTCCGAGCTTTGTCTTCCATCTTATTCATCTGGTCATTTAGTATAGTAATTTGAGAAGCCATTTTTGATGATTGTTCCAAAAGTGTATTGTGATCAGTGATCAGCTTGTCGAATTTGTCTTCCAAGTCAGCGGTTCGTTTATTCACCTCTCTTATTGATTTGGCATTTTCCATTATTTGATTTTTAATTTCAGCCAAAAATTCTTCTTGAAAGTTCTTCAAGATCTCTTTCATTTTATCTGTGGTAAGAAGATTTTCTTCTTGATTTTCAAGCTCTCTACTTAATGCAATTATAGGGTGGAGAACAATGCTTTGATCCAGAGCTTCTTTCGGAGTATGTTTGGGGAGGGACGTTGTAGAATTTTTGGGCGTGAAAAAGGGAGAAGGCTCTACTGTTGGGCTTTTCCGCATTTTAGATTTATTTTTAGACGCCATCTTATTTTACTTTTGCGGTATTCTGTTTCCCCCTGAGGGGTTTAACTTTGAAGTTTTTTTTTTTTCCCCTTTTTCCCTTCCTTTATTCCTTCACTTTCTTTTCCCTCTCCTTCCTCCTATCCTCTCTTTTAACACTGTATTCGCTGGTCTGTGCTGCCAGTACTGTTATATTAAGAGGTGCTATTTGACTTTAATATTTCCACAGTCTTAAAACTTATTAGAGCCATATAACTTATTTTCCAATGGACAATCCAATGGTTCTTTGTCGCTGTTACTATAATAGTGTGTTTGTGGAGTTTAACCACCAATTCTGTTCTCAGAAAGTTCTCATTACCGTTTGCCCGTTAAATCTTTTAATTGCCAGACTGGCTTTTCCACTAGTTAAGACATACAGTTCAACTATGTATTCTTGTGGCAGATTTGAGAAAAATGTTTTTGTGGACTTAATATACCACTCTTTTCCAATAAGCAGATAATTTGAGGTATTTTTCCTCTATTAACAGGTCTATCATATACTTGTGTCATGCATGGTATATTTTTGAAGCTGTGTCGCTGCTAGCCCAGGGTTACTGTTTTATATTTGCTGTGTTCCTTTTCCCAAGAGCACCTACTTATAGTGGTTGCACAGTTCTTTGTCAAAGGAAAAAAAACAAAACACAGCTTTGCTCACCAATTGTCACAGTCTCTTTACTGTCACCTTTATGATGAGGTAAGGGTGGGGGTAAGGGTAGGTTTCCCTTGTACCTTACCTTCCTGCCCTGGTGCGTTGCTGAGCCTCTCTGTTGTTCTACTCCTGGCGTCCCTGAGCTGCTCTCTCAGGCTCTACTCACGTGTCTTTAAGCAGAACAGCCCTCACGTATGTGGTAGCTCTTCAGCTGTAATTCAACGCGTTCTATTGGGGCTTCAGGAATCAGCAGCGCCTCTTGTCCTGCCGAGCCAACTGTCCCCCATCTCCTGCTCAGTAGGTTCCTGTGCTGTAGGTGAGTTGGTTCCGTGGATGTCCACGTTCCCCCTGGGCTAAGCAGCTACCTTCAGCTCGCTGCTCTCACAGCATGACGCGAGCCTCCGTCTCCATCCGCTTCTCGCCGGATTACGCGGCAACTCCTCCATTTCCGGTTCCCCCTACACTCTCACATTTTTGTATTATTAAAGGGGACATGTTCAAATAAATCTATGTTGATCTTTTACAGAAGAGTTCACTTATATGTATAAAAGTTTAAGCCCAAGGCCTTTGAATGTGAAGTGCTGGGGAGCTCAGGATATCAATGTAACCACTTAAAACTCAGTTGGAGCCTGATTGAGCTGTTGGCTTCTGAGATTTTTTTACCTCGAAGAGCTCAATGTCAGTGGCAAAACTGGTCTTAAAAAGGCAGCTTCCAGTCTCCAGAAACATGGAGAAGTAACTGTCACACTGAGCAAGTCTCATAACTTTTCTATACAAAGTTAATCTCCCCTTGAACTGCATTTTAAGAAAAAAAAATACTATTTAGGAGGAACTAAAAAAATTCCCACAGGCACTCATGCATATTACTGTAACTGAGAATAAGAGAATAATATTGAGGGATTTAACATATGAAGACCATGAAATTGAGCCTATGCAGCATTTTGAAGCCTATATCTGTTTTTATTATTTATCACATTTATATAGTACTTCCATCCAAAATACTCTAGAGTTACAAAATCGCTCTAATGTAAAAGAATGCAATAAGAAGATGGCAGAGAGTAAAGTGAGATTGGTGTGTTACAAAAAATGGCTCAGTGATTCAGGATCTGGACCAAGGTCATGGGCCTTCCAGGATACAAAACTGAGTATTGGATAACTGAAATAAAACTATGGATGTAAAAGCTGTAAAATATAAGTGTAGACAATTTTTAATTCCAAAATTTCACTCTTTCAAAAAATCTGTATTAAAAGACCAATATATATATATATATATATATATATATATATATATATATAATAAATAAATAATACATCTGTGTTCACATTTGAATGTCTAAAGCAAGTTAAAAAACCTGCTTCCAGCTCAGAGTTAGAAAAAAACAGTTATTACACTGCATTCTGGGAAGTTGAGCTGGGACACACAAATGTGGCCACAAATGCCTCGCTCTTCATTCCGTAGCCATCATCAAACATGGCTTCCTTTAAGCTTATGCATGCTGTATTACACAGCTTTAATGCAAAGCCAAGGTTGGAATAAACACAGGCTGAGTATCCAATCCATGTACAGCTGTTTCAAGCTTACTGGCTATCATCAGCATGGAGCGGGATCTATATATATATATATATATATATATATATATATATATATATATATATATATATATATTGAGTCTTGAGTAAGAGCATAATCAACCAGGAAACAAATTAATAAGCACATTATTTTAATTTAAAAAAAAATGCAGATGGCTCTGATAGTCACTGGAGGCATCCATAAAACTTTGGGAAATTTTGTAGAGGACAGCACTTTTTAGTTCAAACTACGGGAGTTTGCAATGAAATATGTAGGTGGCATATTCAATAAAATACAATTATATAACAAATCCTCTTAATTTCTCCGTATTCCCGCCTTCCACTTCCACTGATTATCAGGAAGTGATGAAACCAAACATAAAATTCCCTAAAAATGTTCTAATTTTCTTATTTTACAGCTGCTAATGCTGTTAGTTTTATACATACTTCACAAACAGGTGCAGTGTTTTTGAAATACTAGTTGGTGCTATAAAATAAATGTGTTGTCTGTGTTAGTTAGCAAAGTTTCCCTATAAATAATTGCTACCCAAATGCACAGCTATTTTTTTTTTCTGAGAATATTGACATAAAAGGAATTTTATCATCTAGGAAAGTAAACACATTTTTTGGCAGAACCACAGAATCCTTCCAGATAATCAGACATTCTTGTCCAGCAAGTTTGACTGCATTTAAATGACTGTGATGTATTGAGAGGCTGCTTTGTGATTATGAAGCAGTATAAATATATCTCATAAAGGCATTTACATTTACAACATGGATTTAAAATACAAACATCAGATCACAAATACATATACTCTTCCTGTAATTCATTTCTAAGGTGTTATGGTGTTCTGTGGCCATTTATTCACAATCCAATTATTATAAAACCTTGTTATATCCTGATCCTAAGTTGATTTTTGTTTTAAATATAAATGCATATTTCCGTATATCTTTTACATTTTTGTTCATCCATAGAAGTCCATTTCTATTAAACTTGGTTCTTGTTTAAAATCCAGCCTTGCCCTATACACAAGTATTTTTCTCATGAGCCAACAAATCTATTTTGTATTCCCTTTTCTGAAAGATACTTTCTATTAAACTGTATCAAATTCTTCTAAATGTGTAGGTTCTATCATGTCACTCAATCACTTCTGCCCTCTAAGCCTTACATATTAAGGGCCTCATTAAATTAGCCCTTGTAGTTCCTCTGTCCTCGCAAAAGGCTGCTGTTTGCGCAGACCGATTCCCCAATATGTTCCTCGCAGCCTTCTTTGTGAGATGACACAGAAAAATGGCTGAGAATAGGCTCAGAGAGAGCTACGTAGTAACACGCAGCCTTAAATCTGTGAGGTGAACTTGGCACCTCGGAAGAATCCCTACAGACACAAAAAAGTGCCCACAAAGGATCCTAAAGCCTCTACGTGCTGCCTCGGAGCAGCCCGAGACATCCGTGTGATGCTCCCCCCTGGTCCCTAAACACATCCCCATGCTGCAGGGGTCACTATAGAGACCCCTGCAGCCTCAACACATTAACCCCTTGCAGCGGGGGCCCCAGATCGGCATCTATCAGGCCCCCGCTGGTCCTTAAAGGGCTTGCGGCACACTATTAACCAATCCCAACTGCAGCACCTAAAATTAACCCCCCCCTCTATGCTGGGGGGTTACCCATTGAGCCCCCCCAAAGTGCCCCACATTAACCCCTTGCTGCAGGGGTCCATAGGGACCCCCGTAGCACACCCACTTTAACCCCTTGCAGCGGGGGTCTCCGATCAGCACCGATTGTGACCCCGCTGCATTTGCAAATTCAACTTTCCCACCTTGCGGGTCCCCAGGCAACTAAAATTATCCCCATCACTCATGGAGCTCTAAACAGAGCCCCATGAGCACTTAAATTAAGCCTGTAACTCATGGGGCTCTATACAGAGCCCTATGAGCACTTAATTACGCTGTTACTCATGGGGGTCAATACAGATATCCCTAAAGCCCTTAATTAACCCTATAACCCAGGGGGCTCTATACAGAGCCCCATGAGCACTTCAATTAACCCTATAACTCATGGGGCTCTATACAGAGCCCTATGAGCACTTAATTACGCTGTTACTCATGGGGGTCAATACAGACCCCCATAAGCCCTTAATTTACTATGACACTCATGGGGGTCAATATGCCCTCAAGCCCTTAATTAACCCTGTCACTCATGAGGTTAAATACAGACCCCCACAAGCCTTAAATCAACCCTATAACCCATGGAGCACTATACAGAGCCCCATGAGCACTTAAATTAACCCTATAACTCATGGGGCTCTATATAGAGCCCGATGAGCACTTAATTACGCTGTTACTCATGGGGGTCAATACAGACCCCCATAAGCCCTTAATTTACTATGACACTCATGGGGATCAATATGCCCACAAGCCCTTAATTAACCCTGTCACTCATGGGGTTAAATACAGACCCCCACAAGCCTTAAATCAACCCTATAACCCATGGAGCACTATACAGAGCCCCATGAGCACTTAAATTAACCCTATAACTCATGGGGCTCTATACAGAGCCCTATGAGCACTTAATTACGCTGTTACTCATGGGGGTCAATAAAGACCCCCATAAGCCCTTAATTAACTATGTCCCTCATGGGGGTCAATATGACCACAAGCCCTTAATTAACCCTGTCACTCATGGGGGTCAATACAGACCCCCACAAGCCCTTAATCACCCCTTTAACCCATGGAGCTCTAAACAGAGCCCCATGAGCACTTAAATTAAGCCTCTAACTCATGGGGCTCTATACAGTGCCCCATGAGCCCTTAATTAACCCTGTCACAAGGGGGTCAATACAGATCCCCTTAAGCCCTTAATTAACCCTATAACCCATGGGGCTCTATACAGAGCCCCATGAGCACTTAAATAAACCCTATAACTCATGGGGCTCTATACAGAACCCTATGAGCACTTAATTAATGCTGTTACTCATGGGGGCCAATACAGACCCCCATAAGCCCTTAATTAACTATGACACTCATGGGGGTCAATATGCCCACAAGCCCTTAATTAACCCTGTCACTCATGGGGTTAAATACAGACCCCCACAAGCCTTAAATCAACCCTATAACCCATGGAGCACTATACAGAGCCCCATGAGCACTTAAATTAACCCTATAACTCATGGGGCTCTATACAGAGCCCTATGAGCACTTAATTACGCTGTTACTCATGGGGGTCAATAAAGACCCCCATAAGCCCTTAATTAACTATGTCCCTCATGGGGGTCAATATGACCACAAGCCCTTAATTAACCCTGTCACTCATGGGGGTCAATACAGACCCCCACAAGCCCTTAACCAACCCTATAACCCATGGAGCTCTAAACAGAGCCCCATGAGCACTTAAATTAACCCTATAACTCATGGGGCTCTATACAGAGCCCCATGAGCACTTAAATTAACCCTATAACTCATGGGGCTCTATACAGAACCCTATGAGCACATAATTAACGCTGTTACTCATGGGGGCCAATACAGACCCCCATAAGCCCTTAATTAACTATGACACTCATGGGGGTCAATATGCCCACAAGCCCTTAATTAACCCTGTCACTCATGGGGTTAAATACAGACCCCCACAAGCCTTAAATCAACCCTATAACCCATGGAGCACTATACAGAGCCCCATGAGCACTTAAATTAACCCTATAACTCATGGGGCTCTATACAGAGCCCTATGAGCACTTAATTACGCTGTTACTCATGGGGGTCAATAAAGACCCCCATAAGCCCTTAATTAACTATGTCCCTCATGGGGGTCAATATGACCACAAGCCCTTAATTAACCCTGTCACTCATGGGGGTAAATACAGACCCCCACAAGCCCTTAACCAACCCTATAACCCATGGAGCTCTAAACAGAGCCCCATGAGCACTTAAATTAAGCCTCTAACTCATGGGGCTCTATACAGAGCCCCATGAGCCCTTAATTAACCCTGTCACTCAAGGGGGTCAATACAGATCCCCATAAGCCCTTAATTAACCCTATAACCCATGGGGCTCTATACAGAGCCCCATGAGCACTTAAATTAACCCTATAACTCATGGGGCTCTATACAGAACCCTATGAGCACTTAATTAATGCTGTTACTCATGTGGGCCAATACAGACCCCCATAAGCCCTTAATTAACTATGACACTCATGGGGGTCAATATGCCCACAAGCCCTTAATTAACCCTGTCACTCATGGGGTTAAATACAGACCCCCACAAGCCTTAAATCAACCCTATAACCCATGGAGCACTATACAGAGCCCCATGAGCACTTAAATTAACCCTATAACTCATGGGGCTCTATACAGAGCCCTATGAGCACTTAATTACGCTGTTACTCATGGGGGTCAATAAAGACCCCCATAAGCCCTTAATTAACTATGTCCCTCATGGGGGTCAATATGACCACAAGCCCTTAATTAACCCTGTCACTCATGGGGGTCAATACAGACCCCCACAAGCCCTTAACCAACCCTATAACCCATGGAGCTCTAAACAGAGCCCCATGAGCACTTAAATTAAGCCTCTAACTCATGGGGCTCTATACAGAGCCCCATGAGCCCTTAATTAACCCTGTCACTCAAGGGGGTCAATACAGATCCCCATAAGCCCTTAATTAACCCTATAACCCATGGGGCTCTATACAGAGCCCCATGAGCACTTAAATTAACCCTATAACTCATGGGGCTCTATACAGAACCCTATGAGCACTTAATTAATGCTGTTATGGGGGCCAATACAGACCCCCATAAGCCCTTAATTAACTATGACACTCATGGGGGTCCATATGCCCACAAGCCCTTAATTAACCCTGTCACTCATGGGGTTAAATACAGACCCCCACAAGCCCTTAATTACCCTATAACCCATGGAGCGCTATACAGCCCACATGAGCGCCTAAATTAACCCTATAACTCATGGAGCTCTATACAGAGTTCATGAGTACTTAATTAACTCTATAACTCATGTGGCTCTATACAGGGCCCCGTGGGACTATAATTATCCCCCTCAGTCCAATAGGGGTCTATATAGACCCCTATAGGACACTATTAACCCCTAGGTTAACCCAACATGTGCCATGAGGATCCTCCAGGACCCTCATTACAAAGTCTAAGCACTAAACTACACTATTAACCCTAACTATACCCCATTAACCCATACTAAACCCTATCTAACCCTAAATGGGCCTATCTAACCCTTACTGGGCCAATATAACCCTAAGTGGGCCTATTTAAACCTATCTGGACCTAATAACCATAACAGGGCCTATTTAACCCCATCTAGCCTTATTTAATTCCATCACTTATGAGGGTCTATATAGACCCCATAAGCCTCCATCTAGCCTCATCCCTTATGGGGGTCTATACAAACCCTGTAAGCCTCTAATTAACCCAATTAGTCCCATAAGGATCTATGAAGACCCTCGTAGGACAATTAGAAGCCTATTAGTAACCACATAAGTGCCATGAGGGTCCTCCAGGACCCTCATGACACTAAGTACAATTACTACACTACACTATTCCCCCGCCATAAACCATTAAATCAAAACTATCTGCCCTCTACCCTAACCTATTAACCCCTACCTACCTAACACTGCCTACCTAACCCCCTATTAAACCCCCCATGCTACTAATTACACAAAATAAAAAAAGCTAAGGTACACAACATACAAAAACCTAAGGTACATAAAATAAAAAAAACTAAGGTAAACAAAACAAAAATGGACATTACAACCCCCACTACAAAAAAAAATAAAACATCCCAACCCCCCCCCCCGCCAATACATAAAATAAAATAAAAATGACACACCTACAAAGAAATAGGCATACACAAATATCCATAACAGTACAGTAATAAATACATTATAAATATACACTATATTTTCCCAATCTAGACATCACCCCTATCTATAACTAACCCCCTACCTAGACATCACCCCCCATCTATACCTAACCCCCTATCTATACAATATCCCCTAAATTTAAGCTAAAATGGAATAAATATAACCAATTACCATTGCAAATATCCCTTCTGATCGCACCCCCTAGATCGCACCCCCTAGGAAAAAAAGAAACATCAGATTATTAAAAAATTAAACATTACATAGAATAAATAAATAGTACAAATACAGTATTAAACTTACCTTTCCAGCATGTCCCTGTCCATCTTCTTCTGTTCTCCGGCTCGGCCCCTGGAAAAAATGTACATACCATTAGTGTAACACATCAAACACAACAAAGAAATACAAAAATAAACATGATAAATTGAGAACTTACCTGTCCCTAATGTCCCCGGCCTTCTCCTCTTCTGCCCCGGCTGGGCCCTGGATAAATCTGCGCTCTAAACAGTTAAAAATAGATAAATAACAGAGTTCCGCACTTGCGCAGCGCCCCAACGCTAATGAAGCCTCCAAAGCCTCTTCTGGTATGAAATTGGCAATGGCACCTTCCAATTGGCTGAAAAGGCTGTCAATCACATTTCAGCCAATCAGGATGGGATACACCCCTATATCCAAGTGTTCTTGTAAGGTGTTTATCTGCTTTTGTGAAAAGTTGAGTTGACATCGAAGGATTAATCTCACTGCAAAGTTTGTTTTTAAGGCCTCTATTACATATGTCCTGTAACATTTGACATAACCCTTACTCTGAACCCCTTGAGCATTACCTGGCTGCAAGCGCATGTTAGGCCTAGAATGCTCTGACCAAACCCTTCTGGGTTAAAATCAGTTAGTTTTATATGCTTCTTTTTTTCCAGGAGCCATGCAATAGCTCTGGTACTTAGCTTATCAAAGCTCCAGGAATTCAGAGTAAGGGTTATGTCAGATAACACACAGTGAACACACTACACTAGCCCTAACATCCTATCTACAATCTATTGCAGGCCCCTCCGCCCATTACCCGCTACCCCCTAGGAGCTTGGTTGCTACCTACTATGATCCCCTTCTTCTATCAACATGCCTGCTTATCCAGGGCCAAAGAGTGAGGACAAGTGTTTCAATGATTGTTGCTGGAGAGCGTCAAAGGATCGGTAATGCCCCCTTACAAATGTAATTATTTTTTATTCTTTTTGTACTATTTTTTATTTTCTGTATGTAGTATTAGGGATTTTGAGGTTCATGGATGTCCAATATGTAAGCCTGTGGTGGTAGGAAAGGCTCAATTGGGGTGCATCAGGACTGTTACAAGATGGGCTTTAGACGAATAAATAACAGACATTAAGTATAAAAATTATATTAACAAGATGGAAACTTAGATATACTAAATATTGTTATATAAAGACATATTTTGTTATCATATGGCTATACACTCTACAATAGTCAGTATTTTCATCAAGATCCATCTCTATTAGGCTATGTGGTCAGAACTGGTCTAGTGTCCCATTATCGTACATACCCCAAGACCAAAAGCCTTTTCTTTTGTAGTATCAAAACTTCACAGAAGGGGTCTTCTCAGATCTTTGTCTTTTGACTTTGGAGCTGCAAGAATATTCATTTCTTACTTTTTCAAGGAATTTAGTTATTTTATTGTGTTATAAGAGGAGGGGGAGGAACTCCATCAATCACTAATTTTACAATCACACTTATAGTTATGAAATAATTTATTCAGGTCATAAGGTTTAAAGATTACCTCTCTATAAAAGTTATTTTACAATGGGGTAAATATACATCATATAGGTGTCCACGAGGGTCCACATTGTAATAGTTAAGTACACATGTGGAGGTCTGTGGAGATCCCCATAGTATAGGGGTTAAAGTTAGGTACCATGGAGGTTCACTAAGGATACCGTGATAAAGGGGTAAATGTTAGATGCCACATGGTCGGTTGATGACCCCCTGATGCTTGTATATGGGGGATATATAGGGGATCTCCTAACTCATACGGAGTAGAAGGTAGGAAGGGAGAATCTCGGGTGATACCGGAGGTCATAGTAGGTAGCAGATACAGGGATCCACTGACTTTCAGGGGTTGTTGTGATATAAACTCATTAATTATATTGAATTTGAGTAATAGAGCCTCAGATGTGACACAATTAAGGTATTAGCTAGTGCATATTGATGCATTTAAATAATCCAGACTTTTCAAATGCATTTTTGTGGCTTTACAGGGGGTTGTAAGTACCCATATGTTTTTTTTATATTTGGGGACACTGAAAGACTTCCGAGTTAAGCTCAGCAAGGACAGATATCCTAACTGAAGGAATGTGATTGTTATTTCTAAAATAATTATGGGGCAGGCATTAGTGCTTACGGTATTTGCGACATTTGGTGCACTTGGATGGCATTTCTTGGAGGTTCGATTAAGACTTGTGAAGTTATACTTTGAAAGTGATTTACACATCACTCTTATTTTTATTTATGAGAGCAATGGATTGGAGGCCTAATCTCTTACTGGAGCAATGTAATTGCACTTTAGGTAAAATCTCCCATAGAGCATTTCATACAGTGGTCACTCAAAAGGGTTTACTGAAGGAGGAATGGAATTTTTTCGTAGCTCACTAAGTGGATATTTCACTTATATGTGTTCCGATGGGAGCCATGTAATGAAGCACCAAATTAGCACTTCTACAATATATTGGAACTACTGATAAAAATGATGTAGTAAAAAGTACATATTGCTGTAATGGTCGAGGAGAAAAGGAAATTGGTTGGACAATAATGACTAATTAATTAATCTGGTTTACAGCACTGCAAGTATAGATCAAAGCTCTGTCATTAGCATTAGAATTACAATGACTTATACCCTTATACCGTTTTAACATTGATAATGTCTTTAAAATATCATATTCCATAAACAGACCGTATTAATTGCTTTATCACTTAGTGTAGCTCCATTCAGTAGAAGTTCTCTCTAGTGTCTGCTCTTAGTTTTTCCGCTTCAGCAAGTCGTCTAAAGAAAGTTTTGTCACCCTTAATGATTGTGCAATGTTTGTCTTCTGTGTGGCCTTGACCCACCTGATAACCTGCTTAGCATGCCTCTAGTTTACATATGTCCTCTTCTGACTGAGTCTGTTTTATCTTCTAAAATTGCTTGCTTTCATTCTGTAGGATCATGCCAGATTTATAAATAGGTGAATAAGACAGCTGCCTAGGGCATTGATACAGCATTGCTAGCAATGCTTAGAGATCAACAGCATGTAGGATCACTTATTAGAACACTAAAAAGCATCTTTCCATTTTGCCCCTCCCTTCTTTTTTTCCTCCACACAAATATTCCAGAACTTTGTCATACTATTAGCTGTGTAGGTAAATCGGATTTGCTTCTCATTGTGGTGTACTGCCAAGATTAAGAAAATATGTAGTTGCTATGCACTATTACTGTTTGTCCCATTTTAGTATTTAATTTGGCAGAGAATATATATTTTTTAAATTATTGTTGGTACTGACCAGATATGAGTGATATGTAAATGCCATGCATTGTTCTGCCATGTTAAGGGATACATATATTTCTTATTTTATTTTTAGTCAGCCTCATGTCCCCCTGGGAATAATTCACACAGTGATTATATTTTGGCATGCTTTTGTTACTTTTTTGACCATGCATCTTGTAAATTTGATCTCTTGTCACTGTGCAAATCCTAGCTCATACATCTGGTAGTTCTCGGTACATATAATATTGGAGTTGAGCTTGATCTTAAACATTACATTGCTAGCATGTGAAATGAGTGCAACTGTTTAATAATTGGACCACTCCTTGGCACTGCCTTCAAATTGGGATGGCCTTTTCCGATGTACCTGCCTCTGTTGTATATTCCAAATTAGTTGGCATAATGCAAGCAACACTTTCACAGCATCATTGAGTAGGATTTTAACAGTTCAGATGTTAATTCCTGCAGATATGTTATCAGCAAGGCTTCCTAGGGTCCATCTCACTTCACTTTCCAAAATGTCTGATTCCAACTCATTGGACAAACTATTGAGATTATCAGTGCTGTTAAGTTAATTCATGCATAGTTATTCTGTGTATCGCTGCCATCTCTTCTTTATCGGATCTGCTTCTGTAAAGACCCGGCCGTTTGTCTTTTACCATCACTTTAGTGTGAAAGATTTCCTTCAGATCATCATTTTTCTTGAAGAGATCTCTTGACTCTTCCATTCTGTTATCTTCTTCTGTCTCTTTACATTCCTGTTTTTAGAATGTCTCCTTGTCTCTTCTTGCTGTTCCTCTGGAATTCTGCATTCAGTTGGACAGATGTTTTCCTATCTCTACTACCTCTCACTTTCCTTCTTTCCTGGGCTACTTTCAAAGCCTCATCAGACAGACAGCCGGTTTGCCTTCTTAGTTTTCATTCTTTTGGGGATATTTTTGTTACTCTTTTCTGTTCAAGCCTCTTCAGGGATTCTATCTACGATGTCATACAGTAAATAATATCCCCTGTGAATATGAAGTGGATGTAAAAAAATATGCTTGGTTTGATCTTTTTCACTCTTTTCCTCTGTTTAATTCTGAAAGTTGCTATAAGAAGCTCATGGTCTGAGAAGCAATCAGCTCCAGGTCTTGTTTTTGCTGACTGTATAGAGCTTCTCCATCTTTGTCTACATATATAGTCAATTTGATTTCTATATTGTCCAACTGGTGATGTTCATGTTTAGAATTGTCTCTAAAGCAGCTTGAAGAATGGAGGGGGCATTACTACGATCAGAGAATTATCTTGACACAATTCTACTAATCTCTTACCTGATTCATTTTGTACTCCAAGGTAAAACCTGCCAGTTATTCCAGGTTCACCAAGATTAGCATTACAATCTCCTATGATGGAAGTAACATCTGTTTGTATTATATCTATGAGATGTTAAATATCCTCGTAGGATTAGACAAAATTCAGACTCTTCAGGTTTGGAGCCTGAGTGGAGCTAGACTTGGATCCACTGTGATGTTAAATGTATTGCCTTGAATTAAAATTTGAAACCATTCTCTCATTTATTGTGTTGTAACCGAGCACTCTTTTGGCCACCCTTAGATTGATTAATGAAGGCTACTTCATTTCTTCTGCAGGATTCTTGACCATAGTAGAAGACCTGGTGGTTTTATATGAAATGTTCAACTCCACTTCATTTGAGCTCACTAATTCCCAGGATGTCAATGTTTAATCTTGTCATCTCATCTATGAGTTTTTTTGCCTGTTCCTTCTCGAGTGGACCATGATTTGTCTGGCCTCTTAACTATGCCCTGCCCATCTTGTGTAACCCTATAAGGTATAGATCCTTTATGGTATAACTCGCAGCTTCATTGAAGTACACAATCCCATTCACCACAACAAGCTAGTGATCCTGTAAAATTCTTCTCTATGCTGTTTTTTTCTGTTGGGCTTTTATGGATAATCTTTCATTTAAACTCATTTTTCTTTAAATTAATTTGTATGTGTCTCGTAACCGATCTCTTTAGGGTTTTAGCTGCTCTTGAGAAAAATTGAGTTTACACATTAGGTATTGGCTTAGTAAGAGCACCCAGAGAGATGTAGCATTATCCATGTATTCTTACTAGAGCCATGAATTCACACTTTAGGTAAAACCACACATAGAGCAGGGATCAGATATCACTCTTAAGAGTTTACACTTAAGGGTTTGTTATGGGCAGCATGTACTAGTTTTTGACTTGTAAGGGTTGCATGTAATTGAGTCCTTAGTAAATACAACAAAAGGGATCAAAGCTATTGTAATGGATTGAGAAGGTTATGGGAAATGAAGTTAATACCAAAGAGGCTGTGATAGCTTCTAAGCCTCCACTTGCTGCATAAAGCCTTAAAAGCACATATGATTCTTAGTGATCTAGTCCATTATTTTGCTGTGATAGATTTCTATTATCACCATTCCATATATCTTGTAAAATTATATATACGTGTATTCTTTTATATGTGTTTATTACTGTGAATTTTCATGTTTTCCTCCAGTTTGTTAGAATACAGTAATACCCTATTTAGTGCTACACGTGGGTTCCTGCAAGCAGGAGTGCTATGTGAAAAGAGAGCTAAACCGGGTATTTTATCGCCATAGCGCTCAGACAACCATATGGTGAATCTGAGAGTGCTGAGCAGGGACTTAAAGGGCTAAACAGAATTTGACACTCCAAAACCTGTACCAATATATTGTAACATCAAATTCAAGAGACTTTATTCAACATCTAGCTATATTATCTAGATTGGTGGCTCTCAACCTTTTTGACCTGGTCATTAGCTTGCTGGGTTACAATGCTCATGGAGAGTGACTGTGAGATGCAGAATATTTATAACAGGATTATGCTATATATGGTACCCTACATTTTCATTTAGTTTTCCCCTGATTTGAATAAAGTACATTTTTACTGCAGATAAGTTCCGGAATTATCTATTATGCTTCAAGTGTTAGGCTGTACTCATCCCTCTCTTTTCCTGAGGACCAACTGTTGAAAAACATTGGTCTAGATAAACCAAATAAATCTAAAAGACAAGCTTCAAAATGTTTCAATTTATTGAGTTCAAATAAAACTAAGTGAAAGAGGCTTGATCAGTTCAAAGTGAATTTGCATAGCACATATCTCCAGAAGGTGGACGATTAAAATTCCAAGTCAGATCAGCTTCAAAATACAGAAAAGTCATCTTAATTTGTTAGTACACATCAAAGACTACATATTTGTGTTTTACAGAGTTGTGATATTAAATATAGCATTAAGCACAAAATAAAGGCAATCACCGCAGTATAAATAATACAGATTGTATTTATTAGTAACTACTGAACAGATCCTACCAGTTAGAACATGGCAGCATTTATACGGATGCACAAGGAATTACTTACTAGAACATTTGTAATGGTAGGTATATACTTACATTAAAAGAGAAACTAAAATAATTTCAAATACGTAGATAAAAAGTATGGAATTTGTCTATTTTGCATTTTATTTCTCCACATTAGATGAGGCTGGTAGTTGTTACTTAACATCTATTCTGTGTTTTTTGTGTCACATATATAATATAGAGCTGTGGTGAATTTTGCTTAAAAATGAAGAAACAATAAGGTTACAGCTGAGGTTCAGATCTTTAAAAATCTCATTGATTTCTTCTATGTGCCTCTGCAGCTCAAATCCCCCTCTAACAGATTTTTAAGTGTACGGAAAATAAAGTTATATTGCTCCTATGTATATTTAACTTAATAATACAGCTGTTTTTTTTCCACTATTTAATTAGTAAGAATACAAGTTTAATCACAAATATCCCATAACAACTTATCATTTAGATACCAGTATGTATCATTTAAGATTGTGCGTCGCGTAGGCCTCTCAGGCCACCTAGGTAGGCCACAGCGCCGCTTTACTCGGCGGAGCCGTAGGGGTATGATGATGTTGGCCGCGTCGGGGGGGGGGGGGGGGGGGGTATCTTCCGCCCGTTTTGCAGGCTTGCGGCAGTCTCGGCGTGGCCTGCAATGGGAGTCCCACCTTCCCAACTCTTTTTCTAGTTGGTTAGGTGAATTTGTGTTGGAAGTAGAATTGTGATAAAAAAAAAAAAAAAAAAAAAGAGCTGAGTTAAAAAAAAGCAACAAAAAAAAAGAAAATTGCAGACAGTGGTCTTTGATGTATGTTGGAAGTGTTTTGGTGTTGGCAGGAGGTGAGTTGCCCGGCCCACTGGCCTAAGTGGGTGTAGCCCTACCTCATGGGTGTGCTTAAAGGTAAGCATTGGGGGGCCTTGGGTACAGGCCCAAGGCGTGAGGTAACTGTCCGTGGCCGGGCTCCTCCTCTATAATACGTCAAGAAGTTATCAGTTGTTATGTATGGTTACTAATTTACTATGTAAATTAATAAAAGCTGTGGCCTGTTTTCTCCCATTTCAGTGTTGCGTCTTTAATGCTAGAAACAAGCCCAAATGGATCATGCCTGGGTAATGGTTCTATATGGTTACAAAAATGAACTAAGAAAACTCTAAAGTCCAAATTACTGTATAAAGCATAATCCATGTGTTGTTTTCAAACCACTCTGTTATAGTGAGAGCTTTAATATGTTTCGAGCAAGGCATGAGTGACCTTCATAGAATTAGGTATCAGAATTAGTTTTCAATGCCCATACCTTGCTTGCAAATAATGATTATATTCTATTTATACAAACATAAAATTATTCTTCATAGCCATAATAGATGTTTGAAAATTGAGTCTGACTATGAAAATAATTAGACAGGGAAAAGTTCATAAACTAGTCTTTTTTTTTTAAATTGCACCTTTGTTGGTCCATTGAGGCATCCATGATACTTTGGTGAAGACGGTCTGTTTGAGAGCTGCGTTTACATTTCTGCAGGAGCAAAGGTTGCATTTATTGTTGCAAGTTGCCCACTATTCTGAAAATAAATGTAAGAGACTTTTTAAATGCTAAAAGATCTAATAATTTAACAAAGCCATCTCTCCCTCATTCTCCCCATGTCCGCCGGACTTCACACAAAAAAAGATTCTCAGGCTTCAGGAAGTGATGAAACCACACAAGATGGATTTTTCTACATTTAATCAGTCTTTACAAATTATGATTTTTTTTTCTAAAAATGCTTGTAGTTTAGACACCCATTGTTTTCTTACATTTTTTTACATGATATGTTGCCAACCTTCTGGTGCAGTTCTTCAAAAGAGTAAATTTTTAAATATAACTACAGTGGTCATTTAAAATGAAATTCGTAACAGGGATATATAGGTATAATGGTTTCAGGCTTCAGTGCCCTCTTTAAATATGTAAAGTCTTTATTTCTTATATTTATTTTACTGTATTTTACACACATTTCTCCAGGCTTCAAAGCTTGGTTGAAATAGCAGACAGCTGTTATCTGTTATCATATAGTATGTTTGAAACCTTTTAGCTAGTTAGATGAAAAGACATGACCGCCGTAAAATTCATAAACACAGTACAGGAATTCAGTCCCCTACAAAGAAAAAAAAATACTTTTTAAAAGTTAGAGTATTCTTGCATACCTGCCTGGTTTTATTGAGGAAGTGAGTATAATCATGATTAATATCCGTGTCTTATTTTGCCTTCTGCTACTTCCTGCTTGGTACATGTCATGTAGACAAAATCTGAAAGTTAGATCCTATCTCTGGAAGCTTCCCTGACAGGAGAATTTTTCTTTTGGCTCTGCTTATTGGCTCAATCAGCAGGAGTCTCATATACACTATTCCTTATAGTGGGGAAGCTACTGTTGGTGCAGTAGGTGCAAAGCAGGAGGGTAGAGTATCTTCAATCCTCCTAATTTTTTAAGACAGATATGGTAATATGGCCATCTACATATGTTTTTTTTTTTGTTCACTGACCTTAATGCAGTGTATAGAGATGTGCAAGGATGGCACAAATTATTTTGAAAAGCAGCAAATTCATTTATTTTCTTCTCACTCAGATGACCACTGTGTTCTCATATTAGGTAATGGGGCAATATTTTAGAAACAAAAGAATAAAAATGTCCTTTCATTTATTACCTGTTAGATGCTGTGATATACCGTGGTTCGCGCCATGGTTGGCTTTGTTAATCCACTCAGGAGGAACCATAAAATACAGATAAGGAGACAATTTGCTTGCCATTTAGGCTTTTTAATTTTCCACTATGGGTGCAGCCATTATGTTATTAACAGTCCTCCCATGTTACCAAGGCCCCCACCGTGCTAATGCTGCAATTGCAAATTAATATGCAACAAAAGACGACGTGTGAGAACTTATGTGCATTCGTTTGTTCGTACATTTCACCATTGGTATCCCGTCACCTCTGACTACAAACATGCATCCGACATACATAGGACAAAGCTGAGACCTTGCTATCAAGGGGTGACATTAATAACAGCATGCCCATAATGTAATGGAAAATAGAAATGCCATGGGTAAGTAGTGTTATCCCGTTATTTAAATAATAATTATTCTCATATCCCTCTGAGGATTGGATATGAAATGGAGCAGGCCTGGAACTCGAACGCAGCTTGTGGAGACTCTATTGGAAGGTGAATGTTTCCTTTTGTACTATAATGCTTAGGAGAAGGACTGAAAATGAAGGGCTGTTACTGTTTCCCCTTATAACCCTCCCTTACCCGCTTAATTTATTACAAAATGTATTATAAAATGTATTACAAAAGTAAGCAGTTGCTTTAAATTTCTTGTTCTTATATGGAAGTTGTTCAAATAAAAATATGGACTTTTTAGCACTTGCCTTGAATGGCTACAATACCTCTGTATATTAGATGATGTGAGCTGCTGAGGAACACAGAAACATGTATGTAACTGCCAGAACTGCAGCTGTAGTATAATTTTCTTTCAACCTCATGACCCAATGAGTTCATGTAGTTCAAGATTTTAAGACAATGGAGCTCAACTTTTAGTGACTCCTCAAATATGAAGTAATAACTGGTAAACTGGGTAAATTCAATAAACGTACATAGAATTAATTTACTCTAAAAGTGTTCTTTCATTTATAAAAAAAATTACATTTAGATAGAACTAGCCTTTATATATATATATATATATATATATATATATATATATATATATATATAAAACCAGGAGGTACACTTACACTGCATCCTCAAAATGTATAATTACTAAATTTAGCACAGATTAATCAACTCATAACAATGTAGATTGGATTATTTAAGGATTATGGTTATTATCCTTAATAGCATGTTGTTTGAACACAGGAACACTCTTCCACATGCATATAGCTGTAAAGTTGTATTGTGTTATCTGGACAATGTAGCTCAACACTTTGGATGGTTGTCTTGTTCTCAATGCAGCATGAGCACCGTCGAGTCATTTTTCCCAATTCGTGAGAATAACTGAAAGGAATACATGTCCATATTAGTCCATATTAGCATCTGGATATGTTTTTGAAAAGTATGGTATTGGGGGTTTATATATATATATATATATATATATATATATATATATAAATATATATATACATATACATAGTATATTTGAGTTCACATTTGAATGTCTAAAACAAGTTAAAGAACCTGTTTACTGCTCAGAATTCAGAGAAAAACTATGATTAAACTGCACTCTGGGAAGCTGAGTAGGGACATGCAAATGTGCCCACAATACCTCGCTCTTCAATCCATAAATAATTTTAAACATGGCTTCCTTTAAGCTTATGCATTACACAGCTTTTATGCAAAGCCAAGGTTGGATTATAATTATACACAAGCTGGGAGTCCTACCCACGTACAGCCATTTTATGGTTACTGACCTTATGAGTAGGTAGTTCACCACAACAATCATTTCATATATTGTGGGCAAAAGAGCGATAGAAGCCCTCCACTGTACAGTTGTACATAAATATTATATAAATAGTACATTTGTGCTCATATTTGAATGTCTGAAACAAGTTAGAAAACGTGTTTCCTATTCAGAATTCCAAGAAATACAATTATTACACTGCATTATTGGATCCTGGGCAGACACATGCAAATGTGCCCACAAAGGCTTCTCTCTTGCAATCCATAACCATTTAAACATGGCTTCCCTTAAGCATATACCAGCTGTATTCCACAGCTTTGAGCAAAGCTATGGTTGGATTATACACAAGCTATGAATCTCACCCACTTACAGCTGTTTCAAGGTTAATGGCTCTCATCAGCATGGGTCCAGTTCCTAGCTTGTGTAGTAGATTTTATGAAAAGGTAGTGTACCACAACAATCATTTAATATATGGTGGGCAAAAGAGCGATAGAAGCCTCCACCGTACAATAGTACAGTAAATAAATAGTACATCTGTGTTCACATTTGAATGTCTAAAACAAGTTAAGAAATGTTTCCTGCTTAGAATCCCGAGAAATACAGTTATTACACTGCATTCTGGGAACCTGGACAGGCACATGCAAATGTGTTATGAATACAATTAAGGAACCACTGTATTCCCAAACTTACAATATGCTGTACTGACAAATTAGACTATATTATAGGCAATTTTATTTAAAATGTTTATTTTTTTTAAAGAACCTTGAATGCATTAACTATTACATGTAGTCATAGGAATGCATGTGTTTCACAATGAACAGCACCTCAGTCTGTTAAGGCTCTTAACCCAGTTACAAGCCAGATAGATAAAGTTGATCATACATTTTATAACATTTTTAAGAGATATGTACTGTTACAATGAGAATATCCTACTTCACAAGAAAGATAAACTCAAAGACAAGAAGAGGTCTTATAAGACAACTAAAAAAAAAAGGTCAGTATTGCATTCCAATGAATATATTAAAATAATATTTCAAATAAGTCCCCTTTCACTCATGTATATTTATACTGTAGGTGTGACTGAGTGCTACATACCTTGTATATGTGGTACAGCTTCCATAGCAGTAATTTACCGGCATGTTTTTTTCAGTGCTACATTCTCCTTTTGATATGAATTCATATTTTGTCATCATAAGGCAGGCCTTTTCACCTACAAACATGGATATAAATATCATAAGTTGTTCTTGTGACATATTCTTCATTCATCTAAGAGTGTGATTAAAGGGATATGGGATTTCCCTGTTTTTATTATTAAAATAAACTACATAGGTGTTTGTTTGCATATCTAAACATCATTGTAATAACAAGGGCTTATCATTTTCTGTTTTAACCCCTAATTAACAACTGTCCCCTGTAGCTCATGCACACAGTGTCTCTGTAGTACCAGATGCATTAACCAATCAAGTAAAAACAGTGTTTTTAAGCACTTGTTAATACAATTATGTTTTGATATGCAAACAAACACTTAGGTAGTTTATTTTAATATTAAAAACAGGGACGCTCCCATATCACTTTAAATAATAGTTGTTGTGTGATCCACTTGAGTAATATTATGGTGTTGAAATGTCTGAGATATTGTCCTTTGCATAACTTAAAATGAACTTGAACCACGGAATACAGATCATATACAGATTGTACACCACCGTCACAAGTCATTAACTTCATAACTTATACAATCATTACATTCCGGGGCAGATAACATATTACATACTAGAATCACTTACCAAACTACTTTCTCAGATGCTTTCCTTTCCCTTCTATATGAAAAAAACATTCTAACTGTGCATACCCTCCTACCTAATGAAACTTCACTTTCTTCCTGACCCTTGCTATTTCTTATCTGCCTCTTCCATCCTCTTTAGATTGTAAGTAGAGAGTTTTCAATCTTGTAGAGGGCTTTGGGAAAAAATACTTTCTACAAAGATTCTAAGCTCAAAACAGGGCCCTTTATTTTTTGCAGTTTGTTAAAATTATATATTTCCTTGTTCTTTTCCCCTGTATAGCGCTATGGAATATGTTGGCACGTTACAAATAAAAGTAATAATAATAATAATAATTCCAGTATAAGAAAGGTTATATCCTGGGATGTTGTTAAATTTGTCCAGAAACCTCAATGGGGACACTACTCACTCATCTTAGTCAACTAACTTCAGGAGTATCATGTTCCCTCCAGCACTTTTTTTTTCTCTATTGTCTCCAGCACTACTGCCTTTAGGAAGCAGCCCAATAATAGCTACTGATTGTTTGATGTCAATAATTAGTGTGAGATACTGGTTATATTTATTGCTCTATGAGTAAAACAAAGTATCTGTGATTGGCCATAACTATTCACATAAGACATTTTACATTAAAGACTTCAATTAAAGGGACATAAATAAGATCTCATTAAAAAAAATGTTTTTTGCATTTTTGAAAATAAACCTTTTTTAGCTTATTTTGAAAAAAGAAATCATGATTCCAGTGCTCCGTCTTGGTTCTTTACTACTAATGTTATGGGGGCACGGCTCTATAGCCAGTCACTTAACATGAATCAACACAGTTACCATGGATACTACGGATAAATAGATAGGTAGATAGATAGATAGATAGATAGATAGATAGATAGATAGATAGATAGGTAGAAAGATAGATATTTCTTTGTTTTAATAATTTACTAACATACTAAAATATGTTATAAAGTAGAATATTGATTAAATTTACAAGACATTTTTCAGACTTTATATTGTTTTGGTAGTATATCTTGTACTTTCTGTTAATATTTAACGGTTTGTGTTTTTATGATATTTTTAATAACACATCATGGATTTTGCTTGAGCTTTATCTCAATATATTGAGTTTTTGACTAGGTTAAGTTGGTATTTTTGATTCTCCTACTACTGTTTCTACAAGACAAACTTAAATTACCTTAATTTTTCAATACGAGGTAGAGGTAATTTACTGTATTTAATCTATCACATACATTTTTCTTAGTTATTTAAACACACCTCAGTACTACCAAAGTAATATATTCCTTTTATAGCTATAAACATACAGGGGCCAAACATTTGCAAAACAACTGTAGATCATTGAGATAATGTATACATTAAGTAGAAAAAAGTCATGATTGAAAACTTGATTATGTTTAACTCGATTGAACCAATAGATAGAAAACATATTTTACCATGGGCATTTAACAAGAAAAATCATTGTTAATCTATGGCTATTACTGGAATTACATATTTGTGATTGTTCACTTAAAATATTTTTTTTAACATGATACCTATATTGTTGGTGTCAGCTTTTAGATCAAAGTTAGGACCTCCTACTGATTGTTGTTTTTATCTGTATTAGGTTCAGCCAGTAGAGGGGCCAAAATTGTTTTTTGATAGAACTACAAAGATGCTAAGTTTTGTCCTTCATCATATGACTGGGTTAAATAAATAAAAAAAACTTTAATAATGTGCTTATCTGGCATACTGTAGGTTAATGTAAAGTTTCAATTAATATGATATATATTATTAAAAAGAAACAAGATATAAATGAATTTAAAATTGAGGTGATTTGGCTTGATCTAGATAACAGTTGAGTGCTGAACATGAACAATTTCCAGGCATGTTCATCATAAAGAATTTTGTAGTAAACATTGATCACTTGTAAGGGTTTACTCGTAAGGATTTATCTCCCTAAGTGAAATATTTACTCATAACTGTTCCTAAGGTAGCCATGTAATCAAGCTCAGTCCATAGTTATGATACTCAAAACATAAATGCATTTAATAAAAAGATAAACAAAATAGTGAGTGGAAGTCTACCATGATGAATCTATACAAAATACTAAGATGTATATTGAAACTGACACTAACACACATACAAATATACCAGTTAATGTATCTTATGTGATTGACTCTCAATTCAATCAATATTAAATAATAGTCTTAATTTGTTAATAATCATAGAAAGAATGGGAATGATGAATTGTATTGACATTGATAAATGCGTCTTGAAGCTGCTATCTCTGAAAATAATGAGTAGTGTCCATCAACTAACGATCACTCATGTAGCAATGTTATTGCTCACTGTTTAAAATGGAAAAACTCACAATCTAAGTATCAAAATACATTTTCTGAGAGTTAAAAAAAAATATTAAACCTTGAGTTTTCAAAAGTATCACCTAAAAATTAGGATTCCCATTTTTTTAGATGAAAACAGTAATTAATGTATAAAATGTGTCACCCACTTTCAAATATGCATAGATTACAGTAAAGCTACAAACATAAAGATGGCTCTTTATTGTACATGATATATAAATATATCAATATCAATAATTTAATGTATGGTGGGCAAAAGATAGATAGAAGCCTCCACCGTATTGATAGTACAGTAAATAAATAGTACATTTGTGTTCACATTTGGATGTCTAGAACAAGTTAAAAAAACTTGTTTCCTGCTCAGAATTCTAAGAGCTACAGTTATTACACTGCACTCTGGGAACCTCGGCAGGGACATACAAGTGTGCCCACAAGGGCTTCGCTCTTGTAATCCATTACCATTTTAAACATAGCTTCCTTTAAGCAAATGCCTGCTGTATTACACAGCTTTGAGCAAAGCTCAGGATAGATAAATATTATAATACATTTAACTCTCAGTTAACTGGCACTCATGGGGCTTAGTAGATGCTGGATACATTTAGTTTCTGGTTGCTTGAGAGTTACTATTAAAAGAGGCCTAGATTAGCTGCACATAGGATGCTCTGCTAAGTATATTTGTCAGTGAGGGCTGTTCTATCAGCAGCAGCTTTCACTCCTCATTTACACACAGGTACGTTTTGCTGGAGAGTGCGGTGCTGAACCCGGGGAATGTACCGCCAACATTGCCCTGGCGCAGTCACTCATGCCTGTCTGCTTCTAGATAAAACTGAATTGCAGAGACATACAGTGGATGCAATCTAGATGCCTGTAAGCATTTTGTGGCATGATAACCTGGCTCCTGGCATTTGTTGGGCTCTGTAGATTTTAATTTTTATGTAAAGTACAGTATTCAATTTTTTTCTGGTTGCTTGAGTTCTGGTTAACTAAGAGTTTATATAAAGGAATGGGATAATGTGAGATTAAAAATTTAACTTTAGTTCCACTTTTTGCCCAATCTGATAAATATTTCACAAGATTTGAAATAACATTTGAAAACATTATTTTTGTTTTGTTTGTTAAACTCCTGACATCCTGTTAATCCCTCAGAAATGAAAGAGTAAAGAATCAGATAATGCACAAATTTAAAATAAAAATCTGCAACACTGATACTACTCTCCTTCCAATATTGCTTCTCAAATAAGGAGCCTCACTGACATGATACGTCAAGGAGGAGAAGGAATTGTAATGTGCATAACCAAAGCACTATACACCTACCTGAGTGTCAGATACCAGTCATTCATAAGGTGGTAGTGGCGATGAGTCCATACTAGCCGAGATCATTTCAAGCATAGGACTCAATTATTCCCACCAACACAGGCATGTAGTTCCATCTCGAAGACTCCAGATCACTTTCCATCACATTTACTGCTTAATGACATATTGACTCCACTAGCAAGGTGATAAATTCGTGCAAACTCTATACATACTATGAATTTCTAATATGTGAGTGTAATTCCTATGTTTTTATGAGATGTTTTAATAACAATTGCAGTACAAAGCTGTACATATTCTGAATTACTTATAGGAATTTTTACTACCCATTAATACTGGGTATTTTGTACTGCTAAAAAGATGAATAATGGAATAATCTACTTACTTTTAGGAAATTGTTCTTGAGTATAAGTTTCCATTGTTCCATGAGGTGTGCTTCTCTCTGTAAGTGTTGAGGCTGCAGAACGTTTAGTAGTGGTGTTCATTTGGACTTGCACTGTGGTGGCATGGAAGGGAGGAGGAGCAAGTATGGTAACCCTTGGTTGTTTAAGAGTGGTCTTCATGTAGACTTGATTTGTTGTCATAAAAGCCTTTGTGGAATAGAAGGGAGGTGGAGCAAGTGTAGTGATCCTAGGATTTTTAAGAGTAGTCTTGAAATTGAGTTGCTTTATTGTCATGAAAGCTTTTGTGGAATGGAAGGAAGGAGGAAGAAGTGTTGTGACCCTAGGATGTTTTGTTGACATCAAAGAAGGAGCATGCATGGTGAACCAGGAATATTTTGGGACAAGTTTAGTTGTAGGTATGGAAGTTTCTTCTGTCAACATGGGAAATCCTTTGGGTCGAGAAGTGAAAGTGGTAGAAATCACCTTAGAGGTGTGTGAAGGGGTTTTAGGATAAGTTAATGTTGGCCTTTGAGAAGCAGATAAACCATGCCTTTCAGTTACACTACTGAGTGAAACTGCTTTGGTTGAGATTAAAGCATTTGGGGTTGAGATAGTATTTGGAACTGAGTGCTTGAATAATGCTGTACGATATTTCATTTCCCAGGTGGTTGGAGTATAATTAAGAGCCTCTGCTTCCTGTGGATAAGTTAATGTCTCGCTGACTGTTGGTTTCTGAGTATATAGTGAAGCTGCAAAAGATTGTACACATGGGGATGACAATGCATACTGCTTAAATGAGAAAGTAAAGCATACAGTAAACAATAGTCATATTTTCATAAGCAAAGAAGTAATAGCCCTATTTTAAGTAAAGAAATAAATATAAAATAAATATAATACTATGACTTAATTTTTGAAAGCAGGTAATAAGTATCCTCCATAAATCAAATTTTCAGACAGATAGAGAAAACCTTCTCAAAATTATAAGCATTTGTAAAATGTTGCTTAGAAAGGAGTGACTGACTCAACCATAACATTTTTATTAGGACTTTAAAATAACTTAAATAAGAAATATGAAGAATTACTCAAGACTAAACAATTGCATGTCGTTATAAAAATACAATTTAAATATACTGTATCACTGCAAAGGCGAATAAGTTATTGTTCCAGTCAGTTTAAACACAAGGAAATCCCTAATTCCTGATCTGAAAATTACACTTGACATCTGACAATGCCACCTTCTGGCATGTTTATCTTGCTTATTTGATTACCAATAGATAGATAGATAGATAGATAGATAGATAGATAGATAGATAGATAGATAGATAGATAGAAAGATAGATTAAACTTGACAACTGGCACTTTGCTTTTTTGCTTATTTTGTTTGGTAACAGTGGGCTCTATTCTATTGTCTAAATTGTAAATTTATGCATACTTAAAACCACTCTTAAAATTGTCACATATTTTATTAGCTATTCGCAATTCAATCATGAGTTACCAGCCCACAATCACTACAGGCCAGCCAAAAATGCAAATTAATTCTCAGAACTCCATTGGTTTTAGCACACTCGAACATGATGAGAGCTAAATAATTAAAGTTACACAAAATCGATATTTTATTAGATCCGTAGCTCTAGCTCCCAAATTAAATCTAACCCACAACTGAAGAAAAAGTATCACATTTCTGTCAAAAACATTACGAGTTCTAAACAGGACTCGCAAGGGCTTTTTAAAACATTGTACTTTAAAAGAATGGAGAAGCATGGAAAGACATTATAATTATTTGAACAACAGTCACAACCCACAAATATGCCATTAAAGATATTCAGCTTTATTAAATTGTGATTCGGCCAATTGAAAAGGGCTCTATATAAGCACATAGCATATTTTTTTACAGAAGTTTTTAGTTAGGGAACTTCTATCCAAAAGCAAGGTCTTCACTAACTAAAAACTTCTGTAAAAAAAGTATGCTCTGTGCTTATATAGAGCCCTTTTCAATTGGCCGAATCACAATTTAATAAGGCTAATTATTTCTGAGTAATATCTATCCCGGGACTCAAGGGGTTAATACATATCATGAAACCCACATGGACTAGAACAGATGATCTAATGCATTTTATAGAGTGCTAGATTGCTTGATTGCGAGCCCAGTCTGCAAATATTACTTATTAGCTCTCATTAATTTGTTGGCTCTGATTGCAGATTACGTCTAACTTCCTGCTGACGGATTCATTTACTATTGGCTCATTTACTGCATTTTATAGAGGCTAGATTGCTTGATTGTGAGCCCAGTTGGCAAATATTACTTATTAGCTCTCATTAATTTGTAGCCTCCGATTGCAGATTACGTCTAATTTCCTGCTGACTGAATAATTTACTATTGGCTGTGTATAAGAAGTAAATTTCGGGCTTGCTTAAATATTGCAAGATCATATGATCATGCTACTTGAAATCAGACTTAAACAGGCAGCGTCTAAGTGCGGGGGATTTAAGATGTAAATTGTAGACTTGAGTCAATAAAATACATCTAAACATTTAGAGAAAAAAAACACTCACAGCCAAAATCATAGGTTAGAGCCACTTATGGGCTTCTAATAGAATAGGGCTCAGTGTTTTTGAAACACCTTGTGTACAAATGTGTTTTACAGATTTTTAGACCCACCTTATACTAGCCCCTTACACATTATCTGCTGCTTATATTAATATATGTTCTCAGGTACAAATTTCCAGACTTCAGCTTTCTAGAACTATCTGACATCTTCTAAGGTACTTCAAGAACAAAGTGTAATTAATGGAAACAAATTAGATTAAGTTAACAAATTGAATCAGTGGGTTTAAAAAAGTGTTATTAAGTATATACTATGCAAATTGTTTATCAAATCAGCTTAATAGGTAATAATCACAGAAAACATAGAAGAGAGTGTTATTCTTCTTTCCTTTTCACTTAACACCACTATTTAATATATATAGTTTCTCAGAAAATGAAGCAAAATTTTCCCACAAAGTGCAAATAGCGTGTGTGTGTATATACATTATATATATATATATATATATATATATATATATATATATAGTTCTGATAGGTACAAAACCATTCTTGATATTTGGGGGCCAAACTAGCCAGGATCATTTTAACCATGAAATCCAATAATTACCATCAACAGAGAGATACCAGTCTAGATTGCTTCCCTGGACTGGAAAGGAGCTAAATACATACATACTCTATACCTCATATGCCAATGAAGAGGTTTTATTAACAAATACAATATAAAGCTAAAAATGTGTCCCTTGCACTTATTTCTCCACTTTCAAGTTCCTCAGATCACATATATAGTTGTGAGCATACGAGTTGTTGCTAACGCTTGCGGGCTCGCGAAGCGAGGGTCGCAGTTGCTGGCAAGGAGCTCTGAAGGCGCTCCTTGCCAGCAACTGCGACCCTCGCAAAATTTACGTTGTAACGCAAACAAAATATGAGACACGTTACGACCCATTACGACCTCGCAAACAAGGACCGCAACACGCGCACATCAAAACATCAAAAATCCAACAAATACACACAACAAATACATAAAAAGCTTACCTACAGCAAGAGGGAGCATCCAGGACCTCGAAAACTAAAGTTACACTTCAATTTAACTGAAATTAAAGCAGTTTAGACACTAAAAAATTCTCTAAGCGAGAGAAAAAATGGCCGCCGAAAAAAACGAAAACGAGGCTACAGTAGTCTAAAGACGCAAAAAAACAGCAAACACCTACGTATTTGCCGAAAAACACCCACGAGATTAGAAAACAAGGACGCAACCCGCGCAACACCAAAAACATTACAAACACAACAAATACAAACAACAAACAAAAAAAAGGTTACTCACAGCAAGGGGGGGCACCGAGGACCTCTGCAAGTGAAGTTACACCTCCATTTAACCACAAATTTAGAAGTTTAGAGACCCGAAAATCACCTAAGCGAGAGAAAAAATGGCCACGAACAAAACGAAAACGAGGCTAAAGGTCCCTAAACACTCAAAGACATTCTTGGTCACCAATGGATCAGTCTTTTATGGAGAAATAAAAATAACAGACTGTTCAAAACTGAAAAAACTCCCACACTACAATTGTAGTAAAGAATCTGAACACACTAGACCTCTGTTCCATATTTTAACAACTTTACCATATACACTATCTAGGATTATTTAAAATATTTTTACTACTTATAATAATACTGTATGATTATTTAATATGCATCAGGGGGAAAAAAAACATCGCCAGCACTGTGAAAACATATAACTTATTTTAAACTTTTTTTTTTTCTTGTTGGATTATCTTTTTATATTCAGTTATATAGTTACAAGATGAGTCTATGAATGTGTTGCTTGCATTATGCAAACAAATTTGGAAAACACAACAATGGCCAGTGGACTGGAAAAGATCAACAAGGCAATGCTTGAGATCCTACAAGCTTAGCTCCTCAATATGTGGACTAAGAACTACCTGATGTGGAAGCCGGGTTTCGCAAAGGCTCAAGATAGAAAACATTTATTTCTGATTCATAGACTATTCTAAAGCTTTTGACTAACTTTTTGTTAAAGATATAGGAGTACCAGACCATCTCATCCGCCTTGTGAGGAATCCTTATGTTTACCAAGAAGTCATAGTAATAACTAAACATGGAACAATTGAATGGTTCAAGATCAGGAAAAGAGTGCAACTAAGTTTTATATGGCCACCCTATTTATTCAACTTATATGCAGAATACATAATGTTTAAGCTGAAATGGACGAATCCAAAGCAGGAATTAATATTGTTGTGAGAAATATCAATAATCTCAGATATGTGGATGATACTATTCTAATTGGTGGAGGTGAGGATGAACAAAAGGGTTAAAAAGATGAAGATGCCAAGCAACAAGGCAGTGACAGATTTTATTTTCTTGGAGTCCAAGATCTCTGCAGAGGGTGACTGCAGCTATGATATAATAATTTTGTTTCTAGGTAGTAAAACTAAGACAAGTCTGCAAAAGAAGTAAAAAGTAAAGATATTACTATCAAGGTATGCATAGTTAGAACTATAGTATTCCCAGTAGTAACATACGGATGTGAGAGTTGGAACATAAAGAAGGCTGAGTGCAATAGAATTGATGACTTTGAATTGTGGTGCTGGAGAAAAATGCTTACAGTCCCTTGGATGAAATTAAGCCAAACCGTGCACTGGAAGGTTTGATCATGATGCTGAAGCTAAAATATTTTGCCCATATCATGAGAAGACAGGATTGCCTAGAGAAGACTCTAAGCATGGTAAAAAATGAAGGCACAAAAAGAAAGGAACAGTAGAGGCAGAGATGGATAAATGATGTAATGGAAACAAAGAATATGAGCTTGCTAGAGTTTAGAGCAGAAGTCACTCACAGATGTGCCTGGTATGTTGCGGTCTACAGGGTAATGGAGAATTGGACATGAATGAATGCCTGAACTACAACAAAAATATTACGCCACAAAGGATTATGGAGAGACTCCTGTCCTATACAAATTGCAAATTATCTGTACAGAGCCTAACTGCCTCTTACTATAAATGCATTCTTTATTTGTCCTTGCTAATCAAATCAGACAAACCTTAAGCTAATCTGCTATAAAATGAATAGTAACATTTTCTACTCACATTTAAAATGTTTTTCTTCAGTGTATGGTTGTTCAGGAGTGGTTTTCATTTGGACTTGATTGGATGTCCCCCAAGACTTGGTGGCAAAGAGTAGAGGTGGAGCAAGCGTGGTGATCCTGGGGTGTTTAAGTGTGGTCTTAATATGAACTTCCTTTGTTGTCATTAAAGGCTTGGTGGTATGGAACAGAAGAGGAGCAACTGTGGTGACCTTGGGGTATTTAAGGGTAGTCTTGAAATGGACTGGGATTTCAGTCTCCAAAGATTTAGTGGTCTTGAAGAGTAAAGGGGAATGCATGGTGGTCCTCAAATGCTGGGGGACAAGCTTAGTTGTCAAGGGTATGGAACTTTCTTTTCTGACTGATGAATACACATTGGGCAAAGTAGGAAAAATGGTAGGAAAAGTGGTAGTAATCCTGTTAGGCAGAGAGGTGTATGAAGGAAGGGCTTTTGTTGATACTTGAGAGGTAAATAGTCCATGTCTTTCAGTTACACTAATGAGTGAAACTGCCTTGGTTGTAAATAAAGCATTTGAGCTTGTAAAGAATGCATTTTGTGGAAGGAGATAAGGTACTGAATGCGTTGGTTCACTGCTGAAGGTTAAAAATTCAGGTTTATATGTAAACACTTCTGTGTTCAGCATCATTGTTGGTTCTGTTTTGGTTAGTGGGCTTGGTGTAGATAGTGAACCTGCAATAAATTGTATGTATGGAGACAAAAAGGCAGAAGCTTTAAATAATAAAGAAATATCAAGTGAATACTTTTTTTTTCTGTTCCCATATGTAAATAAAGACATATAACGCAAGGAAACTTGTATTCTGCCATTTTGTGATTTAGTCCTGCTGCTTGGTATGCAGTATAGGCAAGACAGAGAGTGACAGGGACATATATATTATACAGACAATATGACACTACACATGAATCATTCTCTTTATTTCTACATACACAAAACTGAATAAGCATTGGTTATACATTACCTTTTGTAGTTCTATGTATGGGTGTAGATATTGTGGGAAGTTTGCCACAGCTAAATGAGGAACGAATAATCTCTCCATTGAGATTGCACAGTCCAACAAAGCAGCTGATTCTACCAGACGTCTCATAAATGCTCTGTGGGTATCTATATGTCTTTCCTTGGTAGCAACAAAGGCATTCTGGGTAATTAAATGAGTGCCCCCGAACTTTATAAATAAAAAATTGACAGCAAACACAGTTAGAATCAAGCAAAACATTTGGTCTATCAATTTGCTACTAATATTAATTGATCGTATTTCATTGATAGTCGAGAAATCTGTTTATTTAAGGTACCCAGAATTCTATCCAAAAAATATATACCCATGCATGCAGTTGAGTTTTCCGCTCTGAGACTCCACATCACAAGCATATATATTCTGGCATTTATATTTTCGTGAAATACATTATAATAGTCTTCTTTATTGTATCGATGAAAGATTCCATCATAAAGTACAATCTTTCCTCATCTCCAGTCTGTACAGAGTCAGACTGACCAACACAGTTAAAGGGATATGTAAGTGAGCTGGATTATGAATGCATCTGATAGAGGATAATTAGTAGTGTATGAAAACATATTTTTGCACGAAAACATCCCAAAATAAACATTAATTAGCTTACCTTGAAGTTAGCAAAATGTCCTATGTTATTTGGCATTTGCATTTTATCGTGTACACCCCTAGAAAACTCCTCCTCAATTAGCATTACAGTCAAATTCAGAATCAGGCTAATACATTGTATCATTCTTTACCTCAGTGGCTTCTGGCATGTTCTCAGTACAAGAACTGCAACAGTTACTTCCTGTGCTCTGTACCAGAAAGGTCAACATTTGTATCTTGCTTTATTTCCTGTGGGTACACTGCTGTATTTCCTGTGTGTACCCGGCTGTGGGTGTGAACCACTGGATTTGACTTTTGTGCAAATAACTTTGTAAGTAAACTGAACTTTTCTACATAACACATGTTTTTCATACACTACTAATTCTCCTCTATCAGATGCACTCATAACCCAGCTCACTTGCATATGCCTTTAAAATCAATAATCATATTTAAATTCTGCTAAGGAAATTGAAAGCACCACATATTAAAATATATTTCTAAACAAAATACAGTTTTGTTTAGTTAAAGTTCTTTAACAATTAGAGATTGTTAATTATTGCTGGTCAAATAAGTGAAATAGTTATACAATATGTACATAGTACAATTCAAAGCATCAAGTAAAAGCATCATCATTTGACTTCCACATACAGTATAAGTTTATATGTTTATTTTATTTTTTCTTGCATAGAAAATGAATGCTGCAATTTAATAACAAATAATTTTAATCAATGTGTAATGCAGTTACGCAGAAATTTCATGATTTCGTTCTACTGATGTTTTGCAATTGTTTCACACCAACAACAACTGTTATTATTATTATTAATTTTTATTTGTAAACCTCTAACATTCCACACAGCACTATATTCAAGGGGTATACACATTGAGTGCAGTAACTATAGCGATACAAATGTAAACATATTGATATAGAAGATGTTGAGGTGACTGCCCCCAAGAGCTTACATTCTAGATAGTATGGCATGAAAGTAAAAAGGAGCAAATGCATAATTAGTGTTGGTTAGTCGCACAACCTTGGCTTGAGTAGGCAGGTGCATGTTGTGATGAAGTCTGAGACAGTTTGAGAGCTGATACCTATAAATTCATTGAATTGTAGATGTTTATGCTATATATTTTAGACTTAATTAAAGAATGCTTAAAGGAAACACCTATCAAGGTCATACTTGCTGGGGGTTTCCATGGGCCCAGTGAAACCTAGCTGGGGCTTCCCATTGTTTTGTTGTAGGCCTTTTGCTGATTCCCAGGTGTCTCTATAGGCCCCATTGGCCTAGTGGGGATTCCACAGCAACTGTGGGTTTAAAGGGGAATCCTTGAGATAAACAGGGGCCAGTGGCAGAGGCGTTTGGGGGGTCTTGAGAGAGCTGCTTTAGGAAGGGTCATTTGGTAAATTTATTCCCTAGCTCAGCCACTGACTTATCATTGCGGCCTGAGGCACAACTATCCTGTGCGGTGGAAGTGTCCCTGGGTGGAAGCAGATCTGCCTAGGAAGAATTCCTATTATTGACCTGTTTATCTGCAGTTGCCAATACAGGGAAATATTCTTATTAGGACAACTTTTTGGGCAGATCCGCTCTTACACACTGGATACCTGGGTGGAGAGAAGCTAAACTTTCTAAGGCTGCAAAGTTACATTTCCAAAGATTCAAAGACCACATGACATGTTTTCTTCTCAAATACAAATTCTAACCACTTATTACATTAACAAGTTAAACCATGTTGTCACCACTACAGTGGTCCTTTTAAATCAGATAGAACCAAGTAGAAACAGTGCGAGAGAAGTCCTGCAAGAGGGAATGGGACAATGTAATTAGAGAAGAGTGGTACAGTAAACGAGAAGTGACCAGTTAATTAAGTTATTGCGGTGTCTTGTATGAGAAAGTAGTGAACTAAATTATTAAGCACCATTGAAAAGTATCGACTTCTTCTGCAGCGGAAGCGCTGTTGCTGTATTCTTGCATTTATAGAAGAATTTAAATTGGTTTTTTATGTTTGCTGCACTTAATTTTCATGCAAACAATATGTTTAAAACAGGCTTTCTTAAGAGTATGATATAAGATTGAATGGATTAAATACCAAGGAAATAAATGCTGAATAACTAGAGGTAAGCAGAGATAAGCAGAGTTCAGCATAGTTAAAACATGAACAAAAGGAATGGGGGTATTTTTACTTCTTTATTCTCATTGATGAAAGATAAATGATCAATTTGATTTTTTTTTTTTATTATGACATGATAAATATGGCACACCGACTTTTGGGCAAAGGAGATTTGCGTGACGTCATGTGCAAGCCGACATATGCGCGCTCCCACACCAGAGCGGCCGGTGAGTACTGGGGGAGAGAGACCTGGGGTTAGAGGGTGGGTACTAGGGGGAGAGACAGAGTGAGTAGTGGGGAGAGAGAGATCTGAAGAGAGAGGGTGAGTACTGGAAGGACAGAGCTAGGGAAAGAGGTTGAGTACCGGGGAGGGCGAATAGTTAAAGCTGGGGAGAGAGTGAGTACTAAGGATGGGGAAAACTGGGGGTAGAGAGGGTGAATACAGGGGGGTGATTACTTGGGGAGATGGTGATTATTCAGGGTTGGAGAGCTGGAGAAGGAGGTAGTGGGTGAGGAGAGTGTGTGTGCAGAGTGCTGTACTGCCACGCTGGTATGGGTGCGCGCATTTGTCAGGCATTTTTCGGGGCGCACATGACGGCAGGCACGTCTCCTTCGCCCAAAAGTCGTGCTACCGATAAATATACCCAACTGAAAACAATTCTTTATTGCTAATTATAAATGTATATGTTACACTGGGCTAGCAAAACTTTATTATTAGAGTAAAAGTCTATATATTGAAAGGATTGCAGTACCTGTCGAATTTTCTTTGCAAAGTTTTTCTCCAGGCTCACTGTCAAAATAAATAAACACAAAAAAATGATTTGGCGGCCTCTAAATAATTTACTTACTAAAATGCATTTCTCTTCAGAATAAAATATATTTTTTCTAGCTTGAGATGTACTAGAGTAGAGTGACCTCTACTCCTATTCTATTTGTGTCATTATATAAACTACTGTACATTCAGAAAAAAATAAGAGGTTTGCAGTAATTGTCCTGCATGTCTAGATTTTGAAGCATGCGCTTTGTTTCTTGTAATGTATAGAATATGTTATACTGTATATTTTTTTGTTTAGTGCTGAAAAACTGTAGCCTCAACATACCAGGTCGTGCACTGAAGAGCTGGGACACATGCTTTGATTTCCTCATCAAAGTAAGGTTTGTCCTTACTACATACTGCATAGCAACCTGAAAAGAGGAGAAAATTTATGGAAATATTACAATTATCTAAAGGGATTCTTATACTATTTTTATAGGGATTCTTTTGACTTATTGCTTTTTCTATAATTGTTTTAACTAGGTATATTGATTAATTGTATCCCCATTTCATATAAAATGTACACTTCATTTAATTTTAAAATGTACACAGAAAAAAAAATAGTTCAGTATAAAGAGATGGCTTTTTATTGGAGAAATAACAAGCATTTGGGAGACACAGCTCTCTTTCCCAAGTGAAAAGTGTTGCATAGTGCAGCTTGTGGACCTTTCCAGTTTTCTGACCAACAACAGAGGCAGCCAATGGCCACTAGGTGGCGGGCCGAGATTTTCTTCAGTTCCATAAGGTTAGGGTTTTATATTTGGGTTAAGGTTTATGGTTAGGAGTTAGGGTTAGATTTATGGGTTAGGGTTAGATTTAGAGGTTAGGGTTAGGGTAGTGTCAGATGATAAGCTTTACACTAACAAGAAATTTACGAAAATCTCTAGTGGCTACAGGAAATATCCCAGCTTGTCACTCAAAATGAGATGTAAACATATCACTGTTTACTGAAACACTCTTATTCTCCATGACTGGACACTCATGAGAGAGAGTGTGTATGTGTGAGAGAGAGAAATTGAGAGTGAGAGGACAGAGAGAGAGACGAGAGCAATGATGAGAAAGAGAAAACGTTGGAAGGAGAGAGGGGAGGTTGAAAGAACCTGTATACCTTCAAGCTTGTATGACTGATTATCACAATTCCCCATGGGATTCCTGCAAGTCACCATACAGGGTGCTCCGCAAGGTTTGTAATGCCACATACATTGTCCCTCCTTGTTGTAGTAATCACAGTAAACAGCTGGAGGAAAAATAAATAAAAATCATCATTTTCCATTATCTATGTATATTTTCAGGACCTTATGTGTTATTAATGCGCCATGCAGCGGCAGCAGCAAAATTGCAAGTGGCGATAGATGGCGCTGTCTTGCAGGCAGCAGTTGCAGGCTGCCAATTAGGCTCTGTGGTAGGTGGTGGGATGTTTTCTGCTGGCGCTGGTGCTGCTTGCCAGAATTCTTAACACAAAAAGATCCATGGCCAAAAACATCCATGGCCTCTCCTCCTCCCTGAGCTGTCTCGGGACCTGCGGTGCTCGGACACCCACGAGGCTGCCAAGGATGATGTGGAAAGGGTCCGGGAACAGGGGCTGTGCGGGGTCTGAGCTTCCCGGCATCAGGGGAGAGTAGTCATACCACCGGGATACCTCTCCCTGCCTCCTCAAACAATTACCTCCACTCAGTCTGCCCCCCTGCCTCTATTCACCTGAACTCCCTACCCCTCTAACTTCACACTAATATGTCAGCCCCTTTATCAATCAACTGCTGCCTGCGAAACAGCATCAGCGCCATCTATCGACCACTTGCAGTTTTGCTGCTGGCACTGCGTGGCGCATTAATAACACATAAGATCCTATTTTCATACATTATATACTGATGCATAATTATTAATAATGAATATTAAAGAAAACTATTTTTTAGTGTGACCTACGACAAATGTCTGGAGTTCTCCATGAAATGCAAATGTTCCTTTTTCTGCAGGCGGCAGCATAGGCTGCCAAAGATGTACAGAGACATTCACAATCTCCACCTTCAGTGCAACCACAGGAGTCAGAAACACAGGAGTCATAATATGGTATCGGATCAACCTACAGTAGGAAAATGTGAAAATACATAACTGAAGAACAAATGTGAGTTTGTCGAACAATAATTCATTTTTTTATTATGTAAATTTTCATAATGGTTTCTATTTAGTAGTGGTATTAGAAATATAAACTGAAAAAAAAATAATCTTTCCCAATAGTGCATAACACTAAATTGTGATTATACCAAAAACATATTTGGGATGAAAAAAATAAAAAAAAATGATTTACACTATGAACAACGGCAGATGAAAAGATAAGAAAAGTTAAAAATCTCAGTCCTTTCCCTCTTCACCATCGCAAAATCTGACAGATGCAGTTCCGCCCTGCCGATTTTGGCATATAAGGCATGCCGACAGAAGAGACCGTGAGCTATGAGAGACGCGCCCGAGGCCCTGGGGGGCCGAGTGCCCACGCCGAACATAGCGATGGCCTCGCTGTGGATTTAGCTCCTTCGAGTTGCGCCACGTCGGAGGGGAAAATAGTTCTTTGCCTTCCCTGGAACGTGATGGTGCCCGAAAACTCCCTGGTGGATGGCACCTGTAACTGCAGATGTCAGTGCTGCAGAAGAAATGCCCAGGCAAAGAGGGATAGATCCAAAACAATAAAAAAATATGACCTTTTGTTTTTTTGAGAGGGAATATCAAGTTAAAACTTGACAAACATGTTCTCTTTCTGTAATATACTTATGTAGTGTACGGGTTTTCCCTATAGACGTCTTTAGGAGATATCCTGTACTGTTTAAGGACAAAGGATGATATATCTTTTGACTGGATTTCTAATTCCTATAAGTGTTATATGGCACAATTTGCCTATACTTGTACTTGGATTAATAATCCCAGTCTTTTCATTTTTTTGTTTTACTTATCAGATTGGCATTAGGAGACATATAAGCTATATTAGGAAGATATTTGTTGCTGCATTAAAGACAAAAGAAATTCCTTTCACATGCCAAACGCTATACTACCCATCATACACTGCAGGAGCGTGCGCTTGTGACGTCAGCACGCTCTCCTACTGCCCTAACACGTGTTTCTACGCTGCGTGCGTCTTTGTCAAAGGGGAAGAGATTTTTAATGGTTTTACCTTTTTCTATCTTTTCATGCACCGTTGTTCATAGTGTAAATAAAAATGTTTTATTTTTTCCGTATTAGAAATATAAAAATGAGATTGAGGTGGTACCTTTACATGACAAGACGCAAATACATCACTCTTGATGAGGCTGCAGTGCTTTTGAGCCCAAGGGTATTTATAGGGGTTTCCAATACATGGCTCCGTTCGTGTCCCACTGGTACAACCCTGTCTCACTTTCCAGCTGTCTGCAAACACTTCTTCATTCTCCTCTAGTGACCTCCATGATGAGGTGAAATCATCATTGGCTCGATAATTATAATTTCCACAGAGTCCACAAACAGTACTCTTTGAAATGAAAGTAAATATTATGAACATTATAGTTGCAGAATATATTCATGTCTAAAATACACTGGGTTATATTTATCAAACAGGGATAAAGTAGGAGCTGGTATCAAGATGGGTTAAAGCTTATACTTGCTTAATAAAGAATACATAAGAAGTAGAGGTATTTAAGTTTTAACTCCACTTAACTTCACTTATTGTCACAACACCACTTATCCCTGCTTGCTAAATATACTCAACTGTATCACAATGCTCTTTGTTCCTTTCAGTCTATATTTAAATCTTACCTCATACACACTTGAAAGTTGGACAATGGCTGTGGTCTTTTTGTCCCACATAAAGGTCAAGCCATGATAGGTCTTCAACACAACATAAAGCCCTATTACATCTACCATGTAGGGTTTTTCTTTGCTCAGGTCTTTGTTGGTCTCTGTCATCTGAACATCAGAAAGCTCAATGGTCGTGTTCTGTAAGGACAATGTAAAAAAAATCAATAATACATTCATCTACACACATATGCACTCTAATATCAATGTACATGCCAGCACAGCATTGGCAAACCTTCAATTGTATTTACTATTACTGGATTTTGTTGCCTGCCCAACACATACATACAAATGTGCCATCTTGTCTTATTTCCGTTGTGTTTAAATATATGTCCAATTGTATCCATGTTTTTATTATACTCTTAGTGTTACTCTTATGCTGGTTTCTCTACACATTAAATATAAAGTAATACTGCAAATGCCCTAGATGTGGAAGACTTTGGATCCATAATAGCCAAGCTGATAGCAATATTTTTGCCAGTTCATACATTTTAGTACAAACAGGTTTCTGATGCATTTCCATAAAATAGCCCACAGAAGGGGATGTGTGTTGCCCTGTACTTTACATTTGTCATTGTTAGCCATTTTTCTTTTTATGTTCTCGTGTGTGCAACTATCGGCGATAACAAATCACATGAAAAAGTCTGGATTTTGGATTCATTGCACACTGGATTCATGATATAAAATTGCAAGAGTCTATAGGCTAATGTAGCTATCTACTGTGTTACCATGTGCTTATCACTGCTTTAATGTGCTCTATTTCCTATTCCAGCTCTTCCCACCCCATAACAGCCCCTGTGATAGTTTAGCAAATAACTAATTTATTATTTAGACCCCAATGTTTTTTTTTATCCCATGTGTAGGTACATACAACCCTATTAAATTGCGATTCGGCCATTTGAATAGGGCTCTATATAAGCACAGAGCATATTTTTTTACAGAAGCTTTTAGTTAGTGAACTTCTACCCAAAAGCAAGGTCTTCACTAACTAAAAACTTCTGTAAAAAAATATGCTCTGTGCTTTTATAGATTCAATTGGCCGAATTGCAATTTAATAAGGCTGATAGTTACCTACCATGCCGTGCTATCCTTTCAATAGCAAACAGAAACCCACCTTTTGAATTATTGGTCGTTTGAGCTACAAATTCAAATCCTAAATTTTTTTAAACCTCAGACACAAGCAAAATAGCTAAATGGGCATGGTGTGTATTTTATTACGTATATTTGAACTTCATTGTGTTCTTTCGTATAAGGTTAACTTATGTTTAAACATTTCTTTAACAAAGTCTGCAAGTACAAAGTTATATTATAATTAATTATCAATAATGTTATGTTGTATAAATTGTATTATATTGATTGTCGGTATTTGCAGACTCTTGTCTGACCTTTAGTTCTGAAATGTAATACAGTTTGACTCTTTAGTTATAAACATTAACAGCCTTATTAAATTGCAAATCGGACAATAGAAGCACAGAGCATATTTTTTTACAGAAGTTTATAGTTAGTGAACTTCTATCCAAAAGCAAGGTCTTCACTAACTAAAAACTACTGTAAAAAAACATGCTCTGTGCTTATATAGAGCCCTATTCAATTGGCTGAATAACAATTTAATAAGGCTGTTAATTTTCCCAATTTGTTGCTGCAATCTTAACTATACTTTAATACGTTTTTTTGCCGATACCTTTTTTAGTGTTTTTTTTCAATTTCATTAAGATGAAAATATTTTTAGTTAACTTACTTTATTTATAAAATAAAAAAATTACACAACAAGTTTTATCAATGTATTATATTATTTGAAGTCAAAAGAAAAACAACTTATACCTTTTCCTAAATAACGGGCACATCAACATACATGTAGCCACATAAAATTTGAGCTACGTTTAACAGCCTCATTAAATTGTAGCTATGTCTTAGCACGTAGCTCCTAACTGTCATCTTAGGGCTATTTGCACTCTAAGATGCCTCGTAACATTGCTTGCAGCGGGCTTTGCATGTCAACACGCAGGATGGCCGAGAGTAGGCTACGTGGATCCTTTGATCTGTCATGCCCGTAACTGCTAATAGTTTAATTCAGCTATTAGACTAACCCTAAAATATTTTTTAAGTATATTAATGGGAAGAAGGCGAGGAAGGAAGCTATAGGAACATTACAATGTGAAACAGGCTGTCTGAAAATTACTGACCAGGAAAAGGCAGATGAGCTAAATAGGTTCTTTTCTTCGGTATACACAAGGGAGGTACCAGTGGTTGGGACACTGCGACATAATGGGGCGACACTACCTTTGCCAAATAATTGGTTAACACAGGAAGTAATCCAAAAGAGGTTGGAAAAAATAAATGTTAATAAAGCCCCGGGTCCTGATGGAATACATCCAAGGGTACTAAGGGAACTGGGTTCTGTAATAGCCAAACCATTATATTTAATTTTTCAAAATTCACTCAACACAGGGTCTCTACCAGATGACTGGAGAAAAGCTGATGTGATACCTATATTTAAAAAGGGAGCAAGAGCAAATCCGGGGAATTATAGACCAGTGAGCCTCACTTCTGTAGTGGGGAAGCTTTTAGAAGGGTTAATAAGGGATAATATACAAGAATATGTCTATTTGAACAGGATTATAAGTAGGAGTCAACATGGGTTTATGAGGGATAGGTCATGTCAAACAAATCTAATTAGTTTCTATGAGGAGGTTAGTAGGAACCTGGATCAAGGCAACTCAGTGGATGTAGTCTTTTTGGATTTTGCAAAGGCTTTTGATACAGTGCCACATGGTAGACTATTGGGCAAACTAAGGGATACAGGAATTGCAGTAAATATCTGCTCATGGATTGAGAGCTGGCTAAAAGACAGGAAGCAAAGGGTTGTTGTAAATGGAACATACTCCGATTGGACTAATGTGGTAAGTGGGGTTCCTCAGGGTTCAGTATTAGGTCCTCTCCTTTTTAACATATTTATTAATGACTTAGAGGTAGGATTGGAGTGTGGGGTCTCCATTTTCGCTGATGACACAAAGTTGTGCAAGGTAATTAAATCAGAAAATGATGTGCTTTCCCTCCAAGGGGATTTACATAAAATTGAGGAATGGGCATCTAAATGGCAGATGAGATTTAATACAAATAAATGTAAGGTTATGCATCTGGGAAGGAAAAATAGCCATGCAATTTATAATCTTAATGGAGCAAATCTAGGTGTATCAGATATTGAAAGGGACTTGGGAGTGCTTGTGGACAACCACCTAGGTAACAGTGCTCAAAGCCAAGCAGCAGCTGCAAAGGCAAATAAAATATTAGCATGTATTAAGAAAGGTATAGAAGCCAGGGAAGCAAATATAATTCTGCCACTATACAAATCTCTAGTACGCCCTCATTTGGAATATGGAGTACAATTTTGGGCACCACTTCATAAAAAGGACATTTTAGAGCTGGAAAAGGTACAGAGAAGGGCTACAAAACTAATAAGGGGAATGAAGGGGCTAAGTTATGAAGAAAGACTAACAAAATTAAACTTATTTTCGCTAGAAAAAAGGCGTCTAAGAGGAGATATGATTACATAGTATAAATACATCCAGGGTCAATATAAGGCTTTGTCAAGTGAACTTTTTGTAGCAAGAGATTATCAACTGACAAGAGGACATCCTTTGAGGTTAGAGGAAAAAGATTTCACCTTAAACAAAGAAAAGGGTTCTTCACAGTTAGGGTGGTTAAACTGTGGAATTCTCTGCCAAAGGAGGTGGTGACAGCAAATTCGATAGACAACTTCAAAAAGGGGTTAGATATATTTTTGAATAAAGAGGGCATTCAAGGCTATCCTAGATAACTAGCAAGGAATATTGATCCAGGGAGAAATTTGATCGCCAGTTTCTGGGGTCAGGAAGGAATTTTGCTTTTTTTCCCCTTATGAGACAATTGGCAAAGTTTCAATGGGGTTTTTTTTCTGTTTGCCTTCCTCTGGATCAATTAACAATTAACAATAATAATAAATAGTCCACATTAAAAAGATCAATAGAGATCTAAAAAGGTTGAACTTGATGGACTAACTCTTTATTCATCCTCCAATACTATACTATTAATAATTATTTAATCAATAATTTAATTAATAACTAATCCGCATATTGCAGATCAGAGGAGATCTTAACAGGTTGAACTTGATGGACTGAAAGTCTTTTTTCAACCTTAATTACTATGTAACTATGTAACTATGTAAAGTGCTACGTGGTCACTCGCGAGCAAGCACGTAACACGCAAATGGAGCCCAGAGGCCAACGTGTGATCTAGACCACCTGCAAAGGGGGTTAAGTACAAGACGTTGGACTTCTAATGTAAATAAAATCACTCTACTGTACATGTATTGTAAGGGAAAGTGATGTTAGGTCTTAGAATTGATAGCACAACATTCTCAAGCCCGCAAATCGGCCCAGAAAAATACTTTATTTCATGATTATTTTTTGTGTAATATCGATCCCTGCAATCAATGTGTTACGACATATACTGTAACTCGCATTTATTCATATTGCATTATTTCTGGCCTGTTGGACCGATCGCAAACTGAATTTGAAGCACGTAGGACTTTGAAATCTACACTCCCCTTTTCAGTGACATAACACTTAAGATCTCTCTTTCCATTGGCTCCATCTGAACCCATATCTACAAGATTGCTTAATTGTTTGCGTGCAAAATAGCGTCTCTCGCTCGTAACTCGCAGACCCTTTTAATTTAATAGCAATGTAACACCGGCCAAATTTGAAGCACGCAGCGCATACGTGCTAAAAGTTCAACTTACGAGGCTGGAATTTGATATGGCTCTAAAAACGTAGCTTGCATTGTAGAAAGTAAGGCTTACGGTTATTAAATTAGCCCGTAATGTAGGCTGTTGCCGATCTGCGGGTTACCTGCGAAAAAAGCCTATGGGCTGAGCAACGTTGAACTTCGCGGCTGCAAATCCTTTCATCCGTCAAGCCCATAACTGTTACAATTCCAATCATGCTATTAAATTGCAACAAAGTCACTGGCGAGCAAGCCCGTAACACGCAAATGTAGCCCAAAGCCCTATGAGTGCTGGGGAGGACTCGCAAGGGGGGTAGAGTCCAAAATGTAGCACTTGTACTGTGCATAAAAACACACTACTGTACTATTATTAAAAGTAAAAGTGATGTTAGGTCTTAGAATTAATAGTACAACATTCTCAAGCCCGCAAATTGGCCCAATAAAATAAACCATTTCATGTATGTTTTATGTGCTCGATTGATCCCTGCAATCAATGTGTTAATACATATAATGTAACCCGCATGTAATAAAATATAATATTTGCAGCTTTATTAATATTGCATTATGAATGGAATGTGGGTCCAATCGTAAATTTTAATTGAATTCCAAACTCCATTTTTTTGTGACGCAATGATGATGATCTCTGTTTCCATTGGCTCCATCTAAACCCGTAACTACAGGTTTGCTTAATTGATCACCAGCAAAAACGCAAGTCCAATGGCCGGCAACTGGTTTACAGGTTTGCGTTTCGAGCTTGTAACTCGCAGCCCCTTCTAATTTAATAGCCCCGTAACACAGAGGATTTTCAAGCCTGCAGCTGTTAGAGGGCTCACGTTGCAGATACGGAGCTGCAATTTAATAGGGCTAATGATTACTAAAGCTAACACCTTTTACGGTCTATAAGGTCTTTAAAGAAACATAGATAGCTCAATTCATATACAAACCCTGTATTCGCTCTTTTTAGAAAAATAATCAAGGTATTTATAAATAATATGGGCCTCATTCAAATGCGATTTGGCCAATTGAATAGGGCTCTATATAAGCACGCGGCATATTTTTTTACAGATGTTTATAGTTAGTGAACTTCTATCCAAAAGCAAGGTCTTCATTAACTAAAAACGTCTGTAAAAAAAATATGCTGCATGCTTATATAGAGCCCTATTCAATTGGCCAAATCGCAGTTGAATGAGGCCCTAAGTATGGCTGGCTACCAAGGATAGGAAAATGACACGTGGAAGTAATAAAAAATGATCTCATATACGGTTGTTTTTGATTAAAAAAGATCTGTAAATTAAATAAGGAGAGTGTCTGCAAAGTATCCCTCAGCAGAACAGCAGATATGTTTTGCACTGGGACAATTATAAAAGCTATCATAAAAAGTGCTTGTTATGAAGATAAGGACACGTTAAACACATCCCATTAATAGAAGGAGACACAATGACCCCTAAGTGCATGTGAGGTGCTTACTCCATAAGTGCTCTAAGTGTCTAGAATGCACTATCTGAATTTACATTTTCTGGGGAAGGAGCAGCAAAATATTCCTGGAATAATATGATTTATAATGATTTTGTTTATTTAAAATGTATTCTTCAGATACACTTAGTGTAGATTGGCTGTTACCTAATAAAGAACCTATTAAGGGATCTGTCTAGGCTCTGTGATACAAAGGAGCATTTTGTAGTGTCAGTACAGGAACAGCATAGCTCACACTGGGTGTAAGAATGTGCAACATCCAGATGCTGCCTGTAGTGGCAGGAATAGCAGAGCTCACACTTTATGAATGTGCAATATAATAGTCAATGTGTGTATTATCAGAACAATGATACAGAGCTCGCATTGTCTCTATAGAAGTTATAGTAACAGGGTACTGGGTGTATTGTCAGCACAGGAACAGTAGTGCTCACGCTGTCCGTATGAAGGTGCAGTAAATAGATGTTGTGTGTAGTGTGAGAACAGGAGTTCACAGTTCACACTGTTTGCATGAAGGTGCAATATCAGAGTGCTGTGTGCAGTGTCAGTACTGAAACAGCAGAGTACACATTATTCTTGCAGTCCTACATAGCCTGAGACCAGTCTCTCTCTCTCTCTCTCTCTCTCTCTAAAAAATCCTATCATCACCCTAAAATTCAACATAATTTAACTTGTTTGGCAATACAAAAATTATAGAAAAAAAATCAGATCCTTAATCTCTTCTAAAATACAAAATTTCAAATCAAAGCAAAATTATAATCTCAAAAAAATTTTAACACTTGAGAACACCTTAAATTATTGTGTTATAAATATATATAAAAATATATATATATATATATGATATGTATTATATATATATAAATATATAATATGTATTTTATATATATATATACCCTTCTGGATCGCTACCTTGTTGTGGTGAGGGGGTTTATGTGTACTTCAATGAAGCTGTGAGCTAAACCATGCAGGGTTGGCAGAGAACTCGCTGCCCACTGGAGAAGGACTGGCGACCCACTCCAGTATTTTTGCCATGAAAACCTTATGGTTAAGCACAACCAAACACAAGATGTGCCTGGCATGCTGTGGTACATAGGGTCATGGAGAGTCAGACATGACTGACCGACTGGACCACAGTATGAAGGAAAGTAATCTGATCATCAACTGGCTGATAAGTATATGAAAAAATTTACTACCCCATTTGCCTTCTGAGAGGTAATTATTCTGAGCTTGTCATTGCCATTGTGAAGTGGCCTTGGTAGGACAAGCTCAATGTGGCATTACCATTCAGATGGTTAAATCCCTCTGTCCCAGATTTCCCAATATCACCATTTTCAAGAAAAGTTCCATTATTAAAGGTCCAGTGTATGATGAACATATATATATATATATATGACATTAGATATGCCACCTGGGACAAGCTTTATACTATGGGAAAGAGACAGATATACAATCAAAGAAATACAAATTCAAAAATACTGAAATGTAAACCTTTACCTCAAGTCCTCTGCACCAACGAGCAGGAAAAGAGCATAATGATGCTATACTAAGGTGTTATATAGCTACTAGACAATTGCCTGTCAAAAAATGATGGCAATTCGTGGTATCATTTTTCATGTTTCTCTCCCTCCCCTGTGTCTCTTCCACGTCTCCCTCCCGTGTCTCTCCCCCCTCCCTCCCCTGTGTCTCTTTCCCTTCCTTCCTCCTCTGTTTCTCTTTCACCTCCCTTCTTCCCCTTTGTCTCTTTGCCTTCCTCCCTCCCCTGTGTCTTTTCTCCCCTCCTCTGTGTTTCTTCCCCCCTCCTCCCTCCCCTGTGTCTCTTTCCCCTCCTCTCCTCCCTTCCCTGTTTCTCTTTCCCCTCCTCCATCGATACCCTCCACACTCTTTCCAGCGCGGACTGCGCACGTGCGGCTGATGCAATGCTATATATAGTTTCCGTAGTGTGCATGCGCTAGAACAGCATTACACACATATGGAAACTATATTAGTGATTTGAAAGCAGTTCTTGGTTACTAGAAAGTGTGCTATGCTGGGTGATATCTTACCTTTAATATGATTTTTATGCCAAGGGAACAGATAACTTCAGATTTGCCACAAGGAATATTCTCTATAATGATGCGGAAGCTTCCTCTGTTGGAATTGTGGGCACAGAAGTCCTTTGGTAAGAAGCAAAAATTAAAGCATAAAGAGTAAATTTAAAATGCAATCTTTTTAGAATTTGCCATATTAATAAAGGCACATTCACTTCATTAAAGTGTGAACTATAACTGACCTAAAGAGTCCCGATTTTATTTCAACATCAGTTTTCAACTACTGCCCCATCACTTTAGTCTGTTTAAATGCCACAGAATTAGTATTATTCATCTAAAATCACTTACAGGACTACTTTGCCGCCCTTCTTGGCTACAGGTAGGACAACGGTTATCTGGCTTCCTCCGTTCCAGTGCCTTGTGCATTAACCATTTTCAAGTGTAATTTTTCAAAATGGTATATTTTAAATATATGCCCACAATGGTCGTTTCGCCTACTTTCTCTAGGCTTAGACACTACACTGCACATATGACACTACAGAATCTGTGTCTGCATATGTTGCAGTTGCTGAACCAGAGGAACTATTCGTATTAATTTAGGCAGGAAAAACAGAGCCTTGCATTGCTTCCTAATAAAACAAAGTGCATAAATGTAAATAGATACATATTATTTATTTTTATTATTAACTTTTATTTGTAACGCACCAACATGTTCCGTAGCGCAATACAGGGGATAAAAACAAGGAAAAATACAGCATTAACAACCTTCCAAAAATGGAGGACCCTGTTTTGAGCTTAGAATCTTTGCAGAAAGTGCTTTTTCCCAAAGCATCCTAGAAGACTGAAAACTCGCCACTTACAATCTAAAGGGAATGGAAGGGGCAGAAATCAGGGAAAGATTAAACAGATAAGGAATAAAAAGGGTCAGAAGAGAAGTGAAAGTTAGAAAGGTTTTTCATTTAGAGGGAGAGGGAAGGAACAGAGGTGAGGGCTCTAGTATTTAATATGTTGTCTGCCCCTAGTGGTGAGATAATATATGCAAGTAGGAAAGTCAGGTGATTCCCATTTCACTATATATTTAAGCAGAAATGGGGTGGGAGATACATACATATATTACATACCTAGTAAAATCCAGAGACCTTCCATATCCTTGAAATATCCGCCTACTAAAAACCTTCCTCACCATGCACTTCTCCTGGCTCCAAACCATCCTAATTGCTTCCTCAGACTCATCCAACTCACTTTCCTTTTGCTGCGCTTATCTGTCAGTTATGCACAGCATCCCTATAGACAGGGATTAACTTAGACTAAAACCTTACCTGGGCTAGTATGTAGTCACAATTGCCGCTGAAGTCAAACCGGGCTCCATCAAAGCTGGAGTAATGTCCATTTCCATACACTGTGCAAGACTGCGGGCATGGGTTGTCTGTGCAGACCCAGGTCCTGTTCATACAGGTGCTGCCATATACATGGAAGACAAGATAATATAGATAATTTTCCTAAAGGGATCAACTAAGAGCAAATAATGTATTGCTAGTGGATTGTGTGATTACATTTAATTTTATCTTCCTAGTTTTATTTTTTAACACTTTGCAGGTTTCTAGATGTCTCGTCAGTGAGAGTAAAATGTGAAGGTAACCCCTGACATCGGTGATATGGGAATTACTGGAAGATAATGGACTACTCCCCTCTAAGGCTTTAAGGCCTAAAGTAGTTTAGCTAAGTGTTTATGTTAAGTTGTGTGGACTCTGTGAATTGTGCCTTTAAATTAACAAAATTTAAGAAAGAGAGTTTTTATTTCTGTGCCATTTACATTTATAAGACGGAGATCTGCAAAAATAGGAAAAATATAACAGAGGCACAAATATGTAGATATATAAAGAGAACTAGAGCCTGTCTTGTGGAAAAGGTAAATAACATTTTGTACAGAACAATTATTATTAATTTTTATTTGCAGAAATTCTTTAATAGTTAAAGGGATATGGAATGTTTCTGGATTTCACTAGGTATATAATATATCTATGTATTTAATTACTTTTATGTACTTTATTTTATTTAGAAGTTATTATAAGTTGTTTTTACTGCCTAGAATCAAACATATAGTGCCTACTTGGATCTTCCCTCTGCCATTCATGAAGACACAGACACTGGTACTGGCTGTTCAGTGTCTCATATTAATTAGCCAATCAGTGACCAGGTCTCAGCACATGTTGCAGCATATTACTGAGACTTTGCTCCTGATTTGCTAGTGTGGAACTCTGCAAAACTAGTAATACAGATTAAATTCACATTAAATTCTAAAAATGTAGCTTGCATTGTAGAAAGTAAGGCCTACAGCTATTACATTACCCCCATAATGTAGGCCGTTGCTGATCTGCGGGTTAGCTGGGAAAAAAGCCAACGGGCCGAGCAACGTTGAACTTCGCAGTCGCAAATCCTTTGGTCCGTCAAGCCCGTAACCGCTACAATTCCAATCATGCTATTAAATTGCAACTAAGTCACTCGCGAGCAGGCCCAGTGCTGTGGAGGACTCGCAAAGGGGGTAAAGTCCAAAACCTAGCACTTGTACTGTGCATAAAAACACACTACTGTACAATTATTAAAAGTGAAAGATGATGTTAGGGTTAGAATTAGTAATACAACATTCTCAAGCCCGCAAATCGGCCCAATAAAATACTTCATTTCATGTATATTTTAAGTGTTAGATCGATCCTGGCAATCAATGTGTTAATGCATATAATGTAACCGGCATGTAATAGAATAGAATATTTGCGGCTTTATTAATACTGCATTATGAATGGAATGTGGGTCCGATCCTAAATTTTAATTGAAGCCCGTAGCACTCTGAAATCCAAACTCCATTTTTCTGTGACGCAATTATGATGATCTCTGTTTCCATTGGCTCCATCTAAACCCGTAACTACGGGTTTGCTTAGTTGATCGCCAGCAAAAACGCAAGTCCAACGGCCGACAACTGGTTTACGGGTTTGCGTCTCAAGCTTGTAACTCGCAGCCCCTTCTAATTTAATAGCCCTGTAAGACAGAGGATTTTCAAGCCTGCAGCTGTTAGAGCGCTCACGTTGCAGATACGGAGCTGCAATTTAATAGGGCTAAGAGTCTGTGGCCCCCATTCAATTGAGCAAATTGTAATTACTGGAGCCCTTAATGTAGCCCGTAAAAGTTACTGATATTGATTGCCCATATTTCGCTACTCGCAATCTATTTGCGAGTTACAGGCTCAAAATTACTGCATTTTTAAAAAACTTAACTCTGTTCAATCTACCCTTTTGATATTTCAAGCCTGCAAATGTTACCAGTGCAAATCCATATTCAATTACAACAATTCAACAAGCCCACAATTTTCTTCTAACCTGTAAATGGAAAATGTATCAAAAATGTCTACGAGTACTAGATAGGACTCGCAAGTGGGTTAAACACCTGCCTGTAACACTGTAAAAGCAAATAAACAAACACTACTATACTTTAAAATACTGGGAAAACAAAATAAGGCATTAGAAATGATTACACAACAGTCTAAAGTTCACAAATCTGCAATAAAAAAAATATTTATGTTGTAATTCCGTGTTCTATCAATCCTGGGAATCAAGGAGTTAACACATATCAGGCCATCCACATGGACTAGCACAGCTTCTTTATTCATCTCTACATTGCTGGATTGTGAGTACAGACACATATCGGACTTCTAAACACTAAATGATTGTAGTATAAACTTTACTGACGTCATGATGACGGTCTCATTTATTATTCATTGTAACTTACGGGTTTACTTAATTGATCATGAATAGCTACTTACGGGTTCATGGTTTACGGTTTTAAGCTTTAGCCCTGCTATTGTGGACTCAATTTACTTGAATACAGCCAGAATTTTAACAAATTTCGAACCCACAGATATGCACCCTGTATGAAGGTAATTACAAGCTTGCAATTGAATGGGGGCCTGTGTCTTCATGAGCAGTAGAGGGCTGACCCAAGCTGCTAATATTTGTTTCGTTTTAGGCAGCAAAAAACAGAGTGTATAATTACTTCTGTATAAAATAAATTACAGAAAAAATAGATAGATACACAAGAATATTACATACCTGGTAAAATGCATACATTTTCCATATTCATTTAAGTTAATAGAGGTTAGCAACCAAATATACATTGTTTTTTCCCTTAGATTGGGAATTTGAATGCCTTATTCACTGCAACACTATATTCCCATGTTAGGCTTAAAAAATGTATCATACCATTTATTGCAGCGCATGTCAATGATCTCTCCTGTTTCATAAAACTTCCCTCCGTACACACATGGACACAGGTTTGGAGGGATGCAGCCACCTTTGTCATTAGAAACCAAGCCACGAGGACAGACACATCCCGATACACATTCCTTACTGTACTGGAGACAGGGAACACAATTTTGCAATTGATTTGATGCAGTAAAGTTTAAAGGACCACTTAAGTGCTCTTACAAATGGCTCTCTAAAGAATAGTTGTTAAGAAAAAAAAAGGTTATTAAACTTTTACTGTGCATTCAAACAATTAATTACTATATTTCAATCACGCCCATAGACGGTATGAGCTCCAGAACTCTCCACTCCCTGAAGGACGTATTGTGTCTGGGGAGGAGCTACTCAGAGGAGGCCAATCTAAACTGGCATACAACTTCAGTATTATAGTGTTTGGTGGCTAGAAAGTGGGTTTGTACATGGTTATCAGCTCAGATAATAATGCTCCCTTCTACTAATGTGTATTTCAAATAGTGATTTTCAAATGGACACTTAACACTGGGTGGTCCACTTCAACCACAATACTTCATTTGTGAGAGAACTTGTACAGCTTGAGGGATCATTGAAAAAAAAAGTGTTTAAATGTACAGTTGCAGTTTAATAAAGTGTATCTTCTTATCAAGCCATATCTAACTATTCTTTAAGGATGGCTAAAGTAGTCATTTAATTAGTAGTAGTACTAGGCACAGTGAAACATGTTTAGATATAATGCTTCAGAAATGTGCAGTACATTAAAATGTATCCTCATGCCACTAAAATAGTGGTGAGTTACATATTAATGTTGATGGATAAAAAATAAATAATAATGAGATAATTCAAATTTAAAATAATGTAATTCTCCCTCCAGTTGGAGCCAACCCCTTGTGTCAGCTAAACACATGTTTGTATTCCAAGGATAGTACACATTCTGGAACCGGCAAAGAGAGTTGCTTTAGTTAGGCCGTCACTAGGCACAATAGGTAAAGGGTTCCATTGTAGTCCAGTGGTTTGAACTCAGTGGTTCCAAAGCTGTTGACCTGGGTTCAATTCCATGTTAGGGAACCAAAAGGTCACAGCACTCTGAAGTCAAGCAGGGTTGGGTCTGGTCAGTACTGGCATGGGAGACCACCGAGGAATACCAGGAGCTGTATGCTGTGGCCTACTGCCATGAATACCAAGTGGATAAGCATGACCATGGACATAAAGATGTTATGGTCCATGAGGTCACAGAGAGGTGGAAACAACAGAACAATGCAAAAGAAAAAAAAGGCACACTAGTTACTCTCCTAGAATCCTATCTAAAGTTGATAAAATATGATGGCTGGGCTCTTACACAGATCACCCAGTCACCACCATCTGTGTTTAGTTGCTGAAGATATTTCTTTTTTTTTTTAAGAAGGTAGGTCATACTACTGGCTAGTTTGATAGATCCTAAATGTGTGAAGTTAAGGTGAGTTGTGTGGTCTGTCTTACACACTGCATGTCCTGTGTCTTACAGCTTTTCTGACACTCTATTCCTGTGGCATTTGATCCGGCAGTATCACAGTCATAATAGGTCATAGGAGATTTGCACTCTGGAACAAAAAAAGCAGTTTTAGTAATAGCTTTGTTTTTAAAACAGAACAATTTCATTGAGAAAAACAGATTGGGTTGGAACTGAACAAATTGTACATCTATTATGTTATGAAAATATAAATTACTGTATAGAAATCAACATGGTTACATAAAACAATAATATATGGTTAACAATTTATAAAAGAAGTGCTTATATTGCTGCCCACATACCATGGCTGACCGGCTTGGTCCTAGGACAGTCTAGGATTCCACTTATACATTTACTGCAAGTCACAAAAAAAGAGACAGTCAAGACACGCGTCAATTCAGATGAAGTAGTGACATTATTATTAGTAGTATTATCCTTTATTTACAATGCGCCAACGTATTCTGTAGCGCTATACAGGGGTTAAGTACAAGTCAAGAACAATTTCAAACAGTGCAAATGAAGGAGGGCCCTGTTATTGAGCTTTCAATCAGACATACACAGTGCTTTCCGTAAAGCATCTATCGAGATTGGAAATTCGCAAACTTACATTCTAAAGGGTGTGGGTGGTGTACAGGAGAGTGATAGATTCATAGAGAATGTAAAGGCTAAAGATGATCGGCTTCTTTGAATAGATGCGTTTTTAAAGAGATTTTGAAGGATTTGGGGCATGAGGATAATCTAGTGGTGCGAGGCAAGGAATTCCATATTATAGGGGCAGCATGAGAAAAGTCTTGTAGGTGGGAGAGAGGAGGTGATGAGAGAGGAGGAGAGAAGAAGGTTATTAGCAGAGCGAAGAGGTCAAAATAATGTAGAAAATGTGAAAAGCCATGACAGCCAAGCACCATATGCATTAAAGGATTTATGAATGAACTCACTAGCATTTTAACTCAAACCAATGCTGCCATTAACTAGTATTCACAAAATAATCGACTATTGTCCTGCAAGACAATGTAAACTGCCCTGTCATTGTAAGGTATGGTCTTCTAAAGTCTGGTTCAAATAAAACTGCTGAGCATGACTACCTCTAGTAAACTAAGATCACCCTGTATTACCTATTATGTTAGTAGAAGTTATTTCCACTAGGAAAAGGGCCTAGTAATATGATCTACTAGATGTTTATAACTCAAGTCCTCCAGGGCCAGTAACATGCTTGATTTTTTGAATGTCCCTGTTTGCTCACAGGTCATTTATTTTATCTAACATCCTGTGCTCATTTATGCTCCATAAAATCTGGCCTGTTAGTGGTCCCTGTGACTGGAGTTGACACACATCGAACTCAACCAGTACAGGCTACCAGTTTAATTTTCTCAGATATGCTTCGATTGCCCACCTATATAAAATCAACGTACATTGTGTATCTCACTGACTGATATGGGAACCAAAGTAATCTTACCATAGGACCTCATCAACTCTGAATGATTCACCAGCTGGGACACTTCGTCCTTTATGGGAACATGGGCATTTCTCAGGCGGCACACACTTCTCATCTGCCATCATGTAGGTCCCCTTGGGACAGCTACATCCCTCAGTGGGGAAACTTTTTATGTTGCAGACTGGATCTGGCTCTGCCAGTGATTTGCAGCTGATATTACAAGGTCTTACATTGTAGCTGAACGTCATGCTTTCAGGACAAGAGTCTTTAGGGTCTGTGGGAAACACAAAGCCATTGGAGATTTGGGGCACAAAAACACTTTTGTTAATAAATGTTAATGGTTATATTGTGTGTCAAGCCTGAATTCCTCACAAGATCTGTGAGTCATATTCACTAAATAATCTTACTATCTTACTATAAAGAAAGGGAATATGGTTTATATCTTAAAAGAACAATATCATGGTGGACAAATGACCAATGACTAAATGAATGAATGTAAATCCCAGACACATGGCTTCAGGACATGGCCTTTTCTTAAGCATAAACATCTGCTGCACTAAATGTTTTATTTACCACTCACCTTCGTCAACGAGTATGACCATACCTAGTGAGAAACCTGATCTACTTACCTGGGGGCCTAGTAATATATATATAAACTGCTTGTTGCCAATGGAAATTACTTTAACATAGTTAATCTACACACACGTTGGCCTCTATTCATACAAACCATTCTTAATGCCCTTTATAACTTGCTCCCAACAACAGCCAGTCCCGCTTCTTGCTCACCTCAAATATGTGGAGACAAGTAACTCAACTGGAGGTAGAGAGTATAATGTTTGAAATTAATGTAATGTCGAATATTACTTTTTAGCTCACTGAAAGCAATACTATTAATGGCCAGTGCCAAACTAAGACATGTACAGTATCTACTGTTGATGGCATTACAGCGGACACACATTCCTGGATCATGTTTACAACTATTCTACTAGTCTATTTCTTTTGGGGAATTGAGCAGCCATGATATTGGGCCTTAGGTCGCAGCTGTGAAAAATGGCACCCTATATGAGAAAGAACTGGATGATATGGTTCCAGAAGGTGAGTATCTGTTGCTCTGGAGGTTTCATAAATGTAAGTTAAGTATACATTTTAAATGATAATTATATTGAGGACACAATTAATGATATCCCCTAGTTAAAACATTTAAAAAAAAAAAAAAAATGGCAGGAGAGTACCATTTAGGTTCTGAAGCATCAACACTTAGCTTCATGGATAAAGTAATAATATTTCCATCTAAATCATACATTATTACCAGATTGGAGTCTCTTTTGGAAATGATGCATGCATTGTTCTAGGAGCCTGGTGTGTAGAGCTTACTTTATGTGGAGCTGGTTTTAGGATTCGTACCTAGCTAAGATCAGCATTATCTTGTTTTCAAGAAGTTTTTTCTAAAATGTGCCATATTGGGTTACATCAAAGAATCTAGAGTTTTTTTTTTTAAATAAAACATAGTTGAATGTTTACAGACATAATAGAGGACAACCCATTTGTTCTAGAACATCTTGATGTAATGACATGCCTTTATTGTCCAGCATAAAAATGATGTGCACAAAAAAGGAGGGATAGCAAAGTTTTACCCTGTTGACAAATGTCTAAATTTCCGACGAATGAATGAAATTAAACATTTTAGATATGAGGTTGCCAATGAATTTATATTTTCTGATAGATTAGGAAACATTGAAGAAAACTGAGAAAAAAATATGGAATGGATGCTGGGACAGAGATTGAGAGTTACTATAATTTGAATTTTTAAATGATTGTCAATTATTGTCAATATGATCAATTATCATTCCAAATTTGAATTGATAGTACTTTGTATAACCCAAGTTTTGTCTTACAAAATAGTGGTTTAAGTAGGTCATTAATACACTATATTCTTTGTAAACACATATCTTGAGTTTAAAAACCCAAATTGCTGGCAATCCAGGTAAATTCTTTAGCATAGTGTTAAAGGAAAACCCAAATAAACTTTCCTCCATCTGAATGTAAAGTAGAGTAATGATAGTAAAAAAATAAAACCATATCACCCCAGCCCCCTCAAGTATTTATTCCCTGTTTTATTGTTCATGTGATTACATCTAGGGGTAATATATTGTCAGTGCATCTGCCTATTGCATTCTGCTCTCTCCTAATGGACTATTAACTATTACTTGCTGTTTAAATGTATGTGTGAGCAGCACTGCTTTCTTTCAGAACAGTGGAAATAGTAATTGGACCCATGGTCCCAAAGTTCTTAATCCACTATTTGCTCTGTTCTGAAGCAGAGATGCCCACTCACACAGAGGGAAGATAATTAAACAGACAAAGTTCTTGAAATTATCATATATACAAGTAATAATAAAAGTGAATAATAAAAAGTGAGTAAATATTTTAATGTTGTTGAGGGAGCAAATATCTCTTTTTTTTAAAAATCAATAATCAAATTTGCATTCAGACTTAAAATATCTTCTATTATAGTTATCCTGTCACTCAGTATCAATATACATATAAGTTACCCATTTGAGTTTTCTAAATTTCACGGGTAATTTAATTTGTTTTGTCAGGAATAGGTTAAAAATAGATAACCAGTCTGCCTATCCACAATCACACAAGCCTGCTTGGATCTTTGTATGTTTGCACATTTTAATTCACTTAGTTACAATAAATACTGTAATTGTGGTATACAACTACATTTAAGCATTGTGTGTGCTATTGTGTTTCTTTAAGCATTTCCTTACCACAGACGCCTTGCCTCCACCCTTGGATCAGCACTCCTCTATGTGCACAATCTCCGGCATAAACAGAGAACCACATGCACAGAGAATCCTCACTGTGGTCAGAGTTGCACACATCGTATATACAGTGCTGCAGGTAAAAGATGGAAAGGTTAAGAAGAAGAAAATGAGACACATAGATAGAAATGGATAACAGAAATGATGGACGTGGCAATGAGAATATAAAAAAAACCAACAAATGCTAGAAAAAAATGAAGAAGTTTCTTTAGGCCCTTTTTTTTTTTTTTTTATATAAACATGTATTAACTATTTTACTTAATTGTATTCTTCTCAGTGTAATTGCAATATAAAATTTACATTTTATTTACTTATACGAAGTCCAGAGTAACATATTCTTACCATCTCCCCCTTTATTCCTGTTCACTCTTATATATGTTGCCATCTTCCTTCTACGTGATCTTAATCCATGCCCATAAGAAAGGTTGCTAAAACTCATCATGTCTCAATCTGCAATGACATGCTGTGTGTCTCCTTGTAGCAACTTGCCACTATAAGTATGATGTCCCTTTGCTGTAGTCATAGCCTTAGCTCACATATGTAAAATATGACAGCGTAAAGGAGAGTCAATAGAAGAATAAGCTATTCTCAATTCAGTTGAGCTATTGTTATTTACAGAAGCTTGTAATGTAGCCCGTAAACTAATTTGCTATTTAATTGGCGTCTTTTTGCGAGACACAAACAATCTATGAGTTACAGGCTGAAAATCCCTGTGGTTGTCAAAATAGTAAATCACAACCCATCTAAGCCTTTGATCTTTCAAGGCCGCAAGAGTTACAATCGCTAAAATCGCAAAACACTATTCAATTGCTACAATTCCTCAAGCCCACAAATGTTTTTTCAATATCAAATGTAGAAGAAAATCCTACGGGTTCCAGATAGGACCCGCAAGGGGGTTAAACACCTGATCGTAGCACTGTAAATGCAAATATAAAATCAATACTGCACTATGAAAGACGGGGAAAACGATGAAAGACATTAGAATTAATTGCACAACAGTCTCAAGCTCGCAAATCTGCAACCACAAATGATTTTTTTAAGGGTCATTTCGGTATTATATCAATATCGGGAATGAATGAGTTATTACACTCAGGCCACCCACATGGACTAAAACAGTATCGCCATTCATTTTTATTAGTTTGTACATTGCGGGATTGTGAGTCTGATTGCATATAGGACCCCTAAACGTTAATTGATTTACACGTAACCTCCATGTTTTACTGACATAATGATGGCGGTCTCATTTACTATTGGCTGTTTCCAATTCGGTAGTTATGGCCTTGCTTAATTGATCATGATCATGCTCTGAAATGCTACATATGATTGCATGGTTTACGGTTTTGGTTTTCAGGCCGTAAGTTGCGGGCTTGTTCAATTGAATCGCTCTGTAATTGTAGCAAATCTCAGTCATACTGCAGACATACGGCCTGTACAACGCAATCTGTGGGCTTGCAATTAAATAAGGCCCTACGTCTTGTTAAAAGTAAAGTGTAAATTTCATATGACAATTACATTGAAGATGATAATTTTATGTAGCATAAATAAATCATTTATATAAAACAAAGTTTGCCTAAAGAGTCCCTTTACAGTGAAGCTGGGGTTCTGTTTTAAAACTAACTGCAATTTGTACTTGCCAATTTTTGTACTTGCCAATTTAAAAAAAAAAAAAAAAAACTTTTCTACATTCACTTTATAGTAATTAGTCATTAATATTGTAATTAGTCGAGTTTGCTTTATGAGGAGAGAAGTTTCTGCCTTAATGGTATAATAATACCTTGGTAGATTGCTTCTTGACCATACAAAAAATGGATCAGCACAGATTGCTACTAATAATTACAACTAAGCCTAGAGCCGTGTGGTCAGTTATAAAGAAAATCCACAAATAAAAAGTATAGAAGAGTAGAATTATATGAATGAAGGTGGAAAAGAAGAAATACATTTAAATGTGATCTAATTTTCCTTCAATGTTTTTACCAAGAAACCCTTATATCAAAGGGGTAAGATGATAAGTCAGATTGGTTAAGGTGCCCTGATCATCATACATTACCCTTAAATAGGTATCTGGATCCAGGTATGGGTGGCATTCAGCAAATACCCATGTAGTGTTTGTCAGCTGGGGGCACCAGTACAGGGCATATTGTTCTAATGGAGGAAAAATACCAAAATACCATTACAATGTCAAGGTAAATCTATTAGATTTAGTGTTTGCACTTTTCATGTTAAACCTATTTTTTAGTTTACCATTAACATTAAAAATATATGTGCTTCCCTTTCCAACCTCTCTCATTGAATAATTAATAAAAAGAAATTAAAGATTTCCAATTAAGATAACATTGATTAGGCTGCATTGGTACGGCTAGATTAATGTTATTTCAGTTGAAATCTTTCCTTTCAGTAGCTCTCAGGACAATGGGGAAGGGTACAACAATGGTGGTTAAAGAGGTAAACAGTGTAAATTATGTCTGTTAAAAATTGGTTGTATTAAATTTAATAGGTGATTGGAAAAAGGGTTTGTAAAGTAAACAAGCTACTGACACTTGAGCTAAGTGAGCAGTGAGGATAAAAAGATTTTAAGAGAAATTCCTATCCTAAGATTAACAGAATACATGTGTCTGGATAAATATATATATATATATATATATATATATATATATATATATATAGTTACATATATACACACACATATTAAAAGTACATATACACATCACTTTGTATGTACACATATACATGTATATCTACCCACTCATAATTTCCACAACACAGGCTGAGATCCCGCTCCATGCTGATGATAGCCAGTAAGCTTGAAACAGCTGTACATGGATTGGATACTCAGCCTGTGTTTATTCCAACCTTGGCTTTGCATTAAAGCTGTGTAATACAGCATGCATAAGCTTGAAGGAAGCCATGTTTGATAATGGCTACGGAATGAAGAGCGAGGCATTTGTGGCCACATTTGTGTGTCCCAGCTCAGCTTCCCAGAATGCAGTGTAATAACTGTTTTTCTCGGAACTCTGAGCTGGAAGCAGGTTTTTTAACTTGCTTTAGACATTCGAATGTGAACACAGATGTACTATTTATTTACTATATATATATATAAAGATACTCACTGGCACATTTGTATGGGTGCTGCATCACCATATTAATATTTCCTTAATCATATACCCAATACTATGGGTTAAATCTGTACCTTTGCTAAGGCTCCTGGAACATGGGCTTTCCAGGTTGTCTTTCACATCAGAGCAGGAAGCCTGAACCTTCCAAGAATTACTGTAGGCTGATGCCGATTCTTCCACTATCCCACTCATCGTCTTCAAGTCGTCTGCTTCGACCCCATTGAAATTCCCACAGAGGCCTTTAAAAAAGAATAATGTCTGAGATACATTAGAGAAACAAAACGGGTGAATGTATTCCGTATTATTACACACTGCTTTTTTTATGCTGTGTAAGCTCAAAATCCTACTGATTTTTAGAATGTTTCATGAGTCTATCAATATTTTTGAATATTTTTCCTTGGGATGAAATAAAACAAAAAAGTAAGGAAAATCATAGAAAAAAGGGTTTTGTGCAAAATTAAAAAAAAAAAATCTAAATTAATTCATAATATGTTTTCTCAAGAACAAGAAATGTCTAATTATTTATAAATGTTTCAAATGTTTATATAATTTATTAAATATTTTCCAAAGAAACATGCAAAAATATTCCCCTCTTTCTCTAATGTTGGACCACATTTTGTCGATAAGAGTAGTGCTTTTTAAAGATACATTGCATTTTTGGAAATGTAGAAGATAAATGCATAATGTCAACTGCTATAAGAACAAAATACAATATACAATATACTTTACACACAAATACTTAATTCAATTATTATGTAGTCTCACATTTATACAGTATTACTATGCTTTGAAAATCCCATATCAGTATTCTTTGTGTTATACATTAGTCTCATTCCATGAATCTCCCTTTAGATCTTCATTACGGACATCCACTAATTGATAAAAAGTCTGTAATGTCTGCGCAGTGCTTACTGCGCAGGCGTCAGACATTGTTATTAAACAAAGGATGTGCGCATGCAATCGTGTGTGTGAATGATGCAAATGCTGGCAATGTGCATGCGCATTGCAGGGTGGGATGAGAGAGAGAGAGACAGGAGAGAGAAAGAGAAAGACAGGAGAGATAGAGAGATACAGGAGAGAGAAAGAAAGAGACAGGGGAGAGAGCGCAGAGAGAGAGACAGTACAGAGACAGGGAGAGCGCACAGAGAGAGAGAGAGTGTACAGAGACAGGCAGCAGAGAGAGAGAACACATAGAGTGAGACAGCAGAGTGAGAGAGAGAGTAACAGAGAGCACACAGAGAGATAGCACACAGAGAGAGCACATGCACAGAGAGAGAACGTGCACAGAGAGAAAGAGCACACACAGATAACTCTGTTATTTGGGACCCCAGCCCATGTGGGCTATTACAATGAATATGAGATGTGCTTTAAGGACTATGACAATGTGTCTTTCATCTATGTGTAAGGTTAGGCCTCAGGCTCTGAATATGTAATCTTGTTCCCCAAGAGCATTGCCTGTGAGTATTCAGGTCTACTAAGAATTGCTTGCAATGTTTGGTGTTCAGGTTGTGGTCAGAACATACTAAGACATGACACTGTTATGCCAAGCCCCTTTAAAAAATACCAACTTACCTAATCACATATAATAGTTGTCAAACTAGGAATCGTTATTTAGGAAATAGAAACTGTTCTCTAAGTATAATAGAGTAAAAAGGATATTTTTAACTAGTCCCTAGTCACGGAGGGTCTGGAATGTCTATCCCCACCACAACCTTAGAGACTGGTAAGACTCTAATTTATAAATGTGTAGCAACTGAAAATGAAAAATTATATACAAAAAATATATCTTTATTAAGTAAAAAATAAAAATAGTGAAAATTAAAAATTAAAAAAGATATACTATGGAAGTATGTCTTGAGCAGGCCGGCTCTAGTTTATAGGGGGGGGGGGGGGTAAGCAATAGTGAGCTCTAAGTAGTGACAATGGAGCTCTGTTAAGTAACATAAGGTGACAGATATAGCCACCACCTGTCTAGTTTACAAGACAGATGACAGCTTACAGTTGCTGTGATTGCTGTCAAAAAAAGGGAAGAAGAGGAGGGGAAATCTCTCTGTGTAAAGTGCCTAGAAGTTAATCTAATCACACTATGGTCTAGCTTATTAGAAATGTGTGAAGAATCAGCAGAGACAATTCCTCCTCAGTATTGTGACACACAGCACAAAGCTGCTATCTACAAAAAGTGCTTGATCCAATTGTATAATATATAGACCAATAAGAGATTATTCTACATTGTGTACTACCTTCATGGTTAGATAAGGTGAGTAACGTTTCTAGTAAATGATATTCTCATACCTTATAAGTGTAGAAAATATAGTCCTACGACGAGTCTGTAGGTATTGTGCTCCACAATGGGAGAGCTTACCCCCGCCGCCTGGTATGTTTGAATTGTTCCCGACGCGCGTTTCCCCGCTATTTACTTTTCGGATTCATTAGGGGACCACTAGGAATCGTCGTCACGCGAGGGGCAGCGTTTGCGGAGGTGGAGGCTCCCATGTCGGCTGCAATGAGCCAAAAGAGGGTCCGCATTTGCGGAGGTGGAGGCTGTATGGCGCCTCACACGCGGTTACAAACACCGACACAAGCGGCACTTTAACAAAATAGATGTAACACGCAATCACTAAGTACGGACTTACACAAAAAACATTAGAACCTCGCAAAAATACGACCTTAACGGACAGACCTAAAACATTAAAAACACAATAAATACACACAAAAAAGACATGAAAAGCTTATCCAAAGCAAGGGGGGGGGGGTACCCAGGACCTCTGAAAGTGAAGTTACACCTCAATTTAAGTCCAAATTCCAGAGTTTACAAAAATCCCCTAAGCGATAGAAAAAATGGTGACGAAAAAAACGAAAACAAGGCTACAGGACCCTAAAGACGCAAAACACCACCAAGCACATACAGCTTTTCAAAAAAGCTGTACGAGGTACAAGATACACTTTTAGCAAGGACGCTAAATCATCCACAGCCGCGTAGCACATACACATTCGCCGCCATTTTACGCTAACTTACACAATGTGGAAGTACACAGCTACCCTACACATGCAGCCTATTTACACTACACACTGCACACATTGCTGACAGTTTCACCTCAGCTCCACAATAGTGCAAACTGACATTGTATCCTGCAGGAACATCAACAGATTGTTAGCTCTTCAGCACAATGCTTGCTGCATATATTACTTCCAAATAGGTAGTATAAGTATATTAATTTATTAATTTATTAATTATTTAATTAGCATACAAAAATACATATACACAAAAAAAAGACAACACTCTTGCAATAAACACAAAAGCCATTCACCGTGCACCTGACAACGAGCGCCAACACTGCTCATAGCACACAAAGCCTTGCAATAAGCGTAAAAAGCAGATCAGCACGGACCAAACAATAACAGAAAAAGCGCCTATCCGAAAACAAAATACAACACCCTCGCAATGAGCACCGAAGGCGCTCATCGCAAGGCTTGCAATGAGCGCCGAAGGATCTCAGACCACCAAAAAAAATAATGTCTGTGGCAAACAGCATTACCTGCCTTACAATTTTATTGCCCCGTCGTTTTTGACGGGCAAGGAGCTAGTAATGTTATTTTGTGTAAAATCCTGATTTGATTTAGCAGTGGTGATTTGGGTCATTGTTTAATGTTTAAAGAATGTATGTGTGTTCGGAACATGCTCTGACTTGTTTTAGTAGTAATGGTTGTAAGTTTTTATCTTCACTAGTTAGTTGAACTTTTTTAACTACCATGTGTGATCAATGCAATTGGTCATAACGTTGATAAGGACCAGACAGTGGAATCTGGAAACAGTTAGAAGCCTGACCCATGATCTTAATGATAGCAGAATAATACCAGATATGGAGATCATAAAAGGGCTGCCAAGATGAACCAGAGAGGTTGGCTAAAGAAAGTGGGAAGGAAGGCCATGTGGGTGGGTTATTGTTTGATAGTAAAGGTGTCTGAAAGGAAGATTAAAGCTGTCTGTACACTAAGCTAATGGTATATATTTTTCTTGAATGCTACTCTAGTCTAAGCCAGGGGTTAGAGTCAGAGAAGATAGGATTTTATTATTTTAACAAGCCAGTAAGGACCAGGATAAGCCTGTAACCTTCTGTATCCTGAAACTCTGGACTTTCGGCTGCTCCTGTGATGCTGATATTCTGATTTCCTGAGTTTTCCTGAGAAATGTGCCTGAGTCTGAGCTGAACTAACTCCAAATTCTTACAATCCCAAAGACAGAGTCCCTGTAGTAGAAGACAGGAGGATTTGGGGTGATTGTGGTCCCCTCACCCCTGGGGCGTGACAGAGGCCTAAGTCAGGAATGATACACTTTAGAGTCAAATAATTAGTATAATGTATAGCTATCTTGTCATACAATTTAAGAATAACTTACAATATTTTGGGACGACCAATATTCTCTTGGATTAAAACAAATTTGAAGCAGTTACCTATAGTTTCATCCTTGAATGTGGAATTTACAGAGACGAAGAGTTGAAATACAGGCTTGACCTGGACCTGCACACTCAGGCCAAAAGGTGTCACCACGCTGATGTAATATGAAGATGGTTTATAGAGAATGATGCCATCTGGGGAGGAAGAAAACAAGCAAATGGCAGAAGAAATTAGATCATTGTTTTTGGTAAACATATGGGGAATTGGCTCTATTTCACTTGTTTCATTTTTTTATATGATTATACCTATACAGAACAAATTGTGATAAATAGTCACCTGGTCGTATGGTAGACCGAGAGAAGAGGATACAAGAATCTAAAAAGGCTATATGTATCCTCGAGCTATGCTTACTGTCCACGGCCATCCCATTTAAGATCCCAAAATAATGATACAGACAAAAATACAGTGCAAAATACAGTCAGATTGCTCTAGGAATTACACTAAAAATGTACTCTGGGCTATTTGTAAAATGCTGACAGCCTGGAGCAGTGATAGCCAACCATTGGTCCATAAGCTTCATTTGTGCGGTATATGGTGCAACAGACATGATAAAAATGTATTGAAATGAAACTACACAATGCATGAACATGCATAAAACAGTACATACGTGTCTAGATACTCGTTTGCATGGTTTACAAATGCAAAGTCTATACAATCACAATATATCACAGCACATTACAATTTTTAAGAAGCAGATAAACCATTAGATGGTCCACATTATTCAGGTGGTCTATAAAGACCATGTTCAGCCTCTAATTGGTGCATAATAAAAGATTGGGAAACATTGGTGTAGGAAATGCACTTGGAGAACTACATTTAGTAATGGTCACTATTAGTTTTGATTTTTCTCCTACACACAAAATGTATACACATAATAGCATTATGAATGTAACAAATCAAACCTGTTACAACCTATTCATAAAATTAGCAGCTCTTTCTTTAAAAGAAAATATAAATGCATTTGTAATACAAATACTAAAGAAAGTATAGTAAATATTGTGAGTGACTATAAAAAGCCTAAATATAATATATAGTTCTCAGGGACAAGGTATACAATTATTAGTGGAATAAGTAAATAAAATGAAAGTAATAAATATAGGACACTACAAAATGGCTACTGTAGAAAGTGGGGCATAGGAACTAGGGGGGGAGGGGGTGGGGCAAAGCAAATTAAGTGAATAGCGAACACAAAAAATAGCAAAATTAAACTTAATCATGCCATACCAGATTTGCTATTGAAGAGTATGTTTTTCCCATGAAAGCTCTGACCCATAATTTATCTAATGGATATGTGTGTATATATATATATATATATATATATATATATATACACACTGTATCTATATACCTATATATATATATACTGTATATATATATATATACACGCATAATAAGTTGGCACATAGACATACATTATGGAGCAGTATTTCTTTCCTATGAAAGCTTTGATAATTTATATACAGTATATATATGTATATGTATTATATGAGGGGGCATTGGGAGTTTAAACATAGAAAAAAAAATTAGGGGCACTGCAGCACGGGTGGTAGATCCACCTCTGCTTCCGGTCCTGGGAGTAGGGTTGAATCCTCCCCCCAGATTTTGTTTGGGCTCCTGTGCCTATGGTAGACAGGAAGGTTTCTGCAGATCGATCATTAGGATTCAATTCTAGATTCCTTGCATGAGGCATCACTTAGGATCCTACTAACAAGAATGCTGTTTTTGATTTATTGCTATCAGATGAAAATGTTAATCCGTTTGTGAATTAGAGTGCATAATGTATAATCACACAAACAAAAAAAATTAGATTTTAAAACAACAGATTTTGGGGGAAATACAAAACAATTTCTTGGCAGTTAAAGGACCACTTTACAACCCTGGTAACTTAAGCTAGGTATGTTAATTAGGCACTGATCATTGATTACATTCATATTCAATGAATAGCAGGCAGCTACAACATTTTCAGCCACAAAGTGACCCACCAACACAGTTATCATTGGCTGGAGACTTATTGTGTTAGAGGTTTTCCTTTGCTGTGGGGCAGCCAATCAACAAGTGTTTATTCTCTTATCATATCTGATCTGTTTTTAAATCTTTTTAGACGTGTATCTTAGTCAACCTATGCCTTCCCCTTTAACACTCAGCTGGAGGTGGACACTCTAATCTTTGAAAATGAAGTTAACATTAATTGCTATTCTAAATGATTAAAAAGATCATAAACATTACTGTTACAATGTTTGTACTTGGCAATAAAAAATTTGGAAAATAAATGATTGAAAAGGAATTTTAGTAATGATCAACACATAATTAAAAATAACTAGCTCCACTTGCTAGTACATTACTGTCGTCTACTTCAAACTGGTCATAGGAACAAAAGCAACATCAGAACAATCAATATTTGATACAAACACACATAAGTATTTTGAACAAAAAGAGCAGCAAAGGGTGGCAGGGATTATACAGATAAAAAGCTAGATTTTAGAAAATGCACATAGATTCAGGCAAAAGAGGATAGAGCAGTATGCAAAACTGGAAATAGGAAGGCAAAGAAAGTTGTCAAATGTGCTAAAGCTCAGAAGATCAGATTGCACAGTGCAGATGCTGACAAGGTATATTACTGAAAAGAAAAAAATAAATTGATTTAGACTTATAACATAACATGGTACATATGCTGGGCAGGATAGGTCCACAGTATGAGAGAGGAAGAACCCCATTGTATATAACTTCTGCAATCCCCATTCGTACATCATCTCACTCCCACTGATTCTTCTACTTAAACTTATTACTAATAAACTTATTTTCATTTATTCATGAGTTGCTATGATCTTTTACCTCCCTGGTTCACCATCACACTTTATTAATCATTTTGTTGCCTGGCTCCCTCGTTTTCTCTCCTCTAATACACCTACAATTATTCTTGGTTACTTCAACATTGCCAATGACAAACCCATCTACAGTCGAATATTTTCCTCCACTTATCTCTTCCCTTGACCTCTCACGATACACAAACGCCCAAAACTCAACATGATGGACATTAATTTGACCTTATCTTTACCGATTTCTGCATAATCCAACTTTGTTATCCTACCATTCCTTCTATCTGATCACCACCTCCTAACCTGCAATCTCACCACACCTTGCACGCATGGACATCTTCAACCCCCTCCACCAGAACCTATAGGAGTCTCCAACCAATTGGATCACAATTTTTCAAAAGTGCTACAACCCCTTCTCAGCTACCTCCCCACTGACATTTGCACCTCACATTACCACAATATATTAACTTCAACCCAATCTCCACTTCATACAGAACGCCTTTGCTAGACTCATCTACCACGTTCAATGATCAGTGTCTACAGCACCTCTCTATCAGTCACTTCACCGGTTTCCATAGCAAACAAGGCAAAAAATTAAATGTCCTCCTCTCTTGTTATCTTCTTTCACTCCTCCTTCAGGACTCCACTCTTACTCTGTGGAACTCCCTTCCTCACTGTGTCAGACTATGGGCCCTATTCTATTGTCCAATTGGTAAATTTCTACACACTTAAAACTGCTCTTAATTTTGCCACAGATTCTGTTAGCCACTCGCAATCCGATTACGAATTTCCCGCCCACAATCAATACGGAGCAGCCAAATCTGCAAAATCGTCCCATAGAACTCTATTGGTTTTAGCACAGCTTGAATATTCCGAGCTCTAAGTAATTAGTGTTTCACAAAATCGTTATTCTATTAGGCCCGTAGCTCTACCTCGGATATAAAGTCTGATCCGCAACTGAAAAAAGTATCATGTTTCTGTCAAAAATATTACGGGTACTAAATAGGACTCACAAGGGCTTTTTCAAACACTTATTTGAGCTGTAACAGAGCTGTAAACACACAAAACTGTACTTTAAAAGCACCGGAAAGAATGGAAAGACATTATAATTAATTGCACAACAGTCTCAAACATGCAATTACATTTTTTTTTTTTACTGATATTGTAAAATTGATTATGGGACTCAATAGATTAATACATATCATGAAACCCCCATGTACTAAAACAGATGATCTAATGAATTTTATAGAGTGCTAGATTACTTGATTAAGAACCCAATTCGAAAATATTACTTGTTGCCACTAATTAATTCTTAGCCTGTGATTGCACATTATGTGTAACTTCTATGTTTTATTGACATCATGATGACGGTCTCATTTACTATTGGCTGTGTCTTAAATATTGTCAGATCATATGATCACGCCCCCTGAAATCAGACTAAGAATGCAGGGTTTACGAGTTCAGCCTTGAATTTGCGAGCTGGTGTCAAAAGAATACATCTAAACATTTATTTAAAAAAAATACCCACAGCCAAATTTGTGAGTTTGTGGCATTTGCAAGCAGCTTATAGAATATGGCCCTATCTTCTTGCCTCAGAACTTCAGAAACTCAATAAACACACATCTATTCAAAGATTCATATCACCTTCTGCCTTAAAATGCACAACTTGCATACCCAGCCAAATTGCTCACACTAACAACATACTATATAACACGCATACACCATCTCTTGCACACTCTTGATCATTGGCATCTTGCACACGCCACCCTATTGTCTTACTGTTCAACCTTGCCTTCTATATTTTAAGCTGTTTGGAGTAGTAGTCTGAACTTTGTTGCCTTAAACTGTAATTTCCCCTACTTTATTGCATTTGCATTTGTACTTACCTTAGAATTTGTTTATACCTCTGTAAATTGTAAATAGTACAAACTCTATTTTATTCAGAGCTACGAAAAACTCTGGAGCTTTATAAAAAAAGAGTAATAATAATATAAAAAAAAATTCCTCCTCCTTCCCCCCCTTATCCTCCCCCGTTATCCTCCTCTTTCCCCCCGTTATCCTCCATCCTTCCCTCCGTTATCCTCTTCCTCAGTCATTAGCATATGCAGGTATGGAAGACGTGCTGCTGTGTCAGGATCAGCATCAGCTCATCGGAGCATAGTAGCAAGTAAGGAGAGAGGGGGATAGGGATTGGAGAGGGTGCAGTAAGGAGGAGATTATGGGGGAAAGAAGATGATGATAAGGGGGGAAGGAGGAGAAGGAGGAGGATGATGATAATGGGGTAGGTTGATAATGGGGGGGAGGAAGAGGATGATGATAAGGGGGAAGGAGGAGAAGGAGGAGGATGATGATAAGGGGGGAGGAGGATAACGGGGGGAAGGAGGAGGATGATGATAAGGGGGAGGAGGAGGATGATAATGGGCGGGAGGATGAAAAGGGGGGAGGAGGATGATGATAAGGGGGGAAGGAGGAGAAGGGGAGGATGATGATAAGGGGGAGGAGGAGGATGATAAAGGGGGGGAGGAGGAGGATGATAAGGGGGGGAAGGAGGAGGATGATAAGGAGGGAGGGGGGAAGGACCCCCTTTTCCACCCTCGGCTTATACTCAAGTCAATACCTTTTTACCAGTTTTTGTGGTAAAATTAGGTGCCTCAGCTTATACTCGGGTCGGCTTATACTTGAGTATATACGGTACCTTAAAATTTCTCTATAAGAGACAATTATTTGCTGAAATGGATGGTTGTGTTAAATAATTTGCCAAATAAACATTGTAACACATATATAATTGAATACTACTTGAAATAAAAAGTTAACATGACAAGTTACAAACCTTTAACTTTCGGTAGAAAAGTTATAAAGTTGTTGATATACACGTTGCCACAATGACAAATTTTTATGTTCTGCAAAAAAAACAGTAACATGTTTAATGACAGTCCCCTTTTGTATTGTGCAACAAAAATATTATATTCTAATGTTGGCTGGTAGACCATGATAGGCATTAATAACAACAATAATGCTCCCAAATAAGGAAAACACAAAAATGCAGAAATGGAATCACAGATTTAAACTTTAATTTATATTGTTATCTTTACTTTAAGGATTCAGGACATTTAAATTAGGGTATTTTATGTGCATCTAAAAGAGATTTCTTGTGCTTACGTGGGAAAGAATACTCCAACTTAGGGCCTAATTTTATTAAAGGCCGTAAAATGACCGCAAAACTGCGATTCCTTGCAGCTAGCTTACGGCCCTGCGTGGCACTAAGGCTAAGCTGCTATTCAAATGGACGGCGCCACAAGGAGGTCCACCTTACGACCGGTTGCAAACTTTGCAATCGGCTGCAAGCAATTCCCACGCCCCCGTAAATCGTGTTTCAAGGCCGCAAAGTCGGAAAACTGTAAATGCAAATATGAATTCAAGACAGCACTGTAAAGCACTGCAAATGATAGGCAACTTAATGGGGGACATGAGCATTAATAGCAATGCCATCTCAAGCTTGCACAATTCCCATATTCAATATTTAATTTCCGGTTTATTTTCCGTCCCAAGTCCCGCAGGTTTCAATGACCTCGAAGCCAGTAAATCGTTGTTAAAACCTGTACGGGTTCAGAAGTTTAAGGCCGCAAACTCAAAGCATTTTAGAAGCAAATACTTGCTAATTCAATCCAGCACTGTAAAGCACTGTAAATGATGGGGAACACATTGGGGGACATGAGGATTAATAGCAAAACATTCTCAAGCTTGCACATCGCCAAATTATAATATTTGATTTTAGGTTTAATTTCCGTCCAAAGTCTCACAGGCTTCAATGACCTCCAAGCCCGTAGCTCGTTTTTCAAGCCCGTGGGACTTGCATGATAGATAGAACACGAAGATTGAACATGAAATTACATTTCTTTATTTGCAGATTTGAGAGTAGGGGGATGCTGAGCTATTAAATCTAAGACCAAACATCACTTTTACCTTTAATAAAAGTACAGGATGGCTTTTCTATTTGCTTAATTAGTGCTACGATTTGTAAGTAAGCCCTTTGCGACACCTCCATGGCCCAAATAACCTATGGGTCTATTTGCCGGAGGCTAATCTCGCAGCCGTTGAGCCGTTGAACTCCAAGCCCGTGTGACTCTGGACACGGAAATTTAACATAAATTACAAAAAAAATTATTTGCAGATTTGAGTGTAGGGGAATGTTGTGCTATGCACTCTAACACCTACAATCACTTTCATGTCTCATCAAAGTACAGGATGGCTTTTTTATGAGCTTAATTGGTGCTACGATTTGTAAGTAAGAGCCTTGCGGGACCTTTTTGGTGTAAGTAAGGTGCGGCTCGGTTTTAGCGAATTACGGCCTTGACGGAAGGGTTCACGTATTATTTGAATAGCGACCTGGGCTTTCTTGCAGTCGCAACTCTTGTGACCGCGTAAGATCAAAGACTTTCTCTATGGCGGGGGTGGCCGCAAGGGATAACGGTGACACGCATCTCCTACGGCCCTTAATAGGAGGCCCTTAGTTCACCCAGTCTACAATCAGCCTCTAATCATAACTTGCATTGAGGGTCTGTTTCACTGATTCATTTTGAACATTTGTATCTCCTTCATTATCCCTACGAAACAAACCAACTAGTCATTTCCCTGACTCCATAATTATTTTATTTGTCACATTAATGAAGCTATGCAATATCTGTCCAACCATAATTATCATGTAAATGTAAGGTTATATTTATCATTATGAAGTTAAGTTCATATATTGTGCAGAATACAGCTAAATTGTTACAAATTACAGTAGGTTCACTATAGAGTTGTATAAATTCATTATGGAAACACCAGCTTCCATAAAGGTTCTTCTGAATAAACCTTGAGTTTTGGACATAGATGCACCAAGATGGCACTATGAAGAGACACCCCACAGTTGGTACTTACCACTTTTCCTATTGTAATGTAGACAGTATTCAAACAGGTGACAGTTTCTGACACTCCACACTGGATAATTTTGCCTGTAATAGCATATTTTTTTGCTACATCCTTGGAAAAAGCAAAACACAGCCTAATAAATTATCAAAAAAGAATAATGAAATATTGCGTCATAATCAGAAATAGTAGAATAAATATGTTTTCTAAAGGAGCTATTTATTTAGCAGATAAATAGCTCCAGCAGAAAACATAAAAAGTAGAAGTATTTCATGGTTTAACTATGTTTATTCTTGCTTATTCCCATTTTTAACCTGTTTTTAAATGAATGCCAATTTATTTGAAACATCGAAAATATTATAGATAAAAGTCAATTTCTGCATGGGTTAAAATCTTTTATTTATCTCTATGCAGACTGCCTTTGCAATATTGTTAGGACATACTTTTGACAAACCCTAATTTGGGAGTTTCAGGGCAATGCACTATAACAAACATACTGTAATATGACTAATACACTGTATACGTACCAAGACAGCTTCTCCATCACCTACTTACACAACTCCTGTTTACGTAGTGACATCAACATGAACTAACTCCCATTAAACAATAATTGGGTATAGGCAAAACGCCACTACTCTCAATATTGTTACATTGCGCCATCTAGTGTGTTAAATTGTATTATATATATCACTATCCTCTACAAATGGATATGGATTCAGAATATCACAATTTCACTGTTGTAGTCTAACAGCACAGTCACACAATATGGGCCTCATTCAATTGCGATTTGGCCAATTGAATAGGGCTCTATATAAGCACATAGCATATTTTTTTACAAAAGTTTTTAGTTAGTGAACTTCTATCCAAAAGCAAGGTCTTCACTAACTAAAATTTCCTGTAAAAAAATATGCTATGTGCTTATATAAAGGCCTATTCAATTGGCCAAATTGCAATTGAATGAGGCCCTATGTATGGAGTTAAATGCAGTAAATATATACAGCCTTAATAAATTGCGATTCGGCCAATTGAATAGGGCTGTATATAAGCACATAGCATATTTTATTACAGAAGTTTTTAGTTAGTGAAGACCTTGCTTTTGGGAAGAAGTTCACTAGCTAAAAACTTCTGTAAAAAAAAGTGCTGTGTGCTTCTATAGAGCCCTATTCAATTGGCTGAATCGCAGTTTAATAAGGCTGATAATGTTTATATGTAAAAGCAATACAGTAAGAATTATCATACCTTTGACACAACATACTGGCAGTTTCCATGGAAAGTGAATTCTTTCTTGTCAAATGTAGATATGTGGGATCCTCCTATCAGACTGCATCTTCCAGAGCAAGGAAGTTGTGTGCAAGCCCAATGGCCCACGATGCACTTACTGCAAAACAGCTTTGTTAGGCTTTATTTTCTCTATATAAAGTACCGGTAATTCAAGGTGCTTTTTTGTGTCTATATAAATTCCATTGATAGATCTGGCAAATTCTAAAGCTGTCAGCACACGATCTTTGGCAAAGCACTGGACTTCTTTAACCTTCAGCATCAAAGATTACTTTTAGGACTGGATTTATCAATAGATAAATAAACATAGTCATGTGATGCAGATTTACAACTCATCTTCCATCATCTCACATTCAATGTGCGGCAAACATGCGGCCCGATTCAATTGCAAGTCCGCAACTTGATCGTTGTAGGCCATGGGCCTCATTTAATTGTGATTTGGCCAATTGAATAGGGCTCTATATATTTTTTTACAGAAGTTTTTAGTTAGTGAAAAACCTTGTTTTTGGATAGAAGTTCACTAACTATACACTTCTGTAAAATAAATATGCTATGTGCTTGTATAGATCCATATTACATTGGCCGAATCACAAGTGAATGAGGCCCCATATGTCTGCGGGTGTGTTGCAGACTCCAGTTAATTTCCGATTGCAATGCTATTCAATTGCTCAACCCCGCAAGTTACTGTCCCAAAGCCGAAACCATAAACCATGCACTGGTTCGAAGCAGTGTAGGGCAGGATCATTTAAGCAAGCCTGTAACCTACCATTTCAAATCAGCCAATAGAAAATGAGACTGTCATTATTATGGCGGTAAAACATGGAGGTTATATGTCAATCAATTCAGTTCGGGGGTCCGATATGCGATCAGACTCGCAAAACCGCAAACCAAAAGAATTATGAAAATTAATGCCAATACTGTTCTTGTCCTTATGGGTGGTCTGACATGTATTAACTCATTGATACCCGAGATCGATTAAACCCCAAAATTAAACATAAAAATAAATCATATATACTGACGATTTGCGGGCTTGAGACTGTTGTGCAGTTAATTCTAATGTGTGTCTTTGCTTTCCCCGTTATTTACAGTGCAGTATTGTTTTTTATTTGCATTTACAATGCTATGATTAGGTATTTAAACCCCTTGCGAGTCCTCTCTAGGTGGAGGCTCTAAGTTCATCTTCTTTTGCCTTTTACGGGTGTGAAAACATTTGCGGGCTTGGGGAAATTGGGTAATTGAACAGGGCTTTGCTATTTTAGCAATCGTAACTTGCAAAAGTGAAAAATCAAAGGCTTCGGGATGCTGTAAGTTACGGGTTTAAACATCGCAATGTTTTGAAGGCAGTTGCTCATAACCTGCTTGAAGCCCGCAAAAAGATGCCAATTGAATAGCAAATTAACTTGTGACCTCACATACGGGCTCCAGTACCATGCAAAAGCTCAATTGAATCGGGCTCATGGTTCATTTATCGCTTTTTATGCATTATAAGTATTGTCAATTAATTTGTTTGCAGTATTTAGGGTAAAAAGGAGATGAGAGAGGGCTATTAAGAAATGTTAGTGGGCAGAAACTCACATGGTGGAGAAGATTCAGTGGAGACTCCTATGGCAGCTTTCCCCATGAGAAATACAAACTGTAGCCTTCAGGATTGGCTTGGCGAATTTTGGGGAGTGGGTACGCAGAAACACAACTTTTATGGTAGATGAACAAATTAGTCCATTCTGCACATTCATTTTTCCTCCACTCTGCACTTCGCAAATAAATCATTCTCCATGCCGTACTTTTACTCATAATCTTTCAATACAGGATATAATAATACTAGTGAATTGCCCGTCAAAAAATGGTGTTTGGCACAGACATTATTTGTTGTGGTGGTCTGAGATCTCGGCGCTCATTGCGAGCCTCTTTGTTGTTGTATGTTTTTTATCAGATGCGCTTTTGCTGTCATTGTAAGGTCTGCGCTGATCTGCTTTTTGCGCTTATTGCAAGGCTGTCCCCTGGTGTAGTTTGTGTGATATGCGCAGCGTTGGCGCTCGTTGTGAGGCACGCAGTGAATGTCTTTTGCGTTTATTTATTTTTTTTGTTTATGTTTTTTGTGATGCTAATGAAATAATTAGTAAATTAATAAAGTAATATACTTTACCTATTTGTAAGTAATATATGTAGGAAGCATTGTGCTGAAGAGCTGACAATCTGTTTCCATGTTCCTGCAGCATACAATGTCGGTTTGCACTGTTGTGGAGCTGAGGTGTTAGTGTCAGCAATGTGTGAAGTGTGTAGTGTAAATAGGCTGCGTGCGCGAGGCGAAGCCGTTAGTGTTGCTGTGTACTTCCACATTCTGGAAGTTGGTGTTGTAAATTGTCGGCGAATGTGTATGTGATAGGCGGGTTTGTATGATTTAGCGTCCTTGCTAATGGTGTATGTTGTAGGTCGTACGGGTATTTGTAAAACCTGTATTTGCTTTGTGGAATTTAGCAGCTTTAGGGGTCGTGTAGCCTCGTTTTCGTTTGTTTCGGTGGCCATTTTTTCTCTCGCTTAGGGGATTTTCGAGTGTCTAAACTTTGTAAATTTGACCAAATTGGAGGTTTAAGCTCTGTTGCAGAGGTCCTGCGTGTCCCCCCTTGGTGTGGGTAAGGTTTTTATTTTATTTTTGTGTGTATTTTTGTGTTTTTTAATAATGGATTTTTTCAAAGTCCAGCGGGTCGTAATTGTTTTTGTGTAACCTATGTAGTTAGTTGCGTTTTTATGTTTTTTTTTGCAAGTCCCACTTGTGTAGTGGTTTGTAATTGGTTGTGAGGCGCCATAGAGCCTCCACCTCCGCAAATGCGACCCCTTGCTTTGCGAGGGTCCGCATTTGCGGCCTGCAATGAGCCTGTGGCTCATTGCAGCCGACGTAGGGGCCTCCACCTCTGCAAATGTGGCCCCCCCGCTTCGCAAGTGTCCGCATTTGAGGTCCGAAAGTCGTCGGGGGGCGTAGGGATGAGCGCCTATTGCGCTCATCTCCACCAGCGCAAGAAGCGCCTTTGGCGCTCATTGCCAGCAACTGCGGCCCTCGCATCGCAAGCAGCCCGCAAGCGTTAGCAACAACCCATATTGCTGACAACTATATATGTGATCATGGACTATATTAATGTTCTTTTAAAAAACTTGAACAGGCAAAATAATTTTAGAAGGTAAAATAAAAAATATATACATACAACTTATTAACTAGTGATTGCATTCAGTTTTGCTTTGCTAGGCAGACATTATTTTCTGAACTAACTGGTCAGTTGGGAGGTACCTTGAATGCAGATAAATCTTCTACTCTCCAAATTTAAAACATAAAATCTATTTCTTTCATAACTATATTTACCATTAAAAATATTAGTGGTAAATGTAAGTACAATACCATTGCTGGCATTCATTAGAATATGACTCTCCAGGTTTGTATATCTTCCCACTGTGCATACACGGGCACATTTTCTGCTTTACACACTCCTTTCTGTGATTCACATCATCCAGGAGCAATCCTGCAAGACAATAAAGCCAAACAACATTTCTCATTAAACAGACTGTGTCACCCCAAAATCAAGTTGTTCATTTATTTAGGTTATTCCTAAAGATACTGGCTATATATTATATTTTAAAACATTTTGTAAAAGTGGATCATTTCTGAGAAATTCACTATGTTCGGTGTCCCATTTGTACACAATCTGCTAATGTTGAATACTAAATAGCTGCTATGATGTGCTAATTATAATCACAGTCTGCTTGTTTGTCCCTGTGGTAGCCAATACAATACCGCCAATGTCGTTGTGCAGCTGGAACCCCTCCATCACTTGTATCAACTACTGTGAGTTGCTAATTATCATATAAAGCTGCACATTACTGGCAAAAACTTTGATCTATTTCTCAAGAATTATTTCCTGTAGAGAAAAAAAAGGTTGATACACAATATAGCCAATTTTTCATGCTTTTGAAAACTAAACCAACTTTCTGTTGGGGTCACAGTGTCCTTTTAAAGCAATACAAATAATATTCTATATCAACAGAGATGTTACCCTGTAAATTCTTGGGAGATTAGGACATCAACTAACTATCAGCCTTATTAAATTGTGATTTGGCAAATTTAATAAGGCTCAATATAAGCATACAGCATATTTTTTTACAGAAGTTTTTAGTTAGTGAACTTCTATCCAAAAGCAAGGTCTTCACTAACTAAAAACTTCTGTAAAAAAATATGCTCTGTGCTTATATAGAGCATTATTCATTTGGCCAAATCGCAATTGAATGAGGCCCTATTTCCTGAAGACCAGGGGCCTCATTCAATTGCGATTTGGCCAATTGAATAGGGCTCTATATAAGCACAGAGCATATTTTTTTTACATATTTTTTTAGTAAGTGAACCTCTATCCAAAAACAAGGTCTTCACTAACTAAAAACTTCTGTAAAAAAATATGCTCTGTTCCTTTATAGAGCCCTATTCAATTGGCCAAATCGCAATTGAATGAGGCCCCTGGAATCTGGTTTCAGGCCAATCCATATAAGTATACCTCTATTATGTGCCTTATAATAAAGTTTCCTGGTTGTTCTTTCTCGTGGATTTGCTTTGTTAAGTTGTTTTGCTTCTGGACTGATTTCTCATTGCCAACTTTAGACAGTACCTGACTGCACAACCTTGTCCTGTCCTAATATTGGCTTCCCGGCAACCTACATTCCTATGCCAAATGGTGCCCTCAAGGTGGCTGAAGTCCTTTTCCTCTTGGATTTGGCTCCTTGGACCCAGGTCAGAGATCAAAGATCTATCACATCCATAAAGGTTATTGCCCCAGTGTGAACCATCAGAGCCTCATAATGTGTATTAGACATTAGTTAACTTTAACAGAGCTACATATAACACATGTTATCTTTAGGCTTCCATTAAAAGACAAATCACAGGCCACATGGTTTATTAAATAAGGACATTTGCATTAAACCAGTGATTTTCATGCAATTGTAGTATTATATAGGATCTGCAATTCAGTAGTGTAGATACTGGTTGTTAGGCTCACTACTCTACCAGGCCCTAATTATCTTAAGGAGAGAGTACACAACTTAGTGATTCTTTCACCTTAGCACATCTCACCTACTCTACTGAGAATTTTTGGTGGCATATACTTTGATAACTAGACTCCACAAAAAGAAACCAGCAGTAGAATCTCAAGATGCCTATAATACCCCCCAGGCTGCTTATGTTATATGATTCACATTATCACTCTTCAGTATCTGGACAATGGATTTCTGAACCACCAAGTCAGTGCACATGTAGAAAAATCAAACCGCCATACCTAAGCCAGAATATGAACTCCTTACCTGGAGGGCATGAACAACCCTCTGTGCAGTGCTCATTGCACAGTTTACTTGCATCAGGATTGGTGCAGGAATCAGGACATGGCGAAACACATTCAAGATACTCCATGGTCGGAGGGCAGTTTATAACTAGAGAGGAGGGAAAAACAGGAACTGTGAAATATCTAACTAAATCACTTTAATTGCAATAGCTCTTTTAAATGCATCATACATAAACATGTGAGTTCCATTTCCCTTTAAATGTGACCACTCAATCACCCATCCCTAGGTCCAGTGGAACGGAGGATACATGGCTCAATTACATGACTCCCATAGAAAATCTTGCAAGTAACAATCCCACATAAGCCCAAACACTGGTATTACATGCTGCCCATAACACGCTCTTATGTATAATTCTTAAGGAGTGATCACTTTGTGTGGAACATTCACTGTTCAATCTGTACTTATACCTAAAGTGAGATTATATGGTTTACATAAGAAATCTAGCTTAATACTACATGTTCTTTGGAAGCTGTGCGGGTCCTCAGAGTGAATTTAAACACTACATTTAAAGCCAGTAGAACCTGCTAAACCCATACCAAGAACACTAATTATCACTACAATTAAAGCTCCTTAGTTTCCTTGACGTGATTATGGCTAGGGATTAGTTAAATATTAATTATGACAAATGCAGGGGTTTCTGACCCTTTTGCCTATGACTGTCTATCCCCTCTATAAAACATGTTTTGCCTAAACCCCCTTGTGGTTTCAGGTGGGGGTATTTTAACAAAAAATAATGCACCCAACTACTCTTAATATATTCCAAGTGCCTCAAGGACATTAGCACTATCTGGCATGGGGGTAAATATAGCTGCCATGCCCCTATATAGAACCTTCATCACTAGATCCCTATGGACCCCATGAGGCCAATGCCAATATCCACAAGGATACTTTAGGACCCCCATGGCTCTTTAACCCCTTACTATGAGGGTCCCTATGGACCCACATGGTATGCTAACCTAACAACATAGGGTTCCATAGGGACCTCTATGGCACCCTAAACCCTACCATAGAGAATGTAAACTTATATTCTCTTCCATGAGTTGCTCTTTCAACAGCCAATCTGATTTGGACAACTCTATTATACCCCCTATCCTTATTGATTACTATATCAACCAACCAGGAAAGGGAAATTAGAGAGCTCTAATGTGCTCAAAGTGTACCCAATCAGAATGCACAGATATCAATCAGAAATTTGTCAGAAGGCTTATATAATCAGTTACTAATGGCCAAAAGCAATTATGCGTTGTGGAAGCTCCTTTTTTCTCCTACAGGTTTGTAACATTTTCTTGTTTTCTGTAATTATTCTTTATTTTATGTGTAATTCACTTTATTAATTGAGACTTGGACATATTTATCATATATTTAGGTATAGTTGGGGAATTTTAGGAGTTAATGGATCCCTGCTGAAAAGCACAAGGAGGTATGAGAAGAGGGGCCCACTTATGATCCCCCCAGGCATTGGTTGATACCCATTCTCATTTTATGATTTAAGAGGTAGCAAGATATAAGTGGAGGGGTCATAAAACCTTCATTAAAATGTAGTGATTTTTAACACTTTTATTTATTTAGACATATGGATGGATAGATGGATAGATATGAGTATGTTATGGTTACTGTAGTGTGTTCACATTAGGTAGTAGGCAGTGTTGCTTAACTTTCCTATGCAGACTACTGAGTTTCACAATCCTGCAGGGTAGAGGTAGTCTTACAAGATTTAATGCCACATGCAATGAAATTAGTCCATGAGAAATCCAAGATGACATTGGCATTGCCATAATTTTGAAAACTTTTCTGCTCAGTATGGACATAAAGTATATGCCTTTTTTCAAGTTTACTTGACTTACAGCATAAATCAGGGCGTCTCCACTTCCCAGGGTGCCCCCCTGCTAGTGCACACTCTTTGGAGAACTGGTTCAGTGTACTGCACATACATTTAGTCTTGTTTTTTTGGGTGCAACCACACAGATCCTCCTTGCAAGTTTGGAGATAATCTGAGTAGGAGGACATCATCTTGTTCTTGCAGTTTCCCATGTCGGAGAGAAGAACCTCACACTCTGCCATCTACATAAGTCAAAGACAAGCTTTTAGTAATTCTAATCTGAGTAAATCCATATTTTTATTACTTCTTTTTGTATTCGGTCTGACATTACAAGTACAGTACATACAAATAGTAAACTATACTTTTGTGGCATCTGCTGGAGGGAAGAGTACAGCATTAATATGACTAAAAAGCAATACGGTTCAAAGTTACTAGTGTAAAGGAGAACTTGCTGAAAGCATTTAGTAATGTGTTTACATATACTGTAAGCACACAAGGTCCAGGCATTGGGCAGCACTTTTTCAGGGGGAAGCAGACAACTTGAAGTTGCTGAAGCAGTGTCATTGAATAGTGTGTGCATATACTGTGCACATTAATGTCTATATGCAAACAATTTTCTGTCTTTAAGTTGAATTGAGACTTTATTACATATTGTATACAGAATAACGGTAGCCCTTGGTTTAAGGCGGAGTTCCGTTCCTGAAGGAACTGTTGCAATAAAATTGAACCTAATCATATGATGTAAGTTAATGGGAAGACAATGGATTATGTTTTTGTAGGTGTCACTGTAAGGCCCCTGCATTGATCTTTTTTGACCGTAATATCAAAAATTAGATCAGGAGGATTGTAAAGGCTTGAAATTACAGTAATCCCTCCACATGCGCGTCCCGGCAAATGTGCAAAAACTTGAATAACTGCAACATGGGTAAACTATCAGTTTACCCATGTAGTGTTGTCTTGGTGTTGGGTGACACTCATCCAGCGGGGAAACGCTGCATTCGGCCATCTTCTAAGGCCTATGCATCATATTGCAACCCCCTTTGCACCTCAGCGCAGGGCTCCCTTGCCAAATCTTGCATGATATTGTGTGATCTTGCGTGATTACAATAGGGAAAAGAAAACTGCTAATGTCGGATCCGCGAATGTCGGATCAGGGAATGCAGAGGTTCTACTGTACTTGAAATGATGCACTTGTTACATCTCCACTTAATTTCACACTCCACACTTACATCAAGATTTAAGTCACATGAACTATCCCTTGCTAACTAAAGATGTCTCATCACACCCTCTTTTCTCATAATTCACTTCTCTTAATAGACATTAAATTCCAAAATTGCAACAGTTACAGATTGATTTAATTGAACAAGCCCACAATTACATGGCCGAAAGCCAAATCCATAAACCATGTAACTATATGTAGCATTTTAGGGCATGATCAGGATCAATTAAGCAAGCTCATAAGTAACAATTTAGAAACAGCCAATAGTAAATGAGACCGTCATCATGACATCAGTAAAACATGGAGCCTGGTTCAATTGAGCTTTCACATGTTACTGTAGTCCGCAAGTTAATTTGTTATTCAATTGGCGTCTTTAGGTGGGCTCCAAACGGGTTTTGAGTTACGGCCTAGAAAAAAAAACATTAACTTACAGCCTCCTGAACCCTTTGATCTTTCACTTTCGCAAGAGTTATGATGGCTAAAATCGCAAATCGCTATTCAATTGCTCAATTTCTACAAGGCTGCAAATGTTTTCACACCCGTAAATGGCAAATGAAGGAGAGAATCCTATGAGTAGTAGAGAGGACTAGCAAGGGGGTTAAAAACCTATTTGTAGCTCTGTAAATGCAAATAAAAAAATCAATACTGCACTGTAAATAATGGTGAAAGCGATAATAGACATAGAATTATTTGCACAACAGTCTCAAGCTTCCAAATCGGCAGTATATAAGATTTATTTTTACGTTTCATTTCAAAGTTAAACCGATCTTGGGTATCAATGAGTTAATACATATCAGGCCACCCATATGGACTAGAACAGTATTGACATTCGTTTTCATAATTCTTTATTTTGCAGGTTTGCCAGTCTGATCGCATATTGGACCCCCTGAACCTAATTGATTGACATGTAACCTCCATGTTTTACTGCCGTAATAATTACAGTCTACTTTTCTATTGGCTGAAAATTGGAGGTTACAGGATTGCTTATTTTGTCATGTTCCTGCCCCGAACTGCTACGAACCAGTGCATGGTTTACAGAGTTGACTTTGGGCCAGTAATTTGCAGCCTTGAGCAATTGAATAGCTTTGGATTTGGAGACCAACGGGAGTCCACAAGACATACGGCCTACAATGATCGAGTTGCGGGCTCGCAATTGAATCGGGCCCATGGTGTTTAAATATTAATCAGTTGGGCCCTCATTCAATTGCAATTTGGCCAATTGAATAGGGGTCTAAATAAGCACATAACATATTTTTTTTAAGAAGTTTTTAGTTAGTAAACATCTATCCAAATGCAAGGTTTTCACTAAAAACTTATTTAAAAAAAAATATGTTATGTGCTTATTTAGAGCACTATTCAATTGGCCAAATCACAATTGAGTGAGGGCCTTAGTGTTTAGACATCTGATATATGCGATCAGGCGTGCAATCCAGCAATGTAAAAATCAATAAAAATGAATGAAGAAACTGTTATAGTCCATGTGGGTGGCCTGATATGTATTAACTCCTCGATTCCCAAGATTGATATAACCCAGGAATTAAACTTTAAAGAAAAAAATATATTGCAGATTTGCAAGCTTGAGACTTAATTATAATGTCTTTCATTGCTTTCCCCATATTTTAAGTTCCAGTATTTTGTTTTTATCGGCTTTTATAGTGTTAAGAATAGGTGTTTAACTCCCTTGTGAGTCCTCTCTAGTACTCATAGAATTTGTTGCTATGTTTGCCATTTACGGGTTTGAAGGCAATTGCGGGTTTGTGGAATTGTTGCAATTAAATTGAGATTTGCGATTTTAGCAGTTGTAACATTTGCGGGCTTGAAAAATCAAAGGCTTAGATGGGGCAGAGTTATGATTTTGACAACCACAGAATTTTCAGCCTGTAGCCTGCAAATAGATTGAGGGTAGCTAGAGGAGGCCAATTGAATATCAGTAACTTTTGCGGGCTACATTTCGTTTCCGCTTCGGTAATTGTGATTTTGACAATTTAATAAGGCCCATGGTAGTTCTTAATTTAGTGATGCAATCAACAATTTTTAATTAAAACTCATAAATTTACCCTTTTCTCTCCCACCACCTCATCCATGACTGTCTTAGATTGTAGATAACTCTAACCTCTGATTCGCTGTGGTATTTATAGCTGAGCATTGTTGAAGTTTTCTTTTACAGTGTCTTGCAAAAGTATTCACCCCCCTTGACTTTTTACCTATTTTGTTGCATTACAGCCTTAAATGCAATATTTCGTTAATCTGAACTTTATGTGATGGATCCGAACACAATAGTCTAAGTTGGCAAAGCGAAATGAGAAAAATGTATACATAGAACAATTTTTTAGAAAAAGAAAAAATAAAATTGGCATGTGCGTATGTATTCACCCCCTTTGTTATGAAGCCCATAAAAAGCTCTGGTGCAACCAATTACCTTCAGACGTCACATAATTAGTGAAATGATGTCCACCTGTGTGCAATCTAAATGTCACATGATCTGTCATTACATATACACACCTTTTTTAAAAGGCCCCAGTGGCTGCAACACCTTAGCAAGAGGCACCGCTAACCAAACACTGACATGAAGACCAAGGAACTCTCCAAACAAGTAAGGGACAATGTTGTTGAGAAGTACAAATCAGGGTTAGGTTATAAAAAATATCCAAATCTTTGATGATCTCCAGGAGCACCATCAAATCTGTCATAACCAAATGGAAAGAACATGGCACAACAGCAAACCTGCCAAGAGACGGCTGCCCACCAAAACTCATGGACCGGGCAAGGAGGGCATTAATCAGAGAGGCAGCACAGATACCTAAGGTAACCCTGGAGGAGCTGCAGAGTCCCACAGCAGACACTGGAGTATCTGTACATAGGACGACAATAAGCTGTACGCTCCATAGAGTTGGGCTTTATGGCAGAGTTGCCAGAAGAAAGCCATTACTTTCAGCAAAAAACAAAATGGCACGTTTTGAGTTTGCGAAAATGCATGTGGGAGACTCACAAAATGTATGGAGGAAGGTGCTCTGGTCTGATGAGACTAAAATTGAACTTTTCGGCCATCAAAGAAAAGGCCCAACACATCACATCACCCGAAGAACACCATCCCCACATTGAAACATGGTGGTGGCAGCATCATGCTGTGGGGATGTTTTTCAGCAGCCGGGACTGGGAAACTGGTCAGAGTTGAGGGAAAGATGGATGGTGCTAAATACAGGGATATTCTTCAGCAAAACCTGTACCACTCTGTGCGTGATTTGAGCCTAGGACAGAGGTTCACCTTCCAACAGGACAATGACCCCAAACACACTGCTAAAGCAACACTTGAGTGGTTTAAGGGGTAACATGTAAATGTGTTGGAATGGCCTAGTCAAAGCCCAGACCTCAATCCAATAGAAAATCTGTGGTCAGACTTAAAGATTGCTGTTCACAAGCGAAAACCATGAAGGAACCAACTTGAAGGAGCTGGAGCAGTTTTGCAAGGAGGAATGGGCAAAAATCCCAGCGTTAAGATTTGGCAAGCTCATAGAGACTTATCCAAAGCGACTTGGAGCTGTGATTGCCACAAAAGTTGGCTCTACAAAGTATTGACTTTAGGGGGGTGAATAGTTATGCACATTGACTTTTTCTGTTATTTTGTCCTATTTGTTGTTTGCTTCACAATAAAAAAAACATCTTCAAAGTTGTTGGCATGTTCTGTAAATTAAATGAAGCATATTCTCAAACAATCCATGTTAATTCCAGGTTGTGAGGCAAAGAAACACAAAAAATGCCAAGGGGGTGAATACTTTTGCAAGGCACTGTATTTTCAAAACTATTCTATTGTGAATCAGTGTAATTGCACACTGTGGGCTACCTGTATATATATATATATATATATATATATATATATATATATATATATATATATATATATACCAATTCCAGATTTTTTATAAAGGTGAGTTTATCATTTGTATATAGCAAGTGCAAAAGATTAGTAGTAACTGGAGCATGGAAGTGCACATATCTGAATGGATTTAGAAAAATAAAATCTAAATTTGCATTAGAAACATACTATGACAACTATTTTGTTCCAATTTTATGACATGGCTTCAAAGTTTTATTTAAATTTGCATTGAGGAAAATGAGACAGTACATACAGTATTTCAATTGTATTCATTTGTCAGCAACAACTTTCTTTAGTGGTTAGATATATAGATTTTCAAACCCAGAGCTTTCCTGTACACTGATAATAAATATTTTTTTAAATAAAGACAGTTAGACTTAGAAGCAAAGTGCATATATTAGGGGGTATTTATAAATGGTAAATGCCTAGAGATGCGATTGGAATGCGTCTTTCAGCAAGGAATTGTTTATATTTAATGTCAATTCATTAAAAAGGTGCAGGACATTGAAGAAACATAATTTCTCTTATCCCTTTACAACAGGGGTGGGCAAGTGTGGTCCTGGAAGGCCACACACAAGCCTGTATTTGAAGATATCCTTTCTGTGCACAAGTGAGTCAATCAGAATGACTGAAGAAGTTATTGACTCACCTGTGTGCAGCAGGGATATCATCAAATCCAGGGCCAAACTGACCCATTACAACAATCAGCATAGTAGTCAGTTAGGTAGTCTCATCTGTACTCAAGCGGGGATATCTCAAAAAACCTAGCTTGATCTCAATTTTTAAGATATTATGGACTCTATAATTGCATACCTGTTTCTTACATGTATTCTTCATTTCCAGATCCTTTTGGGGGGATGGGAGATCGGAACAATCATCATCAGGAATATTTACCTTCTGAATATTACCAAACAATATGGGGGAGACTGGAAAACCTGTAAGGCAACATATATTTTAATAAATGGTATTATGTTGGAAATGTGAATATGGCTGGAAGTTCATTCTTAATGGGACAGAGAAGAGGAACCAGGGACTTGCCGAAGTGAAGTGAAGAATTAAAGAGCACAAATAAGACATTATTGCATCAGTTTCATTATCATTATAGAGAGCCTAGTAAAACCGGCAAGCATAGAAACAGTTCCTGGACTGACAAACAGAACAGCATTCCCATTGGGGAGATAGCACCAGCAGAGGTCTATCTTCAAAATACTACTGTATACAGGGAGTGCAGAATTATTAGGCAAGTTGTATTTTTGAGGATTAATTTTATTATTGAACAACAACCATGTTCTCAATGAACCCCAAAAACTCATTAATATCAAAGCTGAATATTTTTGGAAGTAGTTTTTAGTTTGTTTTTAGTTTTAGCTATTTTAGGGGGATATCTGTGTGTGCAGGTGACTATTACTGTGCATAATTATTAGGCAACTTACCAAAAAACAAATATATACCCATTTCAATTATTTATTTTTACCAGTGAAACCAATATAACATCTCAACATTCACAAATATACATTTCTGACATTCAAAAACAAAACAAAAACAAATCAGTGAGCAATATAGCCACCTTTCTTTGCAAGGACACTCAAAAGCCTGCCATCCATGGATTCTGTCAGTGTTTTGATCTGTTCACCATCAACATTGCGTACAGCAGCAACCACAGCCTCCCAGACACTGTTCAGAGAGGTGTACTGTTTTCCCTCTTTGTAAATCTCACATTTGATGATGGACCACAGGTTCTCAATGGGGTTCAGATCAGGTGAACAAGGAGGCCATGTCATTAGATTTTCTTCTTTTATACTATTTCTTGCCAGCCACGCTGTGGAGTACTTGGACGCGTGTGATGTAGCATTGTCCTGCATGAAAATCATGTTTTTCTTGAAGGATGCAGACTTCTTCCTGTACCACTGCTTGAAGAAGGTGTCTTTCAGGAACTGGCAGTAGGACTGGGAGTTGAGCTTGACTCCATCCTCAACCCGAAAAGGCCCCACAAGCTCATCTTTGATGATACCAGCCCAAACCAGTACTCCACCTCCACCTTGCTGGCGTCTGAGTCGGACTGGAGCTCTCTGCCCTTTACCAATCCAGCCACGGGCCCATCCATCTGGCCCATCAAGACTCACTTTCATTTCATCAGTCCATAAAACCTTAGAAAAATCAGTCTTGAGATATTTCTTGGCCCAGTCTTGACGTTTCAGCTTGTGTGTCTTGTTCAGTGGTGGTCGTCTTTCAGCCTTTCTTACCTTGGCCATGTCTCTGAGTATTGCACACCTTGTGCTTTTGGGCACTCCAGTGATGTTGCAGCTCTGAAATATGGCCAAACTGGTGGCAAGTGGCATCGTGGCAGCTGCACGCTTGACTTTTCTCAGTTCATGGGCAGTTATTTTGCGCCTTGGTTTTTCCACACGCTTCTTGCGACCCTGTTGACTATTTTGAATGAAACGCTTGATTGTTCGATGATCACGCTTCAGAAGCTTTGCAATTTTAAGAGTACTGCATCCCTCTGCAAGATATCTCACTATTTTTGACTTTTCTGAGCCTGTCAAGTGCTTCTTTTGACCCATTTTGCCAAAGGAAAGGAAGTTGCCTAATGATTATGCACACCTGATATAGGGTGTTGATGTCATTAGACCACACCCCTTCTCATTACAGAGGTGCACATCACCTAATATGCTTAATTGGTAGTAGGCTTTCGAGCCTATACAGCTTGGAGTAAGACAACATGCATAAAGAGGATGATGTGGTCAAAATACTCATTTGCCTAATAATTCTGCACTCCCTGTATATATATATATATATATATATATATATATATATATATGTTGTGGTTCTTGAATATATTCAGAATATCTGAATAATATTACATCTACAGATGGGTTAAAACCCTTTCAACATGTATTGTAGTTTTTTTAAATAAACACATTAGTTAATTTTGCCATCCTCAGCTTCTATTAGAATTCAAATTACAGATAAATTTAGCAAATATTTATTTAATTTCTGACTTACATTTTCAAAAGGGAAACCAGTCACCATATGTGCACCATTATGTAGTGGTTTAAGAGCATGTGGGAACTGGATTTTTTTTTTTAAATATGGTGCTAAATTAAATTAATTATGAGCTTACAAAGTACCGTAAGTGTTTGGAGGTTGCTTGTTGGCTAACCCACTAACAGAAGAATACATAGGGCCTCATTCTATTGCTACGATTTTGAGAAACGTGGCTGCAATTGGTGATCGCAAGCTACTTTACTAATCATTTGCTTACGTTTTTTGGCTACGATTGAGTTACGTCCTATGAGCTATGATCCATTGCGATTTGGTCAATCGCAGCTTACTTCCGTTAAAGTCTTTGCTCTTTCAAGCCCCCAAGAGTTGCGGCCCCAAAAAAATGCGATTCACTATTCAATTGATACAAAAAGAATACAGAATATCCCTTTACATAATAGAGCACACCCAAGGCCTATTTACAAAATAGAGAGAAGTTAATTATTTAAAACTTAACATTTAATAATGGATTACAAATATGAAGCTTCTAAAAGCTTCAAATTGACGGGCTACGTGCCCATTCAAAGACACACTAGGTCAGAGCTCCCTAAACCGCGAACGCTGCCTGAGGGGCTATTGCTGACATCATAGGTAAGCGTCTCGGCGTATTACGTAACGTCGCATACAACCCGACGTACGTTTCTCAACAATTTCATCAGGGATGAAATTGTTGAGAAGAGTACGTCGGGTTGTACGTGATGTCAATTTGAAGCTTTTAGATGGTCTAAGATTCCCTTATACTTTGATTTAAGAGTATTGCACGCAATAAAGACAAATTAGGTATCTTAGGCCCCCTTCGAATATCAGCTCCTTTGTTTTGAATAGCAAGTGGATTTTTAGTATGACTAAGTCCTTGTGCAATCATTTGTAATACCAGTTGGTATCCCAGGACATACCTTTAGTTCACTTTTTATAGTGATTACTGATGATCCCTATTTTAGGGTATTATGTGGGTAATACATATCCACCTTATTTGATATTCAATAATTTAATTTATTATATTTATAATTCTGTGATTCTACACAGTTATTTCCTGCACCAAGCACTTTACTGTTTATACACCATCTTCTCCAAATATTTATTCATGTTTTTTTATAAGCACATAGCACTTTACTATTGGATCACTTTATAATAGGATCACTAATTTCACAGTGATTTCCTGGGATTATTTATCCAAGTGCTATAGCAAGCACATTGAGTCTATTCCACTTTTATTTCAATCTTACGTCACGTACCCTTATCAAGATTTTAACTTTATATTTTTAATCCATTATTAAATGTTAAGTTTTAAATAATTAACTACTCTCTATTTTGTAAATAGGCCTTGGGTGTGCTCTATTGTGTAAAGGGATAATCTGTATTCTTTTTGTATCTTTTATAACTCATTGTTATCCCAGATGCACCCCATTAGACCCAGTTCTTGTCATTTACACCTGAGCCACCTATTTTCTATTATTTCCTCGCTATTCAATTGCTCTGATTACACTTCCGTCAAGCCCGTAAATGGCTACACGTGAACCACAGCTTACTTGTACCCAAAAAGAGCTTACTTACAAATCATAGCACTTATTAAGGAAATAAAAAAGCAATCCAGCACGGTAAATGATAGGGAACACAATTGGTTGACATAAGAATTAAAAGCACAACATTATCAAGCTTGCACATAGCCAAAATCAACTAATTTATTTCATGTTTTTTTTTCATCAGAAGTCCTACAGGCTTTAACCTCCAAGCCATAAAATTTTTGAATCCAACCTCCATTTGAATAACGAGTTACAGGCTTCGAGGTCTTCAAGACCGTAGGACTTTTGACGAAAATTAAGCATGAAGTAAAGTATTTGATTTGGCGATGTGCAAGCTTGAGAATGTTGTGATATTAACCCTTAAGTCACCCATTGTGTTCCCCATCATTTACAGTGCTTGACAGTGCTGTCTTGAATTTATTTTTGCATTTACAGTTCGCCCAATTTTACGCCTTGAAACACGAGTTACGGCCTCACGGCCGCGATCATGTTCAAACCCACGAATGCTTACTGCCGATAGCATGGCTTGCAATCAGTGGGAAGGAGGGCTCACTTACGCGCTCGGCCAATTGCATAGCAACGTAAATGTAGGCCAAAGCGGGGACGTAACCCGATTGCAGCAAATCGACAATTTTCGATCGGGTTACGGCCCTGAATAGAATGAGGCCCATAATGACCTGCACTTGCTGGTGACACTAATTGGAACCATGTGTGCAAGATGTGTAAGGAGCTGATATATTTCCAGTAATAATTCTGTATTAAACATATTAAACTTTTTCGTCTACAGCTAAACCTTTAGTGTCATAGCATTGTGAAGAAACATCAGTGACTAGGAAATGGAGGTTGTAGGTTCAAATCACCTCACTCCATTTTTTTTTCAAAAAGCTGTTTTTATGTTGGTTACAAACTGAAATTGAATATATATATATATATATATATATATATATATATATATATATATATATACTGTAAATGGATGGTATGACATAAATAAGGAAACTGCAATGATTTAAATAAATAGTTTACATGAAATAAAAATATTAATGTTATAAAGGAAAAAGTAGGATTTGAACCCTACAAGTCTAAAGCAGATGCTTTTACCCTCTACACAACATCTATATAGGATAACCAATGATATAGAAATTAATGAAGCTAAAATATGCATGACAGTAACAACAATCCTCATTATCTATGAAGTTTCTTCTATGAGGGTTGCAGGGACAATTTAAACAATGCCTAAAATTACAATATCTAAGTAATTTTAAACAACTTTTTGAATTTTTTCATTATTTACCACCCTCTCTCTGTACATATAATGATTTCAGGGACTCATTCTACTATAAGGTGTCTCCACTATGCATAAAATTGGTAATTCAGATTTGTACTTCTTGCTCACTCTGCCTAGGAATACTACAAGTCACTTACCTGTTGCTGTTTTTCCTGTGCAGTGGGGCTTACCTGGCATTTCAGAGAGGGAATGTATTTGTTGGCAGAGTGTGATCGATATGCTACAGCAAATTGTGTCCTCTGAACCCTCAGTGGCCACTTTGCCTACTTACAGTTGTCTATTCTCAGGAGTGTCTCTCTTACTCCTTTAGTGTGTATGAAATGTATAGCAAATTGAGACAGTGGTGAGTAGTTACTAAGATGTAAGCTAGGAATCTGAGAACATAGTCTAGTGACATAGCCTTAACAGTCTTGTTTGATATATTTGTACACAAAATAAATGAGTAGAGAAAACAGATTTGTGCGTATGGAGTTATATTAGCTTCTCAGAGATCACACCAGTATAGTTGCTTACAGTAGGAACTTCAAAACCATAAATACTGACTTTTCCCACAGATATTTCCCATTAGAGGGCTTTTCAGTGTCATGGAAAGATGACTGTAGACACAATACATACACAATAAATTCAACAAATAACTGGAAAATGTTCTTCTCAGAGCCCCAGTTGCATCCTAAAGAGAACTCAGTCTTCATGTCCATTGACTTTAGGAAGTCATTGGAACTCCTCAGTAAAAGTTAAAAATATCTAATGACCAATAGTTTTACATGTTTTGTATTTTGAATTCTAGTAAAACAAAGAGGTAATAGCATGTCTGAAAAAAGTTGAAATTCAGAGAGTGAGAGCATGAAAGAGAAGGAAGAGGAAAGAAGGAAAGAGATGGGGGCATTTGAAAGAGGAAATTCAGTGAGGGAGAAGATTAGGAGGGAGGATCAAATGTGGAGAGAGAGAAAAGGAACTGAGAAAACAGGGAAATCAGAATCTAATGGCAGGTCTGAGAAATGGGGAAAATCAGAGATGGGTAGCATAGAGAATGAGGAACAAGAAGTAGAATTTCAAAATGTGAGAGAAAATGGGGTAAATCAGAGATGGGTAGCGTAGAGAATGAGGAATAAGAAGTAGAAATTCTAAATGTAAGATAAAAATGGGGTAAATCAAAAAGGGAGTGGATGAAGATGGAAATAGAAAGATGAAGAGCAAGAGAGTCATGGTGAGAAGGGAATAGTATCAGAGTAGGAATGCAATTGGGAGAGAGAATCTAAACATTTTTTTCTTCCTTATGTGTCTGATCTTGTGCATTCCTATCGCACATACTTCATGTTTTTCCACTAACCAATGAATGTATTCAAGAAATCCCCCTATTCTGTATCACACAGACCTTTTTTTTTTTCATCCATAGTTTCTTACCTTTTGTTCTGTCTTTTTTTAAACTTCACTGGAGAAAAATTATAATTTGTAAACTGAATGTTGGTCCAGTATAATGGTATCACTGCAGTACCTATTACATTGCACATTAGAGGATGTAAGGCTGCCATCTAGGGGATGATTAAGATATCATACTCAAAACATTTATTTTCTTTATCATTATGTGCTTTTCTTCTTATTATTATTATTATTACTTTTATTTGTAACGCGCCAACATATTCCGTAGCGCTATACAGGGAAAAGAACAAGGAAAAATATAAATTTTAACAAACTGCAAAAAGTGGAGGGCCCTGTTTTGAGCTTAGAATCTTTGTAGAAAGTGTTTTTTCCCAAAGCACTCTACAAGATTTGAAACTCTCTTCTTACAATCTATAGGATATTAATTAATGGAATGCCTCTGATGGTTTGGTGCCAAAAGCATCAAGAGTGCCATGTATAAGGAAAGTTTTAAATTTTAAAAAAGCAACGCCTTTCGAACAAGACTCCTTCCACATAGATAGCCAAATATAGCTATAGCTATTAGCTTAATTTTTTGATGAAATAAGTGCCTTTCTGCATTGTTATATATTGCTACAATAACAGTGACAGTTGCATTACCCAATCACATATATAGTTGTGAGCGTACGGGCCGTTGCTCACGTTTGCGCAGCGAGCCGCGGCCCTCGTATAGCGAGGGCTGCAGGCAAGGGCCTCAGTTGCTGGGATGGAGCCAGCCACCTCCTCCCCACAATGCCCCGTGCAGGGCCGCCCAGTCCCCTGTTCGGGTTCAGCTTTAGATCCCCCAGTCTTAGCTCTAGATCCCTCTCCTCACCCCCCGCACAGTGTGAGTTGTTGCCCTCCCGGTCAGTGCTCCTCCTGTGCTGCTCTTCATCTCCTCAGCCCCCTGCGATGCTCCTTCTTCTCCCCCCTGTGCTGCTCTTCCTCTCCTCAGCCCCCCCCCCCCCCGATGCTCCTTCTTCTCTCCCCCCTGTGCGGCTCTCTCCTGCGGTCCGGACTCTGCACTGAGCCCAAGATCTGAGCCGGGACAGAGGCACAGCCAGGAAACAGCAGGGGAACTGCACCCACAGGGTCACCTGCAGTCAGTGCTTGCTTTGCAGTGAGAGCGTGTGCTCTGCAGTCTGTGTGTGTGCTCTGCAGTCTGTGTGTGTGCTTTGCAGTGTGTGTTTCTGTGTCTGCTCTGCATTCAGTGTGTTTATGTGCTCTGCAGTGTGTGTGTGTGTTCTGCATTAATTCTGTGTATATGTGTGTACTCTGCACTGTTTGTGTGTGTGCTCTGCAGTTATTGTGTTTGTGTGTGTTATGCAGTCTATGTGCGCTCTGCATTCACTGTGTGTTTGTGTGTGTGCTCTGCAGTCATTGTGTGTGTGTTATGCAGTGTGTGTTTGCACTGCAGTGTGTATTTGAATCTGAGATCTGCAGTCAGTGTGTGCTCTGCAGCAGGTCTGTGAGTGTGTGCTCTGCAGTCAGTGTGTGCTCTGCAGCAGGTCTGTGAGTGTGTGCTCTGCAGTAAGTGTGTGCTATGCGGCAGGTCTGTGAGTGTGTGCTTTGCAGTCAGTGTGTGCTCTGCAGCAGGTCTGTGAGTGTGTGCTCTGCAGCATGTCTGTGAGTCTATGCTCTGCAGTCAGTGTGTGCTCTGCAGCAGGTCTGTGAGTGTGTGCTCTGCAGTCAGTGTGTGCTCTGCAGCAGGTCTGTGAGTGTGTGCTCTGCAGTAAGTGTGTGCTATGCAGCTGGTCTGTGAGTGTGTGTTCTGCAGTCAGTGTGTTCTCTGCAGCAGGCCTGTGAGTGTGTGCTCTGCAGTAAGTGTGTGCTCTGCAGCAGGTCTGTGAGTGTGTGCTCTGCAGTAAGTGTGTGCTCTGCAGCAGGTCTGTGAGTGTGTGCTCTGCAGTAAGTGTGTGCTCTGCAGCAGGTCTGTGAGTGTGTGCTCTTCAGTCAGTGTGTTCTCTGCAGTAGGGCTGAGAGTGGGTGCTCTATCACATATATAGTTGTGAGCGTACGGCCCGTTTAGACACTAAAAAATTCTCTAAGCGAGAGAAAAAATGGCCACCGAACAAAACGAAAACGAGGCTACAGCAGTCTAAACACGCAAAACAGCACAAGAAACACGCAAAACACCACAAAACACCTACGGATATTCCGCTACAGACGCATACCACACATTAGCCGCCATTTTATAACAATGCGGTAGTACACAACTACGCTAACGGTTTCGTCTCGCGCACGCACACTATTACACTGCACAAATTCACCATGCTTACACAGCAGCTCCACACCACTAATGCTGCAGCAACATCAAAACAGATTATTATAATTTATTAATCTATTAGTTATTTTATTATTATACACCAAATAGCATTAGCTAACTAACAATTTCATTGCCGTCATTTTTTGACGGGCAATTCGCTAGTTATTAATATACAACACCTGAATTTAACCCTATACAAGAAAAGACGGAAATTACTTTAGCACTGTGTCATTTATTCCATTTGTAAATATTGCTTCAATTACGTATTGGGTAGTGATGTCGCGAACATAAAATTTTCGGTTCGCGAACCGCGAATGCGAACTGCCGCAAATGTTCGCGAACTGGCAAACCCGGCAAACCGCCATAGACTTCAATAGGCAGGCGGATTTTAAAACCCACAGGGACTCTTTCTGGCCACAATAGTGATGGAAAAGTTGTTTTAAGGGGACTAACACCTGGACTGTGGCATGCTGGAGGGGAATCCATGTCAAAACTACCACGGAAAATTACCTAGTTGATGCAGAGTCTGGTTTTAATCCATAAAGGGCATAAATAACATAACATTCCCCTCCATCATCATCCTCTCCTGTATCTCTTTCCCCCCACCCTCATCATCCTCTCCTGTGTCTCTTTCCCCCCTTCCTCATCACCCTCCCCTGTGTCTCATCCCCCCTCCCTCATCATCCTACCACCTCCCTCATCATCCTCCCCTGTATCTCTTTACCCCCTCCCTCATCATCCTCCCCTGCGTCTCTTCCCCCCTCCATCATCATCCTCCCCTGTGTCTCTTTCCCCCCTCCCTCATCATCCTCCCCTGTGTCTCTTTTCCCCCTCCCTCATCATCTTCCCCTGTGTCTCTTCCCCCCTCCCTCATCATCCTCCCCTGTGTCTCTTTCCCCCTTCCTCATCACCCTCCCCTGTATCTCTTTACCCCCTCCCTCATCATCCTCCCCTGTGTCTGTTTTCCCCCTCCCTCATCATCCTCCCCTGTGTCTCTTCCCCCCTCCCTCATCATCCTCCCCTGTGTCTCTTTCCCCCTTCCTCATCGCCCTCCCCTGTGTCTCTTCCCTCCTCCCTCATCATCCCCCCCTTCCCTTGATGATAAGGGAGGAAGAGACACAGGGATAAGTGTGAGGGGTGTTAGTATAAGGGGTGTGGGGGTTAGGTGTTAGGGTGAGGGGTGTTAGGGATAAGTGTGATGGGTGTTAGGGTAAGGGATGTTAGGGTTAGGTGTTAGGGTAAGGGCTGTTAGGGATAAGTGTAAGGGGGTATTAGGGTTAGGTGTTAGGGTGAGGGGTGTTAGGGATAAGTGTGGGGGGTGTTAGATATTAGGGATAAGTTTGAGAATGTTAGGGTTAGGTGTTAGGTTGATGGGTGTTATGGATAAGTGTGAGGGGTGTTAGTTTTAGGGTAAGGGGTGTTAGGGATAAGTGTGAGGGGTGTTAGGGTTAGGGTGAGGGGTGTTAGGGATAAGTGTGAGGGGTGTTAGGGTTAGGTGTTAGGGTGAGGGGTGTTAGGGATAAGTGTAAGGGGTGTTAGGTTTAGGTGTTAGGGTGAGGGATGTTAGGGTTAGGTGTTAAGGATAAGTGTGAGGGGTGTTAGGGTTAGGGTGAGGGGTGTTAGGGATAAGTGTTAGGGGTGTTAGGGTTAGGTGTTAGGGTGGGGGGTGTTAGGGATAAGTGTAAGGGGTGTTAGGGTTAGGTGTTAGGGTGAGGGATGTTAGGGTTAGGTGTTAGGGATAAGTGTGAGGGGTGTTAGGGTTAGGGTGAGGGGTGTTAGGTATAAGTGTAAGGTGTGTTAGGGTTAGGTGTTAGGGTGAGGGATGTTAGGGTTAGGTGTTAGGGATAAGTGTGAGGGGTGTTAGGGTTAGGGTAAGGGGTGTTAGCGATAAGTGTGAGGGGTGTTAGGGTTAGGGTGAAGGGCATTAGGGATAAGTGTGAGGGGTGTTAGGGTTAGGTTTTAGGGTAAGGGGTGTTAGGGATAAGTGTAAGGGGTGTTAGGGTTAGGTGTTAGGGTGAGGGATGTTAGGGTTAGGTGTTAGGGATAAGTGTGAGGGGTGCTAGGGTTAGGGTAAGGGGTGTTAGGGATACGTGTGAGGGGTGGTAGTGTTAGTTGTGAGGGGTGTTAGGATTAGGTGTTAGGGTGAGGGGTGTTAGGGATAAGTGTAAGGGGTGTTAGGGTTAGGTGTTAGGGTGAGGGATGTTAGGGTTAGGTGTTAGGGATAAGTGTGAGGGGTGTTAGGGTTAGGGTGAGAGGTGTTAGGGATAAGTGTGAGGGGTGTTAGGGTTAGGTGTTAGGGTGAGGGGTGTTAGGGATAAGTGTAAGGGGTGTTAGGGTTAGGTGTTAGGGTGAGGGGAGGATGATGATAAGGGGGGGAAGAGTCCTTCAGGACTGTATTGCACACTGTGTACAGTAGCCTGCTATGGTTTTCCCTATTGATGCAGTATCACCTACACTCAGCCTCCTCTCAGTAAGACTGCAAGTTAGTTATGATACCAAAATAGCTGCTGTCCATGAGGTAGAAGGGTGTGGAATGCAGGGTATGATGCTGATTGGCTGGAATGTGTCTGCTGACTGTGAGTTGCAGGGTCAAAGTTTGCTCAAAGATAAAGTATAGGGGGCGGGTCGAATATCGCCGTGAACGCGAACATGCTATGTTTGCCGGAACAATCCACCGGCGAACTATTCGGGACATCTCTAGTATTGGGTACAGAAATTTAATTACAGATGTTGTGCAAAACAAAATGCATCGCAGTACACATCAGCTAAGTCATTTTGAGGGAGGTGAGTAAATGGATACTTGTAGATAGGTGTAGATATAGCAAAAAAGTGAGGCGGGAAATTATTCCTTTGATATTGTTTAGTCTAGTACATGTTTAAAGGAAAGTATAAATGTTCCCTAAAGGAAAAATGAAGCATTTTTAGGATATTGGTTTGAGAAGCTGATTTCCATATGAAAAATTACTGGCAGTTCACAAAACTAAGATCAAGATGAATGTGTGATGACGTATATGATGAATGTGTCTATGATGTATGGAGTAGATGGCGCATTATTGAAAACAGTAGCTGGTAATGAGGTTTTAGAGAATATAGTCTCTGAAGAAAATCAGCTGCTCTTACATATTTACTTGTGGGTCTTTACTGAACTTCAGGCCATTGGGCATAATATAATAGAACATAAACTGTCACCTACTCAAACTACTTCATGTACTGATAGACAGGGCTAAAACATTGGATACATCACTAACCTTTCCAGGAGATATCATTCATTGGGTTATCATCATAGCTGGCGCATAGACCACATGTTCTTTTCTTAAACTTTTCATCCAGCTCCAGCTGTGGATAAAGTATGTCATAGTCATATTTAACACTTAAACCATTATTTTTTACATTATGTTAACAAAAAGCCAGCAATGTTATATATAGGAGACTATAGCCCATATACCCTTTTCATATCTACTCACCTTGAGGTCATCTCCCCAGTTCCACGTTATTGTCAAACCAATCCTGGAGGTGATTTTGAAATTTTCACAGGTGTCGTCAATGACAATGGTGTTTTTTGTATATGGCAGAGAAATTCTTCAAAATATGATGAATATGTACTGTTAGAAATATTAAACATACTCAAATTTCCAGCTGTTTATATTTACTATAAATATATTAAAATACGAGTCTGTCGTGTGGGACGGAAAGAGATAGTTACTGGCAGCAGACATTGCAGTCTGAGGGTTTGAGCAAACAGTGAAGAGAAGAATAGTACAGTAGAGTACTACATTTAGTGACAACTCTTTGCACTGCTTAGCCAGGAAAAACTTATATTCAGGTAGTGCAACTTTATATATCACTTGTGGATATCCATTTTCCACAAACAAATGAAACTGTGACAGTTTGTCCTGACAGTGAACTATTTCCTACAGTGTTTATTGCTAAATACTGTAAGATTTCCCTAATCATAATCATACCCAACCTTCTGTTAAAACCATTTAAAGTGCCCTCTACTGACTGGCCTGAACATCATCAATATCTGTTCTTACACATTAAGACATATTTTGTCATGATACAAGTCTGTCCTATTAATTTGCCCATAAACATGCATATAAAGCAATGGGAGACATAAATACTGTATAATCATAAGTCTAACTCAATATCAAGTGTTGGCTACAAGGAATACCCTATCTATTACACAAATTAGATTACAGTGGCTGCTATCAACAACATCTTAATTTCCATGTACAGAAAGTCAGATATTGTAAATCCAGCAACTACTGTCATAAACCTAAACCGTTCGTAATTGTTATTACTAATTTCTTTCTACCTCATAGATGGACAAGCAGTGTTGGGTTATATGGGCTATCACTACAGTACAGCGCTATGTATATGTTTGTTTCTTAGCAAACGCAGATCAGTGAATAAATTTACTTGAACTTTCAATTAGTACATATAGATCTATCTCTTTTGACCATGGGGACTTTATTGTTTTATACCTTATTTAGGAAAGTCAGTCCGGTTGCAGTATTTTAAAGTTGACTTTTGGGTTGTTATATTCTACACCGGTTGCTCTACAGAAAGTTCCAGGTGGGTTGAATAATTCTTTACAGTCTGTACCTTACAGAGGGCTTTTTATATGGTAGAATGATTTAGAAAATAATGAGAATGAAAAGATTCAACAGTTTATTTATTTTCATGTTTCCTGAACAGAAATTGTATATCTGGACCACACAAGTATATTTGTTCTGTATGAGACATATGTACAATTTAGAACTTTATGTATGATACATATGTACAAATACAACTTTAAACTGTTAAATGTATGTGTGGTAACATCATACTGCTTACAGGTTTCATTACTCTGTTCCTGAGGTGCCATTGCTGCTTCTGATTGATTTTGAGTGAAAAAGGTGAGGCAAAGAAACTACTGATGGCTGAGGGTCTATTTAACTGCTGTGTAATAGTTCATTAGCATAGTAGATCTAGTCAGCCAGATAAACAGCAGGTAGACAGGGTTAACTTACACAATGACTGAATTCAGGCAATGGAATAAGGACTTGTGTAGCAGATTCTTGACTGGGTTTGAGCAGGTGTAGCCGGTCCATTAGAATACACAGGGCAGCGCCCCATCAAAATAATAAAAAATAAATACAGTGAAACCTCTATATTCATCAGCCTTTGGCAAAAATATGCTCCTGTATCCATCCCAAAATCTAATATTTGCCTAAATTGTAAAAATAGACAGAAAGAGATAACATTGAACAAGTTCTTTGCTAAATTGAGTGCTAGAGCTGCCCCCCAGGCTGCACTGCCCCCCTCGCCACCATCTCTGGATGGCTGTAAATATAATTATTGGGGCTCCTTCAGGAGGAGCCAATTTGCAGTGCATTGGCTGGTGAATAGTCCTAGAGAGGCACTGCTCCCTCCTTTCCTGACATTTCTTATGTCAGTTAATTACATTCAACATTTCGATTGAGTTTCGGACTAGAAAGAAGACAAGGAGTGAGAAAAAGTGAAGCAATGGCATGACAAAGTAACTGAAATATGCAAGCAGAAGATATGTAATCCAAGGCTGTGCTACAGATATTAAAGGGAGTGAGACTGGAGGTAGCAGTAGTGACACTGGGACTGTGTGGATATGTAGGAGTCGAGGCACATCTAGGAGGTGGCAGTGGCATGCTATGTACTAAAAAGACAACTTAAAATGCCCAAATCACTTAATGGGTCTAACATGGCCCTTAATCTGTAACCTGTTTAGAGATAAGATTAATCTGAGTGTGTACACTATTTCTGAATAGAATCACAATTATTATGTCAGTTCTCTTTAGAGAGTTGATTTATACCCAAGAATAAAATGTATGGTACTCACTCTATTCCATCTACGGTGATCCCTTCTTCTGCTATATCGATTACAACATTTTCTATGACGGCTGTGAAATACAGCCTGTTACCTTCTTCGCCGATGATCCTCTTTATGCTGATGTCAAATTTAGAGTAATCAGTGTGGCAGTGAGATGCAAAAGTATACACACAGGTACCGGGGTAAGTATAAGTGGTCCCATCAAAGGTTTTGAAGTGGTAATTCCCCCATGTGTTGCAGTGTCCACTGACTTCCTCTGTCTTCTCAACTACATAGAAAGAAAGAATAAAAAAAGAAAATATTTCATTAAAAAAAAAATTAGGTAAGCCATTTCTACCTGTAATAAACATTATTTTAGGTTTATTTCAGGTAAAAAGTTAATTTTGAATGCCAACAACAGGAAGGCATTTATAGAGAAAGAGTTGGTGTATTATACATGCTACACAACCACAAGTGCATGTCTTGAAACACATCTTGTGTGGGAGATTACTTTTAACATGACAGTAGACAGAAATTTCATCCTACTGATCCAGTATATATTTTTTAATTTATATATATATATATATATATAACCCCAATAGAAATTCTTTAAAAAAAAACTAATTGAAGTTAAGCCTAATTAGGTTTTAAAATATGTATAATGTTAGACTAGCCTCCCTTTTACAATATTATACCCCATCTGCGATAAATACTAAAACATTAAATAATCACCTTTTATGTTGATTGCTAAACACAAAACATTAGTATATGTGTTGGAGAGGGATTTAAAACACAGTAAATAATACAGAAATTGAGGAACAACAATTACTGTGAAATTCTCATAATTAAGAGGAGTCTTGGCTGGAGGCATCTGCGCATTTTGATTGGTTGCAGTGACAACAGCCAATCACAATGGGGTACACCCCCTTAACATACATGGGGACTATTGATCAATATAGCTTTTAAGTAACATATGGCATGTTTAAATGACCACTATAATGGTCCAGCTTGTATAATGTATAGAAATAAAACGAGTACAGCAGCATATTTCAGTTTATTATGATTAAAAATGTGTTCTTTTGTGAAAAAACTTACACTGAAAATTACTGTTCCTACCACCTTTAGGATATCTTTTTAAACTGTGACAGACCGTGGAACATATTTCCCTACAAACGGCCACCAAAGCTGTGCAGTAACAAGATTGCTGTAAGGAAGCCTCCTCCACACTATGCTGCCATCTTTCCAGTCTAAAGATGCTGAAAAAAAATGCTTTTTCAGTGTAGTTGTTTCAACTATTATTTAAACACTGTGAGAGGTGGACGATTACAATGGCCATTACAACATAAATCGACTAAGAAAGACTGTAACAGTCATACATATGAATTAGTAATTCTGCAGCAAGCTAACTTTCTTTGTTGTTGGTACTTTGTATAATTTGTAATAAACATTCATCATTTTGTGTCACATCTACGAAGCACACATGTCAAGTATGCCATTAAGAAGGTCTGGAAAAAGGTTAAATCATATAAATCACATTATATACAATGGAGGCAATAGAAACTGCCCTTTATAACCTTAGGATATGATCTAATCTTGATATGGAAACAACAAAGCAAATACAATAACTACTGATTACAAGGCAAGGGACAATTTCTTAAAGGGCAAATACTGATTAAGCATCAGTTAATTTTATATGAAAATGCACACTAAGGAAAGTAAAATTGTGTATTATTGGATACTTTGCATTTGACTGTGGTGTTGATTCTAAAACTGATTAAAATTTATATTGGCTAAAATATCAAAAGCCAATCAGAATGCAGTTATTTCTCAGATCCAATACAATCTTTTTTTATTTCTGTTTTTGTACAATTACTGACAGCAAGGCTGTGTTGTATTGTCACTTAGTTGTGTGTACCTTCATTATCTTAGGGAGTAGTGGCACTTTTAAGCATGGGTGTGTTTCAGCCTAGGCCCATGGGGCCCAGGCCTAGTCTGAGGCCTGTCTAAAGTTAATGAAATATTCATAGAAATATCAATCAGTGTATCTGGCACTTTCTGATACTCTATACTCACATGAAAATATAAATGTTTCTGGTTTTCTATATAGGCATGTAGTAAACATACAGTTGGATATAGCAAGAGGAAAAGAGGAAGACTTGTTGTGGGTGGCTGCATAAATTTGAACTGGCCCAAGGTAGCAAAATAACTTAAATACACCCCTACTTTTAAGAAGAGAAAAACACAATATCCTACTTGTAGGAAAAGGATAATTCTACCTTAAATTTATTGCATCACATAATCTTTACAAAAAATACATATTTTTCCTCATGTTTTGAAACTGTTAGTTTGGTCTATCTTGCCTCAAAAAAATCTTCATTTCAATTGATAATAAAAGTCTTTGTATATTATTGATACCTAGTTTACACATAGTCTTGGGGATTTTGCTTCTTAGAAATTCTATTCCATAGGAATTTCTTCAAGTGTTCTACAAGAGTTCTCAAAGTCTCTCATCTTAGGGTTTCATGTTTTGAAATCTGTGTATCGCAATCCATGCCTGCTAAATTACAACATAGTTAATTACACACTTTAATGGTAATTCTTTTGACAAGTGATAGCAAAAGTTATTATTTGCTTAATACCGAACCACAGTGCATCAGTGTAATTATTTTTATTGGAGCCAAAGTCTTGTTTATGCACAATATGGGGAATGTACTTTTAAGAAGTTTTATCTGGTGAATCTAACATGTGCTTTCTGAAATAAAATAACCGAACTTTGAGGGTGTCAGATGAATGCATTTTTGCATAGTTACTTTGTATTGTCCTCAGTTCATGTTTGTAGTTGTATTAAATAGCTGAATATGCACCCATATGGTACTCTGTAGACTCAATATATTGTTGTACTTGTTTGGATTTGGTGTTCAGGACCTCCAACAGTTAGCCAGTGTAGGTTATTTTGTATTTTGTAAATTGAATTGTAATATGAAGTCATATTAGCTGTGGCACCACATTATATGCATGTATATACTTTTTATTTGTCTAGTGTCTTTGATGTGCACAACTCTTTAGAGAGACAAGGTACAAAAAATTGACATGATGATATAAGTGCATTTAAAATAAATACAACCAGGGGGCGTGTCCAGCTTGCAGAGAGAGCAGACGTGCTTTTGCTCTGCTCTGCACTACTATATAGAAATAAACTATTTTTGGTATCCTATTCTGGGGTATTTTTACCCAAAACACTCCTCAATATATTCAGGAGGAGCCAGGGACCAAAATAAATTAAACAAGTACCCAGGGTAGAGCCTCTAGTGACCACCGTGTGGTAGAGGCCTATTCCATCTGGCCTCCCACAAAGAGAGCTCCCTGCTACCCCTGAGCAGGTTGCCAAGAGAAAGGATACCCCTGGAGGACAACAGACCAGCGAACCCTAACACTGACAAGCCCGTGTTGGGCTCCACCAGGGCCTATAGAAGAAAACTGACTCACCTCTGCAGGGCCCGCCAACAACAGCATACAGGAATTAAGGTACTGTGTGGGGCAACAGATACTGGAACCAGCCTGGGAGAGCTATTACCTGACCCCTGATGCCCACGTTCATCCCTGGGGCCAGAGAAGGCCAGTACAGGTGCCATTACTGGCATGGGATCTGACAGCACCATGTGGCACCGCCATCTTGGAAAAAGGCATCACTAGCATAGTGTTGCTGGATTGCCTCACGGATAAAATGGTCTCTACCCAAGAGCAGGACAGGAGGGACATCTCTGCAAACTCTTTCAGAATCACCTCCCTGGAAAATAAGCTTGAGGACGCAGAAAACCGTTCTCGCAGAAATAATATTCGCTTCAGAGGAATTGACAAACGGGTGACCAATCTGGTACCTTACATTAAGGAAGTCGTATTGACCTTGCTGCCAGGGGTAGATGAAGCGGAGATTGAGATCGAGAGGGCGCATAGGGCCCTGGGAGCGGCCTCTAACCAGAGCCTCCCCAAAGACACAATAGTCCGATTTCTCCGACAGAAAATAAGGCATAGCATCCTTTCTGCCTCCAGAAATGTCGCTCAAGTTGTGGGCCCAGATGGATCCCGCCTGCAGATCTCTGCTGACATTGCACCTTCCACTCTAAATAAACGCAGGGAGATGAGACCGGCACTAAATGTCTTGATAAAGAACAAGATCCCGTATAAATGGGGTTTTCCATTCCGTTTACTTTTCCAAGCAGGAGGTACCACCTTTTCAGCACAAACCTTGGAAGTTTGCCAGAAACATCTGTCCATCTCAACTTGGCCACAACTGAGGACTTTAGGGAACAGCGAGATGTGAGACGAAAAGAAAGGCCTTCGAGGCAGTGGACAGATGTTCCTCTCCCCAAAAGGCAGAGGAACCAGAGGGACTCTAGTTGCATCCCGCAACCAGGGTCAGGGACTACCGGCGAGCTCACCCCGGGCACCTCCCTCTCACAAGCTCCGGAAGGTTGAACAAATGTCATAGTAGGATGCATGAGAACTCTTAAATAATGCATAAGGGTATTGACAAAAGTTGAAAAGTTTAGAGCAGCTTAAAAAGTTCAACAATAACTGTTAGTTTAAGATTATGTCGTTCAGAATAATATCAGGGAAGAGATAGTAAATATCAAAAAGACAGGCGATTTGGGTATGATTTCTTCTCACGTTTTTTTTCTCCACAGGTTTGGGCCTATTTCAGGGCTAGGTTGCTGTTAGCAAAGTACGCATTCTTTAGTTAGGAATTGTTCAATTCTGTTCATTTTCCTCATACTAGGGCTAGAGGGAGGAGCGAATATCCTCCCCACCCTAGGCACTTAGGTGCTATTTGAAATAGTTAATGAGGATCATTGTTTTTGATATGTTGACATGTATTGTTCATTTATTTAATTGTTATGTTTCATTATTTAAACATAGTTTTTTTGGCTTGCTGGCTGATTCATGTTCTCTCTTTCTGAACACAAGATACTCCAGGGGTAAATCCCCCTGGTTAGAAAGCATTCCACTCACGAGCACAAGATTCCCTGGGGGTAAGACTACCTGGTTAGCGAGTAGTCCACTCTCCCAGCCTACCTCATCAGGTCATAGTGCATTCAGGACTGATCCAGCGGAATGGGGTAGGTCAGGACAACACAACACCATACTACACACATGGCGGATAGTTTAAATAATTTAGACCTTGTTTTCCTGACACATAATGTCAAGGGATTTAACTCCCCATTTAAACGTCGCAAGGCCTTTCTCTCTTATAAAGATAGTAACCCTTCCGTCATATTCATGCAGGAGTCTCATTTTGTCCACAACAACCATCCAAACTTCCTCCACAAGAATTATCCAACTGTTTTTCTAGCCAATCAAAGAACTAAAAAAGGAGGGGCAGCTATACTTCTTCACAGGAACTTCCCCTTTACATTGGAGAAAAAGTAGGTAGATCCGGCTGGTAACTTTGTAATTATCACAGGATTAGTACAGGGCAATAGGCTAACTCTGGTTTCAATTTACGCCCCAACAACAAACCCCATCAGATTGTTCTGAATTTATTGAAAAATCTGGATAAGCCGGAGCTGGGAAAAGTAATAATAGGGGGGGGACCTGAACTTGGTGTTGGACCCGGTTCGAGATAGGACAGGGAAGGGGGGCCAAGAGAGGTTCTCTAGAAAGCTGAGGAAAATCAAGCTGTTACTTCTTAAACTAAACTTGACAGATATCTGGAGGGAAACACACCCTAGGGATAAGGAATACTCATTTTTTTCCCAATTACACAACACCTATTCCAGGATAGACTACATCTTAGTAGATTCCTCCCTGATAGACCAGGTGAAGAAATCAGAGATTTTACCCTGTACATGGTCAGACCATGCTTCTGTTAAGCTTGACTTGGTATGGGACACAGGGGAGGCCTGTATTTTCATGGAGACTTAACGAGTGAATCTTAGCTAACCCAGCGGTCAAAGACCAAATTTCCCAAGATCTGGATCTCTTTTTTCAGGTTAACCTTTCCCCAGAGGTAAGGGCAAGCATTGTGTGGGCTACTCACAAGGCATACATTAGGGGATCCCTTATTAAAATTACTTCCCATCGAGAAACAAAGAAAAGTCAGGGAAATTGAACTCCTAGCAGAACTGAAAAAACTTGAAAAACTAAATCAATCCAACCCAGACAGCACAAAAAGACAGGCAATAGAAAAGGTTAGGACAGAACTAGACGCTCTCCTATCGGATCATACTAAGAAAGCCCTAAGGTGGACTCAGCAAAAGTTTTTTGACAAAGCAAATAAACCGGGCCCATTTCTAGCCAAAAAGCTCCAATCGAAAATTGTACAGAATAAAATCCATCAATTAAAGACACGGGAGGGAGAGGTCACAGCTAATCCAAGTAAAATTCAGTCCATTTTCACCAATTTTTTCAATTCCCTTTATGAAGGCTCAAAAACTCTTAACCTAAATGAGATGCAGGCATTCCTCAACTCAAGTGATCTCCCCACCATAACAGGGGAAGAGTTGGGCTCCCTTAATGCTTCAATAACACTAGACGAGGTACGCAAAACGATTCAAAAACTTAAATCTGGTAAATCCCCGGGGCCGGGTGGGTTTACCAATAGCTACTACAAAACATTTATAGAAACTCTTGGCCCGCACCTGGTCACGCTCTTTAACAACATTTTGACAGGAGAGCAAATGCAGACAGAGTTTAATGCTGCTGAGATTGTACTATTTCCCAAGGAAGGAAGAGACCCCCTAGAAATGAAAAATTATAGGCCAATTTCAATTCTTAACTGTGATATGAAAATTCTCTCCAAAATTATGTCAGATAGACTGGCTTGTATCCTGCCAAGACTGGTCCTTAATGACCAAGTAGGCTTCGTGGCTCACAGACAAGCAGGGGATAATATTAGGAAGGTCCTTAATCTCATACATACAGCCAAAACCTCCAAACAAACAGCGTGCCTTATGGCCTTTGATATAGAAAAGGCCTTTGACTCCCTGGAATGGCCATATCTATTTGCGACTCTAGGTAAATTTGGTATCAGTGGTCAATTTATTAATTTGTTGAAATCTTTCTATAACTCCCCTTCGGCCAAACTGAAGCTCCCGGGTCCTGCGATACCGAGTATAAGAATTGGGAGGGGCACTAGACAAGGATACCCGCTATCGCCTCTGCTCTTCGCATTGGCCATGGAGCCTCTGGCCCAGGTGATCAGGGCCAATTCGGGGATTACCGGCATAGAGGTAGGACACCATCATTTTAAAATATGCCTGTTTGCAGATGATCTGCTTTGTGTGGTGTCCAACCCAACTCACTCGGTTCCGGAGCTCATTAAAACTTTAGAAAAATGTGGTCAGCTTTCAGGCTTAAAATTAAATTTAGAGAAGACAGAGACACTAGCTATTGATTTGCCTGCTGCAGAGAAAAATAGGCTACAGGAACGATACAAATTCAATTGGGACATTAATTAATTATATAAACTACCTTGGTATTAGGTTAACTGCAAATTTAAATAACCTATATAATGCTAACTATTCAATTTTACTAAAAACCTTAATTACAGACTTGGGTAGATGGACGAAATTTCGCCTTTAATGGGTAGGGAGAATTAATAATATAAAAATGAACATTTTGCCCAGACTCCTTTACCTTTTTAGAACTCTCCCTATTCCAGTAAAAAATAAAGATATATCTAATTTTCAAAGGCAAAGTTTTAGGTTTATTTGGAATCACGGTCCATCTCGAATTGCGAAAAAAATTATGTATCTACACAAATTAGATGGAGGACTATCCTGTCCAAATATTAAACTCTATTACAAGGCCGCTCAACTATCCTTTTTGCCAATTGCCCACTCCGCGACCCACCAACCAGCGTGGATTTATATAGAAAACCAATCAATGTGGCTGTTGACCTGGGACACGATTATGTGGCTTCCTGATATGCCCCCCAAAATTAGAAACTCACCTAATCCAATGGTAAAGCACATGCTAACTTGTTGGAACTGGGCCCGTAAGCACACAAAAATCTTCCCAAAGCTATCTTATATGACCTTGCTCCTTAATCACCCACAGATGCCAATAAGCTTGAACCTGGTGGAAGAATGAAAAACTAGATAGGCTGGGAGAGTGGTTAGTTAGTGGTCAAATCCTCTCCTTCGAAAACTTAAGGGACAAACATGGCTTGCCATTGTCAGAACACTACAACTTCTGCAGATTTAAACATTTTATACACTCCTTATTAAAGAACCATACAGTGCCGGAAATGAACTGGCTGTCTAAATTCTGTCAAGTGGCCCCACTAACAAATGGTATTCTAGGGATGCTTTATAAAACGTTTAATGCCCGACCAGGAGGACTCAAGGTAAAACACATGGTTGACTGGGAAACCGATATGAATACGAACTGGAACCTAGGCAAATGGCGGGTGGTATGGTCCAACATTTACAGGGGCTCCCTTAACTACAGCATTCTTGAGACCTCCATTAAGTTGCTCCACAGGGTGTACATCACCCCAGAGAAGCTTGCAAAATGGAAAAAGTCAGAAAGCCACTTGTGTTTCAGGGGGTGCCAAGCAACAGGGACATTTACCCACATATGGTGGACATGCCTCCAGGTAGTACAAATCTGGGATGCAATTTCGAAGTTGGCCTCAGACTTGTTCCATGCCCCAGTGGACAGGACTATAGACAACATGCTGCTGGGGATTCCCAATAGCACTCTGTCACCATCCCAAAATAGGCTGCTTCAATATATAACTTTGGCCGCTAAGAGCCATATTGCCAAATCCTGGAAATCTAGCAACCTAAATTTTCTGATGGTTAAACAAAAGATTAACTATATAGCAATCAATGAAAGAATTACCCACTTATTGGCTGACTCAATGGACAAATACAGGAAAATTTGGGACCCTTGGGTAGTACATATAGGCATAGACCTAGGGAGTTAGAGATAGCGGTTGGTATTTATCTAGGACTCATACTCCAATAAGTATGGTCAAAAGAGGTTAGGAATGGGAGGGGAACAGGGAAAGACATGGGGACTAATTCACTACAATAGTTGTTTATTTGGAAGGAATAGGAAGGGGGGGGGGGGGGCAGGGTTGGCCAGCAAGCCGGTTTAGTTATAGGTTATGTTGTTATAATTAAAAAAGTAAGAGAAAAAAGTCACACATTTTTTTTTTTTATGTACCAGCAGCAAAAGGTTTGACCGAAAGCAGTCTATTCTCCATCCTGACGTCAACAACATTAATGAATCAGAGTTTTCTGTAAATAGATATAAATAAATATGACTGTAATGGGTGTCATGGACTAATGTTCTGGCCTGCGTGCCGGGGTCAAATCTGTGAAATGTTTCTTAAAAATGTGACAATAAAACTCATTGTTTAAAAAATAAATAAATACAACCAATGGGTTACAAAAACCCTGCCCAGAAGAGATTACAATCTAATTATATGGAGGAAAGACACATACAGACTAAAAGGTACATACTGTATTATAGAGGGACAAGACTACTAGTGAGAAAAATTATAACCAAGAAGCATGGGTTTAGGAACTGGGGTGGATGAGGGGGACATATCCCCCCCAGATTTCTCATTGTGTGTATGTATGCGTATAGAAGCTGTTAATTGTTCTGTGTATCATGTGAGCTGTATCCCCACCAGAATTAGTTTGGTTCGTACACTCCTGCCAAGAAGGATCTCTAGAACTGTATGGAAAAGTGAGGAGACATTACTGAGAAGAGCAAAGAAAATGAGCTGGGAGATAGCCAGAGATGAGAAGACAGGTTTAAGGAGAAATAACAGAGTTGAAACAGAAGAGTAGCATTTTAGGCTATTCTTGACTTTTTTGGAAGTCAATGAGAGATTTTAGCAGGAAGAAGGGAGGAATTTAGAAGAGAGGGCATTTAGCTGCATTATAGGACCACTACTGTTCAAGAAAAAATACTTGTTTGGCAAGTATGTACAAAAATAAAAATATTAGCAGCTTTGTAAGCCATGAACATTGAATACCTTCAGGAACATCTGACTTTTTGAAGACTCTGTGAGTACAGGAATACATTTTGTGTTTGCTACTTCACTTCCTCAGAGCTGAATAATGAGGCGTGTGTTTTGGATATCACTGTAGAGAGGGGTAGGAAGAAGGGAAATGACGGTCTTTATAAGAATAATTGTGTAGCATTAAAATTGACACCACACGCCTTCCCCATCAGGGGCCCAGAGCAGACTCCAGAAATGTAAACTCCCTCTAACACACAACTTTCACCTATGTATCATGGAATCCCCAGGGCCCAGAGAAGGCATCAAAATGTATATATGTTCTGCTTAATTATGCTTAGTTAAATGCAAAGTTTTCAGATGTTTAAATCATGAATTACCCTATTCCTTTAAGTTTATGAGTTTTCAACCTTTTGGGAGAGCACACTGTATGTTTTATTTTAAGCTCAAAAACAGGGTCCTCCTTATTTTTTTTAATTAATCAATAGCAAAGTACTGTATACAAAAACCCCATTGAATCATTGCTAATTTTCCCAAAACAGGAAAATACTTTCTGTCCCCAAATACTTTCAATTAGATTACTTTGTAGATCAATACTCCTCCTTCTCTACATATCCAAGATGTATGCCCTTTTCAAAAATATATCCAACAGCTTTTTAAAGCTATCTCTTGAATTTGCTGTCACAGCCTCCATTGGTAGAGAGTTCCATACTCTGACTGTCCTTATTGTTAGGAACCCTCTCCTTTCTTTAAATAAAAAAAAAATAATTCTGTCTTCAAACGAGGTTCTCTTGCCAGTTGAACACCTCTTGTCACAAAAAAAATCTCTTGACAAATTCTTATATTGACCCCGGATGTATTTATATAGGGTAATCATATCCCCTTTTAAGCTCATTTTTCTAGAGCATTTTTGAAGCGGTGCACAACATTGTACTCCATATTCCAAATGAAGGAGTGCAATGAATTTATATAGTGGCAGAATTATAACTGCATCTCTAATTTCTGTACCTTTCTTAATACTTGCTAATATTGTACTTGTCTTTGTAGAGCTGCTTGGCATTGAGCACTTTTATGTAGGTGGTGGATTTTAGGACTCCTAAATCCATTTCTGTCTCTGATACCACTAAATTTGCTCCATTTAGATTAAAAACTGCATGCTTATTTACCCATCGCAAATGTATAACTTTACAAATCCCTTTGGAGAGAAAGGACATGAGTTTCTAATTGAATTAACTTGCACAACTTTGTGTCATCATCCCATACGGAGATGCTACCTTCCAGTCCTAGTTCTATATCATTAGTACATACTCAGTCCAATCTGAGTTCGATTTACAACAACCCTTTGCTTCCTGTCTTTTAGCCAGTTTTCTATCCATGAGCAGATATTTATGGCAATTCCTGGATCCTTTACTTTGTGCAATAGCCTCCCATGTGGCACTGTATGAAAAGCCTTAGCAAAATCCAAAGAGACCTACCTAATTACATTTGGTTGACATGACCTATCCCTTTTTTTTTTTACTTCCCGAACCCCCTCCAACATCAACGCAGTATATATATAAAATATATATTAAATATAAAGAAATAAATACATAAATATGTGTCTATATGTATATATATATATATATATATATATATATATATATATATATATAATATATATACACATCATACATATATACACACACCTTTTTCTGTATCTCCCTCTCTCTTTCTCCCTCTTTCTGTCTCTCCCCTCTATTTGTTTCGCTCTACATATCTCTTTCTTTCCATCTCTCTCTCTCCCCTCTATTTGTCTCCCTCTCTCTTTCTCTCTTTCTCTACCCATCACCTCTCTCACTTTCTCTCTTCCTCTCTTTCTCCCATCTCTTTCTCTCCCTTTCCCTCTTTATTCCCCTCCCTCTCTCTTTCTGCTTCTTTCTTTTTTCCCTCCCTTCCTTCCTGACTCTCTCCCTCTTTCTGTCTCTCCCTTCCTCTATCTCTCCTCTCCCCCTCTTATTCCCCCATTTCCCTTACCTGTGTGCACGTGCCCCAGTTCCAGAAGCTCCTCCTACTGGTGACTCCCCCCACGGGCAGCTCCTCCTCTCCTCCACCGGAGCTCGGGGTAGGTGCAGGAGGGGGGAGCCAGGGGGAGGGGTGGGAGGGATTTTAGAGGTGGGTGGTAACTGGGGGCATTTTTGCCACCCCCAAGAAGATGCCACCTGGGGAGGTCCGCCCCTTGCGCCACACCCTAAGAGCCTCATTCAATTACAGGCCTGCAAGTTGTGGGATGTAAGCAGTAAGTCTAGGCCGCAGCCTGCGCAACTTAGGGTGCTATTCAATTGGCGAATCCTGCAAGTTAGGGGTTATCTTATCAATTATGCAAGGCCGTAACTCATGATTCGAAACAGCCAATGGAAACAGAGATCATCATTATTCAATGAAAAAGGGAGGTTGGACGATTGGACCCACATTCCAGATATAATGCAATATTGATAAAGCCATAAATATGATATCCTATTACATGCGAGTTCCATTATATGTATTAACACATTGATTGCCGGGATCGATAGAACACAGAAATTGAACATGAAATAAAGTATTTTTTTCGGCCGATTTGTGAGCTTGAGAAAGTTGTGCTATTAATTCTAAGACCTAACAGCACTTTCATTTAATAAAAGTAAAATAGTGTGTGTATATGTGCATTTACAGTGCTCCAGATTGTCATTAAGCCCTTTGTGAGTCCTCCTTGGTACCCGTAACTTGTGGTTCAACTTTTGCCATTTACGTGCTTGACGGCTTGCTTAGCAAGGGGGAATCAGTGCAATTGAATAGTGAATTGAGATTTTAGTGTTCGCAACTCTTGCGACCGTGAAAGATCAAAGACTTGGAGGGGCATTAACTTGCGATGTGAACCCTTTCAGTGAATTGGAGGCCGGAGCCCGTAACTCAATCGGAGCCTACAAAAAGACGCCAATTAAATAGCAAAATAACTTGCGGGCTACATTTCCGAAGCCCAAATCTCCCGAAAGCTCAATCGAATGAGGCTCATAGTGTTCACCGGAAGGTTTGATCATAAGGCTAAAGCTCAAATATTTGGGCCATATCATGAGAAGACAAGACTCCATAGATAAGACTCTGTTGCTGGGAATGATTGAAGGCACACAAAGTAGGGGACTGCAGAGGCGAAGATGGATGGTTGAGGTTATTGAAGCAATGATCATGAACTTGATTGTGCTCAGAGGGGCAGTGGCTGACAGATGTACCTAGTTGCTGTGGTCTATATTGAAACAGAGAGTCAGTCACAACTTAATAACTAAACAACAACCAACAAAATGGAGACAATATAATCACATTAAGGGATTTTAGCTAGTATTTATAATAATACCAGCTGATACATTGAGAGAATTTAACATCATATGAAGAACAAAAGAGTAGGAATTGTAATTTTATGAGTGAAATTGCTGTAAAGAAAAAGGCCTTACTTACATAAAAACTAAATAACAAAGCTGTTTGTACTGTATATTCTTTAGATTGCTGCATACTATGGTGCCCTGGAGCATTATGGTGGCCCTTTAAGAAAGATATTTTATTTAGTTTAGCATTGTGGTAATTAAAGTCTGTATATGCTAAATGAGCCACCTTGAAGTGTTTTTCTTGTACGCATGCCGTTTACTGGGAGGGGCAGACACCCAGGTCAAAATGACCCATTTAATGTAATATTATGAAGAGCTCTTGTTCTAAACCAGAACTAATTAAAGCTACAGTAGCATTGTTCTCATTTGTTTCTAACCATTTCACTTCCATACATCCTAGCAAAGCAGAATAAACAGAGACAAAACTCTGTGAGCAAGTCCTAACGTTTCAGATCTGAGAGTATAACTAATCACTAACACTAATTTTCTTTAAAGTATGATATACATATTGAAGACTGCATCAAAATGAGTTTCATGGGTAACAAAAAAGCCATCAATCTGATTTTAATCATAGTCACTTACTGTTTACCAATGTTAGACATAATTCAGATTAGATCAGCTTGCTTTGAATATGTTAATGAATATGTTTTATGTATGTTTCTTGTGGGAAATAAATTATGAGTTTATCCACACCAATATTGTCAAAGCCAGTGGCTCCAGTGATTTTCCAATGGTCATATGGTCACCTTTGAGATTCAGAAATGTTTTAACAGATACATTCATCAATAATCTATCTATATCTGTGACAACTGGTAGTGATCACTGAGCAAAACTTCATATTATTGGTAGTGGTTTGTTGAACGTGTTCTCTCTGTTTTGAGGACTGCAGATACGATCTAAAGGGCAAATACTGATCCTAAGACCAGCTATTCAAAACAACTTATCTTTTACTTATTAAAGAGGTTATATTTGTGGCAGAGTAGAGGTTAGTGTTTGTATGTTCTTCATGTACCAAGGCATTTATCAACTTACTCTTCATATAGTAATGTTGCTCATCATGAGCATGTGGTCCTATGATCCTATTAATTTCTATATACACTGTTTGTTTATCGCAGTAGGTACAATTTGGGACTTTTGTGTTGTACATGAATGTCCACGCACAGATTACTTGTGTTATGTCATTGACAGAAAAACATGACTCACACAGTTGAATTATTGTACTGTATGACAAAAACATGTCATCAAGGAAACTATACAGCAAAAGCATTCATTTAAAAAAAGAAAATAGAAAATCTCCACTTTGAAAAAAGAAAAGAGGTGGTGCTATTTACTGTGAGAGCTAACAATGCACACAATTTGGAGTGTATTGTGAACAGTGTGATGGGGATATATAAGAAAAATACCCATACTGGTGCTCAGTATCAATGCGATGAACCCAAAACATGATTTACTAATTTATATATTTAACGTATTTAAACAACAACCACGAAAGCCACATTTCTTTACAATATCTGAAACGGGTAATTAGGAAATGCACCACAGTGTCTTAGCACTACTCTGAATGTGTAAGTACCCTGGCGTTTGTCCCTATCAGTCAGTAAGCAATCACTAAAGCATGTGGTTTTGCCACTGACAGTCAATGAGTAGTTAAAGGCCTACTGTGGTAGTAAAAAGTACAGTATATAGAACTATTAACATTAGCACTTATAAATATTTTTACATAAAAATACTCAGTTTAGCAGATGCACTTTTGTCATTGATGCTATTTAGATAGCTAGTCATCCTGTAACCTAATGGGGGCAGGTCATCAAAGAACTGAATAGAGATGGTACCTGAATATATTCTTCCTCAAATGTCCTTTCTCACCTTCCTAGTTAGAAACAAATGCAAAAATGTCTGTCATATTAAAACAAAATTGAATATTTTAGTTAAAGAATAAATATTTGATTTATTTTACACTTTCTGAGACATTTTGCCTATTACCAATTCAAATTCTTTAGTGAAACATATATTGTAGATATCACACTCTGGTGTTCCATTAATTTCACAGTTTGAAAAGAGATGCATATTCTGCAAATATCAATATAAGTGTAAATGATATTTAATATTTTATGCACATTGTTAAAGCATTTTCATTTACATAGATAAAGCAAACTTTTGGAGTGGATAATAAGTGATGAAGTGGACATTCCTGTAAACTTCTTTGCATAAAGAGAATATTTTCCTACCTCGAAGGAGCTGCTGTTGCCAAGTTGTTTGAGGATTGAGACATAGGACCCACAGTAGCAAAGTAAAGACTTCTGCCATGCTACCTGCTGGCTCACAGAGATAGTAGTTGTTAAGATCAAATGTGATGACCTGCTACATCTTATAGGTGGAGATCCTGGCAAAGAAAAGATGTAAAAGCTGCAAGGGCAGTCTCTAGAACAGGCGTGTCTGCACAAAAGAGGGCTGTATAAGTCAATTTCCCAGCTGCCTGGGAGAGTACAACCAAGGTAAATGCCATGTGCCACTTTGTCTAAGTCCTAGAAAAAGATCTGGGAGCAGATTCCTGTTTGTACGCCCTCTGTTCCACCTCAGTAAACTGGAAGAAGGCTATGTGCCCATTTGGCTGAAAACAACCAACTAAAACAAAAAGAAAGACTAGATTTATAGTTAATAGTGGTTAAATATATTTGTTTTTCTAAAATAATGATGATTATACTAGAAAAAGTAATTGTAATACAAAAAACATAAATTTCACTGACACATTGGTGGCTGTAAGTCTAAATTTGCTGAAGACTGTCATTTTTTTTATATACAATAGCCTCAAAACACAATAGAAAGAATAGATGTTGGTAGCAAGATAAAAAATGTTTTATAGGTTGTGATTAAAGTAGGCCGACTAAGTTTATTGTTTTTGCCCTATTTATAATGTTGTTGCTGTGATTTCTTGTACAATTGATCACAGATGTTTCAAATAGGGTATAATTGAACACTACAGTTAATTACAATTACTTTATCAATTTAAAGTTATTAAAAGTGAATTTTCTTACTGTAAAAAGTGTACTGTAGTTTGAGCAAAACTTTATTTTTGTGAAACCTGTGACCAACTGGCAACATCTGCAGTATAAAAGCCATATGGAAAAAGTACTTAAATCTTCACTATGGCTGATCTTCTTGTGTCATAGCTGCTTCCATCTCCAATAGCTAGTCTGCCTTTAGTCTTATGGAGAGAGTTATATTATTAGGACTTATTCTTTATCCAGTCCTGTTGTCAAGAACACTTTTTTAGTATACTATAAATCCACTTAGATTATAATTGCAACATCATCTTGCCCCTATTGCTTCTTCTTTTGTATTGCTTAAGTTTGATTCTACCAGATACTTGGTTGTTTAGGTTTAAACCAAAAAATAAAAAAATAAAATAGAGGGGCTCAATCAGAGAACGAACTAACCTTAATACGTTAGTTCTGTGGACATGATAACCCACTCTGAGAGCAACCTCTGTGAGCTTACTTGCGCCCATCACAGGGAGAAATATCCTGTAGTATATCAGTCTGGTCCCACTCACTAGAGTGGTCCAGCCCTGAAATACCAGGCAATTCTACCCTGAATAGGAGAAACAGCAAACCCCAGACGTACGCTTCAATCTTCTTTGGGCCTCGTCAGTTAGGTGTAGCTATAACTCCTGTTCAGAATTGCCTGGTATTTTGGGGCTGGACCACTCTAGTGATTGGGACCAGACTGATATACTACAGGATATTTCTCCCTGTGAAGGGCACAAGTGAGCTAAAACAGGTTGCTCTCAGAGTGGGTCATCATGTCCACAGAACTAACCTATTAAGATTAGTTTGTTCTCTGATTGAGCACCTCGATTCTGTTTTTTTTGTTTATTCAAATGACCCTTAGGGATTAGTCTCCCTAAGGGTGATAGGGGAATCAAGACACAGACCCCTTGCTCACTGTGCCTTAGGAAGTTATCAGCTACACTTTACCGACGAGGCCCAAAGAAGGCCGAAACGTACGTCTGGGGTTTGCTGTTTCTCCTGTCCAGGGTAATATTGCCTGGTATTTCAGGGCTGGACCACTCTAGTGAGTGGGAATAAACTGATATACTACAGGATATTTCTCCCTGTGAAGGGCACAAGTGAGTTAAAAGAGGTTGCTCTCATGTGGGTTATCATGTCCACAGAACTAACCTATGAAGGTTAGTTCGTTCTCTGATTGAGCACCTCTATTCTGTTATTTTGTTTATTCAAATGACCCTTAGGGATTAGTCTTGCTAATGGTGATAGGGGAATCCAGATGTGGACACCCTGCTCACTGTGCCTTAGGGAGTTATCAGCTACATCTCACTGACAAGGCCCAAAGAAGGACGAAACGTACATCTGGGGTTTGCTGTTTCTCCTGTTCAGGCTAGAATTGCCTGGTATTTTGGGGCTGGACCACTCTAGTGAGTGGGACCAGACTGAGATACTCCAGGATATTTCTTCCTGTGAAGGCCACAAGTGAGCTAAAAGAGGTTGTTCTCAGAGTGGGTTATCATGTCCACAGAACTAACGTATTAAGGTTAGTTCATTCTCTGATTGAGCACCTCTAGTCTGTTTTTTGTTGTTTAGGATAAGATTGATAGTGTTAAAAAATGTTTAGTTACAAGGCTATCTTTGTTATTGTAAACTAGTTATTTGCCCATCATAAATGATGGTATATTTCATGTCTCCCCCCCCCTCCCCTGTGTCTCGTCCCCCTCCCATCTTTCCCCTGTGTCTCTTCTCCCCATCTCCTCCCTTGAGTCTCTTTCACTCTCCATCCCATGTGTCTCTTTCCCCCTCCCTCCCCTGTGTCTCCCTCCCCTCCTCCCTCCCTTCCTCACTCCCCTGTGTCTCTTTCCCCTCCTCCCTCGACTGTGTCTCTTTCTCCTGCTCCCTCCATCCGCTGTGCCTCCCCCCCCCCAGCATGCAATGTGCAACGCATTGACACACAGTGCGTTTGCATTGCTGAATATAGTTTCCATAGTGCACATGCGCTAGCCAGAGTTACGCACTATGGCCCTCATTCAATTGCGATTTGGCCAATTGAATAGGGCTCTAAATAAGCACATAGCATATTTTTTATAAGAAGTTTTTAGTTAGTGAAAACGTTGCTTTTGGATAGATGCTTACTAACTAAAAACTTCTTTAAAAAAAATATGTTATGTGCTTATTTAGACCCCTATTTAATTGGCCAAATTGCAATTGAATGAGGGCCTATGGTAACTATATTAGTGATGATGTCAAACTTATGTTCAGTTGACGTATGGGTAGTTCTTTAATTATTTTCCCGAAAAAACACAAGTAGTTATCGGAGCATGACAGTCCTTATATCGGTTACTTATTACTACAATTAAAAATATTTAGTGGGACACGGTACACAATCATATTTTTAGAGCAATTAATAGGGCATTGTCACAACCCGCTCTTCATTTGGCTTGAAAAGGTCAAGGAGACCCATTCTACCTACATTTTGTATAGTTTCTGTATCCCAACACGCAGGATAACTTAACCGGTTGCTAGGACCATTTGCCGATTCTAAGGACAAGTTGCGATTTCTAGGCCAAGCTGCATATCCTTAGGACGAGTTGCAGAAATAAATGTTAAAGTAAGCAAATAATAATAATGACCGTTCCCCCTAAATGAAACACACCATACATATATAAACATAATCATTTTAACGGTTGGTTCACCCTTGTTCCTCTTGGATTCCTTGAATGTGCAGTTCCACAAACTCATCTGTTAGGAAGAGTTTGGGGTTCAGCAGGGAGTAGATATGAGACAGGGCTTCCCGGCAGCTCCTGTTCAGGCACACGTACATGGCCTCCTTTGCCTGAGGTTTAGCAGTTTTCTGAATGCTTGACCTGACAAAGACGTTCAGGCCCTTCTACTTGGAGAGAGCTTCTCGTATTTCTGAGCAGAAATGCCAAAAGAGGAAATGTCTAATCTTGCGGTGGATCAGAGCCCTCTCCAGCAAGAATTAGTCTTATTCACAGCTTAGATAAAATTCATACTTATCTAGGAATAAGTAGCCAGTAACGAGCTGTTGAACTACAGAGTAGCAGATACTAGGAAGTAATAACAACTGAAATTGTGTTATGAATGAGTAAATGGTGTAGCGTTCAGCAAGAAGGCTGAATGTTAGGTAAATGTAAACAGCAACCACTATAAGATAAAGTTACAACTAAGAAAGTATCAAGTGATAAAACTGGGGTAAATGTAGCGTTCAAGATGAAACTGAATGCAAGGTTAAATAACTATTATATTAATTGCCAGACTTTAAACTCAAAGGCCACTTATATTCCCAAAGCATTTGGTAATATTGCAATTTCGATCTCTTGATATCTCAAAAATACAGCTGTAAACACTAACAGCCATATTAATTTACGATTCAGCCGATTGAATAGGGCTCTATATAAGCACAGAGCATATTTTTTTCATCAGAAGTTTTTAGTTAGTGAACGTCTATCCAAAAACAAGATATTCACTAACTAAAAACTTTTGTAAAAAAAAAAAAAATGCTCTTCGCTTATATATAGCCCTATTAAATTGGCCGAATCACAATTTAATAAGGCTGCAAAGTAGGAATTGCTGAACTGTGACCTAGAATAGCAAGTAACAGCAACTAAGTGCAAATAATAAATCGGTAAATGTAGCGTTTAGCAAAAGGCTAAACATGAGGTAAACATATTGCAGTGAACTATTACAAGTTAAGACTGAAACTACAAAGTGATAAGAATGGGTTATGTGTAGTGTTCAGAGTGAGACTGAACGTAAGGTTATCTGTATGACATATATAGATAAAAAATAACAACTGTTACATAAATTACACTGGTAAAGTTCTCAGTAATAATTCAATATGAGATAAAACTCTGCATAATAGTTCGTCCAGTGGAGTCACAAACAAACGATTAAACAAAAGATTAAAATTTATGATAAAGTTACAATGATAAAGGAAACATTATTGCAATATGAAATGATGATTAAAGTATAGACCATATATTATTGAGTATTTATTCACAGGAAGAAGTAATTACAAAAAACACAAAAAAAATATGCAATAAACAAAAAGAATGGGTTTAGAATGAAAACCTTTATTATTAATAATCAATAACATTTATTAATGAGAATAAATATTTCTCTTTAAAGTAACTGACAGAATAGGCAAAGTAACAGAACGTTACCTTTGTGGAATATTATAAAATAAACAGAAGTTCTCATACCAGTATACTTAGGCCCCTATTCAATTGAGCAATTGTAAGTTACTGAAACCTGTAATGTAGACCATAAACAAATTTGCAATTCAATTGAATTAGCTCTGTAAATCAGTGCAGTGCTTTCTTTCCTGTGGGCTGTAATCAGGGTCCAGGTGACAATGGGTGTGGTTTGGCCTGTGTAAAGGTTTATCTGTGTGCATTTTGTTGTGTTCTGTTGAATCAGTTCTGTAGGGCAGGGCAGTGTTTTCTGTCCTGTGCGCATTTATCATTTTACAGGTGAGTAGTCAGGGTCTATTTTAACAAGGAAAGAGCGAGCTTGGGAGCTTATTATTATTATTATTATTATCGTTTATTTGTAACGCGCCAACATATTCCGTAGCGCTATACATAAGTTAAGTTACAGGCAATGACAAGTTAAAGATTCATACATTGCAAAGAGTGTATGGCCCTGTCTTTGAGCTTGGAATCCAGTGTCCATAGCGCTTTCCCTAAAGCACTGCGCAGGATTGAAACTCGCAGACTTACAATCTAAAGGTTAAAGTTTGTATCTGGTACAGTAGGGAGAGAGTAGTGCTGAGCAGTGCTGAGCATGTTAGGGAGGAAGGTTATAGGCTTCTTTAAAGATGTGCGTTTTTATTGATGTTTTGAAAGATTTAAGGCAGGAGGATAGTCTGGTGAAGCGAAGCAAGGAGTTCCAGAGAATAGGGGCAGCGCGAGAAAAGTCCTGGAGGCGGGAGTGAGAGGAGGTGACAAGAGTGGTAGAAAGAAGAAGGTCGTTAGCAGAACGAAGAGGGCGTGTGGGGGAGTATTTGGAGATGAGAGCAGAGATGTATGGGGGTGCGCTGTTGTTGAGGGCTTTATAAGTTAGGGTCAAGATTTGCTTGCAATCAATTCTAGTGTAAGTGTAGTTAGTGTGTAGGTAATTGAATAAAAGGAGGAAATTCAAAGGAAAGGGGTATTATAAGAAAAAAAAAGAAAGCAAACATATATATATATATATATATATATATATATATATATATATATATATATATATATATATATATATATTGGTTCTGTTTTGTTTGGGTTAAGGTGTAGAAAGGCAATCTTTATACAAATACATTGATATGTTTTCTCACTGTATATTTGTAACTGATAATCATGAGTCAGTCCAGTGGCAACCTCACTCAGTGTACATCCTGCCACATGTATGCACTGCTGGAACAGATGATCCAGGGTCCATACCTCTGTAACAGGTGTGAGCATGTTGCCTCTCTGAAAGCTCAAATTGTCGATCTGGAGAGGAGAATTGCAGCACTTAGTGATATTGGTCCACTGGAAAGGGAGTTGGTGCTCACGGAGCACAATTTAGCTGGGCCTAGCATGGAGGGAGGAGCTGGGGCTAGTGAGGATGTCCGTGAGGTAGCTGGGATACAGTTAGAAGGGGAATCAGGGGGAACAGGAAGAGGCAGACCAGTTCTGAGTTGGCAAACACCAACAGTTTTGCCAGATTGAGTGAAACTGTTGGGGATATCAATTCAGGAATGGCAATGCCAGATAGAGCTGTTCCCTCTAACAGGCCGGAAGAACAGTTCTACTGGAGGAGTGGGAGAGCAGCATAGGCAGAGAAACAGACATGTTTTGGTGATAGGGGAAGGTAGACAGGGTGATTTGTCACCCAGATCCCAGCAATCGAACAGTTTGCTCCAAGGTAGTATTTTCTGAGATACTACTAGTGCCACGTGCTAGCCCAGGGAAACAGAAGGAGCTTAGGGAGGTTAATGCATGGCTAAAAAAAGTGGTGCAGTGCAGAGGGTTTGGGGTTTTTAGAGCACTGGGCTGACTTCTCACTTGGGTACAACCTCTATAGCAGGGATGGATTGCACCTTAATGATGAGGGAGCTTTTGTGCTAGGGGATAGTATAGTAGAATGGCTGGGGGAGTTTTAAAACTTGTAGGTGGGGGGGAGGGACTATATAGAAGTATTGGGGTAAAAAGGATAGAGAGGGAAAGGGATGAATTAGTTACCCATGGGGGAGGAGAATGTGGAGGGTTACAATAGACAGTAGGGAGGTATTAATAGGGGCCTCAAATACAGTGGCAAGCACTTCACAACGGCAGAGCCATAGCAACATAAAGTGTATGCTTGCTAATGCAAGAAGTTTGCCTGGGAAAATGGGCGAGCTAGAAATATTAGCAGTACAAGAAAAACTGTTAATCTGGATGGTTATAACCTATTTAGGAAAGATAGGGGAAATGGTAAAAGAGGAGGAGGGATCTGTCTGTATGTTAAGTCTGAATTTAAGCCTATAGTCAGAGAAGATATTTATGCTGGAACTAACGGCAACATTGAATCTTTGTGGGTTGAGCTAAATAGTAAAGGAGCTAATTCTAAACACATATTGGTGGGAGTATGCTATAAACCCCCAAATATATTTGAAAGTGAGGAAATACAATTATTGTTACAGATTGCAAATGCAGCTAAGCACGGGCAAGTTCTAATAATGTGAAACTTTAATTACCGTGAAATAAACTGGATAAATGAGACCAGCAGCTCAGCTAAGGGGAGTACACTCAGGGATCATTATCTGGCCCAGGTAATACAATAACCTACTAGAAATGGGGCCATCTTGGATTTAGTCATCACAAGTAATATTGATATAATATCAAATGTTAAAATAGGGGAACCCTTGGGGAACAGTGATCACAACACAGTCTCATTTGAGATTGAATACAAAAAACAGAGTTGTAAGGGGCCAACACAAACTCTACATTTTAAAAGGGCTAACTTTAATGGGCTAAGGGCAGCAATACAACATATAGACTGGGATAAAGAACTTACAGGGAAAAATACTGAAAATAAATGGACAACATTCAAATCCTTACTAAATAAATATACTCATCGGCATGTACCATGTGGAAATAAAATTAATAGGAGTAAATCACATCCCATGTGGCTTAACAATGACTTAAAGATCATGATGAGGAAAAATAAACATGCATTTAAACTATACAAGAAGGAGGGAACAGAGGCAGCTTTATGTGACTATAAGGAAATCAACAAGGCTTGCAAAAGGGCTTTTAGACTGGCTAAAATAGAAAATGAGAAGTCAGTTGCAAAGGAAAGAAAGACTAACCCTAAAATATTTTTTAAGTATATTATTGGGAAGAAGGCGAGGAAGGAAGCTATAGGAACATTACTAGGTGACACAGGCCATCTGATAATTAGTGACCAGGAAAAGGCAGATGAGCTAAATAGGTTCTTTTCGTTGGTATACACAAGGGAGGTACCGGTGTTTGGGGCACCACAACATAATGAGGTTACACTACCATCACTAAATAATTGGTTAACGCAGGAAGAAAGCTAAAAGAGATTGGAGAACATAAATGTTAATAAAGCCCCAGTTCCTGATGGAATACATCCACGGGTACTGAGGGAGCTGGGTTCTGTAATAGCCAAACCATTATATCTAATCTTTCAAGACTCACTCACTACAAGGTCTCTACCAGATGACTGGAGAAAAGCAGAGGTGACAGCTATATTTAAGCAAGAGCAAATCCAGGGAATTATACACCAGTGAGCCTTACATCTGTAGTTGGGAAGCTTTTAGAGGGGTTAATAAGGGACAGAATACAAGAATATGTCTATTTGAACAAGATCATAGGTAGTAGTCAACACAGATTTATGAAGGATAGGTCATGTCAGTCCAATCTAATTAGTTTCTATGAGGAGGTTAGTAGGAACTTGGATCAGGGCAACTCAGTGATGTAGTCATTTTGGATTTTGCAAAGGCTTTTGATACAGTGCCTCATGGGAGACTTTTGAGCAAACTAAGGGATACAGGAATTGCAGTAAATATCTGCTCATGGATCGAGAGCTGGCTAAAAGACAGGACGCAAAGGGTTGTTGTAAATGAAACATATTCCGATTGGACTAATGTGGTAAGTGGGGTTCCTCAAAGTTCAGTATTAGGTCTTCTCCTTTTTAACATATTTATTAATGACGTAGAAGTAGGACAAGGTACTACGTAATAAGTTGTGCAAGGTAATTAAATTGGATAATGATGTACTTTCCCTACAAAGGGATTTGCATAAATTAGAGAAATAGGGGGCTAAATGGCAGATGAGATTTAATACAAATAAATGTAAGGTTATGCATTTGGGAAGGAAAAAATAGCCATGCAATTTATAATCTTAATGGAGCAAATCTAGGGGTATCAGATATTGAAAGGGATTTGGGAGTACTAGTGGACAACCACCTAGGTAACAGGGCTCAATGCCAAGCAGCAGCTGCAAAGGCAAGTAAAATATTAGCATGTATTAAGAAGGGTATAGAAGCAAGGGGAGCAAATATAATTCTACCACTATACAAATCCCTAGTACACCCTCATTTGGAATATGGAGTACAATTTTGGGCACCACTTCATAAAAAGGACATTTTAGAGCTGGAAAAAGCACAGGAAGGGCAACAAAACTAATAAGGGGAATGGAGGGGCCAAGTTATGAAGAAAGACTAACCAAATTAAACTTCTTTTGGCAAGAAAAAAGGCATCTACGAGGGGATATAAATACCTTATTTAAATACATCCAGGGTCAATATAAGGCTTTGTCAAGTGAACTTTTTGTAGCAAGAGATTTTCAACTGACAAGAGGACATCCTTTGAGGTTAGAGGAAAAAAGCTTTCACCATAAACAAAGAAAAGAGTTCTTCACACTTTGGGTGGTTAAACTGTGGAATTCTCTACCAAAGTAGGTGGTGACAGCGAATTTGATAGATAACCTCAAAAAGGGGGCAGGGCTCTCCATGGTACCTCGTTTGAGGTCGCTGCGGACGTGGATGGTAAGAAAGGTAGTAACCAAATTCTGTAAAGCGTCATTTTGAAAGGCACACGTTAATTTGTGTTAAGTTATGTTCTATTTTTGTTAGTTAAAGTTGTTTTAATTTCTAAAACAAGTAACCATAGCAGGATATCTAGCACATGCGGGACATATTTAGAGCATTTAATCACAGGTAATTTACCTAACCTGTTATTGGTTGCATACATAGACTATCTTAATAATAGAAAAAGGAAAATGGCGGAGGGTGACACATGGAAATGACATATGTATTTTATCTTGGGCTAGCACAAATGTATACGATGAAAACCATTGAACGTGGGGGACCTGCGTGTCACTCCTTGTTTTCAAATGTGCTTGTCTTGTGAATGTGTCTATAAAAACTTTATGGAAAAAAAAGGGGTTAGATATATTTTTGAAAAAAGAGGGCATTCAAGGTAATCCTAGATAACTAGCGAAGGAATATTGATCCAGGTAGAAATTTGATCGCCAGTTTCTGGGGTCAGGAAGGAATTTAGCTTTTTTTCCTCTTATAAGACAATTGGCAAAATTTCAATGGGGTTGTTTTTTTCTGTTTTCCTTCCTCTGGATCAATTAACAATTAATAACAAATAGTCCACATATTAAAAAGATCAAGAGAGATCTAAAAAGGTTGACTTCAATGAACTAACTCTTTATTCATCCTCAAATACTATACTATTAATAATTAATTAACAACTAATTAATTAATAACTAATCTGCATATTGCAGACCAGAGGAGATCTTAAAAGGTTGAACTTGATGGACTGAAAGTTTTTTTTCAACCTCAATTACTATGTAACTATATAACTGTAATTGGAGTCTTTTAGCTACCCGCAAACGATTTGCATTTTACAGGCTGAAAATCCATGTGGTTTTCAAAATTGTAAGCCTTTTATCTTTCAATCCCGTAAATGTTACTATTTCAAATCGCTATTCAATTGCTATTATTCCTCAAGCCCGCTAATATGTTCACACCCGTAAATGGCAAATATAGAAGAAAATCCTACAAGTACCATATAGGACTCGCAAGGGGTTAAACACCTGATTTTCGCACTGTAAATGCAAATAAAAAATCAATAACGCACTTTAAAAGACGGGGAAAGTGATTAAAGACATTAGAATTAATTGCACAACAGTCTCAAGCTTGCAATACTGCAAACAAAACATTTTGTTTTTAGCATTTCATTTCCGTTTTATATCAATATCTGGAATCAATGAGTTAATAGATATCAGACCACCCACATGGACTAGAACAGTATCGTCATTCATTTTTATTATTTTGTACATTGCCGGATTGTTAGTCTGACCGCATATCTGACTTCTAAATGCTAATTGATTGACCTTTAACCTCCATATTTTACTGACGTCATGATGACAGTCTCATTTACTTTGGGTGTTAATAAATCGGTAGTTACGGCCTTGCCTAATTGATCATGATCATGCTTTGAAATGCTACTTACGAGTGCATGGTTTATGGTTTAGGCTTTCGGTCAGGTAGCTAAGGGTTTAATCAATTGAATCGCTGTGTAATTGTTGAAGATTTCAATCCCGCAGACTTACAGCCAGTATAAAGTAAACTGCACGATTGCAATTGAATAGGGGCCTTAGTGTTTGGTCACTGAAGTTAAGCTTTCCTAAATAAGCATTCATAGTCTATGTGTTGAAATTATTAGCTGCTACTCATAAGAAATAAGATACATGCAGGATGAAAATACAAGATAAATTGGTGGTACACAATAGTATTAGTTTTAATTTAAATTTTCATATTGGTTTTTAAAAGTACATGGACTAGTTGTAGGAGGTACTGACACCGCTCATTGTAAAGGACCCCACTTAAAAATCAGGGAAAATAAATATCCACGGTGGTGAGGATAGGAAGCTCTAGTCAGGTCTGCAAGAGATACACCATCTGTGCAATGTCCTCATGCCTGTTTCACTTAGTGGTGATGAGCAGTTTGGGCAGCTCCTCTAGATAGTGTTTCTTGATCTCATGGCACAGTTTCCATACCAGGTCTTCCTTGTGCCCGTACACCTCCACTTGTCCTTTCCTCTCTATGATCTACTGGAGTTTTAGCTGCTCTTTGATAGACTGCATGGTCAGACATGGAGAAGAAGCAGATGCTCATGGTGGCCGCACTGTCTGTGTTGGGGTTTGTGGAGATCTTTTTCTTCAGTTAGGCTTGATAAGGCTGTTATGGCCAAAACTACCTAGCAGATCTTTCAGGTTATTTTTGGTTCCTTAACCACGACAGCCCATGTCTCTAAAATCTCCTTGCATTAATACAGAATTTACAAATATGTATACTGGATCAGCATACAGGATACTTCATCTGGACAATTGGTGCTGGAACTGCTTTTATTTTTTTTTAAATTTGTAACAGGTTCAATGGGTGAATATTTATTTTTAAACTGATAACATTCTGTAACAGTTTGTGTGTCTTTTGGATTTTGTATCAAAAATGCTAACACAATCATAGAGAATGCTTTATCTGCAAGGCATCATAACATGAACTTCACTGATTGTATAGGACCAGAGCAGCTATTATCTTCTCTAAGGATTTTGATACATATATTTATCTTATTCCATATGTAAATTAATCCAGTCAGACAGTGATAGCTGTTACCTCTCACTATTCTCAGTCAGGAACATAAACTGACTTTAATAAGAAAAACTGACTTTACATAACAGATACAAATTATATAACTGAATCCCAACTGTCAGTTAACCCCTCATGATCTGGCCATAACTGAAAATGTAGCCTAACATACATTAATCAACATAATATAACATAACAAAATATTTAATAACTATAAAAAAACTACTGAGCCCATTCCATATGCAGGTGGGTCAAACAAGGTACAATTTCCCCATCCCACAACCAAATATGCCCTGGAGAGTAATGGTCTGTTTTAAAAATCAGGGGAATCATGACACCCTTACACTAGATTGTGACAATGGTTTTCAATAAGTCTATATTTTCATCTGGAAAGGATGAACACATGCTCAGGGAGTACTCTCCAGATTTTAGCATCAATCAAACCATCATGTTCACCCAAGCAATGGGGTAATCTGCTTTCTTGGATTTTTTCTTGGTGGATCTAGCTTTTTACACTTGTCTAAAGCTTAGAGTGCTAAGCTGAGCAGAGCCATCAGAGAAAGGTTGCATATGTTGACGTTGAGCTCAAGAGTTTTGTGCCAATGAGGGTCAACATTGCATTGACTTTGCTGCTCGCCATGGTCTTGCAGAGAAGCTCATTCCCGTGGTACAGGCCACACTGGACCATTAGCTTCAGTCCTTCATCTGCAGTCACGTTGCTTCCCTGGAGGAGGTATATATATATAGGCTGCTCCACCTTCCAGAGGGACACAAGATTCTTGGATGGTAAAAGTGGGGGCTTGGGTGCAGTTTGGGGCTAGGTATTGTGCAATTTTCCTGCTCCTCAGTTAGCGTTGAGGATAAAGTGACCAGAGTGAGGTGGGGATTGGCGTTCCAACATTCACTTATATATTTTAACAGTGATAGTGGATGTATATATATTCCAACATCCCATTAACCTACAGGGTATACTCCTCCAGCCGCACTCTGCATTTTTAACCAGATACGTCAGATTTTTTCATAAGTGCTAATCATACAATTGAAATTGCAAAGTTGACAGGTGAGACCTACAGAGTGAAGCTCTCCTCGCTTCTCTCGATCTTGACGTGGGTCATGAGACTCTTGTTTGTGGAGTGTTTGAGCTGGAGAGGGAAGTTGGATTCCATCCATCTCTGTCACTCTAATTGTTGACGCCACATCATAGTGTCTTCACATACTTGGAGGATTTTGGTTCGGAAATTGTCCACCTACTCGGGCCACCAGTTTCAGGACAGGTCGGAAGGGCTGGATATTGCGAAGCCGCCCCTGCTCATCCTCCAGCTCTTGCTGTATGGTCACCTGGTTGATGCAGGTGAAGGCTTAGAATGACCAATGGCTGAGCATGTGGAATAGAGGCTCCCGCAGCTTTTTGATTTTGCCACACTTGGCATTCCATGGCATAGTAAGGCTTAGATAGATGCTTTGGGTAGCAAGAAATCCATCAAAATGCTCTACTTCTCCTGTTTTTGCCCAAAAAGTCAACTGGTCAGTAATCCACTAGCTACCACCACATTGGTCATGCCTCCTCCCTGGCCTCTGTGCTGTGCTCCCATCCTCTTCTGTGCCCTGGTGTGCCTTTCATATACCCGGTCCCCTGGCTGTGCGTCGAGTGGTGCAGTGGGATGTTGCCAGTCTGCTCCCAGTGCAGGTAGGACTCCTTTACTATTTTTACATGCGAACATCAAATATTCAGTTGCCCTAATTCAATCAAAGTTTTACACTTTAGTTGCCCCATGTGGACTAGGACTTCTATCCAGGTCCTAGCACCTGCCTGCCTTCTTCCCCAAATAGGTTCCGAAGAGTCTACAGTCTCAGCTATCAGCTACCTCTGTTCTGGATCTGGTTAAAGCAGGGGTGGATTAGGTACTGTGAGTCCTGGAGCCAGAGTGTCCAACCCTGGGGTAGATAGCTTTAGGGTCTTGGGGAGGGGATGAACCACTGGTCAGGAACCTAATGGAGGGTGGTAGACTGGCTAGCCAGTCCAGAATGCCCTGTAATCCTTAGGGCTCAGGGCTCTTAGGGGAACTGTCAATTAAAGATACTTGCTCTCTAGCTGATCTCCTCGTGGTGAAAAGGTTTCTGCTGGGTCCAGGGCATACAACCAAGGCTTGGAGAAAAACAGCATGCACCATAACAAGTCACGAAGTGACATAGTCTTTTCAAAAAGGTTTTATGGTTAGCCACAAGGCTAGTGCTCATCAAAGTCTGGTTGTCAGATCCAAAGGTCCATGAGTCCTGGAGGATCATGACAGCATGCTTTAAAAATGATCAAACTTGTGTTTTGCGTTAAAAACTTAATTGAAACTAACAGGAAGTATACATAGCATGTATACACCTGTAGATTTAACTAGCAGACATGTATGACTCTAAACTATATTACTGACTAGCAAATTGCCCGGCAAAAAATGACGGCAATAAAATTGTAAGGCAGTTAATGCTGTTTGCCACACAAAGTAAGTGTTGGTTGTCTGAGTACCTTCGGCGCTTTTTGCGAACCTCTCGGTTGGTGTATTTTTGGTTATCAGAGCCCCTTCGGCGCTCATTGCAAGGTCCACGCTGATCGCCTTTTGGCTCTCATTGCTAGCTTCTCCCCTGGTGTACTTTTAGCACTCATCGTGAGCAGCGCGCTGAACGCCTTCGGCGTTTATTAGGATCCTGTCATCTGGTCCTTTTTTTTTTTTTTTTCTCTATATGTATTTTGTATTGATAATGAATGAATAATAAAATCATAAATTAATATACCGTATATACTCGATTATAAGCCGACCCGAGTATAAGCCGAGGACCCTATTATACCACAAAATACTGGGTAAAATGAGTGACTCGAGTATAAGCCGAGGGTGGGAAATGTGCTGCCCCCTGTGTCCCTCTTGTGCCCTCTGTATTACCCTCTCTCTCCCGTGTCTCTTCCCCCTCTCCCTTCCCTGTGTCTCTTCCCCCCCCTCTCCGTTCCCTGTGTCTCTTCCCCCCCTCTCCGTTCCCTGTGTCTCTTCCCCCCTCCTCATTCTCAACATCCCTCCTCAACCCCACTCCACATCCTCAACCTCCCTCCTCATCCTCAACCTCCCTCCTCAACCCCCTCATCCTCAACCCCCCTCCTCAACCACCTCCTCAACCCCCTTCCTCAACCCCCCATCCTCATCCTCAACCCCACCATCCTCAACCCCCTCCTCATCCTCAACCTCCCTCCTCATCCTCAACCTAACTCCTCATCCTCAACCCCCTCCTCAACCTCCCTTCTCAAAATCACCCCCCCATCCTCAACCTCCCTCCTCAACCTCAACCCCTCTCCTCAACCTCCCTCCTCAACCTCAACCCCCTCCTCATCCTCCCTCCTCAACCTCCCTCATCATCCTCCCTCCTCATCCTCAACCCCCCTCCTCATTCTAAACCCCCCCATCCTACCCCTCTAAATACCCCCCCCCTTTCCCCTCACTTACCTGCATCTGACGCTTCTGCTCCTGCCCTGTGCTCCTTCGAGCTTCTTGACATGGAGCGCATGTGACGTCACGTCATTAGCATATACCAGGTGCGGGCACCCGGTATATGGTAATGACGTGGCGCGCATGTGACATCAAGTCATTAGCATATACCGGGTGCGGGCACGCGGTATATGCTTATGACGTGGTGTGCATGGGACATCACGTCATTAGCATATACCAGGTGAGGGCACCCGGTATATGCTAATGATTTGATGTCACATGCGCGCCACGTCAAGACGCCAGAAGGAGCACAGGGCAGGAGCAGAAGCGTCAGATGCAGGTAAGTGAGGGGTAGGATGAGGGGGGTTTAGAATGAGGGGGGTATTTAGAGGGGTAGGATGAGGGGGGGTTTAGAATGAGGAGGGGGGTTGAGGATGAGGAAGGGTTGAGGATTAAGGGGGTTAGAGAGACACAGGGGTTTAGAGAGACAGGGGGGGTAGAGAGACGGGGGGGGGGGGGGTAGAGAGACACGGGGGGAGAGTGACTCGAGTATAAGCCAAGGGGGCCCTTTTTAGCCTTAAAAAAAGGGCTTAAAAATCGGCTTATACTCAAGTATATACGGCACTTTACCTATTTGTATTTAATACATGCAGCAAGCAATATCCTGAATAGCTAACAATATTTTTTGATGTTCCTGCAGCATATAATGTACATTTGCACTCTTGCTGAGCTGAGGTGTAAGTGTCAGCAATGTGTGAAGTGTGTAGTGTAAATAAGCTGCGTGCGCGAGGGCAAACTGTTTGTTTAACTGTGTAATTCTGCATTTTGTATTGGTAATGTTATTAGTTGCAAGTTAGTATTGTGATGGTGGCGATTGTGTATGTTTTATGCGGGTGTGGATCATTTTGCGTCCTCCCTAATAGTGTATTTTTTGCTTGTGTATTGGTCATGTAGCCTGTGTAGGATAAGTAGGTTGTGTGCGCGAGCGCAAAGTGTTTCTTTAGGTGTGTAATTCTGCATTTTGGATTGGTAATGTTATTAGTTGCAAGTTAGTGTTGTTAAATGGGGGCGATTGTCTATGTGTTAGGTGGTTGTGGAGCATTTAGCGTCCTCTCTAATAGTGTATTTTGTACCCTGTACGGTCTTGTGTAAAAGTCTTATGTGTCTGGCGGGTTTTTGCGTGTTTATCGTTCGTGTAGCCTTGTTTTGATTTTTTTGTCGCTTAGGTCGATTGTGGTTCAATTGTTGTGCAACCTGACTCCCAGACGTCATGGGTGTCCCCTAATGCTGTAAATGATGGTTTTGTTTTGTATTTTTGTTAAATTTGGTGGTGTTATTTTTGTTTTTGTATGTGTACGGTTCGGCTGTTATATTGTTTGGACCTCGTATTTGTATTTTTGTATGTGTGCCATTTGGACGTTCCTTTTTGCACCTTGTATTTGTATTTTTTTCTAAGTGCCGCGGGTCATATTTTTTTCGCCTTCGCTGCTCACTGCCTAAGTCGTGCGGGGTCATAGGGATGAGCGCCTATGGCGCTCATCTCCATCAGCGCAAGGAGAGCCTTTGGCGCTCCTTGCCTGCAACTGCGGCCCTCTCTTCGCGAGCCTGCAAGCGTTAGCAACAACCCGTATTGCTGACAACTTTATATGTGATTAGTGGCTGACAGAGACAAGAACAAAAAGATCATTTACATGTTTGAATCAGTTGTCTCTGACTTGAGAGTTTCATTTGAAAAAAGAAAATATTCAAAGGCACATTAACAAATACCCTCTCATCATATGCAATAAAGAAAAAATACTTTCAAGGTCTCTTTAATCTTGTAACTGCATGTATGGACTGAGTTGTTTATTTATTTTCTTATTAATAAGCAGTTTGCAATAGAACATTGCCCACACTGATACATTTGTTGTTGTTGTTGTTTAGATGTTCATTCGCGTTCGACTCTCCGTGAATCTATGGAACGCAGCACACCAGGTGCATCTCTCAGTCACTGCCCCTCTGAGCTTCATCAAGTTCATGTTCATTGCTTCAGTGACCTCATCTATCCATCTTCGCCTCTGTCGTCCCCTTCTTCTTGTGCCTTTAATCTTTCCCAGCATCAGAGTGTTTTCTAGGAAATCCTGTTGTCTCATAATATGGCCACAATATTTGAGCTACAGCTTCATGATCATACAGTCTAATGAACAATTTGTCTTCATTTCCTGAAATCTTCTTGCAGTCTAAGGGACTCTAAGCAGTCTCCTCCTAAACCATAATTCAAAGGCGTCAATTCTACGGCGCTCAGACTTCTTTATGGTCCAGCTCTCACATCTGTATGTTACGACTGGGAATAACATAGTTTGAACTATGCAGACCTTTGTTGACAGTTTAATATCTTTACTTTTTACAAGCTTGTCCAAGTATGCCATAGCTTTCCTACCCAGAAGCAAACGTCTTTTAATTTCATGACTACTGCAGAGATCTTTGATCATAGGAAAATAAAATATGTCACTGCCTCCACTTCTTCCCCGTCTATTGTCCAGGAACTGAGATTGCTGTTTGCCATGATCTTCGTCTTTATAACGTTGAGCAGCAGGCCAACTTTTGCACTCTCTTCTTTTACCCTTAAGTCCTTTAGTTCCTCCTCACTTTCAGCCATCAGAGTAGTATAATCGGCTTATCTGAGGTTGTTGATATTGCTTCCAGTAATATTGATTCTGGCTTTGGATTCATCCTGTCCAGCCTTACGCATGATGTATTCTGCATATAAGATGATCTGGTACTCCCATCTCTTTAAGGACATGCCACATTTTGTTGTGATCCACACAGTCAAAGGCTGTCAGTCATGAGCTATACATTTGTATAACATATTTACTTCCATTTAATGATCGCCAATATTTGGAACTCTTCTAGTTGCCATACGTGGGATGTTATGTACATGTAAATGATTAAGTACTAGGTCATTCTCTAACTCAAACCAATATTTCTTAAGAATGTTTCTCACTTCTTGTCAATGTGTACACAACATTATAATGAACCTTTCATTTCTACCAGGCTGTTGAGTCTCTCTCATTTTACCTTTACTCTGACAATAAAGAAGATAATCTCTGTCTTTATGTTTCCCTTTCCAATAGCTTTATTGCACCAAACCTTTTTAATAATCTCTTGACACAAACCTAGCAATGAGTTCCTGAGCTCCCTCCTCAAAAAATTATATTTTTACTATAATTCCTCCTAATTCCTAAGAATTGACTTTAAGAAATTCCTTTAATTTAGGGAGAATATTTATAACTACGAGCTTGCAACAGATTATAAGTGCTAGTGGGATTAGAGTTAGCCTTGGTTTATAGCTGACATCTATTTGTTAGAACAACTGATCCAAACATTCCATCTCTTGTATATTTTTTAACAGTAATTATTTAGATTTAAATCACAAATTTTACTTTACTCAATTAACTTACAAAGCCCTCAGCAACAGTGAACACCTTTTATCTCTGCTCTCATCTCAAAATACGCCCCCACCCACCCTCTCCATTCTGCTAACAACCTTCTTCTTTCCTCCTCTCTTATCACCTCCTCTAACGCCTTCCTTCAGGAGCCGTTAACGCGTAGGACTTATCCGATGAGCACCGAAGGGGTTCTCATCGCTGCGAGCCTCCCGAAGCGAGCCGTTAAACAGTAAGACTTAGCTGATGAGCGTCAAAGGCGCTCATCGCTGCAAGCCTCGCAAAGCGAGGCGAGACGTTAAACAGTAGCACTTAGCCAATGCGAGCCTCGCAAAGCGAGGCGAGCCATTAAAATACGAGACACAGGACTTAGAAAAAAAAAGATACGAGACGCAAATATTTACAAAATTAGCGGCCGAACAAAACAAAAAAAAAAACACACTAAATACACCCCAAAAATTACAAATCATCACAGACAGCATGGGACAACAGCCAGGACATCTGTGAGTGAGGTGGTATGCAAATTTAACTTGATTTAGACGATTTTCACCATACGAAAATCACTTTTGCAAGGAAAAAACTGGCCGCCGAAAAAAATTACCTTGTGCACGCAGCCTATTTAGAATGCACTCTTCAAACATTCATTACACTTTATAACCAGGGCAGTAACACTCACAACATATATTCTATGCAAATGCAAAATACAAAAAGATTGTTAGCTCTTCAGCCTATTGCTCGCAGCATATATCAATTATAAATAAAGTATATTAATTTATTAAATAAATCATACATTTTTACTTAATTAATTAATTGAATAAATCATTAATTATTACTTAACTACATATACATAGAAATATATATCTCTCTCAGAGGACCAAAAGTACATGGCAGGAGAGGCTCGCAATGGGCGCCGAAGATCTTAACAGTACAAAACGGTTTTAATTATGTCTCAAACAGCATTCAATGGCTTCAAATTTTATTGTCTCATCAGTTTTGACGGGCAGGTCGGTAGTAATATATATTTTAGAACACTGATTTAAACACTGTAGTCTATATCTAATTTTAACACTTCTTTCCACAGCTTATTTTTTGGATTTTTAAAACAGCTATAAATAAAGTGTTCCTAAAACAAATCCACTTTTATATTTTAGAACACCAACTACTGACAACAGTACACCACTACCTAACATATTACAATGTCTAGGGTAACATACACCACAGTAGGCAAGAGGCTAATACCAATCATGAAAAACACATGGACCACAAAAAATGCTCTGAAGCACTGAATATTAAAGGGATATACACCCCCCAAACAATACTCAACAGTATTGATCCTCACCACAGCAAAGTACTGACAGCAGTCATCTATGTATGTCATCTACATAATAACCTTGTGTCTCATACACTTGTGAGGGAGTCATCACGGGTAGCATGAGACCTTAAACAGAGGACCGGGTGACACTGATGGTGTCTAAAGGAGAGAGGTGAACGCCACAGGTATATCAATAGATAGCACAGGCCAGGCACTTGATTGTCCCATGGAGCATGTAAGGAAAAGGGTGTTATAGGCACAGAAACATGGGGATATAAGGACAGATGTTGACAAGGGGGTTGCACAAATGTGTTAAAGCTCTTGAAGAAGGCCTCAAAACACACAAGGAGGTTGTGAAGAGGCACATGGAGCACTAGGAAACTTAAGCCATTGCTGTCGTGCATATGGTAAGATGTATAGCAATAATAATGATGTGGAATTACAGCTGGTTTTAATGTATTGACTAAAGTGTTAATGATACATGTCATTTTGTCTAAGAACCCTTCAGTGAAATGGTGAGCCACAACAGTGTTAGAATATATATTTATCAAAGTATAAATGCCCAAAAATCGATAATGCTGTTCAAGCATGCTTTAGAAAATTGTGATAATAACATTTAAATTAGTGCTTGAACATTCTTTGGACATACTGTATCTGTCATGAGAATTCACTTGCCATTCTAATGATGTTGCATCTCACAAGGAATGCTTAGCTGCGATCACATTCAGTGCGCCAAGAGTAGCATCACCATCTCCATACTGTATGATATTGTTTAGCCACATTAAAATCACATTCATCTGGTAAACGGGTGTTATCAGATTGATATCATGATATCATGATGTCTGAACAAGTACCCATTAATACTGAAAGAAGACAAAGGTCAGCAGCCATTATATCTATCACTTACATTGGACACAAGTATCTGTTCTCCTATTGATGAGAGGATAACATGTTTAAGTAATGCATGTATTAATGCTGGCTTTAATTAACCTGCCACTTTTGGACTTTGCATTTGTTATAAAACATGATATATGTTCCAATTAATGGTGTGTGAGATCATTCTGCTGAGGGATGTTATTGATTCAATGGCTATCTGATACCCACTGTGTATATATTTCACTTACACTATTTGGTAGCACGGCTTGGGCATGAAAAAAATGCTTGGAGTTGAATTGTGCCTAAAATCAAAATATTAAAAAAAGGTTAATACTAAAGAATAAAAAAATAAAATAGTGTCTTCACTATTTTTTCTCAACGGCATTTCTCAGAGACCATCAATTGGTGAAATATAACCCTATGTGTCCACAGAAAAAAAGATCATGAACCACCTGATGGTGGGAGTAGCCACATGGTTACAAAATAACATCATCACATAGTCCATGATCCTCTACCCTGTAGCCAGACTAGTTTATGCTAACATTTGGACCAATAGATTATCACTGAGGAGCACTGTTGCGAGGGTCATATACTTGGTGCAGCCCTTCCTCTATATCTCCTCCTCTGCCTTGACACATGGCCCCCAACCCCCATGGCACCACACTTTATCCCTATTTAAGGGCGAGGGGTTTTGTGAAGGAGGCATCCCACCATTCGGCAACAGCACCTGAGGAGTGGGAGGTGAGAAGGGAAGCTAGGAGGGCCCAGGCTGCAGATGGGCAGGCAAGGCCTCTGGGGTGGAGGAGGCAGTGCTAGCATCCAGAGTACGTTGGGTGATGCCCATGCTCAGCTGGGTGAGCATGCTCTGGTTCTGCACTGCCTGTAACAGCTTGGCCATGTATGACTCCATCTGCTAGTTGTGTGTCCTCACTCCCTTATAAAACCTCCTCTGGCTACGGCCCACTAAGACCTGGTGGGAGGAGGCACTGATCTGGAGCCCCATGATAGTGTATCTTTGCTATCGTGTCAGGATCAGCAGCTCCCCTATGGTGGCCTCTAACAGTGGGCGTGGAGATGGAGGTCCAGTTAGGTCAAGCTTGGCTGTGCGAGGAGGCAGTGGTGATGGTTGCCCAGTGGGGAGGTGCTGGGGACCAGCTTAAATGCATGGGGTGTTAGTAGTGGGCCTGATGGTGGTGGGAGCCATGATGTTACAGTGGTGGGAGGAGGAGGTGGGGGAAGGACCGGGAGTCCATACAGTATGAAGGCTCAGGTGGAGAGTCTATTTTTTTGAGGAGTGTGCCAGTGGGGTAAAATGCCACAGGATTCGGCTGCAAGGACCCCATTGACCTCTTGAAGTTGTAGTTCTCCTCAGGTAGTGGGCACTCTGATCCTCTCCTTCCCTCCTCCTCCTGTGATGGATTCTTGTAGGCGGGGGCAGTATCCTGAACATCTGGCTCCAACTGAGCCCACTCCCCCACCTCGGGCTCCGTAGTGGACCCAGACATCCTGCCAACTGAAATGAGAGAACAATGGTATATAAGTCACTAACATTGTATGATAATTTTATCTCTGTGTGTTCCTATATATCTAACATAATTTTGTTTTGAACCTGGATGGTTCAATTATTAGCATTTTTGCTAGATATGATCATTGCTGTGTATTATGAGCTCGGTTGTTCATAGCTCATAACTAGAGATGTCGCGGACAGTTCGCCCGCGGACTATTCGCAGCGATTTTGGCTCTTTCGCGCTCGCATCGGATGGCGGACACATGCGCTTTTCGGTACACCCCCTATTCTTTATCATTGAGGAAATTTTGACCATGCACCTCACAGTCAGCAGACACATTCCAGCCAATCAGCAGCATACACTCCCTTCCAGAGCCTTCCATCTGAAGGACAGCATACATTTTAGAATCATTTTGAAGCTGCATTCGTTGTGAGAGGACAGATAGTGTAGCTGCTGGAGATTTAATAGGGAAATAAATAGCCAGGCTGTGTATTTAGCTTCCACTACAGACCTGAAGGACTCACCTGATATCTGCTTCAAGGACAGCAACCCAAAAAGCCCTTTTTAGGGCTAGAACATCATTTATTTTATTTTCTAATTATTTTCTGTGTAATCTAATTGCATATGCCTGCCTGCCAGCCTGTGTATGTGACAGGCTAACACCTAACAGCTTATATTGTGCTTATTTTCACTACTCATACCTGGTGGTGTACCATACATTGAAAACAACCATTTTTTTCCTGTAATCTAATTTCAGTTGCCTGCCTGTGTCAGGCTCACAGCTAATATTCTGCTCTGTTTCACCAGTCATAGTTGGTGTACCATACATTGAAAAAAAACAACCCTTTTTTCCTTTAATCTAATTTCAGTTGCCTGCCTGTGTCAGGCTCACAGCTTATATTGTGCTCAGTGAAATAAAACAACAATTTTTTGACTGTAATAGATTGAATAGCAATTGCCTGCCTACAGGCATGTGTGTGAAGCCTATTGCATCTACAACTTTTGCCAGTGCACAGTGATACATCATATCTGGTGCAACCGTAGTGTACAGTGACATAAAACAACACTTTTTTGACTGTAATCGATTGAATATCAGTTGCCTGCCTACAGGCGTGTGTGTGAGGCCTACAGCGCCTACTCTGCCAACTTTTGCCAGTGCACAGTGACACTCATATCTGGCTCAACCTAGTGTACAATGAAATAAAAGAACCCTTTTTTTTCTGTAATCGATTGAATATCAGTTGCCTGCCTACAGGCATGTGTGTGAGGCCTACAGCGCCTACTCTGCCAACTTTTGCCAGTGCACAGTGACACTCATATCTGGTGCAACCTAGGGTACAGTGAAATAAAAGAACCCTTTTTTTTACTGTAATCGATTGAATATCAGTTGCCTGCCTACAGGCGTGTGTGTGAGTCCTACAGCGCCTACTCTGCCAACTTTTGCCAGTGCACAGTGACACTCATATCTGGTGCAAACTAGTGTACAGTGAAATAAAAGAACCCTTTTTTTACTGTAATCGATTGAATATCAGTTGCCTGCCTACAGGCGTGTGTGTGAGGCCTACAGCGCCTACTCTGCCAACTTTTGCCAGTGCACAGTGACACTCATATCTGGTGTCACAGTAGCTTGCACGCATAGTACCACTAATCGGAAAAAAAATGACAGGCAGAGACAGGCCACCCCGCAGGGGCCATCTTGGTTGTGGTGCTGTGATTCCCTTTGGCCCTAGAATAATGCCCAGTTTTCAGAGGCAACGTACCATGAACTTGAAAAGTTCTGAGGACATGGTTGACTGGCTAACTTCTCCGTTCGGAACCTAGACGCACCATCCTCCTCCAGCTTAGCTTCGGGCACCTCTCCAGTTACCACTCGCCCGCCTGCCGCCACCACCAACACTAGCACCACAGCTGCTTCACTTGATCCGTCAGCAGAGTTATTTACACATACGTTGGAAGAAATTAGTGATGCACAAACATTAGTGCCAAAGGATGTAGATAACAGGGATATGTCCCAGTCAGGCAGCATTACACACATGGAGGTACGGTCTGATGATGATGATGTTGTACCCGGTGCTGCTTCCTTTGTTGAGTTGTCAGATACAAGTGAAGCGGTTGATGATGACGATGCGTCCGTGGATGTCACGTGGGTGTCCACTATAAGAGAAGAAGAACAGGAGGAAAGTTCAGATGGGGAGACAGAGAGGAGGAGACGAGATGGAAGCAGCGGGAGGTCGTCGAAAGTAGCTAGTGGCACAGTCAGACAGCATGCATCGGCACCCTGGTCAGCCAGACAGCACGCCAGTCAACGCATGCTGTTGCCAGCACCAGAATGCCGTCATTGCAGAGCTCAGCAGTATGGCAATTTTTTCGTGTGTCTGCCTGTGACAACATTGATGCCATTTGCAACCTGTGCGAAAAGAAACTGAGTCGTGGGAAGTCCAACACCCACCTAGGTACAACTTCTTTGCGAAGGCACATGATGTCACATCACAAACGCCTATGGGATCATCACATGAGTACAAGCAGCACACAAAGTCAAAGCCGCCATCCTCCTCCTGGTCCAGCATTTTCAGCCACATCAACCACTGCTGCCCTGCTTGCCCCCTCTCAACCATCCGCCACTCCGTGTCTCGCCCTGAGCAGTCCCTGCTCATCTGTCCACAGTCAGCTTTTACCATACAAGCTGGTGGAGTCTGAGGCGTTCAAAAATTTTTTAGCTATTGGGACACCGCAGTGCAAGGTACCCGGCCGAAATTTCTTTGCACAAAAGGCAATCCCCAACCTGTACTCGATTGTGCAAAAGGAAGTAATTGCATCTCTGGCACACAGTGTTGGGGCAAGGGTCCATCTGACCACTGATAGCATGGTCAGGTCAGGTATATCACCTACAAAGCATGGTCAGGTCAGGTATATCACCTACACTGCGCATTGGGTAAACCTAGTGACGGCTGCCAAACATGGAATACGTGGCTCTGCAGAGGAGTTGGTGACACCGCCATGACTTGCAGGCAGGCCTGCTCCAACCTCCTCTACTCCTCCTACTCCATCCTCTTCCATAACCTCCTCGGCTGAGTCCTCTTCTGCTGCTGCTATGTCTTGCTCCACATCAACGGCACCCCCCCAGCTCCACCGATACTGTTCCACATCCCGGATACTGCAGTGTCACGCCGTCTTGGGGTTGACTTCCCTGAAAGCAGAGAGTCACACCGGACCAGCACTCCTGTCCGCCCTGAACGCACAGGTGGATCAGTGGCTGAAGTGGTTTGTGACAATGGAAGAAATTTGTTGGCGGCATTGAATTTGGGCAAGTTGACACATGTACCGTGCATGGCACGTGTGTGTAATCTGATTTTACAACGCTTTGTGCATAAGCACCCAGGCTTACAGGACGTCCTGAAGCAGGCCAGGAAGGTGTGTGGCCATTTCAGGTATTTCTACATGGCCATGGCGCACTTTACAGATATCCAGCGGCGAAACAACATGCCAGTGAGGCGCTTGATTTTCGACAGCCCGACACGTTGGAATTCAACACTCCTAATGTTCGACCGCCTGCTCCAACAAGAAAAGGCCGTTAACGAGTATTTGTATAACCGGGGTGCTAGGACAGCCTCTGCGGAGCTGGGGATTTTTTTGCCACGTTACTGGATGCTCATTCGCAATGCCTATAGGCTTATGCGTCCTTTTGAGGAGGTGACAAACCTGGTCAGTCGCACCAAGGGCACCATCAGCGACATCATACCATTTGTTTTCTTCCTGGAGCGTGCCCTGCGAAGAATGCTGGATCAGGCCGTAGATGAGCGTGAAAAGGAAGAGGAAGAGTTGTGGTCACCATCACCACCAGAAACAGCCTTATCAGCATTGCTTGCTGGACCTGCGGCAACGCTGGAAGAGGATTGTGAGGAAGAGGAGTCAGAGGAGGAATGTGGCTTTAAGGGAGGAGTAGGAAGACCAACCACAACAGGCATCCCAGGGTGCTCTTTGTCACCTATCTGGTACCCGTGGTGTTGTACTTGGCTGGGGGGAAGAACATACCTTCAGTAAGATTACGAGGACGAGGAACGGAACATGACTAGCTCGGCATCCAACCTTGTGCAAATGGGGTCTTTCATGCTGTCGTGCCTGTTGAGGGACCCTTGTATAAAAAGGATGAAGGAGAACGACCTGTAATGGGTGTCCACGCTACTAGACCCCCGGTATAAGCAGAAAGTGCCTGAAATGTTACCGAATTACCACAAGTCGGAAAGGATGCAGCACTTCCAAAATAAATTAAAAAGTATGCATTACACAGCGTTTAAGGGTGATGTCACAGCACAACGGCAATCTAAAAGCGGAAGAGGTGAACATAATCCTCCTCCTCCCACAACCACGTCGTCAAGGAGAGGACGCTTTACAGACGTGTTGTTGATGAAGGACATGCAGAGCTTTTTAAGTCCTATGCATTGCCACAGCCCTTCGGGGTCCACCCTCAGAGAACGACTCGACCGTCAGGTAACAGACTACCTCACCTTAACTGCAGATATCGACACTATGAGGAGCGATGAACCCCTTGACTACTGGGTGTGCACGCTTGCCCTGTGGCCTGAGCTATCCCAATTTGCCATAGAACTTCTGTCCTGCCCCGCTTCAAATGTCCTGTCAGAAAGGACCTTCAGTGCAGCAGGAGGTTTTGTCACTGAGAAGAGAAGTCGCCTAGGTCAAAAAAGTCTAGATTGCCTCACCTTTATTAAGATGAATGAGGGATGGATCCCGAAGGGACTGACAGTGGGCGATACATTCGATTAAAAAAGGCCTGATAGATGAGCTGCCTTGAGCTAATAATGGTCCACATGCTGCTGTATTTTATCCCTGAATGCCGGATGACTTGCGTGACTTATCCGCCACCAACTAGGGTTCAAGACGCAATGTTTTAGGGCACTTTCTGCCTGGCAAACTAACATCAATTTTTCTGGTCGCTGCAACAATACTTAATTTTTGCATTTAAATTATTTTATTGTCAGAAGGCGTACAGCATGTAATGAAAAATAAAGCATTTTTGAACAGTCTTGCATAACAGTTGTGCAAAAGTATATATTTACAATAAAGACATTTTGTGAAAGTTAGCTGGCTAGTCCTTCTTATTTTTACTTTTTAGGTTAATAATTTTTCTTATTTTTTACTGTGATTGCAATTTAAGAGATACCTAAAATATGGTAAAACAGACAATAGTAAAGAGTATATCTGCAGGAAACACCAAAGTACTATTAGCTATCATCCCTTCAGCAGTAGTAGCTTATTATTTACAATATCTAACCTGGGCAATCACCCTTGGGTTACCCTAGGGCAGGCTTCAGTAAGCGACCTCTCCTTTCCCTGGATGATTTTGCTGCCGGTTGCTTCTGAAGGGTCTCCAGGGCTCCCCCACTCTGGTCCTTCGCCCAGTGTCGCTTCAACCAGTAACAAATGTTTTATATTTGTAAAGCGACCCAATAATCCCCCTTGATAGAGGTTTATCTTTACAAATTTTGGAGAACCAATTTAAGACCGGTTTTCCCTGTTTCTGGGTCAGGGAGTGTGTGAAATGCCTCAGCCTACAGTAATTGTAATGTTCTGACAGCGGTAGCTCATGCTTGTCCCTCAGTTCCTCATAGGTGAGCATCTGGCCCTTTACTAACCAGTCTCCCAGTCTATCTAGTTTCCTTGACCTCCACCAGTGTTGTGATGTTGTGCTCATGTGTTTCGGGGCCTGAGGGTGGTCAAGAATTGGGGTCATTTGGGTGGATCCAGGGAACAAACCTGTGTGTTTCTTGGCCCATTTCCAGTATGATAGTGAGTGTCTGATTAGGGGGTTTGGCGAGTTTTTAAGGCTCTGAGGCAATTCTGATAGCCAAGCCACCTTGTCCCAGGTTAAGGGCCTTAAAGTGTGGTTCTCTAAATACACCCAGGCCGGTTGATGCCCTATAGAATATGCTATTGGGAGGAAAGATAACTGAGCTGCCTTGTGGTAATATTTTAAGTTTGGACACGATAGTCTCCCCTCTGACTTATGAAGGTACATCATTTTCTTTGTGATGCGTGAGGGAGAGTGGTTCCAGATAAACAGAAATATTTTCCTTTGAATATTTTCTAATTCTTTTTATTTAATCGGGATCGGGAGTGTTCTAAATATGTAGTGCAACCTAGGAAGGACATCCATTTTTATTGTATTTATTTTCCCTAGCCATGATAACCTATACTTTGTCCATCGGGTCATTAATTATTGTTTTATAAAGTTTGGAGTGGTTGGCTTTGTACAAGTCCTCTAGCTTAGGGGTTAGTCGGATTCCCAGGTAGTTTATGTGGTTCTTTTCCCACTTAATATTAAACTTCTCTTGGAGACCATGCTTCTCTACTGCTGTTAAGTCAATCGCTAGTGCTTCTGTCTTCTCTATGTTCAGTTTAAGGCCAGAAAACTGACCAAACTCCTCCATAGTTCGAATCAACTCTGGGACCGATTGGGTAGGGTTTGAGAGCATACACAGCAGGTCGTCTGCAAATAGACAAGTTTTGAAATGGTGATGGCCTATTTTTATGCCTGTGATCCCAGCGTTGGCCCTAATTATCTGAGCCAGGGGTTCTATTGCTATTGCGAATAGAAGGGGAGAAAGGGGGCACCCCTATCTTGTTCCTCTTTCTATTTTAATTAAGGATCTCTCATCTCCCGGAATCTGTAACCTTGCCCTGGATGATTTGTATAATGAGTGTATGAGATTTATGAAATGGCCTTTAATACCAAATTTTTCAAGCGTGGCGTAAAGGTAAGTCAACTCCAGGGAATCAAACGCTTTTTCAATGTCAAAGGCCATAAGACAGGCTTGAATTTTAGAGGCTTTGGTGTGGTACAGTAGGTTCATGACTTTTCTAATGTTGTCTCCCGCTTGCCTGTGGGAGATAAAGCCTACTTGGTCATTATGCATTAACTTAGGCAAGAAGGATGACATTCTATCCGCAATTATTTTTGACAGGATGTTTGTATCACAGTTTAGTAATGATATTGGCCTGTAGTTTTTTGGTTCTAGGGCATCTCGACCCTCCTTAGGGAATAGAGCGATATCTGCCCTGTTCAGCTCTGCAGGTGTTTGCTTGCCTTCTAGAACTCTGTTAGAGTGACCAAGTGCGGGCCAAATATGTCTATAGATTTTTTATAATATAAATTGGTGTACCCGTGACTTACCAGGTTTGAGGTTCTGGACTGCTTTTCTCACTTCCGCTAGGGTTACTTTGGCATTTAAAGTCTCTAAGTCATTTTCTTCTATTAAGGGGAGATTACAGGAATTAAGAAACCCCCTCATTTTGTGTAGATCTATGTGTTTTGTTGCTGTATAAAAGGTATTGTAAAATGTTGTAAAAATCTTCTGGATCTTTCTTGAGTTCGTTGTTTTTTCTCCCTTTGAGGTCTTAGTTTGAAGTATCCTATTTTGTGTTGTTTTGGTTTGTAGTTTCCTGGCTAGTAACGGGCAAGGTTTATTGGCTTTATTGAATCCGATAGGAATAAATAGTACAACTGAACACACCACTCCTATCTGGTGGCACCTTAGATTCCCCCGCAGTGCCCCAAATTTGAAGTGGGAGGACGGACCAAGCATCTTTTTCCATCTCCCGCTTCCAAAAATCCATGCCATATACACGTCCCCTGATAGGTGACGTAACAGGTATCAAACTGATAGGAATAAATAGTACAACTTAATACACCACTCCTATCTGGTGGCACATTACATTGCACGTGCAGTGCCCCAAATTCGAAGTAGGAGGTCCGACCAAGCATCTTTTTCCATCGCCCTGTTCCAAAAATCAATGCCATATACACATACCCTAATAGTGGACGTAACAGGTATTAAACCGATAGGAATAGTACTACTTAACAGTACACACCTTATAATAACGCAGACAGAGGCAACGCAGAGAGAGGAGTCTGAAGAAGAGGAGTCAGAGGAGGAAGGTGGCTTTGAGGAGGTTGAAGACCAAACACAGCAGGCATCCCAGGGGGCTTGTTGTCACCTTTCAGGGACCCTTGGTGGCTGGGTGGAGGAAGAGACCTTCAATGACATCAGTGAGGACAAGGAACGGGACATGGCTAGCTTGGTATCCAACCTTGTGCAAATGGGGAGTTTGCGGTTGTGCAAAGAGACTGTTTGCGGTTGTTTGCGGTGCATTAAACGGGGAGATTGGTCTGTTACTGTGAAGCGGGTGTAACCCTTTAACTACCTGATCGATACAACATCATACCTGATGTTTTAAAGCATGTTATTCCAAAAATTTAGGAATGTTAGGTGATTTATGCCCTTTATGGCTTAAAACCAGGCTCTGCATCAACTATGTAATTTTCCGTGTGAGTTTTGCCATGGATCCCCCTCCGGCATGCCACAGTCCAGGTGTTAGTCCCCTTGAAACAACTTTCCCATCACTATTGTGGCCAAAAAGAGTCCCTGTGGGTTTTGAAATTTGCCTGCCCATTGAAGTCTATGGCGGTTCGCCAGGTTCGCCGGTTCGCTAACATTTGATGAAATTCGCGTCCGCGGTTCGCGAACCGAAAATTTTATGTTCGCGACATCACTACTCATAACAATATCTTGATTACTGCTGCCATCGACCCTCTGCAGCATATGCATACACATACTCATCTGCATACGATGCAGCGGGCAAACTCATGCATGGAGTCTCTGTTGGATGTTTACTCATTTTATATATATATATATCAGGTAATTGCTGTCAAAAATGTTTCCACATATGATGCTGCACACCAATGAGAATGATATATCAGCTTCTTGGATTTGAAAAAAGTTGATACATCTATCCCTAGTGAAATCCAGGGAGCTGACATATAACTTTTTTTGGCAGCATTTACATGGGATTTGTGTTACCTATGTGCGTGTGGTGTACATGTGGTGTACATGTGGGATTACTGTGTATTTCAGTCTATATGATATTCATCTGGCAGTGAGGTGTGGCCACCAGACCTGGATCTCCATCAACAGTCGCTGTGGCCATCATTTCCTTCAGCAACCTCAGCCACTCATTATACTGGAAGGTCACTTTTGGGCCACCACTTGAAGTTCTAGTTGCTCTGGCCTCCTCTTGCACCATAGTCCTCACCTTGGCCTGGCTGTCATCATAATGATGCATTACAGACCTCACATCCCTGTTCTCCAAACCGACCTCAGTAACTGTAGCTGCTTCTTCCTTCCAAGCCTGGGCGCGGGCCTAACTTTCCTCATCCCTAGAAGGGTAGTGGCGTGTACACGAATGGCATTGAGAAGTATCACCATTTCCTCAAGCTTGTAGTTAGGGGATCTGTGCTTGCCCCTAGTCGCTTGTCCTCCAACCTGTGGACTGGGATCCCTGCTCTGTCCCTGAGGTCTGTCCCTCCCAATCATTACCCCTATGGGATCCGGCCCCCCCTCTGACCCTGCGCTATGTGTGCCTATTCCTTTGGGGTCCTCCCTCCCTCTACCTCACCTCCTAACCTCCCCCGGAAATACCACTCCTAGCCCTCTCCTCCACTCCCTCTCTGCCTACCTCTCCCTCTGCTCCTCTTCTGCTCTGTCTCCCCTCCTCTTCCTCTCTCCCTCCCTTTCTCTCCTCTCCACTCCCTCCATCTCCCTCTCTCCCTTTACCTCCCTTCCTATCTCTCCCCCTCACCTCCACTTCCCAGGGTCCCCACTCTCCCCTCTCTCTCCTCTCTTCCTCCTCTCCTCCCCACATTGTGTCCCCACATTAACCCCTTGCTGCAGGGGTCCATAGGAACCCACGCAGCCACCCCCACATTAACCCCTTGAAGTGGGGGGCCCCGATCGGCACCGATCGTGACCACGCTGCATTTAGATTTTTAGATTTCCTGCCTTGGGGGTCCTTAAAGGACCGTAAAAGTCCTAAAAGGACTTGCACTAAAAAATATTAACCCAAGGCAACTAAAATTAACCCCATAACTCATGGGAATCAATACAGACCCCCATAAGGCCATAATTAACCCTATAACTCATGGGGGTCAATACAGACCCCCATAAGCCCTTAATTAACCCTATAACTCATGGGGGGTCAATACAGACCCCCATAAGCCAATAATTAACCCTATAATTCATGGGGGTCAATACAGTCCCCCATAAGCCAATAATCAACCCGATAATTCATGGGGGTCAATACAGACCCCCATAAGCACTTAATTAACCCTATAACTCATGGGTGTCAATACAGACCCCCATAAGCCTCTATTTAACCCCTTTAGTCCCATAAGGGTATATTATGACCCTTATGGGGCTGTTAAAACCCTAACATTAACCACATAAGTGCCATGATGGTCCACAAGGACCATCATGACACTAACTACAAACACTACACTATAACCCCCAATAAACCATTAAATCTAAACTAACCCCCCTCTACACTAATCTATTTACACTCCCACTACCTACCTACACTACCTACCCCTAATAAACCTTCCACCACTCTAATTACAAAAAATAAAAAAAACTACCTTACAGAAAATAAAAAAACCTAAGTCAACAAAAAAAAACTACCTTACAGAAAATAAAAAACCTAAGTCACTAAAAATAAAAAAAATACATTAAAGAAAATGAAAAAAATAAGTCACCAAAAATAAAAAACCTACATTACAGAAAATAAAAAAATACATTACAACCCCCCTCACTACAGAAAAAAAAAATTACACACCTGAAAAGGAAAGACAGACATACTCAATACAATACATACAATACAATACATACAATACATACAATACATTACATACAATACACACAATACAAATAAAATACCCCCTATCTATCTAACATACAATCTATTTAGTACACAATAAATCCTAACTATATCAAATACATCCCCCTATCTAACTAATATACAATAAATCCTAACTACATACAGAAACCTAATACTAAGCTAAAAAAAAATTAAGACCACTTACCTTTAAGATGTCCCTTCAGATCACCAACCTAGGGGTAAAACAAAAAAAAATTACACATTCACATAAAATAAATAAACATTATACACATTCTAAATATTCTACTCACCTTTCCAGCCTGTCCCATCCTTCTTATTTTCTTCTCCGGCGCGGCCCTGTTAAAAAAACACATTACATTACTACAACATATACACCCAAAATAAAATAAAATAAAAATATAAAGATATAAATATACATTCAACTTACCTCCCCGTGATGTCCCTCCTCTTCAGCCCCGGCTGGGCCCTGGAACCATCCACGCTCTAAAAAAAAAAAAACTAACAGAGGTCTGCACTTGCAGACCTCCCTGACACTATTGAGCCACCCATAGCCTTTTCCAGAAGGAAATTGGCAATGGCGGCTTCTGATTGGCTGAAATAGCTGTCTATCAATTTCAGCCAATCAGAAGTCGTCACCCTGATTGGCTAACGCACCTGTCAATCTTAATTTAAACCAATCACAAGGCGCAGATGCCTTCAGCCAATCACAGTGGGATACACCCCCACGGAGTGATTGGGTGCAAGGGATTCAGTCCTCGCTGCGAGGGATTCAGTCCTCGCAAGAAAACCATGAGGGAGAATTTAATGAGGCCCCATGTTACTCGAATAGAATAGGGCTCCTACTTAGATGTTGTTCACTCTCAGATTGAGCATTTCTGACTGTTGTGCATAGTCTTTAATTTTATAAGGACCCTGCAACTCCAAAATGTTAAAAATGATTAAACATGATAAATATCATAATAACTATTTTTTTCTCAAATAAATTGTTTCTGTTATATTGCATTGTGTGCCTGAAACATTAACACCCTAAAGGCTCACTGTAATACAGTTTTTAATATAATCTATTTAAGGATTACATTTGATAATGGCCAAAACTTTCTATGAGTTAAATCAAGAAAAACAGCCATTACGTTAATAATAAACTGCATATTAGAGCTGGCTTGTGAAACTGATATTTCCATTAGTGCTACTGAAAATATTGGAATCGATAGAAGCTGCTAAATAGTTATGTACAGACTTATTAAATTGCAATTCGGCCAATTGAATAGGGCTCTATATAAGCACATAGCATATTTTTTTACAGAAGTTTTTAGTTAGTGAACTTCTATCCAAAAGCAAGGTCTTCACTAACTAAAAACTTCGGTAAAAAAAGATGCTATGTGCTTACATAGAGCCTTATTCAATTGGCCGAATCACAATTTAATAAGGCTGTTAGTTACTAAATAGTTATTTATTCAACAAAACTTTCTCTTGTAGCAGTATAAAGAATACCCTACAGGGTATAGCTACATGGAGTAGAAGCAACATTTATTTACAGGATGGCAGGTAGATAAAAAGCTAGCAGAACCAACAGGAATAGTTTCATGGAATATAGAATTTATGTAGAATTTGTATAACTTTTTTTCATGCACTTTTATGCTGGATTACATCAAGGAGCATTAATTCAGATGGTAATAAATGTTTCAAGAATGATTTACTTTAGCTAAAATTGCTAGCATAACATGTTGATAATGTTGGTATGCTTTAAAATAACTTGACAAGAATACTTATTGATTTGGGGATAACAGGGACCCAATCAAAAATAAATAAGGCATGGCCTGTAGTCAGACATTAACTGTATTCACAGGTCAACTCTTGGTTTACCAAGAAAACTCTATATCTGTCACTTCAATCGCAAGTGCTTATAGCAGCAAGGGGTCTGCATCACAATAACAGGAGCTGCAATAAACATGTCACAACTCTATTATATGTGAAAATGATTAAGCCCTCACCTTGAATATGGATTTTTGCCATCTCATTCTCTTCTGACACCTCTCTTGGAGTTAATTATAGTGAGAAAAAACTTGTTGTGCACTTGAATAATAGTCCAGGGGTTGATATAATGACAATATTCCACTGAAGAATTGTAAATTATAGATGTTCTATCTTGCCTGTATATGAAAAAGGGTGTTAGGAAGGACCAAAAACCAAGCTTACTGTTTGTAGCCAATTTTGAAACGGAAGATAGAGATTTCCTACTAGAGTTCCACTAATGGAAAATATGTTGCTGTTTTCTTATACTGTAATTCTAATTCAGTTGCAGCAAGTATGCAATATGTTCTGTTTAATACTAAGTAGTAATAGTACAAAATGTTTAAGAATAATGTGCACACATGGTATATAAATATAAATAAAAATATAAATATATATATATATATATATATATATATATATATATATACATATATATATATATGTATCAATTATCTCATAGAAGCCCTTCACCATACAAAGTACAGTAGTACAAATAAGGAATAGTACATTAGTGATTCTATTTGAATGTCTAAAAAATAAGTTAATAATAAAATTTCTCAGAAATACAGTACAGTATATGCACTCTGGAAAAACTGGACGGGACATGGAAATGAGACCACAAAATGCACCCTCACTCTGTCAATCTAAACCATTTTAAAAGTGGCTCCTTTTAAGCATATGCTTACTGAATTTCACAGTTTTAGGCAGAGCAATGGATGGATTTTTCAAGAACCAGGTCACATAACCACATACAGCACTGTTTCACGGTTACTGCTGAGAAATTTGATCAGGAAATACGTTTTTATTAACTTTATCTTTTAGACATTCAAATAGAATCACTAGTGTACTATTCCTTATTTGTACTATTATATATATACTAGCGACTTGCCTGTCAAAAATAACAGGGCATTAAAATTGTAATGCTGTTTGCCACAGACAGTAAGTGTTTTGGTCCTTCGGCACTCATTGCGAGCCTCTGGGTTGGTGTATTTTTTGTTATCAGAGGCACTTTTGCTCTCATTGTAAGGTCCGCGCTGAACTCCATTTTGCGCTTATTGCAAGCCTCTCCCCTAGTGTAGTTTGTATCCTATGAGCACCGTTGGAGCTCCTTGTGAGGCGCGCGGTGAAGAGCTTTGATGTTTATTGTAGTTTTTAAAGCTAATTTATTAATTAATGAAATCATAACTTAATATACTTTACCTATTAGATTTGCACTGTTGTTGAGCTGAGGTGTAAGTGTCAGCAATGTGTACAGTGTCTAGTGTAAATAGGCTGCGTGCGCGAGGGGAAACCGGGGGGGATGATTTAGCGTCTTTGCTAATAGTGTAACTTGTAACTCGTACGGCTTTTTGTAAAAGTCGTGTGTGCTTGGTGGTGTTTTGCGGCTTTAGGGGTCGTGTAGCCTCGTTTTTGTTTTTTTCGGTCGCTTAGGGGATTTTCGAGTGTCTAAACTCAGTAAATTGGAATTAAATTGAGGTGTCACATCCTGGGTGTCCCCCCGTCAAAAATGACGGCAATAAAATGTGAATCCTGTCAATGCTGTTTGCCCCACAATGTGAGCGTCTCCCCCTCTACTTTATTGGCCTCGCCATGAGCACCTTTGGCACTGATCACTGGCCTCAAAATGATTGCCTTTGGTGCTCATTGTGAGTCTCTCCCTCTGTCTACTTCCTCCCTTGTGTCTCATTTCCCCCTCCTCTTCCTCCCTTGTGACTCCTCCCCCTCTGTGTTTTTTACCCTCTCTCCCCCCTGTGTCTTTCTCCTCTGTCCCCCCGTGTCTCTTTCCCCACGTCTCCTTCCCCTGTGTCTCTTGCCCCCTTCTCCCTCCCCTCTGTCTCTTGCCCCCTCTCTCTCCGCTGTGTCTCTTTCCCCCCCTGTGTCTCTTTACCATGTGTCTCTTCCCCCTCTTCATGTCTGTTCCCACCCATTTCCCTCCCCTGTGTCTCTTCTCCCTCCTCTCCCTACCCTGTGTCTCTCCCCCCTCCTCTCCCTCCCCTGTGTGTCTACCACCCTCCTTTCTCACCCCTGTGTGTTTCCCCCTCCCCTTTGTCTCTTCCCCCTCCTCTACTTCCCCTGTGTGTCTCCCTCCTCCTCCTCTGTGTCTCGTCCCCCTCCACTCACTCCTTTTTGTCTCTCCTCCCTCTCACTCCTCTGTGTCTCTCCCCCTCCTCTCACTCCCCTGTGTCTCCCCCTCCTCTGTGTCTCTTCCCCCTTATTCCCCTGTGTCTCTCTGCCCTCCTCTCCCTCCCATATGTGTCTACCCCCTTCTCTCCTACCCCTGTGTCTCCCTCCTCCCCTGTGTCTCTTCCCCCTCCCCTGTGTCTCTTCCCCTCCACTGTGTCTCTCCCCCCCCTCCTCTCCCTCCCCTGTGTCTCCCCCTCCTCTCACTCCTTTGTGTCTCTCCCCCCTCCTCTCACTCCCCTGAGTCTCTCCCTCCCTCCTCTCACTCCCCTGTGTCTCTCCCCCTCCTCTGTGTCTCTTCCACCTCCTCTCACTCCTTTGTATCTCTCTCCCCCCTCCTCTCACTCCCCTGTGTCTCTGCCCACCTCCTCTCACTCCCCTGTGTCTCTTCCCCCGCACTCCCCTGTGTCTCTTCCCTCCTCCTCTGTGTCTCTTCCCCCCTCCCCTGTGTGTCTAATCCTCTCCCGCCCCTGTGTCTCTTCCCCCCACCTCTCACTCCCCTGTGTCTCTCCTCCCTGTGTCTCTCCCCCCTCCTCTGTGTCTCTCCCCCTCCTCTGTGTCTCTCCCCCTCTCATTTACCTGTGTCTCTTCCCTCCTCCTCTTTGTCTCTTCCCCCCTCCCCTGTGTGTCTAACCCCATCCTCTCCCACCTCTGTGTCTCTTCCCCCCTCCTCTCACTCCCCTGTGTCTCTCCCCCCTCTCAATCCCCTGTGTCCCTCCCCACTCCTGTGTCTCTCCCTCCCTCTTGTGTCTCTCCCCCCTCCTCTCACTCCTTTGTGTCTCTCCCCACTCCTCTCACTCCCGTGTCTCTCACTCCCCTGTGTCTCTTCCCCCCTTCACTCCCCTGTGTCTCTCCCCCTCCTCTGAGTCTCTCCCACCTCCTCTGTGTCTCTCCCCCTCTCATTCCCCTGTGTCTCTCCTCTGTGTCTCTTCCTCTCCTCCCCTGTGTACCTACCTCATCCTCTCCCACCCCTGTGTGTCTCCCCCCTGTGTCTCTTGCCCCCTCCTCTCCCTTTTCTGTGTCTCCTCCCCTCCGCTGTGTCTCTCCCCACCTCTTATTCCCCTGTGTCTCTCCCCCCTCCTCTTCCTCCCCTATGTGTCTACCCCCTCCTCTCCAACCCCTGTGTCTCCCACCTCCACTCTGTCTCTTCCCCCCCTCCCCTGTGTCTCTTCCCCTCCTCTACCTCCCCCGTGTCTCTCCCCCTCCTCTCACTCATTTGTGTCTATCCCCCCTCCTCTCACTCCCCTGTGTATCTCCCCACTCCTCTCACTCCCCTGTGACTCTTCCCCCTCCTCTCACTCCCCTGTGTCTCCCTCCCACTCCTCGGTGTCTCACCCTCTCCTTCCACTCCTTTGTGTCTCTCCCCCCTCCTCTCACTCCCCTGTGTTTCTTACCCCCCTCAATCCCCTGTGTCTCTCCCCCCTCCCCTGTGTCTCTCCCCTCTCCTCTTTGTCTCTTCCCCCCCTCCCATGTGTGTCTACCCCATCCTCTTCCACCCTGTGTGTCTCCCCCCACCCCTGTGTCTCTTGCCCCATCCTCTCCCTTCCCTGTGTCTCCCCCTCACTCCTTTGTGTCTCTCCCCCCTCCTCTCACTCCCCTGTGTCTCTCCCCACCCTCCTCTCACTCCTTTGTGTCTCTCCTCCCCCTCCCCTCACTCCCATGTGTCTCTCCCCCCTCCTCTCACTCCCATGTGTCTCTCCCCCCTCCTCTATGTCTCTCCCCCCTCTCATTACCCTGTGTCTCTCCCCCCTCCTCTGTGTCTCATCCCCCTCCTCTGTGTGTCTACCCTCCCTCCTCTACCACCTCTTTGTGTCTCCCCCCTCCCCTGTGTCTCTTCCCCCCCTCCTCTCCCTACCCTGTGTCTCTCCCACTCCTCTCCCTGCCCTATGTCTCTCCCCCATCTCCTCTTTGTCGCCCCCCTCCTTCCCTGTGTGTCTCCCCTCCTCTCTCTTTCCGGCGCGCAATGCGCCTGCTTGGGCCGCCGCCGCACAGTGCGCCTGCGCAACCCATTGCGCAAATACGCATATGTGTCCTGCACCATGCTATGCCCATTGCGAAATGCGTAGTTGACAAACTGCGATTTGTCACAAGCGTAACGACAAATCACAGTTTGACAACTAATATATGTGATAGAAATACTAATATATTTATATTGATATATATATTTAACATTTATATATATATATATATATATATATATATATATACATATATATATATATATAAAGTAAATTATTCATGCTGCCGCTATATATGTGAAAAATATTCTTTATTTGTACAGGTGCATATTAGACTGACAGGCTGTGGTAGGGACAATGCCCTTTGTCAAGCCTATTTTTGTGTCACAGTGATATTTAAACACCACCTCACTTTGCAATTTACTAATCATTCAACCTCATTAACTTTACATGTGCCAGAAAAAAATTTTTGTGCCTTATTCAAAGTGTATACATTTCTAACACGTTTAAAATATATTAATTTCAAAAATACAAATATCTGTCATGTTTACTTTAAAAATCGCTATCACATTTCTTTTGTAAGACAATCCAATCTCATCTCTCCAAGTGCCCGAAATCATAAAAATAAGCCTTCAAACCTCCATAAAGGCAGAAAAATGCATCCAAGATGACTGAAGCTATCGCCTACCTTATCCCTATGGATCCCTATGGATGATTTTTTTTTATTGTGAAGCAGACAACACATAGGACAAAATAACAGAAAAAGTCAATGTGCATAACTATTTACCCCCCCTAAAGTCAATACTTTGTAGAGCCACCTTTTACAGCAATCACAGCTCCAAGTCGCTTTGGATAAGTCTCTATGAGCTTGCCACATCTTACCACTGGTATTTTTGCCCATTCTCTTTGCAAAACTGCTCCAGCTCCTTCAAGTTGGATGGTTTGCGCTTGTGAACAGCAATCTTTAAGTCTGACCACAGATAATCTATTGGATTGAGGTTTGGGCTTTGACTAGGCCATTCAAACACATTTAGATGTTTCCCCTTAAACCACTCAAGTGTTGCTTTAGCAGTCTGTTTGCGGTCATTGTCCTGCTGGAAGGTGAACCTCCGTCCTAGCCTCAAATCACGCACAGAGTGGTACAGGTATTGCTCAAGAATATTCCTGAATTTAGCACCATCCATCTTTCTCTCAACTCTGACCAGTTTCCCAGTCCCGGCTGATGAAAAACATCCCCACAGCATGATGATGCCACCACAATATTTCACTGTGGGTATGATGTTCTTTGGGTGATGTGTTGGGTTTGCGCCAGAGATAACATTTTCTTTGATGGTCAAAAAGTTCAATTTTAGTCTTATCAGACCAAAGCACCTTCCTCCATACATTTTTGAAGTCTCCCAAATGCCTTTTAACAAACTCAAAATGTGCCATTTTGTTTTTTGCTGAAAGTAATGGCTTTCTTCTGGCCATTCTGCCATAAAGCCCAACTCTATTGTCATCCTATGTACAGATACTCCAGTCTCTGCTGTGGAACTCTGCAGCTCCTCCAGGGTTACCTTAGGTCTCTGTGCTGCCTCTCTGATTAATGCCCTCCTTGCCTGGTCCGTGAGTTTTGGTGGGTGGCCGTCTTTTGGCAGGTTTGCTGTTGTACCATGTTCTTTCCATTTGGTTATGATAGATTTGATGGTGCTCCTGGGGATCATCAAAGATTTGAATATTTTTTTATAACCAAACCCTGGGGCCTTTCAAAAAAGGTGTGTATATGTAATGACAGGTCATGTGACACTTAGATTGCACACAGGTGGACATCATTTCACTAATTATGTGACTTCTGAAGGTAATTGGTTGCACTAGAGCTTTTTATGGGCTTCATAACAAAGGGGGTGAATACATACGCACATGCCAATTTTCTGTTTTCTATTTCTAAAAAATAGTTTTATGTATATATTTTTCTCATTTCTCTTCACCAACTTAGACTAAAATGTTCTGATCCATCACATAAAATTCAGATTAACAAAACATTTAACTTAAGGCTGTAATGTAACAAAACAGGTAAAAAGTCAAGGGGGGTGAATATTTTTGCAAGGCACTGTATATACTGTATATTGGTATCTCTATGCCTCGATTTAAGTGGTGCTAGTGATGTGACAATAGATATGTGCCCACAAGAGAACTGCATCTTCCATATATAGATGGTCACTATTCCGTGGCTAGTACAAAATAGCATAAACTGTATGTCCAAACAAATCATAAATGTATTTGTGTGTTTAAAATAAAATATATTAAATAATGGTTGATGTTTGTTACAATGTAAGACGTGTTTCACTGCTGGTACTGCAGCTTCCTCAGTAGTAATATACCCTGCTAGAAGATCCATACAAAGACAACATATGTATACACATATTGTGACATTATTCCTTTAGACGGATATCACAATACTCAGGTTTTTTTTGTGTACAAATTATGCACACTGATATCTCATTTGTTCTTTCCATACATACTACCCAGATCTAGAATAGTTACAATGGTATGCCAGTAATATTATTTTTGTACATACATAAACACAAGTCCTTAATTATAGGTCACTTATGGTTCTCCTGTTAATAGCACGATATAATGATGAGGAGTGTTAGACTCTGATAATGAACATGCTGGATGGAGCACAGTATTTGCACACTGATAATGAGCACAACATAACAATGCTAAATATCTATACACTGAGCTTTACACAAGGTAACTGAATATGCTGTACTGTATAAAAATCAAGTGGGGGATACTTCCAATGCCGCTGTCTGCTTTCTGAAGCATCCTGACTGATAATTATTCCACAATGCACACCCTAGATGTGCGTACAGCAAACATAAGCCATACAGCTCCACAAATCTCTCATTAATATATCAGACTAGCCAATTGCCCGTCAAAAAATGACGGCAATGAAATTGTAAGATAGCTAATGCAGTTTGGTGTGTAATAATGAAATATGTAATACATTAATAAATGAATACACTTTACCTATTTTGAAGCAATGTGTTGAAGAGCTGCAATCTGTTTTGATGTTGCTACAGCATTAGTGGTGTGGAGCTGCTGTGTAAGCGTGCTGAATGTGTGCAGTGTAATACTGTGCGTGCGTGTACTTCCGCATTGGAGTAAAATGGCGGGTAATGTGTGGTATACGTCTTAGCGGAATATCCGTAGGTCTTTTGTGGTGTTTTGCGAGTTTCTTGTGGTGTTTTGCGTGTTTAGAGTGCTGTAGCCTCGTTTTCGTTTTGTTCGGCGGCCATTTTTTCTCTCGCTTAGAGAATTTTTTTAGTGTCTAAACTCTTTTATTTTGAGTTAAATGAAGGTGTAAGTTGTTTTTTGAGGTCCTGGATGCTCCCTCTTGCTGTTGGTAAGCTTTTTATGTATGTGCTGTGTGTATTTATTGTGTTTTGAATTTTTTAATGTTCACGAGTTGCGTCCGCGTGTTGCGAGGTCGTAATGTGTGTTAACGTGTCTCGTATGTTGTTTGCGTTGCGAGGTAAAGTTTGCGAGGGTCATAGTTGGTGTGTCGTGTTGTTTGCGTTGCGACGTAAAGTTTGCAAGGGTTGCAGGAGCTGGCAAGGAGCGCCTTCGGCGCTCCATGCCAGCAACTGAGGCCCTAACCCGCAGGCCTCGCTACGAGAGGGCCGCGGCTCGCTGCGCGAGCCCGCAAGCGTTAGCAACAACTCGCATGCTCACAACTATATACAGTATGTGATGTCTAAAAGGACAGGGATAACATCTTGTGGCTCCTAAACATTCTAAAACATTTATACATGGTGTTGGACATATAACAAAATATATCAAGGGGACAGATGCATTAGGGCATAAATAGTGACACAACTACTATCTACTTATATTTATTTCATGTTATTCTAGTGAGTATTAAATGGGTACAAGAAATAAGGATTATTTTATTTCAGAGCTTGAAAGCAACTCTAAATAGGTGTTCTTTTTCTCTTGGATTTATGTCTTTCATAATCCTTTTTGTCTAAGAAATATGAAATATGTGTCTATTTATATGTATATATACATATATATATATATACTAGCGACTTGCCCGTCAAAAATGACGGCAATAAAAACTGAAGCCTGGCAATGCTGTTTGCCACACAATTTAAGCCTCTCCCCCTCTACTTTACTGGCCTTGTGATGAGCGCCTTTGGCGCTCATCACAGGCCTTGCAATGAGCCCTTTGGAGCTCATTGCGAGTCTCTCCCTCTGTCTACTTCCTCCCTCGTGTCTTATTTCCCCCCTCCTCTCCCTCCCTTGTGTCTCCTTCCACCTCGTCTACCTCCTTTGTATCTCCTGCCCCCTGTGTTTTCACCTCCCTCTCCCTCCCATGTCTCTAAACCCCTAACCTGTGTCTCTTTCCCCCTTCTCCCTCCCATGCATCTCTTATTACCCCTGTGTCTCCCCCAACCCTCCCCTGTGTCTGTTCCCCCCTGGCCTGTGTCTCTTTCCCCCTCCCCCTGTGTCTGTTACGGCCTTCCTCGTGTCTCCATTTCCCTCCCTTGTGTATCTTCCCCCCTGCACTCTCTCCCCTGTGTCTCTTTCCCCTCCTCTCACTCCCCTGTGTCTCTTCCCCCTCCTCTTTCTGTGCCTCTTCCTCCCTGTCTCTTCCCCCTCACCCTCTGTGTCTCTCCCCACTCTGTGCCTCTTCCCCCGCCTCTCTCTGTGTGTCTCGCCACTGTGTCTCTTCACCCCTTCCTCTGTTCCCCCCCTCTGTGCCTCTTTCCCCCCTCTCTCTGTACCTCTTCCCCCCCTTCCCTCTGTGTCTCTTCCTCCCTCACCCTCTGTATCTCTCCCCCCTGTGTCTCTTTCCCCCTCTCCCTCTGTGCCTCTTCCCCCCTCTCCCTCTGTGCCTGTTCCCCCCTGGCCTGTGTCTCTTTCCCCCTTCCCCCTGTGTCTGTTCCCCTCTCCCCCCCCCCCATTTCCCTCCCATGTGTATCTTCCCCCTGTTCTCCCTCCCGTGTGTCTTTTCCCCCTCCTCTACCTCCCCTGTGTCTCTTTCCCACCTATCCCTCTGTGTCTCTCCCCCCCTCCCTCTGTGTATCTTCCCCACTCTCCCTCTGTGCCTCTTCCCCACTCTCCCTCTGTGCCGTGCCTCTCCCCCCCCTCTTCCCCACTCTCCCTCTTCCCCACTCTCCCTCTGTGCCTCTCCCCCCCCTCTTCCCCACTCTCCCTCCCCTCTTCCCCACCCTCCCTCTGTGCCTCTACCCCCCCTCTTCCCCACTCTTTAATCTGCTCTCGTGCCGCGCTCTGCGCAAGCGCGGCAGTTTATAATTGTCTAACTGCGATTCGTCTGAAGCGTGACGACGAATCGCAGTTAGACAATTATAATATGTGATATATATATATATATATATATATATATATATATATATATGTTTATATATATATATATACTAGCGACTTGCCAATCAAAAAATGACGGTCAATAGAATTTTAAATCTGGAAATGCTGTTTGTGACACAATGTGATTCTCTAACACTCTAACTTTTTGTAAATGAGTCTCTTCAACCATGACAGAATGCTTTTTAACATACAAACTTGTATTTAAACTCCTGTTAAAACATATAGTATTGAATCCAGAGGAAGGCAAACCGTAAAAAAAACCATTGGAACTTAGCCAATTGTCTCAAAAGGCGAAAAAAATGAATTCCTTCCTGACCCCATTAAATGGTGATCGGATTACTCCCTGGATGAATACTTTCTATTTAATTATACATAGAATTTTGTTAACAAATGTTTCTGCTGCAAATGACATAAATCTTTTTTAACATTCAATAAATTAATTTTGCTAACTTTTTAACATAGAATGCTAACAATGCAAACATTAACCTAAGATAATAACATTTAACCTTAATATATTTTAAGCTATATTGAGCTTGAATATTGAGTCCAGAGGAAGGCAAATTTCAATAAATGTAATTTCAACTTTGTAAATTTGTTGAAAGTGTCCAAAAATAATTCCTTCTTGACTCCATTAACTGGCAATCGGATTAGTCCGTGGATAAATAATCTATATATCATGCACCATTTTAATTTTTCAAGAAATGATGATGCTGCTACTGACATTAAACCTTAATTACAAATAATGCATCAACTTATCAGTCCTTTTGAAACATATTTTTAAGTTTACAAACCTGAAAGAAACATATTCAATTTTAAAGACACTTCCAAGACACTCCATTTGTTTTTCCATGAACCTGTTTTCTTTTTAAAGAGCACAGCAGCCTTTTATTTCTGTATATGTGATGTAAGTCCTTTTTTTTTTTCTTCCTTCCTTTTTTTTTGGTTATTACTGTATTTTTCTGAAATTGTTGACATATTTTTGTAACTGAAATAGTGTTCCACTAAGGAGAGGCCAATTGACATTCAATTTCTTCCTTCAAATGAAACCACTATTATCTGTGATTACAAAACCTCATAGTACACAATATTTTTTGTAAAACTTCGGCCATTGTGTAGTAGATCACCCTGACTTGGGTTGTCTTCAACTAAAACTTTAATCGCATCTGGATTTGTGCACCTTGAAAAAGCAACATAGAGTTGTCCATGTGCAGAAACAGGTTCTTGTAAAAAAAATACCCACAGACTTAAACGTTTGTCCTTGGGATTTATTGATGGTCATGGCAAATGCCATGATAACTGGAAATTGTCTCCTTTGAAGGACAAAAGGCAAACCACTCTCACTTGGAGCTAAATCAATTCTTGGTATAAAAACTTGTTCACCTTTATGGGTCCCAGTCATAATTTCTGCATGTATAAAATGATCTTTTAACTCATGCACAATTAATCTAGTCCCATTACAAAATCCTTTTTTTGGATTCATATTTCTTGCCCCTTTTTTCAATTGCAAAACATGTGGTGGCATTCCAGATGGGGTAAAAAAAAAAAATACATTTGATACTAAAATTCGATTTACTGTCTTTATCATCAGCCAGAACTGAATCTGCACTGAAATAATTATTTTATGGTGCGTTGATGAATTTTAAAATTTTGTTATTTAGATGTATCATCAGCTATGAAGTTTTGATGTCTTGTAGCTAATAGGAAAGTATCATACATTATGTCAATCACTGTGCGTAAATGTTCAAAATGTGCGCACTGGAAACATGTAAAAGAAGTAATTTAAAACTGGAATGTTTAATGTCTCTTGGACTGACGGTATAAATTTGTGGTATAATTTTATGTGTATCTCTTCTTCGTCGCCATAGACCATTTTCAAATACATAGTGATATAGAATCTCAATGTATTAAAATTGTCTGGCCTGCGTATCCTGGCAGTTTAATTTAAACCATGCAGTAAGTGTTGTATCTCTGTGTTCACTTTGAGCTTAGGCAGTTCTTTCATTGCCTGTAGTAAAGCAAACAAACTGAATTGTGGCAAAGGTACAGCTAAACGATACACAGCATGTGAACGGTCATTCATCTCAAATTTCAGAAGCCGCCACATGGCTTCAGGATCACTGACATAGCGAGCATCTACATAATTTGAAAGTTCGTCATGTAAAATTGGATTTTCCTTTTCGTTTGCAGCACCTTGCACGACAACAGTTGCTGCATCATATCCTTTGTATATATATTTATACACATATTTGATGGATTTAATAGAAGTGCATGCTTCCACATTTATGTGTGCCTTGTACTTCATGAGTAAATGTGGATTGTATGGAATGCCAAATCTATTATCAACCTTTTGTCCACAGATAATAGCTGTTTGTCCTTATCTTCTTTTATACATAGGGTATCCATCACAATTAGCATAAGTTTGCAATTGAAATTGTTTAGGAAATTCTTTTGTACATTTTTTATTTTCTATACATGGTGAATTAGGATTCATATCTCCACATGGCCCATGAATCATTCTGTGTGTAAGAATCTCAAAAAGTTTTGAATATTTTTCTTGATCTGGCAATTCAGCAGTAATGACTGAATCCACTCTCTCTGCAGTATTCAACTTATCTTTTTCCTGCAGGATTAAAATTATTTGAGTATGTGGCAGTCCTCTTTTTTGAAATCCAATGGTATAAACAAAAGCCACACATTTTCCAAATAACTGTGCTTTAGTTATATCATGTGTTAATGAATTGAGTTTGCCACTAAATCTGGTCGGTCAGAAGTAGTTTGTCCCAGACTAAAATGTTCCTTGATCTCTGGCCATTGAGGAATACATGTGAATGTAATGAATAAATCTGGTTTCCAAAATTTTGTGACAATAGCCATGGCATCATTATATCTTTCTTGCATATTGCGAGTAGATCCTTGGAAAGTTGATGGCAAAATAATTGCTCTTCCAGCTGGAATGTCTCTGTTGGTAGCTAATTCAGCAACATAATCAATCAATCCACAATACTGTTCTACTCGAAGCTTATTTTGTTGACATTTTATGAAATTTAGATTATTTGCTTCAACTTGTAGATAAGAATCGATAATCCATTGTTGAGTGAGTTTGCCCCCACTTAAAATTTGATTAAAAGAATCCTAAATTGCAGTTTGTGCCACTTTATATTCTAGCATAGAAATGTTGCTTCTAACACGAACTTTACTATTGGGATAACTTTGCAATTGTAATTTTGGTTCCCATCCAGGTTCACCATTTGGAAAGAAAATGGGATATGTCATTGGATCTAAATTACAACTTAATATATTTATGTTTATAAAAGGTTGTTCTTCATTGCGTGGATATATTCTAATATCCCGCTGAAAAGGTGGTTCACCATCTTCATTTTTAAAAACCATGGCAACCTCATTGAATGTTCGTAAATTATACCATCTTTGATCAGTGTTGCGATCTCTTTTTAACACCATATTTACTCTTGGCATTGTCAATTAATGTCTTTGAGTGTTTTCTGTTGTTCTTTTTCAAGCTGTGCTAAATGGTTGTATGCTTGAGTGTATGGGTTGTTGGCCATAATTTTATCCAACTGTTTAAAGACTATGTGCAAACACTGTTTATTTTCTGGAAGCGGCATTCTTTGTTCAACAGCTTCCATTGTATCTAAGACATATAACTGTGCAAATTTCCTTTGCTCTCCTTCTTGTGGGTGTAAATGTGAAGTTCGGTGGTAAATTTGTCCTTGAACTCTAAAACAGTAAGGACCATGTCCTGGGAAATGTTCTGCTAATGTGGCACCAATTGAAGCAAACTGTTGTAAGACCTTATGTTTTTTTTAAATTGTTATAATTTGGAAATATTGGATCGCTTATGATACTTTGTAAGTAATCTGGAAATTGGTGTCTTTGTGGAAGTCTTACCTTTCCTTTCTGACAGCAACTAATGAAATCTCCGTCAGTTGGTCTTTCCTTTATAAAATGATAGGCCCCACAAAACTGACAAACAACATTAAGTAATCCACAATAATGAGTGTCTACTTTTAGTGCTCTAATAAACACATTCTCACGCACTTCCTCAACATAGATATCACTACAACTTTCTATATCTACATTGGTGTCATGTGTCTGAACATTGGTGTCAACAGGCAATATAATATCACTAGCGAATTGCCCGTCAAAAAATGACGGCAATGAAATTGTAAGGTAGCTAATGCTGTTTAGTGTGTAATAATGAAATATATAATACATTAATAAATGAATATACTTTACCTATTTTAAAGCATTGTGTGGAAGAGCTGTGAATGTGTTTTGATGTTGCTGTATTGTGTTTGACATTTTGTAATGTTCGCGAGTTGCGTCCGAGTGTTGCGAGTCCGTAATGTGTGTGAACGTGTGTCGTATGTTGTTTGCGAGTGTCGTAATGTGTGTGTCGTACTGTTTGGGTTGCGACGTGAAGTTTGCGAGGGTCGCAGTTGCTGGCAAGGAGCGCCTTCGGCGCTCCATGCCAGCAACTGCGGCCCTCGCTTTGCGAGGTCCTCAGGTGCTGGCATGGAGCGCCTACGGCGCTCCATGCCAGCAACTGAGGCCCTCGCTTCGCGAGGGTCCTCAGTTGCTGGCATGGAGCGCCTTCGGCGCTCCATGCCAGCAACTGAGACCCTCGGGCAGTGCCCTCGCTTCGCGAGGGCACTGCCCGAGGGTCTCAGTTGCTGGCAAGGAGCGCCTTCGGCGCTCCTTGCAGCAACTGAGACCCTCGGGCAGTGCCCTCGCTTCGCGAGGGCCGCGGCTCGCTGCGCGAGCCGCGGCCCTCGCTACGCGAGCCCGCAGCGTTAGCAACAACTCGTACGCTCACAACTATATATGTGATTGGGCAATGGTTCACAGACATGTTTTAGTTTACTTTTTCGTTTCTTTGAAGTCCCAGCACACCCACAATTTTTGGAGTTTTTTATTGACATACATTAAATAGCAAAGGACTGCACATACAGTATATATATATTTTGAGCATTTTATTTTATTTTAGGACTACTGATTTATCAATTCATTACTTAATGAATATACGTTAAAAAATAAATAAAATCAATTATAAAAATTAGATCAATGTTAAACCTAAAAAGTTACTTATATTGTCATAAAGAAGATCAAACATAAACAGCTATTATCAAAGTATAGATGAGTTCTAAAACAATGTTATTCTTTAAAACGTAATTATATATATATATATCTTCCTCTTTTTTTTTCTTGTAATGACCAATTCAAATCTCCAAACCTCATTCATCTTCCTTTTTATTTTATTTTTTGCAAAGTGACATCCTAAAAACCTCATTTATTTGCAAGTTGTTCCAAGCATTCTGACACTATTTAGACACCTTTTTTTATATTTTATTACAACTTTATTTTTGTATAGATGTTCATTCCCTAAAATGTTCATTTTAAATAATCTGCTATGTGGTTATATCGCTCCCTATGAATACCTAATATACTTTCCTGAATTAATCATTAAGTGTCATCAATCCCAAACCATAAGGGCATGCTAAAATCATATACCTGTGAACTTGCTGTTCTTTGTGTCCAAATCCTTGCAAATTCACTCTCTGTCTTCAGTGAGGTACAGAGATGAGTAATCTGTGAAATAACATGAAAATAAGTTTAAATCATTGAGTTGCTTAGTAAAATGTAATTTTTTTTCTAAAGTCTTCTAACCTCATCTTGTTTTTTATCATATTATTAATTAATATTTCCAATTTTTTTTACATAAATGAGCAGTAAGACAGATATATAAGTGCATGTTAAAAAAAATTCTTACTTTTATTGCATTTTCATTTTTTTTTTAAATGATTATTAATTATTAATTAATTAAAATATTATTATACATTAATTAATCAATAACTGTTATCCATTTTAGCAACATTTAATGTAGCCTTTTTTGTTCCCTAACTCCATAATTAAATGATATACTTGTCAAGGAGATCTTTATGGTGTTCAAAGGCTGCAAACGTCATTTTCTGTGTTGAGCCAGCTGCAGATCGAAGAAACTGTGAAATAAGATTGAAATAATTTTTAATATTTTGCTTCATTCCTATCAGTCAATCACCAGCAACACAGATATATTGGCATAGATGCAAAGCATAAATGCATATTCCTCAATGTATTGTTAATCAAACCTTTTTTTTGTAATGATTACTAATTATTAATTAATTATTATATTAATATACGTTAATTAATGAATAAGTGTTATCAATTCAAAATAAAAAAAGGATTTTTTTTTTTTGCTCTACGAATATAATTTAATTACATACCTGTCAAGATGTCAAGATTATCTCTCTGCTGTTGAATGCCTGCAAACATTACTCTCTGTGTTCAGTCAGCTGCAGGTACGCTGAAACTGTCAAATAAGATAAAAATAATTTGTAATATGTTGCTTCATCCCTATCAGTCAATCAGCAGCAACACAGATAATTTAGCATAGATGGAAAACATAAAAGCAATACTCATCAATGTATTGTTAAACAGAACATTTTCTTGGTCCTGATTACTAATTATTAATTAATTAATTAATATATTAATATACATTAGTTAATCAATAACTGTCATCAATTCCAACTAAGAAGACTTAAAGCCTTATTTTTTGTTGCCAAGAACATAATTTAATGATATACCTGTAAAGGTGCTGTTTATGTTGTTGAAAGGCTGCAAACTTCACTCTCTGTGTTGATTCAGCTGCAGCGTCACTGAAACTGTCAAAAAATTGAAAGCATTTGTAATATTTGAATTAATCCCTATTAGGCAATCCGCATCATCACAGATATGTCAGTGCATCTTAAAATAAACATTTTGTTTTTGGTCCTTTTTTTTCCCTTTTTTAATTTTAGTAATTACAAATTAATAAATTAATGTACATAAATAATCAATTAATCACTGACTAAACATATTCTAAAGATGTAAGCATTAATATATTCCTAAACTAAAGGCATTGTCAAATTTTTTATTTATTTTTTTCGTTTACAATGATTACTAATAATTAATTAATTAAATAATGTACATTAATAATGAATAAATCAACGTGTAAATGTCTTTGCAATTTTTTTGCATTAATCATGTATTAATAAACGTTTACCTTTTTTTCTTAATGATTACTAATTAAGAATTAATTAAAGTACATTATTAATTAATAATTCAATGAATTCATATCTTACAAACAGTTAAGCATAAAAGTATTGCTAAACTAAATCAAGCATCAATTCTTGTTTAATCCATTTTTTTTAAATGAATAATTAATTAATTAATTATTTATTTATTAAATATTATTAATATACTGTACCTTTTTGAATTTAATATTCATCAATCAGTATCCTGAAGAGCTAACAATCTCTTTTGATTTTCCGGCAGCAGAAAATGTCCAGTCAGACTGTCATCATCTGAGGAGAAAGTGTCAGTTCTGTGTCAAGTATGCCCTATATATAGGCTGCGCGCTCGAGACAATACCTTTGTTTTAGGCGGGAAATCCGCCATTTCACAATGTTAATATGTAAATGTGTAAGTTAGTGTTGTAAAATGGCGCTGTTAGTCAGCTATTTTCCATCCTTCCTATTAGTATTTTTGTACCGCATACGTGGCTGGATGTGTTCTACGCGGTTCGGGGTCGTGTAGCCTGGTTTTCATTTTTTTCGCCGGCCCTTTTTTTCCTAGCTTAGGCGATTTGAAAGGGGCGAAAATCGTCTAAATCAAGTTTAATTTGCGTTCCATCTCACTCACAGACGTCCTGGCTGTTGCCCCATGCTGTCTGTGATGTTTTTGTAATTGTTTTGGGTGTAGTTAGCCTGTTTTTCGAGTTTTTGGTTCGGCCACTAATCTCATAATTTTTTGCATCTCATATCTTTTTTTCTCTAAGTCTCGTATTTTTTCTAAGTCCCGCTAAGTGCTCCTAGTTTAACGGCTCGCCTCGCTATGCGAGGCTCGCTGGCAATGAGCGCCTTCAGCTATAGTGTAGTGTAGGGAACCCACATTTCTTTGTGTGTGTATATAATATAAATAATGGATTAAAGCTTTAATGGGAAAAACATAATGCTCCATAGCTCTAGTGGCAAAGTCTGGTAATGCATGATTAAGTTTCATTTTATATTTTTTGTGTGCCCTGTTCATATAATCTGGGGGAGATGTGTCCCCTGATATCCCCAGTTCCTACGCCCCTGCACATATAAAAATATTGCCTCAAATATTTCAAATTATTAGCGCATTCTAACTGTGTCGCTTTTTAAAAACTGTTGATCTGTAAAAGGAATTGTTAATGTGTTTTCTCAATTGGTAGGAGGATGTACATTCAGAACATTCAGCAGTAAGCCAATGCATGAGCACTGACAATGACTGATACCAGCTTGTCTAAGAGTCCTTAATGAGTAGGTAGGTGTCTGGATGTCTGATGTGAAATTGTTATCAAATTAAGTTAAAATATTAGTCCAGAAAAACATCAACACATTTGTTTTACTCAACTCCACACAACATATCATAATAATTTAAACATGCCATAATCTACATGCAAAATGTAAAAAATATAGTTATGTGAATGGGACAGTCACGTTTATACCATAGCATCAGTGTGATATTTCTTATATAAATTTAGCAACAACATTGGCAAGAGATTATATGAAGCAAAACTATACAACATAATAAGTATCAAGTCTATTTGATATAAAAAAAAAAAAAAAAACACTAAAAGACAGTGGCTCCATATGTAATGGGATAAAAGCCCCATATATAAATACAATTAAAATATTACTTACCAAACCGGGGCAATAATATGCAGTTTGTATTTATATGTTTTTATGTTTGTTTGTTTTTTTTCTTTAAAAAAAATATATATTTATATATATATTTTTGTTGTTGTTGTTATTGTTCAATCGTTCAGTAGTGTACGACTCTTCTTGACCCTATGGACCACAGCATGCGAGGCACATCTTTTGTCTGGGTGTGCTAATCCATAAGCTTTTCTTGGCAAATATACTGGAATGGGTTTCCAGTTCCTTCTCCAGGGGACTGACCTCTCTGCCCTCCAATCTTAAGTGACACTACATGGTATAGCTCACAGCTTCATTGAGGTACATAAGCCCCTTCACCACGACAAGGTAGCATTCCAGAAGGGGTATATACTGTATATTACCATACCTACATTTAATAAACAGAACTTTTAATTAAATGTTTTGCATCTCTATCCCTATTATCAGCATACCCATACCAATATTACATTCCTGTGTGTATTGGCCATAATTCTAAGCCAATACTGACTAACTATTGAAGACTTTATAATGATATACATTTAGACAAAGAAAACACCTATAGTCCCTAATACTTTACATTTTGGCCATAGATAGGAACCAATAATAAAAAATATATAACTTTTATTAATGTTGTAAGTTAAAAAGGTGAAAACTTTATAATGAATAATAAATACTGTTTCTGTGTGAGGCAAATATTTTTTTATAATAATCCCAGATCAATAGCCCTATTAAATCCCCCCAACGTGAAAACCCGTAGCCCGTAACAGAGCCCGCTAGACTTACTGCTATTAAATTGGCCTTAAACAGCTAATCTGTGGGTTACATGCGGAAAAACCCTACGGGCTGTCAAAATTGGAACTCCGTTGCCGCAAAACCTTTGATCTGTCAATCCCGGAACTGTTACGTTCGCAAATCGCTATTAAATTGCTACGAATCCATTGGCGTTCAAACCCATAACCTGCAAATGGAGCCGAAAAGCCAACGGGTACTAGAGAGGATTAGCAAGGGGGTTAAAGTCCTATCCGTAGCACTGTAAATGCCAATATACACACACTACTGTACTTAAAATTAAAGTGAAAGTTATGCTAGGCATTCAAATTAATAGCCCAATATTCTTACGCTCGCAAATCTGTAATATAATTTTTTTTTTTTTATGTTTAATTTCGTGCTATATCGATCCCGTGTTAATACAATCAATGTGTTAATACATGTAATGGAACTCCCATGGACTTGAATATAATTTGTACAGATTTATTAATATTACATTTTTTCTGGAATGCAGGTCCGATCGTAACTTGTAATTGAAACCCGTAAGGGATTGACATCTAACCTCCATTTTTCAGTGACTTAATCATGACGATCTCTTTTGCCATTGGCTCCGTCTAAACCCGTAACTACGGGTTTGACCAATTGATCATCAGCCACATAAAAATTCCCTCTCTGTGTTAAAAGTAGTCCTTAAAGTAGCCTGCAAGACTTAAGGCTATTAAATTGGCCTCTTGACGCTAAAGGCAGACGATTTGCGGGTTAGGTGCAAGAAAGGCCGAAAAAAGACTACGAGACGTGGAAAGTGGAACTTCGCGGTCACAAATCCTTTGTTCTTTCAAGCCCGTAACTGTTACGTTCCAATTGCGCTATTAAATTGCATCCAAATCAACCCTGTAACACGCAAATGGAGCCAAGAAGCCAACGAGTGCTAGAGAGGACCCACAAGGGGGTAAAGTCCAACCTGTAGCACTTTAAATGCACAAATACACACACTACAGTACTTTTATTAGAAGGGAAAGTGATGTTAGGTATTAGAATAATAGCACACCATTCTCAAGCTCGCAAATCGGCACCGGAAAATACTTAATTTAATTTAGTTACTTAAATACTTTAGTTTCAATTTTGTGTTATATCGATCCCGGCAATCAATGTGTTAATCCATATACTGGAACTCGCATGTGATAGAATATCATATTTACAGCATAATCAATATTGCATTACATCTGGAATGTGGGTCCGATCGCAATTCGTAATTGGAACCCCATTAAGACTTCCCCCCTGCCTTTTTCAGTGACGTCATTCTGACTATCTTTGTTGCCATTGGTTCCATTCCAACTCGTGACTACTAGTTAGACTAATTGATCCCGTTCATGGCCGCAAATCCAACGAGCGAAAAATAGTTTACAGGTTTGCCTCTCAAGCCCGTAACTCGCAGCATGTTCTAATTTAATAGTACCGTAAATCTGCAACTCTTCAAGCTCGCAGCTGTTGGGGGTCTCACATTGCACATACGAGCTTCGAATTTCATGTGGCTGCAAGTTCAAGGCCACACATGCAACGTACGCAAGAATGAGTTAAGGGCTGGAGTTACGGACAAGAATGAGTTAAGTGGTGGTTAGCAGGAAGAGCAGGCCAGGTTGATATAAAAAGAATAACGACAGATTTATCACCATTATTTTTTATGTGTACTAACTTGGCCTCAGGTAAGTTGGAGAACCAGATAGGAACTTGAACTGAAATTTCTGCCTAAAGATGCACAATCAAGGTAGATTAGCTAACAGTAATTTGTGAAAATATTCTTTTTTCATAGATAAAGTTATGCCTAGCATATTTAGGACCTTGGCTGCAAGCTTCCTTCTAACTTAGATATCTATAAACATGTACATCATGGGTGTATTTAGGTTTTGTGCTGCCCTAGATAATTTACACCTACAATGCAGCTGCTCCACTTTCTATATGCCAAATCATATGGTTATGTATATAAATGGTATGTCAGAAAATGTCAAGCACTCTTACAGATAGAAATATTACTCCATATAGGCATTTACTCAGTGATCTTCAGGCAGCCTACTGCCCCCTGAAGATGTGCTGCACTAGACCCGGGCCTCCTGGGCCTAGACAGAAACATATGCATGATGTTCCCTAAAATTGCTCTAAAAAGGCTGAGACTTTTCAACATATATTTTTATAGCCTTGTCTACTATATGACTTTATATGCAATGTGCTATCTACTACTATTGCATTTTGATAAGTCTACAAACCACTACTAACAGGTAGCATAGTATTGTACATTCATATAAGGCTTCTGGACATATGTTACCCAGTAGATGCTAAGTAATAGTATCCAGGTTGCTATATAAACTGAGTATTTTAACAGTTCTTTTCTTGCTTTATACATTGATTTGCACAACTTTGCAGGGCTTTCTTATTAAGAATTTACACATCGTTAACCTCCTTAAGTCTGCATACAGGTTTGTAGTTCCCATGGAAAAAAAAATTTCAGTCATGATAATTAGTACATTCTGATAGTGACATTTTGCTTAACAATTGTTCCATTCACAGTGTCACTGCATGAAAACAGAAAAGCAGTCAGTGGGTCTTTTTCTTTATAACAACAATCCATCAAATTTTTGCATGGCAGCCAAATGTAACATTAGGAATAAAGAATACAGATGAGGGAATTTAACATAATGCCTATGTATTAACTATTTTTAAGTGTTTTGGAATAGAGAAACTATGGGTCTAAAAGGTATGACCATATTAACTTAAAACAAGAGATCATGAAACAGTGATTATGGGCAGCTCGTCTTCTGTGCGCATGCTGAACTTGCGCCAACGTAAGTGCGCCGACAATTGCCCAGCCCACAAAGGGGCACTGGCATAACAGCGCTCAAGCCCAATAGCGCGCTCCTGTAGGTCGCGCTCTGAAGTCGCGTTACATCTACTGACAGCTGTGCAAGGTGCTGGACCTGAGTGACCCCCTGGGAGGAGCTGCAAATGCGCCAACTGCACTCTCTCCCCAGTCTCTGATCCTAGCCCCCAGGCTCGCTCCCCATCACTCACCCTTTCCCCAGCACGTCCATCACTCACCCGGTACACCCATCACTCACCCTCTCCCCAGCACATCCATCACTCACCCGGTACACCCATCACTCACCCTCTCCCAGCACATCCATCACTCACCTGGCACATCCATCACTCACCTGGCACATCCATCAATCACCCTCTCCCCAGCAAATCCATCACTCACCTGACACATCCATCACTCACCCTCTTCCTAGCACACCCATCACTTACCCTCTCCCCGGCACATCCATCACTCACCTGGCACCTAGATTTGACCACCTGCCTTCAGCTTACAGGAATTCCTCTAGGTTGTGAATTCAGGTTACCTCAGTGGCCAACTTAGATCAGACCATTAACATTCAGTCCACATGCTACAGAAACAGGCCAATAGTTCCTTAGCCTATAAATACACACCATAAGCCCGATTTAATTGCAAGCTCGCATCTTGCTGGATTCTGGCCGGATGTCTGCAGGCATGCTGCTGGCTCCCGGAGCTATTCAATTAAAGGAGCCTGCAAGTTACGGAACAAAAGCCGACTCCGTAAACCATGCACTCGTTCCTAGCAGTTCAGGGAGGGAATATGATCGATTAAGCAAGTAACCTCCCATTTTGAAACAGCCAATAGAAAATGAGACCGACATCATTACAGCAGTAAAACATGGAGGTTACATGTCAATCAATTAGGTTCCGGGGTCCAATATGTAATGGGACTCGCAAACCCTCAAAATACAAAATCATAAAAATGAATGTCAATACTGTACTAGTCCATATGGGTGGCCTGAGATGTATTAACTCATTGATTCCCGACATCGATATAACCCTGAAATAAAACATAAATATAAATATTTTTTTAATGACGATTTGAGAGCTTGAGACTGTTGTGCAATTTCCCACGTTATTTACAGTGTTACAGACAGGGGTTAAATCCCCTTGCAGGTCCTCTCAAGCACTCATGGGATTTTCTCCCACATTTTCCTTTTACGGGTGTAAAACATTTGTGGCCTTGGGGAATTTGATACCATAACTCTAGCGGAATTGAAAGATCAAAGGCATCGGGAGGCTGTAAGTTTCGGGTTTAACCATGGCAAAGTTTTAAAGACCACAACCCGTAACCCATTCGGTGAGCACAAAAAAAACGACAATTGAATAGCAAATTAACTTACTGCCTCACTTACGGGCTCTAGTAACTTACGATTGCTCAATTGAATTGGGCCCCATGTCTTATGTGTATACAAAACAGAGAACCTTTATTAACACATCACACACTTATATACACCCCCAGTTCTTTTCATCTGAGGAAACCTGTCTGTCCATATCCTTTCATTTGAAAGCAGTACTATTATCTGCCTCCTGTGGTGAAGAAGACTGTCAGTCTACTGTAGTCTGATAAGATGCTCTCCTTCTTCCTGTCCCTATCTCTGAGGATAATTTGCACCTTAATGTCATCAATGTGGGCTTCCTTTTAAAGGAAAGCAGGAATATCCCTCTTTTAGACATGCCAACTCCTCATCCTATGGTTGAAATATTGTTGAAGTTAAAATTATTTATTTTAAATGCTGCTAAGTCATTTATGAAATACATCCCTTCAGCCAGTAATATTAAGCACATCACTAGCACAAAGCACATTCTAATCACACATAATTTGTGTAGACATTGCCCATACTAACAACTTGGTACCTTCCATAGTAACTAGCAGGCCCATGGAAATATTTAGCAATATCTGTTATGAATAACAGAGTCCATAGTCCAAAAAGTTCAGGGGGGCTCCTGGGCATGGCAGGGAACATAACAATTTGAGCAGCACATGAACAATAAATGCAATTGTATTGCTATGTTATTTATCTAAACTACTGGCCCTCAGAGTTTTTCATGGCATGGTTTGAACACCTTCCTTTCTGAATTGACATACACTGGTTTGGGATACAGACCATTCTGGGTAAATGGGAAATAAGCATGTCATAGTTCCACTTTGTTTTGCATAATATGACTTGATTTTTACCTGTCCACTCATCCCTTATTCACTTGAAGATTAATCCTAATATCCTTAACCTACTTGATACGAAACTCTAGCTAAATGAACACAAATGTATTTCTGTCCCATATAAGCATCAGTCTATTGTTTGCTCCCACAACCATTTACATTCCCCAGTTGTAGATTGAGTAAGGGATAGATTTCCCTTCATTTCTTTTTTTGCACCACATTTTTTCCATTTTTCAGTTTGATCTCAAGATTCTGTAATAAGGTAGAGTTGAGTTAAGACATTGGTAACTACTAACCAATATTTTTTTTTTTTAACGTGTAGCTGAGAATACAATTTGTAAATTTAAACTAGAACAGATCTTTACTTTTAATATATTAACCAGATAAAATGAAGTAAATGTCTTCCACAAGCCAGAAGACGAAAGACTGTTAATGGTTGGCAATCCATTAATCCAGATATTTTACAGGAATACCATACTAATCCATTGAAAACTCTGCAAATAGTAATGATACTTCTAAGTAAAGATATCTGACTTTAACAGTTTTGATTACTATTTTATCAACAGGAAGCCTTTGACAAAATCCAGCATACAGTCTAAAACCTATTTCAAAACAATATCAAACTTTAACAGTAAACATATAAGTTTAAACAACTATAAATAATTAAAATATTCCCTTAATACACGCACTATAAAGCAAAGCTGTTTTTTGTACAACAGTTAATCTCCAAATGTCAGTGCTTATTTAAATCAGTGCAAACATAACCATAGTGCCCTTAACATGGAATGGGCGTGATATAAAAACATTTCTGGTTGAGTTAGCATTTATACATTATCTAGTTACATGAAGGTACCATTTAAAAGAGAATGAAGGACAGTCCCTCTTCAAAGACAAAATACATCTGTTTCTCCCATTCTTATAAACATTTCTCTTTTAAAGGAAAGTCCCATATCGTCCTGTGTGTGGCGGCAATCTTCTGCCCCAGGCCAAATTTTCAACGTGCCTCCCTCACTTTTTTTTCAAAGATTGCATCATTAATTAGGGTGACTTGATATTTCTTTTGACAACCCTGAGCCTCAACTTGCATGCAAACTACTATCATTAACAACCTCAACTAGTTTTCACAGTGGACTATTTCTCCAACACACAATGATGGCCACACCACTGACTTTATTTTCTCTAAACTGTCTCCCAATTCTCCAATTTCCATTTCCCCCTCACTAACCACAAGCATATAACCTGCAGTCTTATCACTATAAACACGCCACCCATATCAACTCAGCCTCCATGAATGTTTAGAGATCTCACTTTTACTGATCATCAGCAACTTTCCAACTCACTATAGCCGCTTCTCTCCAACATCACCTCACTGTTGCTTCATTGTATAACAATGCACTATCCTCTGCACTTTACATAACAATTTTACCAGCAACATGCCATACCAGAATTGTTCTGTGACAGCAGTGGCACTCAAAACTAAGCACAACCTTTAAAAGTGTTCCAGCACCACTGAACTCCAATGAAGGAAATCAGGCACTCCTAAAGAATTCCTCTACTAAAATATAATTCTTCAATGTTACAATGCTGCCCTTCAACTTTCAAACAAATATATTTCTTAAAGGGATATCTAAGGGAGCTGGATTAATACAAAAAGCAGCCTGTGTGTATCCAGAACATCTCATAAAACATTTTATTTTTATTAATATCTAAAAATCCCTCTAATGATTATGTCTTTACAACTTCCTGGGGTCCTCCCAATCAGCATGCAGCACCCAGGGTGCAATATTAACCCATTATTTACCTGCCGTTGCTTGCTCAGCCAATCTCGTTACAGCTTCCTCCTTGCAGCTTCCTGTCACATGTCAGTGATACACTACATTTCCCAGGCTCCTTTGCCTATATATCCCTAGCTGCTTTGCACCACAGCCAATAGGAGAGCACTGTTGTCCCTGCTGGTATATGACTCATCCCTGCTTCCGGGCTATGCTGTGTGATGTTGCCACAGCAACTAGCATAGTGCTATGTCTGAAATCTTTCTCTAACCGGATTGGCCAAGACAAATTGGAGGGGGTGTTAATCTTAATTTTAAACTGTCAGAAATTACAATAGATTTTGCTTTATTTTAGTATTTTTTTATGCAACATTTTTTTTTATACACTCATGATTCTTCTCCATCAGATGCATTCATAATCAAGGAAACTTAGATAACCCTTCAACTATTATATCCACTCCATTACTCAACCCCCAAATCCCTGTTTCCAACATTGATTTCCCTCATCTTTTCACATCCACCCTATAATATCACAACTTCTTCCGCCCAAGATATTGTGAAAGGTTAAAAAAATAAAATCAATTACATTAGACAAGCAAGACTCTCCTTCCAGAGCCTCACTCAACATCTTCACCACATTTACAGAGGATGAGGTATCTTCAATCTTCTCAGCTTCTCATTTAACCATATGTCCAATTCATCCTATCCCATCTCTACTACTATATCACCAGTTCTAACCACATCTTCAATCTCTTCCTCACAACTAACACATTTTCCTCTTCCTTAGTATACCCAACCTGAGGAAGACAACTGTTGATCCATCCATATTCTCTAACTACCATATATTACTTTGTTTATATTTGCCTTCAAACCACTAGAGTGACTTGTCTATAACCGTCTAACATATTTTCTGTCTTCAAACTGCATCTGTGTACAACACTTTATTGAGATTCACTTATTAAAGTAGCTAATGACCACCTGGTGGCCATAGCAGAAGGGCAATATTCCACTCACTGTCAGATACCTCAAGGCTCAGATTTGGGAGATTTGCTTTCTCAATCTACAATGTCTCTCTTCGTAAACTAATATGCTGATGATACCCATATTTACATCTCCTTTCCCAATATTTCTTCCTCCTTACAAATACATATTGCCATTTATTTATCAAACATCTCCTTCTGGATGGCCTTCCACAATATAAAAAAATACATATCAAAGGCTGAGTCTCTTAATAATCCCACCTTCCACCACATCCCCAAGCAGAAAAAAATACTAACTAACAGAAAGAGGACTATATTATGACCCGATTGTAACAGCATTCTATACCAACTGTAAGTAGTGTAGCTCTTTATTTGGTAGTCCTAGATAAAGGCAGTTGCATATATACAGATGTGACAATATAAAAGTGTGAACCAAAAATGAGGTTTTAATCACAAATGACACTTGATCTTTTTTTTTTTTTTTAAGTATTTTTTTGTTAAAGGCAGGTGCAAAAATTACAATTTAACCATTTTAATCAATTTACATGATTTATCATTACACAAATAATACAGATTTCCAAAAACTTCACTGAACAGCTGAATTGTTTCTACAGTGGAATTCTGGCTTGGAATACAAACAGCACACAAACCTGTAATTATTATCATTGGTATAACATCTGCCTCCTCTTAGTTTTCCTCTTAGCTAATTATACAAATTAAAACATAACCCTTATCTGATCTTAAAAGTAAAAACATTAACCATTGGCTATAAAGAATACCCCCTATCCTAAAGTTATTACTTTCATTGTTTATAAACCCAGGTGAAGTTTTTCAAGGAAAAGCGTAGATAATATTTACTGCTTTATAGGGGTCTCCCCTAATAACAAGGGGAAAACAAAATTGACAAATTAACCTAAACAAGTTAAATTAGAAACTGTCACAAATATCATCCAGGTCATATTCATACAGCTTGAAATATCTCAACATCAAGAACCCTTACTTGCTAGATCAGGATTCTCCCATGGTCTCCCCTCCTCATTCCCCGGCCTCCGGCACTCTCTTTCCTTTCTACACCTCCCTGGACAGGTAGTCAGAATATCTAGGTTGTTGTAAGAACCTGGATGCCCGTGTACGTTATCCAGGGGCCCCATATCTCGAAGAATGTAGGTATTGTTTCAGCTAGGAAGTGTGTGATTCTCTCATTTGCAACAACAACATTTATTTTTGCCTTAACTGCTCCAATATCTAGAGAGTTTGACTTCCACTTGAACTATATGGCTTTTTGTAGCTAACATGATATACTGTATGAGCTTATTCTAGGAAGAGGGTAGTTTAGCAATAGGGATCCCCAGCAGGCAATTCTCCGCTGCTAACCTAATCGATTGCTGGAAAATATCCGCCACTAGGTCTCCCACTTCTTTCCATAATTGCTTCACTATCCTACAGTTCCACCATATGTGTAAGAATGTACCCATATCGGGACAACAACTGAAACATCTTGGGCTTTCGGGCCTATTCCACTTAGCTAGCCTATCTGGAGTGATATACGCTCCATGGAGGACCTTAATGGAAATTTCCAATACACTGTAATTTAAGGAACCCCGAAAGATATTAGACCATGATTCTTCCCACTTTTTAGTTTCCCATTGGAGTGCTAGGTCTTTTTCCCCCTCCCAAATATATTTAACTTTATTTTTCTCTGAAGGGAAGGTAAAAGTGTCATATAATTCGCCTATAATTCCCTTAGTCATAGGGGCCTTTCCACAAATCTTTGAGAACCTATTATGTAGGGGTATACCTATTGAGCGAGTCAACATACAAAAAAGTGTCTCAATCTGCAATTGTTGTAATGCTGATGAAAAGGGGAAAGCATATTTATCCCATAATTCCTCAAAAGTGATAATTCTACCTTATTTTACCCATGAGCCCAACCTATCTAGATTATTTAATCTCCAGCAATGTTGGGACATGGCTGGGATATCCGTAGGGGATATTGAGACTGATTTGGAGAAAAGCGTAAAGTGGCGATGTGCCCAGGTTAAACATGATATTGTGTGTTTAACCATTGGGTTTGGCGAGTTTCTTAGCAAGGCCGGTGGGGGTGGCTATCCATACTGCTGTATGCCATGAAAATGAGCGCATGTACCAATTCTCAATAAACATCCATGCTGGATGAGAGGATGATAAATGTGCCAGGGGGATGAATGCTAATTGTGTTGCCCTATAATAAAGTTTGAAATTAGGGCATGATAACCCCCCTTTTTTTGTACCTATACATGATTGATATGGGAACCCTGGCAGAGCCACCCGTCAAAATAAAATGAAAACTAACCTTTGGAAACTTGACAAATCTCTCATATTAATAGGAACAGGCAAAGTTCTAAAAACGTACATCAGCCTGGGTGAGATATTCATCTTCACCGTATTAATCCTGCCCAACCACGAGATGTGAGCTTTCGACCAACTAATCAGATCTTTTTTAAATAAGCTATACAGTGAGTTATAATTGGCGTTATAAATATCTGGTATTTTAGGCGCTAAATTTATCCCTAAATATTTAATATGTTTTGTAGCTCATAGGAATTTGTGCAATCTTGTTAAAGAATCTTTCTCAGATGCTGTCATGTCAAGAGCAAGAGCTTTTGTTTTTGTCTAAAATTTGCCTCAAAACTGGGACTGACCACACTGGATCAAAGATAGAGCATAACAGGTCATCTGCAAATAGTGAGACTTTAAACTGTTGAAGCCCTATCTTGGTGCCTTTAATATCTGAGGTTGCTCTTATCATCTGTACGAGTGGCTCTATAGCCAAGTCAAAGAGAAGTGGGGACAGAGAACATCCCTGTCTTGTTCCGTGCTGGTTGTGGAGGACCGGCCTAACACGGCCCGGAATTTTTAAATTAGCTTTTGGAGCATTGTAATAAGTTTGATTCAGATTAATAAATCTTCTTTTAAAGCCAAATTTTGCAAGAGATGCTAAAATCTCCACATCCAGCACGCGCAAACAGGCCGAAAGTTTATGAGGCTTCACATGATGCATCAGATTCAGAATCTTGCTAAAATTGTCCCCCGCTTGCCTTCCCGTTATGAACCCCACTTGATCATTATGTATTAGGAACGGTAAAAAGTCTGCAATCCTGTCTGCCTTATTTTGGGCCAGAAATGTAATATCGCAGTTCAATAATGAAATTGGCCTATAGTTTTTAGCTACCCTCTTTTGGAAAGAGGACAATCCCTGCAAGATTTAGTTCTGGGCGAAGCTGCCGGCCATCCATTATTGCGTTGTAAAGAGTTGTAAGATGGGGGCTAGTTGAGTCACTAATTTTGTGTAGTATAAATTTGTGAACCCATCGGGACCTGGACCTGGATGGGACCTTGCCAACCTTAGAGCTGAGAATGGTATCTTGGACCTCATCTAGAGTTATTGCCATATTTTTTGCCTTGTGGTAAAACTTATGCTGAGCCCAAAAGAGAGCTTTTTCCGTTTTCTCTGACAGAATCATATCTATTTCCGCTCTTATCTTATCTATCCTGATCCTATTTGATGGAGTGGGGAGCTGTTGATTAGACTGCTCTAACCTTCAATTCTGTAGTAAGATTAATTTGAAAAGTTTTTTCTTATATTCTGAAGGTATTTTAATACAGGCACCCCTAATGTATGCTTTATGCGCCGCCCACACCCAACCTATCCCTGTGTGCTGTTCCATATTTATATCAAAGTACAGTTTTAATTCCTGTAAAATTCGGTCCCTCATTAATGAGTTAGCCAACAGCATTTTAATACTACACCAGGAATATTGATGTTTATTTTCTTTATTTAAATCTAACACAATTTGACACAATTGAGTGGTCAGACCAATTGGATTATCTCAGTGTTTTTTGATTTCTCTAAGAGAGATGTCTAAAAAGATATAATCTATCCTCTAGTATGAATCATGAGGATAGGAAAAAAAATAAAATAAAAATTCCCGGTCATTAGGATGTTGCTCACTCCAAGTGTCTACTAGGTTTAAAATGGGAGGGGGCTCTTGATTTGTTTTAGCCCCTTTTGACCTATTAAGTTCTGGGTCTAAAATTAGGTTAAGGTCCCCCAAAGATAATTTTACCACACTCACGTGCCAATGTTTTGAGGAGGCCCAAAAGTGTATTGTGGGGATTATTGGTCGGGGCATACAGTATATAGAGACTAAGGTTAGCTTGGTTTCTAGGATCTTCCCTATCAATATAATGTAATTACTCTTTGGGTCTATATTTTTCTCTTCTATTATAAATGGGAAGTCCTTGTGTAAAAGTTTAGCCGCCCTTCCCTTTTAGTCTCTTGGGCAGTTGCATACACAATTGGGTAGTGTTTATGTAGATATTTAGGGATTCTATTTTGAACAAAATGGGTTTCCTGCATGAAAATAACCGATCCCTTATATGTGATTAATGCCTGGCCTCTCTTATGGGGAGAGTTGAAACCTGTAACATTATGTGTCACTAAGACAAACTCTGAGTCACTCATTGGCATAGGGACCATGGGTATTTTAACTTACTGAAACCTGAACCATAAAAAGAGTTGAGCACGGAGACCCAAAGATTGGAGAGGAGGACCATCCTGGGGATACCCATAAAGAGGACAAACCCTCTGCCAAGTATCTGAAAATGAAAGAGGGCATTTTATTGACATGGTGACATAGAAAGACGAAACCAAAAACAACATTTAAATTGTAGCACAATTTAAAACATTCTGACCTATCCTCACACAAAAACTTGTGCCTATGGGGTAAATGATCAATGTCTTTAACTGTATGACTGCTAGAATGAGGAAGACTATAGAATGCAATATAGCAGTAATTCTAGGTAATCTAGGTAATCTAAACAAACACATGGCTTTGGGGCTCTAGCCCCCCACAAAAAGAAATATACATTTGCATAACCAAATGAACAATAACAGTGTATTAACAACATTGTATCATCAATAGCAAATAATACTTAAGGGTAAAAGTGGTTATTAGTCCGTGAGGTCGTTCAAGAAACTCCACCGCAGTAAGGTATATCAAACCCCACTGGAGACGTCTTCCCTCTTTTCATGCCCCATACTGTGAAGGCCAACTTCACGTCTTGCAAATCTTACATCCTGAAACTATCCTTGATCTGTTTTGGCAATTGGGAAAGGATTTTAGTCGGCCACTGTCAAATCTGGAGGATCAGTCGAGGCCTTTGGATGTTTAGATGTAGGCACCACAGTCCATTGCTTTACTGGTCTGCTTCTAGTAGTTGGATCAGGGGGTTGGAGCTGTACTCCCTCAGGAATAAGGTGATGCAAGCAAAGAAGTGAATGACACTCTTCCAAGTCATAAGCTACATATCTGTTTCCTTTAGCAGAGAATTGTAGACTAAATGGAAATCCCCACCTGCAGGGAATCTTGTGTTGAATGAGAATGTCCAGAGCCGGCCTCATCTCTCTGCGCTTCGACAATGTAGATGGAGCAAGGTCTGCATATATTTGTATAACTGTCCCATCTGGGCCTTGGATTCTATTTAGGCCTCTAGAGGCGTATAGCAGTTTGTCCCTTGTTTGTTGTCTTAAAAAGCAAACTATACCATATTTTGGTACATTGGAGTTTGCAGTTTGCCCTAGTGCTCTGTGAGCCCTTTCTATAACTACCTCAGTTTCTGGGGTATCAGGCATGATGGTCTTGATGACAGATACCAGGTCTGGTCTTAAGTCAGTTATAACTTGAGGGATTCCCTTATATCTGGCATTATATCTCCTTGACCTATTTTCTAGGCTTCTAACTTCAACTCAAGGGATGCAATTTTCTGAGCCTTAGTATCTATGTCTAATATATCATGGGTCTGGGTTTCCACAACCTGATCCATTGTTGTTTCCAACAGATGTGTCCTTTGGCCCAGTCATGAATACCTTTTTTAACTGCTTGTGAAAGCTGGGTTTTAAGAATGGATTCAAACCAGGCTTTAGATTAAAGAATCTTTCTCAGATGCTGTCATGTCAAGAGCAAGAGCTTTTGTTTTTTCTATAATAATATATAAACCAGAAATTATTCAAACCAGGCTTTAGAGTCCTGGAATAGATTAGTGTATTTAAGCTTGCCTTGTTGCAGACCCTCAGCATCTGATATATTGGATGTACCTGAAATAGATTCAGGAGGAGGAGAAGAGCGTCTAGAAGTTGTTGAGGGAAAATGCTCCGAAATACTGCGGGTCCCCCCATTTCTCTTTGTATTGCCCATTATTATGGATATGTATAGAGTAGTTAAAGTCAAATAAAAATGATTCCTAATGTGGAAATATTGAATAACATTTGGGGAGTTGCTGTATACTTTTACCCTAAAGTACTGGATAGCTCACATTAGCATAACATGATTATCTATTCCAAGAACTCTCCTTGCAGGGCGTGGGCCTCCCGGCCAGGGCCTTCTCAGGAATGCTGTTCCATTTGAGAGAGGGATGGGTGGATTGAAAAGCTCAGAGGCCACATGTCTAACATTGGACCTGTGGAAGTACAGGCAGGGCCAGGTAAGATGGCAGCGTGTCCCAGACCTCAACCACAGAACTTGTAGGAGTCTCAGTATCACTTGGTACTGCTTTTTCCTTTCAATCGGCACTGCCACTGGGTCTGTGGGTCCTCTGGATCTTCTACATGTGTTAATTAGATGATTTTAGCCTGGAATATGCAGAAAACAATGAAAAGATATAATCTATCCTCTAGTATGAATCATGAGGATAGGAAAAAAAATAAAATAAAAATTCCCGGCCATTAGGATGTTGCTCACTCCAAGTGTCTACTAGGTTTAAAATGGGAGGGGGCTCTTGATTTGTTTTAGCCCCTTTTGACCTATTAAGTTCTGGGTCTAAAATTAGGTTAAGGTCCCCCAAAGATAATTTTACCACACTCACGTGCCAATGTTTTGAGGAGGCCCAAAAGTGTATTGTGGGGATTATTGGTCGGGGCATACAGTATATAGAGACTAAGGTTAGCTTGGTTTCTAGGATCTTCCCTATCAATATAATGTAATTACTCTTTGGGTCTATATTTTTCTCTTCTATTATAAATGGGAAGTCCTTGTGTAAAAGTTTAGCCGCCCTTCCCTTTTAGTCTCTTGGGCAGTTGCATACACAATTGGGTAGTGTTTATGTAGATATTTAGGGATTCTATTTTGAACAAAATGGGTTTCCTGCATGAAAATAACCGATCCCTTATATGTGATTAATGCCTGGCCTCTCTTATGGGGAGAGTTGAAACCTGTAACATTATGTGTCACTAAGACAAACTCTGAGTCACTCATTGGCATAGGGACCATGGGTATTTTAACTTACTGAAACCTGAACCATAAAAAGAGTTGAGCACGGAGACCCAAAGATTGGAGAGGAGGACCATCCTGGGGATACCCATAAAGAGGACAAACCCTCTGCCAAGTATCTGAAAATGAAAGAGGGCATTTTATTGACATGGTGACATAGAAAGACGAAACCAAAAACAACATTTAAATTGTAGCACAATTTAAAACATTCTGACCTATCCTCACACAAAAACTTGTGCCTATGGGGTAAATGATCAATGTCTTTAACTGTATGACTGCTAGAATGAGGAAGACTATAGAATGCAATATAGCAGTAATTCTAGGTAATCTAGGTAATCTAAACAAACACATGGCTTTGGGGCTCTAGCCCCCCACAAAAAGAAATATACATTTGCATAACCAAATGAACAATAACAGTGTATTAACAACATTGTATCATCAATAGCAAATAATACTTAAGGGTAAAAGTGGTTATTAGTCCGTGAGGTCGTTCAAGAAACTCCACCGCAGTAAGGTATATCAAACCCCACTGGAGACGTCTTCCCTCTTTTCATGCCCCATACTGTGAAGGCCAACTTCACGTCTTGCAAATCTTACATCCTGAAACTATCCTTGATCTGTTTTGGCAATTGGGAAAGGATTTTAGTCGGCCACTGTCAAATCTGGAGGATCAGTCGAGGCCTTTGGATGTTTAGATGTAGGCACCACAGTCCATTGCTTTACTGGTCTGCTTCTAGTAGTTGGATCAGGGGGTTGGAGCTGTACTCCCTCAGGAATAAGGTGATGCAAGCAAAGAAGTGAATGACACTCTTCCAAGTCATAAGCTACATATCTGTTTCCTTTAGCAGAGAATTGTAGACTAAATGGAAATCCCCACCTGCAGGGAATCTTGTGTTGAATGAGAATGTCCAGAGCCGGCCTCATCTCTCTGCGCTTCGACAATGTAGATGGAGCAAGGTCTGCATATATTTGTATAACTGTCCCATCTGGGCCTTGGATTCTATTTAGGCCTCTAGAGGCGTATAGCAGTTTGTCCCTTGTTTGTTGTCTTAAAAAGCAAACTATACCATATTTTGGTACATTGGAGTTTGCAGTTTGCCCTAGTGCTCTGTGAGCCCTTTCTATAACTACCTCAGTTTCTGGGGTATCAGGCATGATGGTCTTGATGACAGATACCAGGTCTGGTCTTAAGTCAGTTATAACTTGAGGGATTCCCTTATATCTGGCATTATATCTCCTTGACCTATTTTCTAGGCTTCTAACTTCAACTCAAGGGATGCAATTTTCTGAGCCTTAGTATCTATGTCTAATATATCATGGGTCTGGGTTTCCACAACCTGATCCATTGTTGTTTCCAACAGATGTGTCCTTTGGCCCAGTCATGAATACCTTTTTTAACTGCTTGTGAAAGCTGGGTTTTAAGAATGGATTCAAACCAGGCTTTAGATTAAAGAATCTTTCTCAGATGCTGTCATGTCAAGAGCAAGAGCTTTTGTTTTTTCTATAATAATATATAAACCAGAAATTATTCAAACCAGGCTTTAGAGTCCTGGAATAGATTAGCGTATTTAAGCTTGCCTTGTTGCAGACCCTCAGCATCTGATATATTGGATGTACCTGAAATAGATTCAGGAGGAGGAGAAGAGCGTCTAGAAGTTGTTGAGGGAAAATGCTCCGAAATACTGCGGGTCCCCCCATTTCTCTTTGTATTGCCCATAATTATGGATATGTATAGAGTAGTTAAAGTCAAATAAAAATGATTCCTAATGTGGAAATATTGAATAACATTTGGGGAGTTGCTGTATACTTTTACCCTAAAGTACTGGATAGCTCACATTAGCATAACATGATTATCTATTCCAAGAACTCTCCTTGCAGGGCGTGGGCCTCCCGGCCAGGGCCTTCTCAGGAATGCTGTTCCATTTGAGAGAGGGATGGGTGGATTGAAAAGCTCAGAGGCCACATGTCTAACATTGGACCTGTGGAAGTACAGGCAGGGCCAGGTAAGATGGCAGCGTGTCCCAGACCTCAACCACAGAACTTGTAGGAGTCTCAGTATCACTTGGTACTGCTTTTTCCTTTCAATCGGCACTGCCACTGGGTCTGTGGGTCCTCTGGATCTTCTACATGTGTTAATTAGATGATTTTAGCCTGGAATATGCAGAAAACAATGATTTTTCTTACAGCATGCTGTGGAGCTGAAGCCACATGCAACCGCTCCCTTGCACAGCTATCCACGCCCCCCCCCCCCCCATTAATTACTATTGACACTTGATCTGTTAGTTTTATAATATGCAAAATGACCAATTTAAAAAAAAAACTCGTATGGTGCAGTCATGCATTCAAAGTGTATTTTGTCCTGCGTTCAAAAAAAAATAAAATAAACTCTCTTAAAATATCAAGCAATATATGTCTGAATACTTACGTGTAGGTGTGGTCGACCCTGTGGTGGTTGTTCGAGTAGTTGTACTTTGCGCTGTAGTTGCTGTGGTGGTAGTTGAAGTAGTTGTGATCTGCACTGTAGATGTTGTGGGTTCTGTTGAGGTGATGGTTGTTATTAGAGTAGCAGTCCTGTTGAGGTGGTTCTTGGAGTAGCAGTGCTATGTGTTGTAGTTGTTGGGGTCTCTGTTGAGATGGTGGTGTTTGTTGGAGTAGTTGTGCTGTGCGTTGTAGTTGTTGGGGGATCTGTTGAGTTGTTGGATTAGTTGTGCTTTGCGTTGTAGTTGATGGGGGCTCTGTTGACGTACTGGTAGTTGTGCTTGATGAAGTGCTTGTAGGATCTGTTGTAGAGTAATCTATATCTGGAGTATTGTTACAGCAGGACATATTAATCACATAGTTGTAACATATGGGTATCAATACATGGTCTTTGTTGCTACAAACAAGCCCATGAGAGACAACACAGGTTACTTGCTGCTGTAGTTAGTCCAGTGGTACATCTAGGAATTGTACTGCTCTTCAGGAAATATTATCAGGCCTCTCACACACAAAATGTCCATGACTCCTAATGTTTTCATAGGTTTTATAATCACGTCGTGGTCCTCATATTTTGGGTAATCTGATGTCAGGGGAAGCTGGTATCTGATGTGAATATTCATGAGTTAAGACCCTTTAACAAACAAGGAGTGTAAACTTACATAAAGCTGGCATACAAACTGACAAAGAATAGCAGACTGGAATATCAGGATGGGGAGTGTTTATAAAGGACACAGGCTGGACTAGAACCTGCAGGTAAACAGGTTTTGAATCTGAAAACAAGGCAACTAACAGTCAGAGCCACAGTAGGGGACACATAAGGCACACTGTCTTAAAACAGGTACTGTGCAATGAACTCATCCAGGATATAAAGGCCCTTGGACGACCAGCTTAGCTGAACCCATGCCCTATAATTGATAAAGGGTGCAGCCGGTTTGAACAGAGGACACTGTGAAATACTGGACCCACTCAGTGAATTGTGTTTAGGGCAATGTTATATTAGGGTAGCTTGCATAGTCATTCCATAACTGAGGTTGTCTGTTTTCTTCCGCCTTAATTTCTCTGAACAACAGTTTTCCTCTTTTGCAGGTAATGGTAGCTTGATATCTTATGAGATAGTTTGCTAGTTTTAAATTCTCCTCATGCTTTCAAGGTCTTCTCTAAAGCTGTTCGATTCTCAAAAAACAAAATTACTTTTTGAGTAGAGACAAGAATTTCATGTTATTGTTCTTTGTATACTGACTAAAATATTAATTGTTATCATATATATAGTTGTGGATCAACGGGTTTGTTGGTGACGTTTGCCTATGTTGGTCACGTTTGCAAAGCGAGGCCCGCTGCAATGAGCGCTGAAAAAATATAACCGAATAAAAACAAGGCCGAAGGCAGTAAAAAAGAGCCCAAAGCCAGTAACACTTAAAACAAGACAGTAACACTTAATCCAAGGCAGTAACACTCATCGCAAGGCCCCTAAACTACACAGGGGGAGGGGAGACTCGCAATGGGTGCCGAAGTTGCTCTAGCGCGAGGCCTATAAGGTACACAGGGGGAGAGGCTTGCAATGAGCGCTGAAGATGATCATTACAAAGCAGACGGGCTTGCGATGAGCGCCGAAGGTGCTCAGAGGGCCCATAGCCTCGCATTGTGTGGCAAACAGCATTGCCAGCCTTACAATTACTAGTAGTAGTTATAATTCATGTTTTTCTCCTGCTGTATAATGTTTAAAATACTTTTTTCCCTTGATAGAGATAATAATTAGGAATTTCTTTATTAAATGTGTTGTGGTAACCACATTATTTTGTTTGACCTCTCTCCTATCTCCCATTTGTACCATATATACATAAGGTATATTTCCTGGTTATGTTTTAGCTTATTTTTCTTTATTTATATTGTGTATCTATTTTTATTTGTATAATATTTATCATTTATAATCATTGTTGACATTAAATCATATTTTATACATGTTTTTGTAATAATTATTTGATTTGTGCACAACTTGTTTTTCTTCTTAACCCATATTTGTGTGTTTTATTTGTCAACCAATCTCAAAAGAATATATACAGTGGATATAAAAAGTCTACACACCCCTGTTAAAATGTCAGGTTTCTGTGCTGTAAAAAAATGAGACAAAGATAAATCATTTCAGAACTTTTTCCACCTTTAATGTGACCTATAAACTTTACAACTCAATTGAAAAACAAACTGAAAACTTTTAGGTAGAGGGAAGAAAAAATATAAAAATAAAATAATATGGTTGCCTAAGTATGCACACCCTTAAACTAATACTTTGCTGAAGCACCTTTTGATTTTATTACAGCACTCAGTCTTTTTGGGTATGAGTCATCAGCATGGCACATTTTGACTTGGCAAGATTTGCCCACTCTTCTTTGCAAAAACACTCCAAATCTGTCAGATTGCGAGGGCATCTCCTGTGCACAGCCCTCTTCAGATCACCCCACAGATTTTCAATCGGATTCAGGTCTGGGCTCTGGCTGGGCCATTCCAAAACTTTAATCTACTTCTGGTGAAGCCATTCCTTTGTTAATTTGGATGTATGCTTTGGGTCGTTGTCATGCTGAAAGATGAAGTTCCTCTTCATGTTCAGCTTCCAAGCAGAAGCCTGAAGGTTTTGTGCCAATATTGACTGGTATTTGGAGCTGTTCATAATTCCCTATATCTTAACTAAGGCCCCAGTTCCAACTGAAGAAAAACAGCCCAAAGCATGATGCTCCCACCACCATGCTTCACTGTGGGTATGGTGTTCTTTTGGTGATGTGCAGTGTTGTTTTTGCGCCAAACATATTTTTGGGAATTATGGCCAAAAAGTTCAACCTTGGTTTCATCAGACCATAACACCTTTTCCCACATGCTTTTGGGAGACTTCAGATGTGTTTTTGCAAAATGTAGCCTGGCTTGGATGTTTTTCTTCGTAAGAAAAGGCTTTCATCTCGCCACTCTACCCCATAGCCCAGACAAATGAAGAATACGGGAGATTGTTATCACATGTACCGCACAGCCAGTACTTGCCAGATATTCCTGCAGCTCCTTTAATGTTGCTGTAGGCATCTTGGTAGCCTCTCAGACCAGTTTTCTTCTCGTCTTTTCATCAATTTTGGAGGGAGCTCCAGTTCTTGGTAATGTTACTGTTGTGCCATATTTTCTCCACTTGATGATGACTGTCTTCACTGTGTTCCATGGTATATCTAATGCCGTGGAAATTCTTTTGTACCCTTCTCCTGACTGATGCATTTTAACAATGAGATCCCTCTGATGCTTTGGAAGCTCTCTGTGGACCATGGCTTTTGCTGTGGGATGCAACAGGTGTATGCTGACTCCTATTTAACATGATTTGGAATGTGATTGCTTAATTCTGAACACAGCTTCATCCCCAGTTATAAGAGGGTGTGCAGACTTATGCAACCACATTTTTTTTCTTTTTCATTTTTCTTCCCTCTACCTAAAAGATTTCAGTTTGTTTTTCAATTGAGTTGTACAGTTTATAGGTCACATTAAAGGTGGAAAAAGTTCTACAATGATTTATCTTTGTCTCATTTTTTTACAGCACAGAAACCTGACATTTTAACAGGGGTGTGTAGACTTTTTATATCCACTGTATATATATATGTATATATATGTATATATATATATATATATATATATATATATATATATATATATATATATATATATATATATATATAAATGTATATATGTATGTATATATATATATATATATATATATATATATATATACATATATATATATATTTGTGTGTGATGTAGGTGTGTATATGTGTGTGAAGTGTATTTATGTTTGATTCAGAATATTTTTTTCTTGTTTTCCTCCTCTAAAAACTAGGTGCGTCTTATGTGCAGGTGCGTCTTATATGGCGAAAAATACGGTAGTTTAGTGAGGAAAAAGGGTAACCAGTGAGGGACAAAAGGAGGAAAGCTGAGGAGAAATTTAGATCATTTATAGCATCTACAAGACTACAGAAGCATAGTCTTAGTGGTGATTAAAGGAGGAAAACATGAAAGAAAATAATAACAAAACCAACAAACTAAACATAGTAATTAACATTAATGTATTTATTACACTTTAGGAATTCACAGTGAACTGCAAATAAAGACATTTAATCTGTCAATAGACATATCTGGAAATTTATACTGCATTACAGAAACAGTTTGTTTTCAGTGAACCACTGACACCTGGTGGAACATGAATAGTTTTGCATGCGCTTAAGTTAGTAGATAATTAATTATTATTATTATTATTATTAATGTTTATTTGTAACGCATCAACATATTCAATAAAGTAAGCCTCTCAAAAGTGCACAAGTAAGAATGCTACCTCAGCTGACTAACTACTCAAAAATAAATGCCCACCACAAGGAATAAACAGAATTTCTTACAATGTTCTGATCGCCAGAATGATATTGTATTGATTAGAAAAAGAACAGATAGACTAGTGATCACAACAGAGGCAATTATAACATGACTAGAATCACTTCAAACCATTCACAATGTAAATGAAGACATTATTCAGAAGCAACAAGTGCAAATAAATGACCTAGGCAATAGGTCAAGAAGATATAGGGCCCTATTAAATTTGAGCTGCGTAAATAATAGGTGAAAACGCAAGTCCTACGTAGTTAAAAAATGAAACCATTTCCGACGCTATTAAATTCAAAGTGCTGCGAGATACGAGCGATGGATGCGAATGCGTACACGTTCGTATTTGCGCATGAGGTACGATATCTCGGATCACTTTGCGTATGAAAAGAGCGCGAAATACGTAATACGTACCACTTAACCAGACGGCAGTATGCCTTTAAAAGGGAGCCAAAACAGAAAATAATTGACTGTGCTGGAGCTTTTGCAAGTAGACACACAGGTCTAGGCGTTGGTGGGTTTTTGGTGAGCAAGGAGTGAGAGAAGAGAGAGGAGAGAATTTCAATTTTTGATCTTTTGAACTAGCAGAAAATGTAACCCTTTGTTTACAATACACATAATTACTGATATCACATAATTCACACATAAAGATTAATACGTACACATAGCTACACCTAGTGGTAGGCCACTGCACACCTACACCCCCCCCCCAAGACCTTACCCCCCCCCCTCCCCCCACACATAATACTACACATAATACTTGCATCATTTTTTACCTCCTAAACCAACACACATATTATCTTGATTTATCGTTAATTTATTTTCAGAGGAGTTTAGAGGAGGGGAGGTGGTAAGGCAAGAGAGGCGCGAAGGAGAGTGAGGAGAACATCTGAGGAGAGGAGGAGGATGAGGAGGAGAGGAGGAGGAGGAGGAGGGAGAGGAGGAGGAGGAGGAGGAGGAGGGAGAGGAGGTGGAGGAGGAGGAGGAGGGAGAGGAGGAGGAGAGCAAGGAGGAGAGCAGGGGGGGAGGGAAGTGCATCCAGAGCTAGGAATCCAAGTGGAAGGGGCAGAGGGTCAGGGGCCTGATCCCTTGGTGGGAGGTAGTGGGGATGAGGGAGCGGCCCTTGGATAGAACAGGAAGACCAGGCACCGTCTGTAAGGCAACGGGTTGTGGCAAGGCCCAGGGCCACCCAATTATACCCTAGAGGAGATCCAGGTTCTCCTCAGGGAAATCTGTGCCCGCCAGGGGATCATATGTGGTGGCAGAGACATTAATGCCAGCCAGAGGCAGCAGGCCTGGTCCCAAATTGGCAGAGCTGTGTCGGCAGTAGGGGTCACTAATAGGGACTGGAGGGCAGTGCGGCACAAGTTCAATGATCTAAATATTGCTGTGAAAAGAAAGATGTCCGATGAGGCAGCAGCAGCACGGTCCCTTTTGTTTACAAGGAATGGGAGAGGACAGTGATGCGCTTCATCCCTTGTGAATCTGTGGTGGGAATACCAGGACAGATGGACACAGATCGTCCTAACACCCTGCAACGTGAGTATCATATCACACACATGGTTGGCTGAGATTGTGGGGGGGTGGGCTGTCCAAAAGCCTGCAGATAACATGCTATATGTATGTTTGTATGTATAAATAGGCTTGTGTTCTGGCTGTTGTATATAATGAGCTGTATCCCTCTAGAACAGGGGTGGGTACGGAGGGCCACATACATGCCGGCCTTTCAAGATATCATGCTGTATGTATGTATGTATGTATGTATAAATAGGCTTGTGTTCTGGCTGTTGTATATAATGAGCTGTATCCCTCTAGAACAGGGGTGGGTAAGGAGGGTCGCATACATGCCGGCCTTTCAAGATATCATGCTGTATGTATGTATGTATGTATGTATAAATAGGCTTGTGTTCTGGCTGTTGTATATAATGAGCTGTATCCCTCTAGAACAGCGGTGGGTAAGGAGGGCCACATACATGCTAGCCTTTCAAGATATCATGCTGTATGTATGTATGTATGTATGTATAAATAGGCTTGTGTTCTGGCTGTTGTATATAATGAGCTGTATCCCTCTAGAACAGGGGTGGGTAAGGAGGGCCACATACATGCCGGCGTTTCAAGATATCCTTTTTGGGCACAGGTGAGTCAATCCGGATGACTGAAAAGGAGATTGGCTCACCTGTGTGGCCCTCCAGGCCCGAACCTGCCCACCCTTGCTCAAGAATAATATGGCCTCCTACACCCCTGCCCACACACAGGGATAATTCACATCCAATAGCACTGTAAGCCCTATGGTTGACTAAAAATTTATGGGGCGACAATAACCATTTCAGTCCTGGTAGCAAACCTATCATGTTCATAATTTGTCTCCCTGATATGTCAATTTCTAATTATATCCAGATTGATTGCAATAGAGCAGGGTGTCCAAAGTCAAACTTGCTGGGCTGTGCACAGGCCTGGATATGTGGATTTCCTTTGTGTGAACAGATGAGTCAATTAGACTTAATGACTTAAAGAATGATATTCTCAGCTGGGTGCAGCATGGCTATCCCCAAATGCAGGCCTGACTTTTGCCTCCACTGTGATCGAGAATACAAATTTGGCTGTGCGGCAAATGTGGATACAGACTCTGTAGCACTGCATGTGTGTCATATACTGTCCTAACCTGACCCATGTCTCAGCTGCATATTAACAACCATTGCTGGAAACTTGTCAGATTGGTCAGTCTCACACACTGCACAGCAGATGCACCAGAGCACGTGTCTGAGGCACATGCAGTACACATTCATATGAGCCATGATCCACAATGCCGATTAGGCAGCCCGTGGCTCATCTGTGTAACACAAGCACCACAGTCACTTACAGGTGACCATGATGTCAATGATATGTAAATGCATAGCTGGCAATTGTGTATGGCAACCAACTGAAATATATGTTTATTCCATTGCAGTATCCACAGATTCAGAAGAGGAGGAGGCAGGAAGGGCTGAAGTGGGCCAGGACATTCAGGAGGGCCCGGGACCATCCACATCACTGGCTCATACGGAGCGGGAAGTGATGCCCGGGCCCTCTTCGGCGTGGCCACCTCAGGGCCTGCACCAGCCACACCATCCTGTGCCTCCCTCAGCGGCTCCACCCTCAGCGGCTCCACCCTCAGCAGCTCTGCCCTCATCATGGGCTCCGCCCTCATCTGGGGCTCCGCCCTCATCATGTGCTCCACCCTCATCTGGGGCTCCGCCCTCATCCTGGGCACAGCCCTCATCATGGGCTCCACCCTCATCTGGGGCTCCGCCAACATCCTGGGCACAGCCCTCATCATGGGCTCTGCCCTCATCTGGGGCTCCGCCCTCATCCTGGGCACAGCCCTCATCATGGGATCCGCCCTCATCTGGGGCTCTGCCCTCATCATGGGCTCCGCCCTCATCATGGGCTTCGCCCTCATCCTGGGCACAGCCCTCATCATGGGCTCCGCCCTCATCATGGGCTCCGCCCTCACCCTGGGCACAGCCCTCACCCTGGGCTCCGCGCTCATACTGGGCTCCGCCGTCATACGGGGCACCGCCCTCATCCTGGGCACCGCCCTCATCTGGTGCCCCGCCCTCATCATGGGTACCGCCCTCAGCCTGGGCTCCGCCCTCATCATGGGCTCTGCCCTCATCCTGGGCACAGCCCTCATCATGGGCTCCGCCCTCACCCTGGGCACAGCCCTCACCCTGGGCTCCGCCCTCATACTGGGCTCCGCCGTCATACGGGGCACCGCCCTCATCTTGGGCACCGCCCTCATCTGGTGCACTGCCCTCATCCTGGGCACCGCCCTCAGCCTGGGCTCCACCATGGGCCCCGGGAGGAAGTGCCCCGGCCCCAAGTGCCCCGGCCCCAAGTGCCCCAGCAGGAAGTGCCCCGGCCCCAAGTGCCCCAGGAGGAAGTGCCCCGGCCCCAAGTGCCCCGGCCCCAAGTGCCCCGGCCCCAAGTGCCCCGGGAGGAAGTGCCCCGGCCCCGGGAGGAAGAGCCGCGGAGTCGCCGGCCACGGAGTCGCCGGCCACGGAGTCGCCAGCCGCCTAGTCGCCGGCCGCCCAGTCGCCGGCCGCCCAGTCGCCAGCCGCCAGACCTCCAGGCCCTCTGCCACCACTCCCAGGCCAATCAATTCTATCAGGATTATTCCCCACTGCAGATGGCTCTGAAATGCAATATATGACTACATATCTTTTCACTAAGAAACATGACTGTGTGATCTTCCATTATAATGATCAGTGTCCAGGCTATAGAGTTGCACAGTCCCATTACTATCTGCTAATCCAAACCAGCAATTCCACATAAGTTTTTGTAGCATTCCATCCCGTTAACATTATGAAATTGGATTCAGTTTTTTCATGTCATCCAAACCAAAGTGGCAATTTCCTTGGTTTGACATCATGATCAATGTGCATGTGTTTAGGGGTAATGTGAACAGTGTAATCTGTCTGGCCTTGGTACCACCCATTTAGAAGTGAGATGTGATATCAGCATGGCACAACTATTCCATATAGATAGTGAGAGTACATTTTGCTGAAGGATTGTGTTCACAGTGAAGCATGCCTTGTCGTATTCCACATCCTAAGCATATTCCTGGAAGGCTGACTGAACAGGATAGAATAAATATGGTTCTTACTGCTCGGAGATGATGTTCATGTTAGTTGGTTTATAGTAGTGTCAAAAGCAAAAACAATGTACTCTAATAACAGCATATGATTGTTCTAACACCTCCTACCTCTGTTTTCCAGATTCACATCATCTATTGATCAATTCACACTGTGTGTGAAATCGCTTAGTATCACATGATCCCTGTTTTATAGTGTCTTTTTATTCTGGCAACCATATGGTTGTTGTATGCGCATTAATGGTTATGTTGATTAAATGTCGTGTTATATGCTGTTGGTTACTGTGGGGTCCTGACCACATGTGACCCTAGGAGATGCTATGCATTACCCTCATGATGTTGTCTGTTTCCTCTTCAGATGTCCTCAGATTTGCCACAGCCCCTTGCCATACTAGGATCTCTTCACAACACACACATGATATTAATGCACAGTCTTGTCCATTTCTGTTTGTACTCTGTGTATGCAATAAAGTATGATTATGTTATACTGTTATCACTGTTTCTGTGTGTTTGTACCATATCATGCTTTCTAGTTGCGAGAATACAGATAGAATGAAGTGTCATTGTTCAATACATATATCTGTGTGTGTTTACATAGATACATATGCTACATTAATCTGTACCTTGCCAACATACATGTAGGTGCAAGTCGGAGGGGTGTGAATTCTGAAATCATGTCTATAGACATGCAGGGTTGTATATAATGACTTGAAGGGCTCAACTTGAATGATATGAATCGACATTCATGATTATGTAGTAATGTAAACGCAGATTGAACAGAATAGTTACACCACTAACTGATGGTGCTGAGCACATCTGACTTTCAGGGTAATTGACTTGTTACATGGTAAATATCCAGGATTACACAAACATTGAGTGAAAAAAAACGGTTTAATTGTTCACAAAGCCACACAGTGACAAATTACCACAGGCCTGCTCAGTATCATGGTGGAGGTGGGTAGGATACAGAGTTCCAGTAACACACGGAAATAGGGACATGGGGCCAGAATGCACGCAGGGGGGATGACATTGGTATAGATGATCAGTTGAGGGGGGGATATACAGTGCATCATCCAATGTGAGGCAATATCAGTTATATTATTAAATATATCAGGATAACATTCAATATTTAAACCCAACAATACAGAAGGAGATATGCTCATGGGGAGAAGTAATCTGTAGTCTTGTGTGTGCGCGCAACACACACTCCTATGCAACTGCAGAGGTAGAAGTGCTCAATCAGTCAATGTTAGAACCCCCGTAGGTCATGTCACTGGAAATGGCACTATGAGAGAAGACTCTACATACCTAAGTTTGGACACTCAGATGGGAACCTGACCAGGACCATATCAGTGTGTTCAAACTAATTTCATGTGTTAGCAGAACTACCAACAAACTGGCCAGTTCGAGGTGTATTCTGTTCTGTGAATGAGCATCTCTATTATCTGCTGTTGCATATTCATAACTTAAGGTAAACGGAACCTCATTAACAGTTATGTTCCAAGGCTAGAGTTACTCTTCCCCATATGTACAGGGAGGATCACATGAGCACTGAGGAAGAGATCTGGAAGGAAGTATGATACAGGCTTCCCAATAGTCCAAGTAGAGGAGAGAATGGCATATCTAAACAATAGGTACATATAAATCGATGTAGAGGATGTGATATCACACCCGATGCAACACATGATGACTGACATATGAACATACATGATGCAATGTGACAATAGCATAGTCCTGGAACGTGGGAATGCTCATCATTCCTTGTTCTGACCGTGGAAAGGGACTCATCTTTGCGATCTGAAACATAAAAGGAACATGTCAATATTTACATTGCACATGCTCCCGGAGCGCTTACTTCGTCACTTACAGTGGTTATAAAAAGTCTACACACTCCTGTAAACAAATTAACCAATGAAAAATCATTTCAGAACTTTATCCACCTTTAATGTGACATATAAACTGTACAACTCAATTGTAAAACAAACTGAAATCTTTTAGGTGGAGGGAAGAAAAAACAAAGAAAACTAATGTGGGGATGTAGCTGTGTTCAGAATGAAGCAATCACATTCCAAATCGTGTTAAATAGGAGTCAGCATACACCTGCCATCAGTTAAAGTAACTCTGATTAATCTCAAATTAAGTTAAGCTGCTCTAGTTGGTCTTTCCTGAAATGTTCTTAGTCGCATCCCACAGCAAAAGCCATGGTCCACAGAGAGCTTCCAAAGCATCAGAGGGATCTCATTGTTAAAAGGTATCAGTCAGGAGAAGGGTACCAAAGAATTTCCAAGGCATTAGATATACCATGGAACACAGTGAAGAAAGTCATCATCAAGCGGAGAAGATATGGCACAACAGTGACATTAACAAGAACTGGAGCTCCCTCCAAAATTGATGAAAAGACCAGACGAAAACTGGTCTGGGATGCTACCTAGAGGCCTACAGCAACATTAAAGGAACTGCAGGAATATCTGGCAAGTACTGGCTGTCTGGTACATGTGACAACAATCTCCTGTATTCTTCATATGTCTGGCGTATGGGGTAGAGTGGCGAGATGAAAGCCTTTTCTTACAAAGAAAAACATCCAAGCCAGGCTGCATTTTGCAAAAAACACATCTGAAGTCTCCCAAAAGCATGTGGGAAAAGGTGTTATGGTCTGATGAAACCAAGGTTGAACTTTTTGGCCATAATTCCCAAAAATATGTTTGGCGCAAAAACAACACTGCACATCACCAAAAGAACACCATACCCACAGTGAAGCATGGTGGTGGCAGCATCATGCTTTGGGGCTGTTTTTCTTCAGCTGGAACTGGGGCCTTAGTTAAGATAGAGGGAAATATGAACAGTTCCAAATACCAGTCAATATTGGCACAAAACCTTTAGGCTTCTGCTAGAAAGCTGAACATGAAGAGGAACTTCACCTTTCAGCATGACAATGTCCCAAAGCATACATCCAAATTAACAAAGGAATGGCTTCACCAGAAGTAGATTAAAGTTTGGGAATGGCCCAGCCAGAGCCCAGACCTGAATCCCTGTGGGGTGATCTGAAGAGGGCTGTGCACAGAAGATGCCCTCGCAATCTGACAGATTTGGAGTGTTTTTGCAAAGAAGAGTGGGCAAATCTTGCCAAGTCAAAATGTGCCATGCGGATAGACTCATCCCCAAAAACACTGAGTGCTGTAATAAAATCACAAGGTGCTTCAACAAAGTATTAGTTTAGAGGTGTGCATACTTATGCAACCATGTGATTTTCTTTTTTTATTTTTTCTTCACTCTACCTAACAGATTTCAGTTTGTTTTTAAATTAAATTGTCCAGTTTATAGGTCACATTAAAGGTGGAAAAAGTTCAGAAATGATTTATCTTGGTCTCATTTTTTGACAGCACAGAAACATGACATTTTAACAGGGGTGTGTAGACTTTAGACCTTTTCGATCCACTGTACCGATATATGTTGCTCATTTCAGACAAACGTCTTCACTGTTCTTTCCCTACATATGAAACGAGCTACTCATCTGGCTAATTATGTAGGAATATCACATAGATTACACATTAATGCATCTTTGGAGAGCCAAATTTGGTGTTTTACCTTGGACGCAGTCCCAAGCTCATCCACAAGGTGATTTGTTCCACCAGGACACGTGCGCTGTGGATCGTCATTAGTTATCACCGCTTACCTATCTGATGTATTCTGGAAAGAGATAGGCCGATATTAATAAAGTGATTGATGTGTTATTTGTGTCCTTCAGCATACATGGCCATATTATTACTCAAATACTCACTATGTAGCTCACATTGATGTAGCAGTTCTGTTGCTGGTCATGTTTTTCCATGTCTACGTTGTTGAAAGAAGAGTTGACACATGACAGCAGCTCTGTAAGGTTAATATGATGTTAGGATTACAGTCCCAAATTAGACAAAGTATGTGTGTATGGTATTTATCTACGACATTTTGATCCCATTTCATGTGGTTTGGCAGGATCAGACAATGTGAACAATCCTGGTCCGTAGAGGTTGTAGGTGACTTTAAAAAGGGATTGGGTATAATTTTACATTAAAAAAACAAACAGGCATTAGGGGCTATCCTGGATAAATAGAGAGGGAGTATTGATCCAGGGATGAATACGATCACCAGTATCTGGGGTCAGGAAGGAATGTTATATTTTTCTTCCCTGTGTAGACAATTGGCAAAGCTTCACTTTTTGTTTTTGGGTGACTTCCTCTGGATCAATTAACAATAATTCTGTGTATTGCAGATCATAGATCTATAGAGGTTGAACCTGATGGACTAAAGTCTTTTTTCAATCTAAATGACTAGATAACAATGTAACGTGGGGCATATATACATTGATATAGTGGGATATATAATCCACTCAAATTATCTATGCCATTGATGTTTATAACCGTCAGTACTTAAGATGTGTATGGGAATGTGTGCTTACTTACCTGTAACTGATCATGTGGCTTGTTCCAGTGTACAAACATCGACAACGTCAGGGAACTCTCCTCTAATGTGGACTGGTTGGAATTCTGTATGACAAGGGCGATGGATAAAGGTAGATTTGGGAGTTATGCATAATCCAGATACATTAGACTGTGTTCCATGCATATTGGGTATGTACTTACATGTGAAGTACTCACACATTAGGCGGGCATGTTGTTGTGACTCCTGCAGATTATCCACTTCAGAGGGAAATAAAGGCTCTTCCTCCACATGTAGCGGATCCGCATCAATGTCCCGCAGACAGTTGGCCTGTACTGCTATATTGTGCAGACAGCAGCAGGCAACGACAAACCTTTCTGGGGCTTATATTGTAGAGCACCCCCAGTGGAATGTAAACATCTGAAGCGCATCTTTAGTACACCAAAGGTGCGCTCAATTACATTCCGGCAGGTTTTATGCGCAGCATTATACCGCGCCTCTGCCCGAGTATGGGGATTGCTCACAGGGGTCAACAACCACGGCAAACACCCATATCCTGCATCACCTGGTGGAAATAAAATATGATGTTGATATGAATATGATGTTGTGATGTTTGACAAAACATATGCCCTAATATCGTCATCATGACCTATCAACACATCCCTGTGGCTAATACACAGTTAAAGATATATGTAAGGAAGATGGATCATGAATGCATCTGATAGGATAATTAGTAGTGTATTAACACATGTTTTCTATATGAAGCTTCAGATCAATTACAATGTGATTTCCACAAATGTAAAATCCAGATGTTCACACCCACAGGACGCTTACATGAGGCGGAGATACAAGGGAAATACCACAGGGTACATATTGCGACCCTTCTGGTAGAGACCAGGAAGTCACTGTTGCAGTTCTTGTACCGAGCACATGCCAGAGGTCTGAGGTGAAGCGTGATAGTGTATTCTTGTGAACGTAAATGTGATGCTAATTCAGGTGGAATTTCCCAGGGGCTTACACGATCAAACGCAAATGCCAAAAGACCTTGGAGATTTTGATAACTTCAAGGTAAGCTAATTCATGTTTATTCCGGGATATATTCATGCAAGAAAAAGTTTGCCAAACACTATTAATTCTCCTCTATCAGATGAATTCTGAAGTCATCTCACTTACATAGCCCGTACAAGAACACACAACACGTTATGAAGGCTAGAGATGTCCATGTCACAGGATACAAGGGAATGCATCAGAACATAAACCTAATGATTAATCAGTTGTGGTTTTTGTCATATGTTGTTGTGAACTGCATACTATTTGGCCAAGCTAACACAGGGTTCTGGCCAGCAATGAGCTAATATGTTCTTGGTTTGGGAGTATTACTCCGTAATGCACATGTGAACATCATAGCAATAGAGGGAAACATGATGTACCGTATGTGTTATTGTATCCAGTCATAGTAAGATATGGTTGACTGCCATTACTAATGTGTACTCACCCAGTAGCCATCCGGATGGAAATCTGCCGGACTCAAAGATGTCAGATATTCCGGATGCACGCAGGATATAGGCGTCGTGAGCACTTCCCGGGAAGCCTGCATACACACCTTGTATGCGCATGTTCGCATCGCAAACAACCTGGACATTGATTGAATGATAATGCTTACGATTTCCGTACATCGCTTCTTGCTCTCTAGGAGGTATCAGTGCCACGTGTGTACAGTCAATAGCACCAAGCACATTGGGGATACCTCCTAATTGGAAGAAATCGAACTTCACCTTCGAGATCTCTTCAGCAGTGTTAGGGTAACTGATGTATCTGGCAGCTTTCCGACCAATAGCACGGAGGAATGCACTCAGACAATTCAAGAGGCTTGGCTGAGACATTCCTCCAGCTATGCTCAGGGTGGTCTGAAAGCTACCAGAAGCAAGGAGGTGTATTGCAACTAACATCCGTGTCATTCCTGGGATGGCTCTTTTTGCCCCTGAGTGAGGCTCAAGGTCCGCTCTGAGAACCTCATAGAGTTCCCCAAGACTGGCACGGGTCAGCCGAAAATGCTCATACACCTCCCCATCAGTTAACCCCTCTAATGTGAGTCTCTCCCTGTACACATTGGGTGCCCTTCGCCTCCTCACAGGCTCCTGGCCAGGCTGCTGGTCAGGCTGCTGGTCAGGCTCCTGATCAGGCTCCTGGTCAGGCTCCCCCCCTTCTGCCTGAGCCACCACATCCTGTACTCCCCCCAGCAGCTGATCACCGACAACATTGTCAGCCTCCCTGTGTGCAGGTGGCCCTATATCCCTCTGTCCCTGTGCTACTGGAGCTCTCTCTCCTCCCTGATCCACCCCCACGATACTAGGCATGGCCTGTGGTAATTCCCTTGCCTGGCTTGGTTCTGCCCCAGAAAGGATCACATCACCACTCACACCCTCATTCACTCCCAGACACTCCTCTCTGCCACTCCCCATCACCCCCTCAATCCCACACTTTGCTTCCTGGTCTTCATACTGTGCTAGGTGAGCTGCTCAAAAGCATTTCAACCTCATCCGCCCACTCATCCTGGCCATCATCCCTCTCACATGATCATCCATGCTGTTTCAGACATGCTGATGACTTGTTGGGGATGGGGTTATATAGCTTGGTGATTGCATGACCTGGTATTAGGCACGTTAATTTCTGCTTTGCCATTGGTCACCTGTGGATCTTTACATGGCATTCCAGCTGATGATTTTACGTCAAGAAGCCTCTCAACCTATTACATACGCACTTGGCCGCATGTAATTGGCTGTCCCAACACGGGCCGCCAAGTGCGTATTTAATTGGCTGAGAGTCCCAACGCGGGCCGCCCAGTGCGTATGTAATTGGCTGAGAGTCCCAACGCGGGCCGCCAAGTGCGTATGTAATTGGCTGAGAGTCCCAACGCGGGCCGCCCAGTGCGTATGTAATTGGCTGAGAGTCCCAACGCAGGCCGCCCAGTGCGTATGTAATTGGCTGAGAGTCCCAACGCGGGCCGCCAAGTGAGTATGTAATTGGCTGAGAGGCTTTTGGCGGGCCAACGTGGCAATGGCGATGGCGCAAAAACACTGCCAAAAGCCTCTCAGCCAATTACATACGCACTTGGCGGGCCGCGTTGGGACTCTCAGGCAATTACATACGCACTGGGCGGCCCGCGTTGGGACTCTCAGCCAATTACATACGCACTTGGCGGCCTGACACTATAAGTGCGTATGTAATTGGCTGAGTCTGTTGGCGCGCTCGCAAGCTGATAAGGGGACGTCCTAGCGAGACACTCCTCTCAGCCAATCACGTACGAGCTAAGAATTTGATTGACAGTATGAGCTTATAAATGTGATTGATACAAACCCATGCGCTGACTGTGTTGTAAGAGCCATTGGAGTTAGCACACAGTTCCAGGAGCAGGTGGGAGAGAGTTTGATTTGTGAGATTAGTGGTTTGGAGAGAGGTAGATTACTTTTTTGTCTTGTTTCTTGTTTACTTCCTAAGTACTTACATTTAAGAAATACACATATTTCCAGATTTCACATATTTGCAAGACACATAGATTAAATAACACACATAGAGACATATATATAGTTAGTACACACACCCCACACACCCATCCACCCCACCACACCCCATCCCCCAACACACCCCATCCCCCACCACTTATTAAATACACATAGCACACACATCTTTTCTTTCCAACAGATTCCAGTAATACTTTTATTTCTTTATCGTTCTTTTGATTTGTAGGCGCACTCTTTTTGATTGTTTTGGATTTTATTACTAGCATATTTACACGTAAGAGTTACACATATTTACACATTACACATATTTGCCTGACACATAGATTAAAGACACATAGAGACATACATAGCGTTAGGACACACACCACACACCTCCCCCCCCCCCCAACCTTTGCACTGCATCCCCCAACAGTTAGTAAAAAACACATAGAACATACACTTTTTTTTTCATCACCTATATAACAGTTACACTTATTTTGAGTTATCCTTATTTTGTTATTATTTCAGAATGGAGGGAGGAGATAGGTGGAGAGAGGAGGAGAGGAGCGGAGAGTGAGGGGAGTGAGGAGAGTGTAGTGGAGGGTGGAGGAGGTGTCCCCAGAGGGGGTGGAGGAGGTGTCCCCGCAGGGGGTGGAGGAGGTGTCCACGGAGGAGGAGGTGTCCCTGGAAGAGGAGGAGGTGTACCTGGAGGAGGAGGAGGTGTCCCTGGAGTGGTCCCCAGAGGGGGAGGAGGAGGAGGAGGAGGAGGAGGGAGACAGAGGCACTAATAGAGGAGGGACAGAGGGGAAGGAGCCTGTTCCCAGGGGGCGGGGTAGTTTGGGGAAGGGACAGGCCTCAGGAAGAGTGCAGGGAGGCCAGGGTCCCCGAGCACAGTTGAGAGAGCAAGGGGCTATTGGCAAGGGCAGGCGCAGGACCTGTAATTATACGCCCCAGGAGAATATGGTCCTCCTGGGTGCGATCCGTGACCGGCCCGTCATCCTTGTTGCAAGGGAAGCGAAGCCTGGGCCTAAGGCTCAGGCTTGGAAGGAGGTAGTGCAAGTGATGAAGGAGGTGTCCACAGTTCCTAGGGGCTTGAGGTCCTTGAAGCACAGATATGTGGATATCAGGGCCACGGTGAAGAGGAAGATGGCCAGAGAAGCTGAGGGACACAGTGTCGCCTATAAGGAGTGGGAGAGGATCGCAAGGGACTTTCTAGGACCATCGCCCGCAGCTGGAGCTTCATCCCCGGTGGCCCAGCAGGACCCAGCCTCCAGTTCAGGTGAATATCACATACACCAACATGCCATCACATGTGCATCACACACACTACACATGGTGACCAACAAGGACACTGACATGTCAGCTCCATGGAATTAACAAGGGATGGATGGAAGTGTCATTAAATCCATGAAGCTGACAAATCACTGTCATTCCTGGCCACCTCAAGAGTAATTAAGCAATAGAGTCCATGTACTGGTGCGCCCAATGCAGCCTATGCAGTTACAGACCGCAGAAGAAACACAGACAGCGTTAGGAGCCAGGAGAGGTCAAGACAAGAAACCAAAGAATAGATCCAATCTAGCAAATGACAGCTAATGTGAGTTGCAATTAGGAGAATCATCCATGTTCAGGCCAAGATGTCAGATAGTTAGGAGTGAAACCGCAGAAAAAATCCAGACAGTGTTAGGAGCCAGGAGAGGTCAAGACAAGAAACCAAAGAATAGATCCAATCTCGCAAATGACAGCTAATGTGAGTTGTAATTAGGAGAATCATCCATGTTCAGGCCTAGATGTCAGATAGTTAGGAGTGAAACCGCAGAAAAAATCCAGACAGCGTTAGGAGCCAGGAGAGGTCAAGACAAGAAACTAAAGAATAGATCCAATCTAGCAAATGACAGCTAATGTGAGTTGCAATTAGGAGAATCATCCATGTTCAGGCCTAGATGTCAGATAGTTAGGAGTGAAACCGCAGAAAAAATCCAGACAGTGTTAGGAGCCAGGAGAGGTCAAGACAAGAAACCAAAGAATAGATCCAATCTAGCAAATGACAGCTAATGTGAGTTGCAACTAGGAGAATCATCCATGTTCAGGCCTAGATGTCAGATAGTTAGGAGTGAAAACATATCAATGTATTGATCAGCATACTAATGACATGTACCTTTCTTTTCTCTATTTCAGCATCCAGTAGGAGGTCTGGGTCCAGTGATGAGCCAGGAGCGGGGCCGTCAGCCCCCGCCCCGCAGGAGACTGCTCAGGGGGAGGAGGCTACAGGCTCATCCGAGGGCCCTGGCTCTTCGTGGGGGAGGTCGTGGTCGTTGACAGCCCCCCTGTCCAGAGCCCGACTGTCCCCCTCCTCCAAAGACTTGCCATCTCGCCGGGGCCCTCAGAAGTAGTGGAATATGCCACAGCTCCTCCTTCCCCACACACTGAGCCACCGGGGACACCAACGTCAGAGACCCTGTCTCCAGCCGGGTCCCAGATACTCCCCACTCTCTCCCCGCCATCTTCCCACCCGGCCCTGCCAGCAGGACCCCAGCCCCCCACCACCACCAACGACCGAGGCTGCGCTGCTGAAGTTGTTGGCCGTCGTGAGGAGGATTGATGCCAACATCTCTGGCATGAGGCGCAGCCTGGACAGGCGCTTTAGGGAGGAGAGGAGCCATCATCGGAGGCTGGAGCAGCATTTGGTCAGGCTGCTGGGAACGGGGCAGGTCACCAGCCAACAGCAGCCTGGCCCCTCCTCTCCTTCCACCATGCCTCCGCCGCCACCACCACCTGTGGTGCCACTACCTCCTCCCGCTCCCCCACCACCAACAAGGAGACGGCGTCCGGCCGCGGACGATGCAGGTCCTGTGCCCAGGCGGAGGAGGACCTAGGGGCTGTGGACATAATTGTGCCTTCTCAACAGCACTCCTCAGTGACAATCTATTGGTCACAATGCTGACCTCATCTAGCCTGGCTACAGAGTTTTGGATCTTTGCCTATGTGATGGGGATATTTTGTATGCAGATGGCTACCTCCCATCACATGGTCCATGATCCTCTTCTCTGTGGACACGTAGGGTTCGGTTGAACATGCCACCAATTGATGGTCACTGGGGAATGCTGTTGGGAAGGGATACTGCAGTCCCCTTTTTTTTAGGCCCTTAGATTTTATGTTTTCTCTTTGTTTTTCTTTCCATTTGTTTGGTGTTAGGTACAATTCAGGCCCATGAAGGCATCTCCTGCATCTGCAAGCATTGTGGAGGAATTATATGAGGCGTAAGGTTTTCCCAGTGCCTCTCAGGTAGACATTACTCCAATGACAGCCCCCTCCTTAACATGTAGCTCCCACAATCTTAAAGCTATCATATTGCCAGATATCTCAGACATGATTATTGTTAGCTGAAATGTAGACTAATACCGCTATGGCGGTGGACTTGCAAAGTCTCACAATGGCATGTTAATGACAGCCAGCATTAATATATGCACTAATAAATCATGTGATCCTGACCTCAATATCGGTCTGAGAACAGATCCTTGGGACTTATGTAAGAAACAGTGAATGTGGCTGCTGACCTTTGTGTCCTCTCCATATTAATGGGTATTTGCCCATATTACTCATTATCCAGAGACCTAGCTAATAGTAATGCTTGCAGATGGGAATCAGGTGAGTTGGTATATTGGTACAGTATTTAGCACTTTACTGTACATGCATTGTCATTAGTTTTTTTCTATCCTCCTCCGCCTTTTTTGTTTTTTGTTGACCATTCATTTTTGTGGGCAATTTCACACACCACACTGTATGTGTGAAACTGGATTGGATTACACAGTCCAGAGGTTGAATCATTTGTTCCATTGAACAGATCCAGACAAGTTGTAAGTGCCATGCACTCTAATGGTTTCTTCAGTTAAATGGAGTGATTTGTGATGATCCTTTTTCTCATCATATTCCGGTGGCAGCGGTGTACTGACCGCATGTGACCCTGGTAGGTGCTATGCATCATGCTTATTCTAGACTATTAGATTGACCCCTGTAGGTATCCCCTTTTTTTTTTTTAGCCCCTTGCTCTCTCGGGACCCGCCCACACCACACCCATGATATTAATGCACAGTCTTGACCACTGCTGATTGTGGTCTGTGTCCAAAAATAAAGTTTGGTTATACCGTTCTGTGAATGCACAGTCTTGACCACTGCTGATTGTGGTCTGTGTCCAAAAATAAAGCTGTGTTATCCTGTTCTCCCCATGTCGGTGTGTTTTCAATGGTTGGGGTTAGGGGACATCCACATGCATCACATTAGTGTCACATTACTATAGCTGTAAACTAATGAGCACTAGTTAACCTGCAATAGATCCATACATACTAAGAGGAATAATAGTCCTAATAGCATTAGATATCATATAATGCATCTAATTGATCTACAATCTAGGCATAATAAAGGGTTAATGCACAGGCCAAGTACAATTAGCGGGACTGGGGAGTAGGAACCATCCCCTGAGGGCCTAAAAGGATAATGATAGGTGATACTACAGTGGGTTGTCAGTTCCTTCTCCAGTGATTTTGGATTTGTCCGTCCATTCTGCTTTCACACGCACTTCCCCAACATCACTTAGCAATCGAAACTAATGTAAATTGATGAATAGCAGAACATAATGGGAGGTCACCAAATGGGAATGAATGGTCATCTTGGCACATGGCCACCAGCAATGGCGTGGGACTTCCTTGGATAAGAGTAGTGGCGATTACTGCTGATGGAGGTGAGTTGGCTGGTGCTCATTGTGCCTCTGCAAACCCTCTGTCTGTGTTTGCTGCCCTTGTGGGTGGGAGAGTGACAGCAGAACTGACAATCCACTCCAGGCTCACCAGCATAGGAACCTTGTAAGAAAGCAGTGACAGAGGGTCACAGACAGACCCGACCGAAAGACCAAACAAGAGGTATTGTGTATTTCAATGAAGCTATGAGCTATCCCATTAAGGGTCATTGTGGGTGTGAGAGTGAAAGCAGAGTGTAGGGCCAAATCCCAAACCACTGGGGAAAGAACTGACAACCCACTCCGGGCTCACCAGCATAGGAACCTTGTAAGAAAGCAGTGACAGAGGGTCACAGACAGACCCGACCGAAAGACCAAACAAGAGGTATTGTGTATTTCAATGAAGCTGTGAGCTATCCCATTAAGGGTCATTGTGGGTGTGAGAGTGAAAGCAGAGTGTAGGGCCAAATCCCAAACCACTGGGGAAGGAACTGACAACCCACTCCGGGCTCACCAGCATATGAACCTTGTAAGAAAGCAGTGACAGAGGGTCACAGACAGACCCGACCGAAAGACCAAACAAGAGGTATTGTGTATTTCAATGAAGCTGTGAGCTATCCCATTAAGGGTCATTGTGGGTGTGAGAGTGAAAGCAGAGTGTAGGGCCAAATCCCAAACCACTGGGGAAGGAACTGACAACCCACTCCGGGCTCACCAGCATAGGAACCTTGTAAGAAAGCAGTGACAGAGGGTCACAGACAGACCCGACCGAAAGACCAAACAAGAGGTATTGTGTATTTCAATGAAGCTGTGAGCTATCCCATTAAGGGTCATTGTGGGTGTGAGAGTGAAAGCAGAGTGTAGGGCCAAATACCAAACCACTGGGGAAGGAACTGACAACCCACTCCAGGCTCACCAGCATAGGAACCTTGTAAGAAAGCAGTGACAGAGGGTCACAGATAGACCTGACCGAAAGACCAAACAAGAGGTATTGTGTATTTCAATGAAGCTGTGAGCTATCCCATTAAGGGTCATTGTGGGTGTGAGAGTGAAAGCAGAGTGTAGGGCCAAATACCAAACCACTGGGGAAGGAACTGACAACCCACTCCCTGCTCACCAGCATAGGAACCTTGTAAGAAAGCAGTGACAGAGGGTCACAGACAGACCCGACCGAAAGACCAAACAAGAGGTATTGTGTATTTCAATGAAGCTGTGAGCTATCCCATTAAGGGTCATTGTGGGTGTGAGAGTGAAAGCAGAGTGTAGGGCCAAATCCCAAACCACTGTGGAAGAAACTGACAACCGACTCCGGGCTCACCAGCATAGGAACCTTGTAAGAAAGCAGTGACAGAGGGTCACAGACAGACCCGACCGAAAGACCAAACAAGAGGTATTGTGTATTTCAATGAAGCTGTGAGCTATCCCATTAAGGGTCATTGTGGGTGTGAGAGTGAAAGCAGAGTGTAGGGCCAAATCCCAAATCACTGGGGAAGGAACTGACAACCCACTCCGGGCTCACCAGCATAGGAACCTTGTAAGAAAGCAGTGACAGAGGGTCACAGACAGACCCGACCGAAAGACCAAACAAGAGGTATTGTGTATTTCAATGAAGCTGTGAGCTATCCCATTAAGGGTCATTGTGGGTGTGAGAGTGAAAGCAGAGTGTAGGGCCAAATCCCAAATCACTGGGGAAGGAACTGACAACCCACTCCGGGCTCACCAGCATAGGAACCTTGTAAGAAAGCAGTGACAGAGGGTCACAGACAGACCCGACCGAAAGACCAAACAAGAGGTATTGTGTATTTCAATGAAGCTGTGAGCTATCCCATTAAGGGTCATTGTGGGTGTGAGAGTGAAAGCAGAGTGTAGGGCCAAATCCCAAACCACTGGGGAAGGAACTGACAACCCACTCCGGGCTCACCAGCATAGGAACCTTGTAAGAAAGCAGTGACAGAGGGTCACAGACAGACCCGACCGAAAGACCAAACAAGAGGTATTGTGTATTTCAATGAAGCTGTGAGCTATCCCATTAAGGGTCATTGTGGGTGTGAGAGTGAAAGCAGAGTGTAGGGCCAAATCCCAAACCACTGAGGAAGGAACTGACAACCCACTCCGGGCTCAACAGCATAGAAACCTTGTAAGAAAGCAGTGACAGAGGGTCACAGACAGACCCGACCGAAAGACCAAACAAGAGGTATTGTGTATTTCAATGAAGCTGTGAGCTATCCCATTAAGGGTCATTGTGGGTGTGAGAGTGAAAGCAGAGTGTAGGGCCAAATACCAAACCACTGGGGAAGGAACTGACAACCCACTCCGGGCTCACCAGCATAGGAACCTTGTAAGAAAGCAGTGACAGAGGGTCACAGACAGACCCGACCGAAAGACCAAACAAGAGGTATTGTGTATTTCAATGAAGCTGTGAGCTATCCCATTAAGGGTCATTGTGGGTTTGAGAGTGAAAGCAGAGTGTAGGGCCAAATCCCAAACCACTGGGGAAGGAACTGACAACCCACTCCGGGCTCATCAGCATAGGAACCTTGTAAGAAAGCAGTGACAGAGGGTCACAGACAGACCCGACCGAAAGACCAAACAAGAGGTATTGTGTATTTCAATGAAGCTGTGAGCTATCCCATTAAGGGTCATTGTGGGTGTGAGAGTGAAAGCACAGTGTAAGGCCATATCCCAAACCACTGGGGAAGGAACCGACAACCCACTCCGTGCTCACCAGCATAGGAACCTTGTAAGAAAGCAGTGACAGAGGGTCACAGACAGACCCGACCGAAAGACCAAACAAGAGGTATTGTGTATTTCAATGAAGCTGTGAGCTATCCCATTAAGGGTCATTGTGGGTGTGAGAGTGAAAGCAGAGTGTAGGGCCAAATCCCAAACCACTAGGGAAGGAACTGACAACCCACTCCGGGCTCACCAGCATAGGAACCTTGTAAGAAAGCAGTGACAGAGGGTCACAGACAGACCCGACCGAAAGACTGAACAGGACATATTCACATACTCCATGTGCCCCATATTTGTGTTCCCAAATGTAGATGTGATGAGCAACATGTATACAAAATAACAGGGTTAATATGGCATTATTTTGAGTTGTTTGTGTTTTTATGTAATCAGGTAGTGTGTCTTTAATTTTGCTTTATGTAAGCTGCAGCATGGCTTTTCATTCAAAATGTAACAACTAATTGGTTGTATAATGCCTTTGCTTTGGTGGGGGAGGGGATGGTGAAATCAATTGTAATGGCCTTCCATGCTTTTCCTCTGTTAAACTCACTTTTATATTTTTAAGTTGTCTGTACGTAATGCGTAAACCATTTTACGTGTGTTTTTTGTGCACTTAGCGAATTTGCGAGATACGAGCGTCTACGCAAGGAATTCTTTTCCGCTACTTACTACGTAGCGCTTATCGGAGGCAAATCTCGGCAAAGTAGTCCGAAATTACGCAAGTCAATCGCAAGTCAATCGCAAGTCGACTCGTATTACGTAAATCGAGTTACGATGCGCATTTGCGAGATACGATTTCATCCGCAGCTCGAATTTATTAGGGCCCATAATGTTTAACTACAAGGAATTTTCCGAGATGCATAAAGTTGCCAGACATATAAATATGAAGATAGTAAAATGTATGTTACCTTTTCTAAAATGATTGAGTAACACAGTAGGAAAGGCTGTAATACTTTTTCCAAATTTCACAAATTTTTTTGCCAGTGATACAAAAATACCAAAACAAAACAAATCAAAGAAAATAATATGGCTAGCTTATATTCATGCACTACCTTAACTAATAAACATTTTCTAAATAGCTCCCATCCAGCTAAACCTGAGTGAAGCAATAGTTTGATAAATCACTGGCCTTATATTTCTTCAGATTTCCAGATTTCATTCTGCTTCAAGCAATCATAAGTTGCAGGCTACTGTGTATACTCCAGAAGCGGTCTTAAATCAGGTCTGCTCTGCTGCAACTAATCAACTGAGCAGGAAAGTTAACCCCTGCAGTGCTTGTGAGGGAACAGAGCTTTACAGAGTCTGTGAGTTTGTAACACTCCATGACTAGCAGTGCAAGACATGTAAAGTGTAACAACACAAATAAAAAGCCAGACTATCCATGAACACAGGAAAATATAATTTAGGGGGGTGGAATGTTAATGTGTTTTACATTGTTAAGATTGTGGGATTATAGATACAAAATGTATAAAACTTCCTCAAAGGATTATTAAATTTATAATAATCAGTAGCAGGATTGAGAAAAATACACAAATATTTCTTCTTAAGATACATAAGTATATTTATTACAAATATTTATGTCAAATTTAAAGGTTATATTGAATAACGTCAATAGGTTTAATATATCAAACAAAAAAAGTATTGCTTTTAATTTTTACAATTCCTTAAAAGTAGCAGTCCTTCTGTTACAAGAGATAGATATTACTACATCCACCAAAACTTCTACATTTAAATTTCCTTGATTTTTATTTATCATCTGATATAACAAAAACAAATGGTACAGCTACACTGTTGCAAAAGTTGTTGGGATCAAATATACAATTTATTCACAGGAATAAGGAAGGGAGATTTATTTTTAACTGAAAAAGGCAATGAATATACAATAGCTTCTGCATATGCTCACGATACCCTTATACTGTAGACTCTCAGTTAACCAGAACTCAAGCTACCAGAAAGAATGTGCCAAGACCTACGTTGTCATGCCACAAAATGGTTACAGGCACCTAGATTGCATCCATTGTATGTCTCTGCAATTGGGTTTTACCTGGAAGCAGCGCACCCTCCAGCCGAACAAACCTGTGTGTAAGTTAGGAGTGAAAGCTGCTGTTAGAACAGCCCTCACTGACAATATATATATACTAGCGACTTGCCCGTCAAAAAATGACGGCAATGTGATGTATATGTTTGTGAAGTTGTTTAGTTATTTAAATATATTTTTGACCCTTGTAAGTATTGTGATATGAACATGTATTTTTGTAAAACGTTGATGTAATGGTTTTTTAAAATGAATTTTGTATCTGAAGAATTGTTCACTTTAATATACATAGAATCCAGAGGAAAGTAGAAAGTAAAAAGACTTTTTGAAACGTGCCGAATTTTAACATGAAGTTTAAAATATATGTAAGCAATAACCTTGAAAGTATATATTTTTAAAATTGAACTTTATTTTTTATGTAACTTTGGAAGTTTTGCAAAACATTTGTGTAATTTTGAACATTATAAACAGGAACAAAGTAAATACATTTTGTAACATAATTTTGAATTAAAAGTATTAACATTTGAATGTAAAAACAGTTTAACTTTAAATTAATCAGTATTAACATGCAATTTGTATCATAATAATTGTTAAGTTTAATATACATTGAATGTAGAGGAAGGCATACAGTAAAATCTCTCCTTAAACCGTACGTAATTAAAGTAATTCATTACTGAGCACATAAACTGGCGATAAACATTAATGTAGGTAGTAATCTTTAGATAACAGAGAATATTTACATTGTGACTTAAAAGGTGCTTGAGCTGTTAACATGAACTTTGTAATATGTTGAATGAAATAACTTGAAAATATTGTTTTTAAACTTGTAACATTAGAAACATTAACATAGTGACTTAACATTTTAACATAATTTTTCATAGAAATGCAAGGCAAGTATTTTGTGAGGCGAATTATCCATAAACATGACTTTCATTAATTATGACTGAATTAAACAACCAATTGTTTTGTATTTTTGAATGTTTTTCCAAAATGTTTGCATGGCTTTAGTTTGTATCCTGCAAAGTTATAGTACTTCATAGTAGACAATGTTTTTAGTAAAAATACGTCCATCTTCTAATAAATCACCTTGACTTTCATTGTTTTCAATGTAAACTTTAATAGCCTGTGGATTTTTGCACCGTGACAACGCAACGTACAATTGACCATGTGCAAAAACTGGTTCTTCCAAGTAAATACCCACAGATTTGAAAGTTTGACCTTGTGATTTATTAATGGTCATGGCAAATGCCATAATAATGGGAAATTGTCTTCTTTGAAGTATAAAAGGGAGACTACTTTCACTTGGTGCTAAATCTATTCTTGGTATGAAAACTCTCTCTCCTTTATGGGTCCCAGTTAAAATTTCAGCATCTATAAAATGGTCCTTTAATTGTTGAACAATTAATCTTGTGCCATTGCATAGGCCTTTTTTGGGGTTCATATTTCGCAGTAACATGATAATTGCACCTTTCTTTAGCTGCAAAATATGTGGTGGCATTCCAGAAGGAGTTAAAGAGTTTATGAATTCAGTTGAAAAGTTTGCCTGACTTTCATTGTCATCAGCAAGTACAGAATCAGCACTGTGATAATTTCTTTGTGGTGCATTAATTTTTTTTAAGATTTCATTATTGAGTATTAATGCATCTTTATTTTTACACGTCAGTATAACTTGGTTGGCAAGCTCGGAATATTCTTTGTTATTTATGCTCCCTTCAAATATAGACGATATAATATCTTGTTGACAAATCATATGAGGTGGGATCTCTACAGTGTCGTCAGGTAAATGTAGTATTTTTTCTGTTCTGCCTTCTCCAATTTTAATAAGCCAATCATTGAAATCAGTTTGGCCTTCTGATCTCATATTTTGTTGCAGTTGAAGATGGGTAAAATGTTTCCATACTGTACTTGACTTTATACATGTTTTGATAATGTCTGTTCGATTTCCATGTACAACGACAGGTAATGTTTGTCTAAAATCGCCACCCAACAACATTACCTTTCCACCAAATGGAAAAATATTATCCATGACTTCACGAAGCAAACGGTCAATACATTGGAGGGCATAGCATGACATCATTGTGGCCTCATCTATTATAATTAATTTACATTTCTTCAATTTCTTTGCTTGTAAGGATGTCATGCGAATATCTGACACAGAATTTTCTAAAATAGGCACTGGCAGTTTAAATCCACTATGAACAGTTCTTCCACCTTCTAATAAAAGTGCAGCAATTCCAGTAGTGGCAAACGCCATTGCTATTTTTCCTTGTGCTCGTACTGAACTCATTAATAAATTGTACAAATATGTTTTTCCTGATCCGCCAGGTCCATCAAGATAGAAATAACGCTCTGTCACCAGGTCATCATCTATAGCATTTTTAATGGCATGAAATGCTTGCAATTGTAGTGTATTTAAAGTTGCAAGTCTTTCTTCTGTTCTTTCTGCTTGTAGTTGAATGTCATAGTCTTCAAAGTTAATGTCATCTATAAGACCTGGATCAGGCAAATTAAAACTTGCACAACTTAATCCATGAGTTAAAAAGACTTCTTGGATTTCCATTAACGCTTTTAAGTGTGCAATGGGTTCATTGCATCGTCGCATAAAGTCTTCAGCCATATTACTTTTAAAAGTCTCCCACAAAGCTAATGCATTTGGAGCATTTGAGAAGATACAAATAAAAGCAAATTGTTCTCTCATCTGTCGTGGCATTTGACATTGTGCTGCTTCTTCTAAACATCTTTCCCACTCTGTATCATCAGCGAGTAAGTTTCTTTGTCTTGCAGCTAAATGGAAGGATTCATATACAATGTCATTAACAGTTCTTAATTGTTCAAAACTTTGTGCTCCTGGAACATTTAAAAGTAATATCCGTAAGCAAAAACGTTCAACATCTCTTGGACTGACTGTGTAAATTCGTGGAATTATTTTATTGCCTCTGGTTTTTCTTGGTCTCCATAATCCATTCACAAAAACATAGTGATATGGAATTTCAATATATAAGTATTGTGTTGCTTGAGCATCAGTGGAATTTAATGCAAACCATGCAGTTAGTGTAGTGTGACGATCTTCACTTTGGGCCAATGCATTCATTTCATTTCCAGCATGGAAATAGACTAAATGTCGTTGTGGCAAATGTACTGCTAACCTATATACTGCATGTGATCTATCATGCATTTCAAATTTTAAAAGCCGCCACATAGCTTCTGGCGCACTGACATAGCGAGCATCTACATGAGATGCAATTTCATCATGTAGTAACTCACTACTTTCAGGGTTGTCTGCACTTTTGACGACTACAGTAGCTGCATCGTAACCTTTGTAAATATATTTGTAGACATATTTAATGGATTTGATGGAAGTGCAGGCTTCTACGTTGATGTGGGCGTTGTACTTCATGAGTAAATGTGGATTGTAGGGTACTACATATCTATTGTCCACTTTTTTTCCACGAATAATGGCACTATCTCCTTCTCTTCTTTTATAAAGTGGATATCCATCACAATTTGCATATGTTTTGTCTCTATAATCTTTTGGAAAATCTTTTGAACATTGATTATTTTCCATACATGGTGATTGTGGATTAAGGTCTCCACAGGGTCCATGAATCATGCGATGAGTAACAATCTCATATAGTCTACCATATAGTTCTGGATCTGGTAGTTCAGCAACTATGACTGCATCCACTTTGTCCGAAGTATCTAATTTATCTTTCTCTTGAAGTATTATGAGAAGATGTGCATGTATGTGGAAGGCCTCTTTTTTGAAATTCAATGGTATATACATAAGCAAGACATTTGCCAAATAACTGATTTATAGTGAAGTCACGTATTAATTCATTTAATTTGATCTTAAAAACTCTGGCTACTAAATCTGGTCGATCTGAAGCACTTTGTCCAAGAAGTAGATTTTGATTAATTTCTGGCCATTGTGGATTACATGTAAATGTCAGAAATAAATCTGGTTTTCCAAATTTTGTCACAATAGCCATAGCATCATTGTATCTTTCTCTCATATTTCGAGGAGATCCTTGAAAGGAAGATGGTAAAATGATGGCTTTGCCAGCTGTCATGTCTCTGCTTGTAGCCACGTCAGCAACATAGTCCATGAGTCCACAATATTGTTCTACACGTAGTTTATCTTGTTGATATTTTATAAAGTTTAAATTATTTGCCTCAACTTGCAAATATGAATCAATAATCCATTGTTGTGTTAGTTTTCCACCACATAAAATTGGATTAAATTCATCTCTAATGGCAATTTGAGCTACTTTAAATTCAAGCATAGAAACATTATTTCGGATTCTGGCTTTAGCATTTGGGTAACTGGGAAGGGTTAATTTTGGTTGCCAACCTGCTTCTCCATGTGGGAAAAAGATGGGATATGTCATTGGATCTAAATTTGGACTTAAGATATTAATATTAATAAATGGTTGCTCCTCATTTCTGGGATATACTCTAATGTCTCTTTGAAATGGTGGTTCTCCTTCATCATTCTGAAAGACCATTGCAACCTCATTTGATGTTGGCAAGTTATAACGACGTTTATCAGTATGTCTGTCTCTTTTAAGCACCATATTAACCTTTTGCATGGGTAATTGATGTCTTTGTGCATGAAGTAGTTGTTCATTTTCTACTTCTGCCAATTTTTTGTAAGCTTTACTGTAGGGATTGTTGTCCATAATGTTATTTAGCTCTATAAAAACACTGGGTAAGCATTTTTTATTTTCTTCCATCTGCATACGTTGGTCAACAGCTTCCATTGTATCTAGGACATATAGTTGAGCGAATTTTCTTTGCTCTCCTTCCTCTGGATGTAAATGTGCAGTCCGATGATAAATTTGTCCTTGGACTTTAAAACAGTAAGGACCATGTCCTGGTACATTAGCAGCCAATGTTGCCCCCATAGATGCAAATGATATGGCACTATTGTAGGATCTTATGTTTGTCTTAAAATTTTTGTAATTTGGAAAAGTAGGTTCAGTCATAATATTTTGTAAATAGGTTGGAAATTGTTTCCTTTCTGGAAGTTTGAACTTTCCTTTTTGACAACAACTAATAAATTGTCCATCTCGGGGTCTCTCCTGTTTAAAATAATAAGCCTCACAAAATTGACATTGAGTAGTCATGTCCCCACAACTATGAACCTCTACTGCTAAAGACTTCAGTAAAGGACAATTTGCAAAGCATATTGGATGTTGTCTTTCATATTCATCAGATGAAAATTCATGAAATGTTTCAACAACAGGTTCTAAATGTTTAGTTTTTTTCGTGGATTTTCTTGGTATATGTTGTACTTGTTTGGTTGAAATGTCCTGTAAGTTTTTAGTAAGAGTTTGTAAATGCTTTGTTTTTGTAGTTGCTTTTTTTGGTCTGTCTTGACTGGTATCTTGTAAAATGTCATCTGATGTATTAGGAACAGTTTGTAAATGTTTTATTATCTTTTTATTTTTTTTGGTTGTATCTTTCATTTTTGCAGCTGATATTCTTTTATTTGCAAGTCTTTTGCGTTCTTTTTCTCGTCGAATTTCTTTCTCCTCCGGTGTCTGCTGGGCGGCCCATCTCTCTTGTCTTTCTCTAGTTTGACGTCTTTTCTTCTCTTCTTTGGTCTCGTTATCAGCCATATTAATCTGTAAAGGAAAAAAAAGTAAATGTAATTGTGTATATTTAAAATTGTAATTCCTGTTAAAGATTCTTGTGCACAATTGGTGAACTAAAAGGCAAATCATTAAGGTATCATTTATATTTAGAATGTATCATTTATATTTAGTTAAATTTATAATTCCTGTCCTCACTGGCTAAGAATTTGGCCAATGGAATAGTGCTGTAAATAAGCATGTAACATATTTTTTTTAAATAATGGTTTTATTTATTAAAAACCTTGTTTGTGGATAGATATTTTCCACTGCAAAACTTCTTTGCTAAAAAAAAAAGTGATGTGGTTATTGAGCTATGTATTGCATAGTAGCAATTTAAATAAAATAAGCGAGATATTAAATTAATTATTTTATTTTTCTGTTGACACAGATGCAACTGAAAGCATTTTCTTTAGTTTTATACTTTAGTACTTATTATACTTTACCTTGGTTGAAGTGTGATTTAAATCCGAATGTTTGTTGGTCCTCGGTTCAAAATCGGTGTCCAATGGTGTGGTCCTCTGTTGGAAGTCCTCGTCCGATGGTGTGGTCCTGTGGCGATAGCCCTCGTCCGATGTTGTGGTCCTGTGGCGATATCCCTCGTCCGATGTTGTGGTCCGTTGGTGAAAGTCCTCGTCCGATGGTCTGGTCCTAATATAAAATAGAAAATGTTGTTTGAGTGAAATGTATTTTAAATAATTGAAAAATGTATTAATTTGACTGTATTGTATCAGTTATGGTTATTTTTTTCTATCTTTTTTTTTTTTTACTTTCTGTACAATCCCACAACTTTTGTTATTGTTATTGAAGGTTCTTAGTAAGGCTTGTGGGTTGTGATATATTAAATAAGAATATAAATTTATTTTGCTATGTGTTTATGTTATTTTTTGTACAATCCAGTTTTGTGCACACCACTTGTGGTATACTTATTTAACCTTTATTGGGATGCTTATAGTTAGTGAACCATGAAATAATATAATTAATGTAGTTTGCTATGTGTTTGTTTTAGTTTTTGACAATCCTGTTTGGTGCGCACCACTTGTGCAAAAGTTATTTATTCTTGATTGTACTGGTTATAGGTTGTTAAACATTAAAGAAGAATGTTAATGTAGTTTCCTATGAGTTTGTGTGATTTTTTGTACAATGCTATTAGGCGCGCAACACTTTTGTTATTCTTATTTTTGCTTCTTTGTAAGGCTTATAGGTTGTTAAACATTGAATAAGAAATTATGTTTTGTGTGTAGCAGTTTGTGTCTCATTCAATTGCGATTTGGCTAATTGAATCGTGCCCTAAATAAGCACATAGCATATTTTTTTAAATAAGTTTTTAGTCATTGAAAAACTTTATTTTGGATATATTTTTAGTAACTAAAAACGTATTTTAAAAACATTGTTATGTTGTTATTTAGAGCCCTATTCAATTGGGCAAATTGCAATTGAATGAGGGCCTTTGAGCCTCATTCAATTGCGAGTTGCACAATTGAATAGGGCTCTATATAAGCACATAGAATACTTTTTTAAAGAACTTTTAAGTTAATGAACTTCTATCCAAAAGCAAGGTCTTCACTAACTAAAAACTTCTGTCAAAAAAATATGTTATGTGCTAATTTAGAGCGCTATTCAATTGGCAAAATTGCAATTGAATGAGGGCTTTGGTGTGTACCATATGTTGCATAGTTTGCCCCTCATTCAATTGCATTTTTTACAATGTAATAGTACTCTAATACCGTCATTGAATTGCAATGTTGAAAATTGAAAAGGGTTGTAAATAAGCACATCACATATATTTGTTAAAATAGAATAAGGGCCTAAAAGTGCTTATTTATAGCCATATTTAATTGTCCAAAATAGCAATTGAATGAGGGTCTTTGGTTACTGCATTTGTTATATTGTGAGCTCCTCATTCAATTGTGTTTTGGCCAATGGAATAGAGCTCAATATCAGCACAGAGCATATTTTTTTACGGAATTTTGTATTTAGTGAACTTGTATCCAAAAGCAACGTGTTCACAAAATAAAAAGTCCCTTTAAAAAATATGCTCTGTGCTTATATAGAGCCCTATTGAAATGGGCAAATCACATTTGAGTGAGGCCCTTGGCCATTAAAGATATATAGGTCCTCATTGAATTGCAATTTTGCCAATTGAAGAGGGCTCTATATAATCACATAACATATTTATTGAGCAAAGTTTTTAGTTATTGAAAACCTTGATTGTGGTTAGAAGTTCAGTAACTAAAAAGTTCTGTCTAAAAAATATGTTATGTGCTTATATAGAGCCCTATTCAATTGAGGAAGTCGCAATTGAATAAGGCTCATGGTTCTTTCTTGTTTATACTTAATACTTTACCTTGATTGAAGTTTGGAATGTCAGATGGTCCCCTCCTACCAATCTTAATCCGCCGGTCTTCTTGTAGTGTCTGTTTGAAAAAGAAAGTGAAATAGTTATTTGTATATTTATAATTTTTCATCTAGCAAAGCATGGCCTTTTGAGCATGTAATGTCTTGTTGTATCTTACCTCTTCTTCTTTGTTGGTGTTCTTTAAAAGGGATTGTGCTTCACAGTGCACGGTGCAAATTGTTGAGAGACGCTATTGATGCAGAGTCTGTTTGAATATTCAAAGAAATAAAAAGATTCAGCTTTATATGATCTATTGAATTGCAGTAAATGAATGTCATTTAAATATAGTTCTGTAATTTTTTTCAATTGACCTTATTTTTTGTTGGGGGCTACACACATATGTCACATACATGAAGCACATTCCATAGTTTAATGTAATTATTTTGTGTACGTATGACATATCAGTATACATGACTCATATTTAAATGTTTAAATTAACCTTATATTTTTTTTTTCCAACACACATAAATGTGTGTGTGTGAGATGTAACTATAGATGATACACATATATGTGCGTGTGACATATCAGTATACATGACATATAATGTCATTTAAATGTAGTTGTTTACTGATTTTGTTTTAAGCTAATTTTGTTGCAGTGGCAATACACATAAATGTGCGTGTGACATGTCACTATACATTATACACATATATGTCCGTGTCACATGTCACTATGAAGGGGCAGTACACATAAATGTGTGTGTCACATGTCAATATAGATGATACACATATATGTCCGTGTCACATGTCACTATGCAGGGGCAATACACATAAATGTGCGTGTCACATGTCACTATACATTCTATACATATATGTGCGTGTCAGATGGTACTATACATTATAGACATATATGTGCGTGTCAGATGTCACTATACATTACAGACATATATGTGCGTGTCACATGTCACTATACATAAACCTCTGTTTAATATTGAATTTTGTTTTTTTGTTGTTTTGTTAAATGAACCGTATTTTTTTTTTGAGCTTATACCCATAAATGTGCCATATATGTCACTACATAAATCCTATTTTTTTTTTTTTTTTTTTTGACCTGTCCTGATAATAAAATGTAATATATTATAGCTTACCTCTCAGTTGTAATTTGCACAATGCAAAGTAGTAAATTAGTAAAGAATTGTCTTCTCAAGTAAAAGCAGCAGTTATCTCAGAAGTCACTCCGTTGATCACCTGAGGAGAAATGTATTTTTTTGTTTGAAATAGGCAGTATTTATAAACTTGTAGAAAGTTCTGGAAAGTGAGACCGTTAGAACGCAATACGCATGCGCTATTTGCGTTCCAGCTTACAATTTGCGTTCCATCCGACATTTTCTGCGTATTACTGTTCAAAATGGTGTTTAATATGATTGTGATACGTTCCGCATAGTATGTGTTTCATTATTGCGAGTAAGTGTAGTGTAGTTACGTCTGAAGCCTCGTTTTCGTTTTGTTCGTCGGCCATTTTTTCTGTCGCTTAGCGATGGTATTAGTGTCTAAAGTGTTTTATTTTGATTTAAATGTAGGTGTAACTTGTTTTTTTGAGGTGCTGGCTTGTTCCTCTTGCTGTAGGTAAGCTTTTTATGTGTTTGTTGTGTGTCTTTCTTAAGTTTTAAATGTTTGTATGTCGGCGTGTTGCGTCCGATGTTTGCGAAGTCGTAATGTGTAGTAACGTGTCTCGTATGGTGTTTGCGTGTGTAGCCTCGTTTTCGTTTTATTCGTCGGCCATTTTTTGTGTCGATTAACAAACTATTTAGGGCCTCATTCTATTAGCGGCCGCAGCCGTTGCGGGGCCGCAAGGACTGGCCGCAAGCTATTCTGATATTCTATTCCTACGGCCGGAGGCTCCGGCAGGCTTGCGGCCGGTGCCTTGCTATCTCTTGCGGCCGCTCGAGCCGGAGGAAATCCTTTGATCTTAAACGGCCGCAAGAGTTTTGCAATTCAATTCCTCCGGGAAACCTCTCTGCAAGGCTAAAAGCGAGCCGCAGCTTACTTGCAGGAAAGAGGTCTCGCTAGCACCAATTAAGCACATAACATAGCTCAAATAAAGCCATCCTGCACTTTTAGAAGACTATAAAGGGATTTTAGGTGTTAGAAAAAATAGCACATAATTATCCTGTACTCAAATCCGTAAAATATTTTATTTTTAATATCCGTAAAATATCCATGTAAAAAGTCCAGAGTGCTTGGAGCACCTCAGACACACCCACGCCGCAGCCGGAAAATAAACAGTTAATTTGAACTCGGGTTTGGGCTGATGTGCAAGCTTGAGAGTGGGTTACTTTTAATCCTCATGTCCCCCAATATGATCCCTAGCATTTACAGAGCTGTACAGTGCAGGCTTGAATTTATTTTTGAGTTTTTATATTTCTCAGCTTACGGCCGGTTCCAAGATATGCGGCCGGCCGTAAGAGGAGATCCTTGCGGGGCCGTATAATAGAATCGCGAGTTAACTGAACCCCTGCAAGGAATCGCAGCCTTATGGCCGATTTACGGCCGATAATAGAATGAGGCCCTTAGTGTCTAAACTCTTTTATTTTGAGTGCAATTAAGTTGTAAGTTGCATTTTTGAGGTCCTGGGTGCCTCCTGTTTGTGTAGGTAAGGTTTTTATGTATGTGCTGTGTGTATGTATTGTGTTTTGAATTTTGTAATGTTCGCGAGTTGCGTCCGAGTGTTGCGAGGCCGTAATGTGTGTGAACGTGTGTCGTATGTTGTTTGCGAGTGTCGTAATGTGTGTGAACGTGTGTCGTATGTTGTTTGCGAGTGTCGTAATGTGTTGCGACGTGAACTTTTTTTGAAATTTTGCAAGGGTCGCAGTTGCTGCAACTGAAGACCTCGCTTTGCGAGGTCCTCAGGTGCTGGCATGGAGCGCCTGCGGCGCTCCATGCCAGCAACTGAGAACCTGGCACAGTGCCCTCGCTTCGCGAGGCCTGCGTCTCGCTACGCGAGCCCCGGCCCTCGCTTCGCGAGGGCCGCGGGCTCCCTACGCGAGCCCGCAGCGTTAGCAACAACTCGTACCCTCACAACTATATATGTGATAGGTCGTGTCAGACCAATCTAATTCGTTTTTATGAGGAGGTTAGTAGGAACTTGGATCAGGGCAACACAGTGGATGTAGTCTTTTTAGATTTTTTTTATTTTTTTTATAAAATTTTTATTGAAAGGAATACAAAATAAAGACAGGTATTAGGAACATTAACACATAGGATTGTCTGTAAACATATATACCTGTAATCAAATTTCTAGCCTATCCTTTCCGTTTTTTTTTGTTTTTTTTCTCCTTACCCTTAAATTTTGACGGTATTGTCAAGTAATTTAGGTCTTTTAATTTAAGTAAGGGAAGCATGAACAAACAAAACTTATTTACATAGAAACTGAAACTTTAAATAAACAAGTAAATATATAACTATGGAGATAAGGGAGGAATCAATAGATCAAGTTGAGTTTATACAGTTATTATGCATACATTCACCTCCAGTGTGGTGTTCCAAAAGTACCAGTCAGATCGGAGCCTCCAGATCCAGTCCTCGAGTCTCCTCCACCCCAGGCCTCTTTTTGATCTAGTTCTATACTGTTATTACTATAATGCTATCTGAGGACCTTTCAGGACAGAGGGAAGCCTAACGAAGACTCTAGCCAAGGCCTCCAGATTTCTTGGAATTGTGTCACCGTGTCTAAAATAGCAGATGTTAACCTTTCGTTTATTGCTATGTAATTAATTTTTTTTATAACCTCTTGCACGTTTAACTTGTCTGACTTCCATTGGCTGGCTATGTGCACTTTGGTGGCTGCGGCCATTATCTGGAATAGCTTATTCTGTTTTTTTTGATAAGTTAGGGAATTTAACCCCTAGCAGACAGGATTCCATAGTTGCTGTAACTCTTATATCAAATAGCGATGTTGCCATTAGTTCTATTTTTTCCCACAACCTGTGAACTTTCTGGCATAGCCACCAGGTATGAATGTGGTCTCCTATCTGTAAACAGCCCCTAAAGCAGTTACTGCTCACTCTGGGATCAAATTTGTTTAATTTGTCTGGAGTGCAAAATATTCTCTGGAGAACTTTTATAGATGTCTATATGTGCTTGCAATTACTTGTTGCCCTACGTAAATTGGAGAATGACTTCTGCCATTTTTTCCAATCCCATACATCTCCTAGCTCCCTTTCCCACTTACATATATATGGTGGTTTATCTGTATTATTTGCTTTAGTGAATGTGTCATATAAAGAGCCTAATATTCCTTTCTTTAAGGGAAGAGTTTTGCAAATTACTGAGAACCAGGAGGTTTTTGCGGGTCCACATTTTTTAAATGCTTCACTAGCCCAGCTTCTTATTTTTAAATAATTATAGTATTCCCCTGGGGGGAGAGAATGCCTTTCCTTAAACTGTCTCAGGGTCACCATGCGATCCCCTATAATCCAGGAGCCTAACTTATCTAGATCTCTGGAAGCCCACCAATGTTTAGACATAGTACTCATGGAGGCCCAGGTATCTTGTGAGGAAAGGACCGACCAAAAGGGGGAAGTACCTATGTCCAGTTTATTTTTAGCTCTGGCCCATTTGCATGTTGTTAAAGTTAGATTTATTATGGGGTTTGGGTGGGTTCTTATCGGAATCTTCTCTTCAGGGACCCAAATTAATGCGTTCCAGCTGTGTTGTTGCATTTGCTGTTGTTCCAAGAAGGCCCAACTCGGCTGATGTCTTACTGAGTGTGTCTGTGGTAGTTGGGATAGTCTAGCTGCTTTAAAGTAGTTACGCAAATTTGGGCATGATAGTCCCCCTTCCTTGCTATGTCTGAACATTACTTTCTTGGGGATACAGGATTTTTTGTTGTTCCATATGTATCTAAAGATATTGGACTGGAACCGGTCCAATTCCTTTAAAGAGATTGATATAGGGAGCGTACGGAAGAGGTACAGAATCTTTGGAAGGATACTCATTTTAACCGCCGCTATTCGGCCGGTCCAGGAGAGAGGATAAGCCCTCCATCTGTGCAAATCCTCGTTTAGTTTTTTGTATAAGGGGAGATAGTTAGCCTTGTACAACTCAGAAATTTTAGGTGTGATATTAACCCCTAGGTATTTAATATGTTTGGAGGGCCACGCAAAGGAAAATAGGCCTTTCAGATGATCTATGTCGCCCTGTGACATGCCTAAGCTCAGAGCTTCTGATTTCTCCAAGTTTAGCCTAAGTCCTGATACCTTACTGAACTTGTCAAGAGTTGACATCAGTGCCGGAATAGAGAGCCCGGGGTTTGTTAAGGTGCATAGAATATCATCCGCGAAGAATGAGCATTTGTATTGTTGCAACCCCACCTGCAGCCCTTGGATTTCCCCATCCGCTCTAATAAGTTGCGCTAGGGGTTCCATAACTATGGCGAACAGTAGGGGTGAGAGTGGGCATCCCTGTCTCGTTCCCCTCTGAATGTTAATTTGGGCTCTGTGGTCACCTGGTAACCTCAGGAAGGCTGTTGGGGCCTCATAATACGTGCGGAGAAGGGTGATAAACCGGCCCCTGAAACCAAATCTATCCTATAGTTTTAAACATAAACGGCCATTCGACCATGTTGAAGGCCTTCTCTATATCTAGAGCTAGCAGGCACATTGGAGAGTTGTTTTTCCGCGCTAGGTATTGGATGTTAAGGATGCACCTGACGTTGTCCCCTGCTTGTCTATGGGGTATAAACCCCGCCTGGTCTTTATGGATGATTTCTGGCAGAAACTTGGAGATTCGGGTTGCCATTATTTTGGCCATTAGCTTGACATCTCCATTCAGTAAGGATATGGGCCGGTAGTTTTTCACCTCTAGACTATCCCTACCTTCTTTTGGTATTACTACCAGTTCCGCTTGATTGAGCTCCAGGGGCATTTTTCCCCCTCTCGTGATAGCATTGAATAGGGATGTCAGATAGGGGTTTAATAGGGTTTCAAATTTCCTATAGTATTGGTTAGAATAGCCATCCGGCCCTGGGTATTTACCTGACTTAAGGCTATGAATTGCTGCTCTCACTTCTTCTTGTGAGATATCTAGATTAAGGTTAGTTAATTGTTGTTCAGTTATTGAGGGGAGATCAATGGTATTTAGATAGGAGTCAAGGTCCAACCCCTCTGCCAGTTTACCTGACGAGTAGATCTGCTGGAATAAGTTTTGGAACTGCCTCTGTATAACCCTAGGGCTGCAGGAGACTATGCCGTCTGGCTTCCTAATCTGAGTCACTCTAGACTGGGTCTCCTTAGCCTTCAATCTCTTAGCTAACATTCTGTCTGGCTTGTTAGCTTTCCAATAATATAGGTGTCTAGTCCTCCTCATGGCTTTCTCTGTATGGGCAGAGAGTACTCCATCTAACTCTATCCTGACTTTGTTGATTTGGCCACGGAGCTTTATGGATGGGCAATTTTGATTACGTTTTTCTAGGCTGTTTAGGGTGGATGTTAAATCCTCCTCTTTCTGTCTAAGTTCCCTCCTACGCCGGGCTGCCAGTTTGATGCAGCAACCCCTTATGTAAGCCTTGTGAGCTACCCAAAGCCAGCCAACCCCTGTATCAGGAGAATCATTCAGCTCGAAGTACTGCTTAATGTCTCCTGCTAAGGATGCTAAGCTGATGGGATCCGTCAGAAGGTGCTCGTCGATCCTCCAGCTCCTAAATGGGGATAGATTAGGGCCTAACGTTAATTTAATAGCTACCATTGCATGATCAGACCAGGGGCAGGGGACAATGTCAGATTCTCGGATATCATCAAAGAGTAGGGAGCTTGTTAGGAACGTGTCGATCCTCGAGTAGGTGCCGTGTGTGGGGGAGTAGTATGTGTATTCCCTATTATCTGAGTGAAGGCCTCTCCAGGCATCCACTAAGCCCATTTTGGCCATTAGCTGTTTAATTTGACCCCTTTTTTTTGAAAAGCTAGAATCTTGGACGTGCCCTGATCTGTCTAATGCTGGGTCTAGGGTCAGATTAAAATCCCCCCCAATCACCAGTTTGCCTAGATCTAGTGTGCTTAACTCTCTTAGCATGCTAATCAGGGTTTGGTGTGGTGATTTTGTGGGGGAGTATAGGGAAAGTAGAGAGATTCTTTGGCCTGAAATTAAGCCAGTGACCAAAACATAGTTCCTCTCTTTGTCTATTCTAGTATGTTCCGGAATGAATGGAAAATGCTTATGAATCAGAATGGCTGCCCCTGCTCTTTTCGTAGATTGAGTGGCCATGTACACTGTCGGATACTCTCTATGTAAATACTTTGGTTTACCCTCGTGTGTGAAATGAGTCTCCTGCATGAAGATAACTGAGGGTCTCAACTTTTTATATTGCCTAAATGCTTTCCTCCTCTTAAAGGGGGAGTTAAAACCCTTAACGTTGTGAGTTATAAATATGTACCCTGAGCTACTCATTGTGATTTGGTGGATAGGTGTGCATGGTCTGCCCGGCTACCTTTTATTCCTTGTCCGTGTCCACTCCTTGGTGACCGGTAAGGGATGGAGGCCTGGAGGGGAGGTTCTGGGGCCGGAGACTCCGTCCGCTGCTAGGCCATGGAGAAGCAAAAAGAGACAACATTAGATATACATTTGACCAAGTTCCTTCTGCCGCATAAATTCTTCTAATCTCTCGTAGGCTAGCCCCTTGAGCTAGGTTTTGTTGGCTGTCTGAACCTTGGCTACTGTCATCTATGAAGATATAGCTCCCTGAATGCATTTCTACCTGTCTTTCTGGATTATAATATATTTTGCTGGTTGCCCCTTGGGGGCTTACTCGCTTCTCTATCAATTCTAGATCTATCCTTTCTCCAAAAATAATAACAATTAACCTCAATAACATTTCAACTAATTGAAATAAACTAGAGTATTCCCCGTCCATGTCGGGTAACTGGTTCTGACAGGCCCTTCTCTGGAGGCCTCGACTAACATATGTCTTAACTAAAGTCTTCAATGCCTATTATAGTCCCATTAAAGCAGGTCAGAAAAGTCCCATAAGCAAATGAGGAAATACAAACTTGATACAACTTCCTGATGGTGGGTAGCCTTCACTCCGATCGCGGTGGTATCAGGTTTTCCGGGGACGGGCCCGTGTCTCCTCTGTGCTGGGTATTAAGCCCCCCCTGGCTCCTGCGGGGAAGATTCTTGTCTCTATAGTTCCTGGGGGGGAGCGGGTCTTCTCTCGGTATCTGTGACCCAGTCTGGAGTGTCTAGAGGGGCTAGTTCTTCCTGGGGCTTAAACTCCTGGATGTAGGTCAGAGGAGAGATGAGTCTGACTCCTTGCTATCACGAGGTGCCTCAAGATGGCGGCCGCAATTTTGCGGGCTTTCCTTCTGCCCCTTCTTCCTGGCCTAATGGCTGCTGTGTAGCCTGGTTGTCTCTGTTGTGGGGCTGTTTGGGTTTATGGGGTACCCCTGCTGGCCCCTGGGTGTCTGTGGGGTGTCTTATGTGCCTTCGGGCTCTATAAAGGGAGGTATCTCTGTGGCAGGCACTTCTGTGGCTTCCTAAAATGGCGGCCCAGTGCTCCTGCGGGCTCTTGTCTTCCCCCCACAGTACCTTGCCTTTTTGGAGTGTGTAGATCGGGCTCCTGCTGGTGCCTCCGCCGGTCTGTGTCTCTGTGTCTCCCGTGCAGGGAGAGCCAGCGCGCAGGGCACGCCGCTGCTGTGTGGCAGCTGCTGGCCTCTGAGTGCTCCAGCACTCCTGCGGGGCCTCCTTCCTTCGGCCGGAGTAGTTCTTTGGGGGTCCGGCGGCTTCCCCTGGTGCCCCCTGATGGTTTTGGGGTGTCTCAGGGGGTTTACAGGGCTATATCTCCCCGAAATCCGGCATTCCCGACGGAGCTCGCTCCTCACGCGTCCTGCTGGATAGGACGCTCCTTTTTAGATTTTTCAAAGGCATTTGATACAGTGCCACATGGAAGACTAGTGAGCAAACTAAGGGATACAGGAATTGCAGTAAATATGTGCTCATGGATCGAGAGCTGGCTAAAAGACCGGAAGCAAAGGGTTGTTGTGAATGGAACATACTCCGATTGGTCTAATGTGAGAAGTGGGGTTCCTCAAGGTTCAGTATTAGGTCCTCTCCTTTTTAACATATTTATTAATGACATTGAAGTGGGACTCGAAAGTAGTGTCTCCATTTTTGCTGATGACACTAAGTTGTGCAAGGTAATAAAATCAGATAATGATGTACTTTCCCTACAAAGGGATTTGCATAAATTAGAGAAATGGGCGGCTAAATGGAAGATGAGATTTAATACAAATAAATGCAGGGTTATGCATTTGGGAAGGAACAATAGCCATGCAATTTATAATCTTAATTGAGCAAATCTAGGGTTATCAGATATTGAAAGGGATTTGGGAGTACTAGTGGACAACCACCTAGATAACAGCGGTCAAAGCCAAGCATCAGCTGCAAAGGCAAATACAATATTAGCATGTATTAGGAAGGGTATAGAAGCAAGGGACGCAAATAAAATTCTGCCACTATACAAAGCCCTAGTACGCCCTCATTTGGAATATGGAGTACAATTTTGGGCACCACTTCATAAAAAAGACATTTTAGAGCTGGAAAAAGTACAGGGAAGGGCTACAAAACTAATGAGGGGAATGGAGGGGCTAAGTTATGAAGAAAAACTAACCAAATTAAACTTATTTTCGCTAGAAAAAAGGCGTCTACGAGGGGATATGTTTACCATATATAAATACATCCAGGGTCAATATAAGGCTTTGTCAAGTTAACTTTTTGTAGGAAGAGATTTTCAACTGACAAGAGGACACCCTTTGAGGTTAGAGGAAAAAAGATTTCACCTTAAACAAAGAAAAGGGTTCTTCAAAGTTAGAGAGAGGTAGATAGAAAGTTAGAGAGATAGATTCTATGCCTCTTTTTCTATACCTCTCCCTCCCTCTCTATTCATCAATCCTTCTAGCCTTCATCCCCCCCCCCCCCCACGCTATGATAGCAGCAAATATACTGACAGAGTAAAACTGCATAAATAAATATTTTCTTAAATGAGCGAATAGATCAATTAAACAAACAGAGACTAAACAGCAAGTGAGAGGAAAATCTTGCACCTATAGAAAGACAGGGTGATAAGTCACCAACAACAGACCACAACCAGAAAGTTGCACCCCAAGTTGGTGCTGCATGACAGTACTGTTTTGTTTCTCCCTCTGTTTTAAACATTATCATCTTTAAAAATACATTTGAATAAATCTATGTGTTTGTAAAAAGTATTTAAAAAAAAAATATTTATTCAGTTTATAGGCTGCCTTTACATAATTAATATTAGGTTGCAAAAAACATATTTGAGTGGTTAACATATATATATATATATATATATATATATATATATATATATATATATATATATATATATAAAAACACACACACATTACTGTATATTAGTGATGTCCCGAACAGTTCACCGGAGAACTATTTGCTGTGTTTTTCACATGTTCGCGTTCGCAACGAACGGCGAACATATGCGCTTTTCGGTCCGCCCCCTATTCCTTATCATTGAGGAAACTTTGACCCTGCACCTTCAATCAGCAGACACATTCCAGCCAATCAGCAGCATACACTCCCTTCCAGAGCCTTCCATCTGAATGACAGCCTCCATTTTAGAATCAGTCTGTAGCTGCATTCGTTGAGAGAGGACATATATTCTACCTGCTGTTGATTTAATAGGGACATAGATAGCCAGGCTGTGTATTTAGCTTTAACTGCATACCTGAAGGACTCCTTTGATATCTGCTGCAAGGACAGCAACCCAAAAAGCCCTTTTTAGGGCTAGAACATCATTTATTTTATTTTATTATTTTTTTCTGCTGATTTAATAGGGAAATAGATAGCCAGGCTGTGTATTTAGCTTTAACTACACACCTGAAGGACTCCTTTGATATCTGCTGCAAGGACAGCAACCCAAAAAGCCCTTTTTATTTTTTTTTATTATTTTTTTCTGTGTAATCTAATTGCATATGCCTGCCTGCTAGAGTGTGTGAGGCCTATTACATCTACTCTGCCAACTTTTGCCAGTGCACAGTGACACTCATATCTAGTGCAACCGTAGTGTGCAGTGAAACAAAACAACCCTTTTTTACTGTAATCGATTGAATATCATTTGCCTGCCTACAGGCGTGTGTGTGAGGCCTATTGCATCTAGTCTGCCAACTTTTGCCAGTGCACAGTGACACTCATATCTAGTGCAACCGTAGTGTGCAGTGAAATAAAAGAACCCTTTTTTTTACTATAATCGATTGAATATCAGTTGCCTGCCTACAGGCGTGTGTGTGAGGCCTATTGCATCTAGTCTGCCAACAATCGCCAGTGCACAGTGACACTCATATCTAGAGCAACCGTAGTGTGCATTGAAATACAAGAACCCTTTTTTTTACTGTAATCGATTGAATATCAGTTGCCTGCCTACAGGCGTGTGTGTAAAGCCTATTGCATCTAGTCTGCCAACTTTTGCCAGTGCACAGTGACACTCATATCTAGTGCAACCGTAGTGTGCAGTGAAATAAAATAACCCTTTTTTTACTGTAATCGATTGATTATCAGTTGCCTGTCCACAGGCGTGTGTTTGAGGCCTATTGCATCTATTCTGCCAACTTTTGCCAGTGCACAGTGAAACTCATATCTGGTGTCACAGTAGTGTGCAGTGAAATAAAACAACATTTTATTTACTGTAATCGATTGAATATCAGTTGCCTGCCTACAGGCGTGTGTGTGAGGCCTATTGCATCTAGTCTGCCAACTTTTGCCAGTGCACAGTGACACTCATTTCTAGTGCAACCGTAGTGTGCAGTGAAATAAAAGAACCCTTTTTTTACTGTAATCGATTGAATATCAGTTGCCTGCCTACAGGCGTGTGTGTGAGGCCTATTGCATCTAGTCTGCCAACTTTTGCCAGTGCACAGTGACACTCATATCTGGTGTCACAGTAGTGTGCAGTGAAATAAAAGAACCCTTTCTTTATTGTAATCGATTGAATATCAGTTGCCTGCCTACAGGCGCGTGTGTGAGGCCTATTGCATCTAGTCTGCCAACTTTTGCCAGTGCACAGTGACACTCATATCTGGTGTCACAGTAGTGTGCAGTGAAATAAAATAACCCTTTCTTTACTGTAATCGATTGAATATCAGTGGCCTGCCTACAGGTGTGTGTGTGAGGCCTATTGCATCTAGTCTGCCAACTTTTGCCAGTGCGCAGTGATACTCATATCTAGTGCAACCGTAGTGAGCAGTGAAATAAAAGAACCCTTTTTTTACTGTAATCGATTGAATATCAGTTACCTGCCTACAGGCGTGTGTGTGAGGCCTATTGCATCTAGTCTGCCAACTTTTGCCAGTGCACAGTGACACTCATATCTGGTGTCACAGTAGTGTGCAGTGAAATAAAATAACCCTTTCTTTACTGTAATCGATTGAATATCAGTTGCCTGCCTACAGGCATGTGTGTGAGGCCTATTGCATCTAGTCTGCCAACTTTTGCCAGTGCACAGTGACACTCATATCTGGTGTCACAGTAGTGTGCAGTGAAATAAAACAACCCTTTTTTTTACTGTAATCGAATAAATATCAGTTGCCTACCTACAGGCGTGTGTGTGAGGGCTATTGCATCTAGTCTGCCAACTTTTGCCAGTGCACAGTGACACTCATATCTAGTACAACCGTAGTGTGCAGTGAAATAAAATAACCCTTTTTTTACTGTAATTGATTGAATATCAGTTGCCTGCCTACAGGCGTGTGTGTGAGGCCTATTGCATCTAGTCTGCCAACTTTTGCCAGTGCACAGTGACACTCATATCTGGTGACACAGGAGTATGCAGTAAAATAAAAGAACCTTTTTTTTACTGTAATCGATTGAATATCAGTTGTCTGCCTACAGGAGTGTGTGTGAGGCCTATTGCATCTAGTCTGCCAACTTTTGCCAGTGCACAGTGACACTCATATCTGGTGTCACAGTAGTGTGCAGTGAAATAAAAGAACCCTTTTTTTTACTGTAATCGATTGAATATCAGTTGCCTGCCTACAGGCGTGTGTGTGAGGCCTATTGCATCTAGTCTGCCAACTTTTGCCAGTGCACAGTGACACTCATATCTAGTGCAACCGTAGTGTGCAGTGAAATAAAGCAACCCTTTTTTTACTGTAATCGATTGAATATCAGTTGCCTGCCTACAGGCGTGTGTGTGAGGCCTATTGCATCTAGTCTGCCAACTTTTGCCATTGCACAGTGACACTCATATCTAGTGCAACCGTAGTGTGCAGTGAAATAAAAGAAAACTTTTTTTACTGTAATCGATTGAATATCAGTTGCCTGCCTACAGGCGTGTGTGTGAGGCCTATTGCATCTAGTCTGCCAACTTTTGCCAGTGCACAGTGACACTCATGTCTGGTGTCACAGTAGTGTGCAGTGAATTAAAACAACCCTTTTTTTACTGTAATCAATTGAATATCAGTTGCCTGCCTACAGGCGTGTGTGTGAGGCCTATTGCATCTAGTCTGCCAACTTTTGCCAGTGCACAGTGACACTCATATCTGGTGTCACAGTAGTGTGCAGTGAAATAAAACAACCTTTTTTTACTGTAATCAATTGAATATCAGTTGCTTGCTTACAGGCGTGTGTGTAAGGCCTATTGCATCTAGTCTGCCAACTTTTGCCAGTGCACAGTGACACTCATATCTAGTGCAACCGTAGTGTGCAGTGAAATAAAACAACCCTTTTTTTACTGTAATCGATTGAATATCAGTTGCCTGCCTACAGGTGTGTGTGTGAGGCCTATTGCATCTAGTCTGCCAACTTTTGCCAGTGCACAGTGACACTCATATCTGGTGTCACAGTAGCTTGCTGGCATAGTACCACTGATCGTAAAAAAAATGACAGGCAGAGGCAGGCCACGCCGCAGGGGCCGTCGTGGTCGTGGTGCTGTGTTTCCCTTTGGCCCTAGAATAATGCCCAGTTTTTAGAGGCAACGTACCCTGAACTTGAACAGTTCTGAGGACATGGTTGACTGGCTAACACAGGACACCCAATCTTCTACAGCTTCCGCTCGGAACCTAGACGCACCATCCTCCTCCAGCTTAGCTTCGGGCACCTTTCCAGGTACCACTCGCCCGCCTGCAGCCACCACCAACACTAGCACCACAGCCGCTTCACTTGATCCGTCAGCAGAGTTATTTACACATCCGTTGGAAGAAATGCGTGATGCACAAACATTAGTGCTAGAGGATGTAGATAACAGGGATATGCCCCAGTCAGGCAGCATTACACACATGGACGTACGGTCTGATGATGATGATGTTGTTGTACCCGGTGCTGCTTCCTTTGTTGATTTGTCAGATACAAGTGAAGCGGTTGATGATGACGATGCGTCCGTGGATGTCACGTGGGTGCCCGCTATAAGAGAAGAAGAACAGGAGGTAAGTTCAGATGGATAGACAGAGAGGAGGAGGAGACGAGTTGGAAGCAGCGGGAGGTCGTCGAAAGTAGCTAGTGGCACAGTCAGACAGCATGCATCGGCACCCAGGGTCAGCCAGACAGCACGCTAGTCAACGCATGCTTTTGCCACCACCAGAATGCCGTCATTGCAGAGCTCAGCAGTGTGGCAATTTTTTCGTGTCTGCCTGTGACAACAGTGATGCCATTTGCAACCTGTGCGAAAAGAAACTGAGTCGTGGGAAGTCCAACACCCACCTAGGTACAACTTCTTTGCCAAGGCACATGATGTCACATCACAAACGCCTATGGGATCAACACATCAGTACAAGCAGCACACAAAGTCAAAGCCGCCATCCTCCTCCTGGTCCAGCATCTTCAACCACGTCAACCACTGCTGCCCTGCTTGCCCCTCTCAACCATCCGCCACTCTGTGTCTCGCCCTGAGCAGTCCCTGCTCATCTGCCCACAGTCAGGTGTCTGTCAAGGACATGTTTGAGCATAAGAAGCCAATGTCACAAAGTCACCCCCTTGCCCGGCAACTGACAGCTAGCTTGTTTGAACTCTTAGCCCGCCAGCTTTTACCAAACAAGCTGGTGGAGTCTGAGGCGTTCAAAAAATTTGTAGCTATTGGGACACCGCAGTGGAAGGTACCCGGCCGAAATTTCTTTGCACAAAAGGCAATCCCCAACCTGAACTCGATTGTGCAAAAGGAAGTAATGGCATCTCTGGCACACAGTGTTGGGGCAAGGGTCCGTCTGACCACGGATACCTGGTCTGCATCCTCTTCCATAACCTCCTCGGCTGAGTCCTCTTCTGCTGCTGCTATGTCTTGCTCCACATCAACGGCACCCCCCCAGCTCCACAGGTACTATTCCACATTCCGATACGGCAGTGTCACGCCGTCTTGGGGTTGACTTCCCTGAAAGCAGAGAGTCACACCGGACCAGCACTCCTGTCCGCCCTGAACGCACAGGTGGATCAGTGGCTGACTCCGTACCAACTGGAAATCGGCAAAATGGTTTGTGACAACGGAAGAAATTTGTTGGCGGCATTGAATTTGGGCAAGTTGACACATGTGCCGTGCATGGCACATGTGTGTAATCTGATTGTACAACGCTTTGTGCATAAGCACCCAGGCTTACAGGACGTCCTGAAGCAGGCCAGGAAGGTGTGTGCCCATTTCAGGCGTTCCTACACGGCCATGGCGCACTTTACAGATATCCAGCGGCGAAACAACATGCCAGCGAGGCGCTTGATTTTAGACAGCCCAACACGTTGAAATTCAATACTCCTAATGTTCGACCGGCTGCTCCAACAAGAAAAGGCTGTTAACGATTATTTGTATGACCGGGGTGCTAGGACAGCCTCTGCGGAGCTGGGGATTTTTTTGCCACGTTACTGGACGCTCATGCGCAATGCCTGTAGGCTTATGCGTCCTTTTGAGGAGGTGACAAACCTGGTCAGTCGCACCCAGGGCACCATCAGCGACATCATACCATTTGTTTTCTTCCTGGAGCGTGCCCTGCGAAGAGTGCTGGATCAGGCCGTAGATGAGCGTGAAGAGGAAGAGTTGTGGTCACCATCACCGCCAGAAACAGCCTTATCAGCATTGCTTGCTGGACCTGCGTCAATGCTGGAAGAGGATTGTGAGGAAGAGGAGTCAGAGGAGGAATATGGCTTTGACGAGGAGGAGCTAGACCAACCACAACAGGCATCCCAGGGTGCTCGTTGTCACCTATCTGGTACCAGTGGTGTTGTACGTGGCTGGGGGGAAGAACATACCTTCAGTGAGATCACTGAGGACGAGGAACGGGACATGACTAGCTCGGCATCCAACCTTGTGCAAATGGGGTCTTTCATGCTGTCGTGCCTGTTGAGGGACCCTCGTATAAAAAGGATGAAGGAGAACGACCTGTACTGGGTGTCCAGTACCCCCGGTATAAGCAAAAAGTGCCTGAAGTGTTACCGAATTACCACAAGTCGGAAAGGATGCAGCACTACCAAAATAAATTAAAAAGTATGCTTTACACAGCGTTTAAGGGTGATGTCACAGCACAAAGGCAATCTAACAGCGGAAGAGGTGAACATAATCCTCCTCCTCCCACGACCACGCCAGCAAGGAAAGGACGCTTTACAGATGTGTTGTTGATGGAGGACATGCAGAGCTTTTTAAGTCCTATGCACAGCCCTTCGGGGTCCACCCTCAGAGAACGATTTGACCGTCAGGTAACAGACTACCTCGCCATAACTACAGATATCGACACTATGAGGAGCGATGAACCCCTTGACTACTGGGTGTGCACGCTTGCCCTGTAGCCTGAGCTATCCCAATTTGCCATAGAACTTCTGTCCTGCCCCGCTTCAAGTGTGCTGTCAGAAAGGACCTTCAGTGCAGCAGGAGGTTTTGTCACTGATAAGATAATTCGCCTAGGTCAAAAAAGTCTAGATTACCTCACCTTTATTAAGATGAATGAGGGATGGATCCCGAAGGGACTGACAGTGGGAGATGCATTTGATTAAAAAAAGCCTGATAGGCGAGCTGCCTTGAGCTAATAATGGTCCACAAACTAACATAAATGTTTCTGGTCGCTGCAACAATACCTCATTTTAGCATTTAAATTATTTTATTGTCAGAAGGCGTACAGCATGTAATGAAAAATAAAGCATTTTTGAACAGTCTTGCATAACAGTTGTGCAAAAATACATATTTACAATAAAGACATTTTGTGAAAGTTAGCTGGTTATTTCTTCTTATTTTTACTTTTTAGGTTAATAATTTTTCTTATTTTTTACTGTGATTGCAATTTAAGAGATACCTAAAACATGGTAAAACAGACAATAGTAATGAGTATATCTGCAGGGAACACCAAAGTCCTATTAGCTATCATCCCTCCAGCAGTATTAGCTTATTATTTACAATATCTAACCTTGGCAATCACCCTTGGGTTAACCTAGGGCAGGCTTCAGTAAGCGACCTCTCCTTTCCTGGGATGATTTTGCCGCCTGTTGCTTCTGAAGGGTCTCCAGGGCTCCCCCACTCCGGTCCTTCCCCCAGTGTCGCTTTAACCAGTAACAAATGTTTTATATTTGTAAAGCGATCCAATGATCCCCCTTGATAGAGGTTTATCTTTACAAATTTTGGAGAACCAATTTAAGACCGGTGTCCCCTGTTTCTGGGTTTAGGGAGTGTGTGAAATGCCTCAGCCTACAGTAATCGTAATGTTCTGACAGCAGGAGCTCAGGCTTGCACCTCAGTTCCTCATAGGTGAGCATCTGGCCGTTTACTAACCAGTCTCCCAGTATATCTAGTTTCCTTGATCTCCACCAGTGTTGTGATGTTGTGCTCATGTGTTTCGGGGCCTGAGGGTGGTGAAGAATTGGGGTCATTTGGGTGGATCCAGGGAACAAACCCGTGTGTTTCTTGCCCCATTTCCAGTATGATAGTGAGTGTCTGATTAGGGGGTTTGGCAAGTTTTTAAGGCTCTGAGGCAATTCTGCTAGCCAAGCCACCTTGTCCCAGGTTAAGGGCTTTAAAGTGTGGTTCTCTAAATACACACAGGCCGGTTGATGACATATAGAATGTGCTATTGGGAGGAAAGATAGGTGACGGAACAGGTATTAAACTGATAGGAATAAATAGTACAACTTAATACACCACTCCTATCTGGTGGCACCTTAGATTGCACGCGCAGTGCCCCAAATTCGAAGTGGGAGGACCAACCAAGCATCTTTTTCCACCTCCCTGTTCCAAAAATCCATGCCATGTACACGTCCCCTGATAGGTGACATAACAGGTATTAAACTGATTGGAATGAGTAGTACAACTTAATACACCACTCCTATCTGGTGGCACCTTAGTTTGCACGTGCAGTGCCCCAAATTCGAAGTAGGAGTTCCGACCAAGCATCTTTTTCCATCTCCCTCTTCCAAAAATCCATGCCATATACACGTCCCCTGATAGGTGACGTAACAGGTATTACACTGATAGGAATGAGTAGAACAACTTAATACACCACTCCTATCTGGTGGCACCTTAGATTGCACACGCAGTGCCCCAAATTCGAAGTGGGAGGTCCGACCAAGCATCTTTTTCCAACTCCCTGTTCCAAAAATCCATGCCATATACACGTCCCCTAATAGTGGACGTAACAGGGATTAAACCGATAGGAATAGTACTACTTAACAGTACACACCTTATAATAACGCAGAGGCAACGCGTATAATCTTCCATGCTGTGCATTTGAAGCCCCCAGACGCTGGCCTGTGTATAATCTTCCATGCTGGGCAGTGGAAGCTCCAGACTCTGATCTGTGTATAATCTTACATGCTGGGCAGTGGAAGCCCCCAGACTCTGACCTGTGTATAATCTTCCATGCTGGGCAGTGGAAGCCCCCAGACTCTGACCTGTGTATAATATTCCATGCTGGGCAGTGGAAGCCCCCAGACTCTGACCTGTGTATAATCTTCCATGCTGGGCAGTGGAAGCCCCCAGACTCTGGGTGTCTGAAGAAGAGGAGTCAGAGGAGGAAGGTGGCTTTGAGGAGGTTGAAGACCAAACACAGCAGGCGTCCCAGGGGGCTTGTTGCCCCATTTCGGGGACCCTTGGTGGCTGGGTGGAGGAAGAGACCTTCAATGACATCAGTGAGGACAAGGAACTTGACATGGCTAGCTTGGTATCCAACCTTGTGCAAATGGGGAGTTTTCGGTTGTGCAAAGGGACTGTTTGCGGAACTGGCAACCCACTCCCATATCTTTGCCATGAAATCTATATGGACAAGCACAACCAGAAACACAGACAGATGTACCTGGTGTTCTGCATCCATGTGGGCACTGAGAGTCAGACACGACTGAAGGACAGAACAACAACATCACAGCAAGACACAGAGAGGGATATGGACTCGCCTGAGCTTTGCATCTGCTTGTGTCTGGTATAGGCCGGGGTGGTGACAGACAGGTCACAAGCTTGGTTTGTGGAGCAGGGTATTCAGAATCAATAAGACCACCAGAGTATTGGGAAAACTGAAGCTTTACACGCAGCTCCCTCTATCTGCATGCACTGTGAGCTGGGAGTTGTTTTTTTTCCCCAGTAAACTTTATTCAGATTGCACCAATGTATTCACTTCCGGGGGGACTGTGAGAGGTGCAGTCCCTGTAAGATACAGGACTTTTCCCTTCAGGCCATTCTGATTGGGCAATGCTGCGTTTAATAGACAGGCTCAGCTCTCTCTGTTAGAACACAGATTAGGTATAGACAGCATTGTGACTTTTTTTTTTTATTCTCACATGTACCCTGATCTGTATTACTAAGTCAGTGTGTTTAACTGCAGCACAGAGGGTTTTGAAATTTAAAGTGACAACAGCAGCTTTTAAAAAAACAGAATATTGAACATGATAAAAAAAAATATATATATTTTTTTATTATATAAATTATACAATTAAGTAAGTGATGGGGGGATTATGTCAGTGCATTGATTTTGGGAGGGCGGTGCCATATTTTGCCCCTAGGCATCAGCCACCCCTTATTAGATGTATAAGCAATCACTTTGCAAATCCAGGCAGCAAACACGTCCATGTCATAACTGTGCTTAATAAAATGTGTCTCTAATACCTGCAGTTAACCCTGATTCTGATTAGCAGTCCCTAAATAGATTCTGAATGATTTAATATCCAGTAGAGAGGGCATGTATGTGTGTGCCCACGGCAGCATATGCAGACACAGAATCTGTAGGACTGCATGTGCAATATCATGTACTAGCCATGTCTCATCAGCATGTTAACAACTTTTACTGAGAAATGGTCACAGAATGGTCAGTCTCACACACTGCACAGCAGATTCAGCAGAGCATGTGTACTCATGAGCTGCAGATGGCAGACTGTAGCAGGATTACATGTTTGGTATGAGTCATGATCAACAAAGCTCATTATACACAGCAATCTTCATCTGTGTTATACAGTGTTCCTCAACTCCAGTCCTCAGGGGCCATAAACACTTCAGTCCTCAGGGGCCACCAACACTTCACCCTGCTTGTGCACAGGTGAGCTAATCAGAGAGTGAAGATCCCAGGTAGCTCCACCACTTTCTGCCTTTGCGCCACAGGAATCCCCCTCTTAACAGCTGGCAATCTTTTCAGGAGGAATGGGCCTCTCGGTAGTCATATCAGGATCACAGGTTCAGTATGCAAAATAATAAAACCTTTATTTCTTACTGAAATTACACCATTCCCTATGTATTACAAAAAGCATAGTTTAATATGGATTCTCTCTCAGCATTTCCAAACAGCAACTGACCCCAGACAAAAGAATGTCCCTCCCCCAGTTACATCACAGTGGGCTGAACACATTTAAATACCCTGTCCAGATTAGCATCTCCCAATAGTAGCAGTGGAAAACTGGGGGCTTGGCTTGCCCACCTTAAGGGGTGGATCAATGGGCCGATCCCACATGGAATCAGAGCGGCAACAATAGAACAAAGAACCTGTAATTATCCCAACATCCTGCAGTGCCATCTTGTGGACAACAAATGGAATTACGTGTCCTTTAAAACATGACAGTATATTAGTAAAGGGCAAACTAATCTTCACTCAGAGGCTCAGTAATTCTTATAAAAAATATACTGTGTGAGCTGTCCGAACAAAACACTTTTCATAGCAACATGATTAACAGCACTGTATAACAGCAACATGATGATATATGGTGAGATGGGAAGGCACAATATAAAGATGGAGAGGTACAAGTGCAAATGAAATCGAGACAGGGAGGCTCATAGAGTGCTTATGGAAGTTAAACTTAAAATGTCTCATCACACTCTCTTAGCTCTTCAATCTTTGGAACCCCAGCCACTACCACCATCTGAACCTCAGCCTGTACCATACTCATCTCACCATATACCTCATATTTGAGCTGATACGTAGTCACAACTGGAGGACATACCACTCCCTCCAACACTCCCTCAGTATGGTAGAGGGAGAAGGCATGGTGGGACAGAGGATGGGGGCCCTGTGCTTAGAAAGAGGAGGAAAGAGGAATTAGTCAAAAGTGTTGACATACTCCTGTCTGGCTATCGAGTACAGGTTCATGACCTATGTAATGGACATTTTTTGAAACCATGTGGGACCTCATACAGACCATGATCTTCTACTCTTTGGACACGTATGGTTATGTTTAACATTTAACCAATTGATGTTCAGTGTGGCATGCCGTTGAGAAGCAACGGTGTAGTCACTATTGTATCAGTTATCTCCTTTACTGGTTTAAATCTTCTTTTTATTTCATATTAGGCAAATCTCACATCCATTAAGGCATGTTCATCATCTACAAGCAGTGCTATCATATTATGTAAGTCAACTACATACCCAGTGCCTATCAGCCATTAGATCATTGACATTCCCCCCAGCAGAATGATCTTAAATGCCAGAACTAACTACATATATTAAGTCAAAAAAGCATGACTGGTGTTATGTTCAATTACTATCAACACTGTCATGGCTATTGACTTGCATAGAACTATTAGCCTCTGCTAATCACACCCAGTACTTATACACTGCTCGTAGATGATGATCAGATAAATATATTTATTGTTACAGTAATAGCACACAACACTGTAATGTGAATACAGTTATTGATAGTTTTTTCCTGATGCATCTGTCTCCACTACAATCCATTTTGAATGCATCTAAACTCATCTACCACTAAACAATCAGTGTCTGCAGCACCTCTCTGCCAGGCACTCCACTGGCTTCCCATAGCCTCTAGATTACAATTCAAAATCATGACCCTAACATATAAAGCCCTCCACAATAGTGCACCCTCCTACATCAATGCTCTCATCCCAATATACACTCCCACCCACCCTTTTTGCTCTGCTAATGACCTTATTCTCTCCTCCTCTCTCATCGCCTCCTCTCACTACCATCTTCAAGACTTTTCTCGTGCTGCTCCTTTTCTTTGGAACTCCTTACCTCCCTCCATCAGACTTTCTTCCTGCCTCAAATCCTTCAAAATCTCTTTAAAAACACATTTATTCAAAAAGTCTATCATCTTTACCCTCTTTATTCACTATTCATCTATCACTTCCCTGTACCTCACCTACACCCTTTAGAATGTAAGTTTGCAAGTTTCAATCTTGTGAGGTGCTTTAGGGAAAGCACTGTGTATATCTGATTGAAAGCTTAATAACAGTGTCTTCCATTATTTTTCATTGTGGGTTACTGTTTAAACTTGTGCCTAACCCCTGTTGGCGCATTCTAAATAAAGGATAATCACATATATAGTTGTGAGCGTACGAGTTGTTGCTAACGCTGCGGGCCGTGGGCCTCGTGTAGCGAGCTGCGGGCCTCGCGAAGCGAGGGCACTGGGCCAGGGTCTCAGGTGCTGGCATGGAGCGCCTATGGCGCTCCATGCCAGCACCTGAGGAACTCGCAAAGTGAGGGCCGCAGTTGCTGGCATGGAGCGCCGAAGGCGCTCCATGCCAGCAACTGCGACCCTCGCAAAATTCACGGCGCAAACCAAACTCCACGACAAACACATTACGACACTCGCAAACAACATACGACACACGTTAACACCACGACACACACATTACGACACTCGCAAACAACATACGACACACGTTCACACACATTACGGCCTCGCAACACTCGGACGCTACTCGCGAACATTACAAAATTAAAAACACAATACATACACACAGCACATACATACAAAACTTACCGACAGCAAGAGGTAGCATCCAGGACCTCAAAAATGCAACTTACACCTTCATTTCACTCCAAATAAAAGAGTTTACACACGTAAATATTTGCTAAGCGAGAGAAACAATGGCCGCCGAACAAAACGAAAACGAGGCTACACACGCAAATACCATATGAGACACGTTACGACACATTACGACCTCGCAAACATCGGACGCAACACGCCGACATACAAACATGTAATACACAATAAATACACACAACACACACATAAAAAGCTTACCTACAGCAAGAGGAACCATCCAGCACCTCCAAAAAACAAGTTACACCTTAATTTAAATACAAATAAAACACTTTACACACTAAGAAAATCGCTAAGCGAGAAAAAAAATGGCCGACGGACAAAACGAAAACGAGGCTTCAGCACTCTCAACACGTAAAACACCACAACACACTTGCAAAACACCACACGGAAAACGAAAACCACTACGAGGCACCAACGGACAATCCGCTAAGACGGAAAACACAGAGAAACCGCCATTTTACGCAAATGCCGAAGTACACCACTACGCTAACGGTTTAGCCTCGCGCACGCACAGTATTACACTGCACACATTCACCACGCTTATAGAGCAGCTCCACAACACTAATGCTGCACCAACATCAAACAAGGTTCACAGCTCTTCAACACAATGCTTCAAAATAGGTAAAGAATATTCATTTATTAATTGATTACATGTTTACTATTACACACAAAACAACATTAGCTCAGTTACAATAACATTGCCGTCATTTTTTGACGGGCAAGTTGCTAGTAATAATAATAATTGTGGAAAATCTGCAAATAACTCTAACCATTGTTAAACAGCGAATTTATTGAGAAATTATGTCATTACAATCATAACACGGACTCCTCTTGAATATAACTGCAATCAGAGGTACACAAAGTAACTTAAAACCAATAAGATAGTCACACAGAATATGGTAAAACAGAACACCTTTTAATTTACTTTATATCGAAGAGGAGTGCATGTTATGATTTTAATGACATTTATCTTTTTTTGTGCCATTTATATATTCACAATTACCAATCTTTTGAATTATTTTTTTTAGAACTATTTTTAGAATAGTGGAATAAAAGTTATATCCTGCTTGAAAACGGGAGGAGAAAAAGTAAGGTCTTGAGTGAAAACGAGAGAAAATAAAAATGTGAATGTCAAACCCGTGAATGTCAAGGGTCGCCGGTATACTTTAAGTCCACATTTGAGCTTATGTGAGTGTTATGTATTACTAGCGAATTGCCCGTCAAAAAATGACGGCAATGAAATTGTAAGGTAGCTAAATTAGTAAATGAATATAGTGTACCTATTTTGAAGCATTGTGATGAAGAGCTGGCAATCTGTGTTGATGTTGCTGCAGCATTAGTGGTGTGGAGCTGCTGTATAAGCATGCTGAATGTGTGCAGTGTAACACTGTGCGTGCGCGAGACCAAACCGTTAGCGTAGTCGTGTACTTCCGCATTGGTGTAAAATGGCGAGTAATGTGTGGTATAGGTCTGTATCGGAATATCCGTAGGTGTTTTGTGGTGTTTTGCGAGTTTAGAGTGCTGTAGCCTCGTTTTCGTTTTGTTCGGCGGCCATTTTTTCTCTCGCTTAGATTTTTTTTTAGTCTCTAAACTGTTTTATTTCGAGTAAAATCAAGGTGTAAGTTGCATTTTTGAGGTCCTGGGTGCTCCCTCTTGGTGTAGGTAAGTTTTTTATGTATGTGCTGTGTGTATGTATTGTGTTTTAAATGTTTGTATGTCGGCGTGTTGCGTCCGATGTTTGCGAGGTCGTAATGTGTGGTAACGTGTTTCGTACGTTGTTTGCGTTCCTCGTAAAATTTAGCGAGTGTCGTAATTTGTGTGTCGTGTTTTTTGAGTAGCGACGTGAATTTTGCGAGGGTTTGAGGCCCTTGCCCAGTGACCTCGCCAGCAACTGAGTCCCTATCTTCGCGAGGGGCCTCAGTTGCTGGCATGGAGCGCCTTCGGCGCTCCATGCCAGCAACTGAGGCCCTTGCCCAGTGACCTCGCCAGCAACTGAGGCCCTCGCTTCGCGAGGGGCCTCAGTTGCTGACATGGAGCGCCTTCGGCGCTCCATGCCAGCAACTGAGGCCCGTGCCCAGTGACCTCGCCAGCAACTGAGGCCCTCGCTTCGCGAGGGGCCTCAGTTGCTGGCATGGAGCGCCTTCGGCGCTCCATGCCAGCAACTGAGGCCCTTGCCCAGTGACCTCGCTACGCGAGGGCCGCGGCTCGCTGCGCGAGCCGCGGCCCTCGCTTCGCGAGGGCCGCGGGCTCGCTACGCGAGCCCGCAAGCGTGAGCAACGACTCGTACGCTCACAACTATATATGTGATTTGTAGGGCTGTTCCATGTATTTTCTTACAATTTAGCCATGCACTGTGTCTTTAATTGTTTTATGCATTTTTCAGCAACATTTTTAATACTAACATATGCATGACCAGTCCAAAATATTATGAAAAAAAATGTTTTTGACTATTGTGCAATTAATTTGAATGTCTTTCCATGCCTTCCCATGCTTTTAATGTACACTATTGTGTGTTTAATTGCTGCTCCAGCCTAAATACTGTAGCTCACTCTCAATTATGCTGTGAGGGGTGAATAGAATAGTTAGGTAAACGTACTTGATGTGAAACTTTGGATAAAAATAATTAAATGAGACTATTGGTGAGTACAAAGGGCCATATTCTATTAGCTGCTTGCAAATGCCTCAAACTCACAAATTAGGCCACGGTGTTTTTTTTTTATAAATTATGACTGCAAGGCTAAACTTGTAAAAGGACATGATGATATGATCTGACAATATTTAAGCAAGCCAGTGATTTACTTCTTAAGCACTTGCAATACTAGTTAGACACAGCCAATAGTAAATGAGACCATCATTATGACATCAGTAAAACATGGAGTTTATACTTAAACTTCACTCAGAGACTACAAATTAATTAGTGTCAAGAAGTAAATTTAGCAGTCGGACTCATAATACAGCAATGTAGAAATCAATAAAATTAATTAAAGCAACTGTCCTAGCCCATGAGGGTTCCATAATATGTATTAACCCCAGAAACCATTTTAAAGAAGAAAAAAAAATATTTGTGGGTGTGAGACTGTTTTGCAATTAATTTTCATGTATTTCTATGCATTCCCATATTTTTAAAGTACAGTACTGTGTGTTTAATAGCTGTTAAGGCTCTGATAATTGGTTAACAAAGTCCTTGCCAGTCCTCTTGAGTACTCATAATAGTTTTGTCAGACATGTGATACTTTTATCATTTGCGAGTTTGAAAATATTTGCAAATTAGATCTGCAAGTCTAATAGAATATACATTTTCTGTAACCTTAATTGTTTAGCATTCATGATTTGGTGAGCACCAATGAAGTTCTTAGCTAGGATTTGTGAGTTTGGCTCGTCAGTAGTGATTGCGGGTGCTCTGCTCGTAATCGGCTTGCGAGTAGCTAATAGAATAAGTGGCAATTGAAAACTGACTATACTTAGCAGAAATTTTCATTACAGGGGCAATAGAATAGGGCCCTAATATTGTGATATTATACTTAAATTAACTCCTTCAGTTTTGATTATGGTTACTATAAAAAAAATCACGGTAATGTTTCTCTCTATAAACTTGATAACATGCAAAATATTTTACAAAGTAAAAAAATAAATATAGCCTTTTTTATGTTTAATTGCAAATATTCTTTACTACTCATTGTAACTTTGGTCTCAGCTGGGTATGTCCTTGTAAACTAATGAGCTTGGTACTAATGAGCTTGAATGTCATAATACTATTATGCAGAACTTCCTCTCTCTATTTAAAGTCCCCTTGAAGTAGATCACTGGAAATGAAAATGGTAGACTCCACAGGAACATAATTGCATATAAAAGTAGTAGTAATTAGAGGCTGTGTTTTTTTCCTATTACCTATTTTTTTTAGTTTTTCAAACAATTTTATTTTATACTTATTACCATAGTGGTCTTTCAATGGCCTACTACTGTGCCAACCTTGGCAAACAGTGAAGGTTATTTATTATTTGGTCTGACTGTGCCTAAGGAAATTGGATGTCCAAACAATGTGCAAGAAATTTGGGACTTGTTCCTAAATTATTCAGCTTTACTGTGATGCAATGATGAATAAATCATTGAATAGGGGTCACCAGTGAGTCAGTTTTCAAGATATGGCAAATATGGTAATAAATGCAACGTCATCAGAGGATTGAAGACCCTTCTCTGAGAGGACCTAGTTTTATAAGTACCATTAAGGGCCGGATTAGGTCTCTGTTAGAAGGTGGTAACATTCCCTGATGCATGGGGTATGAGTCTTCCTATAAGCGATAACAGAAAAGGGCTCTATAAATATGACAAGTAATGTGCGGCCTGTCAATGTCAGTTCAATTCAGTCTGCAAAGAGTTGATTCAGTTTAGTTATGTTTGTGTCATAAAGATTGTTATCTATGTGTGCTCTTTTCAGAGGGTTGGTTGCCCCCAGGGAAGCACTGTCACTTTCCTGGATGATAAGCAAGGAGTTTAACAGGGATCTTTTGAAAATATATTATTTTCCAATTTCTCCTGAAGTGTGTTGGTTCCATTCCCCTAATCTGTGCTAACTAAATCACTGTAAAATATTTTAATAAAGCTCACTGGACAGATTTGCAAGTATTGCATGTGCCACATTACCCATTTACAGAAGGACCCACTAAAATAAGTCATAGTAAGCATTGGGCCTAGACCTAAAGCAGCCAATTTTTTAGGGGCAGCTGGTTGCCTGAAGATGACAGTGCAGTACCATAGAATGATTGCATACACACTGAAATTATTATTAGTAGATAATTTGCTGTTACTATATGCATGGTTTACAGGGTATTCTAAGCAGAAACATAATATTAATGGTACATTGTGGTGTAATGAGTCTGTGAAAATTTGAATAGTATAAAGCAACATGTCCACAAGTTCTGCAGAACAATAAATGCATCATAATATGTAGTTAACCCGGGCCGGATCCTTATGTTTTCTCTTTAGTCCTAACTTGCCTCCTGTTAAAAAAAAAAGCCCTCAGAATACAATTGAGGCTGGTATGCATAGCTGCTTATTAAAAAAAAAAAAGAAAAAGTATAGTCTGTGACTTTCATTATGACTCTCATTGAAAGTGTCATGAGGTTTGTTACCTCTGAAAAGCCTGCTAATAACTCTGCCCAATAAGAGGGTCCAGCATTGCAGACTTGCTAACTCATTAATTTCTATATGCTACAAGAATTTTCAACTATGTAGCATGGTTCGTCTGGTCCTCCACAGTATTTTTGATATCTCGGCCTATAAAATAAGCCTGCATATAACTGCGGTACCTATCAATGGTCTTTTTGGCTAGTTTAGCCTATAAACCGCCTGAAACTATAATTTTCATGGAAATATCCAGGTGGGCTACTACTTCTGTGATGGTAAATGGTAGATCATTGATCCCATCAAAGACTATAAATTGTTATAGATAGACGAATATCACATTTAAAATTCTTATAAATGTATACTATAATATAATAAGTGTTGGCTCTGTATATTTTCAGGCTGGTGGTTATGTCTGTACATAGGTGATTATCTGCCTAAAAGAAGGAGACTGGTTGATACAATTTAATAACTATAAATGCCAACAAAAATCATGGAAAATGCCTGGTGGGCTAATGTCATAAAGACATGACGATGGGCGTTTTCTTTTCTTTGAAAGACTATAAATTATTTTGGGGTGGCTAGATAGTTCATAAAAAACAACATTCACTTAAACCAGAGTTTGTGGGTTGGTTGTTATGTATTAGTCTGATATATTAATTGGGGTCAGTTAAGGTAGATACTGTATCTAGCCAATCTAAAACTAATCTAAACGGTATACAAAGGAAGGTGATCAAAGTTAGAAGGCTAAAAGAGCCTGCTATCTAAGTTTCTTTGCTGTTTCTTAGTTGTATAAAATATAATATAATATGAACGGTAACTTAATTGGGAATATAGTTGTACCTATGTATAATATTATTATTATTATTATTATCGTTTATTTGTAACGCACCAACATATTCTGTAGCGCTATACATAAGTTAAGTTACAGGCGCTCCATGCCAGCAACTGCGACCCTCGCAAAATTAACGTTGTAACGCAAACAACACGACACACCAACTGCGACCCTCGCAAACTTTACCGAGCACCGCGAATAACATACGAAGACACGTTAACACTCTTTACGACCTCGCAAAAAATGACCGCAACTCGCGAGCACGAAAAAAAGCAAAACACAGTAAATACACACAGCACATACATAAAAAGCTTACCTACAGCAAGAGGAAGCATCCAGGACATCAAAAAAAACTCACATACGAAAAAAAGCAAAACACAATAAATACACACAGCACATACATAAAAAGCTTACCTGCAGCAAGAGGAAGCATCCAGGACATCAAAAAAACAACTCACACACGAAAAGAAGCAAAACACAATAAATACACACAGCACATACATAAAAAGTTTACCTACAGCAAGAGGAAGCATCCAGGACATCAAAAAAACAACTTACACCTTCACTTAACTAAAAATAAAAGAGTTTAGACACTAAAAAAATCGCTAAGCAGGAGAAAAAATGGCCGGGGAACAAAACAAAAACGAGGCTACAGCGCTCTAACCACGCAAAACACCAGAAGAAACTCGCAAAAGAGATACGAGACACGTTATCACACATTACGACCTCGCAAAAATCGGCCGCAACTCGCGAACATCACAAAATTAAAAACACAATAAATACACACAGCACATACATAAAAAGCTTACCTACAGCAAGAGGAAGCATCCAGGACCTCAAAAAAACAACTTACACCTTCACTTAACTAAAAATAAAAGAGTTTAGACACTAAAAAATTCTCTAAGCGAGAGAAAAAATGGCGGCCGAACAAAACGAAAATGAGGCTACAGCACTCTAACCACGGAAAACACCACAAGAAACTCGCAAAACACCACAATCGACCTACGGATAATCCGCTAAGACGCATACCACACATTACCCGCCATTTTACGTTAATGCGGAAGTACCCAACTACGCTAACGGTTTCGGCTCGCGCACGCACACTATTACACTGCACACATTCATCACGCTTACACAGCAGCTCCACACCACTAATGCTGCAGCAACATCAACACAGATTGCCAGCTCTTCAACACAATGCTTCAAAATAGGTAAAGTATATTAATTTATTAATTTGTATTATATATTTCAGTAGTACACACAAAACACCATTAGCTACCTTACAATTCCATTGCCGTCATTTTTTGACGGGCAATTCGCTAGTCTAGATATAAAGTTAAATTCCAAGATACTAGCTAATCGTCTGAAAGAAGTAATTTCAGTTTTAATCCATCAAGATCAAACAGGTTTTTTAACTGGTCGTCAGGCCTCAGACAATGCGAGGCGCTTATTAAATATTGTTAATTTTGTTAAGGCAAATGATATCCCCACGTTGATCCTGTCTTTAGATGCTGAGAAGTCATTTGACAGGGTCAACTGGGTTTTTTTGAAAGAGGTCCTGCAGAGGTTTGGATTGGGAGATTTTGCGAGCAAAGCAGTAGGCGCCCTATATTCTGATTCAAATGCGTTCGTTTGTGGGGTAGACTATGAAACAAAGACATTTATGATTAGAAATGGAACCCGACAGGGTGTCCCGGTTTTCCCTTGCTGTTTACCCTTTTTTTGGAACTGTTGTCTATTCTTGTATAAGATTCGCGGGAGATGGAGGGAGTGGTTATAGGGAAGGAGGAATACAAATGTATGTCCTTCGTGGATGATTTATTTCTAACCATGACCTCCCCCGGCTCTTACTGTGCAGAGTTATGAAAGAATCTTGTTGAATTTGGTCGGGTTTCCTATTTTACGGTTAATCTTGCCAAATCTGTCTCTACAGATATGGGAGTAGTGGGGGAGGCAAGGGATTCCCTGAAAAGGGATTATTCATTTAGTTGGAGATCGGTTTGTTTGGTAAACTTGAGAATAAAATTCTCGTTTTTAGCAAAAAAATATTTTGTTGGAAAACTTAGGTGACCTAATGAAAATATAAAGAGGATTCTGGCAGATTGGAGGAAGTTAAAACTTTCTTGGTTAGTCAGAATTTTGTCCATTAATATGAATATTGTTCCAAAGAACCTATCTTATAAAATCTGTTCCAGGATTCCTCCCAAGTAGGTGTATAAAATCTTTACAGGCTCTATTTGATGATTTTGTTTATCTCGGGAAAAGACTAAGGATCAAGCAGACTATAGCCTATTCGAAATTTGATAAGGGCGGGTTGGGGGTTCCGTGCATAAGAAAAATATATGAGAATATAGCTACTGTCTAAGTCATTAGTTGGAATAATGACTATAATATGTCCAGATTAGTGATGTCGCGAACATCAAATTTTCGGTTCGCGAACAGCATACAAGAACTTCCATCAAATGTTCGCAAACGGGCGAACATCGGCGAATCGCCATAGACTTCAATGGGCAGGCGAATTTCAAAACCCACAGGGACTCTTTCTGGCCACAATAGTGATGGGAAAGTTGTTTCAAGGGGACTAACACCTGGACTGTGGCATGCCGGAGGGCGATCCATGGCAAAACTCCCACGGAAAATTACATAGTTGATGCAGAGTCTGGTTCTAAGCCATAAAGGGCATAAATCACCTAACATTCCTAAATTGTTTGGAATAACATGCTTTAAAACATCAGGTATGATGTTGTTTCGTCAGGTAGTTTAAGGGTTACACCCGCTTCACAGTAACAGACCAATCTCCCCGTTTAATGCACCGCAAACAACCGCAAACAGTCCCTTTGCACAACCGCAAACAGTCCCTTTGCACAACCGCAAACTCCCCATTTGCACAAGGTTGGATACCAAACTAGCCATGTCCAGTTCCTTGTCCTCACTGATGTCATTGAAGGTCTCTTCCTCCACCCAGCCACCAAGGATCCCCGAAAGGTGACAACAAGCCTCCTGAGACGCCTGCTGTGTTTAGTCTTCCACCTCCTCAAAGCCACCTTCCTCCTCTGACTCCTCTTCTTCAGACTCCCAGAGTCTGGGGGCTTCCACTGCCCAGCATGGAAGGTTATACACAGGTCAGAGTCTGGGGGCTTCCACTGCCCAGCATAGAAGATTATACACAGGTCAGAGTCTGGGGGATTCCACTGCCCAGCATGGAAGATTATACACAGGTCAGAGTCTGGGGGCTTCCACTGCACAGCATGGAAGATTATACGCGTTGCCTCTGTCTGCATTATTATAAGGTGTGTACTGTTAAGTAGTACTATTCCTATCGGTTTAATCCCTGTTACGTCCACTATCAGGGGACGTGTATATGGCATGGATTTTTGGAAGCGGGAGATGGAAAAAGATGCTTGGTCGGTCCTCCCACTTCAAATTTGGGGCACTGCGCGTGCAATCTAAGGTGACACCAGATATGAGTGTCACTGTGCACTGGCAAACGTTGGCAGAGTAGATGCAATAGGCTTTACACACAGGCCTGTAGGCAGGCAATTGCTATTCAATCTATTACAGTCAAAAAAGTGTTGTTTTATGTCACTGAGCACAATATAAACTGTGAGCCTGACACAGGCAGGCAACTGAAATTAGATTACAGGAAGAAAATGGTTGTTTTCAATGTATGTTACACCACCAGGTATTAGAAGTGAAAATAAGCACAATATAAGCTGTTAGGTGTTAGCCTGTCACACCCACACGCTGGCAGGCAGGCATAGATTACACAAAAAAAATGATAAAATAAAATAAATGATGTTCAAAGTTTCCTCAATGATAAAGTATAGGGGGCGAACCGAAAAGCGAATGTGTTCGCCGTTCGTGGTGGACGCGAACATGCGAAAATCGCCGCCAATAGTTTTCCGGCGAACTGTTCGGGACATCACTATTCCAGATGCATAACATTAGAAAATTACCTATTGGGAGATAACCCTATCCAGACCATCCTCTGGTATCCCACTCTTAATCTCAATATAGTTAAAAGGTTGCCTAGATTTATTAGACCTGCTTTAAAACTATGGCATAGGGTTAGAGATGAAAAGGGTTTAGTGCGATTTCCTTCTCTAGCAGCTCCAATTTAAACTATAATGCTACAATAAAATTGTTAAAAAATAAAGGAGTTGTCTTTGTTAATGATCTATATAATAGCAAAATTCTTTGCACATTAATAGAACTCCAGATAAAATATGAACTAAAATCATTCCTATGGCTCCATTATGAAGCCTTAAAAAACACTTTGCATAGATTTGGATATAAATCTCCAAATATGCCTGAAAAAACAAAAATGGAGGTACTGTGTATAAAAAGGGAAAGAGGTCATTCTCTGTCTTATTGTAATAGAATCATAGAGGAAAGTATATCATTTTCCAAAAGTATTGGTATTGAGGGTTGGGAGAGAGATCTTAATGTGACATACTCTGACCAAGTTTGGGTTAAGGTATTTAAGGAGGTGAAGAGGTCAGCTATCAACTCCTCATATATAGAGTTGTTTTTTAAGTCAATTCATAAATAGTATTTGACTCTGGTAAAAATGAGAAAGTTGAATTCTTATGTAGATAACTTATGTTGGAAAGGTTGTGGCCAGGAAGGCTCTGCGATCCATCTGGTGGGATTGTCATAAAGTGAAAGATTATTGGCATATCCTTTGTACCAAATTGTCCGATGTGCTAGGGATACCGATTTCAGTTGTACTGCTTCATATGGATCTTTATTATTTACCTGTTGATGATAAATTGATGATTATTCATATTCTATTGGTAGCTAAATCTCTGTTGGTTAAGTATTGGAATAAACAAAAAGTTACCTCATGGTCTGAGTTGGAAAATGGTATAGATCATAATAGAGGGTTAATGAGTAGCATAAAGAGATTGTCTATTGATAACAGCAATAGGACCTTCAAATGGTCTAAATGTGAAAAATATTTAAAGGCAAGGTCTATTAAGGAATAACAAATAATTTGGTTTATATCTGCACCCACGAGTTGGCTAAATTCCGTGTATTAGATCCTAGTATTAGTGATGTCGCGAACATCAAATTTTCGGTTCACGAACCGCGGACGCAAATTCCATCAAATGTTCGCGAACGGGCGAACATCGGCGAACCGCCATAGACTTCAATGGGCAGGCGAATTTCAAAACCCACAGGGACTCTTTCTGGCCACAATACTAATGGGAAAGTTGTTTCAAGGGGACTAACACCTGGACTGTGGCATGCCGGAGGGGGATCCATGGGAAAACTCACACAGAAAATTACATAGTTGATGCAGAGTCTGGTTTTAAGCCATAAAGGGCATAAATCACCTAACATTCCTAAATTGTTTGGAATAACATGCTTTAAAACATCAGGTGTGATGTTGTATCGATCAGGTAGTGTAAGGGTTACACCCGCTTCACAGTAACAGACCAATCTCCCCGTTTAATGCACCGCAAACAACCGCAAACAGTCCCTTTGCATAACGCAAACTCCCCATTTGCACAAGGTTGGATACCAAGCTAGCCATGTCCCGTTCCTTGTCCTCACTGATGTCATTGAATGTCTCTTCCTCCACCCAGCCACCAAGGGTCCCCGAAATGGGACAACAAGCCCCCTGGGACGCCTGCTGTGTTTGGTCGTCCACCTCCTCAAAGCCACCTTCCTCCTCTGACTCCTCTTCTTCAGACTCCCAGAGTCTGGGGGCTTCCACTGCCCAGCATGGAAGATTATACACAGGTCAGAGTCTGGGGGCTTCCACTGCCCAGCATGGAATATTATACACAGGTCAGAGTCTGGGGGCTTCTACTGCACAGCATGGAAGATTATACACAGGTCAGAGTCTGGGGGCTTCCACTGCCCAGCATGGAATATTATACACAGGTCAGAGTCTGGGGGCTTCCACTGCACAGCATGGAAGATTATACACAGGTCAGAGTCTGGGGGCTTCCACTGCCCAGCATGGAATATTATACATAGGTCAGAGTCTAGGGGCTTCCACTGCACAGCATGGAAGATTATACACGTTGCCTCTTATTATAAGGTGTGTACTGTTAAGTAGTACTATTCCTATCGGTTTAATCCCTGTTACGTTACCTATCAGGGGACGTGTATATGGCATGGATTTCTGGACCAGGGAGATGAAAAAAGATGCTTGGTTGGACCTCCTACTTCGAATTTGGGGCACTGCACTTGCAATCTAAGGTGCCACCAGATAGGAGAGTTGTATTAAGTCGTAATACTCATTCCTATCAGTTTAATACCTGTTACGTTACCTATCAGGGGACGTGTATATGGCATGGATTTTTGGAACAGGGAGATGAAAAAAGATGCTTGGTTGGACCTCCTACTTTGAATTTGGGGCACTGCACGTGCAATCTAAGGTGCCACAGATAGGAGAGTTGTATTAAGTTGTAATACTCATTCCTATCAGTTTAATAGCTGTTACTTTACCTATCAGGGGACGTGTATATGGCATGGATTTTTGGAACAGGGAGATGGAAAAAGATGCTTGGTTGGACCTCCTACTTCGAATTTGGGGTACTGCACGTGCAATCTAAGGTGCCACCAGATAGAAGAGTTGTATTAAGTTGTAATACTCATTCCTATCCGTTTAATACCTGTTCCGTCACCTATCTTTCCTCCCAATAGCACATTCTATATGTCATCAACCGGCCTGTGTGTATTTAGAGAACCACACTTTAAGGCCCTTAACCTGGGACAAGGTGTCTTGGCTATTAGACTTGTCTCAGAGCCTTAAAAACTCGCCAAACCCCCTAATCAGACACTCACTATCATACTGGAAATGGGCAAAAAAATACACAGGTTTGTTCCCTGGATCCACCCAAATGACCCCAATTCTTCACCACCCTCAGGCCCCGAAACACATGAGCTCAACATCACAACACTGGTGGAGGTTAACGAAACTAGATAGACTGGGAGACCTGTTACAGCACATATCAGGGGGCGTGTATAAGGCCTTGATTTTTAGAACCAGGAGATGGAAAAAGATGCTTTGTTGGTCGTATCACTTCAATTTTGGGGCACGGCACGTGCAGTCAAAGGTGCCACCAGATAGGAGTGACGTGTTTGTAAGTACTACTCTTATCAGTTTAATACTTGTTACGTCACCTATCAGAGGGCGTGTATAAGGCCTGGATTTTTAGAACCAGGAGATGGAAAAAGATGCTTTGTTGGTCGTATCACTTCAATTTTGGGGCACGGCACGTGCAGTCAAAGGTGCCACCAGATAGAAGTGGCGTGTTTGTAAGTACTACTCTTATCAGTTTAATACTTGTTACGTCACCTATCAGGGGGCGTGTATAAGGCCTGGATTTTTAGAACCAGGAGATGGAAAAAGATGCTTTGTTGGTCGTATCACTTCAATTTTGGGGCACGGCACGTGCAGTCAAAGGTGCCACCAGATAGGAGTGGCGTGTTTGTAAGTACTACTCTTATCAGTTTAATACCTGTTACGTCACCTATCAGGGGGCGTGTATAAGGCCTTGATTTTTAGAACCGGGAGATGGAAAAAGATGCTTGGTTGGTCGTATCACTTCAATTTTGGTGGCACGGCACGTGCAATCAAAGGTGCCACCAGATAGGAGTGGCGTGTTTGTAAGTACTACTCTTATCAGTTTAATACTTGTTACGTCACCTATCAGAGGGCGTGTATAAGGCCTGGATTTTTAGAACCGGGAGATGGAAAAAGATGCTTTGTTGGTCGTATCACTTCAATTTTGGGGCACGGCACGTGCAATCAAAGGTGCCACCAGATAGGAGTGGCGTGTTTGTAAGTACTACTCTTATCAGTTTAATACCTGTTACAGCACCTATCAGGGGGCGTGTATAAGGCCTGGATTTTTAGAACCGGGAGATGGAAAAAGATGCTTGGTTGGTCGTATCACTTCAATTTTGGGGCACGGCACGTGCAATCAAAGGTGCCACCAGATAGGAGTGGCGTGTTTGTAAGTACTACTCTTATCAGTTTAATACTTGCTACGTCACCTATCAGGGGGCGTGTATAAGGCCTGGATTTTTAGAACCAGGAGATGGAAAAAGATGCTTTGTTGGTCGTATCACTTCAATTTTGGGGCACGGCACGTGCAGTCAAAGGTGCCACCAGATAGGAGTGACGTGTTTGTAAGTACTACTCTTATCAGTTTAATACTTGTTACATCACCTATCAGGGGGTGTGTATAAGGCCTGGATTTTTAGAACCAGGAGATGGAAAAAGATGCTTGGTTGGTCGTATCACTTCAATTTTGGGGCACGGCACGTGCAGTCAAAGGTGCCACCAGATAGGAGTGACGTGTTTGTAAGTACTACTCTTATCAGTTTAATACTTGTTACGTTACCTATCAGGGGGCGTGTATAAGGTCTGGATTTTTAGAACCGGGAGATGGAAAAAGATGCTTTGTTGGTCGTATCACTTCAATTTTGGGGCACTTTGTGACATTAGCTTCTTACGCTCAAACATGTCCTTTACAGGCACCTGACTATGGGCAGATGAGCAGGAACTGCTCAAGGCGAGAGACGGAGTGGCGGATGGTTGAGAGGGGGCAAGGAGGACAGCAGTGGTTGATGTGGCTTATGATGCTGCACCAGGAGGAGGATGGCGGCTTTGAGTTTGTGTGCTGCTTGTACTCATGTGTTTGTCTGGAGTCACCCAAACATTAGGTCTCAACCTGTAGAGGATAAGGGAACCAGGCTACTCTAGACCTCATTCAACATTACAGGTTTTGACAGATCGGTACTATGCGTCCAAGCTACTGTGACAACAGATATGAGTGGCACTGTGCACTTGCAGAAGTTGGTAGAGTAGACGCTGTAGGTCTGACACACACGCTTGCAGACAACTAACTGCTATGCAATCTATTACAGTAGAAAAAATGTTTTTGGTTTTAAATGTACACTACTGTTACACCAGATATGAGTGGTGTGTTAAGTAGTACTACTCCTATCAGTTTAATCAATGTTATGTGCCTTTTTTTTGGGTTTGGTTGTTGAAGCCACAGTGCAGCACCAGAGGCCAGAAAAATTAGGCATGTACACATGCCTGAAAAATTAGGTATTGTTGATCTTGCAGCGAGCAGAGAAGAAGGTAGGCCTGATTCAACGCCCCATTCCTGCATATCCACACTCACAGATTGAGGGGGCGACCCTTACAAGGCCACAGGCCGGAGATATAAAGGGGGGCCATCCCAAATAAGCACACAAGCGGGGACAAAGGTAGTGAAGGGGACATAGAGACCCATGGACTGACAATCGCCATCTTGGCAAAAAAAGGGCCCAGCAATTAAGCCAAACTGACCCAGCACAGGCAGCTACTTGAGTCAAACGCTGTACCTTAATAAAGCTGAAACATGCAGCAGCAGGGATTCTAAACGGCCACACAGGGACAAGGAGGCTAACAGCCCCCACAGTCTCTGCACCACTCTTTTTAACAGATAACCCAAGGGGCTAACCAGTGACCTTGCCCACAAAAAAAAAGCAGAATTTTTTTCGGAGGAATTATTAGTGTCTTTACCCCCCAAGAGAGGACATAATATACGGTATCTTTAGACTACCTGATGGCCAAACCTCCTTTAGCCCCAATGCTATCCAAGAAACATTTCAAAACTTCGATCAGACCATATATTCATCCCAATCCTGCTGCAGCGTATCTGACATAGAGTCCTTCCTACTACAGCAAGAAGTCCACAAAATACCTGTACCTCAATTGGACAGCTTGAACCTAGACATATCCCAAGAGGAAGTTAAATCTACAATCCAAGATCTTAAATTTGGCAAGTCCCCAGGGCCAGACAGTTTTACTCATCTGTACTATAAGAAATTTGAGCCCTTGCTTACCCCCGCACCTAACATCTTTGTTTAACGCTATACTAAATGGAGAACCTATGCCCCCTTAATTGAATCAGGCCGACCTCATAGTCTTTCCAAAAGAGGGTAGGGACCCGAATCTCAAACTGTATTACAAGGCAGCGCAGCTGGCTTTCATTCCTCTGGCGCATTCTCCAAAACACATCAGCCGCTCTGGGTATTTATGGAAAATGTAAGCATGTCACCTTATACATGGGATATAGTAATATGGATTCCAGGCCTGTATACTTTTTTGAGAAACTTGAAAAACCCATTGATTAAGCACTCATTAAAAATATGGACGGAGATGAACTGGACACAAAAACTGGACACTCAGGTATCAGATCTTACCCCTATTGACCCAATCCCCACTTTAAGATACATCTTCCGGAAAGCTCTCTCAGTTGGTGGAAGTCTCAGAACCTACTAAGGGTTGGTCCATGGTGGCATGACGACAAAATAATGACCTTTGAGTTGGTGAGAGATAGATACAATTTACCCCTGGCTAAACACTATAATTTTTGCAGGATACATCATTTTATATATACGATAAGTGGTAGGGGAACCCCCCAAAGAAACACCTGGCTACTCAAAAAATGTAGGGATTCCCCCTTTCAGCCTGGTATTATTAGCCTCATGTATGAACTATTTAATGAAAACTCATGGGCAAACAAACCAGACTATACCAAAGCCCGGGAGAGGGATTTGGGCACCGAGTTGGCAGATAGCACATTGGATAAAAGTTGTCAAGGCTTAAGTAGGGGATCTTTAAATTATAGTCTGCTTGAGACTTCAATAAAGGTCCTACACAGGACATATATTACTCCTTTTAAGCTAATAAATGGGATCCAAAATGGAGCAGCTCATGTTTTAGGAACAGTGGTAATGAGGCTACATTTATTCATGTCCGGTGGGAGTGTTCGGCAGTCATAAGACTATGGGAAGAAACATGCTTACAAGCTTCTAAAATGTTTAAGATTGACCTAATAAAATATTTTTTGAAAGAAAAAATACACATAGCTAGTAGTTGGAAAACCCCAAATTAAAACTTTCAGGAATTAATAAAAAAAATCAACTATTTACTGCTCAACGAGAGATTTAACCATGTAGTCTTGGATAGAATCACCCAGTTCCAGACAATTTGGGATCCCTGGATAACATCCCCATTTAGTGCCCCCCTAATATAATAAAACATTTGTTAATGGTTGAAGCGACTTGGGGGGAAGGACCAGAGTGGGGGAGCCCTGGAGGAGACCCTTTAGAAGCAACCGGCGGCAAAATCATCCGAGGAAAGGAGAGGTCGCCTACTGAAGCCTGCCCTAGGGTAACCCAAGGGCGATTGAGCAGGTTAGATATTGTAAATAATAAGCTACGTGATGATAGATAATAGGACTTTACTATTGTCTGTTTTACCATGTCTTAGGTTTCTCTTAAAAATTGCAATCACAGTAAAAAAAAGAAAATGTATTAACCAAAAAAGTAAAAAAAAGAAGGCCTAGCCACCTAATTTTAACAAAATGTCTTCATTGTAAATATGTATTTTTGCACAACTGTTGTGTTATGCAAGACTGTTCAATATGCTTTCTTTTCCATTACATGCCGTACGCCTTCTGACATAAAAATTGAAATTCAAAAATTAGATATTGTTGCAGCCGCTGCTGTTGCAGCGGCCAGAAAAATTGACCTTTGTTCCCCAGGCAGAAAGTGCCATAAAACATTGCCTCTTCTTGAACCCGAGTTGGTGGCGGATAATTCACGCAAGTCATCCGGCATTCACAGATAACATACAGCAGCGTGTGGACCATTTATAGCCGAAGGCAGCTCATCTCATCAGGCCTTTTTCAGTTGAATGTATCGCCCAGTGTCAGTCCCTTCGGGATCCATCCCTCATTCATCTTTTTAAAGGTGAGGCAATCTAGACTTTTTTGCCCTAGGCGACTTCTCTTCTCAGTGACAAAACCTCCTGCTGCACTGAAGGTCCTTTCTGACAGGACACTTGAAGCGGGGCAGGCCAGAAGTTCAATTGCAAATTGGGATAGCTCAGGCCACAGGTCTAGCCTGCATACCCAGTAGTCAAGGGGTTCATCGCTCCTCAGAGTGTCGATATCTGCAGTTAAGGCGAGGTAGTCTGCTACCTGTCGGTCAAGACGTTCTCTGAGGGTGGATCCCGAAGAGCTGATGCGATGCGTAGGACTGAAAAAGGTCCGCATGTCCTCCATCAACAACACGTCTTTTAAACGTCCTGTCCTTGCCGGCGTGGTCGTGGGAGGTGGATTACTTTCACCTCTTCCCCTGTTATATTGCCCTTGTGCTGTGACATCACCCTTATATGATGTGTAAAGCATACTTGTTAATTTATTTTAGACCTGCTGCATCCTTTCTGACTTGCGGTAATTTGGTAACAAATCAGGCACTTTCTGCTTATACCGGGGGTGTAGTAGTGTGCACACCCAGTACAGGTCGTTCCCCTTCAGCCTTTTTATACGAGGGTCCTGCGACAGGCACGACAGCATGAAAGACCCCATTTGCACAAGGTTGGATGCCGAGCTAGTCATGTCCCGTTCCTCGTCCTCAGTGATCTCGCTGAAGATATGTTCTTCCCCCCAGCCACGTACAACACCACGAGTACCAGATAGGTGACAACGAGCACCCTGGGATGCCTGTTGTGATTGGTCTTCCTCCTCCCCCTCAAAGCCACATTCCTCCTCTGACTCCTCTTCCTCACAATCCTCTTCCAGCGTTGTCACAAGTCCAGCAAGCGAAGGCTGTTTCTGGTGGTGATGGTGACCACAACTCTTCCTCTTCCTCGTCACGCTCATCTACGGCCTGATCCAGCACTCTTCACAGGGCACGCTCCAGGAATAAAACAAATGGTATGATGTCGCTGATGGTGCCTTCGGTGCGACTGACAAGGTTTGTCACCTCCTCAAAAGGACGCATGAGCCTACAGGCATTGCGCATGAGCGTCCAGTAATGTGGCAAAAAAATCCCCAGCTCCGCAGAGGCTGTCCTAGCACCCCGGTCACACAAATACTCGTTAATGGCTTTTTCTTGTTGGAGCAGGCGGTCGAACATTAGGAGTGTTGAATTCCAACGTGTGGGGCTGTGACAAATCAAGCGCCTCACTGGCATGTTGTTTCGCCGCTGGATATCTGAAAAGTGCGCCATGGCCGTGTAGGAACGCCTGAAATGGCCACACACCTTTCTGGCCTGCTTCAGGACGTCCTGTAAGCCTGGATACTTATGGACAAAGCGTTGTACGATCAGATTACACACATGTGCCATGCACGGCACATGCTTTAGCTACAATCTTGTAGTCTGTGCTGAGCAGAGAGACCGGTCGCCAGTTCTTAATAAGCCGGAGATCCCCCTTTTTGGGCAGCAGGGCAAGTACTGCCCTGCGACAAGACAGGGGCATCTCCCCGGACTCCAGGGCTTCCCCAAGGACCAGATGGAAATCAGGTCCCAGAGTCTCCCAGAAAAATTGGAAAAACTCTACAGTCAGTCCTTTTAGTCCTGGAGACTTCTCACAGGACATGGCACGGAGGGCTTCAGAGAGCTCTTGAAAAGATAGTGGTATATCAAGCCGCTCTCTTACACCCTCACTGACTGTGGGGAGCCCCTCCCATAGCACCCTGCAGGCATCTGGAGAAATGGGATCTGGAGAGTAAAGATCTTTATAAAAGTTCCGGGCTCTATCTCGTATACTCTCTGGATCTGTAAGGGGGGCACCGTCTTCATCTAGAAGACAGGTGATGTGCCTACTGTTACCCCCCTTTTTCTCCAGTGAGTAGAAGAGGCGTGAGCAGCGGTTTAGATCTTTGAGAAAACCTAAGCGGCTGCGCACGTATGCCCCCTTGGCCTGGTGTCGTTCCAGGTCACAGAGGACACCCTTCCTCTCTACATACTCGCTCTGCAGGGATTGGTCCCTACAATTGAACAGCCTCTGCTCCAGATGGAGTACCTCCCCCCGGAGTGACTCCAACTCAGCTACGCGCTGCCCACTCGCACCCTTGGTATATTCCTGACACAGAAGTCACAAATGAACCTTGCCCACGTCCCACCACAGTTTTAACGTGGCAAAGTCCCTCTTGCAACCCCTCCAGTCCGTCCAAAACTCCCGGATCAATGTCACGAGCCCCTGGTCCTTCAACAAAGCATTGTTGAAGTGCCAATAGGCGGCTCGTGGCGCTGTTGGCGTTAGCGCCACCGTCACAGACACACAGTTGTGGTCTGTGAACGGAGCCAGCCTAATGGCACAAGAACCGACTCGTGACATATAGTGACTAGATATATATAGTCTGTCGATCCGGGAGTGGGACACCAGACCGGCTCTCACCCTGACGTAGGTGAAACCGTCTGATGCCCCTGGGTTCTGCTCTCGCCAGATGTCCTCCAGGGAGAAGCGGGCGATGATCTCCCGCAGGGCTGTCGCAGAAGGCGGGTACGTCTCTGGACTATTCCGGTCCAGAGCGTTGAGGGTGCAGTTAAAATCACCCCCGAGTACCAAACACTCATCTGCGTCAACCGTCTCCAAAAACTGGGACAGTCTGGCGAGGAACCTCACTCTCTCGGGCCCTCCAGCAGGGGCATATATATATTAACTAGGTTAATGATGCTACCCTGCTCTCGGACCCGGAGGTGGATTAGACGGCCTGGGATAACAGCTTTCACAAGCAGCAGCTCTGGCTGAAAAGACTCTGAGAACAGGGTCACCACTCCACATGACGCCGATGTGAAGTGGCTGAAGAAGACCCTGCCTCTCCACTCCAGTTGCCACGAGGCCTCAGCCTCTGGAGTGGTGTGAGTTTCCTGCAGGAAGCTCACAGAGTACCCTCCCTGATATAAATAGGAGAGTACCTGGAACCTGCGGAAACTGTCTTGACAGCCATTGGTATTTAGCGTGCTGATGTGCAAAGCCATTACTGCGTGTCAGGAATTGTGCGTTCCTCAGACCCTTGAGACTGCTGATAGGACACGCACATTTTATAGAATTTCCGGACGCGGAGATGCTCCGCAGTCCCAGAATTCTTGGCCCTAGTGCTGACCACTAGATATTGCTGGAGAGAGTGGAGAATAAACGACATATTCTTCCACCTCTCCAAGGCCAGCCGCACCTTCCTTTTCTTTTGTCCATGAAGGGTGCTCTCAAGGAATAAATCTATTTCCTTGACAGGGATAACCCACCCAGAATCTGATGTTCCTTCTAGTGGGTCACCCCTGGGCTCCTCTTGGCTGAGGGCTTTTACTCCATCCTCCCCGGCTGGAGTCAGTTTCCTCAGCTTTATTCTCAGGGACCCCCTCTTAGATGATACAGAAGGAGTCCCTTTAGCACCCTTCAAGGTAAATAAAGGACCCTTGGAATGCTGCTGCACCCCTGTAGCTTCAGGGGTGCATTCAGGGGTAGCTGGCTGGACAGCAGTGGCTGGCATGGCTTCCTTAATGGAAGCCTTGGAGGCTTTATATGCCTCCTCTGCCAGTTCCACCGCTGCTTGCTCAGCTTGGATGGCACCGATGTTAGGGTCAGTGGACGGCTGAGGAGGGTAGACAGGCTCTCCCATGATGTTAACAGGAAAACCTGTTTTATCACCCTCCCCCATTTCCACTTCCCCTTGTGCCACATCCCCCCTGACAGACAAATCCATGGGGTCCTGAATGGGGGTCATGCCTATATTCCCCCCCTCCAGTAGTGACTCGGCCTGGGGCTCTAACAAAGCCCGAGGTACGTCACTAGAGAGTGACACTGGAGGAGGAGACTGACTGGTGCCCTTGAAGCTCAGCACCTCAGGGACACTGACTACCCATTCAGCAGGGGCTTTGTTGGGACCCCCCTCAAAGGCCAGAGGCAGAACCTGATCTTTATTGTCTACCCCTGCCTCACTTGGGAGACCCTCTTGCCCCTGCTTTTCCTCCAGACCCTTTTCCACATTAACCCCTATAGGGTCTGGAGAGAGAGATGTGTGGTCTGGCACCGGCTGGCTGAGCTTAATAACCGGGCCAGACAATGTCACCGGATGAGGAGGAGATGTTTTGTTCCTCTTCTTGCTTTTAGAGGGAGGTGCTCCACTATAGAGCACTTCCCACTTATCAGCAACCTCCCTGTTGGTTTTATGCTTCCTCTTCCTGGGGACGTCACTCCTGGAAGAGGAGCTGCCACTAGCTGCCTCCCCTGCAGAGGGCTTATTATCCCTCTGCTGACACTGTGCCCCCACACTAACTGATGTAATTATGGTGGGGGCAGATTGGGACTTGGGAGATGCAGCTGTGACACTGGGAGGACCGGTGACATTCTTCCCCTTTTTCCCCGTGTCTGCAGTCTTGCTGGAGACCACAGACACAGATGGCTTTTTTGGGGAAGAAGGGGGTTTGGAGGCCGTGGTGGTGGCTTGAGGAACGGCCTCCTTGCCTGAGCTCTGTGGGGGGGCTATGACCCTTGAGGTCCCCGCTGTTATGGGCTCAGCGGGGATGGGTGCCGTACTGACGGAGGTGCCATTTGCTGGGGCTGGGGCATGATGCTTTACATTAGGACAATTCCTACGTGTATGCCCCAACCCTTTGCAATGATAGCACTGCACCTCCGTAGTGCTGTAAAAAATCCTGTACAGCACCCCCTCAAATGGAACCCCAAAAGACCCCTCTATGTTTTCTGCGCCCTGAGGCAGGCACATTTGTACCTGCCTCTTGAAAGAGAGCACATGACGAAGTGCTCTCTCTCTGCACCCCAGGGGAATTTTTATAAATGGTGTTTTTACTTCCCCTAGGGTTAGCAGGTGGGGGCGCAGGAGGGAGTCTGGTAGGAAGGGGGGCACATTAGAGAGTGTTACTTTTGTGCCCAACCCTTCCAGGGGTTCTATTGGGACATATAATCCCCCCACTGTGATGCCTCTCTGTATAAGAATGTGTGCAGCAGCCAGAGTACGGGTAAAAAAAACTGCTTTCCCGTACATTTTGCTGGCTGCTACTATAACAGAGGGGCTGATGACATTAGCTGCAGCACGCAGATAGATATCAATGCTGTAGACCCCAGACATCTGACATTTAACCCCATGCTTCCTGGTGATCTGCCCCTCAGCCCCAGCGGTGGTATTACTGGGGCCAGCAGAAACCACCTGTGACCAGGTATTAGCCACAGGGGTAGGTCTGCTGGCAGAACCACCAGGAGCTGGGGCTGCCTTATCTGCCTGGGGCCTATGCTGTGCAGTGCTGCAGCTAGGATTTTCAGGGGCCATTATTCCCCCTTTTGACCCCTGAGGCTTCTTAATGGTCTTATCCCTCATGTTTAGACCCTTTTTTTTTTTAGTTTATTTGTTTTATTTATTTTTATTTTTTGTTTTATGATTTTCTACTGTTTTCTTTTTTTTTTTAAATATAAAAGTGTGAAAAAGAAACAAAAAGACAAAACTAAGGGAGACAAAAACTAAGGGAGAGAGAGAGATGATGTTTGGCAGTGGAAGGGTTAATGGCCTGTTGCAAGGTGTTACTAAATGCAACAACACAGAGAACACAGTGGCTTTTTAACCCCTCTGTGTCTCTGTGTCAGATGTTAAAAAAAAAATTCTAATTGTTTTCCCCCCCACTGCCTACAAAGATGTTACTTGTCTTCTCTCCCCCAAAACATAAAACCCAACACCAAACAAACAAAACTTCAACAAAACCTAATAAACTTTTTAAAAGAAAAAAAAGTCAAAGTAACAAAGCTCCAGGAGTGAAGGTGTAGTGCTAAGGTAGGGGTGTGGCAAAGTATCCAGGAGACAGCTCACTCTCCTGGGATAGAGACTTGAGCCTGACTCCCAGAAAACTAAAACTTAAATTAAACTAAGAAAAATACCACAAAAACTCCCAAAAATGAACAACACAGTGCACAAAGTGCTTATAAAGAGAAAGGTGTTAAAATAAAACTTGTATTTGAGGGACTAAGACCATAAAAAGCCTTTTGTTTGGAGCTCAAGCATGCACACAACATGCTCTCTGAGCACTGGGCACAGTACTTGAAAGAAGGACACACACTATGGGTAGCGGCCAAGCAAATGAACTTTGATTGACGGTTGTGCAAATGCACTTAGATTTAAGAAAAAAAAAGTTTGGTTTTTTTAAATGTGGACTGTTGGTACACCAACTAGACTGGATTAGTTGAACTTGGCACAGTACTTGTAAGCAGGAAACACACTATGGGTAGCGGTCAAGCAAATGAACTTTGATTGACGGTCAGGCAAATACACTTAGATTTAAGAAAAAAAAAGTTTTTTTTTTTTAAAAGTAGACAACTAGTTAACAATATTATATTGTATGCGTTGTGCACACACAGTATAATCTGTGAGCCTGACACACACACACTTACAAGCAGGGGCTAGCAGGGAGACAGGCAAATGAAGTTAGATTACACAGAAAAAAAAACAGAAAAAAAATGATGTTATAGCCCTAAAAAGGGCTTTTTGGGGTGCTGTGTTTACAGCAGAGATCTGATGAGTCCTTCAGCACTGAACTGGACACTGAATAAACTTGCCTAGCTATGGTTTTCCCTATTGATGCAGTATCACCTACACTCTACCTCCTCTCAGTAAGACTGCAAGTTAGTTCTGATTCCAAAATGGCTGCTGTCCATGAGGTTGAAGGGTGTGGAAGGGAGTGTATGCTGCTGATTGGCTGGAATGTGTCTGCTGACTGTGACATGCAGGGTCAAAGTTTGCTCAATGATAAAGTATTGGGGGCAGGTCGAATCTCGCATATGTTCTCTGTTCGCCGCGAACGCGAACATGCTATGTTCGCCGGGAACAATCCGCCGGCGAACTATTCGAGACATCTCTATTTACAATTAGAAATGGAACCCGACAGGGTGTCCCTTTTTTCCCCTGCTGTTTACCCTTTTTTGGAACTGTTGTCTATTCTTGTATAAGATTCGCCGGAGATGGAGGGAGTGGTTATAGGGAAGGAGGAATACAAATGTATGTCCTTTGTGGATGATTTTGTTCTAACCATGACCTCCCCCGGCTCTTACTGTGCAGAGTTATGAAAGAATCTTGTTGAATTTGGTCGGGTTTCCTATTTTATGGTTAATCTTGCCAAATCTGTCTCTACAGATATGGGAGTAGTGGGGGAGACAAGGGATTCCCTGAAAAGGGATTATTCATTTAGTTGGAGATCGGTTTGTTTGGTAAACTTGGGAATAAAATTCTCATTTTTAGCAAAAAAATATTTTGTTGGAAAACTTAGGTGACCTAATGAAAATATAAAGAGGATTCTGGCAGATTGGAGGAAGTTAAAACTTTCTTGGTTAGTCAGAATTTTGTCCATTAATATGAATATTGATCCAAAGAACCTATCTTATAAAATCTTTTCCAGGATTCCTCCCAAGTAGGTGTATAAAATCTTTACAGGCTCTATTTGATGATTTTGTTTATCTTGGGAAAAGACTAAGGATCAAGCAGACTATAGCCTATTTGAAATTTGATAAGAGCAGGTTGGGGGTTCCGTGCATAAGAAAAATATATGAGAATATAGCTACTGTCTAAGTCATTAGTTGGAATAACGAAAATTTGATGTTCGTGACATCACTAATCTGGACATATTATAGTCCCCTCTCCTCAGTCTGTCCAGATTAGTGATGTCGCGAACATCAAATTTTCGGTTCGCGAACAGCGGTCACGAGCTTCCCTCAAATGTTCGCGAACGGGCGAACATCAGCGAACAGCCATAGACTTCAATGGGCAGGCGAATTTCAAAACCCACAGGGACTCTTTCTGGCCACAATAGTGATGGGAAAGTTGTTTCAAGGGGACTAACACCTGGACTGTGGCATGCCGGAGGGGGATCCATGGCAAAACTCCCACGGAAAATTACATAGTTGATGCAGAGTCTGGTTTTAAGCCATAAAGGGCATAAAACACCTAACATTCCTTAATTGTTTGGAATAACATGCTTTAAAACATCAGGTATGATGTTGTATCGGTCAGGTAGTGTAAGGGTTACACCCGCTTCACAGTAAAAGACCAATCTCCCCGTTTAATGCACAGCAAACAACCGCAAACAGTCCCTTTGCACAACCGCAAACTCCCCATTTGCACACGGTTGGATACCAAACTAGCCATGTCCCGTTCCTTGTCCTCACTGATGTCATTGAAGGTCTCTTCCTCCACCCAGCCACCAAGGGTCCCCGAAAGGTGACAACAAACCTCCTGAGACGCCTGCTGTGTTTAGTCTTCCACCTCCTCAAAGCCACCTTCCTCCTCTGATTCCTCTTCTTCAGACTCCCAGAGTCTGGAGGCTTCCACTGCCCAGCATGGAAGGTTATACACAGGTCAGAGTCTGGGGGATTCCACTGCCCAGCATGGAAGATTATACACAGGTCAGAGTCTGGGGGCTTCCACTGCCCAGCATGGAATATTATACACAGGTCAGAGTCTGGGGGCTTCCACTGCCCAGCATGGAATATTATACACAGGTCAGAGTCTGGGGGCTTCCACTGCCCAGCATGGAATATTGTACACAGGTCAGAGTCTGGGGGCTTCCACTGCACAGCATGGAAGATTATACACAGGTCAGAGTCTGGGGGCTTCCACTGCCCAGCATGGAATATTATACACAGGTCAGAGTCTGGGGGCTTCCACTGCACAGCATGGAAGATTATACACGTTGCCTCTGTCTGCGTTATTATAATGTGTGTACTGTTAAGTAGTACTATTCCTATCGTTTTAATCCCTGTTACGTCCACTATTATGGGACGTGTATATGGCATGGATTTTTGTAACAGGGAGATGGAAAAAGATGCTTGGTTGGACCTCCTACTTCGAATTTGGGGCACTGCACTTGCAATCTAAGGTGCCACCAGATAGGAGAGTTGTATTAAGTTGTAATACTCATTCCTAGCAGTTTAATACCTGTTACTTTACCTATCAGGCGACGTGTATATGGCATGGATTTTTGGAACAGGGAGATGAAAAAAGATTCTTGGTTGGACCTCCTACTTTGAATTTGGGGCACTGCACGAGCAATCTAAGGTGCCACCAGATAGGAGAGTTGTATTAAGTTGTAATACTCATTCCTATCCGTTTAATACCTGTTCCGTCACCTATCTTTCCTCCCAATAGCATATTCTATATGTCATTAACCGGCCTGTGTGTATTTAGAGAACCACACTTTAAGGCCCTTAACCTGGGACAAGGTGGCTTGGCTATCAGACTTGTCTCAGAGCCTTAAAAACTCGCCAAACCCCCTAATCAGACACTCACTATCATACTGGAAATGGGCCACGAAACACACGGGTTTGTTCCCTGGATCCACCCAAATGACCCCAATTCTTCACCACCCTCAGGCCCCGAAACACATGAGCACAACATCACAACACTGGTGAAGGTTAAGGAAACTAGATAGACTGGGAGACTGATTAGTAAAGGGCCAGATGCTCACCTATGAGGAACTGAGGGACAAGCATGAGCTACCGCTGTCAGAACATTACAATTACTGTAGGCTGAGGCATTTCACACACTTCCTGACCCAGAAACAGGGGACACCGGTCTTAAATTGGTTCTCCAAAATTTGTAAAGATAAACCTCTATCAAGGGGGATCATTGGGTCTCTTTACAAATATAAAACATTTGTTACTGGCTGAAGCGACACTGGGGGAAGGACCTGTAGTGGGGGAGCCCTGGAGACCCTTCAGAAGCAACCGGCGGCAAAATCATCCCAGGAAAGGAGAGGTCGCTTACTGAAGCCTGCCCTAGGGTAACCCAAGAGTGATTGCCCAGGTTAGATATTGTAAATAATAAGCTAATACTGCTGGAGGGATGATAGCTAATAGGACTTTGGTGTTTCCTGCAGATATACTCTTTACTATTGTCTGTTTTACCATGTTTTAGGTATCTCTTAAATTGCAATCACAGTAAAAAATAAGAAAAATTATTAACCTAAAAAGTAAAAATAAGAAGGAATAGCCAGCTAACTTTCACAAAATGTCTCTATTGTAAATATGTATTTTTGCACAACTGTTATGCAAGACTGTTCGAAAATGCTTTATTTTTCATTACGTGCTGTACACCTTCTAAAATAAAATAATTTAAATGCAAAAATTAGGTATTATTGCAGCGACCAGAAAAATTGATGTTAGCTTGCCAGGCAAAAAGTGCCCTAAAACATTGCGTCTTGAACCCTAGTTGGTGGCGGATAAGTCACGCAAGTCATCCGGCATTCAGGGATAAAATACAGCAGCGTGTGGACCATTATTAGCTCAAGGCAGCTCATCTAACAGGCCTTTTTTAATAGAATGTATCGCCCACTGTCAGTCCCTTCGGGATCCATCCCTCATTCATCTTAATAAAGGTGAGGTAATCTAGACTTTTTTGACCTAGGCAACTTCTCTTATCAGTGACAAAACCTCCTTCTGCACTGAAGGTCCTTTCTGACAGGACACTTGAAGAGGGGCAGGACAGAAGTCCTATGGCAAATTGGGATAGCTCAGGCCACAGGGTAAGCGTGCACACCCAGTAGTCAAGGGGTTCATCGCTCCTCATAGTGTGGATATCTGTAGTTATGGCGAGGTAGTCTGTTACCTGACGGTTGAGTCGTTCTCTGAGGGTGGACCCCGAAGGGCTGTGGCGAAGCATAGGACTTAAAAAGCTCTGCATGTCCTCCATCAACAACACGTCTGTAAAGCATCCTCTCCTTGCCGGCGTGGTCGTGGGAGGAGGAGGATTATGTTCACCTCTTCCGCTGATAGATTGCCTTTGTGCTGTGACATCACCCTTAAACGCTGTGTAAAGCATACTTTTTAATTTATTTTGATAGTGCTGCATCCTTTCCGACTTGTGGTAATTCGGCAACATTTCAGGCACTTTCTGCTTATACCGGGGGTCTAGCAGCGTGGACATCCAGTACAGGTCGTTCTCCTTCATCCTTTTTATACGAGGGTCCCTCAACAGGCACGACAGCATGAAAGACCCCATTTGCACAAGGTTGGATGCCGAGCTAGTCATGTCCCGTTCCTCGTCCTCAGTGATCTCACTGAAGGTATGTTCTTCCCCCCAGCCACGTACAACACCACTGGTACCAGATAGGTGACAACGAGCACCCTGGGATGCCTGTTGTGGTTGGTCTTCCTCCTCCTCCTCAAAGCCACATTCCTCCTCTGACTCCTCTTCCTCAGAATCCTCTTCCAGCATTGCCGCAGGTCCAGCAAGCGATGCTGATAAGGCTGTTTCTGGCGGTGATGGTGACCACAACTCTTCCTCTTCCTTTTCACGCTCATCTATGGCATGATCCAGCACTCTTCGCAGGGCACGCTCCAGGAAGAAAACAAATGGTATGATGTCGCTGATGGTGCCCTGGGTGCGACTGGCCAGGTTTGTCACCTCCTCAAAAGGACGCATAAGCCTACAGGCATTGCGCATGAGCGTCCAGTAACGTGGCATAAAAATCCCCAGCTCCGCAGAGGCTGTCCTAGCACCCCGTTCATACAAAAACTCGTTAACGGCCTTTTCTTGTTGGAGCAGCCGGTCGAACATTAGGAGTGTTGAATTCCAACGTGTCAGGCTGTCTAAAATCAAGCGCCTCGCTGGCATGTTGTTTCGCCGCTGAATATCTGTAAAGTGCGCCATGGCCGTGTAGGAACGCCGGAAATGGGCACACTCTTTCCTGGCTTGCTTCAGGACGTCCTGTAAGCCTGGGTGCTTATGCACAAAGCGTTGTACAATCAGATTACACACATGTGCCATGCACAGCACATGTGTCAACTTGCACAAATTCAATGCCGCTAACAAATTTCTTCCATTGTCACAAACCACTTTGCCGATCTCCAGTTGGTGCGGAGTCAGCCACTGATCCACCTGTGCGTTCAGGGCGGACAGGAGTGCTGGTCCGGTGTGACTCTCTGCTTTCAGGGAAGTCAACCCCAAGACGGCGTGACACTGCCGTATCCGGGATGTGGAATAGTACCTGTGGAGCTGGGGGGGGTGCCGTTGATGTGGAGCAAGACATAGCAGCAGCAGAAGAGGACTCAGCCGAGGAGGTTATGGAAGAGGATGGAGTAGGAGGAGTAGAGGAGGTGACAGCAGGCCTGCTAGCAAGTCGTGGCGGTGTCACCAACTCCTCTGCAGAGCCACGTATTCCATGCTTGGCAGCTGTACCAGCCCCGGGAATCTTACTAAGTGACATGTAATCACTGCAGCAACACAGGGCATATTGCCCGTTATTGCCCTTTGAGATCAGCCAATAACGAATGGAGGCACACAACACCCCACACAGAGACCCCGCCATCACGTCCCTCTGCTGCTCACTGCCTGGAAATCAAAGAGAGCCCTGAGGAGTGTTTGGGAATCTTGTATGAGGCTAACCCGTACAGGCTGCCTCCCCGGATAACCGCCAGCATCACCGCCAAGAGGTGCGTGTAAATGGACAGATAGCACAAGGCTTAAGAGACACTGGCGCTACCATCACTTTGGTGCAGAAACATCTAGTGAAACCAGAACATGTATCTAATCGTACCGTTGCTGTTTGTGTCGCAGGGGGGGCTGTTTTTCGCTTACCCACCGCCCGGGTACACTTGGATTGGGGAGTCGGGTCGGGAAAGACCACAGAAGGCATCATGGACAATTTACCTGCTGAGGTCGTGCTGGGCAACGACATTGGCCCTCTAGCCTCAGTTTTTTTACCCACGACTGCTGCTGCTTGTCCCGTGACCACCCGCTCACAGACCCGTACCGAGGACGATCCTACAACAGGTCGGGAGACCCAGGTAAGCCACAAGCAGACACTTAGCACTAACGCCACAGAGAGACCCATAGCGTGGGACACCCCCGAAGAGTTTGGGAGGGAAACTAGACAGGACCCCACCCTCCAAAAGTACAGAGAATTAGCCGACAATAGAGGGGATGAGCGGGAACATTTTATATGGGAGGGGGACAGGTTATATAGATTGACCGAAGGCAGAAAGAGAGGCTGTGTCCCTTCGCAGAAGCGCCAACTCATAGTACCGGTTGGAACTTCTCCGAATTGGCCACGACATTCCGTTGGCAGGGCATCTAGGGGGTAACCGCACCACCTACAGGATCACCCAGATCTTCATTTGGCCAGGGATCTCGAGGGATGTGCGGCATTACTGTAGCACTTGTGATGTATTCCAACGAGTAGGAAAGAGGGGGGATCACCCTAATGCCCGACTGTCACCTATGCCCGTGATCGAGGAACCATTTAGCAGGGTGGCAGTCAACCTCGTAGGACCCCTACCTAACCCCAGCCCTTCGGGTAAGAAATATATTTTTACAGTAGTGGACTATGCTACTCGCTACCCAGAAGCTGTCGCTCTGATGAATATACAGGCTGCCACGGTCGCAAGTACGCTGGTCGGGATATTCACCAGAGTGGGATTTCCTCAGGAAATCCTATCTGACCGAGGAACCCAGTTCACCGCAGACCTAACTCAGCAGCTATGGAAGGTCTGCGGTGTCAAAACCTTGTTTAGTTCACCATACCATCCTCAAACTAACGGTCTCTGTGAACGCTTTAATGGTACCCTAAAGCAATTGCTACGGACCTTTGCAGCGGAATACAGAGACTGGGAGCGATTTTTACTGCACCTCTTGTTCGCATATCGAGGGGTGCCGCAGGAATCCACAGGGTTCTCCCCCTTCGAGTTGCTCTATGGACGGCGGGTGCAAGTCCTTATCCGGGAGCACTGGGAGGGAGAGATGGAGCATGAGGGGGTCCCCATCGTACCTTATGTGCTGGAGATGCGGGACCGCATGGGGCACCTAGCCAGAATGGCCCGAGAACACCTCCAGGCGGCACAAGGCCGTCAAAAACATTAGTACGATCGGGACGCTAGGCTGAGAACGTTCCAAGTAGGTCAGAAAGTCCTGGTGCTTAGATCTGTTAAAGGAAATAAACTACAGACCTCCTGGCAGGGCCCTTATAAGGTGGTGGCACAGGTCTGTGACACCACCTATGTAATTGCCAGTCTGTGTCGACTATAGACGCCTCAATGACCGAACCGTAACAGACGCATACCCCATGCCCCGAGTGGACGAACTATTAGATCGTATTGCCAGGGGACGATATCTGACCACCATCGATCTGTGCAAAGGGTACTGGCAGATTCCCTTGGCCAAGGACGCTATCCCTAAGTCGGGGTTTGTCACCCCGTTTGGCTTGTACCAGTTTAAGGTCATGCCCTTCGGGATGAAGAACGCCCCAGCTACATTTCAGCGCTTAGTGGACCGCCTCCTTGATGGCTTCCAGGATTTCGCTTGTGCGTACCTGGATGACATTGCGATCTATAGTGAGACTTGGGGGGAGCACCTGAGACACGTAGAGGCTGTGCTGGATCAGATTAGGGCCGCCGGCCTAACCCTGAAACCAGAGAAATGTAATTTCGGTATGGCTGAAGTCCAGTACTTGGGACACAGAGTGGGGTGTGGGAAACAACGACCAGAACCCGCTAAGGTAGAGGCTGTAGCCAATTGGCCCACACCCCACACTAAGACTCAAGTGTTAGCATTCTTAGGGACAGCAGGGTACTACAGGAAATGTATCCCTGACTACAGCGCCATCGCCAAACCCCTGACAGATTTAGGATAGTCCTGTGGTCTCCCGCCTGTGAAACAGCGTTCCAAACCCTGAAACAAGCCTTGATCAACGCACCTGTTTTGTTTGCCCCTGTCACTAACAAAAGATTTGTTGTCCACACAGATGCGTCCATGTACGGGCTGGGGGCAGTGCTAAGCCAGGTCGGAGAAGATGGGGGGGAACACCCTGTCGCATACCTGAGTCAAAAACTATTGCCCAGGGAAGTCAGTTATGCAGCAGTGGAAAAAGAGTGTCTAGCCCTGGTCTGGGCTCTAAAGAAGCTCACCCCATACCTTTACGGTCAGGAATTCACACTGATCACAGACCACAACCCCCTAGCATGGCTGAACCGAGTGGCTGGGGACAATGGACGATTACTGAGATGGAGCTTGGCCCTACAACCGTATAACTTTTCCATTCAATATCGCCCTGGCCGGTTCAATGCGAACGCAGACGGACTGTCCAGGCAAACGGAACTTTTACCTTAACAGCAGACCGGACAGCCCCAAGTTGACCCGAAAAGGATCAATCCGGGTCTGCCGGAGTGTTCCACAAAGGGGGAGCAGTGTAACAGAACTTTACCTTTGCCTGGGAACATTTATTACTACACTGGCCCTTTAACTGTTTGGAATGTTTTTGATGATATGTAACTGTCATGCTGAGTTCAGTTATTAAAGTTTTTCTCTGATGGTTGATACCAACTTCACTTTTACACAGCAGCTTGCCAGGGAAAAGGACGTCTCCAACGGCTGATACCCTCTCACTACCGGGGTAGCCGTTACAGCTGTGTTTGCAGCAGATATCAAAGGAGTCCTTCAGGTGTGTAGTTAAAGCTAAATACACAGCCTGGCTATCTATTTCCCTATTAAATCAGCAGAAAAAAATAATAAAATAAATGATGTTCTAGCCCTAAAAAGGCTTTTTGGGTTGCTGTGTTTGCAGCAGATATCAAAGGAGTCTTTCAGGTGTGTAGTTAAAGCTAAATACACAGCCTAGCTATCTATCTCCCTATTAAATCAGCAGAAAAAAATAATAAAATAAAATAAGTGATGTTCTAGCCCTAAAAAGGGCTTTTGGAGTTGCTGTCCTTGCAGCAGATATCAAAGGAGTCCTTCAGGTGTGTAGTTAAAGCTAAATACACAGCCTGGCTATTTATTTCCCTAATAAATCAGCAGAAAAAAATAATAAAATAAAATAAATGATGTTCTAGCCCTAAAAAGGGCTTTTTGGGTTGCTGTGTTTGCAGCAGATATCAAAGGAGTCCTTCAGGTGTGTAGTTAAAGCTAAATACACAGCCTGGCTATCTATTTCCCTATTAAATCAAGAGCAGGTAGAATATATCTCCACGAATGCAGCTACAGAATGATTCCAAAATGGAGGCTGTCATACAGATGGAAGGCTCTGGAAGGGAGTGTATGCTGCTGATTGGCTGAAATGTGTCTGCTGACTGTGATGTGCAGGGTCAAAGTTTCCTCAATGATAAAGAATAGGGGGCGGACCTAAAAGCGCATATGTTCTCCGTTCGTGGCGAACGCGAACATGCGAAAATCGCCGCGAATAGTTCTTCGGCGAACTGTTCAGGACATCACTACCTAGTATATAATATGTAATAATCTCATTGGTCATTGGAATCATGTGTGTTTGGTTAATTTATATCTGATTTTACCAGAATTGGATTCTCTAACCTAGTGTTTTTGTGTTTTATGATTGTATTTATGTATTGTTTAAAAAATTTTGAAAAAAAAAAAAACTAAAAAAAAAAAAAGAATTATATCTTGTGGAGCATAATTCCCTATTGAATTGTATCTTTAGAACTTTGTATAAATTATTGTATTGTGACTGTTTTATCTCTGTGCTCATTTGTTTCTGTTGTAAAAAATATGTTTCACTGTATATTATGGGATAGATCAACAAGAGAGCATCATCCACCTCAGCATTATCCACCTCATAGCTTATTTATTATAATGAATATGTAACCTCTCATAAGAACAAGATTAACTAATGCTGTATATAAAAAGTTTGTATATCTCAGTAACAAACATATATTGTAAAATAAATAGGTCGTTTTTAAAGATATTTAAGAATAACCAAGAATTAAAATAATTCCACTTAACTTGCTTCTCAGTAGACTTTGTTCATTCATTTTTTAATCCTTTTTACATTGTAAAATGTAAAGATATACGAACATTGACATTATTTCAGCACATCTAGCTCTATCAGCTATGTGCCAAACATTGTACATGCACCACACTCCCTCCCAAGTACCATAAAAAAAAACAGGAGTCCCATCTTGTGATGCAGGAAATTCTTATTCTCTCTTGGACTACTCTGCTTGCAGTGACATAAAGTGAATGGTACTGGATGATTGCCCAATGAAAATGTCCTGTCCTAGGACTGGACCTTGTGGGTCTGAGCAGACACACACCCCTGTTTCATCGGGCAGTCATCAGGACACATTATATAGTTATTTATTTATATATTATATATATATATATATATATATATACAGGTTATACTTGGAAATACCCTAAAGCACAAGCATGTTCTGAGATTCACTTAGTGATTTAGACATTGGATGCCAGTAAAACATTTTTTTTCTGCCTAAAATCTTGCATTAAGTTACTTACTGGTTTATTTACCTAAAATAATATGTTTCAATTAGATGAAAATATCCAAATTCAAATGCACATGAAATTATCTGGTTATGCAACAAAAAATCAGGAGCCTTCAGCCTTCTTTGTGGAGCCTCATACACCCAAACCTTGGGAACCCCTCCTTTCTAGGATGTTCCCTGCTTGAAGGGTTCTATGACCCAGGTATACAGTACTTTATTTTCATGTGGTTTAATTTAAGGGACGTGTGAGGTTTGAGGATTACACTAGGAATATAATATACCTATATACAGTGGCGTAGCTAGAGCTTTTTTTGATACCATTAAAATGAATATTTGGCTTAATATATTGATATTTGATATTTGGTATCCAATAATATATTGGATATTTGATATTCTGTAAAAACTACTGTAGGGAAAGCCATTTCTCCAAGTCTTCTATACACTGTTAATATCTAACAAGTAGAGTGAGCAATACAGGAGTTTTATTGCCCATTTTGTACAAACAGAGCAATCTGCAAATCAATATGCCTTAGTGAATGGTGGACAAGTGAATCATTCTTTTTTGTAAACGTAATGTTTCTAAGATGCAACTGCACACTGTTTTCTCAGATTCACCAACATACACTGTCAGTTGCCTTTTAAGAAATAAGATATGAGGTCATTTATTTCACCAGTGAAGCTTGCGAGGCTTATGTGAACCAAAAAAAGAAGCATTAAGTGATTTAATAAGTATAACGTGATTTATTTATGAAGCAAAATTCATTTTAGTGAAGCAAATTGCACAAAATAATATTTTAATATAATGTTAAGACATGTTTTAATATAGCTTCTGTTTTTCCTTTTAAGGTGCCTCCATGCACTCTAATGCCCACTATGGACATGCCTTTCTCTCCTTGACCGTCGTCTACGTGCAGATGTCCCCCCTTCTGGTTTGGTTTCTCCACATTCTGTGTTGACACAGTCACATTGGTCCACTGTGATATACTCATGGTCAACTAGGCTTCCATCACTGCACTGAAGCTTTACAACTTTCTGGCTGGTCTTCACCTCCTGGCAACAGGTACACTTATGTGACATGGACCTGGCAGCAGCTGAGTACCTGGTAGAAGAGAGTACTGACACTGTGATGCCATGCATTTACAGTAACTCATTACATTGCTACTTGAATTGACACCATTGCTTTATGGCTGCCATAGAGTTAAGTGGATAATATTTACACTTCTATACAGTATTATAGAATGCAGAAATGTATGCTTGGAATGCCATACGTAGTCCAGTCTCCTCAAAGAATTAGGATAAACGGTCTTGCAGTTTGCAGGATGGTGGGAATGGCAATTTCCCCAACTTAATTAAGACAGAGATCTATAGTTTATTGTCCAACATGGCATATATTACTAATAAACCAAGACTAGCAAGCAGACTAGAGAGGAACCACATGATAAATGGGTATAATTTAAACGTATTCTACTCATAAACTTAGTTGTGTTGACATATATTTTTAAAATATAAAGTTTAAGTCAAAATCTTCATTAATGTACAGGATTGATGCAGTTTATAGGACGTTGAACTAATAAACTCTACAAATATTGAAAATAAATTTATTTCAAAGAGCAAATATTGTTAAGTGAAAATACTATGCTCTGAAACAAGAACCTGGCTGACTTGGGGCAAATGTAAAGAAATGTTGTCTAAGAGAACAGGTAGTAGATTCATGAAGTATTAAGACTAATGCAGTGCATGAATTAAAACATGTTGGTATACACAAGCTGACATTTACAGATCAATGGTAGGATGAAAGGTGTTAAACATTTAAAGGCAAGTTAAAGAGGGCCCAGCGATGCTTATCTACCATTGTATTATATAACTGTTTTCTTACATGGAAAAGGTTCCACAGGACCCTTCACAGCGAGACATCTTGACTCTATCCACAGATACACAGTTATTGAGTGCCAGGTAATCATGGAATTCTTGTACCATACAGGAACTGCTCTTTTGAATACCTGTCAAAGAAAATATATGGAGTCAATTGATGCTTTAGGATTTGTTTTATTAACACCCTATGCTGAAGCAGCGAAGTATTGTAAATCAGCAGCCTGTAAGGGCTAATCGTCCCTATCTAAACATAGGCCATCATAGCAAATGAAGGGCTATGTCCTGTTTAGGAACATTTTGCCATTCAGTATTTTATTGGACACTGAATGCATCCATTGTCATCCAACTTGGAGAAACATAATGAAAATAATCTTACAATTTAGATCTCTTACTATTAATTTGAATAGAATACTTACATATTTTGCAGCAACCATTGGGTAAATACTCGATGGTATCCTGTGGAAAAAATAATAATTTAGACTATGTGGGTCTGTGAGTATCGTGGACAATGTGCTCTTCTTCATATTTAGGAATAGAGTTAATGGAAAGTCATCAAAGCAGTTGTATGTCACATTACACAATTAAAGTAAATTACTTTATACGTGGTGTTATTCAGCAATATTAGCTGTAGGGGGCCTTGAGGCTAATTCTTAATAGTATCACAAACTATCAGCCTTATTAAATTGATAATATGATGATAATAAATAGCTATATGAGTCAGCAATATCAGCAGGTGGGCAGCAGAAGAAGTTATATAAACATTGCTATAACATTAGCAGAAAACAAGGGTTTATACAGAAAGAAAAAAATATATATAGTAGTGTATACTTTGCAGTACAACATAGCTGATGTAACTGCTGGAAATTGCACTTATTTAGTGAATAAGAAACATCCACATGGCAAGGAAACGCAAAGGAAGATAGAAAACGTGAGATATGGCATGAAGAGCAAGGAGAAAAGATAATCTGACATGCAATATTGAAATGACCTGAAAGTGGAAAAGCTCTGATACGACTGTAAAGATGAACCTCCAATCAACTGCACTTGTGTCAGGTCATAACTACATCTCTATATTTCTATATGGGAAGACTCAATAAGCTCTGGCAGATAGTGTATGAGCTACTACCAGCTCACACATTATCATTACTTTTGCAGATATATTAGCATGGTTTGAGCATGAAAGACATTTAAGAAATTAGGAAATAACAATTGCTAAAATGAAGCAATCAGGATAAAAGCAGTTAGATACAGTTAGATTCAGGTGCATTACTCACAGGTTCACATTCATCTTCATCAAAGTGTGGACAGGAGATTTTAGAGATCGAGGTGATGAACTGATTCTTTATATTGGTGCAGCTGTATATGGTGCAGTTATCATTCTTCGCTGGCAGTATATCTCTATGCTGTTAGACATGAGACAAATCATTAACATGTACAATTTCTACCTCTATTTCTATATAGGGCTAGGCCAAAGACCAAATAGAGTAAATTGACCCATATTATCATCCGAGAGGCTTTCAATGAGTTCTCAAGACTTATCACCTTAGCATATGTAGTCCAGGAAAATGTTTGTATTTATATAATCCAGTAAAAAATGTTCTTTGACCAACATGTAACTACAGCTAAATCATTCACTTCTTCATTGAAACCAAATATAACTTTTCTGACAGTAAAATAACTTTCTCGAGCTATACAAAGCAATACAATGGATATTGTGCTTCTAGTTGGAACAAGCATGTCTTAACTGCAATCTAATAATCTATATTTCTGTGAAAAAAATTGAGACGGGATCTCTCCAACAAAAATACATTTCCGGCTCGCTCAGTTTCTATTATTTAGTTCCCCTTTCTTTTCATGTATTCTCTATTTGAAGTATCTACTTTTTACCATTATATCTTAATTTTTTATCTCCTGTTTTTCTATTTATATATATAAGCACACATAAGTACACTTTTTTCACAAACATATTCCACATTTTTAATGTTTTATTATGTTACAATTATATATATATATATATATATATATATATATATATATATATATATATATATATATATATATATATATAGAATGTCTAAAACAAGTTAAAAAAACTGCTTCCAGCTCAGAATTCTGAGAAAAACAGTTACTATACTGTGATATATACTCTAAGACTGCACTGTACATTATATGTACATTCATACAGTCATGTTCATTGTACAATTGTACATAAACCATTTATTGTGGAGCATGTGTAAATGTATAAAATATGCAGAGTGTATGTGAATGCCCAATATGACCTGCAGCATTATTTAATAATTTGAGAGTATCAGTTAAAGGTCCTACTCTGCTTAACCCATCACTATCTAGAACGTTTTTTTTGCACCAATCATGATAGAAAAGGGGACAGTTAAGGTAAAGCTCTAAACTAATTATATTATAGAATGTTGGTTGTTCGTAAAACTTGCTATTTTGATCTAATGTGCCTCTATTTATTTGTTAGTATCCTTTCAGTGTAAACGTTTCCCATAAATTACCCACCACCATTAAACTTACATTCATGAGCACTTCGATGCCATCGCGATTAACAACACATTTGGTCTGTTCACATCTTCCACAGCAATCAGTTGCTGACTCCCTCAGCTCAAAACCCTGTGTTATGGGGTAAAGTCATAATTTAATTTAGAGTATACCAGTTTTACAAAGTCTGTTAGCTAGATTAACTGTAAAAGTAGACCATAGGCCATAGCACTTATTAGCTTATATTTAGATAGGTGATTTGGGCTAAATTCAGACTAAGGCCAATCCAGTACATTTTGGCGTAAGTGTACAACATTTTAAGCCAACGATGTAAAAAACAAGAAACAAAATACCTTATACAGACTAATATGCTTCATAAGACTTCTAGTATTATTAGTAATTATTAGCAATTATTTACAGGCAGTTTATATTAAAAAAAAATTAATAGACGTAAGATACACTATAGTTCAGCACACATATGCACCTTAACATCAATCACTGTTTCCTCAACATTCTCCTTTGCACCAGGAAAGTGCAAAATAATGTGATACATTTAGATAAACAGGTTTGGGAGTGGTAAGGTAAATTGGATTTAGTAGGAGAAGTATATAAGAGGATAGAGGAAAAGTACATAAGGGAGACACACACTAAAGGGGCATAAAGCCTAAATACATATCTGATGTAAAATATAGTATTTAAAGTAGACAGGACTAGACTTACCGTTGGGCAAGTTATAGAACATGGCACCCGCTCACATTTTATTTGTAACCCTGTTGAGCTATTTCCACCTTCTGAACACACACAAGTCTGGCATTTATTTGATAAAACTGAAGATCCAGGCTGAGGGGAAACAAAGTAAGCTTAAATGGTACTTTTTCTTAGCAAATTATTCTTATTTCACTGTATGTTAGTTCTCCAAAAAGTAATATTTCCAGTATACTGTATCTGTTTAATAAACAATTAGAGAATATTGCCATTATATACAACTTTATTATTTATTTAATTCACAATAAAAGCACAGAAAAAACTATTAGCTCCAAAATATTCCTAGAAACACAATAATATATCTTTGGCCAATGTCAATTTGTATATTGTATTACCATGTTGTGTATTTTTCTATATTGTATTTTGTCTGTACATTAATTATTTCATTTTCTAGTTAACATTATTGTATAGAAAAATTATTTCCTTATGCTTTAATATTTTATATATTTTATAAAATAACAACATATTCCTTTTAGCAGGTTTAATATCAGTGAAAATAAAAAGCACAATACAATACTTAAGAGGACATGTCTAGCTCATGGGTATTTCCAATATTGAAGCATAGCTAAATACAAATGCCACCTTGAGGGCTTTCTCCAAATTACACCTTGAGGTCTTTCTCCAAACGTTCATTACTTACCTGGTATTCTGCATTCCCATGTACACAGACATGCTTCTGAACTATAAAATGAAAAGAAATAAAGGAACAAGTTTATATTGCTGGCTAGCTTCAAATGATTATCTTCTGCTTTCATTCATTTCTTGATACCAATATGTTTTTAAGTGTAAATTCCTTTCAAATACAGAAATGCTAAGTACAAATAGTGATAGTTTGAGGAATAACAAAAAAAAAAACACCCTGCAAGACATTAAGCTGCATACTAAGTACAATGTAAGAGGACCTTATTTCCTTATGCATTTGTCTTGCGTATTGTAAATTACAGACAACAAACATCTAAATTTATTACCCAATAAGTGACTTCAGTTGCTAATGGCCATGCACTACCATTAAATTACAGGTTTAATGCTGCAGAATAAAATACTGAAATCTATGCTTTTATATTATGGAAATTATTATACCTCATTCCATGAATAATCTAATAATCAAGGCTTACCGCATTTATAAACAGGACAACAGTGTCCATCTGGAATACCACCGACTGCTTGATACCCAAGCCCACAGTTAGGAGACTTGTTAGAGCATTGACTGGTGTTACATTCTGTGAAATAAAGCAAGCAGAGCGTTACTTTCATCAACTTCATGTCCAACGAAGGGTGTTAGTGACAATGATTTGGATTGCCATTTGATATGTTAACAAGATTGTGCTTACTGCATATTGTCTCAGTGCAGCATCTGTCAGTGGAACTGGTTTGGGTCACAGGGTAGAATCCTTCCAGGGTGCATTGCACATCCGTCAGCTTCTTGCACTGGTGTTTCTTGCAGACGATCCCACTGCCTCCATCACCTCCCTCCATACAGACGCAATCCTGGCAGTCAAACTCAAAGCTCTCTCCGAACTGTTAGGAAAAGGATTGTAGTTGGCTATTGATAACTAAACCTGAATTCATATTCAAACATTTCACTTTCCTTTGCTGAAGGCAGGAAAAAAGAAACATGATCTGTTCCCAAAAATCTATTGAAGAACTTGTTGAACATTCAAATTATTTAACTTCTCATGATCATAGAAAAGCACATTGAATACTCACAGCTCTGGTAGTTAAAGATGACAAGATCAGCTCTTTACTTAAAAACCTCTACTTTGTGGTTTGACAGTTTAATAATATTATATATACTCAAAATACATCAAATATTTAGAGGGTACTATGGTACATCTAATAGTTTACCTGGCGGGGTACGTTGTCAGGTCCAACACATCCTGTAAGAGACAGCGCATCATAAGCATTAATATTTTATGAACATCTATTTAAGATTTAATTTTTTAAACATTTACTGACATTACACAAACTGAAAAAGTTATATACAGTGTTTTATCTCAATCAAGAACATATTAGCAGATTCAGAATTTCATGTAATATTTATTTTTACATTATCCCCACTAAAATAAAATAAAATTCTGGTTCACATAATATATAATGTATCACTTTTGATAATAACTCATTTCATTTATCATGTGCACCATTAAAAAAATGAAACTTTTGGTTGTATTGCACATATAAAGTTCAAATAGGGCCAATCACAACCATTACAATGAGTAGTTTAACTAGCAACTAAGACAGAATAAATTGATAGTGCTAAAAGAAAATTAAACAATATTGCATCAGCTTCATATATTTAATAAAATGTCATCAGATGATCAAGATCAGCAAATCATTGGTTTTAATATAAAAATTCATATTCTGTACATTTTTTTCAAATATTTCTTGATATCAAGTTTGACTAGACATTGCCATTTAGGGCCACACTGCCGGGGATAAATGTACATACATTTTCCACAGTATATCATTACTTGAGTGTCTGGCATTATTTCTGGTGAAAATAGGGCTCTATATAAGCACAGAGCATATTTGTGGACAGAAGTTTTTAGTTAGTGAAGACCTTGCTTTTGGATAGAAGTTCACTAACTAAAAACTTCTGTAAAAAAATATGCTCTGTGCTTATATAGAGCCCTTTTCAATTGGCCAAATCGCAATTTAATAGGGCTGCTAGTGCTTAAATAGATGAATTTCTGTTCCATGAAATGACTGATTATTCTTACCACAAGTCGATACACAAACATCCGCACTGGAACTGAAGAGCTTGGTGCCATTGGGACAAAAGCATCCTTCAACAAAGCGGGGTTTCTCATTGGTTATTGCTACTTCCTCTGGGCTGAAATCAATATGACTGAAGTGAGTGCTTAGCAAGTATACTTTCTATGTTTGAGAATAAATGGATGTGTTTTAATAATCAGTATACACCATTCAATACTTCTAATATGCTCTATACTCCAACTAATTTTAGTTACAAAATGTCCAACCTCATTGACAGTCAACTGAATTTTCTGTGTGTTCCAAATATAAACTAATAAGTAAATATGTAAATATAAGAAAACAAAAAGTAATGTAATATTGTTATGAGTTTAATCTACATACGTGATTTGGCAACTCTGTTGTACAATGGGACCACATGGCTTATAGACCGTGTTTGTTGGGCAGGAAATAGCTGGAAGATAAGAGATTGGAGCATGTCAAACATGTTAATACACACAACTAAAATACAGTTTATTAAGAAGGGTAAAATCATGACTGTGGGGCTTGGCATAGTAATTGTCAATTGCACAGAGGAACTTACAACAAGTGGGTGCCTTGCTTCTCCATTCAATACAGATGCCATCATCTGCACACAGTGATGCATAGTGCTGCAAGCTGGTACAATCCATATGGGAACCAGGAACATGGCAGCTGTCAAAAATGCAAGCCTGGTAGAAATCTTCTGGTGGTAAAGTTGAATGGCACTTCTGGAAAGTTCTTTAATTGAGAAAATACAAAGCATAATAAAGTTCAGATGCAAAAATCAGAGAAAAGCTTAATATATCTTTTGTCTTTCTTCTTCACTCTTTTTTCTCTTCCATCACTCTCTTGCTCTCTTCCTTCCTTCATCCCCTGATTGGATTTTGCATTGTCATACTTTTACTTACTCACTCAAATACCCGGTGCCTTTATTTTCTTTAGGGTATTAGTATTTCTTGGTGTCATCCACTCAATGACAAGTTGAGTAAAATTGTCCCGCCCTCCATTTATCTCATATCTTTCTAGTAACTAAAATGTGAACAGATGCTGTCTACTTTCACACATGCTAAGTAAATAGAATGCAAATTAGCATTATAATGGCTTTCAAATATAGGAGATTCTAAGCTCCAGTACTTACTCTCCTTTGATGAGATCGCACAGAGATGATGGTTTGCAGGGAGTGGAAGTGACTTTTGGTGCTAGTGTTGCCTTTATGGTGCTAGAGCATTGAGGCTTCCTTGGGTCATTCACAATCCAAGAGTCAGCCATAATCTCGCAGTTGGATATGATCTCTCCACTACGCGTCCTACAGTCATCTGTCCTGTTGTTGGTGCAAGTGCCTATGTAATACATATGGTATTAGGTCAAAAAGCAATTGCAATGAGATAGACAGGGAAAGAAAAACATTATTGTCATTATTCTAAAATGTTTTCTTTCATGAACTCTTCTTTGCATTGTCACATATTTATTTGTAGAATGAACAAATATCATTGTTTGCCGCCCACTTCACACCTTGGAAAAAGCTGGCCGTGGAGATAGAGTTTAATTTGTGGGTCAGAAGTGAATTTTCTAAATGGTTGAGTATCCAATTTAAGGAAAAATATAAGCAGCATAACAATGTTGCATTTCTCTTAACTTCACCTTGTTCATAAAATTGCCCTGTTACCAACAGAGAGGTTAATCCTCAGCTTTACTGTGACTCACCACATTGTCCTTGTGTGTTATGTCCAAAGCGACTGTATGGCAGGTTTATGGAAAACGCCAGGCCATTAAAGGTGATATTGGCCTTAAGCTCAGGTATCTCTATCACAAAATTAATTCCAGATTTGTATACATACACCCCAAATTTATTGTAGGGGGTCAACACATCCTGATCATTGACAACAACCTGAGAGAGAAACATAAACACAATCAAAAGAATACAACCACATTTTTTACTCTATGTTTTCCAGTTACATACAGTAAATAATAAAAAAAATCACATTTGTCAAAGGAAAGTTCCTGTTTTTTTTGTTTAACCTACTCTTTATATGTATTTGTTTGTCATTTTTAATATTGTGATCTGAGAAAGATGAACCGTATTAGTAGTTAAATGCTGCCTGTACACTGCATCTACTATTACATCTATGCAGACTGCTTAACTCTTTCTCTGTATCAAAGTAAACAAACAAATGATAGTGACTACAGGTAATTAGTTTGCTTTTGTTTTAAATGTGTGTCATATGAAATAGATCCGTAATACCAATGTATGATATTACATCTACCTGCACTTCTCTTTGAGCTGTCAATACATTAGTGCCTGGATGGTCAATAGGGGGACCACGGTCCAAATGAGGACCTTCAGTCCTTTCTCTTCCATATCTCCACTGCATTAATACATTTATCATATATCTCAACTAAAGTTTCCAAAATCTTAAGGCCTTTCCATTAGGTAGCCTTCCTTCCTTGCCCTTCTGAATGTCATTACATTAAAAGGTTTGTATGTTTATTTAATAAAAAATGGATATCAGACCTTCATATTTTTTTTTCATAACAACATTTGGACCCTGGGAAATTTTGTAAAAAAATATTGATTACCTGGACTTTAGGACATATAATAGTCAATACATTTGACCACCAATACTATGTGGTATACATTAAGAAATATATATGAAATACCTTACATATCTTCTATAATAGTCCTATTACAAAAATACCCTATATTTATATATTTTGCATGTTTTGTAACATTTTCTGGAAGTTGCTTAATATGTAGTACTGGTCTAGCTAGCCGACAGTGACACATTTTGTGATCATTCCACTATACCTTTAAACTTAAAGGTGCTAAAGATTTAGCCACAATCTGAATAGTCTGGGTTCCATAACGAACAATGATGTTACGTGGACAGGAGACACGATCTCTTTCCCCACAGTCGTAATTGTCTATGTAGATACCAAAGCTATCAACAATCTTTTTAATCTCCTCTACTAGGACATAAGTACAGTTGCCTTGGTAGCTGTAGTAGGTTCCATCAAACGTTTTGTAATGGGGGTCTCCCCAGCCTGTGCACACACCTGAAGGACAAAATGATGCTTTGTAAAACTGGGAACAGCCCAAACTAATAAGCATTCACAAATTAAGGCTTTGTTAATGTGACAGAAAATAAATACATTGTTGATAATACCACAGTATTATTTATTTTTATTTATTGTATATCCTTCTTATATCACTTTATATACACCTTGAAATCAAAATAGAATTGTAATATATATATATAGGTATATGGGTGTGTTTGTTTAAGCATGTGTATATATCAATACAGAAGAAAACAAGGGCTCTGATCTTGAGACCTCACCGTCTAGACGAGAGACAATGGTACACAATGCTCAACTACGGTATTTAGTTAAAAAAGCACTATTTTAATTAAAATCCAATGTGCAGAATTACACATGACATCAGTCAATGGATGTAGTAGTTAAAATAAGACCAATTTCTATTATTATATATCAGATAAATATACAATAAACTCTACAAGTCTATAAATGACTTAATAATATACAGATAAAAATTCACTTAAGTTACCAAAAACGTTATCTTGTTTAAAGTTTTGGAAAATAAGTCATTGGCTATGATTGGTTCAGAGTTTGCAATACTCACAATCACACTCCCAGTGCCAGCAGCAGAGGTCCTTATCAGGTACAGCTATTGGCGGCCTTCCATTGGCACATGTGATCATGGGTGGTGGTTCACACTTCAGTTCCACAATTTCTACTGTATTGTTTTCCAGACATCTGGCCATGGTGCAGTTACACAGCATCCAAGTTTCATTATGCTACAGATAAAATAAGTATAACTAATGAGATGGTAACATATGAATTCAAAGGATAATTGCTGAAACTCACCTCCAAGTTAAAAGCAGAACGTTTAAATAGCTGTCTGATCTATCTAAAGTATCTATCCATCTATCTCAGTGCAAATTCGTGAGATTCTCAGAATATTGCACTCCCTCCTCCACCCACCCCAACTCTGATTACATTTATAGAGCCATGGAAAACACCTGACTTCCTACTTGCAGATATATCATCTCAACACTAGGGGTCAGCCAGCATACTAGTCTTTCACCTCGGATCCCTCCCCTCTCCCTCTAAAAAAAAAAATATTTCTATCTTTCACTTTCTTCCTGCCCCTTGCTATTCCTTATTTGTTACTCTTCCCAAGTTCTCTGCCCTTTAATTCTCTTTAGATTGTAAGTAGCGAGTTTCCAGTCTTGTAGGGGTGCTTTGGAATAAAGCCCTTTCTGCTAAAATTCTAAGCTCAAAACAGGGCCCTTCAACTTTTGAATTTGTTAAACTTGTATTTCCTCTGTTCTTATCCCCTGTAAAGCGCTACGGAATATGTTGGCGCGATACAAATAAAAGATAATAATAATAATAATCTATCTGTCTGTCTTGTTGAAAGATAAGGGGTGCCAAAGATTGGAAATAATGTCTATTCAAGAATAAGTTTTCCAGATTTTATGATTTAAAAAAAAAAAAATAAGATATATCTATAATTAAAATACATATGACTTACATGAGTACCCATGCGTACTAATTAATTGCTTTGATGTGTTAAATAATTATACAATATTTTTTCACATGCATAAACAAGCAAGAACGACCTACCCCTAGTTTTATTATGCAGTGTGATTCCCCCCATCATTAACCAGCACAAGACACACAGTAGTATAATGAGTCACACATTAGCATCATAATAAAACAAACATCTAAATGGCATATATCTTGGAAAGGAGCGTATTACTCACCTCACGATGTGGCTCGAAAGGACAACCAGGTAGCTTTGTTGTTGATGGGACCATTGAAGTTGTAGTAGTTGGGGAAGTAGTTGTTATTTTAGTGTGTGTTGTATGGGGGCTGGTTGGGGAGGTGGTTGTAGTCTCTGTTGTGGTGGTTGGTGGAGTGGTTGTAGTTTCAGTTATGGTTGTTGGTGGAGTGGTTGTAGTTTCGGTTGTGGTGGTTGGGGGGGTGGTTGTGGTCTCAGTTGTGGTGGTTGGTGGAGTGGTTATAGTCTCTGTTGTGCTTGGTGGAGTGGTTGTAGTTTCAGTTGTGGTGGTTGGAGAGGTGGTTGTAGTTTCCGTTGTGGTTGTTGGTGGAGTGGTTATAGTCTCTGTTGTGGTTGGTGGAGTTGTTGTAGTTTCAGTTGTGGTGGTTGGGGAGGTGGTTGTGGACTCAGTTGTGGTGGTTGGTGGAGTGGTTATAGTCTCTGTTGGGGTTGGTGGAGTGGTTGTAGTTTCAGTTGTGGTGGTTGGGGAGGTGGTTGTGGTGGTTGGTGGAGTGGTTATAGTCTCTGTTGTGGTTGGTGGAGTGGTTGTAGTTTCAGTTGTAGTGGTTGGAGCGGTGGTTGTAGTTTCCGTTGTGGTTGTTGGTGGAGTGGTTATAGTCTCTGTTGTGGTTGGTGGAGTGGTTGTAGTTTCAGTTGTGGTAGTTGGATAGGTAGTTGATGTACAGGGAAAATCTCCAAATATTATCTCACACTTCTTGGTGCAAATTACTTCATAGCAGTCACCTTTGACTATTGTCTCACCTATAATATAAATGCAACAAGACATATAACAAAGGGTTTTATTTTTCCAAAATAATACAGACTGCTTATTAAAAACCTTCCAAAATTACTGTCTAAATGTACCCTGTTACTTTTTACAGAAAGAGTGTTAATATGGCAAAGGGTATATGACCTACCATTAAAATATATATGTCTGTGATGAATAAGAATTCTGATCACCTCTTAACTGTTACAAGGCATTTACACTAAGAAATTTGTATGAAAAAATATTTGTTTTAACATGAAAAATTTCTGCTGGTAATTACTGTATATTAACTTGGGATTGTTTAGAAATATATTATCATGGCAAATAAAGCCAAAAACATTTATCAATGGTTGTGTGACCTCAAAGTTCAGGCAACTATATGTTTGTTCAAATATACCCTTGTACTGTAAGTTTAGTTTCCTCATTCCTTACCATTTGTAGATTAATGTACTAAGAGGAAGCAGTGAAGCAACATGCACTTTGGGACACTTGTTATTCAGTTGGACATTTTCTTTCTCTAATTGGAATTAAAATATTTGCTACCATAAATAACATTGCATAAAATCAGAAAACCGATCATTTAATATTACCTGGTGGATAAGGCTTCCCATCATAGTAGCAGAAGCACTGTGTGGTTATAGAGGTGGTGGATAAAGATGTTGTGGTTTCTGTGGTGGAAATAGTGGTTGTAGTGGAGGGTGTCTCTGTGGTGGACAAAGAGGTCGTAGTTGAGGGTGTTGTTGTTTCACTTGTACTTTGGGTAGAAGTAGAAGGCGTCATCTCTGTTGATATAGGAGAAACAAGTAGAGTACAATTACAAAGATACTGGGGTATATTTATCAATTCAAGGATAAGTAGGGTTAAAAACGTAGAGGTAAGTATCCCCATTTCCTATGTTTTTTATAGGAGCAAGTTAACAGAATTAAGACTTATCCACACTTGATAAATAGCAAAATATAGGTATAAGGTATAAGTTAAGATATTTTATGTTTTAACACTACTTAACTCCTCTTATCCGCACATTTATCCCAGTTGGTTAATATACCCCATATTTATCAAAATGCGTAAAACATGGATACAAGTGGGGTTAAAAATAGGAGATTATATTGTCATGTTTGATACCCTAGAAAGTGAGGTTTTTAACTGACCTCACTTAAAGGACCGCTGTTGTCATTTATTTAAAATATACTATTTTTAATAACTACTCTTGTAATGTCTCTAGAATAGAAAATAAAATAACACAGCCTCTAAAATATTACTATTTTATATGGATTTATGTTGATAAGAGCTATACCATTTAATAAGTGACACCTAGCCATTTGTAGCATTCCTGTGCTTCTGGGGTAAATACAGTAAATGTAAGTGGGGTTAAAAAGTGTAATTACATATCCTCACCTCCTGGTATTTTCTACTTAGCCTATCAAATGAGTTTAGGATTTAATGTAACTTGACAAAGCATCTTCATCTTTCTTATTTTTTAAATATTTTATATTTATTCCATGCAACTCCACTTGCAGCTTTGATCAAACACTACAATGCTCCTTTACTCTGGAGTCACTATAGGAGGCTGCTATGCAAATTATGAGGGTTATTATTGTACCCTGTTTCCCATGCTCAGCTTTGCACACAGCCGTGCCCGTGCACCTCCCCCCCCCCTATAATTTACATGGAATTCTCCTAGAGTGACCTGGCAGCAAAGGAGGACATGTAGTGCTTGATTAGAGCTGCAAATTGAGCACGGTGGATTCAAAACAAAACATCTTAAAAATAAGTAACTTTAAATTATTATTTTTTTTAATAATATGCTCAATATGCCTAAAAAGATCTTTCAAATTAAATTATTTTATAAGTTAAAATGTGTACAAAAGGGTGAAAAACAAAAGGTTGGGCAACTCAGGCCCCAGAGAGCATGTCCACCTTTTTTCAGCCTCTTGCTTATAAGTGTGGCATCTGAATAGTCTGGTAAGTAATCTGTAACAAATCATTATGTAGATAGGGATTTAGAATAGTGCCCTGCAAGAAACAAGTGAGACCATACTTGCAGTCCAGCATATTATTTTTCATATAGAAATATGTTTCAAAATTAAGTATACAATTAGAATCTAGGGTAGAACTTCCTGGCAGTGTTGTTTTAATTATACAGTGGTACCTCGGTACTTGTTATTAATTGGTTCCAGAAGGCATGACGAGTGGAGAAAACAACGAGTACCAATCTACTCTTTGTTTCTTCTGGAGAGACTTGATAAAACCTCAATGTTTTAGTAAGTGTGCCAAGTGCCGAGCAAGCGTCAAGTAAGTAGTGTCAAATACTGAATTCAACGAAGCCGACGAGTATTTTTGATTAGTCTTTCATGCATGTACATGCAAGAAAGTACCTAAAGAAAAATGTATATTTTAAGAGTTGATTGCCGTCATCTTGAAGCTACCATGACTTGAAACCCGAAACTGCCTCCTTATGGAATGTCTGATTTTGGTACAAATTCATGCTGTACAGATACACCTTCCCCAAAGCAAAAGGTAAATGTCTTTCCATAGTGAGGGAAAAGTGAATCTCCCTCAACATTAGAACTCTTATTCTGACATTCTCCACCCACTATTTTAATGACATATAAATGGGACGTTTTTTTTTTTCAGATTATGAACGCACATAAGTAGTCACTCATAATATAGGGGCAATTTAGAAATCAGTGGAAAAGTTTGCCATCATTTTCGCCTTTGTCTTGTAGCAGTCACTCATAACAGTTTTCTCGCAAGTTTTCCGGGATTCGCGATTAACAGAACTAGGGAGATTTACTTTGCTCTTAAACATGTTGTAATCTGTTATATAGGGGATTAGGATAGCGGCTATAGTTTTGCAATACCTGGAGTAGGAGTTGTTTCTTCTGTCTCTTCTGTGGTGCAGGGTGTTGTCACTTCAGTTGTGGATGTGGTTGTTGTACCAGTTGTAGTAGTAGTGGAGGGGGTTATAGTAGATAATGTAGTAGAATCTGTTATGAAAAGCAGATTTTAAGAGTCAAATTAAATATTTGTAATCTTGAGAAAGCTGCTTGTGTAGTCACTCACATTCACACCTACAAATGTATACTATAAGTACCACACATTTCTAATCATGCCATGAATGACACACAAGACATTAAGAGGACATATCATGTTTGTTTAATCTGTTGGATCAGTGTTGTGTTAGTAAAACTATGAAAGAAGAGTGCATTATGACACTTGGAAATAAAGACATTTCATTAAGCTGTGACAGAGCTGACTAAATCATGAAATACGTTCTAATTGCTCTACTCGTAATGTACATGGCAGTATTTAGTGTAAAGATCAATTAATTCACAGCTGGAAAAACATTTCCTTGGCTAATATATATTTTTTTATTTACTTTTGACACTCCTTACCTTGAATTTGTGGAGATGTGCGAGCTGTAGGTATAGTTGTGGTAACCGTGTAAATCACAACTGTAGATGACGACATTAGTGTATGAAAAAAAACACAAACATTAATATACTATGCTTTAAATAAATATGTTTCAATTTATAGCATTGTTGGTTATGATTTCACATTTACAAACAGAACAAAAATACAATTGGATATTTGCAACAAATACAAAAACTGTGGAAACTGTCAAAAACAAATACTCTTAAACAACATCACAGTTTTTGTCAACAGTATTAGTGTCATTTTTGTTTTATAAATCATTCTTGACGCATACACATTTATCTTTATGTGGCTCAGTTAAGAATGTTTTAGTGGTGGTATCTATGATATATTCCAGTATAATTTTGCATTTAGCTTATATTCCCTGTACTTACAATCACATTGCATTACATATTAGCACACATTAACATATTTGGTTACACAAAAACAATAATGTGTACCTCAAGAATTATTTAGTTGAAAAAATGTTTAATACAATGTACAGTTTGTGATTATATTTAATAATTATCGATTTCACTTATCTCATGGGAAACTTTCTGTCTTGTATTCAAACTGATATATTAACTAAGTATTATCTAGTATGGTTATATTGGGTTACATTATGTATGCACAGGTAGTTTTAATCTATAGAACTGGTTGGATTGTTATATCTATTTTCTATGGATAGTAACATTTTTCACTCAGTAATAGGCTTATTCTCTGAACATGCCAAAATACATCTCTTGATGATTTTATTAAGCTGTAACATGGCTACATAATGATTATGGTCCACTCCTGTGTAAAAGCTTTGTCTTCCTACGTGACAAAAAACAAATAATGTGAATGCATAATTCCAGCTTGAAAGGTCAACCTATAGTACTACATCTCATAACTTACCTGATGGTGTTGGGGTCTCTGTTGGAGTAGTTGTGATCTGCGTTGTAGTCGTTGGGGGCTCTGTTGAGGTGGTGGTTGTTGTTGGAGTAGTTGTGCTCTGTGTTGTAGTCGTTGGGGGCTCTGTTGAGGTGGTGGTTGTTGTTGGAGTAGTTGTGCTCTGTGTTGTAGTCGTTGGGGGCTCTGTTGAGGTGGTGGTTGTTGTTGGAGTAGTTGTGATCTCTGTTGTAGTCGTTGGGGGCTCAGTTGACGTGGTGGTTGTTGGAGTAGTTGTGCTTCTTGAAGTGCTTGTAGGACCAGTTGTAGAGCATATATAATTACAGCAGTACACATTAATCTCATAGTTGTAACATATGGGCATGAATCCTTCTTGGTCTCTGTTATTACATACAAGCCCATGAGAGACATCACATGTTACATGCTGCCCCAGCTCATCCAGGGGTACATCTGGGAATTTTTCTGCTCTGCATGAAATATTTTCAGGCTTCTCACATACAAAATCCCTGTGATTCCTAATGTTTTCATAGGTTTCATAATCACCTCCGTTGACATCATATTTTGGATAACTCACATCATACCATCCAGTCCATTCACAGGTGGGAAAGCATGGAGCTAGTAGTGAAAGGAAGCAGTTAATCATGACAATGGCAATTTCCTGGCTTAATATATGTTTAAGGAACAATATAAACGATGTATCTTTGCTATCAATTCTCTTATCACATACAAATAAACACATGGGTAATTGTAGTTCGTAAAATTACTTTAATATAAAATTACTTTAATAATTAAAACAATATAAAATCATCAATATATGTTTATTATCATTCATTAAACTATCAATCTTTAGCCAGTTCTGGGATATAAAACTATTGACGATTCTAGTTTATTTGCATTTTTGTAATAGGATTTAAAAAAATAAGCAATTTAAAGAATTCTTATGGTACAGTCACATATTTTAAGTGTTATTTTGCTTTTGCTTTCTAAGTAAAAGAAAACAAATCAAACAGAATGAAAATATCAAGTATGAAAGGATATACTACAGGGCAATACATTTCACATTACTTACTTGTTGTGGAGGTTGTTGTTGGAGTAGTCGTGCTCTGTGTTGTAGTTGTTGGGGGCTCTGTTGTGGAGGTGGTTGATGATGGAGAAGTTGTGCTCTGTGTTGTAGTTGTTGGGGGCTCTGTTGAGGTGGTGGTTGTTGTTGGAGTAGTTGTGCTCTGTGTTGTAGTCGTTGGGGGCTCTGTTGAGGTGGTGGTTGTTGTTGGAGTAGTTGTGCTCTGTGTTGTAGTCGTTGGGGGCTCTGTTGAGGTGGCGGTTGTTGTTGGAGTAGTTGTGCTCTGTGTTGTAGTCGTTGGGGGCTCTGTTGAGGTGGTGGTTGTTGTTGTAGTTTTGATCTCTGTTGTAGCTGTTGGGGTCTCAGTTGACGTGGTGGTTGTTGTTGGAGTAGTTGTGCTCTGTGTTGTAGTCGTTGGGGGCTCTGTTGAGGTGGTGGTTGTTGTTGGAGTAGTTGTGCTCTGTGTAGTAGTTGTTGGGGGCTCTGTTGAGGTGGTGGTTGTTGTTGGAGTAGTTGTGATCTCTGTTGTAGATGTGGGGGGCTCAGTTGACGTGGTGGTTGTTGGAGTAGTTGTGCTTCTTGAAGTGCTTGTAGGACCAGTTGTGGAGCATATATAATTACAGCAGTACACATTAATCTCATAGTTGTAACATATGGGCATGAATCCTTCTTGGTCTCTGTTATTACATACAAGCCCATGAGAGACATCACATGTTACATGCTGCCCCAGCTCATCCAGAGGTACATCTGGGAATTTTTCTGCTCTGCATGAAATATTTTCAGGCTTCTCACATACAAAATCCCTGTGATTCCTAATGTTTTCATAGGTTTCATAATCACCTCCGTTGACATCATATTTTGGATAACTCACATCATACCATCCAGTCCATTCACAGGTGGGAAAGCATGGAGCTAGTAGTGAAAGGAAGCAGTTAATTATGACAATGGCAATTTCCTGGCTTAATATATGTTTAAGGAACAATATAAACGATGTATCTTTGCTATCTTTTCTCTTATCACATACAAATAAACACATGGGTAATTTTAGTTCTTAAAATTATTTTAATATAAAATTACTGTAATAATTAAAACAATATAAAATCATCAATAAATGTTTATTACCATTCATTAAGCTATCAGTCTTTAGCCAGTTCTGGGATATAAAACTATTGACGCTTCTAGTTTATTTGCATTTTTGTAATAGGATTTTAAAAAATAAGCAATTTAAAGATTTCTTATGCTACAGTCACATATTTTAAGTGTTATTTTGCTTTTGTTTTCTAAGTAAAAGAAAACAAATCAAACTGAATGAAAATATCAAGTATGAAATGACATACTACAGGGCAATACATTTCTCATTACTCACTTGTTGTGGAGGTTGTTGTTGGAGTAGTCGTGCTCTGTGTTGTAGTTGTTGGGGGCTCTGTTGAGGAGGTGGTTGATGATGGAGTAGTTGTGCTCTGTGTTGTAGTTGTTGTGGGCTCTGTTGAGGTGGTGGTTGTTGTTGGAGTAGTTGTGCTCTGTGTTGTAGTCGTTGGGGGCTCTGTTGAGGTGGTGGTTGTTGTTGGAGTAGTTGTGCTCTGTGTTGTAGTCGTTGGGGGCTCTGTTGAGGTGGCGGTTGTTGTTGGAGTAGTTGTGCTCTGTGTTGTAGTCGTTGGAGGCTCTGTTGAGGTGGTGGTTGTTGTTGGAGTAGTTGTGATCTCTGTTGTAGATGTGGGGGGCTCAGTTGACGTGGTGGTTGTTGGAGTAGTTGTGCTTCTTGAAGTGCTTGTAGGACCAGTTGTGGAGCATATATAATTACAGCAGTACACATTAATCTCATAGTTGTAACATATGGGCATGAATCCTTCTTGGTCTCTGTTATTACATACAAGCCCATGAGAGACATCACATGTTACATGCTGCCCCAAATCATCCAGGGGTACATCTGGGAATTTTTCTGCTCTACATGAAATATTTTCAGGCTTCTCACATACAAAATCCCTGTGATTCCTAATGTTTTCATAGGTTTCATAATCACCTCCGTTGACATCATATTTTGGATAACTCACATCATACCATCCAGTCCATTCACAGGTGGGAAAGCATGGAGCTAGTAGTGAAAGGAAGCAGTTAATTATGACAATGGCAATTTCCTGGCTTAATATATGCTTAAGGAACAATATAAACAATGTATATTTGCTATCTACTCTCATATCACATACAAATTAACACATGGGTAATTTTAGTTCTTAAAATTGTTTTAATATAAAAATACTGTAATAATTAAAACAATATAAAATCATCAATATATGTTTATTACCATTCATTAAACTATCAGTCTTTAGCCAGTTCTGGAGTATAAAACTATTGACGATTCTAGTTTATTTGCATTTTTGTAATAGGATTTTAAAAAATAAGCAATTTAAAGAATTCTTATGGTACAGTCACATATTTTAAGTGTTATTTTGCTTTTGCTTTCTAAGTAAAAGAAAACAAATCAAACTGAATGAAAATATCAATTATGAAAGGACATACTACAGGGCAATACATTTATCATTACTTACTTGTTGTGGAGGTTGTTGTTGGAGTAGTCGTGCTCTGTGTTGTAGTTGTTGGGGGCTCTGTTGAGGAGGTGGTTGATGATGGAGTAGTTGTGCTCTGTGTTGTAGTTGTTGTGGGCTCTGTTGAGGTGGTGGTTGTTGTTGGAGTAGTTGTGCTCTGTGTTGTAGTCGTTGGGGGCTCTGTTGAGGTGGTGGTTGTTGTTGGAGTAGTTGTGCTCTGTGTTGTAGTCGTTGGGGGCTCTGTTGAGGTGGCGGTTGTTGTTGGAGTAGTTGTGCTCTGTGTTGTAGTCGTTGGAGGCTCTGTTGAGGTGGTGGTTGTTGTTGGAGTAGTTGTGATCTCTGTTGTAGATGTGGGGGGCTCAGTTGACGTGGTGGTTGTTGGAGTAGTTGTGCTTCTTGAAGTGCTTGTAGGACCAGTTGTGGAGCATATATAATTACAGCAGTACACATTAATCTCATAGTTGTAACATATGGGCATGAATCCTTCTTGGTCTCTGTTATTACATACAAGCCCATGAGAGACATCACATGTTACATGCTGCCCCAAATCATCCAGGGGTACATCTGGGAATTTTTCTGCTCTACATGAAATATTTTCAGGCTTCTCACATACAAAATCCCTGTGATTCCTAATGTTTTCATAGGTTTCATAATCACCTCCGTTGACATCATATTTTGGATAACTCACATCATACCATCCAGTCCATTCACAGGTGGGAAAGCATGGAGCTAGTAGTGAAAGGAAGCAGTTAATTATGACAATGGCAATTTCCTGGCTTAATATATGCTTAAGGAACAATATAAACAATGTATATTTGCTATCTACTCTCATATCACATACAAATTAACACATGGGTAATTTTAGTTCTTAAAATTGTTTTAATATAAAAATACTGTAATAATTAAAACAATATAAAATCATCAATATATGTTTATTACCATTCATTAAACTATCAGTCTTTAGCCAGTTCTGGAGTATAAAACTATTGACGATTCTAGTTTATTTGCATTTTTGTAATAGGATTTTAAAAAATAAGCAATTTAAAGAATTCTTATGGTACAGTCACATATTTTAAGTGTTATTTTGCTTTTGCTTTCTAAGTAAAAGAAAACAAATCAAACTGAATGAAAATATCAAGTATGAAAGGACATACTACAGGGCAATACATTTCTCATTACTTACTTGTTGTGGAGGTTGTTGTTGGAGTAGTCGTGCTCTGTGTTGTAGTTGTTGGGTGCTCTGTTGTGTAGGTGGTTGATGATGGAGTAGTTGTGCTCTGTGTTGTAGTTGTTGTTGGCTCTGTTGAGGTGGTGGTTGTTGTTGGAGTAGTTGTGCTCTGTGTTGTAGTCGTTGGGGGCTCTGTTGAGGTGGGGGTTGTTGTTGGAGTAGTTGTGCTCTGTGTTGTAGTCGTTGGGGGCTCTGTTGAGGTGGCGGTTGTTGTTGGAGTAGTTGTGCTCTGTGTTGTAGTCGTTGGTGGCTCTGTTGAGGTGGTGGTTGTTGTTGGAGTAGTTGTGATCTCTGTTGTAGCTGTTGGGGGCTCAGTTGATGTGGTGGTTGTTGGAGTAGTTGTGCTTCTTAAAGTGCTTGTAGGACCAGTTGTGGAGCATATATAATTACAGCAGTACACATTAATCTCATAGTTGTAACATATGGGCATGAATCCTTCTTGGTCTCTGTTATTACATACAAGCCCATGAGAGACATCACATGTTACATGCTGCCCCAGCTCATCCAGGGGTACATCTGGGAATTTTTCTGCTCTGCATGAAATATTTTCAGGCTTCTCACATACAAAATCCCTGTGATTCCTAATGTTTTCATAGGTTTCATAATCACCTCCGTTGACATCATATTTTGGATAACTCACATCATACCATCCAGTCCATTCACAGGTGGGAAAGCATGGAGCTAGTAGTGAAAGGAAGCAGTTAATTATGACAATGGCAATTTCCTGGCTTAATATATGCTTAAGGAACAATATAAACAATGTATATATGCTATCTACTCTCATATCACATACAAATTAACACATGGGTAATTTTATTTCTTAAAATTATTTTAATATAAAATTACTGTAATAATTAAAACAATATAAAATCATCAATATATGTTTATTACTATTCATTAAGCTATCAGTCTTTAGCCAGTTCTGGGATATAAAATTATTGACGATTCTAGTTTATTTGCATTTTTGTAATAGGATTTAAAAAAATAAGCAATTTAAAGAATTATTATGGTACAGACACATATTTTAAGTGTTATTTTGCTTTTCCTTTCTAAGAAAAAGAAAACAAATCAAACTGAATGAAAATATCAAGTATGAAAGGATATACTACAGGGCAATACATTTCTCATTACTTACTTGTTGTGGAGGTTGTTGTTGGAGTAGTCGTGCTCTGTGTTGTAGTTGTTGGAGGCTCTGTTGTGGAGGTGGTTGATGATGGAGTAGTTGTGCTCTGTGTTGTAGTTGTTGTTGGCTCTGTTGAGGTGGTGGTTGTTGTTGGAGTAGTTGTGTTCTGTGTTGTAGTCGTTGGGGGCTCTGTTGAGGTGGTGGTTGTTGTTGGAGTAGTTGTGCTCTGTGTTGTAGTCGTTGGGGGCTCTGTTGAGGTGGTGGTTGTTGTTGGAGTAGTTGTAATCTCTGTTGTAGATGTGGGGGGCTCAGTTGATGTGGTGGTTGTTGGAGTAGTTGTGCTTCTTAAAGTGCTTGTTGGACCAGTTGTGGAGCATATATAATTACAGCAGTACACATTAATCTCATAGTTGTAACATATGGGCATGAATCCTTCTTGGTCTCTGTTATTACATACAAGCCCATGAGAGACATCACATGTTACATGCTGCCCCAGCTCATCCAGGGGTACATCTGGGAATTTTTCTGCTCTGCATGAAATATTTTCAGGCTTCTCACATACAAAATCCCTGTGATTCCTAATGTTTTCATAGGTTTCATAATCACCTCCTTTGACATCATATTTTGGATAACTCACATCATACCATCCAGTCCATTCACAGGTGGGAAAGCATGGAGCTAGTAGTGAAAGAAAGCAGTTAATTATGACAATGGCAATTTCCTGGCTTAATATATGTTTAAGGAACAATATAAATAGTGTATCTTTGCTATCTACTCTCATATCACATACAAATTAACACATGGGTAATTTTAGTTCTTAAAATTATTTTAATATAAAATTACTGTAATAATTAAAACAATATAAAATCATCAATATATATTACCATTCATTAAACTATCAGTCTTTAGCCAGTTCTGGAGTATAAAACTATTGACGATTCTAGTTTATTTGCATTTTTGTAATAGGATTTTAAAAAATAAGCAATTTAAAGAATTCTTATGGTACAGTCACATATTTTAAGTGTTATTTTGCTTTTGCTTTCTAAGTAAAAGAAAACAAATCAAACTGAATGAAAATATCAAGTATGAAAGGATATACTACAGGGCAATACATTTCTCATTACTTACTTGTTGTGGAGGTTGTTGTTGGAGTAGTCGTGCTCTGTGTTGTAGTTGTTGGAGGCTCTGTTGTGGAGGTGGTTGATGATGGAGTAGGTGTGCTCTGTGTTGTAGTTGTTGTTGGCTCTGTTGAGGTGGTGGTTGTTGTTGGAGTAGTTGTGTTCTGTGTTGTAGTCGTTGGGGGCTCTGTTGAGGTGGTGGTTGTTGTTGGAGTAGTTGTGCTCTGTGTTGTAGTCGTTGGGGGCTCTGTTGAGGTGGTGGTTGTTGTTGGAGTAGTTGTAATCTCTGTTGTAGATGTGGGGGGCTCAGTTGATGTGGTGGTTGTTGGAGTAGTTGTGCTTCTTAAAGTGCTTGTTGGACCAGTTGTGGAGCATATATAATTACAGCAGTACACATTAATCTCATAGTTGTAACATATGGGCATGAATCCTTCTTGGTCTCTGTTATTACATACAAGCCCATGAGAGACATCACATGTTACATGCTGCCCCAGCTCATCCAGGGGTACATCTGGGAATTTTTCTGCTCTGCATGAAATATTTTCAGGCTTCTCACATACAAAATCCCTGTGATTCCTAATGTTTTCATAGGTTTCATAATCACCTCCGTTGACATCATATTTTGGATAACTCACATCATACCATCCAGTCCATTCACAGGTGGGAAAGCATGGAGCTAGTAGTGAAAGAAAGCAGTTAATTATGACAATGGCAATTTCCTGGCTTAATATATGTTTAAGGAACAATATAAATAGTGTATCTTTGCTATCTACTCTCATATCACATACAAATTAACACATGGGTAATTTTAGTTCTTAAAATTATTTTAATATAAAATTACTGTAATAATTAAAACAATATAAAATCATCAATATATATTACCATTCATTAAACTATCAGTCTTTAGCCAGTTCTGGAGTATAAAACTATTGACGATTCTAGTTTATTTGCATTTTTGTAATAGGATTTTAAAAAATAAGCAATTTAAAGAATTCTTATGGTACAGTCACATATTTTAAGTGTTATTTTGCTTTTGCTTTCTAAGTAAAAGAAAACAAATCAAACTGAATGAAAATATCAAGTATGAAAGGATATACTACAGGGCAATACATTTCTCATTACTTACTTGTTGTGGAGGTTGTTGTTGGAGTAGTCGTGCTCTGTGTTGTAGTTGTTGGAGGCTCTGTTGTGGAGGTGGTTGATGATGGAGTAGTTGTGCTCTGTGTTGTAGTTGTTGTTGGCTCTGTTGAGGTGGTGGTTGTTGTTGGAGTAGTTGTGCTCTGTGTTGTAGTCGTTGGGGGCTCTGTTGAGGTGGTGGTTGTTGTTGGAGTAGTTGTGCTCTGTGTTGTAGTCGTTGGGGGCTCTGTTGAGGTGGTGGTTGTTGTTGGAGTAGTTGTAATCTCTGTTGTAGATGTGGGGGGCTCAGTTGATGTGGTGGTTGTTGGAGTAGTTGTGCTTCTTAAAGTGCTTGTTGGACCAGTTGTGGAGCATATATAATTACAGCAGTACACATTAATCTCATAGTTGTAACATATGGGCATGAATCCTTCTTGGTCTCTGTTATTACATACAAGCCCATGAGAGACATCACATGTTACATGCTGCCCCAGCTCATCCAGGGGTACATCTGGGAATTTTTCTGCTCTGCATGAAATATTTTCAGGCTTCTCACATACAAAATCCCTGTGATTCCTAATGTTTTCATAGGTTTCATAATCACCTCCGTTGACATCATATTTTGGATAACTCACATCATACCATCCAGTCCATTCACAGGTGGGAAAGCATGGAGCTAGTAGTGAAAGAAAGCAGTTAATTATGACAATGGCAATTTCCTGGCTTAATATATGTTTAAGGAACAATATAAATAGTGTATCTTTGCTATCTACTCTCATATCACATACAAATTAACACATGGGTAATTTTAGTTCTTAAAATTATTTTAATATAAAATTACTGTAATAATTAAAACAATATAAAATCATCAATATATATTACCATTCATTAAACTATCAGTCTTTAGCCAGTTCTGGAGTATAAAACTATTGACGATTCTAGTTTATTTGCATTTTTGTAATAGGATTTTTAAAAATAAGCAATTTAAAGAATTCTTATGGTACAGTCACATATTTTAAGTGTTATTTTGCTTTTGCTTTCTAAGTAAAAGAAAACAAATCAAACTGAATGAAAATATCAATTATGAAAGGACATACTACAGGGCAATACATTTATCATTACTTACTTGTTGTGGAGGTTGTTGTTGGAGTAGTCGTGCTCTGTGTTGTAGTTGTTGGGGGCTCTGTTGTGGAGGTGGTTGATGATGGAGTAGTTGTGCTCTGTGTTGTAGTTGTTGTTGGCTCTGTTGAGGTGGTGGTTGTTGTTGGAGTAGTTGTGCTCTGTGTTGTAGTCGTTGGGGGCTCTGTTGAGGTGGTGGTTGTTGTTGGAGTAGTTGTGCTCTGTGTTGTAGTCGTTGGGGGCTCTGTTGAGGTGCTGGTTGTTGTTGGAGTAGTTGTAATCTCTGTTGTAGATGTTGGGGGCTCAGTTGATGTGGTGGTTGTTGGAGTAGTTGTGCTTCTTAAAGTGCTTGTAGGACCAGTTGTGGAGCATATATAATTACAGCAGTACACATTAATCTCATAGTTGTAACATATGGGCATGAATCCTTCTTGGTCTCTGTTATTACATACAAGCCCATGAGAGACATCACATGTTACATGCTGCCCTAGCTCATCCAGGGGTACATCTGGGAATTTTTCTGCTCTGCATGAAATATTTTCAGGCTTCTCACATACAAAATCCCTGTGATTCCTAATGTTTTCATAGGTTTCATAATCACCTCCGTTGACATCATATTTTGGATAACTCACATCATACCATCCAGTCCATTCACAGGTGGGAAAGCATGGAGCTAGTAGTGAAAGGAAGCAGTTAATTATGACAATGGCAATTTTCTGGCTTAATATATGTTTAAGGAACAATATAAATAGTGTATCTTTGCTATCTACTCTCTTATCACATACAAATAAACACATGGGTAATTTTAGTTGTTAAAATTATTTTAATATAAAATTACTGTAAAAATTAAAACAATATAAAATCATCAATATATGTTTATTACCATTCATTAAACTATCAGTCTTTAGCCAGTTCTGGGATATAAAACTATTGATGATTCTAATTTATTTGCATTTTTGTAATAGGATTTAAAAAAATAAGCAATTTAAAGAATGCTTATGGTACAGTCACATATTTTAAGTGTTATTTTGCTTTTGCTTTCTAAGTAAAAGAAAACAAATCAAACTGAATGAAAATATCAAGTATGAAAGGATATAATACAGGGCAATACATTTCTCATTACTTACTTGTTGTTGAGGTTGTTGTTGGAGTAGTCGTGCTCTGTGTTGTAGTTGTTGGAGGCTCTGTTGTGGAGGTGGTTGATGATGGAGTAGTTGTGCTCTGTGTTGTAGTTGTTGTTGGCTCTGTTGAGGTGGTGGTTGTTGTTGGAGTAGTTGTGCTCTGTGTTGTAGTCGTTGGGGGCTCTGTTGAGGTGGTGGTTGTTGTTGGAGTAGTTGTGCTCTGTGTTGTAGTCGTTGGGGGCTCTGTTGAGGTGGCGGTTGTTGTTGGAGTAGTTGTGCTCTGTGTTGTAGTCGTTGGGGGCTCTGTTGAGGTGGTGGTTGTTGTTGGAGTAGTTGTAATCTCTGTTGTAGATGTTGGGGGCTCAGTTGATGTGGTGGTTGTTGGAGTAGTTGTGCTTCTTAAAGTGCTTGTAGGACCAGTTGTGGAGCATATATAATTACAGCAGTACACATTAATCTCATAGTTGTAACATATGGGCATGAATCCTTCTTGGTCTCTGTTATTACATACAAGCCCATGAGAGACATCACATGTTACATGCTGCCCCAGCTCATCCAGGGGTACATCTGGGAATTTTTCTGCTCTGCATGAAATATTTTCAGGCTTCTCACATACAAAATCCCTGTGATTCCTAATGTTTTCATAGGTTTCATAATCACCTCCGTTGACATCATATTTTGGATAACTCACATCATACCATCCAGTCCATTCACAGGTGGGAAAGCATGGAGCTAGTAGTGAAAGGAAGCAGTTAATTATGACAATGGCAATTTCCTGGCTTAATATATGCTTAAGGAACAATATAAATAATGTATATTTGCTATCTATTCTCTTATCACATACAAATAAACACATGGGTAATTTTAGTTGTTAAAATTATTTTAATGTAAAATTACTGTAAAAATTAAAACAATATAAAATCATCAATATATGTTTATTACCATTCATTAAACTATCAGTCTTTAGCCAGTTCTGGGATATAAAACTATTGACAATTCTAATTTATTTGCATTTTTGTAATAGGATTTAAAAAAATAAGCAATTTAAAGAATGCTTATGGTACAGTCACATATTTTAAGTGTTATTTTGCTTTTGCGTTCTAAGTAAAAGAAAACAAATCAAACTGAATGAAAATATCAAGTATGAAAGTACATACTACAGGGCAATACATTTCTCATTACTTACTTGTTGTGGAGGTTGTTGTTGGAGTAGTCGTGCTCTGTGTTGTAGTTGTTGGGGGCTCTGTTGTGGAGGTGGTTGATGATGGAGTAGTTGTGCTCTGTGTTGTAGTTGTGGGCTCTGTTGAGGTGGTGGTTGTTGTTGGAGTAGTTGTGCTCTGTGTTGTAGTCGTTGGGGGCTCTGTTGAGGTTGTGGTTTTTGTTGGAGTAGTTGTGCTCTGTGTTGTAGTCGTTGGGGGCTCTGTTGAGGTGGTGGTTGTTGTTGGAGTAGTTGTGATCTCTGTTGTAGCTGTTGGGGTCTCAGTTGACGTGGTGGTTGTTGGAGTAGTTGTGCTTCTTGAAGTGCTTGTAGGACCAGTTGTAGAGCATATATAATTACAGCAGTACACATTAATCTCATAGTTGTAACATATGGGCATGAATCCTTCTTGGTCTCTGTTATTACATACAAGCCCATGAGAGACGTCACATGTTACATGCTGCCCCAGCTCATCCAGGGGTACATCTGGGAATTTTTCTGCTCTGCATGAAATATTCTCAGGCTTCTCACATACAAAATCCCTGTGATTCCTAATGTTTTCATAAGTTTCATAATCACCTCCATTGACATCATATTTTGGATAACTCACATCATACCATCCAGTCCATTCACAGGTGGGAACGCATGGAGCTAGTAGTGAAAGGAAGCAGTTGATTATGACAATGGCAATTTCAAGGCTTAATATATGCTTAAAGTACAATATAACCAACATATCGTTGCTATCTACTCTCTTAACACATACAAATTAACAATGGGACATTTTAGTTCTTAAAAATATTTTAATGTAAAATTGCTGTGATAATTCAAACAATATAAAACCATCAATATATGTTTATTAACCATTCAATAAACTACCAGTCTTTATCCAGTTCTGGGCTAAGCAAACTATTGATTGATGATTATATTTTATTTGCATTTTTGTTACAGGATTTTACAAAATAAGTAATTTAAATAATTTTTATGGTCCAGTTTTTTTATATTGTTTCCTAACAGAAAATTAAACTGATGAAAAATATCAAGTATGAAAGGATATACTATACATTTCTCATTACTTGTGGATGTTGTAGTTATTGGGGGCTCTGAGGAAGTGGCTGGTAGTGAAAGGAAGCAGTTAATTATGACAATAGCAGTTCTCTGGCTTTAGATAAACGTAAAGAAAATATAACCAATGTATCTTTGCTGTCTACTCTCTTAACATGTACAAATAAACACATGGGCCCATTGCTCTAAACATGCAAATAAAATCATAAATAGATAATTTTTATTCATTCATAAAACTATCAGTCTTTAGTCAGATCTGGGCTAAAAAATATTGCTGATTTTAGTTTATTTGTATTTATGTAACAGGATTTTACAAAATAAGCAATTTAAAGAAATCTTATGGTCCAGTCACACTCTCTAATTCTTAATAATATTTTTTTTTTGCTCTCTAAGTAACACTAACAAATTAAAATGACCAACAGTATCAAGTATTAAAGGGCATACGATAGGATAATACATTTCCCATTATTTTTTTTGAGTTGGGGTCTCTGTTGTGGAAGTGTTGTTGGAGTAGTAGTACTTTGCATTGCTGTATTGTGTATTGAAGTGTATTGAAAAAGTGAAAAAGTGTTGTAAAAATGCAAATAAAATAAATTCTTTAACAGATGTGTATTAACCATATACATGGAACAAATGGTTCACAATTGGCAAAGGAGTGGGACATTTGTGGAAGAAAATCATATATCCACAAACCGACATTCAACTCCAAAACCCAGTCATGATACGAAAAAAATTATTTATCTTTTTATTTTCGATTTATTTGAGCATGCGTGGGCCAGCAACAGAATAGCATACACTCTCAGCCCCATTCAATTCCCTAAACATGTAAAACCGTAGCCCGTAACGTAGGCCACAAAACTTGCAGCTATTGAATTGGCTCGGTAAAGCAACCTGATCTGCTGGTTATGAAAAAAAAACATACTGGACATGACAATTTGAACTGCGCGCCCACAAATCCTTTGATCTGTCAAGCACATAACTTTTACGTTCCAATTTCGCTATTAGATTGCAACGAATTCACTGGCGTTTAAACACAGAATCAGCAAATGGAGCCCAAGAGCCCAAGGGTACTAGAGAGGAACCGCAAGGGGGTTAAAGTCCTATCTGTAGCACTGTAAATGCATGTATACACACACACCTGTACTTAATATTAAAGTGAAAGTGATGTTAGGTATTAATATTAATAGCACAACATTCTCAAGCTCGCAAATCTGCAATAAAAATACTTTATTTTCATGTTTAATTTTCATGTTATATCAATCACAGCAATCAATGTGTTAATACATATAATGGAACTTGCTTAGACTAGAATATCATATTTACTGATTCATTAATTTTACATTATTTCTGGAATGCAGGTCAGTTTGAAACTCGTAATTGAAATCTATAAGACGTTAAAATCCAACCTCCATTTTTCAGTGATGTCATGACAATCTCTTTTACCATTGGCTCCCTCTAAAACAGTCACTACAGGTTTTACTAATTGATCATGTTCAGGCCGCACATTCAACATGCGCAATAATGTTTTACGGATTTGCGTCTCCGGCCCGTAGCTTGTGGCATGCTGGAATGTAATAGCTCTGTAACACAGCAGCATTTCAAGCCCGCAGCCATTGCGGGTCTCATGTTGCCGATACGGGCTTGGAATTTAATGTGGCTGAATGTCTGCTGCTGGCACCAAATACATAAAAGATTATTTATATTTGTAAGCCAATTCAGAATCAAACACATACCAAGCATGCATCAAAAGCATGTATGCTGTATGTTACCTAAATCACTATGCAGATCACCTTATTTGTACAATTAGTACGCAGTAAACACCTTATCTTCAGCCTTCACTTGTCCTTCTCTTGACTCACACAGAACATATTGTTATGTATTCAGAAAATGCTATAGAAGAGCTTATATTTAGCAATATAAAAAGTGCTACAAAGATAATACATGCTATATATATATACTTATATTTAGAGGGCATGGATATTTGTTTTTTTCCCCAACACATTGTTGCATACTGTCATCTTATTTATTCAACTTATATGCAGAATACGTCATGCGTAAGGTCAGGGCTAAATGAATCGAAAGGGGGACTGAATGTTGCTGTGAGAAATATCAACAACCTCAGATAGGCAGATTATACTACTCTGATTAGTGATGTCGCGAACATCAAATTTTCGGTTCGCGAACAGCGGACACGAACTTCCATCAAATGTTCGCGAACGGGCGAACCCGGCGAATCACCATAGACTTTAATGGGCAGGCGAATTTCAAAACCCACAGGGACTCTTTCTGGCCACAATAGTGATGGGAAAGTTGTTTCAAGGGGATTAACACCTGGACTGTGGCATGCTGGAGGGGGATCCATGGCAAAACTCCCATGGAAAATTACATAGTTGATGCAGAGTCTGGTTTTAAGCCATAAAGGGCATAAATCACCTAACATTCCTAAATTGCTTCAAATAACATGCTTTTTAAAACATCAGGTATGATGTTGTATAGATCAGGTAGTGTAAGGGTTACACCCGCTTCACAGTAACAGACCAATCTCCCCGTTTAATGCACCGCAAACAAAGCAAACAGTCCCTTTGCACAACCGCAAACTCCCCATTTGCACAAGGTTGGATACCAAGCTAGCCATGTCCCGTTCCTTGTCCTCACTGATGTCATTGAAGGTCTCTTCCTCCACTGAGCCACCAAGGGTCCCCAAAAGGTGAAAACAAGCCCCCTGGGATGCCTGCTGTGTTTGGTCTTCCACCTCCTCAAAGCCACCTTCCTCCTCTGACTCCTCTTCTTCAGACTCCCACAGTCTGGGGGCTTCCACTGCCCAGCATGGAAGATTATACACAGGTCAGAGTCTGGGGGCTTCCACTGCCCAGCATAGAAGATTATACATAGGTCAGAGTCTGGGGGCTTCCACTGCCCAGCATGGAAGATTATACACAGGTCAGAGTCTGGGGGCTTCCACTGCACAGCATGGAAGATTATACGTGTTGCCTCTGTCTGCGTTATTATAAGGTGTGTACTGTTAAGTAGTACTATTCCTATCGGTTTGATCCCTGTTACGTCCACTATCAGGGGACGTATATATGGCATGGATTTTTGGAAGCGGGAGATGGAAAAAGATGCTTGGTCGGTCCTCCCACTTCAAATTTGGGGCACTGCACGTGCAATCTAAGGTGACACCAGATATGAGTGTCACTGTGCACTGGCAAAAGTTGGCAGAGTAGATGCAATAGGCTTCACACACACGCCTGTAGGCAGGCAATTGCTATTCAATCTATTACAGTCAAAAAAGTGTTGTTTTATGTCACTGAGCACAATATAAGCTGTGAGCCTGACACAGGCAGGCAACTGAAATTAGATTACAGGAAAAAAATGGTTGTTTTCAATGTATGTTACACCGCCAGGTATTAGAAGTGAAAATAAGCACAATATAAGCTGTTAGGTGTTAGCCTGTCACACACACACGCTGGCAGGCAGGCAGGCATAGATTACACACAAAAAAATTATAAAATAAAATAAATGATGTTCAAAGTTTCCCCAATGAAAAAGTATAGGAGGCAAACCGAAAAGCGCATGTGTTCGTGGCGGACGCGAACATGCGAAAATCGCCCCGAATAGTTCTCCGGCGAAATGTTCGGGACATCACTAACTCTGATGACTCAAAGTGAAGGCTTGTTGATGAGGGTTAAAAAAAAGAGTACAAAAACTGGCCTGCTGCTGAATGTTATCATTGTCTGAACGTAATTTCTGTACAGCGCTACGTAATATGTTGGCACGTTATAAATAAACTATAATAATAATCACATATATAGTTGTGAGCGTACGAGTTGTTGCTAACGCTGAGCGTAGTGAGCCCGCGGCCCTCGCAAAGCGCGGGCACTGGGTCAGGTTCTCAGTTGCTGGCATGGAGCGCCGAAGGCGCTCCTTGCCAGCAACTGAGGACCCTCGCAAAGCGAGGGCCTCAGTTGCAGCAACTGCGACCCTTGCAAAATTCACAACCGAAATTCGCAACCCAAAGAGCACGACACACACATTACGACACTCGCAAAATTCACGTCGCAACCGAAAGAGCACGACACACACATTACGACACTCGCAAACAACATACGACACACGTTCACACACATTGCGGCCTTGCAACACTCGGACGCAACTCGCGAACATTACAAAATTAAAAACACAATACATACACACAGCGCATACATAAAAACCTTACCTACAGAAACAGGAAGCACCCAGGACCTCAAAAATGCAACTTACAACTTAATTGCACTCAAAATAAAAGAGTTTAGACACTAAATAATTTGCTAAGCAACACAAAAAATGGCCGACGAATAAAACGAAAACGAGGCTACACACGCAAACACCATACGAGACACGTTACCACACATTACGACCTCGCAAACATCGGACGCAACACTCCGACATACAAACATTTAAAACGTAATAAATACACACAACAAACACATAAAAAGCTTACCTACAGCAAGAGGAACCATCCAGCACCTCAAAAAAACAAGTTACATCTACATTTACATCAAAATAAAACACTTTAGACACTAATACCATCGCTAAGCGAGAGAAAAAATGGCCGACGAACAAAACGAAAACGAGGCTTCAGACGTAACTATACTACACTTACTCGCAATAATGAAACACATACTATGCGGAACGTATCACAATCATATTAAACACCATTTTGAACAGTACTACGCACAAAATGGCGGATGGAACGCAAATTGTAAGCTGGAACGCAAATAGCGCATGCGTATTAAGATCAAATTAAATGAATTAATACGTGACTTCACTATAAATCAGTTATTTGGCAAATGTCTTGCTTATACCATTGAATTTCAAAAAAGAGGCCTTCCACATGCACATCTTCTGATAATACTTCAAGAGAAAGATAAATTAGATACTTCGGACAAAGTGGATGCAGTCATTGTTGCTGAACTACCAGATCCAGAACTATATGGTAGACTATATGAGATTGTTACTCATCGCATGATTCATGGACCCTGTGGAGACCTTAATCCACAATCACCATGTATGGAAAATAATAAATGTTCAAAAGATTTTCCAAAAGATTATAGAGACAAAACATATGCAAATTGTGATGGATATCCACTTTATAAAAGAAGAGAAGGAGATAGTGCCATTATTCGTGGAAAAAAAGTGGACAATAGATATGTAGTACCCTACAATCCACATTTACTCATGAAGTACAACGCCCACATCAACGTAGAAGCCAGCACTTCCATCAAATCCATTAAATATGTCTACAAATATATTTACAAAGGCTATGATGCAGCTACTGTAGTCGTCAAACGTGCAGACAACCCTGAATGTAGTGAGTTAGTACATGATGAACTTGCATCTCATGTAGATGCTCATTATGTCAGTGCACCAGAAGCTATGTGGCGGCTTTTAAAATTTGAAATGCATGATAGATCACATGCAGTATATAGATTAGCAGTACATTTGCCACAACGACATTTAGTCTATTTCCATGCTGGAAATTAAATGAATGCATTGGCCCAAAGTGAAGATCGTCACACTACACTAACTGCATGGTTTGCATTAAATTCAAATGATGCTCAAGCAACACAATACTTATATATTGAAATTCCATATCACTATGTTTTTGTGAATGGATTATGGAGACCAAGAAAAACCAGAGGCAATAAAATAATTCCACGAATTTACACAGTCAGTCCAAGAGATGTTGAACGTTTTTGCTTACGGATATTACTTTTAAATGTTCCAGGAGCACAAAGTTTTGAACAATTAAGAAATGTTAATGACATTGTATATGAATCCTTACATTTAGCTGCAAGACATAGAAACTTACTCGCTGATGATACAGAGTGGGAAAGATGTTTAGAAGAAGCAGCAAAATGTCAAATGCCACGACAGATGAGAGAACAATTTGCTTTTATTTGTATCTTCTCAAATGCTCCAAATGCATTAGCTTTGTGGGAGACTTTTAAAAGTAATATGGCTGAAGACTTTATGCAACGATACAATGAACCCATTGCACACTTAAAAGCGTTAATGGAAATCCAAGAAGTATTTTTAACTCATGGATTAAGTTGTGCAAGTTTTAATTTGCCTGATCCAGGTCTTATAGATGACATAAACTTTGAAGACTATGACATTCAACTACAAGCAGAAAGAACAGAAGAAAGACTTGCAACTTTAAATACACTACAATTGCAAGCATTTCATGCCATTAAAAATGCAATAGATGATGACATGGTGACAGAGCGTTATTTCTATCTTGATGGACCTGGCGGATCAGGAAAAACCTATTTGTACAATTTATTAATGAGTTCAGTACGAGCACAAGGACAAATAGCAATGGCGTTTGCCACTACTGGAATTGCTGCACTTGTATTAGAAGGTGGAAGAACTGTTCATAGTGGATTTAAACTGCCAGTGCCTATTTTAGAAAATTCTGTGACAGATATTCGCATGACATCCTTACAAGCAAAGAAATTTAAGAAATGTAAATTGTAGACAAAATGTATTATAGACAGATGATTTGTCAACAAGATATTATATCGGCTATATTTGAAGGGAGCATCAATAACGAAGAATATTCCGAGCTTGCCAACCAAGTCATACTGACGTGTAAAAATAAAGATGCATTAATACTCAATAATGAAATCTTTAAAAAAATTAATGCACCACAAAGAAATTATCACAGTGCTGATTCTGTTCTTGCTGATGACAATGAAAGTCAGGCTAACTTTTCGACTGAATTCATAAACTCTCTAACTCCTTCTGGAATGCCACCACATATTTTGCAGCTAAAGAAAGGTGCAATTATCATGTTACTGCGAAATATGAACCCCAAAAAAGGCCTATGCAATGGCACAAGATTAATTGTTCAACAATTAAGGGACCATTTTATAGATGCTGAAATTTTAACTGGGACCCATAAAGGAGAGAGAGTTTTCATACCAAGAAGAGATTTAGCACCAAGTGAAAGTAGTCTCCCTTTTATACTTCAAAGAAGACAATTTCCCATTATTATGGCATTTGCCATGACCATTAATAAATCACAATGTCAAACTTTCAAATCTGTGGGTATTTTTTTGGAAGAACCAGTATTTGCACATGGTCAATTGTACGTTGCATTGTCACGGTGCAAAAATCCACAGGCTATTAAAGTTTACATTCAAAAAAATGAAAGTCAAGGTGATTTATTAGAAGATGGACGTATTTTTACTAAAAACATTGTCTACTATGAAGTACTATAACTTTGCAGGATACAAACTAAAGCCATGCAAACATTTTTTAAAAGCATTCAAAAATACATAACAATTTGTTGTTTAATTCAGTCATAATTAATGGAAGTAATGTTTATGGATAATTCGCCTCGCAAAATACTTGCCTTGCATTTTTAATAAAAATTATGTTACAATGTTAAGTTACTGTGTTAATGTTTATAATGTTACAAGTTTAAAAACAATATTTACAAGTTATTTCATCAAACAGATTATAAAATTCATGTTAAGAGCTCAAGCACCTTTTAAGTCACACTGTAAATATTGTCTGTTATCTTAAGATTACTACCTACATTAATGTTTATCGCCAGTTTATGTGATCAGTAAGTAATTACTTTCATTTGGTACGTTTTAAGGAGGGTTTTTACTATATGCCTTCCTCTACATTCAATGTATATTCAACGTAACAATTATTCTGATACAAATTGCATGTTAATACTTATTAATTTAAAGTTCAACTGTTTTTACATTCAAATGTTAATACTTTTAATACAAAATTAAGTTACAAAATGTATTCACTGTGTTCCTGTTTATAATGTTCAAAATTATACAAATATTTTGTCAACTTCCAAAGTACCATAAAAAATAAAGATCAAGTTTAAAAATATATACTTTGAATGTTATTGCTTACATATATTTTAAAATTCATGTTAAAATTAGGGACGTTTCAACAAGGCTTTTTCCTTTTTGCTTTCCTCTGGATTCAATGTATATTAAAGTGAACAATTCTTCAGATTTTCATGTTAAAAAACCATTGCATCAACATTTTACACAAATACACGTTCATATCACAATACCTACAAGGGTCAAATATATATATAAATAACTAAACAACTTGACAAACTTATACATCACATTGCCGTCATTTTTTGACGGGCAAGTCGCTAGTAATAATAATAATAATAATAATAAAAATGTTAAAAAGAAGAGGATAATGAGAAACAGCAATCTCAGTTCCTGTCAAATAGGTGTGGAAGAAGTTGAGGCAGTGATAGATTTTATTTTCCTGGGATCCAAGATCTCTACAGATGGTGACTGCAGCCATATTAAAACACTTTGCTTCGGGGGGGGGGGGGGGGGGAGCTATGATAAGTCTGGATGCGATAATAGAAAATAAAGATATCAACATAGTTAAACCTCTGGTATTCCCAGTATTAACATATGCATGTGAGAGTTGGGCCTTAAAGAAGGCTAAACACCTTAGATTTGTGGTGTTGGATAAAACTCCTTAGGGTCCCTTGGACTGAAAGCAGATCCAATCAAGCCAAACTGTTTACTGAAGGTTATGATTATGAGGCTGAAGCGCTTATATTTTTACCATATGATAACAAGACAAAATTCCCTACAGATTATGTACAGAACACTCTGATGCTGGGAAAGATTGAAGGCACATGAAGAAATGGGTGGCAGTGTTGGAGATGGAAAGATGAGGTCATGGAAGCATGGGCAGTGGCTGACAGATGTACCTGGCATGCTGCGGTTCATAGGGTCATGAAGAGTCATACAAGACAGAACAACTAAACAACAACAATGAACATACCCAGCATATATTTGCTTTGAGCTCTATAACAACTACATGTATATAAAATGGCAAATCTGAAGAAAATCAAAAACACTAGAATGATACACCCCACAATCCAAGCACATATGCAAATATAGTAGCACTGCAAGAATCAGACAACATATTTGTTTAAAATGTAATCAATAGGAGGGTGTATTTATTTTTTAAATTATAAAACATTTTGCCTACTGTCAAATGTAGTTATTCAATGATACATTACATATAAGACAGCTGTGCAGTAATGAGGTAACTGGATAGAAGTCAACTGCAGTCTATGAAAAAAAAGGTGATTTGCTCAGCCCATATATTGGAGAAAACAAGCAATATTCTGGTTATTTATATAGTTTCATATAATTAGTATTATATGGTTTATTTATGGTAATCTTTATTAAATAAACTTTATGACAACGGAATCATTTCAGTGGCCCCTTATTCTGGCAATTGATTGTGTTGGGCATGAATATCATCCAACATCCCAATGAAGAATCACCATTCTTACATAGGGAGATTGTTTGCTGTTCTGAGATGTATGGAAGGGGATTAAGTTCTCTATTAGGCCTCCAGTAGATATGGCCACTAGTAGAACTATCAGTAAAATGCCTTTACCAATCATATAATGATTACAGGAATGCTTGCAGCTTACAAATTCCCTCACCATCCACTGTATATAATATAGTGTGGCACAATGACACCATGTTTTTGGTGACTACATGATATTTGGAGAAGGAAGGGACCCATCAGTTCCAAAATATTGTTACAAATATAAACAATTGATAATAATGACTTTGATCCTGTACTATAAATTAGATTATATGTTCTCCAGAGCAGTGGCTTCAACAACCCTTGATTTCTTTAGTTTCATTGTGCTGTGTTGTATTTTGTTCATGTATGTCTTGTTATTTTCTATAATCATTGAGTAAAATGGAAAATGTTGGTGATTTACAAAGATATACTAATAATAGTTTTATTTCAGGATATAAAGCTTACAGATAACTTGTGGTTAATGGACCACACTATGTTTAAAACTAAATGGACAATATTTGTATAACTATATTGAAGATTCTTATTTTTTTGTTTCAACAATCTATGGCCAAGGTGAGCTGATCTGGGGCTGTATTGGTTTAATTTCTAAATGTATCATGATTACAAAAAAACAATGTTTTGAGAGAAAACTGAAAATTGCTTTATCTAGTCATTTTCACACAGTGGCAGGAAGTGTAGAACTTTTCCCCAGCCTCTGTCAGTAAAGCTGTCAGGCAAAGAGGAAGCTGCAGGGAAGTTGTGTGCTGTCATTCCTACAGCAGAATGAGCTACACAACAAAGATGATAGTAAAAGTATGAATTTTCACCATCAGCTTTCTCAGAAAAAAATCTGTTTTTTAAACACAATAAACTGAAAAGCTGTTAATACTGTTCTCTGCCTCTCATGAGTGGTCTTTGAAGACCAGAGTTAGAAATGCACAGATTACAATAATATGCATTATTTTGAGGTGAAGCAAACTTACAAAAAAGTTAATTCACTGAAATTTCAGGAATTATAGCAAAAATGTAATGTTATTGGTACATTTTGCCTATCACATTGCTCCTTAGTAACAGTTACAAATTTAAGAGAAACAGCACATTTTGATCTCCACATAGTGATTTTTAATAATAACAATAATAATAAAGAAATGAAAACCTTGTTTTTAAAAGCTTGAGACTGGTCAAAACCGTAGTTGTTAATAAAATGGATAAAGCTCTTACTTGTCACAGAAGTAGTTGACTGAGTTGGAGTAGTCTCCTCTGTTTCTTCTGTTGTGCACTCAGTTGCTGTAATGATAAAGTAAATAAATTAATTACCAAATACTTAAAATTACAATCATTTAATATCTTATTTGTTACATGCTGTGGTTACAAACACATGCAATTATATTGTTGTTTTACTATAGCATTACATAGTCAGCAAATGATTAGTAACAGTGACGCATAGTCAGTAGATGGTTAGTAAGGGAAACGAGTGGTAGATATTTAGCATTGTCTGAGCTGCAAACGTTGTTGTTAAAAGTTTGAGACTGGTCATAGCGGCAGTTGTTAGTTGTCTTTAAAGTACAACAGTTTAATAAAAACGATAAACCTCTTACTTGTCTCACAAGTAGTTGACTGAGTTGGAGTAGTTGACTGAGTTGGAGTAGTCTCCTCTCTTTCTTCTGTTGTGCACTCAGTTGTTGTAATAGTAGTGGTAGTAGTTAGTGTTACACTAGTGGTGGTGGGTGTGGGTTCTGTGACTGTTGTTGTTGCTAGAGTTGTTGTAGACTGTATTGATCCACATCCCACATCATTGCAACAGTACACACTAATCTGATAGTTATAACATATAGGAATGGGTCCAAAGCTCTCCTGGTCACTGTTATAGCAGGTCAGCCCAGTGTTAATATCACAGGTCACTTTCTGATTCAATGCTTCTATAGGCGTGTCGGGAAATTTTTCTGCTCTACAGGAGATGTTTTCTGGCTTGCCACATATGTTTTCTTTCTTTCTGATCTCATCATAAGTTTCAAAGTCACCACCTCCAGGTATATATGTAGGATAGCTCACATCATACCACTTTGTCCAAGTACAAACAATGCCAGGAGAACACACAGCTGTGCAAAGTATAAAAACTCACTGTTATAATATATGGTAATATATTATGTTCAGCGTTGCTATCTTGAACATTAAATATTTTTTTCAAGATATATCTCCAACCTGTTTTAAGTTTTTGACCATACACCACATTTGCCTTAAACGATAATTTACTGCTATTGAGAATTAAGCAAAACATGATTTATGAATGTCTCGAAACGCATAACGACTATTACCATCTTCATGTTTTTTAATATACTCGGCAGAAGTTTAGCATCTTTTATAATATTAATCCTATCTAGATGTTAGTAAAATGCTATCTTCTTTAGTCCATATAACATTTTTCCTGAGTACACACAAGGTACAATTATGGGTATTAAAACTGGTTGGAAAGTGATTATATATTAATTCAAATGATTTCTTTCATTGCTTAATGAGAAAACTGTTTTAAGTGTTGAATACTCACAATTGGTGATGCGCTTATGTAACTAACATACTGTATATATTTATATATTGTACAAATATGTCCAGCAACCTAAAATATATTTGGTGTGTGGGTATAAAATACTCTATATGACTAATCCAACAAGGGATTACTTCAATTCAACATTCTAAAGAAAAATGGGAATTTAAAATAAAAAATATATTGCTGAAGTCAGTAGAGTCAAATATGCTATAATATACTTCAGTTTAATGTTACTAAATTGGTTTATGTCTCTAAATAAGGATTTATTATTTTTTTATATATGATGTTAAATTTAACATTTAGAACATTAAATCATAATTTATAAAAAAAAATAAGTATATTAGTTAAACACAAAATGAGTGGTATGCATGGGAATTAAACCAGTGACTTAATAAAAAAAAATCTTTAAAACAGCACACTTAAAGCTACACCAACAGACTCAACTTTAGACATAAGTATAAAAGTTGATATATCTAGAATAGAATGTGTAACAGTTACAGACTTCAATTATCTATGCAGAATTTTGAGGAAGGGCATCAAGGGCTAAACTAAAATTATAATATCTATATACAAGTCAGTTCATGATCGATTTTAACTTCTCCACATGATTTTTACCCTCCACCCTGACCAAACCTGCCATGGCCCGCCTGGCCCTCTTGGGCACACACCCCTGACCAGAAAGTGTTTGTTTAAAAAATAGCGATTCTATTGAAGGGCCAAAAGGTGACAGTGTGGAGCAGTTCAGCATGCTGGTGATGTGTACCAGGAAAGAGGTGAGAGAAAGCAAGGGCTGGATGACAGCAAAGTACAAGGCCATGGGTTCTGCGAGTGTGGAGCAAAGGAGATATGGATGATTGCTATGTGAGGTACTTAGGTGCTGTGTGTGGATGGATGCTGAGAGATGGTGGCTGCTGACAAGGACTGGGTGCTATGCAGAGATGGATCATAAGAGGGGTGGGTGCTATGTGAGGTGGATTTTGAGGGAGGCTAGGTAGTGTGGGGGGGGATGAAAGTTGAGATGGACTGCATGCTTTGTAAAAACGTATATGCATACTGTATATGTATGCATATACTGTAGTGTAGGGCCCCCACATCCTGGCCACCCTTGGCCACACCAGTTCTCCCTTCCCCAGAGAGGATGTTGCGGGAAGGTGGAAAGTCCAGGAGCTGGTAATGGGAGGAAGACAGCTATGGAAAGAGGTCTAGGGAAGGTGTACTGTTATGGAAATGGGTCTTTTTTTAACAAATGTACCTTTTTTCTATGTATTTATATGTATCAATCATATGTGTTTTAATAAATGCATTAGCCAATTTAAAAATAAAGCAAGTGGAAAGAATTGGATTAGGACCAATGACATACCAATGAAAACATTTCATGAAATAACTCAGAAATAACACAATAACTACTCCAGCACACTCTCCCTTGAAAAATAAGTATAAAAGTTTATATATCTAAAATAGAATGTGTAACAATTCCAGACTCCAACCTTATTATTCACATGTTCTGTGTAGCAATTTGTATGTTGTTCACCAAACTTTAGTGTCAGCTATACCAAAAGCACAAGTTAAACCCCTTTGTTTGTAGTTAAATGTTTGGATTTCAAATCGTCATAAGACTATAATTTTCTTTTTATTTAAAAATAGTAAGCATGGCATTTAGGTTATATAACAAAATTGAACGGATATCATTAATTGAACTTTGTATATATATATATATATATTTATATATATATATATTTAAATATATATATATATATATATATATATATATATATATATATATATATATATATATACCATTTAAAAAACTAGTTCACATAATTATTAAAATACCCACAAAATCATCACAGTCACCTCACATTAACATATGCTTTATTAAGAAAAATACAGTCTTTATGACGATTTAAACATGGGACCTTCAGCATCACAGACTGCAGGCTTGACTACTGTGTTTGTTGCTGTACTAGTTGCTAAAATATAATGAAGTAATTACAAATCACTTAGCCACTGCCTGAGTCAAAGCTTCTATACCTGATTTTAATTAATATTAATTACATCATGCTCCATACATAGTCCTTACTCATTCAGGCAGAAACAACAGACTGAAAAAGATAACTTCTATTAATCATAAATCCATGGAAATCAGCATCAGTTTTAAAAAGGAAACACTTTATTGATATGCTTTTCATCATCTAATGGTGTAGAGCACATATGGTGACTTTTGTGGCCCTTTAATAGCAATACCATAATGTACTTTATGCAATTAGTGGGAGTGTACTTCACAATGGATAACTTTTTGATAAGAGGGAAAAATATGATTTTTAAAACCTGGCATAGGTCAGTGCATTGAGTCAGCTCTCACGATTCTTGCATCCTATACTATGGTTTGTGCATTCCCAGGTAATTTCAATGAAGTCTAAATTCATTTTACTTTTCATGCAATAAATGATCATTGAAAAGTATGAAAAAATGTGTTACACGTGCCTTTAAACATACTGATTAACCACTCTTGCATTAAACATTAAGTAAATAATTGACACTTACTTGTAGTGGGGTAGGTAGTTGTAGTTGGTTCTGCAAAAGAGAGGAAAAATGTCTAGATGCTGCAGCTGGCACAAGAATTGCCTGTTATACTACACAAGTAATTGATTTAACAATTATTTAACACGTTTCCCACGAAACTAGTTTAATGTACCTTGTCAGGCTATAGGAGGAGAAAATTATTTATTTTTTCTTTTCTTTAATTTTTAAATTCAGATTTTTATTTTTAGGTAATAATAATGTCTGCAACTTTAAAACATACTGAATGCATTAAAGAAATATGTTTCAGTTTAAATTTAAGTTCATGGGAGGCAACACCCTTATACAGGTTACCTAAGAAGGCCCTTCTCCAGTGTTAAAATGATTTACAGTGGACTAATCAGAAATAGCCAAACTCCTATTCATATTGTAAGTACAATTACATTTTATTACTATGACTCACCTGGAGTGGTTGTGGTTTCAGTAGTAGTAAAGATTGAAAAGGCAGTAGTTGAGGGAGTTGTGGTGGTAGTGGTGGTCGTGGGAGTTGTAGTAGGTTCACTTGTGGTGGTAGTGGTAGTCGTGGGAGATGTAGTAGGTTCACTAGTGGTGGTTGTGGGAGTTGTAGTAGGTTCACTTGTTGTGGTTGTGGGAGTTGTAGTAGGTTCACTTGTTGTGGTAGTAGTTGGAGATGTAGTAGGTTCACTTGTGGTGGTAGTGGTAGTCGTGGGAGATGTAGTAGGTTCACTAGTGGTGGTTGTGGGAGTTGTAGTAGGTTCACTTGTTGTGGTAGTAGTTGGAGATGTAGTAGGTTCACTTGTGGTGGTAGTGGTAGTCGTGGGAGATGTAGTAGGTTCACTAGTGGTGGTTGTGGGTGTTGTAGTAGGTTCACTTGTGGTGGTAGTAGTTGGAGATGTAGTAGGTTCACTTGTGGTGGTAGGCGGAGGTGGTGGGGGAGTAGTGATCTTTGGTGTTGTTGTTGGTGATTCAGTAGTTGGACATAGCATCTCCCATGAGCAGCAGTTCACCCGGATTTCGTAATTGTAGCATTGCTTCCATAGGCTCTGATCTGGTTTCTGCTCGTTATTGTTGCAGATCAATCCATATGATACATTGCAATGTACCTTCTGTCCCAAATCATCCAAACTAACGTCAGGTGCTGCTGCAGCTCGGCATTGTATGTCTTCAGGGGCCTGACATATTTTATGGTTGTGTTTTCTTATCTCATCATATGTTTCATAATCACCACTGTCCAGGTCTTCCCCTGGCTTACTGACATCATACCATGGGCCCCACCGGCACACCAGTTCGTAACCACAAGCTACAAAGAATGAACACATAAGTTATCAATAAACTGTTTATACATTGAAATTATATGTTTTTGTTGAACTTGCCCACTGTTTACCTGCCATTATTCCCTCAGTTTGTCTAGTATCATTCCCCAGATAAACTTTCTACATATTGATAATAGGGCACTTACTTGTGGTTTGAACTGTGGTGGTAACTGGAAAAACAAAAACAAGAATGTTAAGCATCTGAAATATAATAGTTGTTAAGCATCTGAAATATAATAGTTGTCTGCTTAAAGACAAAACCAGATTTATCTTTTTTATATTTCACAGCAAATCGTTAACAAAAGAATTCATTAAAACACTACATTAAAAAAAAAAACACGTAAAGCCTTATTAAATTGTGATTCCGACAATTGAATAGGGCTCTATATAAGCACAGAGCATATTTTTTTTGCAGAAGTTTTTAGTAAGTGAAGATAGAAGTTCACTAACTAAAAACTTGTCCGAATCGCAATTTAATGAGGCTGATAGTGTAGAAATGTGGTTCCCAAACCTGTGTTCAGGGGATCCCAGACAGTCCAGAATTCAAGCATATCACTCTGGCGATTCAAGGGGCAATTATAGGTTTAACCTGTTGAATATCGATTGTCTTACCTGTAATCACACAGTTTTATTCCTAAATTCTGGCCTGTCCCTCAGAGTTGGTTTGGGAACACCATGCATGGAATTTAATTTAGAAGTAATCGTCGGTGCTGCTTCGGCTACATTTTTGAACAATAGTTTATATACTTGTAGAAATGTACTTTACTAGAATGTCTTTATTGTTTCTCCACTTCACTGGAGCTAGAAACATATTTGCTTACAGAAATTAGAAAACAATTAAATTTTTTGGAAGTCTTACTACTTGAGGTGGGGATGGTTGACGTGGTGGTGACAGAAGTAGTAGTTGAGGCAGTGGTTGTTGTAGATGGGCAGAGAGAGGATTTGGTATCTACGGTTCCATTAATACACTTCTCCACAATGCAGACTCCTGACTCTTCTTTGGTGTGGATGATGTCGCCTTCTTGGTATATGGTACCATTAATAATACAGAAGCAGGCTGTGGAAGAGAGAGTACAAGGGAGAGCTCTAAAAGAAGTTTCTCAACTCTGAACAAATATTGATATACAGATATTAATAACATCGTACCTGATTGGTTATAGTAGCAGTCGCCTGTCCCGTTTGAAGAACACACACTGAAAAGAAGAGAATAATATAGTTTTATTATAACTTGCAAGATACACTTATAAATTAGTGTTTTTCAACTTCGATTCTCAAGCAACATCAAAGGCTTTCTCACAAGTTTCAAGTCACTTGAGAAATTACACTAAATGAAGATTGTTGAATCTCTGAGTCCTATAATAATACAATAAAATATTTGTGATATACAATTCAGCAAAAAAGGCCTCTAGTCACAGTCACTTTTTTTTCCGTTTAAGGTAAAGGGGATATTTGAGGTTCTTATTTTAGCTTTCTGTATGGCCGTCTGAAAATTAAAAAAGTGTAATCATTGTATTATTGTATGCAACTTCTAAATTATCTGATTATATTAAGCTTGGCTTTTCAGTTACGAAGCAGGTCAACTATCTATTCGAATCCACACAATATGACACTGTCAACTCATATAAACATGGAGTCTTTAGAAAAATGTACTAGTCTAGTGACTATTATATGATTATGTCCTGTTTTTCAGCATCACAGTCCTCATTTAGGAAGAGCAAATGCTTTGCCCATGAAGGCACTTGGCGCGGTACTTGGTATTATGTAAAGTCAGCCTTTTTTATCATTAATCACAGCTTCCTGTGAGAGTGAATGTAGAGAATAAGATTAATGATGACTGAAGATAAAAGCCTATACAAATGATTTTTTATGTACATCATAGATTTTAAAATCAATTTATTAAGTAATATTTAAAATAAACATTACACTTACCAAGAATGGCAATTTATATTGGTTGGCATGCTTTCACCCACTTCAAAGTGATCTCCATTGATGTAGCAGCCACATTCCTCTTTAGTCACACATAACCTCTTCTCCTCATCAAAAATCGGTTTGTGAGGGGGGCAGGATGGATAACAACCTTCAATCCACAAACAGAATCATTAGTTGTATAAATGCTAGCCCTACGGAGTATTTTGCTGTGTTGCAAATAAATGATAATAAGTAAATGGTAATAATAAATGCATGTTCTGTAGTGTTCAACAATGGTTACTATTTTATCATACAATAAGATGAAGAAAACTCTGTATGATCCACAGAATATTTTTATTATTTATTTATGTTTCAATGCAATGTGCACTGTGTAAGACGCATGAACTTCTGTTTGTAAGCATTATTTTTCAATACTGCTTTTCAATGGCAGAGGTACCATGGAACCACTAAGTAAAAAGCCTGAACCTTTAACAATACAGACTACCATATAATAATTCTCACCTTCCAGGTAAGTGACAGTGACATTAGTGTAGACATTGTTGATGGATCTGCAGGTTGTTATATTATTTTTCCCACATGGGTGGTAGTGCCAGTCACATTCATCCTTAGGATTGTAATAATCACAGAATATAGCTAAGTGGAAAAGAAAAAGATACTTTTCATTCATAATCACTCATTTTGTATTGACATGTATTGAGTTAGTTGGGTACAATAGATTCAAACATATTGTTATGTGGTAGATTTGATAGAAAAACACACTAATAGTTTAGCTGATAAGCAAAAGTAAAAAACAAACACATTTGCCTAGATACAGTACCTTGAAAAAGAGACTACGTAGGATAACATGGGACCCTCAAAGAAATGCCCCCTCATATTTAAGTGAGCTAACCCATACTGTTCTATACTTGGTTTCAATGATATCTTACTGAGCATACATGTCTATAAGATAACTGTTCATTCTATACTCACGGCATACGTCTGGTGTTCTCCAGTAGACACAGGCTTCTGCCTTGGTACACTCCTGAGCGTAGGCAGCAACCGCTGTACAGAAGCACTCACAGTCCCCACCAGAGTCACAGGAGCACGCATCATTAACACAAGCTTCATAAAACGGTGTTGGATCCACCTACAGTGGCAAAAAATACAATCATATTTATGGTCACAATTTGATTTCATTTTTACAAAACTTATAAACTGGCATTGTTTAATTTCTTCAAAGAATTATCCAGGAAATTAATGAAGCAGGCTTTTAAATCAATTCAGGTTGTTAAACATTGTCCTGTTATAATCATAGAAAGAAGCTTTGCTACAGTATTTCTAACCACACTGTACGCTATGTAATGACCTTCACATGACATATGAAAATGTGGCTTACCCGTCAGTACTAAGGTACTAAACACTAGAGTCTGCTTGTTATCTGTTTTATAACATGGGGCCATATGTATTAAAAAGGTGTTTGGGAACTTTTGCTGGATATCAATATGCACACCTTATATGATAACATGAGTATGGCTTACCACAAGTATTCTAATGTTTCACCCTTTAATACAGTTTAGTTCACAATAGGCAAAATCATGTGTATAAAGTAGCTTCAAAACCAATTACAATTAAAACAATTAGAATTTTCTGCAGTCAACGTTAACAATGTAAATACAAATTACAGGATGATGCCGTCTACAGATGTAGATTCACAAATAAAATGCAAAACAAAAATGTATATACTATTTTTTGGTTATCAGAAACAAGAAAAAAAGAGAGAGGAGGAAACAGGTTACATCAGACAGCCAATAAGGAAATGAGGAAATTACATTACATGTAAACAAAGATTTTGCTTTATAAATATCTCAGTGAAAAATGCACGTATTTCAAAAATTCTAATTGATCTTTATTGTTATGTGGTCGAAATTGTTAAACCTTTGAATATCTGGAAGTGACTACACTGCAAAGCCACTTCAAAACACCAAGAGATTGAAAGGTTTGGGAAGACAAATTCATGATGATGTTTGACTGAATCTAGCTTGTGTTCCATTATGTTACATAGATAAAAAAAATATATTATTCTTTAACCTATATCTTTATCTTTGTAATTGAAGTTAGTTACTGGACTAGCTGGCTTCTAGGTCACCTGTGTGTAACCTATTTCATGTGCATCACTATGATCTGACCTATTTCATGTGCATCATTACTATGATCTGAGTCTCCCTAGCAGTCTCTGCAGACAATCAGACTTTAATGACTGTAATCTAACCTGTTTCCTCTTCTCTATTTTTGTATTGTTTTTAGTGACCAAAAATGTGTATATAAATAAAGAATCCAGTTTCAATTTTATTTGTGAACCTAAGTAAAAAGAAATCCTCATTCTATGCTGATATCTCACTCTTTTTTAATCAGTAAAGGTATCATCTTTATACAATTTTTAGTTATTATTTTTTGTTGCTACTGGCTAACATGGTACCACCCTCTCTCAAAAATCTCAGTAGAAACAGGTCCATAGTTCTTTCGTAAGTAGCTTGAATAGACAAGTCCATGTTGAGACTCAATACATGTCAATACCTTTACATCAGTTCACTCATTTGAATCAAGGTAACTATTTTCTCTTGCTGCAAATCTTCTATCAACTACCCAACTTTTCAAAACAATACCCATAGTATTTCCATTGCTTAATATAATGTTGAATTTATATAATTTAATATATCAGCTTTATTACAAGAAAAACACATTATTTGAAGCTTCAGCCCAACCACATGTTCACCAAACTGTACAAGATACATGAATATTAAATTACTTCATTGATATCAGCTGAGATTCCAACTTTTTCATGTTCTGTGATGCAAAGAGAGTGGTAAAACCATAGCTTTTTATCTAGGAAAAACAAGGAACCCATGAAATTGTGTGTGTTTTCGCGTCATAGACTGCAACACGCCATGCTGATCCGCTTGGTATTCATGGCAGTGGGTTGCCAATTCATTCTCCAGTGGGCCACAGCATACAGCTCCTGGTATTCCTAGGTGGTCTCCCAGTACTGGCCTGTCCCAACCCTGCATGGCGCAGGGTGGTGTGACCTTTTGGTTCCATGCCTGGAATTGAACCTAGGTCACAAGGGGAAAGAACTGAATCCTAACCACTGGACCAGCATGGAATCCACCCATTAAATTAGATGGCCGTTATTGTGATTAAAAACATTGAATGCTTCAAATGTTCTTATCATTTTTTTTTACCTTGCTGTGACAAATTGTGAAAACTTTGCTTTTGATTAGGGTGCACTGCTTCTCAGCCCAAGACTTGCGGTGTGGATTTATATCACATGGGTGGACCACCTCTGTTACATCAGGGCAGGTAGACTCAACCTTCCAGCTGTTCCCAAAGTCCAAAGCACTGGTCACCGGTAGCATTTGGCTAGTTTTGAAGTCATTATTGGAATTATCATCAAAGTTTCCACATAATCCACAGAGTTTTCCCTGAAAATGGGTTTAAAAAGAAGATTAGCAATGAGATTTTGAAGAATGTGCAATAAAGGCTCCATTAGACATGTGTGTTAATAACTTGATGTTGCAACACCATGATATATCAATGTACAGGAACTATGACCATAGCTACTTTACAATAGAGCTGGCAATTTCCCTTTCATTTATTTTCACAATTAATACCTTGTTTGTCTTACCTTGTAGGCTGGCGAAACCTTGATGAAAATAGTAGTTTTTCTGTCCCAAATCAAAAGAACACCATTGCTGGATTCAATAACCAAATAAATGCCAACTTCGCGGGTCAAATATGGAACATGTATTCCTGTCCTTTGATTTTCCACCAAGAGCTTGTCTGCCAACTTCAGTTCTGTACTCTAAAAACATAAAACAATGTACCTTGTTTAGAGATTAAGATTATTAAAATATGTTCATGGTGAGAACTTGTTGTATAGTCTTCTTACTGACTAGTCAATCATGGTTAACTATAGGGTTAGAAGATTGCCCTAAAATGCCATTGATTTATTATTGTTATTATTATTTATTTGTAAAGCGCCAACCTATTCCATAGTGCTGTACATGGGTTAAAAACAAGGCAAAACAATGCAGTATTAACACATTGCAAAGGATGGAGGGCCCTGTCTGAGCTTAGAATTCAGTGTCCAAAGTGCTTTCTCCAAAGCATCTTGCAAGATTGAAAACTCATAAATGTACAGTCTAAAGGGTTTGGGTAAGGTACAGGAGAGTGAAAGGTAAATTGTGGAATTTAAGGTGGAAAGTGGTAGGATTCTTTAAACAGGTGCATTTTTAGTGAGGATTTGAAGGTTTTGAGGCAGGGAGATAATCTAGTGGAGCGAGGCAAGGAAGTCCAGAGAATAGGGGCAGCAGGAGAAAAGTCCTGAAGGCCAGAAGGAGAGGAGGTGATAAGAGAGATGGAAAGAAGAAGGTCGTTTGCAGAACAAAGAGGGCGGGTGGGGGAGTATTTGCAGATGAGAGCAGAGATATAAGGGGGTGCACTGTTATTGAGGGCTTCGTAAGTTAGGGTTAGGATTCAACATTTTATTCTGGAGGGAACAGGAAGCCAATGGAGTGATTGACAGAGAGGTGCTGCAGCCACTGAAGGTTGAGTACGGTAAATGAGTCTAGCGGAGGAATTCATTATGGATACCTCAATGAGGTATTATCAGCATAAAGAAAGAACATTGAGGCTCATAAGAGTTTTCTCATACATATGAGCTTCTAATTGTCACCTCTCTAAAAGTGATTGTAACTATCATAACCAAGATTAATGTATTTTTAAAAGGAAACATGACTTAGCAGCCAATTATAAAAATACTTACACCTAGGAAGACCTTTATAGACTTTGAGCATGTGACTCCTGTGGTACCACACGGTATATTCTCTGTGATGACACTGAAGTTGCCATGTGAATGGTCAGATCCACAGTAGTCCTATCAAGTAAATGGAATTATTGATGATAATCATTGAACACAACAATCTTACTACATTCAGAATAATTGTACAAATACAGTAAAATGTTGGTTGTATTTGCAACACAAAACATGAAAACATATAATTTGATGGCTTAAGAGCCAACTAGTTCAAATAAAATTAGTCTGTTCATTTAATTATCTGCCTAAAAGGATTTAAACTTTTTTTCATCTGCAATATGTAGATCACAGGCAATTCCTGTTATGTATTTGTTCATATCGCTTCCATTATTCCATGTATCTGCTACCCTTCAGGCCAGTTAGTATTTGACCAAATTAATCCTGAATATTTTGTCCTCCAATTTGAAATTCTGATCTGTCATATCTGGAAGACTTATGCAGTCTTAGCATTGTGAGCAGTATTTAAATATAGTCCATCTACCCATAACATTTGCACACTATTTATTATTAATTTTATTGTTTTTTTCTTTCTTTTATCCACATTCATGGTTCGTTTTTCCTTTCATCGAGCTGTACTTTTTCGCAATTATATTACACTACAATTATTTTCATTTCTTGCCTATATGTGCCATTTTTTATAATATTTTGTTACATATTCACTGTTCATGTTTTTTATTATTCTTTTTCTTTTGCATATTTCCTGAACAAAATTAAATCACTTAATGCATGCGAATGTTAATATAATAACATAACCCTCTCTTCTTTCCTATTGAGGTATACATAAATAAATAAATATAACTATACATATATATATTGATGTTAATGATCTCTTAGATCTTTTTAGTAGACTCCCTTAGAAGTCTTTCTAAATTATATATGCCCCTCTAAAAACTGGACTGCACATCTGGCTGCACTTAATGTTCTTCTGCATTGTTTTCCTACCACCAGAAATAATTGCTATGAAAGTCCTTTACTCTGTTGCTGCATCTAAATTTCACTTTTATCTTTTAGTGAACTCTTCTAATAGTTGACTCATATCTGACTCATAAATTCCATCCAAAACAGTCAATCGTTATGTTCATTATGTGTTTTGGTGTCTGTGGTGGAGAGAGAATTGCAGATGTTCTTTGTTTTACTATATTTGGCCTCGTGAGGACTTCTGCTGGCAAACACTGCCATCACTGAACTCTAAGTAGTTATTGGTACAAAGACATTTCCAGTATAATATGTAATTGCAATATTAATATCACAGTAATGAGTAAGCTATTAAAGCTGTAATTATTATCAAAAACATATTTATTAAGAGTTAATAATTCTCCATCACTCACCTGAGCAACCACATATTCACAGTTCCCATCAAAGTCATAGAATCTGTCATCAAATGTAATGAAATGGCCATTCCCATAAACGGCACATGTCCCGTAGCACACAACATTGGTGCATGTCCATCTCCCACTCTGACACAAGCTACAGAGAGAGACATGTTATAACATTTAGGTTTATACCACTTGGTAGTTACGGGGTATCAATTCTTTCTCACTCGTCATTTTCAACCAGATAACTAAACCAATATACATCTTATGCATTAAGATTTGCTATTTCCTGTAGCTGTTGAACAAAGGTAAAACTTGTCATCATAATATAGTTACACAGTTACATAGTAATTAAGGTTGAAAAAATACTTTCAGTCCATCAACTTCAACCTTTTAAGATCTCCTCTGATCTGCAATATGCGGAATAAATATGAATTAATTAGTTGTTAATTAATTATTAATCAATTATTTAATTTTTATTGTTTATTTTATATAATATGATAAGAGTTTAGAAGGCGATAGATAGGATCAATCATGTTTTGGTTATGGTATGATTGAAAATATAGGGAACATTTAATTTAATTAATTAGTTGTTAATTAATTATTAATCAATTTTTTTTAATTTTTTTTTTATATAATATGATAAGAGTATAGAAGGCGATAGATAGGATCAATCATGTTTTGGTTATGGTATGAACATTTATTGTATATCAGTGTATGACGTTTTGTTTTGAAATCTCGGGTTTAGCGCTCACCATGTATTACAATCCACGTTGACCTTAGTTCCATGAGCGTGCAGGTCTTCATTGTGTATACAAGGGCAGTGATCTTCATCAACACAGCCTCCTTTTCCATCATCTAGCAGTCCATTTGGACATACACATCCTGAGATACACTCTGTCTGGAACTAGAAGAAGAGAAAAAAAGATAAGAGGATTCATTGAGATATTTCTAGACAAACCAAAGATTTTTTTAGGCATCAGCTATGCACAGTAAATTTAAAGATGGAAGCAAACACAAAAAATCAAATGCATGCAAATGTGTGTGGTAATATGGTAGGCAGTAATCAATGGAATAGGTGTTCATTGATGAAATATAACATCTCCACATTGGAAAGAAAAGCATTTTTCTCTATGAGAATTTCATGTTATTTTACCAAGGTGTAAAAGTACAGATGATTGTATTGGCCCTTAAGAAAAGTAGCAGGCATATATAGAGACGTAGATGACTTATAGAGCTTTCAAAGGGTTTCTCTTCAAGTGGTTTCTAGCAGTTTTTTAGAAAAGTGTGACAAAGTCACTTGTAAAGGAATATTTGGGTTCTGAATGCTTTCATATTTATACCTTCTCTACGAGATATGAACTACCACATGGTGGCTCAAAAAAAACGGATATCATTAACTAGTTTGGCTCCTGAAGCCAACTTACATCCTTACAAAACAGTAAGACAAAGAGACATACTTACAAAGTCAATGCTTAGTGTTTGACAGCTTCTGTGTACTGGAGTTGTTGTGGATCCAGACTGCACCTTGTTGCAGTCGTAATAGACCTTTCCAACGGGGCAAGCTACAAAGTGATAAAGTAGTGCATGGAATATTAGAATGGTACAATGTATATAACAATAAGAGTAGTAATATAAATATGTGTGCAATATCATCAATCTTGTGATACAATTAGCAGATGCTGAAGATGTCACAATATTTCCTGCTCTATTAAAAAAAAATTCAAAAAGAAAAGCCCAAAATCATAAATTGTATCCAGTTAATACAATCCTGATTCCGACTGGCATACATATTTATCTGATATTTGTAAGTAATTCAATAGTTGTATGATGAATGACTTTTGTAAGTCAAATATATGTCTATATGTATAGAAGCTGAGCAAATTCATACATATTTAGGACAACAGACTTACTTTCATTGATATGGACGGTGCAGACAAGTTTCCCATTATGACAATAACTGAGAAGAAAAAGATAAATAAACCAATCAGAATTTCCATATTTAGAAAAAAGGGGAAGACAGGCTTTTGCTATTTACTAAAATTAGTTTTGTTGTGCGTAGTTAGACCACCCTTACTATTTAGTATGTGTTTTATAATAATATAAAAATGTAGAATACACGCAAGTCTATTATTTCACCCCTACATGAGATTCATGAAAGTATAATGATAAAAACACATTAAACAGGGCTCAAAGATTTCTAGTGGAAATTTGTGTTTATTGTTTGTTTGTTTGTTTTGAACTTATGGGTACATTTATTAGAAATTCTTATTTATCTCATGAGAGAAAAATACATTCACATGAAATTGTGTAAATTTTATCCGAACGTCTAAAATATTAATGGTTGATTAATAAGCCGCACAGAATAAGGTAGAAAGTTGTCTTAATTGTCTCATACGAGGAACATAGGAGGTGTACTGCTCAAACATCTGTACTAATTCTATGTTTTCAGTTGGGGGTTGTTTTAAGTAGACATTTTATGACTGCGTGAGACTTTAGTCAATAATATATATATATATATATATATATATATATATATATATATATATATATAAATATATGTACACTAATGAACTAGACATTTAGTATAATATGTCTAGTCAACATTGACCATGCCCGGTTAAAGACTCATTCACAAACACCTCATCTCATTTAGTTATATCTTTCCATAACATCTCAAGATCTACCCTTACTTACCAACGCTCATTTTGTCTGTATATAACCTCCATTGGTCCTAGATAACTGCCTCGATAGTAGCATGAACACTTTGATTGGGGCACACACTCATCTTTCTCATTTAAGTACTCTCCCGCTGGGCATCCACAGCCATCCAGTGGTGTGAATTCACTGCCACAGGTTTTTTCTCCCTCTGCCAGGGAACGGCAGGTGGGCTGGCATGTGGTGAGGTTATACAAGTAGATCTGAGATGATGGGCAAGAGGTGATGTGCTTATCTGAAATGCAAAAAAAGGGTTTTGACACAAATTGAGATAGTATCCTTATTTCTGAGAAATATCTCATATTGTGGCTATTGAAAGTATATGACAATTATGCTTAAACTTTCTAATTTACATTAATTCTTCCTGTATTTTAAATGTTCCGAAACCCATAGTTGATTTGATGAAAATGTGCCTTGGCTTTTTGGATATTCATTAACACTTAGCCATGCTACACAATGTTACTGTTCAATATTAGAATATATTCTCACCACAGATGCCATTTCTCCAACCCCACAAGATGATTCCTTTAGCTGCACAGGCTCTGACGTAGGATGAGATTGCGGCGCACATGCAGGCCTCGCTGTCTTTACAGTTACACGTGTCATATCGACATCTCTGTGTGAAGAAGTTACAGAGGAGGAGTTCAGTAAATGTTTTATTTAATTAGTAAAAGTTATATGAGCTGTCTTACAAACATGTTTACATCAGATGATTTCACTAGATAAACAGCACTAATGGGAGTAATCCAATTCAATGACACTCCATACCCAATGCCAAGTATGCAAATAGAAATAGAATGCATGAGCAAAGAATCCAACATTAATTTAGACAATAATACAATGCAGAAAATGAGTAAAGGCTAATGATATATTAAATATTAGCACTATCTGAATCGGTTTTATATATATATATATATATATATATATATATATTATATCAAATTTCAAAAACATAATTTTTATCTGATATAAAGTTAGTTGCACTTTAAGCCCAGTATAGTTATTTTGACACCGTTTTATAGTATTACCTTAGCATAATCCGATGGTTCCACAACACAATGGCATTTGGAAAATGGAGATTCCTCTTTTTCAAGGTTAGAACACCAATACTCAGCATAGTTTTCTGAAGAAAAAAAAAGCAGGAAAGGGTGAAAATACATTTTTACAAATATTATGAAAATGGCATTCAGGGAGAAAGACATATTAGGGTAGCTCAAGAACAGAAAGAAGAGGGAAGTAAAAAAAAATACTGAAATTCAAATACAAATATTGAGGAAAGAAAGACACAACAATTAAATTAATAGAAATAGATTAATACTCATGATATGTTCACAGTATATATAATTAAATTATATTGTTTGATGGGTTATAATTCAGCTCATGTTTATTTTAAAGGAAACCTTACTGCTCTCGATGCTGAGGCTGCATGGGTCTTCCAGATAGTCTGTCTTATCATGGCAGCTGGGCTGAGCCTTCCAGGTGTTGGCAAAGGCAGATGCTGTTGCTTCCACAAGACCTCCAGATGTTTGGAAGTCATCTCCTTCCTTGGAGTTGAAGTTCCCACAAAGACCTTTACAAATAATAATATTCTATGTAAGTTAACTATGAATTAATTTTTTTGAATTTAAAGCACTGCAAAAATTGGAACATTTTCTATGTCCATTTAAGATCATACACAGAAATATGTTTACATTAGTTCTTTTAAAGTTAGCATTTAAAATATCCGAAGTACAGTCTTAAACTGGAATATGATTCTTAAGTACAGAGTATTATCATTTAATTTGAGAGCAAGTGATATCACACTTAATAGCCTCATATCAAGGGTGTAGGAACCAAAATAATTCTGGCGGGGGGATACAGCTCACTTGATACACAGAACAATTAACAGTTTCGATACGCACACACAATGAGAAATCTGGGGGGGGAATTGTCCCCCCTCATTCCCCTCAGTTCCTACACCCATGCCTCACACCATGATTGATGATTAGATGTCCTCTCCTGAAATGTATTTACAATTTAAAAAAACTACTTTAATACTACATCTTGGCATCCAGTCTTTCACAGTATCCTTAGCTCACCTTGTAGATGCCTTCTAGCGTACTTCTGCATTGTGATATACAGCTGCATCATGGGTAAAAGTTGAATCTGCATTTGGAGACCATAGGCACCCTGCACAATGATGTAAGTTTCGGAGGGTTGCATGATAGAGAAACTTGCTGTGGAGGGAAACAGAAACTGTCAACCCCAGATTTTGCAGAGCAAACCTCTTGTAAAACAGCCAAAAATGTACAAAACCTAATTCTATGTAACAATTTAGAACCAAAATATAAAATTACATTCCTCAGCTCCTATTTTCACGTAGTTGTTCATTTTTGTATTAACTAGAAATGAAGGTCTGCTAAGAGGTGCAATACTTGAGACTATCGCCTCTAAAAGGACTGATCAGTCAGTGGCTCAGCCACATTTGGATAGATCATCAGCGCTAAGGCAGGTGTATATATATCAAATGCACATGAGACTGTAATGTTTATCTGCAAAGAATGATAATGCAGGTAACTAGATTATTTGTATGGTTTAGGTCCAACTGTCTTACCCAGCTCTAATGCATCGCGAGAAGCCAATTATATGATGTGGTTGCTACATATGAGCAAAGCTAAACATTTATGTTTTGAGTAGTTCACAGTTAACTATTACAAACACCTGTGCATACAGTAAAGTAACAAATAAATATCTATATTTCCATACTGATTATCACAGCCCATCTCTGCAACTAGCATTTCATTCTCTTTCCCAATAAGACCCTCCATAGTTATTCTACTGTTTCCCTTAATTCACCATATTCTCTCTCTCTCCCTACCTCCCTCTCTCTCTCTCTCTCTCTCTACCTCTCTCCCAATCTCCCTCTCTCTCTCTCCCTCACTCTCTCTCTCTCCCTCTCCCTCTCTCTCCCACTCTCTCCCACACTCTCTCTCTCTCTCTCCCCCTCTCTCCCTCTCTCTCTCTCTCTCTCTCTCTCTTTCCCTCTCTCTCTCTCTCTTTCTCCCCATCTCTCTCTCTCCCACTCTCTCCCACTCTGCCTCTCTCTCTCTCTCTCTCTCTCCTTTCTCCCCATCTCTCTCTCTCCCACTCTCTCCCACTCTGCCACTCTCTCTCTCTCACTCTCTCCCACTCTCTCTCTCCCACTCTCTCCCACTCTCTCTCTCCCACTCTCTCTCACTCTCTCTCTCTCTCTCTCCCTCTCTCTCTCTCTCTCTCTCTCTCTCCATCTCCCTCTCTCTCTCCCTCTCCCCCCCTCTCTCTCTCCCTCTCTCCCACTCCCTCTCTCTCTCCCTCTCCCTCTATCTCTCTTTCTCCCCCTCTCTCTCTCTCCCACTCTCTCTCTCTCCCTCTCTCTCTCCCCCTCTCTCTCTCCCTCTCTCTCTCTCTCTCCCCCTCTCTCTCTCACACACTGTCTCCCACTCTTTCCCACTCTCTCTCTCTCTCTCTCTCCCCCACTCTCTCTTACTGAATTTTACCAGTCTTGAACTGAATATAACTCTCTAATCAGACTCAGCGTTAGTATTTAATGCATCCACCAATAGTAGAATGATACAGAAAATAGTGACCGAAATAGTGTTTTTATGATGTTTAGTGGAAGCAAGAGAAATAAATTGAGATGTAGAAAATCAGAACCAACAGCTGAGGTTGTAATTGAAATTGTATGTTTCTGCCTAAAAATCCAGGTGTATAAATGTAAGCCTAATGGTAGAAATAGTAGTGACATAAGGCCAGCCTCCTTAATTAAAGTATTTTCTTTTTTTTTTTCTATTCTTTCTATTCTATTCTTTTTTCTATTCTAACATGAGCTTAAGTCGGCTAGTCAGCAATTTTAAAGCGACATGGGAGGTTTCTGGATCGCATTGAAAATATAATACACCTAGGTATTTATTTGCTTTTATGTATGTTATTGTGTTAAGAAGTGCTTAAAAGCTCTGTTTTTCTTGACTAAAATCATATAATTTGTACCTGTTTGGGTTTCTCTCTGTAGCTCATGCAGCTCATGAACACACAGACTATATAGTACCAGTGTTTCAAATTAGCCAATCAGTGGCCATCTCTCAGCAGCTTGTTACATAATATTGCCATTGATTGGTTACTTAGAGACAATGCAACCCCCTTGCTTAGAAGTACACTGTCTTCGTGAAACCAGTTAGGAACTATCTTTATCATTTTAAGCAGAAAAAAAACAGAGGTTATAATCACTTATTTAAAAAAGTACACAAACATAAAGCGATACATAAATATATTATATTCCTAGGGGAGTCCAGAAACATTCCATGTCCCTTTAAGTAACCCACCTGTGCTTAAGGTGGAGAGGAACTGATCATTCCACATACAATGCTGTCCCTACCTGTGACATGAGGCAAGTTGACTCTCAGTTCATTCAGTAACACCGTCCCGTCTGCTTTGAAGGTGACAACCTGCAAGAATCAGGAAGTGTAAGCATCAGTTCGTCCTAGTTTTCTCTCAAAGATGATCTGTATTAGCAGTCTGAACTATACTCACATTTTTCAGGTTGTCTGTGAGAAGCACAATTTGCTTAAGACAGGTCTCTCTCTCAGAAGAACTGCATGGTGCCAACTCTCCGAGGATAGCATTGGACTCATTTCTCCTGCCCTGAAACCAGAAGTGAGAATAAGTCATTACTTCTAAAACCGTACATTGTTAATTGATTTTGCTTAGCTATAGCTAGGAACGAATTAGATTACATAGATACTTTAATAGAACGTATGTATGGATCATGTGAATATGCAGTACATAAAATACATTAATGTGTAAGTAGTAAAGATCAGAATAACCAACAATTTATTATGCTTTTTTTATATAAGAAAACGTATACATTTCCCTACACCATGCCACCAAAGGAGCAATGAGGCAGTTGTAGGGACGGTGTTGTACTACAGTTTGTAATAGCAGGCAGTAGCCCAATCCTAAGGACAATGGGAAAATCCACTATTTGCAGGATATATTTTCTCACAAAAACTTTTGTAATCATTTGTTTATACCAGTGGTTCTCAACTTGTCGTAGGACAGGTGTCAGTTTCTGAGCCCTTATTCACCAGTCCCCATGGGTAATCACTATTAGTCATAGTTATAGATAGTTTATAGAGGAATTTGTATGCGATTAAGCTGTACTTTATTCAAATTATTGCAAAGCTAGGTGAATATTCATTAGGTCACATGAAGTATCACTCGAAATCTATCAGACCGACCCTCTGATTAACCAATTCAGGGATCTGCATCATAATTACCTCATGTGTGTGTGAGGTTGACACAGGTGAGAGTGGAATTATATTGAGACTTCTTATTTTTATCATTAAGTGAGTGACCTGCACTAGGTGTTGGTGCATTTCTCTCTCCCCTCCCTATAAAATAGCAGGTCCACATGAGCACTAGATGGTAACTGAACGTTCTCCATGAACATTGAAAGTTGACCAGCCAGTCCCTCGACCAAAAAAGGTTGAGAACCATAGGTTTTTACAGATTTACAGACTTATGAAATCTCAACCATTAAAATGGCCTTTAATTAAACGTACTTTATTTTATAGATTGTATGTATAATTCTGTTGCTTTATTTACGAAGGTATAGATTTTATTCACGCCCAGACCTGCAAACAATATTTATATTATTTGTAGTGTTTGCCAAACTGGGCATATTCATGGCTAGAGCTAAGGGGCAGACAAAGTACATTTCTAACGGATGGACCAACAATATGACAGCAAAGTATCTTGCCTTAGAAAGCACATAGAAACAGCTTCCATGGAAAGTGTATTTCCTCCCATCAAATGTATTGAAATGAGCCCCTCCCTCGATGGAGCATACGCCGGGGCATGACCGGTCTGTGCAGTTCCACCTCCCTGACACACAACGGCTGAAAAAGGGAGAAACAGTTCAGTAGATGACTCTGATCCACAGAAAATCTAGAACAACTGGTGATTTTACATATTTAAGGTTGATAAAGTAACTTCATCAACAGTACATCCAGTAGAGGAATTTTTATAACATGTTCTTTCTAAGATATACTCAAAGCATCCAGACATTTCCCACAGTAACTAATATAATTTCTTACAACAGTTAACTCACACAATTCCCAAATTCATATTATTTATGGTTCTTAAATATTCTGTTAAATTAAGAATTAGGTAAAAATATTCTGCAAATATATAAAATACAATGGGATGGCAAAGCAGTGTTTCAATCTAGTACGATACATTGATGATATAATTCTGCTCTTACCACTCATCACAGTCATTTTGCATTGTTTCCCCTGGGGCATACAGTGTCCCTCGATGTTTGCAATGGCACTCACTCACTGGGATACAGCCCTTTCCATTGTGATCATCTTGCACAGTACCTAAATAGCCAAATTAAAGTTTCCAGTTATTATTCCACTTATGCAAATAGAAATATGCATTGCATAAACAGCATTGGCTTTCCATAAATTATTACTGTCAATATCTGAACTGTAATTTGTGTTTTGCTGCGTAGCATATATAGGAAGCTTATTGACTTCTGATTGATACTTCTGAAGACTCTGTGTAGTCACATATATATCACATTTAAAATATTTTGTACAATAATGTAAATTAATTGAAGGGATTACATTTACTGTGATATCCTACACTTAGAGAAACATCTCCATATATGCTCCCATCTTAATTTTTTCTTGGTGTGCATAAGATCAACATTTAATATTGTAGAAACTCTTTATTTGTGGGATGTTGATATTATGACTGTGTTTGGCTTAACCAAAACTACAGTTTAAATGGTGCATTTTTGTATTAAAGATACATTAATTATTTTATGAGAAAAAGAGGTAGAGTAGTTCAGATAATGACCAGATTTTACATGATTTTATATAAGTTTCCATCTCATTTATCTAAAAATGTATTAATTTAATGTTTCTGTACTTGTTTTGGTCAATTTTGGATATTTTGATATTGTATGACTTACCCTCAGGACAGAAGCAGCCATCCATGTAGTGTTCCTCACACAGGCTATGTATCTCCAAGTGGGAGCAACTGTTCATGCATGGGGAAGCACTCTCTTGGTAAATCATGTTAGAAGGGCACTGTTTAGCTGGGAAAAAATAAAAAGAGACCAATATAAGACTATGATATGACTCAGAAGGTAATAATGGTGTATATATATATATATATATATATATATATATATATATGTATATAACAATTATAAATATCATATTAGTACTAACTTATATAGAGCTTGTAGCTGGACCTAACATACTTTACAATGCCTTCAATTCTTCCATATATATTTTGTAACCCAAAGACTTATGTTGAGATAGAGTTAAGATATCCATTGTTATGGGATAGAGGTCCATGTAATTGGAGCCGCATGGCTGAAAGCTCGAGCACCAAATAATTCTAAGCAAGGTTTTGGTACGTTTACCTGTATTGGACTTGCTAATGGGCAGGAGAACTAAGAGTTTCTTTAGTAGCTGGGGCCCTGACTGTTAAGAGTTTTCAAAGTCAGCAAGCCAACTTTGAGATATATATCTGATGTAAACAAGTAAAGACGTAGCATCTGGACAAATCCAATTCATGTACATTAGCTTTTGTCTAATGTATGCATGTTATTCTCAGTTGGAGGACACTACAGATTGTCTTTAAGATTCCATGATACTTACGACAGAAGCTGTCGCTCCTCCAGTTTCCTGGTCGCCCTCCTGCATGGGAGCACTGTCTGGAATACTCAGAGATGGTGCTGCAGAGGCAGAAGGAGTCTTGGGATTGACCACAAGAGCACATGTCCAGCATACAGGCCTGAACGTAGGACTCCAGGCTGAGAAGGGAGTGGCATTCTGAGAAGGCAGAGTGGCCAAGGTGCTGCTCACACAACGAGCGCTAGAAATAAATATGTCCAAGTTATATTTCATGTTTAGCAAAATAAAGATCTGCTGATTAAAATAATCTTCTGCTTAAGTGTTCCTATATAATATCTGGTAAGTTGTATGGATGCATGCATGTAAGTTGTGAAAATGTGCATACAGTGTACGTGGCATGTATGGTACAGGTGTGTGCGATGGGCACATGTTAAGTGTGTGCATGTAATTTGTGCAAGGACAGATGTATCTGAAATTGATTGAACTATCGCTGGGAGATTATACATGACCCTACTTCTCTACGGTAAAACAACACCCAGGCCTTGCACCCTATGCAACTGGTATGAATGAGTTTAGATGATATATGGTTAGTCACTTACATATTTAGAGCATTGTGAGGTGTCAGTTGTCTTGCTCTCATCTAGGTCTGTGCACTGATCACTTGGATCATGGATATTCTGCAGGTTCCCAAATGCAATAGGATTGAGCATAATATCTGATGGTGAGAATGGAAATAGATAAGAAACAGAAACATATATATAATAGGATATATTTTACTTTCAATTATAAACAAAGTGTCTACGTTTAAAAAAACTGAGCCACAGAATATACAGACTAATGTCCTCAAAGTCAATATGGAACCTGCATACACAGTGACCTCCTCTGGAGATTGTAATACACCGCCAGTCCAGGAGATGGCAATATTCTGTGTTATAATCATGTTTTTGAGGATGTATTTTGTTATTGTTTAGTCGTTCAGTCGCGTCCAACTCTCTGTGACCCTATGGCTCACAGCATGATAGAACATCAACCATTTTGTCTCTGGTCATGCTTATTCATAAGTTTATCTTGGCAAATATACTGGAGTGGGTTTGCCAGTTCCTTCTCCAGTGGACCCGTGATTTTGTTATGATTAGCCCATCTTAGGTGACGCTACATGGTATAGCTCACAGCTTCATTTAAGTAAAAAGCACCTTCACCACAACAAGATAGTGATCAGAGGCGGGGATATATCAGTATGCAATATTGTGCTAATTATTAGGATAACCGCATGATTACTGTACTTAGCTGACCCTGGGTTTATATTATGATCTGGATCAAGGCACTTATTTATTGACCACCTGAAACAAACAAATCCACAAATTGCGGCTGTATTAGTAATAGGCTTCTTTGTATCAAATAATTAGAATTTTATCAAAATACTACAAAAAAAATATTTCTCGCATTATTCAGTACTGTTTTAACATACTTCAAATTGTGAAATTACATAAAACTGGCCATTATTATGAATTGCATTGTTTTCAACATGTTTGAGCTATTTTAGGACTATTTCAGGGTGTGTTTAAGTATAGCAGAAAGACCCCAAAACCTCAGGAGATACTGTTGTTCGCTACAAGAGACCCGATGCAAATATGTTTTTACTTCAGGTTGTCTCGTCCCCCAAAACAAACAGTTATCAAAAAGGTGATATATTGCTGAAATGCAGTATTCAGTCATAAAGTGAGATGCGTTATGATGTTGGAATCTGTCAGCATCTCACAAGGTGGCAGCTCTTGTATAAAGCTTCTAAAATAATGATAGATTCACTTCTGAGAAACATCTTATTAAACGTTTCCCCTTCTCGATCACTACCTTATTTTGGTGAAGGGGCTTGTGTACCTCAATGAAGCTGTGAGCTATACCATGTAGAGTCACCCAAGTTAAGCAGGTCATAGCAGAGAGGTCAGACAAATCATGGATCACCTTAGAAGGAAATGCCAATCCCACTCCAGTATCTTTGCCATAAAAACAATATGGATGAGCACAACCAGGCACAAGATGCTCCTGGTGAGGGACTCTTGGTCTATTGGCACCCTATGAGTACACTTACTTCCAGACACAAAATTCATTATAGATAGGTACACCATTATAATCTCCGCAAAGGCCACAAGTCTGGTTGTTAAACTTGGAGTCCAGTTCCACCTGTGCAGGGGAGAAAAAAAAGGAAATTAGATCTCTAATAAAAAAAACAATTTTTGGTGTATGTCCTACGTATCAGAAAAATGCTGGCAACCTTATGCTTTGGGAATTCATGATCTGGAATAAATCTTCATTCACTTCATGAGTACAAAGAAAAGTAGAAACCGCAGGGGGGGGGAGGAATCTCATTAATCAGTCTACAAGGACTCTCTCTACAAAATAAGTCAAATATGTTCTACAATTGAGAAAAACAAACACATTGTAATTGGTATTTATTTTTACAAGATATTGTTCTGCTGAGAAGAAGCAAAACTAGCAAGATATTGGTTGAACCATAATTGCATATAATAGACTGTATTTATTTCTAAAACATTGGGCATCTTACGTTCTTTAATTGAATATGTGACTTGGTGGTAAGTTAACGATTATTTTATCCGTTTACAAATAAGTGCTTTTTGGCTCAGGGTGATGAGAAGGGCATTAGGTAGATATCCCCATGTGTTTTTTTTGTATTTCTATCACAATATCGCGTGACATGATCAACATCTAGTGTGTGGATGGCACTCACCATTACTGCATCTTCTCGGTTCCCATTAAGAGTCAGTCCCGTCTTGGTATACAGCTTAATGTAGGCATCGTTCCTTGTGGATGAGAATCCCAAAAACTGTAGTAAGGCGTCTTAGCTCTGAGAAATAAACATGAAGTTAGTTAATTTAACAGGTTCTGACACTCAGTAAATATGACTCTGAATGACTATGTTCATGGGTGCATGGGCATATTTATGTTTTATGCTACCCCTGGGCATTTTCAGACTTGTGCCCCCCACGACCCACTTACTCCTTCTTTCCTCTTGTTATATCCCAATCATAAATTCCCCACACAACTATATGTATATAAGGCTATGTAAGTACAATAAGTAAGTTAGTGCCCAGCCATCATTTGCATATTAGATGTTATCAGCCTTATTAAATTGTGATTCAGCAATTGAATAGGGCTCTATATAAGCACAGAGCTATTTTTTTACAGAAGTTTAATAACTAAAAACTTCTGTAAATGAAATATGCTCTGTGCTTATATAGAGCGCTATTCAATTGGCCGAATCACAATTTAATAAGGCTCTATATTTTGAAACCTGAAGAAGTCATAAGAGATAAAACGCATTTGGCGCTGGTATTGGAGTTTCTGAACAGGTTTTTGAGTTAGATAATTTAGTGGGATTATTGTTCCAAATGCCCCACAACAGGGCTGGCTTAAGACCTTTAGAGGTCATAACCTCTAAAATATAAACAATAATAACTGTTACAATGTATATCATTAGCCTGTATTCTTTCTATTTTCTTATTATTTTTCATTATTGTAATATATAATATATATATATTATTTATATATATATAATATATATGTTCTATATGTAATTATTACATTCATTGTGGAACCTTCATTTGCAGATTTGCTCTGATGTGGTCCATGGTAAATGGAAAAATTATTTGGTGCCCCCATTTCCTTAATGCACTAAGCAGCTGCTTAATAGTTAATCCAGACCGTCCACAAAAGGTCAAGCATCATTGAGGAGATAAAGGTGCCGCTCTTCTTTTCCCAATTACAGACCACGGAACTCTTTAATTATACTCTCAAAGACTGTGCATATAAATATACTACTAAATGTGAGTTGGATGAGCATTTGTTTTTGATATATAAAGCTTTTTTTTTAATAACACTACCTACACTAGATATATATTTTTTTTTACTCTATATATCATGATCATCCGTCAGGTGAAAGAGATTGATTGATAAAAGCCAAAGAAATATAAATATAAAAATTACTTTTAATTTATTTATTTATTACTATTTTACGCTATTGATCAAAAATTGGAAAAACACTGTACAGACAGAGTACTCTCTGTATATGGACATTTCTATGTATATTCCATGGCACTGTATTGCCAACTTCACTCAGCCTATTGTTTTCTGAAAATGTGCTACACTAGGCCTGGGCTTCCTGGGCCTATGCTGAAATATGCATGGGTGCCTAATAGAGCATTTGTCATGGGTCCCATAGAGAGACATCCCTATTTGAGCACAGGTGGGTTTATCTGTCATTGTGATTATACGTTCTGTGCGTTAACAACAATATTCTTAAGATCTGGCCTGTATGTGGTTCCTGAGTACATGTAGTTTCGAAACTACAATTCACTTTTGTCTAATGCAAATTAGCATACATTACATGCACAATCAATGCTAAATATCTCAGAGGCAAATGGCTAATACAATATTTTAATGCTCTCTAAATGGACCCTTGTGTTGCATCTGAGAAGTATTTGATAATCTACCACTCAAAGCAAAACTGATTCAAATGTTTAAAGACCCAAAGGGCGTGGCTTGCTCATGTTAGCCAATGAGCAGTAACATAGATGTTTGGGTCAAACTTATCTGCCTGTGAAATTCCTACAGACCACAATGCTCTGTGCACTCCCCTTTACTTTTTAATGAAGTTTAAACAGGTTTTACTTGATATTTATTACACAAAACACAGCTTTGGTAATGATTGAAACATGCTCTTTTAAATACATATAAAAAGGAATTGTGTTCTATATTTCCTTTAAGAAGGAACCAAGTAGGTTAACAGTGTACCTTTAACCTACTTTGAGAACAATGTAAAGTGCAAATCTATTTTTGTGTGTGGGAGCAAAATAAAACGTTTAGTTGGAATAGAATAAATGTTACATTCTATATGTAATGTATTTAAAAAATAAAATTCTCGAAATTCCACAAAATAATATAATTTAATTTTTATTTTGCTAATCAACTTTTTTAATCTAACTTAAAACTAAAAATAATTGATGAAATGTGTTCTAATGCTTAAAAATGCGATATATTATAATTTGTGTTGATCTGTTAATTGTACAATTAAGGTAGAGTATCCGCTACATATGTACATGTTAATTGCTTCTGTAAATCTAGTTATGTGTAATATGTTATATTATGTGTTTGTCTACTCTCCAAGTAAAGAGGTTAGAACAACTTTATGGCTGTAAATATTTATTGCTTCCTTCTAAGTTTCCTAATATTGCTCAGAGTGCTACCATATGCTCTAAGACACATAAAATCTTGACATAACCTTTGAGACGCCATTATAAATGGTTTATCCAATATACCACTCCCCAGGGAACACCTTATACAAACTCGGCAAGTATGCTGGACTCGATCCAAGAGACCAGATGCTTAATCTATCCTCTGTCTTGAGAAGATAAACTAACCACATATTGTACAATAACCTACTTGAATAATGGGTTATCACTGGGACCATTTCATATACTCTTCAAACAGTTTGCATTCTATCAATATAAAAGGACTTGGAAATATTTTTTTTGTTCCACTAAGAAAAGGGTATTTGATTTAATGTGTCAAAGTGTGTTTTTTTTTAATCAAATAAAGGTAGCCAGAGCTCAAAACCCGATTAAGAAGTTTAACTGCTCTTGGGGGTTAACCTCTGTTAACAAATGAGATCTATAGATAAATACCAACAAATGACTAAATACTTTTATAATGTTAAAGTAGATAGATAGATAGAAAGATATATAGATAGATATACCAATAAATAGATACATAGATAGATAGATAGATAGATAGATAGATAGATAGATAGATAGATAGATAGATAGATAGATAGATAGATAGATAGATAGATAGATAGATATGAAGTAGATAGATAGATAGATAGATGGACATACCATAGATAGATAGATAGATAAGATAGATAGATAGATAGATAGATAGAAGATAGATAGATAGATTAGATAGATAGATAGATATGACCAAATTATATAGATAGATAGATAGATAGATAGATAGATATGATCAATAGATAGATAGATACATAAATAGATAGATAGATAGATAGATAGATAGATAGATAGATAGATAGATAGATAGATAGATAGATAGATAGACAGACATATATAGATAGATAGCTAGCTAGATAGATAGATAGATATAGACCAATAAATAGATAGATACATAAATAGATAGATAGATAGATAGATAGATAGATAGATAGATAGATAGATCGATAGATAGATAGACAGACATATATAGATAGATAGATAGATAGATAGATAGATAGATAGATAGATAGATAGATAGATAGATAGATAGATATGATCAATAAACAGATAGATAGATAAATAGATAGATAAATAGATAGATAGATGGATGGACATACCACTAAATAGATAGATACATAAATAGATAGATAGATAGATAGATAGATAGATAGACCAATAAATAGATAGATAGATAGATAGATAGATAGATAGATAGATAGATAGACATATATAGATAGATAGATATGATCAATAAATAGATAGATAGATAGATAGATAGATGGACATACCAATAAATAGATATATACATAAATAAATAGATAGATAGATAGATAGATAGATAGATAGATAGATAGATAGATAGATATGATCAATAAATATATAGATACATAGATAGATAGATAGATAGATAGATAGATAGATAGATAGATAGATAGATAGATGGATGGACATACCAATAAATAGATAGATACATAAATAGATAGATAGATAGACCAATAAATAGATAGATAGATAGATAGATAGACAGACATAGATAGATAGATAGATAGATAGATAGATAGATAGATAGATAGATAGAGAGATAGATAGACTAATAAATAAATAGATAGATAGATAGATAGATAGATATGATCAATAAATAGATAGATACATAAATAGATAGATAGATAGATAGATAGATAGATAGATAGATAGATAGATATAGATAGATAGATATGATCAATAAATAGATAGATAGATAGATAGATAGATAGATAGATAGATAGATAGACATATATAGATAGATAGATATGATCAATAAATAGATAGATACATAAATAGATAGATAGATAGATAGATAGATAGATGGACATACCAATAAATAGATATATACATAAATAGATAGATAGATAGATAGATAGATAGATAGATAGATAGATAGATAGATAGATAGATAGATATGATCAATAAATATATAGATAGATAGATAGATAGATAGATAGATAGATAGATAGATAGATAGATAGATAGATAGATAGATAGATGGACATACCAATAAATAGATAGATACATAAATAGATAGATAGATAGACCAATAAATAGATAGATAGATAGATAGATAGATAGATAGATAGATAGATAGATAGATAGATAGATAGATAGATAGATAGATAGATAGATAGATAGATAGATAGATAGATAGATAGATAGATAGATAGATAGATACATAAATAGATAGATAGATAGATAGATAGATAGATAGATAGACCAATAAATAGATAGATACATAAATAGATAGATAGATAGATAGATAGATAGATAGACCAATACATAAATAGATAGATAGATAGATAGATAGATAGATAGATAGATAGATAGATAGATAGATAGATAGATAGATAGATAGAGTAATAGATATATAGATAGATAGATAGATAGATAGATAGATAGATAGATAGATAGATAGATAGATAGATACATAAAAATGATAGATAGATAGATAGATAGATAGATAGATAGATAGATAGATAGATAGATAGATAGGATCTTCTTGCTATATCAGTCAGTACAGCAACTTCATCAAAAATATCTCAAACCCATTTCTTACCTCAAAATAAAGGGAGGCTTTAACTGATACACAGCATGTTAAAAAGTTGATTGGGTCAAATGTTCAAGAGCCAGCTCAAAAGTTAATCTGAATGCAACTGAGTTCTAAGCTATGTCAGTTACATGTATTTTCTGTGTTCTACAGCAGTTTGCATCACCTAATATACAGGGGTCTTGTAGCAGGTGAGTGTTGTCTATCCATATATCTATCTATCTATCTATCTATCTATCTATCTATCTATCTATATCGATCTATCTTTCTATCCATCTATATATCTATATATCCATATATCTATCCATCCATCTATCTAATTATCAATCTATCTATCCATCTATCTATCACTACTATTTACTTTGCATTCTTTAATCTTATTGGCCTGAAAATATATATTTTGGAAGATATATGTATTTTAGCGCCACCTTATTGCAGTATCTATTCATTTTTGATTGCGCTACCAGCATTAATAGTCATTTAGATAGATAAGGGAAAGGCTGTTAGCTGCAATAGCTGCAAACCTGACGTTGGGAAGAATGGTTGAATTATCTGTAAGCTCACTTTGTATTTAAGAAGGACGATGTGAGCTGTATTCAATACTTTGAGGGCTTTGTGAGTTTTCTCCAGTTCATATGTTATTCTAGGGAGCCTTTCTACTATTCACAGACCTCTCCAACTTGAAAGTATAGGAAACATATAACAGAGTTACATTAGAATTAGACAATGCCACATTAGTCAACATGTCTGTGTATTTCCTTATTCCCTAGGAGCCAAGGTTAGCTTTTAATATATGGGACCCTTGCACCTGTTCTAAGGGGGACACTTATGATAACACACACTGTATAGGTGCCACTAGTGAAAGGCATGCACGGTCACCTTATTGTAAATTCTGATTGTGCTTGCAGACCAGTGTACACACAGCTCTTCATTCACTGGCATTGTTATGTCTATTTAAACATGTTAATATTGTCATTATATGCTCTTTGCTAGTAGCTCATTGTGCTAATGAGGCAGCACTATGGAGTATTTCCAGGTACTATAAACCCTGGAAATAAATAATCCAGAGGATAGAGGAACAAGTTAGGCAAGATCAGTTCCAATAACTTCTCAGGTTCCCCGAGACAACAATAGATATTATAAGGATAGAAACTGATTAAACTTCTCTGCCAAATCAGCCTAAATTTCAGTGCAATGTTTCAATAGGGCTAAATTCATGCAACACTATATATGGCTATTTTTAGGATGCTTACATACCTCATGCCAATTTAATGACTCAATGCCATGAAATCAAGTTCAGGGGTGTGCCAGGGCCGACACATAGGAACTAGGACTGATCTCAATTGAGCTCCCCTCCGAATCTCTCTATATAACCCATGTACCCATCACCATGCCTTGCTGTTTATTGATTTAATGATGAATTAAATCATCACCATGAGGTGCTCTTATTATAATTAGAGATGTTTAGACACATTTTTTGTGAAAACAATTAAATAAATGTTGTTGATCTTCCCTTTAAGTTGGCTGTAAGTGCAGCAACGTCTTTAAAAATATCTCAAACCCCTTTTATCTCAAAATAAAGTGAGGCTTTACATGGGCTTAAAACATCAAGGTCTTCGATTCAATTACCTATTTTTATTATGCCTATGGTTAGTGATAGTGGATGAATAGATATATAAGGATAATATCTAATACAAGGAAAAAGGAAAATGTATTTCTTAAAAGAAACTCACTCTGAGATACTTTAATCACCATGGCACGGACTTTCTCATTGTAATGAGATGACATTTCTCCAATTTCTCTCTTATTCTTTGGAGAAATCTCTTCAGTCCTTAGTGATTTGGTTGCTTTGCAAAACATAGGCAGCCTTATAAAATTTTGATTTGGCCCATTGAATAGGGCTGTATATAAGCACAGAGCATATTTTTTTTACAGAAGTTTTTAGTTAGTGAACTTCTATCCAAAAGCAAGGTCTTCACTAACTAAAAACTTCTGTAAAAAATATGCTCTGTGCCCTATTCAATTGGCTGAATTGCAATTTAATAAGGCTGATGATCCGTAGAGACGTGCCCTCACTTAACCTCTCCCCCATGGGTGTATGAACTGGGGGGATGAGCTGCACCCCCCCCCCCCGAATTATTCTGGCTCCTTCCCCCCTTGCTTTCCATATACTGATTATAAGCACAATAGACATTGAGGGACATATTCAATTTAGATTTGGCCAATTGAATAGAGCTCTATATAAGCACAGAGCATATTTATTTTACAGAAGTTTTTAGTTAGTGAACTTCTATCCAAAAGCAAGGTCTTCACTAACTAAACACTTCTGTAAATAAAATATTGCTGTGTGCTTAATAGAGCCCTATTCAATTGGCCAAATCACAATTGAATGAGGCCCTGAGTATTTAAACAATTTCAGCAGGAAAGTACATGAAAAAAGACGATTGCAAGAACATGAATTTAAGTGAAGTGTCACAAGACTTTTGGGCAATGTGCACAACTTATAGAACAGATAATAGGAAAGTGTAACACCCTCTCAGTGCTAATGGTAAGGACAAAAGTAAATGAATTCAGGTATAGCTAGGATATGCATAAGACCATCCTAAATAATTCCATACATAAAATGTGACTTTATGGGACCATTGGATCTTTTCTGTTCTTAAATTTATGAATATATGGAGAAATGTGAATTTCAAGGAATTGAAGATCTTGAGGGTAGTCTTGAAAAGTTCTAAATCAATTGCAGATCGCAGTTAGGTGAGAAAAAAAAATACAAAAGAAGGGGTGTAAGACAGGGAGGTGTCCTTACAGAATACAGGAAAGTAGCACAATGGAATAATACAACTGAAATACTCATTACAAGATTGTTCACTGGAGATCTTTGGTTTGAATACTGATTAAACATTTCTCACCTGAATCATGGTGGCAGATTCATTTAGAAATTTAGCAAAGTAATAGACTGGAAGACCACATAAACAGCCGGGCGCATGCTGGATATGAAATGACCCATTAAATGTATGGCGTTTTGGAGTTGGTGAGTGAATTAAGATGAGAACAGCTCCAGGGCCCTTGAGGTGTTTTTACTTGGTAGGCCAAGACATAGCTTTATACTATGGAACCAAACCCATACATGGAAATGTACAATTTGGTTTGATCAAGTAGTCATTGACTACTTTTAACTTATTAGTGTAACTTCTGGTCTATGGAAATAACTTTGATAAAAACAACATCAATCCTTTGGCTTGTAAACTGATCTAGCAGAGGGAGTGAGTTATTGCCCAGGCAGTAAACAGTGAGATTTAGCATTATAATAAACTAAGGAGCGTCTGTTATGGGGCAAGTGCACAGACAGAGAGAACCTTAGAAGAACAGAAGCAACATACAATTTATAATTATATACACTGGAGGTGAAAGAGTCCTTAATATAGACATATTAATAGATCATGGTTAAGACTGAACAATATAAAGTATTGACTCACATGGCTCCATTCACCACAACTAGATTGCTCTTCAGTTCAATGATGACATCCTTGATGGAGATTATGATTTTGTGAATAAGAGGGTGACCACTGTCTGTTGCACGTTGGATGTGGACAGAGAACTCCTGGTAGGAATCCCGACAGTCCGAGGCCAAGTTGTAGCTGCACAGTCCAGGGAACTGATAAACATCCCCATCAAAGGTCTTGAAGTGAAAGTTCCCCCAGGTACTGCAGACGTAATGGCCATGGTTATGGATTCTTCCTGTTTGGTGTTAACAAAAAGATGGAATTGAACACACAGAATGTCCAACACATACAAATTACAGCGTATAGCAATGTAGGATTTCTCATTTGTAATACTCAAAGGAAGAAATGAGTGAAGTATTCTAAATCTTATCTTATCTTCAGTTACCAGTAAGATATCATGATTATAAATTGTATTTGTTGACCTTAAAATCAAGGAATAATGGGAATTTAAAACACAGCTGTAGATAATCCTAATCTTTGACTGCTACTGTGTGTTAGCCTTTGAAACCCTTTGAAAATATTCTACTTATGTTGTAAGATAGTCGACAACCACCATAAATATAAAACTCTAAAGACAAGTCTTTTATTACATTTTACAACTTAGTTTGTGCTAAGAATAAATCACGAAGCAAGACAGAGCTCAGGAAGTGGCATTCAAAATGGATTCAAGCTACTCAACAAAATGATTATTTATATCATCCACTTCATCAGAAACAGACAACGCTTTATAAGTCCAAACATTTATCTCAATCAATATCTCCTCCTCAGACCATATACTTGGGAAAACCAAAAGACCAGGTTGTTTTAAGGATATCTCTGCTTAATCTTAGCTTGGTTGATCAGTGACTTGGTGCTGAATACGGACTTCAAAAATAAATATTCTTAAGAACTGAGATGTTCTTGTACAAATTGGACTACACCTGAGCTCAGATGCTTCATGCCACTACAATATCAGCATCTCCATCATTTCTGCACCAATGAAGAAACAAGGAGAGGATACTTAGAAGATAATACGTTTACCTGTCTTCACTTCATAAGCGCTTGAGAGTGTAAGTGCCAGCCATAGCACCCACAGGCTGCCATACTGGTACCACATTATGTGCCCTTGGGGCTATGAGCATTGAATGGTATCAAGCACTCTAACACCTGTCTCTTTATAATGTTCACTTTATGTGTTAATGACATCACATAGGAGGAGTAGGAAAAGCTTTAATCTTTACAATCAAGGTAAACACCACTTTTTTTTCTTCATGTTGGGAGGGATCGTCTGTAAAGATATTTATTTCCTCAACCCTTTCACAACTGGGCAAAACTGTAACTGACTGTTTGTTTTTGGCATATATGGACTAAAATAAGAAATGTATTGCCATTCAATATAAGAAAATACAATTCACATTAGTTAATTCTACGTAAAATACCCAAGTGGTTTTAGCCATTTTATGACAATAAACCACCATATTTTTAGTAAGATGCCTAATAAAGGGTTTCAATTGAGAAGTGACATAATATTCTAACTAGTTAAAGCGCAGCTAATAATTTATAATCATAAATATATTAACAGCTTAACCATAGAACTAAAATAGACATATAACAGAAATGGTCTGAACTAGACATATAATACGTAGAATGAAAATACAAAAAGTTAATTCATAGTACTAACAATAAAAATTAAATATCATTTGATAATATCTGACAAGTAATTAAAATATAAATTACAGAGATTATAATCACATTGTGTTTTATTATGTTCTGTCTATTGTACCAAGAATCAACAAAAGAAGTAACTATATATTTATTCACCAAATGTTAACCCTTACTTATAAATAATAGAATGTAAAAAGTTTTGAGGACTGTACTTACATTGCATATTGTCAGTGGGCAGACACAGAAAAGCTGCAAAAGGAGGTGCTTACTCCACCCGTGTTCTGCTCTGTTAAATGATACAAGGTGTAAGTGAGCATTAGTAAGTGACAATAAAACTGTGCTGTGTTTTATTAGTATGTAATGTGAGCAGAGGTAATTAGCATAATTAAGTTAATTGATATTAGTATCACTTGTTTTTATTTTGCATCATTAATATCTGACAATGTGGGAGGAGCAACCCTAATTTACCCTTATTATCCTAATGCTGAATACATGAGGAACAGGATTACATACATGTGCTGTTGTGGTAACAAAGGGGTCTCTGGAGGCATGTTGATACTTTGATTAAGGCTGTCTATTAGAGGGGAGTTTACATTTCTGCCATACAAGGTTTGAAATTATTTCAAACTGCCTGCTTCTCAGCATTTGCAGGAGAAGTGGATAGGTGTCAAATTCCAAATTACCCAATTATACAACAAATGCTTCTCCCCTCCCTCTTCTTGTTAGATTAGATAACTACACCACTCAGGATTCAAGTTATCCCAAAGTATTGAATTCAGACAAGATGGAACCTTCTGCATGAAACAGTCTCCATGGATTATGAGATTCCATAAAACAACTGCTAATATTGACATTTTTCCGTTTTTCAGATTTCAAGCTATAGTGGTGCTTTAAGATGCAAATCATCTGCTAACAGAAGACTGGATAATTTTACTCTGTGGAAGCCTTGCCAGGAAGCATATTATTTCCTGCTGTTTTACATAAACAAGTATGGGCCACAGCACACCAGGCATAGCTTGTGTCTGGTTATGCTTGTCATAAGGTTTTCATGGCAAAGATACTGGAGGTGCGTGGCCAGTTCCTTCTCCAGTGAACCACTATTTGTCTGACCTCTGTGCTATGATCTGCTCATCTTGGGTGACCCTACATGTATTGCTCACATCTTCATTGAAGTACACAAGCCCTTTCACCACTACGAAGAAAGCGATCCAAAAGGGAGGAGAATTATTAGGAATATATATATATATATATATATATATATATATATATATATATATATATATATATTTATCTATATATCTATATATATATATATATATATATATATATATATATATATATACTGTGCATAATATGATATGTATTTAATTGTTTTTTCTGCCTTCGCAGTGCCCCTCAGTAGCACAAGCCCCCCCCCACCTTAATATGTGCTTCTTGGGGGGGACCAGCAGTACTTCTATTTCTCCCCTGCCAACATGCCTTGTGTCTCTCCTGGGTAGGTAATCTGGAATGAAGTCATGTGTATGAGATTCCCTCCCCTGGCAAAAACACTGTCAGGGGAGGGATAGCAGTACCTAAGGAGCACAAATTAAGGTGGGGGCGTGGGGGGGGGGGGGGGCTGGTGCAACTGAGTGGGCCATGGGGGCAGGGGGATGCAGGCCCACTACAATGGAGATTTATTTTTTTAATTAAATAAATGAAAACAAATAGGAACATAGGAAGCACTGGGGACCTTCATCATTGGTAGATCCGCTCCTGGTTTGTATATGCACAGAAAAGTCTGTATGTAGCGTACTTGACACTTTCTGGCATAATAATTATACAGTGTATATATTATATATATATATATATATCTATATATATATATAAAAATGAGTATAGCAGTACACTAGATTACTAGTGGACATTCACAGCTGCTTCACTCTTACATAGTGCTGTGTAATTTTTTTTCTTAGCATTTTTTTTCTGCAGTGTAGGTGCCCTTTTTTGGCCCCTCCACCTCTGTCTTTGGCTTCACACCACCTCTGAAAGGTAATTGGTGTTTGCCTTTTTTAAAAAAGAGCATTTTTACTAAAGCTACAAGAGGTGGCAGTTCTGCTTGATGGGGGGGGGGGGGGGTATCAGGGAAGAGGTGAGAGAGCAAGGGTTGCAAAGTAACAGCAAAGTACAGGAGATGGACTCTGTAAAGAGGGAGTAAAAGAGATAGAGATTGGTGGTATTTGAGGTGGGTGCTACATGAGGTGGGTGCTGAGAGGGGGTTAGGGTGTTGTGTGGAGATGGATCACCGAGAGGGGATGGCTGCTGACAAGGACTGGATGTAATGTAGGGATAGATGCTAAATGGTGATTTTTTGTGCTGTGGGGGTGCATGTTGAGAGGGACTGGGTGCTATGTAGAGATAGTATATGTGTATAGATATGTGTATAGAGGATGTCACCTAAAAGTGAAGCATGGAGCTGTGGAGCAGGCATAGGAGCTTCACATAGGCAGGGGAGCAGCTATGGAAAGGGGTCTTGGGGAGTGGAGATGTTATGGAAGAGGTCTTGAGGAGGGGCACTGAGTAAATTGGTGCCAAGAGGGACCAGTGGGAGTGTGGGCTCTCCATTCTCTAGCTCCACTACTGTATAGGATGCCGGATATAGTGCAGGATTGTCTAACTTCTGTGGCAACTGATGTCACATCATATTTTTTTTAATATCCTGTTTGAGTAAAGGTAGAGTCAACCAGCAGCTTGATATTTCTTATTTGCTTATATTAAAAACATCGAACATTTGTCATAGCTCCAGCTCTAGATGACTAGAGATGGACAAGCCTAAATATGAAGCCAATCTGAGAAGGTATATTCAGTATGTATAGAAAGTTGTTATATAAAACAATAGGGATAGATATAGACGTGGTTTGCTACATAAAACATAGGAGTTGCTACAGGAAACAATATAAAATGAGGTTTTATATTGATCGATCCTTTTATGCATTAAAGGGAGGTGCCATTGAAGTGAAAGGAAGACTTATAAATACAAAATAGATACTTAGCAATTGAAGGTGTTATATGTTGAAGTTATATGGTACAACGGGAGAAGTTATATCATTAAGCTACCCAGAGGAATTGAAGGTTATATACAGTAGGAAAATAGTGTGAACTCATTATAAGGGGTAATTTTATGTGAAACAGTAGGTTAAGTATAGGCTTCTTCTGGTCCACCTCCAAATTCTACTTATATTGTAGGAGTTCAGTCTCTGAAAGGTCAGATGATAGCACAGCATAGCATAACATATGCGTATAATCATGTCTTCCTCATAACACTTCCCTATGTAAAGCAGCAGTATTTTAAAAGTGATTCCAACAATTCAAGATTTACTCATCTGAATAAAGAATGTAGAAGCCTTTTGGAGGTTATAAAGAGGTTGAGATTGGATAAGTGTGAAATTAATTGTGTATTTGTTTGAAATAGAGACTACCCATAATGTATGCTTAGAAAGACTACTTGATCATATATTTTGTCTTTGAGGAATCAATCTATCCTGTATAAATACATGAAATCTGGTACTTTGGTAAATATGGCCTCACTTGTAATCTAGGTTATCACTGGTGCAATTTATTCAAGTCTGTGTTCCTATATGTTCTAATGTTGGCATTTAAATCACGCCAATGCATGGTATTTACAGAATTCATAAGACGTCCAGAATTCACAAATTCAGTCAACTGCATAATTCTGCCATGATACAAATATCTGTTGTGAAAAAGTGTGATATATGTATATTATTGTGTTGGTTTTAAGTGAGGTGTCAATCAACATGTATCTCTGAAATGTTTCATTACCAGTTTATAACCTTGTTTCTGTCCTGTCAAGTTATTGAATGATTTGTGTTTGCATACAGCACCCTTCCTCTCAACTAGTATTTTCACATGTTTCCCCTTCAACTTTGATTCTTCAAAGCATGGCCTTTGGTTCAGTTAGCTCACATAATCTCTTTTCTTGAAGCACGGGCAGGTGTTGTGAAGGAAGTATCCTGTGCTTCTGTGTTATTTTCCTTTTTGTGAAGACCCAGAGACATCTTCAGGTACCCTCTCCATGAAAGAGTGGGTACACCTTTGCTTTGTCTTTATTGGTTCTTGGACCAGAAGGTCAAATGAGCTAGCTATGGACACCATATCAGTTCTAGGACAAAACTCTTTGATGCTGATATACAACTTTGCCATGGAAGTAAGGACTTAGGAACTGAAAAAAACGGGTTGGGGGTAGCTAAATAATATATATATATATATATATATATATATATATATAAATAAAAAAAATAAAAAAAAAAATATATATACATATATATATATATATATATATATATATATATATATATATATGTGTGTGTGTAAAATATATTATAGAGGAAGGCAAACAACAAAAACAAACAAAACATTGAAACAATGCCATCTGTCTCAAAAGGGAAAAAAAATCCTTCCTGACCCCAGATACTGGGGCTCGGATTGACCCCTGATCAATACTCCTTCTCTAGTTATCCCGAATAACCATGGATGCCCTTTTTATTAAAAAATATATCCAACCACTTTTTAAAGTTATTATTATTATAGTTCATTTATAATGCGCCGACATATTCTGTAGCGCTGTACATAAGTTAAGCTCAGACAAAGATAAATACAAATTAACAAATAGCAATTCAAGGAGGTTATATATCGAATCTATCGAATCCACTGTCATCACCTCCTTTGGTAGAGAATTCCACAAATTAACCAGCCTAATGTACCAGGGGGTATGGGGAGAGACACCTCACACATTATTTTTTTTTAGTGTAGCCCCCCCTGCCTCTTTCTTGGGAAAGAGTAATGTATTTTAATAAAGTTATTTACAATTGTATTGCTATTATATTATGCTTTTCCTCTTCATTGTTTTCTTGCATTTTAAAAGGTGATGTTTATGTACCGACAATGAGCCAAATAAAATTTTAAGCCTGTATGTGTAAAGTAAGATCCACAACGGCTGCGGACCCACATTCCAGAAATAATGCAATATTGATAAAGCCTTAAATATAATATTCTAGTCCATGCGAGTTCCATTATATGTATTAACACATTGATTGCCGGGATCGATATAACACGGAAATTAACCATAAAATAAAGTATTTTTCTGGGCCAATTTGCGAGCCTGAGAATGTTGTGCTACTAAGACCTAACATCACTTTCCCTTTTATTATATGTACTGTAGTGTGTGTATATTTGCATCCACAGTGCTACGTATAGGATGTTTACCAACTAGCGGGTCCTCTAGCACACGTAGGCTTTTTGGCTCCATTTACGAGTTGCTGGCTTGAACACCAGTGATTTAGTTGCAATTTAAGTCATCGGCAGGCTGCCTTACAAGGCCAATTTAATAGTCTTGCAGGCTACGTTACGGGCTATGGTTTTACACATTAGGGGAATTTAATGAGGCTAAATTAGTTATTCTTCTTGGGTTAATCTGGCTGTTGGCACTTAACTTGTTGTTATACATTAAACGTTCTATTACATACAGTTATTCACCAAAGCAAGCATATTTTAGAGAAACAGAATACCAAAAAGAAGATCTCTAGGCAGGTTTGGAAGAGCATACAATGATATGCACAATTGTATAAATTAATATTGGGCTTGTTGAGTACTCAATCACCATGGCTGGCAGTCAGAATTCATTATCAGTCTTGTTTTTATATTCTGGTAACACCCAATCCCTAAAGTAAGCAAAGGAAGTTTGTATAATTTTATTGACATAAGATTGCATTTTGTACCAGCCACCTTTTTATGAGGAATGGTGGTAAACTTTAAATTCAGGGAATAGATATTGTGATATGCAGATTTGGTTAGAAAACATCCCATTCTCAGGTGTGTTCCCCTTAACCATTTTGTTTGTCTAGAAAAAATAACCACCATCCATAACACTAGATCTGTTCAATATCACTGTTACTGGTATACCCATTTTCAGTGTCACATACTTGAAAATAACCTTTTTCGATAACAGAATGGCAGTTAACTTTTATTTTAGTGTCTAAACATGTAATGCTCTAGGAGCCAATAGGAAATGCGAACGTCATAAATATTATAATGATTGGTAAGTGCCGTAACAAGTGTCATAATTAGGCTGCAGCAAGGAAACATTAGAGATATGTATAAAGTAATTGTTTTGTATTTATTAATATATTTTGCCCTTAAAAAGATGCGACAATTGATTTATAGCTTCAATAAATAAGAATGTGTTTATTTAGTGTTAAAATATGATACATTTATAGACAATGCATTAGAGCATTTGATCCTAGGCAACATGATTTTGTGACATGTATTAACCACTTGAGTACTGGTTTGTGTGTTACCCTGGATTTTGTATCATAAAACGGGCTTAATTCTACCATATATTTTGTTAATTACACATATGTTAATAACGAATTGTTAAATGACAAATAATGTTGACATTTCATAATTTTGTAGTGCCACTTTAAATGCTTTTGGGGGACTCAGCAATGGCATTCAAAGCATTTGCGAGTTGTCTTTTGGTTTTCATAAACCTTTCTTCTGCTTTTTGCAGTTATGGCAGTGCCCTGATTTGCGAGTGATCCGTAAAATCTTATTAACATAGGGTGTCAGAGTGTCAGGGAGTAACTTATAATTTATTGTCAGGGTAAAAATCAATATAGTTTTTTGGCTTTGTCGGGAAGTTCACTAGTAGCAGTGACCTGTAGGAGTTTTCTCGCAATGCTTTAGGGATTAACATAGCCAGGAAGGATTTACTGTGCTGCTACGGCACTCGTAATTGCTTTTGAAGAGAATTACATAAAACCCATACTCATTAGCGCTATTCACAAGTTAAGTACAAGGAAAAATACTATATTAACAGATGGCCAAAAATTGAGGTTACTGTACTTTAAGCTTAAAATCTTACAAATTGTTAATGTTTTATCAGTCAATCCTTGAAATTATACCTGACTTATTTTCAATGATGAGTAATTATATAGTTCACAGTAAGTGCTCTTTTTCATTTTGACTTTTTACCCTCCTTTTTACAAGCTGCCTATGTAGATTTTTTATTTATTGCTTTTACCACAAACACTTTATATTTTGAATGGTTATATTTTTTTCTGGAAGAAGCTCTGCCTTTTTTTTTTATACTTATGTGGAGAACCTACAATATAGCAGGGGTTCTCAACAGACAGTCCTAGGACCAGTATTGATCGCTGAGATCGTGTCTGTTTGTTCTCAAAGAGGGATGAAGAGAGCCAAACACTTTAAACATATTACTAAGATTAGTCTTTCATAGATGTGATATCAACCTGTTAGAAAGGTTCTGGTTCTCAAAGGTTGTCCCATGGGCACAAGATCAAAAAGGTTACAAGCCACTGCACTAAAGCAGATCATGTCCATACACCAATATGCAAACTAGGAGACATTCCTGTAACTTGAATATATTTTTCATTTATAATATTCTGGTAAGACCCTGTAAATGCGTATCCACCCAGTTCCCTTGTTTTTTATTATTTGCATCAAATGATCCAGCAGGTCTTAGTTCTCAGGAACTGTGTCACACAGAGACAACATGAACAAGCCTATGATATTCATCATAACCTCATTATTAAGCAATACATTTTATTTCTTAAATAAATAAGTAATTTAATCTCTCAAAGCCACCACAGCTGCTGTTTGCATGTAGTGTCTTCTAAAACAGTTGTTACCACAGCTTTATAAGGAAACCAATAAACCTGATATTGCTCTAAGGAAGCAGTTGCTGTTGAATTGATATTAAAAAGGTTTGTTTTTGTATTTGCCTAAGCAAATACAGTAATATTTGAAACTTGTTTTAAAGGGACACTAGCAACACAACAACATGGTAGCTTCACCTTAAATAGGATTAAAAACTGCCTATACATTGTAGTTAATGTTTTTCTCTACATTTAATTATTCTTTAAATGTTGTTGCCTGTGTGGCTCCATTTTCTACTTTGTGAGTATTTGATAAGAGTAGGGAAATGGATCTAATGACATGATAACATTTGGGCACATTGTTTTTTGACAACGATGGGGTTGTAGAGTCCTTTAAAGTTTCATTTCCATTTTACAAAAACATAATTAATAGAAACTGAGAACCTGGTAGGCTTTCTGGCTAGCCAATCAGTTGATATAACATGTATGACTACAGCTCCACTATAATATAGCTTATACATAGAAAGTGTTATCTAGTTGGTGATGCTTCAAGCCAGACGCTTGCTATTTTCTCATTTTCTACAGCCGGTGCAAGTGGTACAATGCACAGGGGCCCTCCTCTGTGTGGGGCCTCTGTGCTGTCACTTTTTTCTTCATTTTTCTTTTTGTTATTATAATTTGCCACTGCGTGGTCTCCTTCAGTCTCTCATGGAGGGGGGTCCCATGGGTCGGAGGCCCAAAGCTTATTTTTGCAATGGGGACCTGCATTTACTAGCTCTGCCACTGCTACTAAGAACGTTTTTCAAGACTTTTTTTATTCTGAATTATTGAAAAGCAAGATTAAAATCTCTTTATTTGCTTGAAAATATGCTTTATTAGGAGATTGGGCAACAGAATGTACAGACGTTTGTCCTCAAGGCGGAGAACTCTATTTTCTTGAGACATTTCAGTGTTTTCTGTGGAATTGTTACAATGTACAGTTTTACGATATACAAAGGGAAACTTTGCTAATTGAGTAAAAGAGAAAGAAAAATCTATAATACATAGTGGAGTATAGTAAGAGTCTTAATATTGGGTTTGTATAACCAAACGCCTTCTTTGCGCTTTGCATATGCTCACTTGATGATTAATGTGTCCTAGTCAAAGTAAACTCCCTTTTATTTACTTTTTAATAAACGTCAATGGGGAAAAAATTGTTCCTGGTAAATGCCTCTAGTAAATGTGACGCTTGGCCATATTCCGTTTTGGTTCATTTAAGTATTAATTTGTCTTGTACTGTGTTTTTTAATACGCCCCATTAGGTTTACTCTAAATGTGCAGGGGCTGTGGCATAATTATTAGCCATGGCAACTGTATACTTACGTATAGCATGCGAAAGTCATGTGATGTTGTGTGTCTGAGTACTTTATGAAATCACATGACTTGCGCAGATGGACCAGGTGCTTACACCTCTTAGTTACGGTGTTAGTTGGGGGGAGTAAGAGAGATGGAAGGGGCAGTAGTGGGGCTGTTAAATCTTACCAACTGAACAATTGTGCCATCCTAGGCCTGGGCAATAAAGGCCTAGGCATGACGATGATGAGTAAGAAGATGACGAGGATGGCAGAAGTGCAGAAAGGTCTTCTGTTACAGATGTAAAGCAGCTGAGTGTTTGTTTGGGGGTGGAGAGAGTCCTGTCTTGATCATTTTTGATCTGCTGTGATGATTGCTAATGTTTCTTCATGTGTATTTGATACCCTGGATCAATATAATTATAATGGGGTTATTTACATTTTTCCTTGACACCCCTTGGAAAAGTTCTGCCTCCTATGCCTTGTATATCTATACCCCTGGCAATGAAATGTTGCCGTTTATAGTGATGCTGAGTATTTCTGTATGCATCATACAATTAATATTCTGTACAGCAGTGACTGGCATAGGCCTAACGTGTCTTGAACCTTAGACACTATTTCCAATCTAAACAGACATGCTTGTGTCAAGGTTAAAATATATGTACATCCACCAGTGGCACAACTGTTTATTTAATGTAGATGGAATATTATTTCAGATGTTCTATATTATTTGCATTTGTGGCATTGTGGTATAAAGGTGCAGCTCCTACACTGACAGGAATACCTTCCTTATTACTGCCTGCGTCTTACCATTGTCACGCACATGTATGGCATGTTTTCTTATGTGTTGGGTAAATATAGCACAGAAGTTTGATTAATAATGGCCTAAATCCCCCAACAAAGCAGAACCTCAACTACGGTCCGTTAATTTATTATATGTGATCATGCTGCTGGTAACAGTCTTTTCTTCCTCCGAGAGTACTGGGATGATTTTTATAAACAACAAAGTATTTATTTTGTGTTTTAATAGTAGCAACTAAAATCTTATCAGCAATCAAATTGTCCTCCATGCAAAAACAGATAAAGAAACTCTGTAGCGTCACCAAAGGTCATAGCAGAGAAGTCAGGCAAATTGCGTCCCACTTTAGAAGGAACTTGCAACCTGCTCCAGTATCTTTTCCAAGGAAACCTGATGGATAGGCACTACCAGTTATATAATAATTGTTCCTGGCATGCTGTAAGCCATAGGGTCCCAGACATGACTGAACAACAAAACAACAAAAACGTGATTACCCTTTGTGAAGACTAGCTTCTTTTTTAAAAATAATCATATTGTATATATTGAGATTAAGTTGTTCTTTTAATAGGTGACGTGTCGTGAGGCTCTAATACTAAGTACCATGGGAAGGCATGAAACGCATCAGATGCTGCATTGCAGATATATTTTTTTCTTCTTTATAGTTTCTTTTACAACTTGTGATCCTCTGAAAATAAGGAGCTCGCCAACATCTTTTAGGAAGCTTGTATTCACTTGTTTACCCTGATAGATCCTGTACTAGAACACAATGGCAAAAGACTGAACCACTAAAGAAAATGTTTACAATTTATGGCAAACGGCACAAAAACAGCTAAAATGTGCTTTGTAAGAGATGATGTAGATAGTTTGATATGAAGTCTGTCTGACTTTGTGTTATCACATATAATAGTTGTCAAACCACGAATCGTCGTCATGCTTTGCGAGCTCGCAAATGCGGAAGGTGGAGGCTCCAACGTCTGCTGCAATGAGCCGAAGGCATTTGCGGAGGTGGAGGCTCTACGGTGCCTCACACAGGGTTACAAACACCCACACAAGCGGCACTTTACCAAAATAGATCTAACACGCAATTACTATATACGTACTTACACAAAAAAAAAAGAACCGCGGGACTTAGAACGCAAAGTTTACGGACTTAAAAAAATACTAGCATAAAAAAATACGAGACGCAAGACTGAGAAAAAAAAACATTACGACCTTGCAAATATACGACCTTAACGGCAGAACCGAGCGCACCTGAAAACATTACAAACACAATAAATACACACAAAAAATACATAAAAAGCTTACCCACAGCAAGGGCAGGGCACCCAGGACCTCTGCAAGTCCAAATTCCCGAGTTTAGACAAACGAAAATCCCATAAGCGAGAGAAAAAATGGCAGCCGAAAAAACGAAAACGAGGCTACAGGACCCTAAAGACGCAAAACACACCAAGCACATACGGCTTTTCAAAAAAAGCTGTATGAGGTACAAGATAGATTCTTACCAAGGACGCAACATCATCCACAGCCGCATACCACATACATATTCGCCGCCATTTTACAACACTAAATTACACAATGCGGAAGTACACAGCTACCCTAACGGCTTTCCCTCTCTGAGAAAAAGCCAATCTGAATGCAGTCTGTGATACTTCTGACAGGAGAAAAATGAGGTAACCCAGCTATCAGTTACTATGAGAATATTAATTTATATATGAAATAAGATATCTGGAATATATGTATGTGTTAGAGTCCATAGTGAATAAAATGACTGCCCTGGTCCTGTACAACTACTGAAATGGATGTAAAGATGTTATGATGCTTTTGTCATGCAATTGATATGACATAAATATTACACTGTATAGATTAATATAGTTTCTTAAAATATTACAGTGTAAAGATTAATTGAGTTCAAAGATCAATTTATCGACAAGTATACGCTGTGTCCAGAATTAGCATTTATTGGTATAGCAGTAAATATCAAGGATGAACAATTATAAGTGATTACACTTGTAAGCTTTGATATTTAGTTAGCTCACAATATACAATCTACCTGATGTCTATTACAATCTCTATTGGATGATTGGATAACAATTAGTCTTAACACACACTTTTTTGGTTAGAACACTACAGAAATTAATAAGAAATGTATACAAACTTATCAAATGTTGATTAACAATTTATTTTAATACAATCTATATTTGGTTAGTTCAATATAGGAGTATATAAACATTGTATATAATCTAATAAAGTTTAGTTAGAACAGTCTATATATTTGGTAAGTGCAATACAGAAATGATACGCAGAGTGTATAAACTGTCTATTCAATACAGTATATGGGCTATTATTAATTAGCAATATAACCTGTTAATCTATGAACGCAGTAAATAGCAAACTGTGGTATAACAATTTATATGGCAGTTAGAATATAGAAATATACAGTATATTGAAGCGATATGTATCAAAGTTGGTTATATTGTATATGAGGTTGCAAGCTAATTAACCTTTGTATATGGGTATTGGCAAACTATTATTTGGTTACTGGTCTTACATCAAAACTGATTACTTTATCAAATCGGTCAATTCAATCAATAATGATGTAAATCAGTTTTGTTCATTGTGTGATACAAGTCTATATATGTTGAGTAATGCTAAGTATGGTTTGCTGTATAGTTGTTTTTAATCATTGTTTTTTGTAATAATGGTTATATTATTGAATGAAGTCAATCAGACTGTTGTAGGGAATATGGGCACAGATTGAAATATATCGATTAACACCTACAGTCTGGAATTAAGGTGCTAATGAGTCTTGGTTCTGTGTCCACTCCCAAAAGGGTAACAGAAGGATTGTGGTATATTGGGCTAATTTTAACTCTACTACAAATTAGAAAGTTAAATCAGTTTCTACATACCATGTATGGAACTTCAGGATAACACCTGTCTCAGTTTTAGGATCCCTTCTCAATATAGTCTGAAGTAATCCCTCTTTGTGTTATTGGTTTGTTAGAAAGAGTTATAGAGATATGATAGAATTTGATATAGACAGATATAGTAATATATCTTAGGGAAGATATGAATGGGGCATAGGTTTATGCCACAGAAGAACTGTCAGATATGTTCTCAGACAGGACTGTCAGATAAAGACCAGCCAGAAAATAGTACAGAAGACAGGGTAAGAATGAAAAGACCAGGAAGAGACAAAAGACCCTAGGAAAAAGCAGGGTGCGTCGACTCCAGTTGGAACCAGCGCAGGGCGAGGAGGAACCGAGAGAAGCCTAGGGCCTAATTCTGAGGAAGAGGACATCATCTGGGCAGTGAGGTCACCTGCAGGACCATCAGCCAAACCGGTGGCATTTGACCCCACTGTCCCCTTCCTCCAAAGACTGAGTCTCTCACAAGGGCCCTTCATACTGGCTTCCACCTCCACCAGGCCCACCACCGCTATGGAGCCAGGCTCCAGCCAGGCCACAGCCTGGCTGGAGCCTGGCTGAGCCACCACCACCACACAAGGACCTCCATCCCCGCCACCACCAAGCCAGGCTGCTCAGGTGAAGATGCTGGCCATCATGCGTCAGCAGCTGGAGTGTCTGCAGGGGATCCAGGCCAGCATCTCCACCAATCATGTGGAGGTCATGAGCAGCCTGGCCAGGGGACATAGGGAGGAGAGGAGGCACCACCTCATGACTGAGTCATACCTTGATGGGCTGCTGAGGATGGGGGCAGACCAGAGAGCGATCCAGCAGATGCACCATTCTCTGGTCCCCAGCCTTGCATCCTCCACCCCAGAGGCATTCCCTGCGCACCTGCAGCCCAGACACAACTGAAGGACTGAACAACAATAAATAAAATGTTCCCCTGGTACTTGATATATGTCATGTGGAGGTGTAATTTGGCCACTATTTCTTTTCCCAATGTAGATATGATGAGTGAGATGTATATAAGATTATCTTTGTATTTATAGGGTCCACTTTAGAGCCTCTGTGAGTGAGAAAGGGATAATATGGCAGGCAGTTTCATGTTTTTGTGTTGCAATTTAATCAGCTAGTGCCTTTTTAAATGCTTTCAGCATCTTGCAGCAAGACTTTTCATATTGGCATATGTATGACCATTCCAACATATGAGAATACTTTTTTTTTAAGGCCTTTTTGTTCCTTGGGAATTGTTGTGCAATTAATTCTAATGCCTTCCATTCCTTTCCTCATATTTTAAAGACCATTGGTGTGTTTTAATACTCTTTTGCAGTGTTACAAACTAGTCTGTAAACCAATTACGGGCCCTATTTGGAACCCGTAATATATTTGGCTACATTTGCCGTTTGTAGCGTTGAAGACAATTGCGTCCTTGGAGAATTGTAGCAATTGAATAGCGATTTGTGATTTTAGCGATTGTAACATTTGCAGGCTTGAAAGATCAAAGGCTTATATGGGTTGTGGTAGTCACGATTTTGGCAACCACATGGATTTTCAGCCTGTAACCCACAGATCGTTTATGGCTCGCTAAAAGACGACAATTAAATAGCAAATTATTTTTCGGGCTTTATTACAGGCTCCAGTAACCAACAATTGTTCAATTGAATAGGGACCTACATGCCTGAGGAAAGCTCCTTCATCTACAGGGACAGTAAATCCAAAATGGAGTCACCTAAACAATATGGAAGAAACAGGCAAATGTATCTATGTTTCTTCACAGACTTAAGCTATTAGTCAAGATATATCCCTGTCAGTTACTTTTAAATATTGTTGCATTATGTTGCATTAATTACAACTACTGCTAGCCTAATCATGCAATAGGAGCCCCAACATGATATATTAGGTAGTACCCATTCTAGTGTCGCCAGCATAACAACATTTTATGCAATACATAACTGGTAGAAATGACATTGCAATAAACAAAATACACACAGTCTTAACCCTCACAATTACGCAGTCCAGGAAATTTTGACAGCCACAAAGTCCCAATGTCCAGGAAGTTGTGACAAACACTCACAAATCCGCCAATTTAAAAACATATCTAATCCACCCAGTAGCCATAATATTCTCCTCAAAAAAGAGGGAGTGGGAGAGCAGGACTAAGAAAGTGTGGTCAAGACCCCCACACCTAGGGTTAGAACAGTAGAACCCTGTGATCTCGGTGGATGCCTCCTACTTGAAGGACTCTACCTATGTAGAAGATCAATTTCTACCTTATAACCCTATAACTCAGATAGTAAAATAGGGTTTTGTCAATCACTCTCCCAACAATGAATATAGAGCCTCATTCAATTGGGAGGCGTTCCAGGATATAGGCTGTATGTCTGCGGGCTCACAGTGCGCTCAAGTTAAGGTGCTATTCAATTCGGCAAGACCGCAAGTTAGGGGCTGATAGCGAAATTCATAAACCATACTACCATTGTATGTAGCATTTGCAAGCTTGAACATGATCAGTTAAGCAAGACCGTAACTCCTGATGCCAATAGAAAAGGAGCCCGTCATCATGAAGGCCATACAACATGGAGTTGACATGTCAATCAACTAGAGATTCGGGTTCCGATATGCGATCGTCAATGTTATAGTCCGTGTGGATGGCCTGATATGTATTAACTCATTGATTCCTAAGATCAATCTAACCCTGAATTGAAATATAAAAATAAATGAATTTCAATTGCCGATTTGCGGGCTTGAGACTGTTGTGCAATTAATTCTAATGTCTTTCATCACTTTCCCCGTATTTTGAAGTAAAGTATTGATTTTGTTTTTGCATTTAAAGTGCTCAGGACATATATTTAAGCCCTTTGTGAGTCCTCCTTGTAACACGTAAGTTGTGGACCGACTTTTGCCATTTGCAGCCTTGGTGGGGTGGTTAGCGAGGGGGAATCGGAGCAATTGAATAGCGATTTGCGATTTTTGCAAATCAGAACTCTTGCGGCAGTGAAAGATCATAGGCTTGGAGTGCTTTAACACCTTACATTTGGCTATAGGTTGGAAAAAATGTCACATATACGACTTAAAAAGAATAAAAAAAAAGGTATATAGACAAAAACTAGTGCATAAGTAGAGCTATAGCAATAGTAATAAATGTAACCGACTTCATAAGTATCAACCAGAGCTTATACAGCTCCCTTCAGATCTTGAAGATAACTAGATAAAGTAACAATACTGCTAAAATGCTCTAGATATAAATATGGACTCAATTCAATGGTTGTAATGACCAGTATAAGACCCAACAAAGTATAGGTCTAAAAACCTTCATATAGCTTAATATAGCTCTAAGCTATTAGAATGTACTATGAGAAAACACCTCACTTAACTCAAATACACAGGTAAAATACCAGTACCTCCTATAATTGTGTAGTATTAACTACTTCCCAATAATAAAAATAAATGTCACATGCTAGCTACTCCAGGTTCAACTACCTGGTATGCCACATAGCAAGATTTAAATATGGGGAGATTCCAGTATTTGTTTGGCGGTTATATATGGTATATAAACCTAAGTTTTGGACTTTTGCATGGACTGTTTGGAAGTAAAAGTGAGTAAAAACAGAACTTTGAAGCACTTGTTAATAAAATGATATTTAGATATAAACACTTACAGCTTTATTAAATTACGATTCGGTAATTTTAAAAGGGCTCTATTTAAGCACAGAGCATATTTTTATTTACAGAAGTTTTTAGTTAGTGAACTTCTATCCAAAAGCATGGTCTTCACTAACTAAAAACTTCAGTAAAAAAAATATGCTGTGTGCTTAAATAGAGCCCTTTACCGAATCGCAATTTAATAAGGCTGTTAGGTAGTTTATTCTAATATTAATACATAATGTTATGCTTGTATTATGACACTTCCATTTCTTCCCTGAACTGAATCTTGTTTATACAAACAAAAATATATGTAGATTAATAAACTGTCATGGGAACCCTCAGAGAAGGAAATGTAACCAATGTTGTTCCTCTCAATTCAATTGATGTATTGATTGGCTATTTTAAGAATTTTATCAAGGAAGAGAACAAAATAAACAATAGATAACAATCACTTGCAACATAAACAATGGTTAACATTCTGTCACTCAATGTTTGTGGTATGTAAAACAGTGATAGATTGACCAAAGTTTTCTTAATAACTTCTATAAGGTATTATGACACTTGCTTCCCTGTATTGAACTGTACTCCTGGTTATATAAACAAAAGAATATGGCGGTCAATAAGTGGACATGGGAACTCTCGGAGAAGGAAAATTTACCAATTTTGTGATCTCTAAATCCAGTTAGTGAATTGATTTACTTTTTCTTTTACTTTCAAGTATTATTTGACTTTTTAAAGACTTTTGTCAAGAGAGAAATTAAAAGAAGTAAAAAAAAAAACACTCCTGTAGTGATTTCAAAATGGTTGGAAAGATATGTGATAAAGACCCTCATATTAGTTCCAGAGTAAACTGGCATATATCTCTCTGAAAAGCTATGGCAGTATTTAAATGTCAATCCATAAATACAAATATAAGTGTTTGGGTAGTTATAACTTTTCACTTTACTTATTAGTTGAGAATATTTTTTTCCACTTGGCTTTGAGTTTGGGTTAGACATGAGAATATTTTTAAAATTGTTACAGTGGATTTTGGAGAATGGTGATTAAAGTATATTGATGCTCACTCCTTTTCTACAAAGCATAATTGCTCATATGATGTTTTCTTGGACCATTCCACCACACGTTGTTGTGATAAGTACCAGATTAAGGTCTTTATGTGGAAATGAAATAAGAGGGGCCTGGAGAAAACTTGACTTTATATTTAGGTTTAAATTTGCTAACGTTTTTCATCAGTGAGGTGAGACTTCTCCATTTCATGTTATTCTATGCAGTCTATCCACTAAATGCTGGAGAGAGCTCTGCATAATAAAATAGAGAATCTGCATAATTACATATGTTATATAGTATATAGTATCATAGAAAAAGTACAGGTTCAACTTTAGTGCTGCAGGCAGTTCTGTTTGTGCTCTTTCATTGAATTAAACATTACCTGACTGATTGGGAAGAATAAGAGAAATGTCAGTCTGTTGATTTAATGCTCTTTAGCCTAATAGTTAAAGGCAACATTTTTTGTTTTGTACATATTTTTTTTAACTAGTTGACAATTTTGTTGAATCCCCCTTAATATAATGTTATATAAAACTTATTTTTTAATAATATTAGATTCTTATCTTCTAGAGTCTCACCCTTTCATGTAGAATTCCATGTGGGAGTGTCCTTAGGCCACACTTGTGAAATATGACACTCTACATGAGAGAGAACAGGAATAAAGAGTGAGAATGTGCCACTCTGGAGGATGTTTAGAAGTAAGTGATATGTCAGTTACATTGAAAAGGATAAACTGAATTGTCACCTGATTATAACATTTCAAACAAGCCAAATTTGACTAAATAATTTGAAAAAAGTATGAGGAGACTCATCTTAATCATTAGTGATCTGCTATGGTCAATTTTCTCTGTATGGTATTTTATATAACTAAGCTGATAATGGGCAAATGGTTTAAGGAAGTGAAATAAAATAAACATAATCTTTACATTTTTACTTTGTACATGCATTTTATTACTGCATGGTTCCATTTTCTTCTTTCAGCTGATTCTGATGTTACATTCTCAAATGGGTGTGTACTTGTTAACTAATGAGCTTTACTTTACCCTGTTGACAGTTCTGGTAGTCCTGGGAGCCACATTCCCATAATGCAGATACAAACTTACTATGCATTCAAAGTATCCTCCCACAGCAGGGTATTAATCTGCAGAAACCAAAATTTTATATTGCATAGCAGTGTAGCTGCAAATAAAATTGTAAAATATGAGCCTTTAAGTATCTGTGTCTTAAGCTGTAATTTCAGAGTGCCGAAGAGGCACATAGGACAGATGGATTAATTAATTTAACAAAACAGCTAAATACTAAAAAGAAGAGACATTCAACTGAGAATGCACAGTGATAATTAGCTTTCTGTACTGGATTGTCCACCCAAGGTACAATACCAAAATAAGTTTAGTTCACTCGTGCCATTAATACACATACCTTTTCTATTACCATTTTGCTCTAACACCACCATCGGGGGCAAGTGGGCTCTAAAGATTCTACACACATTTCTTAAGTATAAAAAAAGTAGCTGCCTACCATATATAACCAGTGAACCAACCATACATGACTCAAGAGGCACAAGAGAGCAACATGCATCTGGGGTTGTTGTTACCAGCTCATGCATAGGAAACTTGACTGGCCTTTTGGCCAGTACCAGACTGATTTGCACATTATCTCATTCCCTCTGTAATTTCCAATTAGGATGCCCCCGATTGAAGATCTCCTGTTGAAGAACTGCTCAGCTTCTTCATCTTCAGGTAAGTATTTCATGCACATTAGATCCTCTCTAACCAATATAAATTCAGAAGATACATTAAGCTTATAAAGCAATATACAAAGGTAGGGTTTTTATGTAAACAATTACATGACTGAAAGGAGTTCTGTGCTCATCCATTATTTTACAGCCAAAATTACCTTGTAGGTAGTAACAAGAGATTGTGTCTGAAGAGTGAACTCTTGAAATTCACCTCTACACATAGTTTTCAAACATCATACAGAACTCTATAGAGTACATACGCAATGCAAATACAGAATTCAGAGAGAAGTGGATTTAACTATTTAGTATGATAGTTCTCTTTGTACTTTAAAACTGCAGACTTTTTTGGCCCATACCACTGTGGCTGTTGGGTTTCTTTTAGAATCATTGTGAAGGGAGCAGGGTCTCCACTGTGCTGTTGAGTCATTGTGTTGGGAGTCAGGTGTTTAAGTGCCACTTTGCAGGAGGTAGATAACTGTTTTTGTTGAAGTCTCACTGTGAAGGGTAATATCTAGCAGTGCTTGTTTAGTATCACTTTGCAGGGAGGTAGGTAGCCAGACCCAAATTTTGCACTAGGCAGAATTGGCAGGTGCCCTAGGATCCCTGCCTTTATTGAGCACCATGGTTTTGTTCTAAATGTGTTAAAATATATCCAGGTGCTTCCACTTTTCTTAATATTGAAAGTAGGCAGTGCTTTATGGATGTGGGTAGCAAACTTTCTGAATAGCTAAATTGTGCTGCTAGTCAAGTCAATTAATCTATTCCCTAAAATAATATCATCTACGGACACAAGAACCACGTTCCTAGATTCCAAACATTCTGAGGTCAGTAAGTCTTCTGTGGAGGGACACAGATTTGAGATTTTCCCTCTGAGTCTATGACAGACAGGGGCAGCTGAGAAGAAGACCATCTCTGACAATGCAAACAACAGATTAGCTCTGGTATTGAAAACTAAATTGAACAACAGACTATTCTGACAAATAAAGGGTTAAAATAAGCATTGATTAAATAATCTATCATCCAACAAATAAAATATTTTTAGAGTTTTAGAGCTGTCCCTTTCAAGTGTCCATTTTTTCTTAACAATTTTAAGGATGATTTTCGTTAATTTCCGTATTATTATTTTTCTCTGTAATTAGTAGAACATAACCATTTAGCTTTCAGAAAAATATAGTACAATAAAAGCATGTAGCTGACAATATTTAATATTGAATAAAAGAGACATATGTAAGGGATAAACCCTCTTTCCAGCCTTGACCATGGCTCACTTTCTCTGATTCCTCTTGATATTGTCTTTCAAAATCTAGAAGAAAGATAGAAGTCGGGAGCAGATGTTTAGGAGCATAAACATGTTTAGATCTATGACTGTAGAAAATGAAATGTTTCTACAGTTATCAGGGAATTTTGGGTGTTGATATGCATATAATTAAAGGCACACATGTACAGATTGCATTCCACTTCTGGATCATTACCTTGTCGTGTTGTAATTCATTGAAGCTGTTAGCTACACCATGCAGGGTCACCCAAGTTGGCCAGGTCATACTTGTCACAGTGTCATCGGACAGTATGATATCTGGCTGACCTGTTAGAGTGTCACTGCATAGTGTGATAACCAGTTGCATTTGTTATAATATTACTGTACAATATAATATATGTCTTTTTGTTGTAACAGTGAAATTGTACAGTATGATAACTGGATACCCTTGTCACCGTGTCACTGTGCAGTCTGATATTTGGCTACTGTACAGTATATCTGGCTGTACTTGTTACAGTGTCACTGTACAGCATGATACCATCACCTCTCCAAAGTGATGCTACTTGTTATCAGGTCTGCACTATTAATACAATCTATATTAATTAATTTGTCTCCTAAACAATAGGGCCCAATACATGGAGGGGAAGGTGAGGAGTGCTGGAGCGGCAGTCAGTGAGGGTTACTGTGTTTTTAACTTAAATGTTATGGCTAAAGCCGTTGTTTGCTGCTACTTGCGTAAGTATTTTAAATGTTAATTAACAGTGAACAAAACATTGATTTAACTTGAAAAGCGCTTAGATTGACCCTTTAATACATTAAAGGATGTCTTTATTTTTTACTTGTGCCCATTATCAAGCTCTTCAAAAGAAGATGATTTAGCCCCTCAAAAATGATCTCTCTCAAATGTGGAAGCTTTTTTTGCCAAGCTACATATCGATTTCAATCGCAACCGCTACAAGGGTAACACTAAACTGGGGAACATACATCAGGGCAGTTTGACTTCAGTCCCTAAGCCTTTCTATCCCCATGTAGCATGCAGTGCTGCAGTATAAAGTACTACACTACTAAAATCGCCATATAGCTACACAAAAAATTATAATTATTATATTATATCCTCACCCCCGCTCACTCTGATTGCTACATGACTATAACCATGGCATTTAACTACTTACCTAGTCCTTAGTGCCATGGGTTCCTTAAGCTTTAGGTGCCACGGGGTCCTTTGACGCCTGTTATGCGGTTAATGTTTAAGTACAATGAGGGTCTCAATAGACTCCCATGGTTATTGAATACATGTGCGGATCAAGGAGTTAGCGGAGGAGGAAAGAGATCTGCTCATGGGAAGAGGGAAACCATGCGGCTTACTTAAGTGCGTGGGAGGGGGTATCCCCCAGGGTTCCACTATTTAATATACTTTAAATGAGTGAACTCTGGGGATCCTTGGGCTTATATGGGGTAGGGGTACTTGGGGGGATCCATGAGACCCATTGTTAACCCCTTAATTGTGTTGGACATAAGACATCAAGACTTATATTCAACTCATTAGAGGTGTTTGAGGTGTTTATAGCACCAGATATAACAATGAAATCATTTTCAGAGGCATATCTTTATTTGCCTCTATTAGTGATCTAGAGTACATATAGCATTTGAGTGGAAGGAAGGGCTTATGCACTGTATGTAAACTGTGTGAAGTGCTTTAGAAGGTGAAACAGCTTGGATGAAAAATTAATGCAACTTGATAACGCAACTCATTTTAGCCTATTCAGCGCTGCATTCACACAGTGCTGACAATTTGGATTGGTATAGATAGATTTGCAGCATAACTGCCTGTGTGAAAGATTGGAATCTATTTTTAATTTTTATTTTCTTCTTTTTTAAAACTATCATATATATTTATATTGTTTACAAATAACAGGAACATATTTTATATGTACTGCACATGTGGCAGGCTGGACAACAAACTCTTAGCGGCCATCAAACTTTATGATTTTGTGTACGAACAGGGCGAGATTCAGTGAAACAAGAGACTCATATTTGACAGATCCAGTGACATGTAACTATGCCAGACAGCTATTTGCTATGAGACATGTACATGAATATAACTGTGAATATTTCACACAGCAAACACTTAAATCGGTTTTATGGACAACTCAAGTGTGATTCACAAGTTTACAGATACCACTAATAACTCTCTTATCAAATTTACAAACACATTATAAGATAAGAGGTTAAAAGATAGATAAGTAAAAGTCAGAAGAACAAATCTAATATAAGTCATCATAATGTCTCTCTTTAATGCTTGAAACATGCATTCTAGTTACCAGAACTTAAGCTATTACTTGAAGCACAAGGCAGCCTCCTCAGTAATCCATGCACATGTTTATGTTTGTGTGAGCCAATCATTTTATGCATCAGCTGAAGCTGACACTAATAAGTAGCATTCTGTCATTCTTATATTTACATAGGACAAAAACATGCATAGATACCAGTACATGAATAAGAGGGTCCTGCTCTAGGGAGAATTTACAATCTATCAGTTGAGGGATTCAAGATGTCAGAGTGACTGCATGGTGTGTGGTATTCTGGTCTTGGCAGAGTGTGAGCAAGTTGCATGTGTTTGGTTGGTAGGTGGTATGTTTCTCCATACAGGTGAGTTTACAGAAAACCTTTGGACATGTGAAAGTCAGACAGAAGAAAGTAATGAATTCTTCAGAAGCATGGAATAGGTATTGCTAGAGAAGGAAGTGATGGGGGAAGAGTGGGGTGTTGGTCATTGACGAATTAAAGGTGTGGGGAATATTTTGTAAGTGACAGATAAGATAGAGTGAGAAGTGTGCTGTTAATTTAACTCTTTAAGAAACAGAAATCCAATAGAGGGATTGAAGGACAATAAAGGGCAAAGAGAAAATACGACAGAGGAAGAACATCAATTCAGATGGATAAATCCTGCAGTAGCATTTATGATGGATTGAAGTGAGCCAAGTGGTGTGGAGGGCAGTAAGGAGGGTGTTCCAACAGTCAAAATGGGACATTAATGAAGTCTAGACATTAGTGTTTAAAAATTAAATATGTTCTTAGATGAAGGAGGAGTGTAGAGGCTACTATGAGGGGAGAGTTGTGGCCTGATGCTCATTGCTTCAGTGACCTCATCTATCCATCTCTTCCACTGTCGTCCCCTTCTTCTTGTGCCTTCAATCTTTCCCAGCACCAGAATCTTCTCCAGGGAATCCCGCCATCTCATGATATGGCCTTATGATCATACCTTCTAGTGAACAGTTTGCCTTGATTTACTGAAGTATTGAATTGATTGCATTTTCTTGCAGTCAAAGGGACTCTAAGTAGTTTTCACCAACACCACAATTAAAAGGCATCAATTCTATGGCGCTCAGACTTCTTTCTGGTTTTTTATTGTATATTAATTTAACTATTTTTTACCATTTAAGTCAATTAGTATGGGTATAAGAGAAGGTTAGAACTTTCCAGTTTTTAGGCCAGTCAAAGAAATTACATTAACAATTAAAATACCCAACACTCTCTCGATTCAAACTTGTTTCTACCCTAAAAAGTGTAAAGTAAAATATTTTGATAACTGCCTATACCAATCAATCCCAAGTTCCATGTTGCGTTACAGAGCTACTAAATTAGACCATGCCGTGAGTTAAGGGCCGTAGACCCAAGCCGTAAACCATTCTTGCGCATGTTGGATGTGTGTCGGTGAACATTATCAATTAGTCAAACCCGTTTTTACGGGTTTAGAGGGAGCCAATGGCAAAAGAGATTGTCATCATTATGTCTCTGAAAAATGGAGGTTAGATTCCAAAGCCTTACGGGTTTCAATTATGGGTTCCAGAAATAATGCAATATTAATAAATCAGTAAATATAATATTCTAGTCCATGCAAGTTCCATTATATGTATTAGCACATTGATTGCCGGGATCGATATAATACGGAAAGTAAATATAATTTTTTAAATTTTATATTGCAGATTTGCAAGCTTGAGAATGTTGTGCTATTAATTTTAATACCTAACATCACTTTCCCTTTAATTATAAGTACAGTAGTGTGTTTATATTTGCATTTACAGTGGTATGGATAGGACATTTAACCCCCTTGTGGGTCCTGTCTAGTACTCATTGGCTTTTTGGCTCCATTTGCGGGTCATGGAGTTGAATGCCAGTGTATTTGTTGTAATTTAATATCATGATTGGAACGTAACAGTTTCTGGCTTGACAAAACAAAGGATTTGCGGCTGCGGAGTTCAATTTTCGACATCAAGTCGTTGGTGGGTTGCTTTACGGGGCCAATTTAATAGCTGCAAGTTTTATGGGCTACGTTACGGGCTACAGTTTTACACGTTCATGGAATTTAATAGGGCTGATAGAATAGACTCAAATAAATAGCTTTATTCATCTTCACATCATTATTATAAACTCCTAAATTGATTTGATCACAAGGTCAGCAGACCAAGCCAAGTATGCTAGCATAGTTTAGGCTAGATGGGTAAGTAATTTCTCCACTAATTACAATGTCTTATTGTCCATAGATCCCTCCATCCCATACCAGACATGTAAACCCTTTAAGGATGACATTGGACTAAACCAAGGTGTGAGACTGTAATCCAAATACACAGAATATTTTCATACAAATTACACGTCATGTTAAAATTGAAAGCCCTGTCCTGTAGCAATCATACATTTGTTGTAATATGATCTATTTTTTTATTCTGGCCTTTGTCTATATTTTGTTATCTTTTGTCTCAGTTTTCTTTGCATTAATTTTTATTTATTTGCTCTAGAAATGAATGTGTGACTTTCCAAAAAAGAATGCATGAAAGAAAACATGATAAAATATCCCTTTCATTAACAGCTTAATTTCTTATGATACTATCTAATTATTATAATATATCTGTATTTTGACTTAAAATTAGACTTGACCTTGACTTTAACAAACCTGAAATTTCACATAGTTGATCCAAGCAATCCAAGCAGGTGTTCCATTTTCCTATATTTATGACGTATATGGTGTATAATAAGGCCTCATCCAGAGAACCACTTGAGGTGAACCTGCCCATCCATTATACCAGTTTGGCTGCTATTGGTTTCACCTGTGGCCCCCCCAGGGATTACATTGCTTGGGCCTTCTATCTCGTTTCAGTGAGTGCCCATATACGTGGAATAATTTTGTACTAAAATACCTCTAAATACCAGTTCATAATCATTGTGACTAACTAAAAGTATACGTTCACTAGAATTTTGGACTATTTTTTTTAAACAAATTTTACTAGTTTTAAGTTAAATTAGTATATATTCATCAAGAATATATCACATATATAGTTGTGAGCGTACGAGTTGTTGCTAACGCTGCGGGCTCGCGAAGCGAGCCCGCGGCCCTCGCGAAGCGAGGGCCGCGACTCGCGTAGCGAGCTGCGGCCCTCGCGTAGCGAGGGCACTGCCCGAGGGTCTCAGTTGCTGGCATGGAGCGCCGAAGGCGCTCCTTGCCAGCAACTGAGGACCCTCGCAAAGCGAGGGACTCAGTTGCTGGCATGGAGCGCCGTAGGCGCTCCATGCCAGCACCTGAGGACCTCGCAAAGCGAGGGCCGCAGTTGCTGGCATGGAGCGCCGAAGGCGCTCCATGCCAGCAACTGCGACCCTCGCATACTTCACGTCGCAACCCAAACAGTACGACACACACATTACGACACTCGCAAACAACATACGACACACGTTCACACACATTACGGACTCGCAACACTCGGACGCAACTCGCGAACATTACAAAATTTAAAACACAATACATACACACACCACATACATAAAAAACTTACCTACACCAAGAGGGAGCACCCAGCACCTCAAAAATACAACTTACACCTCGATTTTACTCCAAATAAAACAGTTTAGAGACTAAAAAAAATTTGAAGCGAGAGAAAAAATGGCCGCCGAACAAAACGAAAACGAGGCTACAGCACTCTAAACTCGCAAAACACCACAAGAAACTCGCAAAACACCACAGAACACCTACGGATATTCCGATACAAACGTATACCACACATTACTCGCCATTTTACGCCAATGCGGAAGTACACGACAACGGTTTGGGCTCGCGCACGCACAGTGTTATACTGCACACATTCAGCACGCTTACACAGCAGATCCACACCACTAATGCTGCAGCAACATCAAAACACATTCACAGCTCTTCCACACAATGCTTTAAAATAGGTAAAGTATATTCATTTATTCATGTATTATATATTTCATTATTACACACTGAACAGCATTAGCTACCTTACAATTTCATTGCCGTCATTTTTTGACGGGCAATTCGCTAGTATATATATAATATATTACGATGTAGTCATCATATTTAGTATTCTTCATGTCTGGGGAAGCTGAAATTAGCACTCATTGATTTCACCTTAACATTAAAAACTTTCTATGCATTTTATTAGCCATTATTCTCTATATTCTCTAATGAAATAATCCACAAGATATTCAGCATTGTTTGTAGGCTCATTATGTTTATGTTAGGTTCAGTATGCTAAATTTCAGCTCAGTGTGCCAGATAAGGGTAAGAGAAGGGATCCAATGGCATGATAACATTATGGGACATTAGTTTTGTCACCACATAAGCAGCTAAGCAGGATGTGATCCTAATTAGCATGTCAAATCTGCTTAGTAGTATTTGATAACTTGTCATTTGCTCAATAATAAGCAGATATGTTGAGAATCTCAGGAATGATTTGCTAAAAATGGCATGATGTATAGTTAATTTTTATGCTCTTTAAAGGTGGAAAACAACTATTTTTTAATGTATTTTAAACACTAGAAAAGTTGTTTGTATCATGGAAAAATATTAAGCTAAAACCAAATTATAAACTTCAGGTAGAGCAATCTCATGGGCCGGATGCTTCTTAAACACAATGGCAACCCTTGATTCATTAGATTCTGTTTCCAAAGCTTTATAATGAGATTAAATATCCCAAATGCATGCTGCAACTCACAGCAATTTCATTGGCAACATCATTGTTTCTCCATATTGCTATATTATTCCATGGAAGTGGGTATAAAAAACATCAACACTTATTTACTATAAAAACTGAGAAAACTACAAATCAGATTTGCACAAAGTTGTTCTGTATAACTCCAAATACAAAACTCAAAAAGCAAAAAAAGCACTTAAGTCTTTTGCCACCACCAGAAATCATGTTCCCTTTTGGGCTGCCCCCAGCACTTTATTGCCCTCTAAATACATGTCTTTGTCTCTTATTGACCACCGCCTACATGTAGAGGTCAGTTCTTCTGATCTGCATCCTCTATACCCTGTGCTGACACATTCACATTGGACCACTTTCATGTACTGATGGTCAAGTATAGCTCCATTAGTGCACTCAAGCTGTACAACCATTCCACAGGTGTTCACTTCGATGTACAGATGTCACATGAATCTGACAGCTGCTGAGTACCTTGTAAAAGTGAGTGCTGACACACAGTGCATTTACAGTAACTCATTATATTGTCATACACTAGTAACCAACACCATGAAAACTGCCCTGCAAATGGCCTTACCTTACCTTGAGTTATATTGATTTGTGTTGTTTATAGGCCAACAAGGCACATACTAGGAGCAGGCTGTTAACATATCATGCCGTCTGGGCATTCATACGATAAGTAGGTATGGCTTTATATGACATTCTACGTCAAGCAATATACTGTGCAGTTGTTAGTATCCATTAATGACATGCAGCTAAAGAGAATATTAACTCACATAACGTTATACCCTGTAGTAGGTGATTTACACTTAAAGAATGTGATGGCTCCAAGTCATCAAATGTTAAACACAAGTCTCATGGGATGAGCAGGACAAGTTCACCAAAATTATTTAAAGAAAATAGAAAAGATCCCTTTAATAGGGCACACCCTGACCCAATCTCTCTAAAAAGAGCTCATATAAAATGTAACCTTTATTAACATTGTTAAAATAGTGATAATGAAAAACTTGAAATTCAGACACTATACAAAAAATGTTCAGAGTCAATATATTGCTGGGTCCACAACCTATAAATTGATAAATTTCTTCAAAAAGGATATTTGATCATGTCAGTTGAATAATTAATATATGTGTGTCTATAAAATAAAGTGCTTAGTGCTATTTAAAATAGATTTACAAGTATATTAAAGGTATATGCAAGTGAGGTGGGTTAGGAATGCATCCTGTAGAATGAATCATAACTCACCTAGCAAAAAATGTTTGCATGAAAAATTGTGCTGGGAGTGATGTAGACACCCCTAGCAATGGCACTGCGCATATCGGTTACTTCTTTAATAAAAATGTACCCGATATAAAAGCTGCTGATTGGCTAAAGGAAAGGAAAGTGTCGGAAATCATGTGACTTCCCACAATAGGGAAGACTTCAAGTGCTAACTGAGCATGCCTGTACAATCACCAGGCCAAAACGATACAATGTATTACTTATGCTAATATTCCCTGGGAATTTCAGGGGTGTCAACACTGTGAGAAAAAAGTTTGCAAATGCAAGAAATTCAGCAAACTTCAGGCTAATGGTTTAACTGTTTACTTTGGAATTTTTTCATGCAAACAATTTTTTTCAGACACTATAAATTCTCCTCTATCAGATGCATTAATAACCCAGCTCACTTGCATATGCCTTTAATAAGGTGCTGGTGCTAAGGTAACTTGTGCCTATATGTATAATGCAAAGGAAATACAAAATAAAGTGCTAATATTGTGCAATTTTCCATCTGTTAATGTTTGAAATTACTACACAATTCCTATTATCCACATGCATATTGAAAACCAGGTTGTATCCACTTATTTTAAAAGACTCAAAATAGTGATAGCAAATTATTATAGACTAGCGAATTGCCCGTCAAAAAATGACGTCAATGAAATTGTAAGGTAGCTAATGCTGTTTGGTGTATAATAATGAAAGATCTAATCCATTAATAAGTGAATATGTAATGCTGTTTGGTGTGTAATAATGAAATATATAATACATTAATAAATGAATATACTTTACCTATTTTGAAGCATTGTGTTGAAGAGCTGTCAATGTGTTTTGTGGTTGCTGCAGCATTAGTGGTGTGGAGCTGCTGTGTAAGCGTGCTGAATGTGTGCAGTGTAATACTGTGCGTGCGCGAAGCGAAGCCGTTAGCGTAGTGCTGTCCTTCCGCATTTGCGTAAAATGACGGGTTATCTGTGGTATGCGTCTTTGCGGATTATTCGTCGGTGCTTCGTGGTGGTTTTCGAGTTTCATGTGGTGTTTTGCGAGTGTGTAGTGGTGTTTTACGTGTTGAGAGTGCTGTAGCCTCGTTTTCGTTTTGTTCGTCAGCCATTTTTTCTCTCGCTTAGCGATTTTATTAGGGTCTAAAGTGTTTTATTTTTATTTAAATGAAGGTGTAACTTGTTTTTTTGAGGTGCTGGATGCTTCCTGTTGCTGTAGGTAAGCTTTTTATGTGTGTGTTGTGTGTATTTATTGTGTTTTAAATGTTTGTATGTCGGCGTGTTTGCGAGGTCGTAATGTGTGGTAACGTGTCTCGTATGGTGTTTGCGTGTGTAGCCTCGTTTTCGTTTTGTTCGTCGGCCATTTTTTGTGTCGCTTAGCAAATTGTTTAGTGTCTAAACTCTTTTATTTTGAGTAAAATGAAGGTGTAAGTTGCATTTTTGAGGTCCTGGATGTTCCCTGTTGCTGTAGGTAAGGTTTTTATGTATGTGCTGTGTGTATGTATTGTGTTTTTAATTTTGTAATGTTCGTGAGTTGCGTCTGAGTGTTGCGAGTCCGTAATGTGTGTGAACTTGTGTCGTATGTTGTTTGCGAGTGTCGTAAAGTGTGTGTCGTGCTCTTTGGCTTGTGACGTGAAGTTTGCGAAGGTCGCAGTTGCTGGCATGGAGCGCCTTCGGCGCTCCATGCCAGCAACTGCGACCTTCGCTTTTCGAGGTCCTCAGGTGCTGTCATGGAGCGCCTGCGGCGCTCCATGCCAGCAACTGAGACCCACGCCCAGTGCCCTCGCGTCGCGAGCCCGCAGCGTTAGCAACAACTTTTACCCTTCCACCTTGTCCATCCTAATTAACCTTTCACCCTTGCCGCACAATGTCCACACTGCTATGACATGGCACTATGACCGGGCAAAACCACGATCATGACTCAGTCTGTTACCCTAGACATCAACCCCCTCACCTATTGTCTCAAATATCCCCTTAGCTTCCATTTGTATGAAGGCTTCTGTTCAGCTTGGTTCAAAGCACCATATATCCTATATTGTTGCTCAGGGCAGGGTTCTCAACTCCTCGTGTATATGTATGTTCAAATATGATGTCTTAACCTTTCAGCAAATGCTATCATAAAACCTGCAATCAATGTTGCCATAAACTCTTTACAGTTTAAAGCCATATGGATTAAAGTGCTACAAAGTGCTAAAGTCCTCAACCCCACTCCTAATCCTCCCGCCTCATCCGCAACCGCCCTCCTCATCCTCAACCTCCCTCCTCATCCTCAACCCCCTCCTCAACCTCCCTCCTCATCCTCAACCTCCCTCCTCATCCTCAACTTCCCTCCTCATCCTCCCTCCTCATCCTCAACCTCCCTCCTCATCCTCAACCTCCCTCCTCATCCTCAACCTCCCTCCTCATCCTCAACCCCCTCCTCAACCTCAACCCCCTCCTCAACCTCCCTCTTCATCCTCAACCTCCCTCCTCATTCTCAACCCCCTCCTCAACCTCCCTCCTCATCCTCCCTCCTCAACCCCCCCATCCTCAACCCCCTCCTCATCCTCAACCTCCCTCCTCATCCTCAACCCCCTCCTCAGCCTCCCTCCTCATCCTCCCTCCTCAACCCCCCCATCATCAACCCCCCTTCCTTAACCCCCTCCTCAACCCCCACATCCTCATTCTCTCTCCTCAACCCCCCATCCTCAACCCCCTCCTCAACCTCAACCCCCCTCCTCAACCCCTCCTCCTCATCCTCAACCTCCCTCCTCATCCTCAACCTCCCTCCTCATCCTCCCTGCTCAAACCCCCCATCCTCAACCCCCCTCCTCAACCCCCCATCCTCAACCCACTCCTTAGCCTCCCTCCTCAACCCCCCTCCTCAATCCCCCATCCTTATCCTCTCTCCTTAACCCCCATCCTCATCCTCAACCCCCCATCCTCAACCCCCCTCCTCGTCCTCCCTCCTCAACCCCCCATACTCAACCCCCCATCCTCAACCCCCCTCCTCAACCCCCCATCCTCAACCCCCCTCCCTCAACCCCCCTCCTCAACCCCCCATCCTCATCCTCTCTTCTCAACCCCCCATCCTCAACCCCCCTCCTCAACCTCAACCACCCTCCTCAACCTCCTTCCTCATCCTCCCTCCTCAACCCCCTCCTCAACCCCCAATCCTCAACCCCCCATCCTCAACCCCCCCATCCTCAACCTCCCCATCCTCAACCTAAACCCCCCTGAACCTAAACCCCCTCAACCTAAACCCTCCTCAACCTAAACCCTCCTAAATACCTCCCCCTCTCCCCTCACTTACCTGCTTCTGCTCCGGAGGTATTTAGGGGGGGTTAGAATGAGGAGGGGGGTTTAGGTTGAGGAGGGGGGTTGAGGAGGGAGAATGAGGTGGGGGGGTTGAGGATGAGGAGGGGGGAGGGAAAGAGGCACGAGGGTTAGAGAGACACAGGGGGGTAGAGAGACACAGGGGGTAGAGAGACACGGGGGGTTAGAGAGACACGGGGGGTTAGAGAGACACAGGGGGGGTTAGAGAGACACGGGGGGGTTAGAGAGACACGGGGGGGTTAGAGAGACAGGGGGGGAGAGTGACTTGGCTTATACTTGGCTTATACTCGAGTATATACGGTAAGTAAATTGAAATAGTAAATACTAATTTGGTTTCTTAAATTCATACCTACCGGAATGAAAAAGTGTAAATAATTTCAATAAACAAAAAAAGAAGTGAACACCTTAATAGTTGATACTTATTAAAGACAACAATCAACAATTTTCTATAGCCATCATATATATCATCTTATTTGTGCAATACCATACATAATTGTTATAATTGACACATGAAATATACTTTCTTAGTGTCATTATACATATATGTGAAGTATAACAGTAATCATAACTTATCCTGTATGCTGCTGTATCATTCTATTATGTCTGGGAGTTCTGAGTCTCCATTGCATTTAGTTTGGTGCCTGTGAATGCTGGAGTCCTCTCCTGATCCTTTGTGACGTCACTGCTGGGAGACAAATCCGACACGCGAGTTTCGCGTCACTTCCGCTACTTCAGGGACATGTTGGAAGTGGGCAACTGACAGTCTTTTATAGTTGCTGATTGTAATTAGATGGAGTAGTGTCATGCTTTTAATCATGTAGTATCTAAATAATTCTTATATTATAGGCTTCCATAATTGTCTGTCATACGTAGTAACATCAATGTGTTGTAGTAAGAGGCACGTTGATTATTTGAGAAAACAATATATATAATCTTTTAAAGAATATAGAACATTATAAGATTCAACACATAACAAAATGAATAAATATGTGCAAATAAATTAATTTATTCTATATCTCTAGTTCTATCTTTGAAATTTCACTTCTCATTTTTATTCACACAGTTATTAATTAAGTAAAATCATGCCATCATTGTTATATTATTATTGTCTAATTATTGAATACGCTTTTACCCAAGAAACAAACCTTGCTTTTGATCATAATATTATATCATATGTCTATTTACAACCCAAGATATTACCACTCTAATCTTTTATAAGGAAAATTACTGCACATTTTTATGATGCTATGATTTGAATTTTATACATATTAGATTGCAGTAATAAAGTTGTAGCTATTTATATTCATATTAGCATTAGCTTGTGTTTTTGAAATATGTACTATTTCACCATAGCTTCTATTATTTACTGATTAACATATTGTTCTCAAAGACCTTAACTCTAATGATAAATTTATCTCCAAAAATAGATCTCTTTCCACCTCCTAAATCAATAGTTCTATCTTGCTCATTTATAGAGTCATATGTAATAATTATCTATGATAGTATGCTAATATGAATATAAATAGCTAAAACTTTATTACTGCAATCTAATATGTAGAAAATTCAAATCATTATAGCATCATAAAAATGTGCAGTAATTTTCCTTATAAAAGATTAGAGTGGCTATATCTTGGGTTGTAAAAAGACATATGATATAATATTATGATCAATAGCAAGGTTTGTTTCAATCTTGGGAAAAGGAGTATTCCATAATTAGACAATAATAATATAACAATGATGGCATGATTTTACTTAATAACTGTGTAAATAAAAATGAGAAGTGAAATTTCAAAGATAGAACCAGAGATATAGTATAAATTAATTTATTTGCACACATGTATTAATTTTGTTATGTTTTGAATCTTATAATGTTCTATATTGGTATATTGTTTTCTCAGATAATCGACGTGCCTCTTAATACAACACATTGATGTTACTACATATAACAGACAATAATGGATGCCCATAATATAAGAATTATCCAGATACTACATTGGTAAAAGCATGACACTCCACCATCTAAAGCAACTATAAAAGACTGGCAGTTGCTAACTTCCAACATGTCCCTGAAGAAGCAGAAGTGATGCGAAACGTGCGGATTGGACTTGTCTCGCAGCAGTGACGTCACCAGGATCAGGAGAGGACTCCAGCGTTCACAGGCACCAAACTGAATGCAATAATTACTAATAAGTATCAACTATTAAGAGACCGAATAGGAGTGATTTTTATATCCATATAATATATATAAGGCGTAAATTAATATTATAGATATATATTCTAAGATAGTTATTATTATCCTGTATGGCAAATAAGAAAGAAATATTATTAGAACTCCTTAATATAATTTGGAGTGTGTATACCGCTAATAGATGTATTACATATTGTATTAGAAAGCCACAACTATGACAATACTAGTTTTGGCATAAATTATTTGTTTATTATGTAAAACACTCACATAGTATTTTTGCACAGCACCTAGTCACTTTTAGAGTAGTTTAGATCATTTTTTTCATGTTAGGTTAGGGGGTAATTGGTGGATCCCCAGTGCCATCATAAGGATTAGCTTATTTAGTTTTTTCAGGTTTTCTGCAGATAGTGTATTTAGTATTAGTATAAAGGGGCAAATGGTGGGCTCCACTACCACCAAACCAACATAGGACAATTTATAATGCAATTTGATCACTGTTAAGCACTCAGCACTTTAATACTAACAACCTTTATTTAGGTTATATTTTGTGTAAATATTTTGGGGTATCTCCATAGTAATCATATCATTACATTGTGCTGGTGATTGTTCATTTCTGCTTAATGTTATTTAAATTGTTTTAAAATGTTTATCCTAGTAATCCTAGTAATAATGTCTGACTAATAATTAATTAATTTCTACCATATCTTAGGAGGTTTAACCGGTTTGGTTATATAGATGTTCTTTTCTCTTTTTTGTTTATTGAATTTATTTACACTTTTTCATTCCGGTAGGTATGAATTTAAAAAATCAAATTAGTATTTACTATTTCAATTTACTTATATAGATATTTCATACCACCTCCCCTCGGTTTACTAGTTTCATATTCTGTACATGATACAGGTGACCAATGTGTAGCAGTTGGGAAACACTGTGAAGGCCATGCCTAGTTGCCCTGATATCACAGAGGTGATCCATACATTTACCCTGTAATCTACAGTAACGTTTCCACAGCAAGGTATAAAAGTTGATCACAACACAGAAACATTTGTCGTTTCTTAATCAGAATAAGTGTCCTTGTGTTTCATGGGAGCTTTGTTTTTCCTCTTATTTCTTAGCTATATTTATAGGGATTCACCATTGGTATAGCAGTATGTGAGTATTTTAGATGTTCAAATGTAAACACAAATTAACTATTTATTTAATGAACTCTGTAGGGTGGAGGGCTTCTATCACTCTTTTACCCACCATATGTTTTTTTGCACACCGTATGCCTTCCCACAAATCTATAAAAGTGTTTGTATTTTTATGTGTATTGAATAAATTAGGAGATTTGATTTATCCTAGTAATAATGTCTGACTAATAATTAATTAATTTCTACCATATCTTAGGAGGCTTAACCGGTTTGGATATATAGTTCTTTTCTCTTTTTTGTTTATTACAACTGTATCATGTGACTGGTCTGGAAATCATGATTGGAGTTATAGTCAAAGGCCCCCATTCAATTGGCCAAATTGTAATTACTGGAGCCCGTAATGTAGCCTTTAAAATGTATTGATATTCAATTGGCCTCTTCTAGCTACCCGCAATCCATTTACAGGCTCAAAGACCCTGCGGTTGTCAAAAGCGTAACTCATCCTATCTCCTTTGATGTATTCAAAGCAACAATTCAACAAGCACATAATTGTCTTCAAACCTGTAAATGGCAAATCTATAAAAAAATTATACGAGTACTGGATAGGATTCGCAAGTAGGTTAAACACCTATTCATACAACACACTGTAAAAGCAGATATAAACACACTATTGTACTTTAAAATACTGTGAAAGCTATGAAAGACATTAAAATAAATTTCACAACAGTCTCAAGATCGCAAATCTGCAATAAAAAAATCCTTTTTTTATGTTTTGTTTCCGTGGAAAACATTTTATTTATCCTTGGAATCAAGGAGTTAATACATATCAGGTCACCCACATGGACTAGACCAATTCATTCATTTATTTTTATTGATTTCTACATTTCTAGATTGCAAAACACTAATTGATTGTAGTTTAAACTCCATGTTTGAATTGCTACATACGGGTTCATGGTTTACGGTTTTAGGCTTTAGCCCTGTAATTGCGGGCTTGAGTCAATTGAATACAGCGGTAATTGTAACAAATTACTAACCCGTAATTATGGGCTTGCAATTGGATGGAGGCCAAAGTTTCCACATAATTCACAAAGTTTTCCCAATTAATGAGGTTAATGAACAATGTAACAATTAGATAATCTACAAAGTTGATCATTAACAAAGTAACTGTTAGAGCCCCACCAGAGATGCCAGAATACTGTTAATGTGGCCTCTCACTTATATATCGATGAACAAGTAAATTAACTATTCATAGCTGGTTAAAACTGAAATGTAATTTTCCCATTATCAGGCTTAATACCCTTTCATCTTATCTTGAATGCTAGTGATACCTTAATGAATATGGCAGTGTTCTTATACCAAACCAGAAGAATACCAATTTTAGCTTCAATGCCGAGATAAGGTCTCACTTCACGGATGAGATATTGCAGTTTTCCCAACAATCACCTGAATTTCCACCAAGTACACATCTTTCAACTTCAGTTCTGAAAAAAGATAACACATTTCACTGAATGAGGCCATTAAGGTTTGCATGGTCAGTATCTGGTTGTATGATCTTCAGCTATACTTAACTATAGGGTTACCAGGATACTGCTCAATTAAAATTAATAGGGCCCTTAAAATAATTTTCTAATTAGTAAGGGCTTCTAAATTGTTATCAGTGATCACTGACCACACCATTCTAATATGTATCACATATAATAGTTGTCAAACTACAAAGCGAGGGGCCGCATTTGCGGAAGGTGGAGGCTCCAACGTTGGCTGCAATGAGCCGAAGGCTCTACGGCGCCTCACAAGCGGTTACAAACACACACAGAAGTGGGACTTGGAAAAAAAACATCTAACACGTAATCAATAAATACGGACTTACACAAAAAAAAGAGTAGCGGGACTTAGAACAAAAAATGTACGGACTCGCAAAAATACGAACTTAACGCCCGAACCACGGTCACCTGAAAACATTAAAAAAACAATAAATACACACAAAAATCACATAAAAAGCTTACCCACAGCAAGGGGTGGGGGGGGGGGGCACCCGGGGGGACACCCAGGACCTCTGCAAGTGAAGTTACATCTCAATTTAAGTCCAAATTACAGAGTTTACAAATACGAAAATCCCCTAAGTGAGAGAAAAAAAATGGCAGCCGAAAAAAACCTAAACGAGGCTACAGGACCCTAAAGCCGCAAATCACCACCAAGCACATACGGCTTCTGCAAAAAGCCGTACGAAGTACAAGATACACTTTTAGCAAATACGCTAATTCATCCACACCCGCGTACCACATACACATTCAACGCCATTTTACAACACTAACTTACAGAATGCGGAAATACACAGCTACACTAACGGCTTTCCCTCGCGCACGCAGCCTATTTACACTACACACTGCACACATTGCTGACACACCTCAGCTCCACAACAGTGTAAACCTACATTGTATACTGCAGGAACATCAAAACAGATTGTCAGCTCTTCAGCACAATGCTTCCTGCTTATATTACTTACAAATAGGTAAAGTATATTAATTTATTAATTAATTTATTATTTAATTGGCATACAAATGTACATATACACAAAAAAAAAACACTATTGCGATAAACACAAAACCCATTCACTGCACGCCTCACAACGAGCGCCAACGCTGCTCATTGCACATAAAGCCTTGCAATAAGCGCAAAAAGCAGATCAGCGCCAACATTACAATGACAGCACAATCGCCTCTGATAATAAAAAAATACAACAACCAAGAGCCTCGCAATGAGCGCCGATGAGCGCCGAAGGATCTCTCCCGAATGTCTCTGGTAAACAACATTACCTGCCTTACAATTTTATTTCCCACGTCATTTTTGACGGGCAAGTCGCTAGTATGAAATAATCTTCATCATCATATATGGCAGATAATAATCCGTCATCTTATGTGCACATTCTATTATCTATCTAAACAGTGTAGAATTGTTTATTTCTTTGTAGCTATATGTAAGTTCAAACACACTGGAATTCAGGTTCTTCAATTGCTCCTAGTGCTTCCATTATTCTGTAAATATGCTACCCTTTAGGAAATTAGTACTTACGCAAATTTCCCTTGAAGTGGCAGTTTCCTACTAGACAAGTTTCCTACTAGACAACAGTAGTTGTCTTCAACAAGTCTGGTTGTTTTTATTTATTTATTTTTTTTTTTTTAAACTATCTATAACCGCGTGTCATTTTTCCACTGTAAATTTTTTTTTTTTTTTTGATAATTAATGTTTTATTTAGGACAAGTCAATCTTATACAACAGTTTAGTATAACATAGTATAGAAAGGTCTATCATGTAAATAGCAAAATACAATCACAAAAAGAGTGAAGAACAAATTTGAAATATGCAAAGATCTGAGCATTCTATCCTCCTCAGCCTGCTACATTTTCATGATCTAATAACTGTCCAGAATTTTTTAATAAGATGGTGTGAATGAAGCATATAAAAATAAACATGAAATACCAGGTCTGAACTCACACACCACACTAACTTCCACTGTAAATTTTAACTGAAAATTCAACAGTAAAAAAAGAAATATCATCAATATAAGAAAAAAAGAAAAAGGGAAAAGAAAAAAGGAAAAGGGGGAATAATCAATCCCTGAAAAACTTTCTCACCAACCTCAGCTGCCAGCTCTCAAAGTCCAGATATCTCAACAGGAGGCCCGCCTTCTGTACCTCTCATCCATCTCAGCCAATAAGACACTCATGGAATGAATACATTACATTTTTCGTAATACTTCCTCGTGTGTTGGAATGGTCAATTTCCAGTGTTTTGCAATTTACAAGTCTGGTTGTTAAACGTAAGGTCCAGCTCCACCAGTGCAGAACAAAAGAGCACAAAGCCTAATTTATTTCACTATTAAAACACAGGGTTTTAAGTTTGTATTTCTTTTCAAAAGTTATTGATCTGCTGAAAAGAAATTGCTTTAGAAATGTTTATTTTGAATAAAACTAGGACTGGTTCTGTCAGTTTATGATCGGCTGGCTGGTCATAAATACATAATAGATTCAAATGTTGTTCACTTCAGTGTGTGTCTTTATTAATAAGAAATCTATGAAGGGTAAAAGTCACAATTCAAAACCCACATTTCCTCCTCTATTTATAAATATTACCTGATGAAGCTAATGCTCATGACTTCAATGACCTAATTTATTCTGCTCCTCCTCTGCCGCCCCTTTCTTCATGTTCCTTCAATCTTTCCCAGAGTCTTTTCTAAGGAATCCTGTCATCTCATAATATGGCCAAAATATTTGAGCTTTAGCCTCATTATCAAACCTTCCAGTGAACAGTTTGTTTTGATTCCCTGTAGTATTGATTGATTGAATCTTCTTGCAAATCAAGGGACTGTAAGCAGTTTTCTCTAACATCACAATTCAAAGGCGTCAATTCTACAGCGCTCAGCCTTCTTTATGGTCCAGCTCTCACATCCATATGTTACTACTGGGAATACCTTGGTTTAACTATGCAGGCCTTTGTTGAAAGTGTAATATATTTTGTTTTTAATAGCTTGTATAGACTTTCATCTCATGGCTGAAGGCATCACCTGGAGAGATTATGGAGAAAATAAAATCTTTCATGCCTCCATTTTTTCCCTATCTATTTCCCAAGTGCTGAGATTGCTGTTTGCAATGATCTTTGTCTTTTTAATGATTAGCAGCAGGCCAACTTTTGCACTCTTCTTTCACCCTCATCAGTAAGCCCTTGCTCCTCACTTGAGGTTGTTGACATTTCGCCCAGCAATATAACTCGTTATGTTTTCGGAGTCTAAATTGAAAAAGCAAGGTGACAATATACAACTTTGTCTCACTCCTTTCCAGATCTTGGGCCATTTAGTTGTTCCATGTTTGGTTCTGACTGAGGATTTTTGGTCATAAGCAATACCTAATATTATTTCTGGCTTGGTAAAGAGAGGTACAACTCTTGAAAGAGGTACCACTATATACTGCAATGCTCTGATTATTCACTCAAACATACACACACATATAATAATAATAATAATAATAATAATAACAACTGTATACTTGGTCTTTACAATTACAATAAGTTATTCTGAGAAATTGCACATGCCAGTGTACAAAATATTTTTTCAGAAACTAAAAACCTATACAGCGTCTTATGTATAAAATATTATATAAGATGCAACAGGAGATAGCATTTTTATAGTCTACACAAACAATGCCTTTGGTGACCCTGATAATGAATAATTATATATAATAAATAATTAATTTAAGGATTTGCTTTACTTTCAAAAACATGTTGCTCATTATTAGGTGTAATTCTTCAAAATTCGAAATATGGGACAACATTTATAATGATCATGTAACACCAATTCTGTTGATTGTTGCACAGTGTTCTGGAGGGGCTAGACATGACCAAGTGTTTTTTGTTTGTGTTTCTACCACCATGTAACTTGACATGATTACATCCAGTGTGTTATTGGGCACTCAACATTATAGCATTTTCTAGGTTTCACATGAAGTATCTTCGTAGACTGCTTAATGTAGGCTTTGTTCTTGTGGATGAGAAGCCTAAAGTCATAGTAAGATGTCTTAGCTCTAAGATATAAACAAGTAGACAGTTAGTTTAACCGGTTTGGTATGTGTGTATCTGACTGAACACTGGTATAGAGTATATGAGTGACTCTATGTGTACGTGCCTGATAATGTATTATAGAAAAGTATGCCTGAATATACTATTTTTTATCACTATTCTAAATGATTTAATAATGCTTCACGGAAATAAGCCTCTGTTTAAGTTTGTGCTTTGTATTATAGGGCCCTATGTAAATCAACTCAATCGCAATCATTGGTGCTAGTAACAAAGTAAATTCTACCTAGCTATTAGACAACATCTCAGGTAACAAAAAAAACAGTACTCGAGGGGTTAATACATGTCAGGAAACCACATTGCCTGGGAAAATATGCTATCATGCATTGTGTATATATATATATATATATATATATATATATATATATATATATATATATATATATATTTATACATATATATTATTAAAATGCACACATTTCTATGTATTGAAGCTATAAATACAATTGTTACATATATTTGATGTAAATAATTAAAAGATAACAAATACACACACACACATATATATATATATATATATATATATATATATATATATATATATATAAAGCTTTATCGATATACCACAGTTTACACAGCCCAATTAGCATAGGTCAGTCAGGCAGGGCCATATTCAGTGAGTATCAAACATGCAAGGCATCTTGGTCCATATTTCTTCAGTTGTGCCGCAGCCTAAATCCTGAGACAACCTAACAGCAGACTCAATCTTGTACCTATTCACATTTGATTGGACTTCCAGCATTGATATTTATAAACATAAATAAGGATTATTCAGCTGCTAGATGCCAAGTTGTGATCAGACACTGGAAAGCCTGGTCAGCCCTTTGTGAATTATGGCAATGTGTGATAAATTATATTTAATAATGTGAGAACTTTAAACAGCCAAGAAAAGATTTTGTGAGTTTATACAGTAGACGATCAGTTATTTGGGACCTATGGTAGATGCCGTATAAATGTAGTTTCTGATTGCTTTTGTGGCATGACAACCTGGTTCCTGGCATTTGTTGAGCCCTGTAAAATATTTTTTTTATTTAAAGTACAGTATTACATTTTTTTTTCTGGTTGCTTGAGAGTTCTGGTTGCTTGGGTTCTGGTTAACTACTGTAACTATTGATAACTACCGAGAGTCTACTGTATATAAGTCTATGGAGCCTCTGCAAAATGAATGCAGACAAAATAATATATTTACCTAACTTTACCTAGTGAAAAAATAACATATTAATGGATATATCTGATTTAATTATGTCATAAAAACAGAGTTAACTAGTAATAAATGTGGGCTTATGAAAATGTTTACTGTATTCAACTTAAGTACCGACTATTGAGGGGAATCTTTTATCACCCTATTATAATCTCTACTGAGCAGTAACTGATTGTGCAATAAAATATATGCATTAACTGTTAATTATATTTATAGAAATAAACATATTATTGTTGTTATTGTAAGTATATCCCATGATAATATGTACAGGCACACTGTTCATTGTGCTAATGAGACAGAACAATACTGGACTTCCAGGTACTGTAACCCTAGGAAACAAATAATCTGGTGGATAAAAGGAACAATTTAGGCAAAGATCAGTTCCAACAACTTCTCAGGTTCCCCAAGACAACAATAGATATTATATGGATGGGAACTGATTAAATTAGCCTAAATTGAAGTGCAGTGTTACAGAGGGCTAAAATCATGTAATACTATATATGGCTATATTTAGAACGCCTACTTTTCTCGCCCAATGTAATGACACAATGGCATGAAACGAGATATTTCTAATAAAGTAAAAACAGTTAAGTGTTCCGGCGAACATCTTCTACTGTTTTAGGAAACAGGACTCACCTCACTTTTGCTCCCTTTTTGTTTTCTCTCTATATATTAATTTTAATCCATCAATACCAAAATGACTCTTAATTGCACATATTTATCAGAGGGAAATAACTTAAATGTATACTCAGTACAGCATATTTCTCCAAGTGACAAATACTTTAAAGAATAACATAGAATATATAACTCTACTATTTAACACCCTTTGATTGATAATATTTTTTCTTCTTTATCTTTAACACCCGCTCAGATACTGTTAATATTATATTTATAATTAGTACTATTATAAATGCACTTTTGCCTAAAATCATGACCGAAGCATAACCACACAACATTAATATTTGAAAGAAATACTCTCTTATTTTTGCTATTATTCTGTTTAGACATGATTTGTGTGAGAAGCATAAAAATATACAGCGTCCATATATACTGTACAGTTGCAAGCAAAAGTATGTGAACCCTTTGGAATGATATGGATTTCTACACAAATTGGTCAAAAAATTTGATCTGATCATGATCTAAGTCACAACAATAGACAATCACAGTCTGCTTAAACAAATAACACACAAAGTATTAAATGTTGCCATGTTTTTATTCAACACACCATGTAAACATTCACAGTGCAGGTGGAAAAAAGTATGTGAACCCTTGGATTTAATAACTCGTTGAACCTCCTTTGGCAGCAATAACTTCAACCAAACGATTCCTGTAGTTGCAGATCAGATGTGCACAACAGTCAGGAGTAATTACTCTTTACAGAAGTGTTTCAGTTCAGCAATATTCTTGGGATGTCTGGTGTGAATCGCTTTCTTGAGGTCATGCCACAACATCTCAATCGGGTTGAGGTCAGGACTCTGAATGGGCCACTTTAGAAGGCGTATTTTCTTCTGTTTAACCCATTCTGTTGTTGATTTACTTCTATGCTTTGAGTCGTTGTCCTGTTGTAACACCCATCTTCTGTTGAGCTTCAGCTGGTGGACAGATGGCCTTAAGTTCTCCTGCAAAATGTCTTCATAAACTTTGGAATTCATTTTTCCTTCGATGATAGCAATCCGTCCAGGCCCTGACCCAGCAAAGCAGCCCCACCACCGTACTTCACAGTTGGGATGAGGTTTTGATGTTGGTGTGCTGTGCCTCTTTTTCTCCACACATAGTGTTGTGTGTTTCTTCCAAACAACTCAACTTTAGTTTAATCTGTCCACAGAATATTTTGCCAGTACTGCTGTGGAACATCCAGGTGCTCTTGTGCAAACTGTAAACGTGCAGCAATGTTTTGCTTGGATAGCAGTGGCTTCCTCTGTGGTATCCTCCCATGAAATCCATTCTTGTTTAGTGTTTTACATATCGTAGATTCGCTAACAGGGATGTTAGCATATGCCAGAGACTTTTGTAAGTCTTTAGCTGACACTCTAGGATTCTTCTTTACTTCATTGAGCAGTCTGCGCTGTGCTCTTGCAGTCATCCTTTCAGGACGGCCACTCCTAGTGAGAGTAGCCGCAGTGCTGAACTTTCTCCATTTATAGACAATTTGTCTTACCGTGGACTGATGAACAGCAAGGCTTTTGGAGATACTTTTATAACCCTTTCCAGCTTTATGCAAGTCAACAATTCTTAATCGTAGGTCTTCTGAGAGCTCTTTTGTGTGAGGCATCATTTACATCAGGCAATGCTTCTTGTGAAAAGCAAACCCAGAACTGGTGTGTGTTTTTTATAGTACAGGGCAGCTGTAACCAACACTTCCAATCTCATCTCATTGATTGGACTCCAGTTGGCTGACATCTCACTCCAATTAGCTTTTGGAGATGTCATTAGTCTAGGGGTTCACACACTTTTTCCACCTGCACTGTGAATGTTTACATGGTGTGTTCAATAACAACATGTTAACATTTACTTCTTTGTGTGTTATTAGTTTAAGCAGAGTGTGATTGTCTATTGTTGTGACTTAGATGAAGATCAGATCACATTTTATGACCAATTTGTGCAGAAATCCATATAATTCCAAAGGGTTCACATACTTTTGCTTGCAACTGTATATATATATTTATATATATATATATATATATATATATATATATATATATATATATATTTTATTTAAAGTTTTCCAAAATACAAAAGAAAAAAGCATACAATGCAAGTTCAAGTCTTATTATGCACATTTTCAACAAGCCTTCCATACATTACGTTAACATAGAATCATGACAGTATACAATTAATTAGAAAAGTTGACGTCCTGTACTGACATAGAAACACAGAAGAAATACAAATACATAAAACATACTTCATATAATAACATGAAAAAAGAGAGAGAAAAAAAGGAGCAAGACAGTATTCATTGCTTGTCCGAGCAGAAGAGCGGAGCACAACTATTTCCGTCTTGAAAGATACCCTTTGAAGTGCAATTGTATTATAGTAGGAGATTGGCATTTTTGTTGACTTTTGAACGCACTATTTAGTCCCAAAATAGCCATTTTAACTTATTTTTCTTCTGCTGCTTTATATTATCTTTTATAAAATCTGTTTCAATTAATTTATTTCTGTCTACTATGAGCTTTATATTGCTCCAGGTTGGCCATTGTGATATTTAATTTTTGTTTTGGAAATTTTATAGGAAAAAAACTCAGGTTCAAGGTCTATATCTAGTTTCAAAATTTTGAATAGTTGAAATATGCCATTTGACCAATAGATTTGAATTGCTGGACACGACCACCACATATGCATTTGAGAGGCTTCTTGTTTATGGCATCTCCAGAATATATCTTTATTGTCTTGTGGTCTTGCTAATTTTTGAGGAGTAATATACCACCTCTGTATAATCTTAAATTGAACTTCTCTGAAGGTAGTGCATTTTATATACTTTTCCATATTTTTAAAGGAGATCTCCCAGGTCTTTTCTTTCCTTTCTTTTTGGCATTCTTGTTCCCATCTAACTATGCCTATCGTTTTTATATATTTATCCAATAATTGAATACTTTTCATTACATTTGAGATTGTATGTTTTTTCCCAATATTCTGTATAACTATCTCAAAATGCGAAGGTCTTCTCATTATATTTAAATTATAATCAGAATTAAGGATTTCTGTTTAAAGCATATTATAGAAAAGTCATTTATCTCTTGGGATTTTCTTTTCTTTTGAAATATATGGGTAGGTTTTCAATTCTCCATTTGAATAAAAATCCTCTAATAGACTAACTCCCCACTTAGTACAATCTATCTTCGAAAAAGGGCAATAATACTTTGCTGAGCTTCCATATTGGTGTACTAGGTGATGAAAATGGAATTAGATGAGATTTGTCATTAATTTTAATCCATTGTTTCATCAAACCTTTTAGTACCAGTGGTAATTTATAAAATGTTTATTTTGTTTTTCTCCCCATATCATAGATTCCCAGTCGCTATCAGCGACTAATTCATGTTCTATCGTTGTAAATTTGGGAACGACTATTTTGATTTTCTATTTGAATATACATGTACGGGTTAAAGTTACGGCTTTTGAATATTCCATAATATTTGTAGTGTCTTCTATTTTAGACACCTTAAGATATATATAATTTTTTGTATGATCGTCATTTTTATTGCAACTATATGTCCTTGCCAGGATAGGTTTAATTTATTCCAGTTTGACATTGTACATTCAATATCCCTAGTTCATTTATTAAAGTTGTTTTTAACCAAATATTTTACGTTTAGGGAAAAGTTTATCCCTACATGTGTCATTGCATTTGATTTCCAATCATGAGAGAATTCTTCGATTGAATTTGATCTTTCTATCTCTTGAATATTGATGGTAAAGGCTTCCGACTTAGAGATGTTCAATTTATAATAGGACATTTTGCTATATAAATTTATGACTTTATGTAATTCTGTCAATGATCTTTTTGGGATAGTTACAGTTAAGACTAGATCATCTGCAAATGCAGTAACTTTTTTAGATGTTGAACCAATTGTTATGCCCTCTATATAGTTTTTCTTTCTTATATATTCTAATAGTGATTCTATACTTCACGCATAGAATCCAAATATTTTACGTTTAGGGAAAAGTTTATCCCTACATGTGTCATTGCATTTGATTTCCAATCATGAGAGAATTATTCAATTAAATTTGATCTTTCTATCTCTTGAATATTGATGGTAAAGGCTTCTGACTTAGAGATGTTCAATTTATAATAGGACATTTTGCTATATAAAGTTATGACTTTATGTAATTCTGTCAATGATCTTTTTGGTATAGTTACAGTTAAGACTAGATCATCTGCAAATGCAGTAACTTTATTAGATGTTGAACCAATTGTTATGCCCTCTATATAGTTATTCTTTCTTATATATTCTAATAGTGATTCTATACTTCACGCAAATATCAGGGGAGACAGGGGACAGCCCTGTCTGGTGCCGTTAGTGATAATTACATTTTGGCTATGTGTTTCTTGAATATTTTCTCCAAGGGAACGGCAGAATAGTTAAAGTCATCATCCCTTATACAAACTTAAGTTCTGTATTTTGGGAACCAAACACTCTCAGGTGCTTTATCTTCTCTTCAGGAAGAACATTTAATTGTTTTGCCCTAATCTAGAATTAATTCCACATATAGTGTTCTGCATATTGGAATCCAAGCAGAATTTTTTAACTGTATTATCCATCTGAGGTGCTCAAGAGTTTAAAAAGCTATCATTAAGTGTGTTGTCAAAAGCAGGGAAAACTTTGAATCAATCAGTCATCGAAATATGAGTTAATTCCAAAACTTTAAGAAGACTGCTACTACAGCCAGGGGAAGAACTATCGCCGGTGCACCTGCTGCATTGCACAAGAGCCTGTCTCTGGGGGGGGGCGGTGCTCTCCAAATTATTTTTTATATAGAAATATATATACAGTGGGGGGGGGGGAAAGTATGTGATCCCCTGCTAATTTTGAACTTTTGTCCACTGACATAGAAATGATCAGTCTATAATTTAATGGTAGATGTATTTTAACAGTGAGAGACAGAATAAAAATAAAACAAAACAAGAAAAACCCATGTAAAAAAAGTTATACATTGATTTGCAGGTCAATGAGGGAAATAAGTATTTGACCCCTTCAACTTAGTACTTGGGTGCAAAACCCTTGTTGGCAATCACTGAGGTCAGACATTTCTTGTAGTTGGCCACCAGGTTTGCACACATCTCAGGAGGGATTTTGTCCTACTCCCCTTTGCAGATCCTCTCAAAGTCCTTAAGGTTTCATTTTCTATGTGATTAAGGTCTAGAGACTGGCTAGGCCACTCCAGGACCGTAAGGTGCGTCTTCTTGAGCCACTCCTTTGTTGCCTTGGCTGTGTGTTTTGGGTCATTGTCATGCTGGAATACCCATCCACGACCCATTTTCAATGCCCTGGCTGATGGAAAGAGGTTCTCACCCAAGATTTGACGTACATGGCCCAGTCCATCGTCCCTTAGATGTGGTGCAGTTGTTCTGTCCCCTTAGCAGAAAAACTCATACAAAGCATAATGTTTCCACCTCCATGTTTGACAGTGGGAAAGGTGTTCTAGGCTGCATTGCTGCTTCTCCAAACACTGTAAGTTAAGTTGATGCCTGTACATGTGCTTTCTTGAGCAGGGGTCCTTGCGGGCGCCTCAGGATTTCAGTCCTTCACGGTGTAGTGTGTTACCAAATGTTTTCTTGGTGACTATGGTCCCAGCTGCCTTAAGATCATTAACAAGATCCTCCTGTGTAGTTCTGGGCTAATTCCTCACCGTTCTCATGATCATTGAAACTCCAGGAGGTGAGATCTTGCATGGAGCATCAGACCGAGTGAGACTGGCAGTTATTTTGTGTTTCTTCCATTTGTGAATAATCGCACCAACTGTTGTCACGTTCTCACCAAGCTGTTTGGTGATGGTCTTGTAGCCCATTCCAGCCATGTGTAGGTCTTCAATCTTGTCCCTGACATCCTTGGACAGCTCTTTGGTCTTGGCCATGGTGGAGAGTTTGGAAACTGATTGCTTGTTTTTGTGGACAGGTGTCTTTTATACGGGTAAAAAGCTGAGATAAGGAGCACTCCCTTTAATAGAGTGCTCCTAATCTCAGCTCATTACCTGTATAAAAGATACCTGGGAGCCAGAAATCTTGCTGATTGATGGGGGATCAAATACTTATTTTCCTCACTGACCTGCAAATAAATGTATAACTTTTTTGACATGATATTTTCTTGTTCATTTTTTTGTTGTTATTCTGTCTCTCACTGTTAAAATACACCTACCATTAAAATTATAGATTGATCATTTCTTTGTCAGTGGACAAACGTTCAAAATTAGCAGGGGATCAAATACTTTTTTTCTCCACTGTACATGCTCCTGCCACACCCCAGCAGGTTCCATCTACACCTTTCCCTCCTGCCCCTTGTTCATCAGTTCCTTGAGACTTAATTCATTTTTTTAAATTGTTATTAAATGCTCCCCCAGCGTATGTTTTTATCATACATACCACCAGAAATAAATTCTCTGCTCGTCTAACAATAGAATATTTTACCTATGTATCTAGTATTAAGGTATACATTTTTCCAATACATTAAAGGGGCATTTACTTGGCTCCAGATCTACATTATTTTGCATCTTATGATACTGAACAGTAGATACATTTTCATACTTCGAGTTGCGAGCCCCTTATTGAATGAGGCTCTATGTTGGTGCATTATAAATACTAAATAAGCCATAAAATGTTTATAATCTTTACACCCACTCTTTAGTAAGGTTTGTGTCACCAGCAAAAATACATAACCTTCTTCTGTGACTTATAAAATTATCACTAATTAAAATATTTATTACATTGTCTTATTTCATATTCAATACATCCTTTAATCGTTTACAGTCATTTTCATTTGCTTATCACTACAGCTTAATTATGAACACTGAGCCTGATTCAATTGAGCTTTTGCATGTTACTGTAGCCCGTAAGTGAGGTTGCAAGTTAATTTGCTATTCAATTGGCGCCTTTTTGCGGGCTCCAAACGGGTTATAAGTTATGGCCTTGAAAAAACTGCGATGGTTAAACCCGTAACTTACAGCCTCCCTACAGCCATTGGTCTTTCGATCGCTAAAATCGCAAACCGCTATTCAATTGCTCCAATTTCCTCAAGCACGCAAATGTTTTCACACCTGTAAATGGCAAATGAAGGAGAAAATCCAACGAGTGCTAGAGAAGACCCACAAGGGGATTAAACACCTGTTTGTAGCAATGTAAATGCAAATAAAAAAAACAATACTGCACTGTAAATAACTGGGAAAGTTATGATATTAGAATTAATTGCACAACAGTCTCAAGCTCGCAAATTGGCCAATTGAATAGCATTGCAAAAGTAGAGCAACGGGAGACCGCAACTCAATTGCAGGCATTTGGCTTTCTGCAATCAAGTTGCGAGCCCCGTATTGAATGAGGCTCTATGTTGGCACAATATAAATATCACATATATAGTTGTGAGCGTACGAGTTGTTGCTAACGCTGCGGGCTCGCGTAGCGAGTCGCGGGCCTCGCGTAGCGAGGGCCGGGGCTCGCGCAGCGAGTCGCGGGCCTCGCGTAGCGAGGGCCGGGGCTCGCGCAGCGAGTCGCGGGCCGCGCGTAGCGAGGGCACTGTGCCAGGTTCTCAGTTGCTGGCAGGGAGCACCGAAGGCGCTCCTTGCCAGCAACTGAGGACCCTCGCGAAGCGAGGGCCTCAGTTGCTGGCTTGGAGCGCCGCAGGCGCTCCATGCCAGCACCTGAGGACCTCGCAAAGGGAGGTCTTCAGTTGCAGCAACTGCGACCCTTGCAAAAAAAAATTTACGTCGCAACACATTACGACACTCGCAAACAACATACGACACACGTTCACACACATTACGACACTCGCAAACAACATACGACACACGTTCACACACATTACGGCCTCGCAACACTCGGACGCAACTCGCGAACATTACAAAATTACAAACACAATACATACACACAGCACATACATAAAAAACTTACCTACACAAACAGGAAGCACCCAGGACCTCAAAAATGCAACTTACAACTTCATTGCACTCAAAATAAAAGAGTTTAGACACTAAATACTTTGTTAAGCGACACAAAAAATGGCCGACGAATAAAACGAAAACGAGGCTACACACGCAAACACCATACGAGACACGTTACTACACATTACGACTTCGCAAACATCGGACGCAACACGCCGACATACAAACATTTAAAACTTAACAAAGACACACAACAAACACATAAAAAGCTTACCTACAGCAAGAGGAACCAGCCAGCACCTCAAAAAAACAAGTTACACCTACATTTAAATCAAAATAAACACTTTAGACACTAATACCATCGCTAAGCGAGAGAAAAAATGGCCGACGAACAAAACGAAAACGAGGCTTCAGACGTAACTACACTACACTTACTCGCAATAATGAAACACATACTATGCGGAACGTATCACAATCATATTAAACACCATTTTGAACAGTAATACGCCTAAAATGGCGGATGGAACGCAAATTGTAAGCTGGAACGCAAATAGCGCATGCGTATTGCGTTCTAACGGTCTCACTTTCCAGAACTTTCTACAAGTTTATAAATACTGCCTATTTCCAACTAAAAAATACATTTCTCCTCAGGTGATCAACGGAGTGACTTCTGCTTTTACTTGAGAAGACAATTCTTTACTAATTTACTACTTTACATTGTGCAAATTACAACTGACAGGTAAGCTATAATATATTACATTTTATTATCAGGTCAGGTCAAACAAATAAAAAAAAAAACTAGGATTTATGTAGTCATCATGTATTGCACATTTATGTGTATAGGCTCACAAAAAAAAATAAACTGAGCTTTATGTATAGTGACCTCTGACACGCACATATATGTCTATAATGTATAGTCACATGTGACACGCACATATATGTCTATAATGTATAGTCACATGTGACACGCACATATATGTCTATCATGTATACTGACATCTGACACGCACATTTCTGTGTATTGCCCCTTCATAGTGACATGTGACACGCACGTATATGTGTATAATGTATAGTGACATGTGAGACGCACATATATGTCTATAATGTATAGTGACATCTGACACGAACATTTCTGTGTATTGCCCCTTCATAGTGACATCTGACACCGACATATATGTCTATAATGTATAGTGACATGTGACACGCACATTTATGTGTATTGCCAATGCAACAAAATTAGCTTACAACAAAATCAGTAAACAACTACATTTAAATGACATTATATCTCATGTATACTGATATGTCACACGCACATATATGTGTATCATCTATAGTTACATCTCACACACACACATTTATGTGTGTTAGAAAAAAATAAAAAATAAGGTTAATTTAACCATTTAAATTTGACTCATGTATACTAATATGTCACACGTACACTTCATGTATGTGACATATGTGTGTAGACACCAACAAAAAATAAGGTTAATTGAATTCATTTACTGCAATTCAATAGATCATATAAAGCTGAATCTTTCTATTTCTTTTAATATTCAAACAGACTCTGCATCAACAGCGTCTCTCAACAATTTGCACCGTGCACTGTGAAGCACAATCCCTTTTAAAGAACACCAACAAATTTGAAGAGGTAAGATACAAGAACACATTACATGCTCAAAAGGCCATGCTTTGCTAGATGACAAATTATAAATATACAAATAACTATTTCACTTTCTTTTTCAAACAGACACTACAAGAACACCGGCGGATTAAGATTGCCAGGAAGGCACCGTCTGTCATTCAAAACTTCTATCAAGGTAAAGTATTAAGTATAAACAAGAAAGAACCATGAGCCTTATTCAATTGCAACTTTCTCAATTGAATAGAGCTCTATATAAGCACATAATATTTTTTTATACAGAACTTTTTAGTTACTGAACTTCTAACCACAATCAAGGTTTTCAATAACTAAAAAGTTTGCTCAAGAAATATGTTATGTGATTATATAGAGCCCTCTTCAATTGGCAAAATTGCAATTCAATGAGGACCTATATATCTTTAATGGCCAAGGGCCTCACTCAAATGTGATTTGCCCATTTCAATAGGGCTCTATATAAGCACAGAGCATATTTTTTAAAGGAAATTTTTCTTTTGTGAACACGTTCCTTTTGGATACAAGTTTACTAAATACAAAATTCCGTAAAAAATTATGCTCTGTGCTGATATTGAGCTCTATTCCATTGGTCAAAACACAATTGAATGAGGAGCTCACAATATAACAAATGCAGTAACCAAAGGCCCTCATTCAATTGCTATTTTGGACAATTAAATATGCCTATAAATAAGAACTTTTAGGCCCTTACTCTATTTTAACAAATATATGTCATGTGCTTATTTACAACCCTATTCAAATTTATACATTGCAATTCAATTACGGCCTTAGAGTACTATTACATTGTAAAATATGCAATTGAATGAGGGCCAAACTATGCAACATATGGTACACACAAAGGCCCTCATTCAATTGCAATTTGCCCAATTGAATAGGGCTCTAAATAACAACATAACAATTGCTTAAAACTAAGGTTTTACTTAATAAAAAAATATCAAAAATACAGTTTTTCAATGACTACTAAATTATTTTAAATAATATGCTATGTGCTTATTTAGGGCACAATTCAATTAGCCAAATCGCAATTCAATAACACACAAACTGCTACACACAAAACAGATTTTCTTATTAAGGCCCTCATTCAATTGCAATTTTGCCAATTGAATAGGGGTCTAAATAAGCACATCACATATATTTTTTTAAGAAGTTTTTAGTTATTAAGCATCTATCCAAAAGCACGGTTTTCACTACCTAAAAACTTCTTTAAAAAATATATATTATGTGCTTATTTAGAGCCGTATTCAATTGGCAAAATCGCAATTGAATGAGGGCCTAAATGTTTAACAACCTATAAGCCTTACAAAGAAGCCAAAATAAGAATAACAAAAGTGTTGCGCACCTAATAGCATTGTACAAAAAATCCCACAAACACATAGGAAACTACATTAACATTCTTCTTTAATGTTTAACAACCTATAACCTGTACAATCAAGAAGAAATAAGTTTTGCACAAGTGATGCCCACCAAACAGGATTGTCAAAAAGTAACACAAACACATAGCAAACTACATTAATTATATTATTTCATGTTTCACTAACTATAACCATCCCAATAAAGGTTAAATAAGTATACCACAAGTGGTGCGCACAAAACAGGATTGTACAAAAACTAACATAAACACATAGCAAAATAAATTCATATTCTTATTTAATATATCACAACCCACAAGCCTTACTAAGAACCTTAAATAAGAATAACAAAAGTCGTGGGATTGTACAGAAAGTTACAAAAAATATTTTTGAAAAAAATAACCATAAATGATACAATACAGCCTAATTCATACATTTTTAACTTATTTAAAAGACATTTCACTCAAACAACATTTTCTATTTTACATTACAACAGATACTGCGTGAAGACAATCGGACGAGGACTTTTGCCACAGGACCGGACCATCGGACGAGGACTCGGACCAGACCAGCAGACGAGGAATTTCAACACAGGACCAGACCAGCAGACGAGGAATTTCAACACAGGACCAGACCATCGGACGAGGACTTTCACCAACGGACCACAACATCGGACGAGGGATATCGCTACAGGACCACAATATCGGACGGGGGCTATCGCCACAGGACCACACCATCGGGCGAGGACTTCCAACAGAGGACCACACCATTGGACAACCATTTTGAAACGAGGACCAACAAACATTCGGATTTAAATCACACTTCAACCAAGGTAAACTATAATAAGTACTAAAGTATAAAACTAAAGAAACTGCTTTCACTTGCATCCGTGTCAACAGAAAAATAAAATAATTAATTTACTATCTCCCTTATTTTATTTCAATTGCTACTATGCAATACATAGCTCAATAACCACATCACTTTTTTTTTAAGCAAAGAAGTTTTGCAGTCGTAAATATGTATCCACAAACAAAGTTTTTAATAAATAAAACCATTATTTTAAATAAATATGTTACATGCTTATTTACAGCAGTATTCCATTGCCCAAATTCTGAGCCACTGAAGACAGGAATTATAAATTTAACTAAATATCAATGATACATTCATGATTTGCCTTTTATTTCAACAATTGTGCACAATAATCTTTAACAGGAATTACAAATTTAAATATACACAATTACATTTATTTGTTTCCGTTTACAGATTAATATGGCTGATAACGAGACCAAAGAAGACAAGAAAAGACGTCAAACTAGAGAAAGACAAGAGAGATGGGCCGCCCAGCAGACACCGGAGGAGAAAGAAATTCGAAGAGAAAAAGAACGCAAAAGACTTGCAAATAAAAGAATATCAGCTGCAAAAATGAAAGATAGAACCAAAAAAAATAAAAAATTAATAAAGCATTTAAAAACTGTTCCTAATACATCAGATGACATTTTACAACATACCAGTCAAGACAGACCAAAAAAAACAACTACAAAAAAAAAGCATTTACAAACTCTTACTAAAAACTTACAGGACATTTCAACCGAACAAGTCCAACATATACCAAGAAAAGCTACGAAAAAAACTAAACATTTAGAACCTGTTGTTGAAACATTTCAGGACTTTTCATCTGATGAATATCAAAGTCAACATCCAATATGCGTTGCAAATTGTCCTTTAATGAAGTCTTTAGCAGTAGAGGTTCATAGTTGTGGGGACATGACTACTCAATGTCAATTTTGTGAGGCTTATTATTTTAAACAGGAGAGACCTCGAGATGGACAATTTATTAGTTGTTGTCAAAAAGGAAAGTTCAAACTTCCACAAAGGAAACAATTTCCAACCTATTTACTAAATATTATGACTGAACCTACTTTTCCAAATTACAACAATTTTAAGACAAACATAAGATCCTACAATAGTGCCATATCATTTGCATCTATGGGGGCAACATTGGCTGCTAATGTACCAGGACATGGTCCTTACTGTTTTAAAGTTCAAGGACAAATTTATCATCGGACTTCACATTTACATCCAGAGGAAGGAGAGCAAAGAAAATTCGCTCAACTATATGTCCTAGATACAATGGAAGCTGTTGACCAACGTATGCAGATGGAAGAAAATAAAAAATGCTTACCCAGTGTTTTTATAGAGCTAAATAACATTATGGACAACAATCCCTACAGTAAAGCTTACAAAAAATTGGCAGAAGTAGAAAATGAACAACTACTTCATGCACAAAGACATCAATTACCCATGCCAAAGGTTAATATGGTGCTTAAAAGAGACAGACATACTGATAAACGTCGTTATAACTTGCCAACATCAAATGAGGTTGCAATGGTCTTTCAGAATGATGAAGGAGAACCACCATTTCAAAGAGACATTAGAGTATATCCCAGAAATCAGGACCAACCATTTATTAATATTAATATCTTAAGTCCAAATTTAGATCCAATGACATATCCCATCTTTTTCCCACACGGAGAAGCAGGTTGGCAACCAAAATTAACCCTTCCCAGTTACCCAAATGCTAAAGCCAGAATCCGAAATAATGTTTCTATGCTTGAATTTAAAGTTGCTCAAATTGCCATTAGAGATGATTTTAATCCCATTTTATGTGGTGGAAAACTAACACAACAATGGATTATTGATTCATATTTGCAAGTTGAGGCAAATAATTTAAACTTTATAAAATATCAACAAGATAAACTACGTGTAGAACAATATTGTGGACTCATGGACTATGTTGCTGACGTGGCTACAAGCAGAGACATGACAGCTGGCAAAGCCATCATTTTACCATCTTCCTTTCAAGGATCTCCTCGAAATATGAGAGAAAGATACAATGATGCTATGGCTATTGTGACTAAATTTGGAAAACCCGATTTATTTGTGACATTTACATGTAATCCACAATGGCCAGAAATTCATCAAAATCTACTTCTTGGACAAAGTGCTTCAGATCGACCAGATTTAGTAGCCAGAGTTTTTAAGATAAAATTAAATGAATTAATACGTGACTTTACTATAAATCAGTTATTTGGCAAATGTCTTGCTTATGTATATACCATTGAATTTCAAAAAAGAGGCCTTCCACATGCACATCTTCTCATAATACTTCAAGAGAAAGATAAATTAGATACTTCGGCCAAAGTGGATGCAGTCATAGTTGCTGAACTACCGGATCCAGAACTATATGGTAGACTATATGAGATTGTTACTCATCGCATGATTCATGGACCCTGTGGAGACCTTAATCCACAATCACCATGTATGGAAAATAATCAATGTTCAAAAGATTTTCCCAAAGATTATAGAGACAAAACATATGCCAATTGTGATGGATATCCACTTTATAAAAGAAGAGAAGGAGATAGTGCCATTATTCGTGGAAAAAAAGTGGACAATAGATATGTAGTACCCTACAATCCACATTTACTCATGAAGTACAACGCCCACATCAACGTAGAAGCCTGCACTTCCATCAAATCAATTAAATATGTCTACAAATATATTTACAAAGGTTACGATGCAGCTACTGTAGTCGTCAAAAGTGCAGACAACCCTGAAAGTAGTGAGTTAGTACATGATGAACTTGCATCTCATGTAGATGCTCGCTATGTCAGTGCGCCAGAAGCTATGTGGCGGCTTTTAAAATTTGAAATGCATGATAGATCACATGCAGTATATAGGTTAGCAGTACATTTGCCACAACGACATTTAGTCTATTTCCATTCTGGAAATGAAATGAATGCATTGGCCCAAAGTGAAGATCGTCACACTACACTAACTGCATGGTTTGCATTAAATTCCACTGATGCTCAAGCAACACAATACTTATATATTGAAATTCCATATCACTATGTTTTTGTGAATGGATTATGGAGAGCAAGAAAAACCAGAGGCAATAAAATAATTCCACGAATTTACACAGTCAGTCCAAGAGATGTTGAACGATTTTGCTTACGGATATTACTTTTAAATGTTCCAGGAGCACAAAGTTTTGAACAATTAAGAACTGTTAATGACATTGTATATGAATCCTTCCATTTAGCTGCAAGAAATAGAAACTTACTCGCTGATGATACAGAGTGGGAAAGATGTTTAGAAGAAGCAGCACAATGTCAAATGCCACGACAGATGAGAGAACAATTTGCTTTTATTTGTATCTTCTCAAATGCTCCAAATGCATTAGCTTTGTGGGAGACTTTTAAAAGTAATATGGCTGAAGACTTTATGCGACGATACAATGAACCCATTGCACACTTAAAAGCCTTAATGGAAATTCAAGAAGTCTTTTTAACTCATGGATTAAGTTGTGCAAGTTTTAATTTGCCTGATCCAGGTCTAATAGATGACATTAACTTTGAAGACTATGACATTCAACTACAAGCAGAAAGAACACAAGAAAGACTTGCAACTTTAAATACACTACAATTGCAAGCATTTCATGCCATTAAAAATGCTATAGATGATGACATGGTGACAGAGCGTTATTTCTATCTTGATGGACCTGGCGGATCAGGGAAAACATATTTGTACAATTTATTAATGAGTTCAGTACGAGCACAAGGACAAATAGCAATGGCGTTTGCCACTACTGGAATTGCTGCACTTTTATTAGAAGGTGGAAGAACTGTTCATAGTGGATTCAAACTGCCAGTGCCTATTTTGGAAAATTCAGTGTCAGATATTCGCATGACATCCTTACAAGCAAAGAAATTGAAGAAATGTAAATTAATTATAATAGATGAGGCCACAATGATGTCATGCTATGCCCTCCAATGTATTGACCGTTTGCTTCGTGAAGTCATGGATAATATTTTTCCATTTGGTGGAAAGGTAATTTTGTTGGGTGGCGATTTTAGACAAACATTACCTGTCGTTGTACATGGAAATCGAACAGACATTATTGAAACATGTATAAAGTCAAGTACAGTATGGAAACATTTTACCCATCTTCAACTGCAACAAAATATGAGATCAGAAGGCCAAACTGATTTCAATGATTGGCTTATTAAAATTGGAGAAGGAAGAACAGAAAAAATACTACATTTACCTGACGACACTGTAGAGATCCCACCTCATATGATTTGTCAACAAGATATTATATCGGCTATATTTGAAGGGAGCATAAATAACGAAGAATATTCTGAGCTTGCCAACCAAGTCATACTGACGTGTAAAAATAAAGATGCATTAATACTCAATAATGAAATCTTAAAAAAAATTAATGCACCACAAAGAAATTATCACAGTGCTGATTCTGTACTTGCTGATGACAATGAAAGTCAGGCAAACTTTTCAACTGAATTCATTAACTCTTTAACTCCTTCTGGAATGCCACCACATATTTTGCAGCTAAAGAAAGGTGCAATTATCATGTTACTGCGAAATATGAACCCCAAAAAAGGCCTATGCAATGGCACAAGGTTAATTGTTCAACAATTAAAGGACCATTTTATAGATGCTGAAATTTTAACTGGGACCCATAAAGGAGAGAGAGTTTTCATACCAAGAATAGATTTAGCACCAAGTGAAAGTAGTCTCCCTTTTATACTTCAAAGAAGACAATTTCCCATTATTATGGCATTTGCCATGACCATTAATAAATCACAAGGTCAGACTTTCAAATCTGTGGGTATTTACTTGGAAGAACCAGTTTTTGCACATGGTCAATTGTACGTTGCGTTGTCACGGTGCAAAAATCCACAGGCTATTAAAGTTTACATTGAAAACAATGAAAGTCAAGGTGATTTATTAGAAGATGGACGTATTTTTACTAAAAACATTGTCTACTATGAAGTACTATAACTTTGCAGGATACAAACTAAAGCCATGCAAACATTTTGGAAAAACATTCAAAAATACAAAACAATTGGTTGTTTAATTCAGTCATAATTAATGGAAGTCATGTTTATGGATAATTCGCCTCACAAAATACTTGCCTTGCATTTCTATGAAAAATTATGTTAAAATGTTAAGTCACTATGTTAAGGTTTCATTCATGTTTATCGCCAGTTTATGTGCTCAGTAATGAATTACTTTAATTACGTACGGTTTAAGGAGAGTTTTTACTGTATGCCTTCCTCTACATTCAATGTATATTAAACTTAACAATTATTCTGATACAAATTGCATGTTAATACTGATTAATTTAAAGTTAAACTGTTTTTACATTCAAATGTTAATACTTTTAATTCAAAATTATGTTACAAAATGTATTTACTATGTTCCTGTTTATAATGTTCAAAATTACACAAATGTTTTGCAAAAATTCCAAAGTTACATAAAAAATAAAGTTCAATTTTAAAAATATATACTTTCAAGGTTATTCCTTACATATATTTTAAACTTCATGTTAAAATTCGGCACGTTGCAAAAAGTCTTTTTACTTTTTACTTTCCTCTGGATTCTATGTATATTAAAGTGAACAATTCTTCAGATACAAAATTCATTTTTAAAAACCATTACATCAACGTTTTACAAAAATACATCTTCATATCACAATACTTACAAGGGTCAAAAATATATTTAAATAACTAAACAACTTCACAAACATATACATCACATTGCCGTCATTTTTTGACGGGCAAGTCGCTAGTTAAATAATAATAATGATTACAGTTAGCACAAGGAAGATCTAGCATTTTCAAAAATGTGGTATGTTCCATGGTACGGACTCCTGTGACTTTACAAAAACAGCACGAAAATACACGTGTAACAGACTGGTGAGGAATTTACAGACAAATTTTAATGAAACAGGATAACTTTTACCTTTAGCCAGGGAAATGAAATTACAGGTATGTTTGAGTTTAATCAAATGAAACAATAATGTCATAGAGTAAATGCATAAATCATATAAATAAAGAAATAAACTAAAAGAAAGAGGTGCTGCCACACATACAGTAGATCCCTGCACCTATTGTCATATCTTAGTAAACACACCTATATTATTCATTGTCAATAAAAAAGATATATAGCTCTATGTTATGTGTACTAGGAGTAGGAAAATTAAAAGCTTGAAATGTTTCCACTATTTGTAGACACAAGTAAAATTCTGGTGAAGGGTGGAAGCAACTCATACCAAGATAAGGCACACCTGGGCACACATAGCATTTATTGGTGTACTCTATGGAACTGTTATTACATAGGATATAGTTCCAAATGGGATTTAGCTCACTTGTACAGTTACAAAGTAGAAATCTCTTTTTTTCTACCCTTAAAGTGGATGTGAAAATCACAAATGCTTCTTGCTTATTTTTAATCAAAATAAAGATGGTGTTGGAAGGTCACTACACTTGAAAAACAAGTAATCAGCAGGGGTGGTAATGAGACAAGTAGGCTCAGCTGCTGCTCAGCTCTGCCAAACAGAGAGAGGAAGAAAAAAAAACACCAGCCGCAGCAGTAAATGATGCAGAGAATGGACAAGCCACAGGGGTGGTAATCAAGTGTGAATGTGCTGCAAAGAGCGACTCTTATATTAAAAGACATAGCACCTTCTAACATGTGCCCCACTACATATCTCAGGCTGCTTTAAAGCACAAACAGGAAACCCAGAGTTTGATACAAATGTTTCAGCTGCCTTTGTTTCTTCCTGATTGGCCAAAACAAATTATGAATTTTATGCAAATTTAGCCTGGGTTGGAGGGAGTAGTTACTGTCAGAAGGACATTTTGCTAACTTCAATGGTAGTTTTTAAATGCTTATTTTGGTATTTTTTTAACATGCAAAAAATGTTTTAATACACTACTGATTCTCCTCCATCAGAGGCATTCATAATCCAGGAAACTTAGATATGCCTTTAAAGCCAACCTCAACCTGGATATCTGAAACAACAAACTGGACTGACAGCTGTTCTCCGTGAGCCTGTTTGGGTGTGACACTTTCTTACCATGTTTTATGGCAATATCCGGGTTTCAAATCATGGAGGAAAGTAATCCTTGACGTGACTATAGGCAAAAGGAAACAAAACTGACTCATAAGATGGTTCTACTGGTGAGGGAATGGGATTAGGCGTGTATATTTTAGTTGTGAGCAAAACCCCTTCAATCCGTTAGGATTATTCATTAAACTGTAACTTGGATATAGCCTTAGAGAGCTGTTTTATACATATTTGCAATGATCAGATATCAGAATAAGACTATGTATATTTATGTATATACTTTTTTACTTTGAAGATAAGTTTTTTTCAGATATTGAGAACAAAAACCATTAACTTAATGGTATTAATTTTCAAAAAATTAGATGGAAAGGCCCTTTGTTTTTAAGACCTTATTAATGCTAGTGAGCAGGTACCACCAATAGGCTAGAATATATATGGTAGCACAATGGTGAATCACCAATTGCCTACAAACATCTTTACACAGTGACAAACCTTTTTATCTTGTGGACCACCTTGCCAAACCTGTCACAGTTTGTAAAAATATCTACCAACAGAGCAATTTACTACCAGGCAAGGGCTGTTAAAAATTAAATTGACTTTAGGTAAGCCATAAACAAATATGAAGTCACCAGATGTGTTGTACACAATCAGGAAGAGGAGTGAAAGATGATTATTCTTTTTAAATTGATCAAGAATTGACTTATATAGAAGTATTTTAGCTATGATTTGTATAGCAATCAAGCCCCGCCCACAAAAATGCATACATTATAAGGCTGGTGTCTGTAATTGTGATACATTCTATTTTAGATATAATTGTTTTTATACTCATATACTCACTACCATGAAGCAATTTGGGAAAGTAGATAAGGTGTGTTTTTCATTTTTAAGTCATGGTTTGAATCCACTGAGAGACACATTTTTTTTACTAACAAATGCTTATATATTATGTATGTAGCAAGGGAACTAGGCTAGCCTACATCCACTAACACCTTCCAATGAATTTGACATTCGTTGGACATTAGTTGGACATAAACAGTTTAATCTGATACCAATATTAAAATATTTCTAAAAATGCCTACCACAAAGGAAATCCTGTTCTCTGGGATTTCCAATATATAAGCTGATCAGGCTGACCTCCACAAATGGTGCCACATACATTCTGTGCCAAACACTATGCTAAAAAATGGTAACTTGCAGCTGTAAACCACACTTGCTTAATTGAGAGGCAAACAATAAAGAGAGTGCAGTGGTTACTTGGCTGCTGTCTACTGCACTCAATGACTCTGGAGACTGTACCTGCCCTTACAGCACTTGCTTCCATGGCTAGCAATGTTTCTACATTGCAAGAGGAGATGCAGGCTCTAGAGCTTTATGCCCATGAAGTCTTGCTATTACCTGTTGGAGAGCAGCACGTAACGGCTGCGGGCTTGAAATTTGGACGACTTACGGTGCTATTAAATTAGAAAGGCTGCGAGTTACGAGCAGGAGACGCAAAACCGTAAACCATTTGTCGGCCGACAAATTTGCGGGCTAAAACGTAATCAATTAAGGAAGCCTGAAGTTACAGGGTTTAGATGGAGCCAATGGAAACAGAGATCATCAGAATTGCGTCACAAGAAAATAAAGGATGGATTTCAATTACGACCTACAAGAGAACCCATATTCCAGTCATTATGCAATACTAAAAAAGCCGCAAATATGATATCCTATCACATGCGAGTTACAGTATATGTATTAACACATTGATTGCCGTGATCAATATAACACAACTATACATGAAATAAAGTATTTTCCGGGGACGATTTACGAGCTTGAGAATGTTGGGCTATTAATTCTAAGACCTAACGTCATTTTCCCTTTTAATATGAGAGGGACTAGACATAGATTAAATACTGCATAGCAAAAGGATATCTGGACTTTTGTAATTTGTATATGATGTTAAAGGTCTGGAATCAACACTCCTCACACACTGACCTCGGTATAAAAGACCCAAATTGAAATATGCTGTTGCTGGTTTGTTAAGCTTTCTCTCCCTTACCATCCCCTCTATATCTCTATTACCCATCTTCTCAACCACTGTTTATCCTAACTCTCCTCCCCTCCATAGATAAAGACAAAAGGTAAACTACCCTATTTTTTGATATGGAAAGAATATAACGTGATGTAGCCTGTTTATCATGCTTTTGATCATTGACCATGTAATTTAACAACATACTATCATATATGCTCTTTGTACTGCCAAAACCTTCTCCAAAAAACAAGTTAAAAATCAATTATTGCTCACATAAAAAAATAAAACAAAATGTATCATCTATATCACCATCTGGATCTCTACCTTGTCATGGTGAAGGGGCTTGTGTACTTCAATGAAGCTGTGTGCTATACCATGTAGGGTCACCCAAGATGGACAGGTCATAGCAGAGAGGTCAGACAAATTGCAGTCCACTGGAGAAGGAAGTGGCAACCCACTCCAGTATCTTTTCCATGAAAACCTTATGGATTAGCATAACCAGATACAAGTTGTGCCTGTGGTTCATGTGGTTACAGAGAGTCGGAATCGACTGAATGACTGAATAACAATCATCTGCAGTATATAAAACACTAGAAACACAAAGGTTACATAATGATATGTATTTTGATAATTGTACATATTATGAACTATTAACTATAATTAACTAATGGCTCATGCTAAACGTTATAATATGACCCAATGACACCAAGGGCATCATTCAATTGCGATTTTTCCAAAATAAATAGGGCTCTATATAAGCGCAGAGCATATTTTTTTTACAGAAGTTTTTAGTTAGTGAAGACCTTGCTTTTGAATAGAAGTTCACTAACTAAAAACTTCTGTAAAAAAATATGCCCTGTGCTTATATAGACCCCTATTCAATTGGCCAAATCGTAATTGAATGAGGCCCTAAATCTCTAAAGGTGAATAACAAAGTAAAGGAAGAACCTTCAACTGGTGTTTGCAAAGGAATTTCACTGAATTATACAAGCACATATAGGTAGATAAGGATTGCCTGATCCTCCTCAGTGTATTGGACATTTACTTTCAGTGCTGTAGCAGACTGTAAAACTTAGGTGTGTCAAACCATACGACTGTGTGGTTTACGGACACTGAAACCCTACTTGCATTTGCAAATCTCACATTAGAGATCTAGTTCCAAATAATAATCAGTTCGATGCCAGGTGACCATTTGACAGTATGAAACTATATATGTGTTTATGTGTGTGTATATATACATACAGTATATACAGTGGATATAAAAAGTCTACACACCCCTGTTAAAATGTCAGGTTTCTGTGCTGTAAGAAAATGAGACAAAGGTAAATTATTTCAGAACTTTTTCCACCTTTAATGTGACCTATAAACTGTACAACTCAATTGAAAAAGAAACTGAAATCTTTTAGGTAGATGGAAGAAAAAATATAAAAATAAAATAATATGGTTGCATAAGTATGCACACCTTTAAACTAATACTTTGTTGAAGCACCTTTTGATTTTATTACAGCACTCAGTCTTTTTGGGTATGAGTCTATCAGCATGGCACATTTTGACTTGGAAAGATTTGCCCACTCTTCTTTGCAAAAACACTCCAAATCTGTCAGCGAGGGCATCTCCTGTGCACAGCCCTCTTCAGATCACCCCACAGATTTTCAATCGGATTCAGGTCTGGGCTCTGGCTGGGCCCTTCCAAAACTTTAATCTTCTTCTGGTGAAGCCATTCCTTTGTTGATTTGGATGTATGCTTTGGGTCGTTGTCATGCTGAAAGATGAAGTTCCTCTTCATGTTCAGCTTTCTAGCAGAAGCCTGAAGGTTTTGTGCCAATATTGACTGGTATTTGTAACTGTTCATAATTCCCTCTATCTTAACTAAGGCCCCAGTTCCAGCTGAAGAAAAACAGCCCCAAAGCATGATGCTGCCACAACCATGCTTCACTGTGGGTATGGTGTTCTTTTGGTGATGTGCAGTGTTGTTTTTGCACCAAATATATCTTTTGGAATTATGGCAAAAAAGTTCAACCTTGGTTTCATCAGACCAGAACACCTTTTCTCACATGCTTTTGGGAGAATTCAGATGTAGTTTTGCAAAATGTAGCGTGGCTTGGATGTTTTTCTTCGTAAGAAAAGGCTTTCATCTTGCCACTCTACCCCATAGCCCAGACATATGAAGAATACGGGAGATTGTTGTCACATGTACCACACAGCCAGTAGTTGCCAGATATTCCTGCAGCTCCTTTAATGTTGCTGTAGGCCTCTTGGTAGCCTCCCAGACCAGTTTTCTTCTCGTCTTTTCATCAATTTTGGAGGGAGCTCCAGTTCTTGGTAATGTCACTGTTGTGCCATATTTTCTCCACTTGATGACTGTCTTCATTGTGTTCCATGGTATATCTAATGCCTTGGAAATTCTTTTGTACCCTTCTCCTGACTGATACCTTTTAACAATGAGATCCCTGTGATGCTTTGGAAGCTCTCTGTGGACCATGGCTTTTGCTGTGGGATGCAACTAAGAAAATTTCAGGAAAGACCAACTAGAGCAGCTGAACTTTATTTGGGGTTAATCAGAGGCACTTTAAATGATGGCAGGTGTATGCTGACTCCTATTTAACACGATTTGGAATGTGATTGCTTAATTCTGAACACAGCTTCATCCCCAGTTATAAGAGGGTGTGCAGACTTATGCAACCACATTATTTTTCTTTTTCATTTTTCTTCCCTCCACCCAAAAGATTTCAGTTTGTTTTTCAATTGAGTTGTACTGTTTATAGGTCACATTAAAGGTGGAAAACGTTCTGAAATGATTTATCTTTGTCTAATTTTTTTACAGCACAGAAACCTGAAATTTTTACAGGGGTGTGTAGGAGTCTTTTTATATCCACTGTATATATATATATATATATATATATATATATATATATATATATATATATATATATATATATATTTATATACAGTATATATATATATATATATATATATACATATAAAACTAATATATTTTGTAAAGTGTGCACACTTTACAAACTATTTGTAAAAATTCTGTACACCCCACAGTAAGCACCGCGCATGAGCACCACGCAAAGCGTGGCGCCAGCAGAGGGGCGGAAAGGGACAGAAAGGGGGAAGGGGGGAAAGGGGGAAAAATACACAGGGGAGGGAGGAAGGGGGAAGGGGGAAAGAGACACAGGGGAGGAGAAGGGGGAAAGAGACACAGGGGAAAGGGGGAAAGAGACAGAGGGGGACAGGGACACAGGGGAGGGAGGAGGGGGGAAAGTGCCACAGCGGAAAGGGGGAAAGAGACAGAAGGGGAAAGTGGGAAAGAAAAACTAGGGAGGGAGAGGGGGAGGAAAGAGACACATGGGCGAAAGGGGAAGGAAAGAGACAGGGGGAGGGGAGAGACACAGGGGAAAGGGGGGAAAGAGATACAGGAGAGGAAGATGGGGGAAGAGACAAGGGAGAGGGAGATGGGGAAGAGACAAAGATGAGGGAGAGGGGAGGGAAGGGAGATGGGGAAGAGACACAGGGAAGGGTTGAGGGGGTAAGTGACACAGGAGAGGTAGATGGGGAAGAGACACAGGAGAGGCAGATGGGGAAGAGACAAAGAGGAGGGAGTAGGGAGGGAGAGCGGGAAGAGACACAGGGGAGGGAGAGGTGGGGAAGAGACACAGGGGAGGGAGAGGGGGAAAGAGACACAGGGGACGGAGAGGGGGAGGAAAGAGACAAAGGGGGAAAAGAGGGAGGAAAGAGACAAAGGGGAGGGAGAGGGGGGAAAGAGATACAGGGGAAGGGGTGGGGAAAAAATATTACTAGTGCTATACATACTAGTGCCATGGAATATGTTGGCTTGTCACAAATAAATGATAATATATATATATATATATATATATATATATATATATATATATATATATATATATCCACCCTACGCCTAAACCAGCCTATGTAGTATTTTATACAAAGTAATAATAATAATAATAACAAAACAAAATACATAAAGTAAAGATTTCAAAATAAGCTGGTAAGGGGTTCTCACAGAAAAATAATTTTAGTAATTTTCAGAAATATTTACACCAAATGCACAGTTTCTGGTGCAGAACTTAAGCAACACCTTAACAAAGAAAAAACAAAAATTAGCCTCAACTATTTTCTAAGTATAGCGCTGCAATATAAGTATATCTCTTAAAACTGTGTACCTAACATTGGGCCCTACTTGATTGTCAAAATTGCAATTACTGAAGCCTGTAATGTAGCCTGCAAAAGTTACTGCTATTTAATTTAATTCTAGCTAACCACAAATGGGTTTGCAGGTTACAAGGTCAGAATTCCTGAGGTTGTCAAAATCGTAACTCTGACCTATCTAAGCATTTGATCTTTCAAGCCCGTAAATGTTACAATTGCTAAAATCACAAATCGCTATTAAATTGCTACAATTGCCCAAGGACGCAATTGCCTTCAAGCCCATAAATGGCAAATGTAGCAAAAAATTATACAAGTACTAGCAAGGGGGTTAAAAAAATGTTCTTAACACTATAAAAGCAAATAAAAACACAATGCTGCACTTTAAAATACAGGGAAAGCAATGGAAGAAATTAGAATTAATTGCACAACAGTCTCAAGCTCGCAAATCTGCAATACATTTTTTTTTTTTAATGTTTATTTTCTGTGTTATATCAATCTCGGGAATCAAGGAGTTAATACATATCAGGCCACCCACATGGACTATAACAGTTTCTTCATTAATTTTTATTGATTTTTAAATTGCTGGATTGCGAGCGCAATCACATATCGGACGTCTAAACACTAATTGATTGACGTTTCATCGCTGTGTTTACTGATGTCATGATGATAGTCTCATTTACTATTGGTTGTTTCTACGGGCTTGCTTAATTGATCATGATCATGCCCTGAAATGCTACGTATGGTTACATGGTTTTACGGATTTGGCTTTCGGCCATGTACTTGGGGGCTTGTTCAATTAAATCGCTCTGTAACTGCTGCAACTTTCAACTTGTATGAAGGCAGCTGCGGGGTTGGAATTTAATGAGGCCCATTGTTTCCTGATTGCTTAAGAACAAATAATGACCTAATGACCTAAATTTATGGCTTGCAGATATTATGGTTTACACGGGAAACTATATTGAAACAAAATAAATCAATTTAACAGCACATGCCGACTGAGAGAACAAATATTAGATTAAAAAAATGCTTTCTCTATAAAATATTCCAGTTTGCATAGTCAGCATTTTATGAGACTCTTAAGCGTTATAAAAGTTTTAGGGTGCAGATGAGTGATTTCTAAGATTGCAATTATAAGGCTACAATTCATAGAAAAAAAGTCAATGTGGGAATCCAAGGCAGGGGTTAAATGTAATGGCTGCATGCAGTTGTATGTCCAAAGGTTAACATAAAGTCTCAATACACAACTGATGCAGAAGTTTTGCTGCTTTATAGCAGTGGGTGGTATCTCTGTCCTGTGATGGCTGCCAACAGTTCAGGAAAGTTGAATTTATCTGCTTAGTTTCCTTCTGAGTGATCGTCCTATGCTGAAGTAGAGATATACTGAAATCCTGTACTATTTGAAGTTAGATATAGAACCTCTATACAATGAAAAATGATATACATATATTCAAAAATTCTGAGGCTAAGAAGAAGCATAATAGGTAGGGGAAAGTCATATAGCCAGTGTTTAAAATATTTGTATGCCTATACTTTGGTGGAAGTTGTACAGTTTCATTTTCTTAAAAACAGTGCTTGCATCAATTGATGCAAGCTGCCTGTTTCTGTGTCTAAAGGAGAAGGTGGATGGTATAAATTTTAATTACATTCAGATATTTAATAAATATATCTGAGCACTCCTACTTCCCTTCACTCGTCATCCCTCCCTCTACGATACAAAAACACACCCCTCAAGATAGAGCTCTGAGGAAGTGATGCAAAGCAAAATGCAATCTTGAATCATAAACAGTCTTCAACAATTCTGAAGGGCCCGTAGACCACCACAGGCAATTGACCTGGCAGGACCGGGTATGGCTAGGAAGTGGCTAGCTGGGGGAGATGGAGCCATATATAGGGCTTTTGGTGCCATTTTCCACCAATAGGCCCCCAGCTAGCCATGTGATTAGATGCCCACCCACCCATCCCTAAAGTATTGTTGTTTAGAGTAATGTATATGTTGTACTTTATAAAAAATAAAAAAAACTGAATAATGGCAAGGTGGAATATTATTGTGTTTATTGTCTTAAGCACTTATTATTGTGGATGTATTATTGAAGTATATATTATATGTTATCAAAAGTTTGTTTATGTTGTTGTCATAGCGGCTGGGGGTGAGGGGAGTCACCTGGTGAGTAGTAAAATGGGGGAGATCCTACCCTACGGTGGGATGGATGTTCCAACACGGTAGGCCCTGGATGAGGGTTTAGAGTATAGGGTGTACTGTCTCTGGCCAGGCTCCTCCCCTTGCATGTTTTGTTGATTTATTTATTGTTATGGTTATTACATCATGTTGTGTTTACCAATAAACGCTGTGGCCAGTTATCTCCCAAGAAGTGGTGTGTGTCTAATCTTTATATTTTTAATAGGTGATTGGGTATAATTCTTAGCACATACCAACTGGGCCTTGCTTAAGTCAAGATTTTCTCTAAAAATGTGTTTATGTTACACTCCTGCTAATGTGGTTTGTTTGTTACATACATACCTGCTGTTATTATTATTATTTCCTTTATTTGTAACGTGCCAACATATTCCTTAGCGCTATACAGGGGTAAGTTCAAGTCAAAACAAAAATAACACAATTAAGAAGAAAGAAAAAAATAAGAATGGAGGGCCCTGTCGTTGAGCCTAAAATCAAGTGTACACTAAAGCAAATAAGATCGAAAACTAGCAGACATATCTAATGATTTCAGGATCTGTGGTGATCCTTTACCATCTGATCCAGAAAGCTGGTATTAAATTATTAAATAACTGTGTATGTTTTCACTAATGCAGAGAGAAATATGTTCTTTATTGTACATCTTCATGAAATACTTAAAGTTGGCACTAGAGGGAACTCTTTTTTTGTTAATTCTTTATCCATTTGTAATACACATCATGTACATGCATTCATTCACATTTCAGGCTGGGCAAAATACATGTTTTACCATATAATTGCTGCAGTTGGAGAACTGTTTGCTTTGAATGTTAAAGGAAATAGAAATGTTTGTTCTTCAGTCCCTACTTAAGTTACAGCTCTGTTTTTCTGTAAGAAACTGAAGTTCTACTAGAAGATGCACACGGCAGAGCAAAGTGGAGAGGGAGTGGGGTTTCACCCTAGGGAGGAACATAGGATGTAAGCATGGAGTGGCACGTGGCCGCTAGTGGCACGTGGCCCTCTGAGAAGGTGTGTGTTTACCTTAATATGGGTATGCACTAAGTTATATATTAGTTTTTTTGTTATTTATCTCATTAAAGAAGCTGTGGCCTAATATTTCAACCATAACAAGTATTTGGGTCTTTATTCAATTAGGTTTTCGGATGGTGTTGGGGGGTTTCTTGTAAAAGGAATCCCAGGTCGACGAATGAGAGGGTCGTGTTCCTTTAAGCATGCAAAGGGGGTCTGGGAAGCAGGGCAAATAACAACCAGCGCTCTACATTAAACACCAAGATTTTTCTACTAAGAAAGCTGTACAGCCTAATACTTCAGGAAGGTGCAGATATGGAAACACATCTGAATGCTTAAAAATGTCTAGCAATTGAGGATTGCCGGTGAATAACTCAGACAACAATATAATTGCAATTGTTTGCTCCTATCATCAATGCTTTGGAAACAACAACAGAAGCAGACACCACGACACTGGACCGCAGGGACAGCTGGAGATGCAAGACAGATCAACAGACCACAGGGACAGCTGGAGATGCAAGACAGACCAACAGACTGCAGGGACAGCTGGAGATGCAAGACAGATCAACAGACTACAGGAATAGCTAGAGATGCAAGACAGATCAACAGACTGCAGGGATAGCTGGAGGTGCAAGACAGATCAACACACTGCAGGGATAGCTGGAGATGCAAGACAGATCAACAGACTGCAGGGATAGCTGGAGATGCAAGACAGATCAACAGACTTCAGGAATAGCTAGAGATGCAAGACAGATCAACAGACTGCAAGGATAGCTGGAGATGCAAGACAGATCAACAGACTGCAGAGATAGCTGGAGATGAAAGACAGATCAACAGACTGCAGAGATAGCTGGAGAAGCAAGACAGATCAACAGACTACAGGAATAGCTGGAAATGCAAGACAGATCAACAGACTTCAGGAATAGCTAGAGATGACAGATCAACAGACTGCAAGGATAGCTGGAGATGCAAGACAGATCAACAGACTGCAGAGATAGCTGGAGATGAAAGACAGATCAACAGACTGCAAGGATAGCTGGAGATGCAAGACAGATCAACAGACCGCAGGGATAGCTGGAGATGCAAGACAGATCAACAGACTGCAGGGATAGCTGGAGGTGCAAGACAGATCAACAGACTGCAAGGATAGCTGGAGGTGCAAGACAGATCAACAGACTACAGGAATAGCTGGAAATGCAAGACAGATCAACAGACTTCAGGAATAGCTAGAGATGACAGATCAACAGACTGCAAGGATAGCTGGAGATGCAAGACAGATCAACAGACTGCAGAGATAGCTGGAGATGAAAGACAGATCAACAGACTGCAGAGATAGCTGGAGAAGCAAGACAGATCAACAGACTACAGGGATAGCTGGAGATGAAAGACAGATCAACAGACTGCAGGGATAGCTGGAGATGAAAGACAGATCAACATACTGCAGGGATAGCTGGAGAAGCAAGACAGATCAACAGACTGCAGGGATAGCTGGAGATGAAAGACAGATCAACAGACTGCAGGGATAGCTGGAGGTGCAAGACAGATCAACAGACTGCAGGAATAGCTGGAGGTGGAAGACAGATCAACAGACCGCAGGGATAGCTGGAGATGCAAGACAGATCAACAGACTGCAGAGATAGCTGGAGAAGCAAGACAGATCAACAGACTGCAGGAATAGCTGGAGATGCAAAACAGATCAACAGACTGCAGGGATAGCTGGAGATGCAAGACAGATCAACAGACTGCAGGTATAGCTGGAGGTGCAAGACAGATCAACAGACTGCAGGGATAGCTGGAGATGCAAGACAGATCAACAGACTGCAGGGATAGCTGGAGGTGCAAGACAGATCAACAGACTGCAGGAATAGCTGGAGGTGGAAGACAGATCAACAGACCGCAGGGATAGCTGGAGATGCAAGACAGATCAACAGACTGCAGAGATAGCTGGAGAAGCAAGACAGATCAACAAACTGCAGGAATAGCTGGAGATGCAAAACAGATCAACAGACTGCAGGGATAGCTGGAGATGCAAGACAGATCAACAGACTGCAGGTATAGCTGGAGGTGCAAGACAGATCAACAGACTGCAGGGATAGCTGGAGATGCAAGACAGATCAACAGACTGCAGGGATAGCTCTAGATGCAAGACAGATCAACAGACTGCAGAGATAGCTGGAGATGCAAGACAGATCAACAGACTGCAGGGATAGCTGGAGGTGCAAGACAGATCAACAGACTAGAGGGATAGCTGGAGGTGCAAGACAGATCAACAGACTGCAGGGATAGCTGGAGATGCAAGACAGATCAACAGACTGCAGGCATAGCTGGAGATGCAAGACAGATCAAGAGACTGCAGGGATAGCTGGAGATGCAAGATAAATCAACAGACTGCAGAGATATCTGGAGATGCAAGACAGATCAACAGACTGCAGGGATAGCTGGAGGTGCAAGACAGATCAACAGACTGCAGGGATAGCTGGAGATGTATGACAAATCAACAGACTGCAGGGATAGCTGGACATGCAAGACAGATCAACAGACTGCAGGGATAGCTGGAGGTGGAAGACAAATCAACAGACTGCAGGGATAGCTGGACATGCAAGACAGATCAACAGAGTGTAGGGATAGCTGAAGATGCAAGACAGATCAACAAACTGCAGGAATAGCTGGAGGTGCGAGACAGATCAACAGACTGCAGAGATAGCTGGAGATGCAAGACAAATCAACAGACTGCAGGGATAGCTGGAGATGCAAGACAAATCAACAGACTGCAGGGATAGCTGGACATGCAAGACAGATCAACAGACTGCAGGGATAGCTGGAGGTGCAAGACAGATCAACAGACTGCAGGGATAGCTGGAGATGAAAGACAGATCAACAGACTGCAGGGATAGCTGGAGATGAAAGACAGATCAACAGACTGCAGGGATAGCTGGAGGTGCAAGACAGATCAACAGACTGCAGGAATAGCTGGAGGTGGAAGACAGATCAACAGACCGCAGGGATAGCTGGAGATGCAAGACAGATCAACAGACTGCAGAGATAGCTGGAGAAGCAAGACAGATCAACAGACTGCAGGAATAGCTGGAGATGCAAAACAGATCAACAGACTGCAGGGATAGCTGGAGATGCAAGACAGATCAACAGACTGCAGGTATAGCTGGAGGTGCAAGACAGATCAACAGACTGCAGGGATAGCTGGAGATGCAAGACAGATCAACAGACTGCAGGGATAGCTGGAGATGCAAGACAGATCAACAGACTGCAGAGATAGCTGGAGATGCAAGACAGATCAACAGACTGCAGGGATAGCTGGAGGTGCAAGACAGATCAACAGACTAGAGGGATAGCTGGAGGTGCAAGACAGATCAACAGACTGCAGGGATAGCTGGAGATGCAAGACAGATCAAGAGACTGCAGGGATAGCTGGAGATGCAAGATAAATCAACAGACTGCAGAGATATCTGGAGATGCAAGACAGATCAACAGACTGCAGGGATAGCTGGAGGTGCAAGACAGATCAACAGACTGCAGGGATAGCTGGAGATGTATGACAAATCAACAGACTCAGGGATAGCTGGACATGCAAGACAGATCAACAGACTGCAGGGATAGCTGGAGGTGCAAGACAAATCAACAGACTGCAGGGATAGCTGGACATGCAAGACAGATCAACAGAGTGTAGGGATAGCTGGAGATGCAAGACAGATCAACAAACTGCAGGAATAGCTGGAGGTGCGAGACAGATCAGCAGACTGCAGAGATAGCTGGAGATGCAAGACAAATCAACAGACTGCAGGGATAGCTGGAGATGCAAGACAAATCAACAGACTGCAGGGATAGCTGGACATGCAAGACAGATCAACAGACTGCAGGGATAGCTGGAGGTGCAAGACAAATCAACAGACTGCAGGGATAGCTGGACATGCAAGACAGATCAACAGAGTGTAGGGATAGCTGGAGATGCAAGACAGATCAACAAACTGCAGGAATTGCTGGAGGTGCGAGACAGATCAACAGACTGCAGAGATAGCTGGAGGTGCAAGACAGATCAACAGACTGCAGGGATAGTTGGGGGTGCAAGACAGAACAACAGACTGCTGTTGACGCGGAGGCTGCACGGGCTCCCTGGGTCAGCCCGCAGCGTCGCATGACCCAGCGCAGCCTGTAAGGCTGCATCAGCCAATCAGAAATGGCGGGGACGGGACTTCCGCCGCATTCGCGCGCCGGGAGTCACTTCGGTGCGATCTCCGTGGAAAACGGACGGAGGTCTGAGGGCTTCGACACAGAAAGCATTTTCAAAGTAGGAGGTTAAAACTGAGAATACTCCCCAGCTATAAAGCCCATAAGGGGCAGTGTGAGAGTGACTATCAGTGTGTGTGTGTGTTTGTATTTTGTTTTCCCTTCATTGCGGTCCGGATTGTCTGTCTTGAGGGGTCTTGCTGTGCATTGGGGTATGGATGCTGCAGATTTAGAGGCCTTACTGGCTGATATTAGGACCCGGGCCTTAAGCCAAGGGTTAGGTGGGTGCAGGACAGGCTGGGCCCTCCCATGCCTTCTGTAGGAGGCCCCCATTACATTGGACAGGCTCAGCATGTAGTAGCTGGAGGCCTAGACAATATTGGGGGTGCCACTGGGCTAGTCTCTCATCCCTTTAGAGCCATTAGACCACCGTCCAGTGGATGACCAGGCCAAGGACGACAGGGGTAATACGGGGCAGGTTAGCCAGGACCCTTTACCCCTCAGGCCAGAGAGAGCCGAGGCAATGGGCGGTGAGGGGGAGGGCCTAGAACTGCGGCCACCACCAGTCATTTTGCCTAAAGGGCCCCGGCCTCGGCAAAGGACAAACAGCACCCCTTTACCACCCCAAAAAGGGGGCGCAAGGGGTAATAAAAAAGCCAGGAGCCCTAAAAAAGCTCTTACAGATCCCCAAAGTGCCGACCATGCGGTCCCCTCTAATCCCAATAGTAACAGCGCTTCTGGTGCTTTGCAGGGACGCAGCCACAGCAGAGAGCTGGGCATGGCTACCTCACGGGAGAGAAGAAACAGAGTGGTCAGCGAAATGAATAACCAGGACAGCATGGTCGTGATCGACGACATGCCCGTAACAGCGGCGGTAGCGAGGCTTGGGCGCCCCACCAGAGCTAGGAAGACCACAAGCAGGTACAGTCCACTGCTATTCACCCACACCCCCTTAAGACGACAGAGGACCGAGACTGAGGGCGTTACGATTAGGCCACAGCAAAAAGTGACTAATCCTGACCCACAGGTAGAATTTGCAATGCCCAAAGCAGTGTCAAGGGTACTAGTACAGAATGCAGAGCCCGCTCCGCTAGCCCATTCCAGCCACGCAAGCTTAGGTGACCACGACCAGTCCTCAGGGGAGAAACAAACGGTATGGGCACGGGCATGCAGGTCACGGAGAGCTAGTGACTGTTCCTCTTGCACCCATAGGTCTGGAAGGCGATAAAGATCAAGGAGCAGGAGATCCTGCCTTTACAGCTGTGCCTGCGGATCTGAGAGAGGACGGAGCCCGCGGAGGGCCAGACGGTCAGAATCCCCAGGGTGTCTGGAGAGACGTAGGGACACCCCGTTGGCTGTGTCTACTCCGAGGCTCCTGGAAGCAGGTGAGGACCCAGCAGTTGGTGGAGTGGAGGAAGCAGACAAATGCGTACTGTCGCACACAAAAAGGGGTTTCTTGGGGTCCCTTAAGGCCCTCTTAGCCACACACAACATCGCGGTAAGCGAACAGGAGATGGGTGAGTGGATAGGGGGCTTAGCCAGAGGGCCGTGGGCTGAGCAGTCCAACAGCGTAGGTAGTGAGGGGCGGGTGCGGTTGTGGCGGCACCAGGCCCCCCCGGGGATTATGGGCGGGCTGGGCCCGCAAGCAAGCAGTACCAATGCAGTAGCCCTCAGACGCAGCCATAAGACCAATCGTCTTGAGCGCACTGGACAACCTGGGGCCACATCTTCCCCAGGAGGTTAAAGAAAAAATATGGAGGAGGAAATTCGTAGAATTGTTCTCCCTTCTTCCCATGTCCAGACAGATGGACACAGGCGAGAGGGGACTACGAGAAGGGGATGACCGACGCAGGTCTTATAGGCAGTTGCCTAGAACCTTCGATGTGGGGCTACAGGCCTTTTCAATTATGGCATGCGTGCAATGCGAACAACACCCTGAGCAAGGCTCAGGTTTGTTCGTATACATAAACGAGATACGCAACGCCCACAAAGTGTACTTGGGCATGAATAGAGCCCTCTGCCAAAAAGGCAGGACGCCCATACGCCTCCCCGGCATGCTGCCATGGCTAAAACGCTACGGTATAACGGCGGGCAACAGCGATGTGGCTCGCCTCCTGGATCCCATGCACAACAGATCTGCAGGGGTCCACAGCACCGAACTTGCGGTCGGTGCGGGAATTCCCGGGGGTAGCAGAAGCTAAGGTGCACAATGAGGTGCAGCTGGGGAGGATGACAGGGCCATTCGCTCCCCCCCCCCCATCCAGGATCTTATCGTTTCCCCTCTAGGTGTCATTCCCAAAAAAGAGACGGGAAAATTTAGGTTGATCCAGCATCTCTCCTACCCAAAAGGTGGGTCGGTTAACGACGGGATCGCAAAAGATCAATCAGCCGTATCCTATGAATCGTTCGACCTGGTCAGGTTTGCCAGCGCAGGGGCACACATGGCAAAAGTGGACATTCAAGCCACCGGCGCCTGGGTTGCTACGTCGATGGCAGCTATTTTATCGACCTATGTTTACCCATGGGGTGCTCAATATCATGTGCCTACTTTGAGGAGTTCAGTTCATTCTTGCAATGGGTTGCACTCACGGAAGCTGCGTACAAGAGCATTACACACTATCTGGACGACTTCCTGTTGGTCGGTCCAGCAGGGCAAGATACCTGCCGTTTCATCTTGGAAGTGTTCACCAAAATCTGTATGGATTTTGGGGTACCACTGGCCCACAAGAAAACCGAGGGCCCCACAACAAAGTTGACTTTCCTTGGGATTCAGATAGATTCCAAGACAATGGAAAAGGTGGCAGACATGAGAGCGGAACTCTGCACACTAGCAGGGGCGCTCAGGGTGACCCTGCGACGGTTACAATCCATTATGGGAAAGTAGAACTTTGCCTGTAGGATTATCCCTATGGAAAGGGTATTCTGTAGGAGAATGTCACTCGCTACTGTGGGCGTCATTAGGCCGCATCACTTTATAAAAGTCTCCCAGGCCATGCGGGATGACGCACAGGTGTTGTTGGTCTTTCTGGACGATTTCAATGGATCGGCGATTATTCAAAAAGGGAGCGCTACTAGTGCCGACCTGAAACTGTTTACCGGGGGGTCTGGAGCAGTCGGGTGTGGCGCATATTTTCAAGGAAAATGGTGCGCTGCGACATGGCCAGATGAATGGGAGGTGGCAGGTCTTACAAAGAACCTGACATTCCTCAAACTATTTCCCATAGCAGTGGCGATTCACTTATGGGGTTCAGAGTTTAGGGATCGGCGTGTGTTATTCCACACGGAAAGTAGGGAAGTTGCACAAGCAGTAAATAACCTCACGGCAACTTATACCGGTGGTAAGTTTACTTCGGCACCTAGTGCTGTGCTGCCTTCGCCGGAACATATGGTTTCAGGCGAGGCAGGTACTGGCGTTAGAGAATGGCATTGCTGACGCCCTTTCTCGGTTTCAGGAAGAACGGTTCAGGGCTCTGGCCCCCGGGGCGAGCACGCTGGGGGAGGCCATTCCCGAGCACATCTGGGAACTTGGAGCTGCCAGATGATGAGACTCATCAGACAGTCTGTTGCCCCGGCCACGTGGTCCGTGTATAAACGCGTGTGGGCTAAATGGAACGACTTAGTTAAGATGGCAAGTGGGTCGACATCAGAGGATAAGACCATAGGGATACTGCTTTGGTTTCTGCTGCGTGTGCCAAGGAAGGCAGAAGAAAGCAGTAGTTGGAAGACAGGTCACGGCCCTGGCCTTCATGTTCAAGCTGGCAGAGCAGAGGGACCTTACAAAGGAGTTCTCAGTGTGCAAGGTTGTGCGCGGCATGTTTAACGGTGATCGCAGGCCAGATACCAGGCGGCCGATTACCTTCTCTTTGTTACTGCGAATGGCGCAGGTGTTGGCAGTAAAGTGTAGGACCCCCTTTGAATCTCTGCTTTTCCGTACGGCTTTTTCCCTGGCGTTCTTTGGAGCGTTCCGGATAGGGGAGTCAGTCGCGAACAGTAGACACGGTTCCGGGGGTATTCCTGGTGGATACCTGCCTCGGGGAAGGTACGGTGGTGGTATGGCTCCGGAAGTATAAGACTGACCAGTTGGGTAAAGTAAAGAGGTGGTGTTGCACCACGTGGGCACGGAGTGCTGCCCCTATGGGTGTATGGTGGAGTACCTTTGTCAGCGACCGGTGGGACGGTGTTCGCTGTTGATACATGCCGACGGGACGGCGTTATCACGGTACCAATTTGAAAGGATGCTAAAAGTTGCACTACACAGTTTGGGTCTGGAGCAGGCAGAGTTTGTAACACACGCTTTCACAATCAGGGCTGTTACCGAAGCATCTAGGTTAGGCTTACCCGACGCGGCAGTCAAGTGGATTGGGAGATGGGAGTCAGAACGTTTTCGGTCTTATGTACGGCCTAAGGCAGTAGTCTAATGGATGTTGCTTTCTGCTTTCATGAGGACAGAAGCAACTGTGGATTGTGGGTCACTCGTACGTGTACTTCGCCCACAGGTTGGCCGCAGTTACAGAGGGAAAGACACAACTGGGTGGCTGGGTTCGAGAACTGCGGTGGGCGCAGTTGGATGGGCTGTTGGACACATACGCCCAGCGGTACACGTCAACCCACTTTAATAATAATTCACGCCGGCGGTAACGACTTATGAACGGTCCCATGAGAAGAATGCTGAAAGTCATGAAGAGAGACGTGGAGAACTGGACCAAGAAGTTCCCGGGTACGTTTGTGATATGGTCGGGAATGTTAAAGAGAAGATCCTGGCGGAATGCGTGAGACCCGTCGGGTTGGATAGATCAAGGCAGAAGATTAACCAGCAGCTGGCACGGAAATAGGGCTGGAGTTATTAATGTTGGAGTTTAGGGAGAGCGTTGTTTGGGCCTTGGCTTTGATTGACAGCAGGGGGGGATCGCAGTCTCGGGAGATGTCCTTCGCGTGCTCTGTGGTGGGAGGTGAGTTGCCCGGCCCACTGGCCTAAGTGGGCATGGCCCTACCTCCCAGGGCGTGCTTAAGATAAGCATTGGGGCTTTGGGCAGTGCCCAGGGCATGAGGTCACTGTCCGTGGCCGGACTCCTCCCCCTTTAGTTAATATGTTAATATGTATAATATATACAGGTTTTAAGTTATGTTAAATGGTTAAATTATAATAAAGCTGTGGCCCGTGTTTTCTCCCAAACAATCGGTGTGGTGTCAATCATTTTAGATAAGCCTAAATGGATCATGCTTGGGTCAAGGGATAGCTGGAGATGCAAGACAGATCAACAGACTGCAAGGATAGCTGGAGATGCAAGACAGATTAACAGACTGCAGGGATAGCTAGAGGTGCATGACAGATAAAAAAAACTGCAGGGATAGAGGGAGGTGCAAGACAGATCAACAGACTGCAGGGATAGCTGGAGGTGCAGGGCGGGTCACTAGAATAAAGGGATAGCTGGAAGTAACAGGGACACTGGACTACAGGAATAGCTGGAGGTGCAGGGCGGGACACTGGAATAAAGGGGTAGCTGGAGGTGCAGGGACACTGGACTGCAGGAATAACTGGAGGTGCCGGGCGGGACACTAGAATAAAGGGATAGCTGGAGGTGCAGGGCGGGTCACTAGAATAAAGGGATAGCTGGAAGTAACAGGGACACTGGACCCCAGGAAGAGCTGGAGGTGCAGGGCGGGACACTAGAATAAAGGGATAGCTGGAAGTAATAGGGACACTGGACTACAAGAATAGCTTGAGGTGCAGGGACACTGGACTACAGGAATAGCTGGAGGTGCAGGGCGGGTCACTAGAATAAAGGGATAGCTGGAGGTGCAGGGACACTGGACTGCAGGAATAGCTGGAGGTGCAGGGCGGGTCACTAGAATATAGGGATAGCTGGAGGTGCAGAGACACTGGACTGCAGGAATAGCTGGAGGTGCAGGGTGGGACACTAGAATAAAGGGATAGCTGGAAGTAACAGGGACACCGGACCGCAGGAATAGCTGGAGGTGCAGGGCGGGTCACTAGAACAAAAGGGATAGCTGGAAGTAACAGGGACACTGGACTGCATGAATAGCTGGAGGTGCAGGGTGGGTCACTAGAATAAAGGGATAGCTGGAAGTAACAGGGACACTGAACTGCAGGAATAGCTGGAGGTGCAGGGCGGGTCACTAGAGAAAAGGGATAGCTGGATGTAACAGGGACACTTGACTGCAGGAATTGATGGAGGTGCAGGGCGGGACAATGGAATAAAGGGATAGCTGGAAGTTACAGGAACACCGGACCGCAGGAATAGATGGAGGTGCAGGGTGGGTCACTAGAATAAAGGGATAGCTGGAAGTAACAGGGACACCGGACCGCAGGAATAGCTGGAGTTGCCGGGCGGGACACTAGAATAAAGGGATAGCTGGAGGTGCAGGGACACTGGATTGCAGGAATAAGTGGAGGTGCAGGGCGGGACACTGGAATAAAGGGATAGCTTGAGGTGCAGGGACACTGGACTGCAGGAATAGCTGGAGGTGCAGGGCGGGACACTAGAATAAAGGGATAGCTGGAGGTGCAGGGACACTGGACCGCAGGAATAGCTGGAGGTGCAGGGCGGGACACTAGAATAAAGGGATAGCTGGAGGTGCAGGGACACTGGATTGCATGTATAGCTGGAGGTGCAGGGCGGGACACTAGAATAAAGGGATAGCTGGAAGTAACAGGGACACTGGATTGCATGTATAGCTGGAAGTGCAGGTTAGGCCAAGGGACTGGAAGTATAGCTGAAAGTGCAGGGCGGGTCAGTAGAGTGAGGCATAGCTGGAGGTGCAGGGCAAGACATCGGACTGCTGGGATGGTTGGAGGTACTGGGACACTAGTCTTCAGGAATAGCTGGAGATACAGATCAGGTCAGCGGACTGCAGAGTGGGTTAGGGGACTGCAGGAATAGCTGGAGGTGCATGGTGTGTCAAGGATGGCTGTGATAGGTGGATTTGCCAGGCATTTAAGTGGACTGCAGAGTGGGCTGAGAACTTCAGGGATAGCTGAAAGTGTAAGGTGGTCAATGGACTGCAGGGATAGCTGTATGGGGACAACTGCCCGTGATGGCAGACTAAGAAACAACAAATGACAGTCTTATGTTTCACCAGAACCACAACTATCCTTGCAGTGTTGTCTGGAGATGGCTCTTTATTACACATTGCAATAAAAAAGTTTACTGTGATTTCTCTCCCTCATGTCAGGACTGACAGCAACATTTGGAACTAAAATTATTTCAATGTAACAAATATTATTGTATGCAGTTACTTGAAATGGACAGTATGGCCATTGTTAGGTAGTACTATTAAGTAAACAACTGAAACCTAGTAAACACTTTGTTCCAACAGACAACAATTTCTCATTTACTATTTATGACAATTAAACCTATAACATCAATTACTGTAATTTGCTATTAAACCCATAATATAAAATGTTATGATAAGTTTACAATATACACTTTACTGTACAACATACTATATGTATTAATAAAAAGAAAAATTGTGTTGTAAGAGATACAGTTTGGAAAGAGGAAATATAGAGTAGTTGGGAGAAGTGTTAGACTAGAAAGCAGAATTGGTAGGATGCAGGGCATTATCTTCTCGTTTTCATCAAGGAAACAACTGGTACACAGCACATGAGCATCATCAGGAGAGCATCTTCCTAGTTGAGGGTAAAAGTACTGTGTAGCATCCTTTATTCAGACTGACAGCAAGAATTGCCATTATAATTTGATGGTTCGGATGACAAGAAGCAAGATCATTATTGCATATTTATAGTGTTATAATGCCTAGGAACATCATGAACCCATATGATCACCAATAATTGCTTCTCTCTTATTTGTGATGTGAAAAAACAAGTTATCAAGACACATACAAGTACATGTCAAAATGTAATGCTATCTAACACTGACACCTACTCAACTTTTAGCATCAATTCAACAGTGAAAAGGATGAAACTGTCAATCAACTTAAACTGAACAAAATCACAGCACACATGAGCAAATATAATCCCTATATGCGTGTACAGACTGATGATATAATTCCAGAATGGACATGCTGGTTTGGCTGGAATGACTGGGGCTCACGTTACCACCTTGCAGATTTGTTCATGTTCTGCAACTGAAACATTTCCTTGTGTATTAACATTAATATACACTGCGTTCCAATGCAGATACAGGACACTTAACTGCAAAATAGCAATGTAATATCATTTGAATGTGGACATATCTTTATATAGGTGTTTTGAGATGCATACATGTGTGAGTTCCAGGAGTGTAGGAGCCAGAATAACTCGGGGGGGGGGGGGGTACAGCACATTGTATTCCCTGAAATGTGCGTCGGGTTGCACACACACGAAGTAACACCGCAGTGCTGACCTATGACGTCATCACTAGATGCATAGGCAGCGTGTGTGGAGTCAGGAGCCCGGGTTTCACTCAAAATAGACCCATAGCTGTGTTATTATACACTTTTAGTCCCCATCCCACTGTTATCCAGCATTACCTGGTATCAACAAATATTATAAGAATTATTCCATACTTATGAATTTGTATTTGGGATTCGGATGTTATTGATATTAACAAAAGTTGGCTCCCATTATCCTATTAGCATTTTCCACTAATATCGGACCTCTGTGTCCCTTTTGTCATATAACTGATTATTTTGATATATCTATATTTTTAGATATATCCCTCAGCATTCAGACTTTAATATAAGTATTATTATTGGTGATTTAGCACTATCAATTTTTATTATTAGCATTTTTACACCTTTCTTCACTTGTGCAATATTTTAAAAAAAATGTATTGCTATATACCGTATTTTTCGCCCTATAAGACGCACCGGCAGATAAGACGCACCTTGTTTTTAGAGGAGGAAAACAAGAAAAAAAAAATCTGAATCAAACACAAATACACTTTACACACAGATACACACCTACATTACACACAAATATATATATATATATATATATATATAGATAAACATACATACATATACATACACACATAAATATACATACACATACATACATATATACACACACATACACACACACATACATACACACACACACACATACACACACACACACACACACATACACATACATATCCATATACTGCAGCATTTGGGAGCCCTTGACCCTCCCTGACCCTCCTGATCCTCCCTGACCCTCCTGATTCTCCCTGACCGTCCTGATCCTCCCTGACCCCCCTGATCCTCACCTTTATAGATACACATACATACATATACATACACACATACATACACACATACACATACATATCCATATACTGCAGCATTTGGGAGCATTTGGGAGCCCTTGACCCTCCCTGACCCTCCTGATCCTCCCTGACCATCCTGATCCTCCCTGACCCTCACCTTTCTTCTGATCTCTGCCATCTTGATCTCACCCCAGCGCTTCCTACCAGCACTCCTCGTGTACTGCAGCGTTGCGTGTGTGACGTCACTAGGACGCACCGGCCGACGCGATGCTGGTAGGAAGCGCTGGGGTGAGATCAAGAGGACAGAGGCAGTTTGAAAAGGTATATTCGCCATATAAGACGCACCAACTTTCCTCCCCCAGTTTTGGGGAAGAAAAAGTGCGTCTTATACGGCGAAAAATACGGTACATATATTTTTCATTGTTTACAGCACTATAGCACTTTATCACTTGGTCATACTACAAGAGGACCCAGTGGTTTTATAATTACCTGGTGACTTTGGAATTTTTCCCACTTCTCATCATTATTATTATTTCTCATGAAGTCAGAGCATCAAGATTTTAACCTTGTAGTTTAAAGGCACTATTAAATGTTAAGTTTTATTATTCATTATTCTCTATATTCATCTGTGGGCCTCAGTTTCTTCTCTCACTCTCTCTGGATCTGGAACTACAATCAAACCCACTGTCTGAACCTGTGCTAAAGTCTCTCCACTATCTGTGGGCCTCAGTTTCTTCTCTCACTCTCTCTGGATCTGGAACTACAATCAAACCCACTGTCTGAACCTGTGCTAAAGGTATCTAAAGACACTTTGGAGCCATTTCAACTTGTACTATATGTAGTATTATCAATATTTGTATGAATGTTTCTGTGATATAATATTTGATGAGATAGAAAACTTTTACTAAGCAAATCCATACTTTTGCATTTGTCTGAAACCCCCCTTACCTTGCCTGCTCCCCCACCCCCAAAGCCTGGTTTTATTGCTTCTTATCTCTGAAATAACATTTGTCCATCCTTCTCACATTCTGTTGCAGTCTCTCCACTATCTGTGGGCCTCAGTTTCTTCTCTCACTCTCTCTGGATCTGGAACTACTTCCCTCCCCCCCTGCCCCTCACCCACCCGCCCCTTGTTTCTCTTGATTTATTGAGTCACTCAAATTTCCTACAGCTGATCAATTAGCAACATCTGCTAACTATACCTAATTAATCTTTTACACAATGTTTCCTCATGCCTTTTCCTTCCTCATTACATCCTGTTCTTTCCTCAAGCTTCTCTTCTCAACTTTGCCACATCATGTCTCCAACGTAACCATCTCACCTTACATGCTTTCCTCTCCTCTTTTATGCTCCCATGAGCTACTCTTATTCCTCCATCCACCATCTCCTACCCCTTCTAAAGCTCATAAGCAGAAACACTCCTGCAAGTCCAAATCCCACTTCCTCTCCCTCTCTCTCTTTATTCTGCTGGCTTCTTGGGACATACCTCCTAACACAGGCCCCTCACCTCCCACTCGCAGATTATACTATCTGACCACTAGGGACAGATAACATATTACATACTAGGATGACTTACCAAATTACTTTCTCAGTTGCTTTCCTTTTCCTTCTAACTTTGCATACCCTCCTACCTAATGAAACTTCACTTGCTTCCTGACCCTTGCTATTTGTTATTTGCCTCTTCCATCCCCTTTAGATTGTAAGTAGAGAGTTTTCAATCTTGTAGAGTGCTTTGGGAAAAAGCACTTTCTACAAAGATTCTAAGCTCAAAACAGGGCCCTCCACTTTTTGCAGTTTGTTAAAATGTATATTTTTCCTTGTTCATTTCCTCTGTATAGCGCTACGGAATATGTTGGCGCGTTACAAATAAAAGTAATAAATAATAATAATAATAAATAATAATAATATATTGTCATTAAGTCTTGAGTGTGCACTATTTCTTAAGGGATACCTTTCATCTCCCTTTTTGTGATAGCAATTATCTTTATCCCTAGTAGCACCCCTTAATACCCATATCTTTGTCACACCTTGAGCCACCTGTACACTTGTTGGTCTTATTCAGATGGAAGCAGAACATTTTATTACATTTTTCCATGTAAAAACTAAAATTGTATTTTTACAGGAGACTATTTTATCATTGGTTGAACATGCTTAAATGTTAGCTGTTTGCTATAATTGTACTACTCAGCTTCCTTTAATAGCAATGTACAGGATTTAATATAGCTTTGAATTTTCTAAGACTTTACCAGAATGTAATGATTTTCTTTTTGTTTTCCCATGGTTTCCATTTTATTTTGTTTCATTAATGCATGGGTGTTTTCATGGTTACATAAATGTAATGAATACATATATAGAGTCCCCCTCTTTATCTCACTGGTTCTGTACGTTCACCAAGACATTTTTCTCATTTTCTCTGCGCTAATATTTATGATGTACCCTCACCTTGTGTATTCTACTCTATGTGTGTTTGTTTTTTATCATCACTATTTTCAGAGGCCACTTTCTATACTGTTTAAACCTGTAATTTACAGCCTCACAAAGCCTTTGATCTATCATGGTGGCGAGCGTTACGATGGCTAAAATTGCAAATCGCCATTCAATTGCTCCAATTCCCCAAGGCCGCAAATGTATTCACACCTGTAAATAGCAAATTAATGTGACAATCCTACGAGTGCTAGAGAGGACTGCAAGGGGGTTAAACACCTATTCGTAGCACTGTAAATGTAAATAAAAAATCACTACTGCACTGTAAATCACGGGAAAGTGATGAAAGACATTATAATTCATTGCACAACAGTCTCAAGCTTGCAAATCAACAGTATATAAGATTTGTTTTTGTTTCATTTCTGGGTTAAATCGATCTTGGGTATCAATGAGTTAATACGTATCAGGCCACCCACATGGACTAGCACAGCATTGGCATTGATTTTCATAATTCCGTACTTTGTAGTTTTGTGAGTCTGATCGCATATCGGACCCCTGCACCTAATTGATTAACGGTCTAATTTTCTATTGGCTGATTCGAAATGGGAGGTTACGGTGTTGCTTAATTGATCATGTTCCCGCCCTGAACTGCTACGAACCAGTGCATGGTTTACAGAGTCGGCTTTGGGCCAGCAACTTGCGGGCTTGAGCAATTGAATAGCTCCACAATCCGAGACAAACGGGAACCTGCAACACACAGGCAGACATACGGCCTACATTGTTCGAGTTGCAGGCTTGCAATTGAATCCGGCCCATACACTACTCCTACATACTGGCAAGGGCGACAAGCAATACATTTGATTCTATAATAGCCACTTTCTATAAAGATAGCAATAGGGTCAAATTAGATGAAATGGCAGAAACACAGCATTTTGAAGAAATTAAATGCAAACTTCACATGAGCACTTCCTACGCTGCTATTGTTCTCTGAAATTATATATCATAAGCTACCATATTTATCGGCGTATAAGATGCACTTTTTCTCCCTGAAAATAGGGGGCAAATTATGTGTGCGTGTTATACTCCGATGTGCGTGTTATACGCCATGTCTCTTTTCCTCCCCCCTCCTCATCCTCAACCCCCTCCTCAACCTCCCTCCTCAACCCCCCTCCTCAACCTAAACCCCCCTCCTCATTCTAAACCCCCCTAAATACCTCCCCCTCTCCCTTTCCCCTCACTTACCTTGCTTCTGCTCCGGCCTCCGCTCCTTCTTGACCCGGCACCCGCATATGCTAATGGCGTGGCGCGCATGTGCTGTCACGCCATTAGCATATACTGGGTGCCGGCACCCGCATATGCTAATGGCGTGGCGCGCATATGACGTCACATGCGCAACGGGTCAATGAGGCCGGAGCAGAAGCAGGTAAGTGAGGGGAAAGGGAGAGGGGGGTATTTAGGGAGGTTTAGGTTGAGGAGGGGGGTTTAGGTTGAGGAGGGGGGTTGAGGAGGGAGGTTGAGGAGGGGGTTGAGGATGAGGAGGGAGGTTGAGGATGAGGAGGGGGGTTGAGGAGGGGGTTGAGGATGGGGGGGTTGAGGATGAGGAGGGAGGTTGAGGATGAGGGGGGAGGTTGAGGAGGGGGGTTGAGGTGTGTGTTATATGCCGGTGCGTGTTATACGCCGATAAATATGGTAATTTGTTAACCTGCTCCTGTCTGTTACCTTTTAAGACACGTACAGCTCATTGCCCATGGAAAGCTTAAAAAATTGTGGCATATGTAAATAAAACAATCACACACTATATGATATAAGTGCTTTATTTTCAAGAAACAACAGAATTTAAACAAAGTTATATTTTAAAAGTAATTTTTCAGACACAATTTTATAATGTTTCAGTATCTTCATTTAGGGTGCACCAGCATTTCAATGCCCCCTATGGACAGACCTTTCTCTCCTTATGGACCGCCGTTTACGTGAAGAGGTACCTTCTTCTGACCTGGCTTCTCCACATCCGGTGTTTATACAGTCACATTGGTCCACTGTGATAAACTCATGGTCAACTAGGCTTCCATCACTGCACTGAAGCGGTACAACTTTCTGGCTGGTCTTCACCTCCTGGCAACAGGTACACTCATGTGACATGGACCTGGCAGCAGCAGAGTACCTGGTAGAAGAGAGTACTGACACTGTGATACTATGAATTTACAGTAACTTGGTATACTGTTATTTGCATAGATACTGCAGGTTTATAGCTGCCATATTGTTAAACTATATTCTCGCCATTATATAATATTACAGATGTTAGACGTTTATGCTTACAATGCTAAATAAGTTGATCCCTTAATCATGCAAGAATACATTAAATTCCACTTGAAATCTGACTTTCAGATGACCTCTGTTAGCAATGCTTCCAATTTAATTAAGGTGGGATACTATAGTCTATAGCCAAATTCGTCATATTTTCACCAATAAGCCAAGATGGTGGTAAGCAGATGGAAGAACCAAATGATAACTGGGTATAGTTCTGTAAAAAAGCATTATGTGTAAGTGTGACAGTATCTATATCTAAGACATATAGTTGAGGTAGCAGTCAGTGCATCAAAAAGCTCAATAAATGATTGAAAATAAATATATTTCATAGATTATTCAAATACAGAAGCATGAACCTGGCTGGCCCAATGGTACAGTAATGAAATACTGTTTAAGACACACTTTAATAGAAAATAAGTAAATTTAGAGTAAATTTAGACATATTGGTAGAGACTGAGCTATACTGAAATTTACAGACTATTGATAAAGTAAATGGGTTTAAAACAGATAAAAGCAACTCAAAGAGGGCCTAGTGATTCCCATCATTCTTACATAGAAAAGGTTCCACAGGACCCTTCACAGCGAGACATCTTGACTCTATCCACAGATACACAGTTATTGACTTTTAGATAATCATAGGATTCTTGTACCATACAGGAACTACTCTTCCGAATACCTGCAAAAGAAAAAATATGTCAATTGATGCCTTAGGGTTTTTTATTCAACCCTGTGCTGAGGCAGGGAAGTATTTAAATTAACAGCCTTTAACACTCTGTCCCACTGCTAAAAATGAAATAAATTCATAACGTTGCAGCCATGTTTCAGTAAACTAAGTTTTCAATAATACTTTCACTCCTGTGCAGGAAGGTCAAGAGAATATACAGACGAAGGCTGGAAAAGGTGCAGGGAGGCCTGGGAGAGCTGTTGGTAGAGATGGGGAAAGTACAAGGGAGGGCGGGAGGTGGCACAGGGAGGTCTGGGATGGTGCAGGAGAAATCTGGGAGAAGTGCTGGGGGAGGTTGGGAAGGGGTTGAAGTTTGGGGATAAAAAAAAATACTAATAAAATACATATAAAATACATATTTAAATTCAAATATATATTATGTATATATAATAATAAATAATAAAAAAATTATTCACTAGTGTAAAGTGGATTTTCCATATTTTATTTGCCACTTAAGATCTAACATTTTCCCTGTCCAAACTTTTGCCATGATAGCAAATGAAGGAATATGTTATCCAACCTGGTGAAACAAAATTAATATAGCATTACATTTTGCATACCTTAAAATTAGATTAATTGAATACTCACATATTTTGCAGCAACCATTGGGTAAGTACTGGATGGTATCCTATGAAATGAAAACAAAATATTAATTTAAAATACATGTATCTGTGATGATGTGGTCAATGTACGATTCTTCAGATCTTGTGATTGAGATATTGAATGGTTATCAAAGCAGCTGTAGACCACTTTTCAAGTTCCATAAAGTAAGTAAACTACTGTACAGTATATGGGAGATTGTTTCAGTGGGGTTTAAGTATTAGCCGTAGGGGACCTTGAGGTTCTTAAAACTATCAGAAACCATTAATATCAAAGAATAAAGCATGGGAATAAATATATCTAAGCCAAAAAATAGTGAGATGGGACATGGGAGGTTGGCAAAATAAGTGAGATAAAAGAAAAAATGACAATATAGAGTGAAAATGTAGTTTTGTTTTTATTCCTGAGTCATGTCATATTAGTAGGGATCATATGTTTGCAAAGATGAGCTTTCTGTATAAGGTACTCTGGCTCAATAAACTCTAACAGGTAATGTGTGATCTATTACCAGGAAATTGTGTTTTTTGTTGCTTGATTTATCAGTATAGGGTGTGCATGAAAGACATTTAGGAAATTAGGAAATAACTATGGCTAAAATTAAATATTTTGGTTAAAACCAGTTGGATACATAAATTTAATTACTCACAGGTTCACATTCATCTTCAGCAAAGTATGGACAGGAGATTTTAGAGACCGAGGTGATGAACTGATTCTTTATATTGGTGCAGCTGTATATGGTGCAGTTATCATTCTTTGCAGTCAGTACTGCTCCAGGCTGTGAGACATGAGACAGAACATTAACAGGTATATTTATCACAGGCTCTTCTATATAATACTAATCCTAATACCCCAGAGGATAGAAGAAACTCTCAAATGGAGATCAATGTGTAAAGGACGTGCAGAATGCACAGGATGTAGGATGTAGGAGAAATCTTGGAGATGTTACATCTTTGTAAATTTACCAATGGAGAGGCTTTAAATGTGTTCTCAAGTCTTCAAAATAAATTTTAACTTTCTTACACTAATATCAGTTTCACTGGCTATACGCAACAATGAAATAGATATATCACTTCTAGTTTGATCTGCAATCAAAAAATGTATATTTCTTTGAAAAACACAACTATTCAATTTGGGTGACACTTATAGGACTTATAAAATCAGGCATAGGTATAGGCTATTTTTAGTGAATCAAAGCAGTATAGTTGTATTAGTCAGTGTCCTAAAATGCATTGTTTTAATTTAATTGACCACTAATTTATTATATTCATGTTCTTGAGCTTGCCATAAAATACCCATCACTAACTTACATTCATGAGCTGGTAGGTGTCATCATAGTTAAGGACACACTGGGTCTGTTCACATCTTCCACAACAGTCAGTTCCTGATTCCTTCAGCTCAAAGCCCTGTGTTATTAGGCAAAGTAAAGTCATCATTATGGGGAGTATGTAGGCAATTGCACAATCTTAGATTATATTTACATTACTAAAGGTGATTAAAACAAAGTTCAGACCTAGGAAAGTTCAAAATGTCTGTGTTCAGCTTTCAAAAATGACAAAAAATACATCTAAATAGCATGGAGTAACACAAACCCTTAAAAAATCTTATGATAGATATATTATTTAAATCAGACAGGACAATGGACTAGACTTACCATTGGGCAAGTTACAGAACAGGGCACATGTTCACATTTTATTTGTAACCCTGTTGAGCTATTTCCACCTTCTGAACACACACAACTCTGGCATTTGTCTGAGAAAACTGAAGATCCAGGCTGTGGAAAAAATAAACCAAGATTAAACTGGACTTTCTCTGAGCAAATGATTGTTATTTCACTGTATGTTGGTTCTCTAAGAGGTAATATTTCCAGTATACTGTATTTATTTATTGAACAGTTAGAGAATGTTGCCATTAAATACAGTTTAGAATTTGTTTCCTTTACAATAAAAACCCAGAAAAAAACATAGTTCCAAAATATTCCCAGAAATACAAAATCCCTTTGACCAATGTCATGTACAGTACCTCCAATAGTGTTTTGCATATTGTTTTGTATTGTTTTGTATGTTTTTCTATTGTATTTTGTCTGTAAGTTCTAACTATTGTTACAATTAACATTGTTATATATTATAATTAATTACGTAAGCTTTAATATGTATTATAACATAACAACATATTCCTTATAGAAAGTTAAAACATAAACATAACACTATAAAATACATCTGAGGACATGTCTAGCTCATGGCTATTGCAATAATGAAGGATAGCTAAACACAAATGCCAAATTTACAGCTCAGGTCTACCTGAAAACTTTCATTACTTACCTGGTATTCTGCATGCCCGTGTACGCAGACATGTTTGTGTTCTATAGAAGGAAAAGAAATGCAGGAAAAAAAGGTTAATATAGATACCTTTATATGGATCTCTTCTGCTTACAAGAATTTCTTGAAACCAATATTTTTTAACTGTAAATTTCTTTCAAATACAGAAATTCTAACAAAGTTCAAATAGTGATTGTTTGAAGAATAAAACAAACTTCCATTCAAAACATAAAGCTGTATACTAAATACAATGAAAGAATACATTTCCATATGCATATGCCTTAACTATCATGTATTACTCATGTATTACAGACAACCAACATCCAAATTAGTTCCCAAATAAGGCCTCCATTCCATGGCTCCAGTAAGAAAAGAACCAATATAAGTTCACTTGTAAATAACTTGTAAAAAAATTCAGTAGGGACCCCCATTGTACCTAATATAGTTTACCATGGGGTCCATAGAGACCCCTATAGCAACATATATTTAGGTGCCATAGGGGTCCTTAACCGTGCTTCAGCCCTTCAGGTGTTCTTATGGGTACCATGAAATGGAGGCCCTAGTCACTTTAATTGCCAGTGGGCCATGCACTACCATTTTAAAACATAGCTTTAATGCTGAAGAATTAAAACACTATAGTCTAACCAGTTATATTTTGGAAATTAGCTTATTTCATATATTGTCCCATGTAAAGATTAAGGCTTACCACATTTATAAACAGGGCAACAGTGTCCACTTGGAATACCACCGACTGCTTGATACCCAAGCCCACAGTTCGGAGATTTGTTAGAGCACAGACTGGTATCACATTCTATGAAATAAAATAAGCAGAGGGTTACTTCATCGACTTGAGGCCCAATGAGGAGAATTAGTGACAGTGGTTTAGATTGCCAGTTGGGATAAGCAAATACTTAGCAATCTTTAACAGAATGGCTTTATAGAGTACATACAGAAAAAATGGAAAATAAATGATATGATACTGTATATGTTACTGTTTATATTTCATATAAAGTTAATAATGTACAATAGGCATTCATAGGAAAAGATCAGAGTGTTCATTTAAATTTGAATTCCTTATGGAAGTAATTTTATAGGACTTAGGAAATTAGATGTTATACACAATAATCAAAGACCTGCTCAAAGAACTGTACTTACTGCATATCGTCTCAGTGCAGCAGCTGTCTGTGGAACTGGTTTGGGTCACAGGGTAGAATCCTTCCAGGGTGCATTGCACATTTGTCAGCTTCTGGCACTCGTGTTTCTTGCAGACAATCCCACTGCCTCCCAGACCTCCTTCCCTGCAGACGCAGTCCTGGCAGTCAAACGCAAAGCTCTCTCCAAACTGTTAGGAACAAAGTTGCAGTTGGCCATTGACATCTACACCGCAATGCATATTCAAGCATCACACTTTCCTGAGTACTGGGAAATGCAAGATTTACCTACTCTAAAAAATCCAATGAAGGACTTGTTGAACATTCAAAATCATTCATCTTCTCCTGATCATAGATCCTTGTGGAATACTCACAGGTCTAGCAATTGGAGATGGCTAGTCCAACTATTTCCTCACAGTGTCTAAAAACCACTGAATTGTGGTTGGCAATCTAATAATTGTATATATGTTAAAATAAATAGTCCAATATAGATAGGTACCATGGTACAGTTATTGGTTTACCTGGCGTGGTACGTTGTCAGGTCCAACACATCCTGTAAGAGTAAGAGCAAAATAAACATTAATGTTTTATAAACAGCTATTTAATTTTTTTCACAGACTAATGTAGACATATACAGTATTTTATCTCATGCAAAGACATTTCAGTACATTCTACATTTCATGAAGTAATTATTTTTAATTATCCCCACTACACAAAATAGAAAATAGAATTTAGGGCACGATATATAATTTATCAATTGATTTACCACTTCTTATAATAATTGATGTCACATTATTACCTACACCAAACAAAAAAGTGATCGCATTTAGGTTACATTGCACATAGTACCAATATGGCCTAAAACAAACATTAAAATTCGTATACTAGCTAGCAATCGTTAAAATAAACTGAGAGTGTAAAACAAATTGATAAAATATAATCAGATGATTTACCTAAAATGGCAAAGTATTGGTTATATTATGAAAATTCATGCACTCTACATCTTTCCAAAAGTTCTTGAGATATCAAGTTTTAACAAATACGACTAGAACCCATTGCTATGGATAAATGTACCTACATTTTTGCACAACCTATCTTTACTGAAGTCTCTGGAATTATTTCTGATGATAACTTAACAAACTTAACTTCAGCAATCACATCTAGTCCTCAATTGGATGAATTCCTAGTCCATGAAATGACTTGATTATTCTTACCACAATTCTTTACACAAACATCCACACTAGAACTGAAGAGGTTTGTGCCATTGGGACAAAAGCATCCTTCAACGAAGCGTGTGTTGTCATTAACCAATGATTCTTCTTCTGGACTGAAGTCAACGAAATTGAAAAAAGTGCTTAGTAAGGTTATTAAAACATGTTTTAATTATGAGTATACAACATTCATTACTTCTCATATGCCTCAAAATATGATGTTATTAGTAGAAACACCTTGATTTACAAATTAGTTAGAAAATGTAAAATCTCACTGACATTCAACAAAAATTCCAGCGTGATCCAAACTCAAGTAAATAACTTAAAAGACACACAATCTTATATACTATATGAACATCTATGTCAGTAATATTTCGAATAAATAAATCTTTTTTAGTTACATGTAAAAGCAATTTAAATATGAATTCAAGTTACATACGTTTTTTGGCAAGTTTGTTGTACAATGGGGCCACATGGCATATAGAGCTTCTCTGCAGGGCAGGAAATAGCTGTAAGATAAAATATTGCAGAGTATCAAACATGTTACTTCACATAATTAAAATAAAGTTTATTAAGCTGGATATAATCATGACTGTGAGGCTTGTTATAGTAATTGCCAGCTGTATAGGGACACTTACAACAAGCTGGTGCCTTGCTCCTCCATTCAATGCAGATGCCCTTATCACCACAGAGTAATGCGTACTGCTGTAAACTGGCGCATTCCATGTGGGAACCAGGAACATGGCAGCTGTCATAAATGCAAGCCTGGTAGAAATCTTCTGGTGGTAAATTCTTGTGGCACTTCTGGAATGTTCTTTATTTGAGAAAATACAAAGAAAAATAAAGTTTGTAAGCAAAAATCAAAGAAAAGCTTAGTATGTCTTTTGTCTTTCTTCTATCCTCTTTTTTTTCTTTTCCATCCTTCTCTTTTCCTCGTTTCATCTCTCCTGTATTCTGTACTGCTGTACTCTCACTCACTCAAATACCATATGCCTTTATTTCTCTCTAGGTTTCTTAGCATTTCCTGGTGCCATTCATTCAATGACAAGTTACTTTTATTTGTCACTCCATCCATGTGTCTCCTGTCTATCTAGCAACTAAAATGTACCAAATACTAAGAATTATTCAACTCTCTCTCTTTTCGCACATGCTAAGTAAACAGAATGTGAATTAGTATTATATTGGATTTCAAATATATTCTAAGCTCAGTTTCCAGTACTTACTCTCCTTTGATGAGATCACACAAAGGTGAAGGTATGCAGGGAGTGGAAGTGACTTTTGGTGCTAGTGTTGTCTTTATGTTGCTAGAGCATTGAGGCTTCCTTGGGTCATTCACAATCCAAGAGTCAGCCATAATCTCGCAGTTGGATATGATCTCTCCACTACGCGTCCTACAGTCATCTGCCCTGTTGTTGGTGCAAGTGCCTATGTAATACATATGGTATTATGTCAAAAACATTTAAACATAGTCTGATCATTCTATCTACATAAGCTATTAAAATCTTCACTTTTTTTAGTTGCAATACACAATAGAGGGTGTGATCAAATAGTACTATGCTACTCTATATACAGTATCACTAAGTTAGAAAACAGAAGCAAAGGAAAGCTGTATTTTCACTGTGCTAAGATGTATTCCTTCACGCCTTCTGCAACCTTACACATATATTTCTAGAATGAATAAATAACAGTAATGCAAAGAAAACAAAAAACAAAATAAAATAAAATATGACATTGTCTAAAATATAATATTATTTAAAAAATAGAACATATTTTGACATATCAATGTATTCTACTTTGTTCTGCGATGCCAGTTTTGTGCGCAAAGTTACTTCATTGACAGCACACCTTATGTTTTGGTGCCCTTGGTGGCGGTCCACTTTAATCTTAGGGAAACTCCAGCCCTGGGGATAGTGTGAATTTATTCGATTGGACCTTACCATAAAGGGAATTTTCCAAATGATTAATTATACATATAAAGGAAAAATATAGCAACAGAATTATGTTACATTTCTCTTAGAGTGGTTCAAAAAACGGGTGTAGTGTCAACAGAGAAGTTAATCCTCAGCTTTACTGTGACTCACCACACTGTCCTTGAGTGTTATGTCCAAAGAGACTCTGTGGCAGGTTTATAGAAAACGCCAGGCCATTAAAGGTGATATTGACCTTCAGCTCGGGTATCTCTAAAATATAATTAATTCCAGATTTATATACATACACCCCATATTTCTTGTAGGGGGTCAACACATCCTCATCATTGACAACAACCTGAGAGAGAAAAATAAAAGAAGAATACAATAACTTTTTAACACCATTGTTTTTCCAGTTACAAACAACAGATATTTTTTAAAAATCCATTTGTCAAAGAAAAGTTATTTTTTGTTTGTTTAACCTACCCATATGTTACTGAATTATAACATAAGCCAATTTATATTGTGATCTGAGAGAGATAAACCCTACACGTAGATAAATGCTGCTTCTACACTGCATCTGCTATTACATCTATACAGACTGATAACTCAGTCTCTGGATCAAAGTAAATAAATAAATGATAGTAACTACAGGAAATTAGTTTGTTTTAAAGACATATCATATGAAACACATTTTTTATATCAAAGTATGATATTACATCTATCTGCACAATTAGCTTATTTTTGCTTTAAAGTAGTGTTGAGGTATAATAAAAATGTTAATCCCTATAAATATTTTATTTGGCCTCGTGATCCTACTAATATTTGATTTGACCTTTTGTACCTTCTACAATTCTGATTACAATGATGCCTAGAGCCATTCCCCTTGTTTTATCAACAAGACCCTTTGATACTCCATAAATAGTTTCTGGAGGACTTGTATTTCTAGTTATAACTAATGTAATCTAAAACAGGTATCTATGTACACATACCTAAACCTGTCATGACCTGTATTTCTTGAACCTGCATAAAGATGACTCAGCATTTACCTCTGTTAATGCAAGGTATGGGCATAGGTACCTTTATAAGCTAACCTGAATATTCAATAAATTGAGATCATTTGATACCAATCCCTTGTGTGTAGTGTATCATTTGTGTCTCCCAGGTATCTGAGCCAAGAGGAGAGTGCATGAGGAAGGTGATAAAATGTTTTACCCCGGGGTGCGCTTGTACCAGCAATGAAAGTAATCTTGCTTTAACAAGTAGTGTCATATGAATTATATTTGTAACCCCAATGTATGATATTACATCTACCCACACCTTCCAGTTGTGTATATGTTAAGGCATATACGTGTCAATAAATTGGCTACATCAATACTATGTGTGATACATTTCTGCAACAAATACACTTTATATCTCTTACAAAAGTCCCAATTACATAATAAGATAAGCTGGTCAAAACTGGCCTAAGCCATTACAAAAATAATAGAGCTCTCCAAATGTTTCCATTTGGTCATTCTTTCTATGAAGTACCAGTATAGCTATAGGAAAGTGACCATTCCACTATACCTTTAATCTTATAGGTGACAAAGATTTAGCCACAATCTGAATAGTCTGGGTTTCATGACGAACAATGATGTTACGTGGACAGGAGACACGATCTCTTTCCCCACAGTCGTAATTGTCTATGTAGATTCCAAAGTTATCAACTCTCTTTTCAATCTCCTCTACTAGTACATAAGTACAGTTGCCTTGGTAGCTGTAGTAGGTTCCATCAAACGTTACATAATGGGGGTCTCCCCAGCCTGTGCACACACCTGAAGGACAAAATTATGCTTTGTAAAACTGTGAACAGTCCAAAATAATTGTTATACACTTATCAAGGTTTTGGGATTGTAAGTAATACCACACTATCATTTATTTTCTTTTATGTACTCTCATAATTGTCTATCCTTCTAATATCATTTTATATACACCTTGAAACAATAATAGAAGTTTCAGAATATAATAATATAAGGAATATTAACTGAACGTATCCTAAAATCATTTATTAGGGCAATACAAATACATTTTAGTTTTACATGCATGTGTACAAATGTAATTAGAAGAAAGCAAGGGCCACTATCTTGAGAACTTTCAATCTAGAGAGACAATGAACGCAATGCTCCACCTTTGGTATTACAGCTAAAGGGACACCACCACATCCCCTAAAGTATGTAGTTGAGTGTAAGATGTACAATATTAAATCATTTTAAGCATAGTAAAATTGGATGGATCATAATTTTTGGTCACTTCCATGTTACATCAATAAGACTACTTAGTATTATTTTGGCACAGCTTCATTCAATTACTGAAAGCTAATATGCCTGTTATAGATACAGACATGTATCCCAACATCCATCCATTTAAATGTGCAGGCTTACAGATCATGCCTACCAATGGTTGAAGTAGTTGAAATAAGGAAAATTTTTGTAATTGTTTATCAAAGCAAACTATGATAAATTCTACATGTCTATAACTTAATAATATACATATAGTAAAACTGCTTGCAGACAGATGTGGTCCTATCGAAATTATAAGTCATTTTGTTATTCTATTTAAAGTCATGGAAACGAAGCAATTGGTTCTAATTAGGTTGGAGTTTGCAATACTCACAATCACACTCCCAGTGCCAGCAGCAGAGGTCATCATCAGGTACAGCTATTGGTGGCTTCCCATTGGCGCATGTGATGATGGGTGGTGGTTCACACTTTAGTTCCACAATTTCTACTGTATTGTTTTCCAGACATCTGGCCATGGTGCAGTTACAAATCATCCAAGTTTCATTGTGCTGCAGATACATGAAATATAAGTAATGGGATATGGGACATATGAATTCAGAGAATTGTTGAAACTCAGACTATATCATCTTTTGAAAAAAATGTGCATTAAAGAATAAGATTTACAGAAACAAAGCAAATTGTTTTAAAATATGTACATAAATGTATTATTAGGATATATGTATCTTAAATATACACTATCATCCCAAAATAAATAATTATTATGAATATACCATTAAGAAGTGTGTAAAGCTAAGCATTGCACTAGCCATTGATTTCTAAAGTACATCAGTGCTGAGATATCCACCATTATTATGCAGCCCATGAGATGTGATTAACTGCTTTGATGTGCTAATTAGGGACATAATGTTTATGCAAATGCAAAATAACAGGAACAATCACCCCCAAGTGTTATAATACAGTTTGATTCCCCCCCCAAGGGCATCAAGATACAAGTTAGTATACTAATTAGCATAATAATGAAGCACACACAACATTTACTATCTCAGGAATTGTTTACTGTACAGAAGAATAGCTAGTACAATGTATTAGTGTTCTTTAAGATGAAACAAACTTCTTTTTATGGTACCAGTGTCTATTTAAAGTACATTTAATGATGTATCCACTGTGTCTATGGTGCTACCTATAGCTCAGTACTCTAAACAGTCCATTTTAAAAAGAAAAAACACAACCAGAGGGTACAATAAATATAAACATTAAGGCATCAGCAGCCAAATATAACCATATCATTGCCAAGTCCAAATATGCCAGAGAAAATATGGCCTCTCAACAGTAAAATTAACACAGACAGGACAATCAACAGATAATCTGAATCACATATGTCTTGGAAAGGAGCGGATTACTCACCTCACGATTTGGCTCAAAAGGACAACCAGGTGGCTTTGTTGTTGAAGGGACCGTTGGAGTTGTAGTAGTAGTAGTTGGGGAAGTAGTTGTTTTATTAGAGCTAGTTGTAGACTCAATTGTGCTGGTCGGGTAGGTTGTGGTGGTTGGTGGAGTGGTTATAGTTTCAGTTGTGGTGGTTGGCAGAGTGGTTGTCTCAGTTGTGGTGCTTGGCGGAGTGGTTGTAGTCTCAGTTATGGTGGTTGGCAGAGTGGTTGTTGTCTCAGTTGTGGTGCTTGGCGGAGTGGTTGTAGTCTCAGTTGTTGTGGTTGGTGCAGTGGTTGTCTCAGTTGTGGTGGTTGGGGACGTGGTTGTAGTCTCAGTATTGGTAGTTGGTGAGGTGGGTGATGTACAGATAAAATCTGCCCATATTATCTCACACTCCATGGAGCAAGAGACCTCATAGCAGGTACCTTTGGCTATTATCTCACCTATAATATAAATGTAACAAGACATTTCAGATAGTATGATAGTTTTCCGCTAGAAGACATAATTTTTTATTGAAATATTACTTCCAACATTACTGCCCCTAAATGTTCCCTGTTCCTTTTTACGGAACGTAAAACCATCAAAATCTTTGTTTCGTTGTTACTATAGTTGGCACATTATTTCCAATACATCCCTCTACTGTAAGTTTAGTTTCCTCTTTCATTATCATTGTAAACTAGACCCTGGAACACTTAATATATTTTTAATATATTGTCTACCATAAATAACATTGCATAAAATCAGAAAACTCATCCATTGCAAATTTTCATATTACCTGGTGCATATGGCTTTCCATTATAGTAGCAGAAACAGGGTGTAGTTAACGTGGTGGTGGTGGTGGTTGTTGTAGATGTTGTAGTTGAGGGTATCTCTGTGGTGGACACAGATGTAGTAGTTGAGGATGTCAACGTTTCACTTGTACTCTGGGTAGGAGTAGTAGTTATCTCTGTTGTTGGATACACTGTTGATATAAGAGAAATAAGCAATGCTAATTCACAAAGATACTGGAGTATATTTATCAAATTGGGCATAACTAGGATTAGAAAGATGGAGGTTAATGTCCCACTTCCCTATGTTTTCTACTGGATCCAGTTATTAAACAAAGTTAAAGTGTATCCATACCTGATAAATAGCTCCCATAGAAAATATAGTAGGTGGAGATATTTTATGCTTTAACTCATCTTAGCCCCACTTCATCAAAAATATGAAAACATGGAGATAAGTGGTCTTAAACAAGCTTAATAAGAGGATATACTATTGCCCCTTCCATTGTTTTCTATGGAACCATTTTATTTAATGAAGTAAATTTGTTTCTGTTTTTTAATACATAGTATCCATAGTAAACACAGGGAGTGAGGAAATTAACTGACCCCACTGTGGTCACATTTTTAAAATATACTATTATAAAAAAAAATACACTTGTAAACAGACAAACATTCTTTAGAATATAAAATAACACAGTTCCTAATATATTAATTATTATTTGCAATTATGCTGCCGTGAGCTCTAGTATTTTGGTTACTGGTGACATCTTCTTAAGATGGGAGAGTTTGATTGTCAAGAAGTGACATGTATATTTAGCCATTTCAGCAGTGTTTGTGCTCATGAGTTATATACAGTAAATATAAATATAGTTAAACAAGTGTAATTAAATATTCTAACTTTTTTCTATATTTCTATGTAGCCTATTTATCAAATAGGTTTAAGGCTTAATCTCACTTCAAATTCACTGACAAATAGGACAATGAGCTTTATATTTAACCCTACTGGTCACCACTTATAGCACCAATGTGGGGTCATTTTTTTTTCTATATGGTCTATTAATATTTATCTACAAATGCATATTATGATGTTTTATATTGATAGATATTTTCTATCTTCCTATGAACGCATTTGTATTAGAAAAATTTTAATTAAAAAAACAAATAATATGCAGACGTTTGTTAGAAGGCAAAAATAAAGAAATATATAAATAATTAGTTAAATAGAGGATTTAAACGTTCTGCTTTTTTATACTCTTATTATTCTTTTACTCTTTCGTCTCAACAGGGTGTGTCCTTAATGATGATCATTAGACCTAATGAAAGCACTGGCAGTTGTACCTACTCTGAGTTTTCTTTTTGTATTAGATAAGTCCTGACACCTCAAGAAGTAGATTACCAGAAACTAGAATGGTAGATTACACAGCAGCATAATTACACATAATAGTAATAAGTTAGAGAGGGTAATATATATTTTCTTTCGGTCGACAAATACACGTTACCTATATTCAAGTACAGTTCTTCAAAGAGGATATTTTAAATGTATGTCCACAGTTGATAACTGCCACTCCTTACTCTTTTTATAAATATAACATTCTGACTTTTTTTTTTTAAACTGGTTGTATATAATAATAATCATATGAATATGTGGGGCACAATATGTTTAATAGTGGCATAATATGAGCTGAGTTTTCGTCTTCTGTGATTGCTGATTGACGCAGTTTGGTCTGTTCCCGCACTAATTAAGCATAATAAGGCCTTACTTAGCATATTGAGCTACTAATTGTCTTAATGCAGCTTTCAATATATGTTTAATTAAAACATTACTACATTTTTTAAAAAGTATAACTTTAATACAATACAATAAAGGGCCACTGAATCATTTCTAAGTTCAAATTTGTACAAAAGGGTTGTAATTTATCTGTGGTTATTGTGTTAAAAAACATGAATAATCTTAAATGTTTGTTCAACGTTTAGATAAAATTAGATTGTCTGAGTTAAGGAATTCCCATGCTTATAGACAGGAGAATACAGTATTAGTTTGATGTCATATATTTTTAAATACAATGGTAATGATCAGTACCGGATCCACCTTTTTGAAGCGCCTAGGCAGTGAAGTGGAGGAGCCCCTGCGAGTGAGTATGCAAGGTATGCACTGACCCATTTTTACCTTTTATGTGCGTGTAAGCTCCTTTCTCTGGTGTAACTGTCTTGTTCTAAGGGGTTACCACATAGTAGCCAGTCTATGAACTGCATCATTTAATTTTATTTTTAAGCCAGCAACCATTTTTTTTTAAAGTGGCGCCCCTCCCAGTGAAGTGACCCTGGGCGGCTGCCTAGTTTGCCTAATGGGTAATTCAGCCATGGTAATGAGAAGGTTTTACCAAGTTTGCTAGACATATTTGCATCTTAAATTGTTTCTGTGGTCCTTTCATTTTTAAAGACAGATTTTACAAATAACCTCAAAAGGCAATAGAAGTTCTAGCCTAAAGTGAAACAATGGAGGTTCTAAATATGGTATAATTTAAAATGATAGGTAATAACAAGTATCATATCAATTAAATTGCATTTTTTCTAAAGGACCTTACTACAACTGCACTTTTTAGCCATCAGCACAAAGGACTGGGCATGCTCAGACCCTAGAGAACATTCCCAGACTTTGAAGGCAATGGGTCTAAAGCCACAGAGGGTAATCAGTATTTATTGATAATGAATCGTTGCTTCTGGGTGGTTCAAAGAGACTGAGTGAAAGCTAAAATTTGAAAAACATTAATATTAGTTTGGTGTAGGCAAATTTATTTTGTAAATAACATCCAACTGATAAAGTAGTTGTTATTACCTATAGTTTTAAGTGATAGCATGTTTGGAACCACCACTGTGACATTTTAATATACATTTCATTGACTTGACGCCTTTAGTACTTCTCAAAGAATGCTTACAAAGCTATCCACTAAAAAGCTATACAAATAAATATATAGTGTACATACATGTAAATCCCCCCTGACATCAGGAAAAATATCTGTTCATAGTGCAATACTGCTAAACTAAAATGTAAAGATCTAGCTAAAAGGAAAATGTTTTGCTTTTCTTTTCTTTTGAATTTGCAAAAGCCAATACCCTTCTAATCTAATCGAATGATACACTATCAGAGCAATATGAAATCACACACTTTCAAATGTAAACTTAAAATAGAGTTGACTGAATCCTTATTAGTTAGTTTACAGCTGAAAAATATATTTTATTAATTAAAATGTTGGTCACCATTTACCTTGTGAAGCTGTGGGAGGTTTAGTTGTGGTAAATGTATGAATCACAACTGTAGATCACGACATCAGAAGAAATGTTTTGAAAAAGAAGAAAAAAACACAAGTATTAATATACTACACTTTTACTAAACATGCTTTCTGCAGCACAAAAAAAAATAGAAACAATTAGAACAATTACAACTACTGTATTAAGTGGACACTAGCTCAAACACAAATTCATTTAGTAATGTTTCTCAAGTGAATCGTTCTTAAGATTTACACATTTGTTCGTGGCTTAGTTTGCTGATGAGAATGTTTTTTATGGTGGCTTCAGTGACCTATCGAAGTATAACTATGTATTTAGGACATCTTCCCTAGACTAATAGAGTACACTGTAACACACTAATGCACACAATGGTGTATTTAAAAAAAATGTTTAACGTGATTGGGGAAGACTGGACTATGATCCTTTGGGGAAGAAAGAGAAGCAGGTACCACAGTACTTTATTACAGGCTTATCTCCAACAGGGCTGTCATCACAATAATGTAGATGCAGATTGTGATGAAATTTCATCAGAACCTAACATATATTCTTGGTGGCAATGTCACAATAACTGCCAGTAGATCAACATAAACACTTTCAGATGATGGAAATAAAAGACTTGTTTGCTACTTTATCATGGGTCTTGATGGTGCTACACATAGGCCTCAATTCCATTTCTCCCTAAACATAAGAGGACCTATTTAATTGCAAGCCCGTAATTTCCCTCAAACTCATCTTTTGGCGGCGGGTCACATTTTTTCTAAACATGTAAACATATCCAATTGTCACTAAACTGTAATTCAATGCTCACAGCCCCAACATGCAAACTGTGAACCAGTAATTAGCATTTCTGGGCATGATCATGATCAATTAAGCAAGCCTGTAAGATACATTTTAGACAGAGTAAATGAGACTGTCATCATGACGTCAGTAAAACATGTAGATTTAACTACAATCTATTAATATTTAGAAGTCCAATCTGCAATCGGACTCGCAATCTGGAATTGTAGAAATTAATAAAAATCAATAAAGCAACTGTTCTAGTCCTTGCGGGTTTCATGATATGTATTAATTCCTTGATTCCAAAAAGCGTCTGGGTATCTTCAAATACCTGTAACGTCATATAAATTCCTTCAAAGAAGCCTTGATTTCTAAAATCTGAATCAATGAAAGAGCTACTACTGCCTAAAAGGAAGTAAAGCATGGCTAACATATAGAAGAACACCATAGCCATAAACATAGCATTAGAAAACATATATAATGGCTAGTAGGATGTGCTATCTGCATACATGTTTGAACATCATCTATTGTGAATAAAACATGTCATGATCACTTATATATACTTCAATAGTAACCCAGTTTTCATTACAACCCACAATAGGTTAACAGAAATCAATAAAGACATATGGAAATACGGAAATACAGGTAGTATAATGCATGGCCTATAAAAAGCAGATCCACACTGAAAACCACAATCATTACCAAGATGGAGGATGGATGTCTGGGTTCCTTGACAGCAGCCAAAGGATGGATTTTAAGACAGAGGTTTGAAAGACACTGGAGGTGAAACATGCTGAACACAAGGGTGGGAAAAATTTGTGATAAGGTTAAGACTGAGGTGTGGAAGAGAAAAGAGGATGAAATGTGGATTAAAGGAGGACGGGAATGCATGCTGGAGGTGAACAACAAAAGGCCATATATAACAACCCTTGCACAGGATTCTTTTAGCTGCCCAGGAAAGGGCAGAGTGTAACTGAGAGGGCTGCAGTGGTATATAGGGGCACATGCTGATAGTGAGGATCACATTGTGCACCAAGGATATAAAGGAAGAGAGTCAAATTAGAGAGGTTAACCAGGGGTGAAGTTAATGAGCATTATCGCCTAACTTGTGCCAGTCTGATAGATCTCTATGAAATACTGTATGAAAAACTTGAGCTCTGTTCCCTTGAGAACAGGCCTTTCTTGGGAATGGCAAAGATACTTCTTGGCCTCTGGTAGCTTCCAGACCACAGAAGGCATTGTGGGGGGAATGTCTCAGTCCACCTTTTCCAAGGTGCTGGGCCAATTCCTTGATGCTATGACGAGGAGACCTAAGAGGTACATGGTTTTCCTCACGGGTTCCGAAAGGTCCAAGGTGATTTCTATAATCTAGGGGGGTCTGCAAAATGTTCTTGGTGTGATTGATTGCACACATATGGCATTAAGACTTCCCAAGGTGGATGAGACGCAGTTAAGAAATCACAAACATTATAATTCTGTGAATGTACAAGTGGTTTGTGACACCAACATACATATACAGAGTGTAAATGCAGGCTTCCCTGGAATATTTGTTTTTATTAAGAAACGTGCAACATATGTGTAAACAAAATCAACACTTCAAGAAAAATAACAAACAAAAGTCTTTTAGCCTGGAACTCCCCACAAGAACACAGAAATAGGCACACAAATTCCACTTGTCTGTAGGATAATCAATGAACGTACAATTTAATGTACATGTTTATAAACTATACATATGTACAAATAAACATGAAAATTAAAACCAGGACTAACAATTAGGAGGTTTTGCCTAACTGATATCTGACATTGAGCCATCCAAGTGAAATATCTTACTGTGGCAATAACTACAAAAAGATTGTCTTGAAAGCACCATACCTTTGAAAAGTACCATAAACCAATTCATGGTAACTCAGGCCAGAGAGGCAAGGAATACCCAGTGCATTAGATACGTCTTTATAAACTGTTACATTAAAGGGGCATTTAGGTAAAAAAAAATTCATGGAATCTAGAACACCTTTACACTCCACAGGTGGACAACCACAATCATTGGCAATATGGTACTTTAATTTATCTCTAACATAAAGGCGAAAGAAAGCCTTACAAATTCATATTGTGTAAGGCAATGCTCTGTATATTGTCTGGGCAGTCCTTCAAAGTCAGTGGAGCAGAGAAATGCAAAGACAAAACCCCTTCATCCACACATTCCTGGGAGTTGCCTTAATCTCAACATTACTCACATGACACTGCCTTATAATTTTCAACCCCAATGTAACATAAGGAGGGAGATGTGTCTAAGACTGAACTCCTAATCTTCCCTCCATCTACCACAGCATCAATTCATCACATCTCTCTCACTGTCAACAACGACATCATCACTCTCACCTCCCAAGCCAGTTGCCTTGGGGTTCTACTGGACCCTGCCCTGTTTTTCATCCCTCACATACAGTCACTAACAAAATCTTGCCTTCTCCAACTAAAAAGCATCTCCAGAATTGCCACTATCTTACACAAGGCACAACTAAAATCTTAATACACTCTCTCACTCAACTTGACTACTGTAACTGCTTCTTGCTGGCCTACCCACCACCCGACTATCCCCACTTCAATCCATAATGAACAACTCAGCTAGACTCATCTTCCATACACAACGTTCATTGTCGGCATCACCTCTCTGTCAATCACTTCATTGGCTTCCCTTAGCCTCCAAAAATGTTTTTTTAAATGATGACCCTCAACAATTGCACACCCCCTTACATCTCTGCTCTCATCTCCAAATATTCCCCAACCGCCCTCTTCGTTCTGCTAATGACATTTTTCTTTCTACAACTCTTGTCACCTCCTCTCATTCTCGCCATTAGGACTTTTTCTCGTGCTGGCCCTTTTCTCTGGAACTCCTTGCCTCACTCCACCAGATTGTCCTCCTGCCTCAAAACATTCAAAACATTACAAACAATGCATCTCTTTAAAGAAGCATATCACCTTCCACCCTAAAATGCTCATCACCTCTCTTTTCCTCCTCTACCTCACACAATACCTTTAGGTTGTAAGTTTGCGAGTTTCAATCCTGCAGGGTGCTTTGGGAAAAGCACCATGGACAACAGATTTGAGGCTCAAAGACAGGGCCCTCCTTGCTTTGTTATGTTTTAATTTGGATTTATTATTAGCTTTGCTACTGCTTCAGTCATTACATACTCAAATAGTAGCAACTATAATAATGCATTGTACAGACATCAACAGCCTTATTAAATTGTTATTCGGCAATTTAAAAGGGCTCTATTTAAGCACATAGCATATTTTTTTTACAGAAGTTTTTAGTTAGTGAAGACCTTGTTTTTGGAAGTTCACTAACTAAAAACTTCTGTAAAATAAATATGCTATGTGCTTATATAGAGCCCTTTAGAATTTGCTGAATCGCAATTTAATAAGGCTGCAAGTCTTCATCTACTCAAATAACCAGATACACATGCATATGTAATTCAAATTCATTACACACATCTAGTGTGATTAAGAAACATTTGATACTAGCGAATTGCCCGTCAAAAAATGACAGCAATAAAATTGTAAGCCAGGCAATGCTGTTTGCCACACAATGCAAAGCTTTTGTTCCTCTGAGCACCTTCAGCGCTCATCGCAAGCTCTGGCTCATTGCGAACCTTTCCTCTCGCCTACTGTACAGGCCGCTCATTGCAGGATTTGTTAACCTGGCAGTTTTGTGCTTGGGAATGCCATGTGTCTCTTTCCACCATCTCCCCCTGTCCCTTCCCTGTGTGTTTCTCCTCTGTGTGTCTGCTGAATGTTTGCGTGGCGTGCGCTGACTGCCGTTTGTTTTTTTTTCAAAGTCCCATGTGCCTGGCATTGTTCGTGCAAGTGTTACTGTCTTTGCCGTCGTGTATTTTCTAAATCCAGCGTCCCTAGCCTTGTTGATGTAAGTGTTAGTGTCTTTGTCGTTGTGTATTTTCTAAGTCCCACGTGCCTGGCGTTGTTGGTGTAAGGGTTACTGTATTTGCCGTTGTTTATTTTATTAGTGCCGCATGCCTGGCTATGCTCAGCCTCGTTTTCATGCAATTTTAGATTTTTTTTAAGTTTTTCGTCCGCCATTTTTTTTCTCACTTAGCCTATTTTGGATTGATGGAAAACCTCAAATATGGGTCAAATTTGCTTGCAACCTCACTCCCAGGCTTCCTGGCTCTCCACCTGTGCTGTGTGTGAGTGTGTTTTTATTATTTTTCTTGTTTTTCAATAACCGCGTTTCGGCTGTTAAGTTTGTATTTTTCCGAGGTCGGAATTTTTTTTCTAAGTCCCGCGTTCCTCAACTGCTTGCAGCCTAAGGCCAGCGTAGCTCAACTGCTCATCTCGCTTTGCGAGGCTCGCAGGAGCGCCTTTGGCGGTCATTGCAGCCCAAGTCCCACGTGTTTCAATGCCACAATTGCTTGTCTCGCTTCACGAGGTTCGCAAGCGTGACAAGAAATCGCAGTTTGACAACTATTATATGCGATAGCATGACACAGCTCTGTAATAGTCTGTGTATGAGACAAGATAAAAAAAGTGGGGGGGTTAAAATTGTCAACTCTATTCTACTATTAGTGTTCATTTAAACTAACTTACCTGCTGTTCATCTCCAAGCAGTTCTACCAATGCTGTATTATCAATAACATCTAATTTATTAGAAATGAATGCATATATTTAGCCATGATATGCAGCCTCACACTGATACTCAGTTCAGACAAGATAAAGAAGGGTAATAGTTCTCTCTCTCTCTCTCTCTCTCTCTCTGTATATATATATATATATATATATATATATATATATATATATATATATTTATATACATATAAAGAAACAAACAATGAATAGTATATATATATATATATATATATATATATACATATATATACATAATTATTAGACAAGTGATTTTACATCTTATAGGTATATAGATGATATTATATTAAACATGTATTTGTTATATCAGTTGAAAGATTACATGCCTATTGCACCCAGTTATACATGCTTGTTTGGTTTCACATATTTGTGAGCCAATGGCATAAAACAAGCCAAGTGTACAATAAAACATATTCAAATTCATATTAATCCTTGCGTCCAAGACTGAATAACTGTTTCTTATTTGTGAGCCTAGCACATTTCATTTGATGAAAGATCTTTTTCTTGAGCATCCCCAGGAAGCATCATAACAATGACAGAGATTACCCCAAAGCACTAACTGGCCAGGTCTAACTTTCCTACCGCCATGGATAACATGAAACTTATGGCGTTGAGGAGTACCATCAATTCCTTAAGTCAGTAGTTGGGGGCCCTATACTTTGTTTCAACATTCTGAACCCCTGACTGTGCCTGTGATTCCTCTCTCTCCCCCTCTCACTCTCTCCTCCTCTTCCACTCCTCCTATCCTCCTGTCCACCAGACTCTCTCTAGCTCTTCCACTCAGTTTTCCTCTCCTCCTCTCCCCTTCTCCCTCCATCCCAGAACACAGAAACGTCAAGGGCACTCACACCAAACATTCACTGATCCACACACTGACACACTAGCAGATACATATACAATCACCTCCCATTGACATGTAGAAAAGAAAATAAGGTGTTTTATGTAGATATGTTTAAATAAAATATATATATGTGCTATATGTATCTAAATGAGATAGCTAGCAGATGGTGTGTGAGGGGGTAAGTTGGATACAATCTATTAATGTTAATTGGAAGAAAAGGGGGTATGTATATGTTGAGGTGGGTATCTGTTAGGTTGGGGGTATATGGTATATATATGTGATTATGTGTATATATATATATTTAGGGGTATATAGGTAAAAGAAAAATATATGTAAAATAATATTTAAAAAGAAACCCCTACTTTTGTATTTTATCTCCTTAACTTACTCTCACAAAAATAAACACCTCCCTGGGACCTGTGGGTTGGCTCAAAAAGCATGGCACAGTCAAAGCTTGAGAATAAAACATTACATACATGTTTTTTTAATATTACTGGATTTTACTCATTAGATGCAAGACTATTTTGACTAAGCCATGAAGATTGGCTGGAATACATGCAAGCTATTTGTCGTACCAGTGAAAACCACTATATCCAAACTTGGAAATATTTGAAATTAAACTTTTTTGGGACACACAAATAAAAGGCTCCTACAGTACTGAGTGGGAGTTTATTCTGAATTTCTAGGGGAAATAGAATGGAGGCCAGAGAGCACCTAAAAGCAATATTAATTTTAATATTTTTGTTAGCAAATGAATAGGTTGCGAAGGCCCTATACAGAGATATCAATTTGATTTTATCTTCTGGAACCAACTGAATACTTATGTCAAACTGATAGTAAAACTGAAGAAAATCCACTTGTAGGTTTACACTTTGTTCCATTATGTATGCAAAAATATTTTTTTGGTAAGGATCAAATTCTAAAAACACTGGGCGGGTGTTTACATCTTTTTCCTATGGCTACCAACATTTTTAAGCACATTAATATTTTTATTCTCAGAACATATCAACATACACCTGTTTTATTTAGCAGTTGTATTTTAACTTTGGTTTAATTAAAAAGAAGCAATTTAAACAACTGCTATGGTTCAGTCCTGTTTTTTTAGTGTAAAAATGTATCTTCCTCCATTATTTAAAGCAAATTAAGTTGATGCAAAATATTAATTTGAAAGGTCAAGCTAAAGAACAAAATATATTTCATAACATACCTGATGGAGTTGAGGTCTCCGTTTGAGTTGTTAAACTTTGCAATGTAGTTGCTGTAGACTTTGTTGTAGTGGTTGTTGTTGGAGGCTCTGATGAGGTAGTGATAGTTGTTGGAATAATTGTGCTCTGCATTGTAGATGTTGGGGGCTTTGTTAAGGTTGTGATGGTTGTTGGAATAGTTGTGCTTTGCGTTGAAGGTGTTGGGGGTCCAGTTGAGGTGGAGGTGGTAGTTGGAAAAGTTGTGCTCGGCGTTGTAGTTGTTGGGGGCTCTGTTGTGGAGATGGTTGATGTTGGAGAAGTTGTGCTCTGCGTTTTAGATGTTGGGGGCTCTGTTGTAGAGGTGGTTGATGTTGGAGAAGTTGTGCTTGTTGAAGTGCTTGTAGGACCTACTGTAGAGCATTCTGGATTAAAAGGATAACTGCAGCAGTACACGCTAATCTCATAGTTGTAACATAAGGGCATGAATCCTTCTTGGTCTCTGTTATTACATACAAGCCCATGAGAGACGTCACAGGTTACTTGCTGCCCCAGCTCGTCCAGGGGTACATCCGGGAATTTTTCTGCCCTGCATGAAATATTCTCAGGCTTCTCACATACAATATGTCCATGATTCCTAATGTTATCATAGGTTTCATAATCACCTCCGTTGAAATCAGGTTTTGGATAACTAACATCATACCATTCACTCCATTCACAGGTGGGAATACATGGAGCTAGTAGGGAAAAAAACAATTAATTATGAGAATTATGGTTACCTGACTTGCTATATGCTTAAATAATAACATAGCCAAAGCATGGTTGCTCTCTACTCTCCTAACAAGTACAATAAAAAAATGGTTCATATAAGTTCAATAAATATAATTCAAACAAAATAAAATAATGAATATAAGCTTCATATATGCTTTATTAACCATTTATAAAACTGTCATAGGTTAGCCAGATTTGGGGTAAAACAATTTTATTGATGCTTATTTTTGTTTCTATTTTTGTAATATGACTATGCAAAAAAACAAAAACAATTTAAAAAACTTGTATGGTCCAGTCATGCATTCTAAGTGTTAAGTTGCTTGCTTCCTAAGTAAAAGCAACAAATTCAACTGGCTAAAAAAATCAAATATAAAAGGTCATACTATAGAGCCACATATGTCTCATAACTTACTTGGAGTTGGGGTCGCTGTCGTGGTGGTTGTTGGAGTAGTTGTACTTAGTGTTGTACTAGATGTACTTTGAGTTGTAGTTGTTGGAGGCTCTATTGTGGAGGCGGTTGATGTTTGAGAAGTTGTGCTCTGCGTTGTAGTTGTTGGGGGCTCTATTGTGGAGGCGGTTGATGTTTGAGAAGCTGTGCTCTGCGTTGTAGTTGTTGGGGGCTCTGTTGAGGAGATAGTTGATGTTGGAGACGTTGTGCTCTGCGTTGTAGTTGTTGGGGGCTCTGTTGAGGAGATAGTTGATGTTGGAGACGTTGTGCTCTGAGTTGTAGTTGTTGGGGGCTCTGTTGTGGAGGTGGTTGATGATGGAGTAGTTGTGCTCTGCGTTGTAGTTGTTGGGGGCTCTTTTGTGGAGGTGGTTGATGATGGAGTAGTGCTCTGCGTTGTAGTTGTTGGGGGCTCTTTTGTGGAGGTGGTTGATGATGGAGTAGTTGTGCTCTGTGTTGTAGTTGTTGGGGGCTCTTTTGTGGAGGTGGTTGATGTTGGAGAAGTTGTGCTTGGTGTTGTAGTTGTTGGGGGCTCTGTTGTGGAGGTGGTTGATGTTGGAGAAGTTGTGCTTGTTGAAGTGCTTGTAGGACCTGTTATGGAGGTGGTTGATGTTGGAGAAGTTGTGCTCTGCGTTGTAGTTGTTGGGGGCTCTGTTGTGGAGGTAGTTGATATTGGAGTAGTTGTGCTCTGCGTTGTAGTTGTTGGGGGCTCTTTTGTGATGGTGGTTGATGTTGGAGACGTTGTGCTTGTTGAAGTGCTTGTAGGACCAGTTTTGGAGGTTGTTGATGATGAAGCAGTTGTGCTCTGCGTTGTCGTTGTTGGGGGCTCTGTTGTTGATGCAGTTGATGTTGGAGATATTGTGCTTGTTGAAATACTTGTAGGACCTGTTGTGGAGGTCAGTGATGTTGCAGAAGTTGTGCTCTGTATTGTAGTTGATGGAGTCTCTGTTGAGGTGTGGGTGGTTGTTGGAGTAGTTGTGCTTGTTGAAGTGCTTGTAGGACCTGCTGTGGAGCATTCTGGATTAAAAGGATAACTACAGCAGTAAACGCTAATCTCATAGTTGTAACATACAGGCATGAATCCTTCTTGGTCTCGGTTGTTACATACAAGCCCATGAGAGACGTCACAAGTTACTTGCTGCCCCAGCTCGTCCAGGGGTACATCCGGGAATTTTTCTGCCCTGCATGAAATATTCTCAGGCTTCTCACATACAATATGTCCATGATTCCTAATGTTATCATAGGTTTCATAATCACCTCCGTTGAAATCAGGTTTTGGGTAACTAACATCATACCATTCACTCCATTCACAGGTGGGAACGCATGGAGCTAGTAGGGAAAGAAAACAGTTAATTATTAGAATGTGGTTACCTGACTTGCTATATGCTTAAATAACAACATAGCCAAGGTATAGTTACTGTCTACTCTACTAACAAGTACAGTTAAAAAAATTGTTGATTGAAGATGTTAAAACTGATTTCTTATTTTAAAAAAGTTGTAATGTTTTAAACAAAATAAAATAATGAATATAAGCTTTGTATTAACTATTGATAAAACTGTCATAGGTTAGCCAGATGTGGGGTAAAACAAATGTATTGATGCTTATTTTTGTTTCTATTTTTGTAATATGACTATGCAAAAAAAACAAAAACAATTTAAAGAACTTGTATGGTCCAGTCATGCATTCTAAGTGTTAAGTTGCTTGCGTCCTAAGTAAAAGCAACAAATTCAACTGGCTAAAAAAATCAAATATAAAAGGTCATACTATAGAGCCACATATATCTCATAACTTACTTGGAGTTGGGGTCGCTGTCATGGTGGTTGTTGGAGTAGTTGTACTTAGTGTTGTACTAGTTGTACTTTGAGTTGTAGTTGTTGGAGGCTCTATTGTGGAGGCGGTTGATGTTTGAGAAGTTGTGCTCTGCGTTGTAGTTGTTGGGGGCTCTTTTGTGGAGGTGGTTGATGATGGAGTAGTTGTGCTCTGCGTTGTAGTTGTTGGGGGCTCTTTTGTGGAGGTGGTTGATGTTGGAGTAGTTGTGCTTGGAGTTGTAGATGTTGGGGGCTCTATTGTGGAGGTGGTTGATGTTTGAGAAGTTGTGCTCTGCGTTGTAGTTGTTGGGGGCTCTGTTGAGGAGATAGTTGATGTTGGAGACGTTGTGCTCTGCGTTGTAGTTGTTGGGGGCTCTGTTGTGGAGGTGGTTGATGATGGAGTAGTTGTGCTCTGCGTTGTAGTTGTTGGGGGCTCTTTTGTGGAGGTGGTTGATGATGGAGTAGTTGTGCTCTGCGTTGTAGTTGTTGGGGGCTCTTTTGTGGAGGTGGTTGATGTTGGAGTAGTTGTGCTTGGAGTTGTAGTTGTTGGGGGCTCTGTTGTGGAGGTGGTTGATGTTGGAGAAGTTGTGCTTGTTGAAGTGCTTGTAGGACCTGTTATGGAGGTGGTTGATGTTGGAGAAGTTGTGCTCTGCGTTGTAGTTGTTGGGGGCTCTTTTGTGATGGTGGTTGATGTTGGAGATGTTGTGCTTGTTGAAGTGCTTGTAGGACCAGTTTTGGAGGTTGTTGATGATGGAGTAGTTGTGCTCTGCGTTGTAGTTGTTGGGGGCTCTTTTGTGGAGGTGGTTGATGATGGAGTAGTTGTGCTCTGTGTTGTAGTTGTTGGGGGCTCTTTTGTGGAGGTGGTTGATGTTGGAGAAGTTGTGCTTGGTGTTGTAGTTGTTGGGGGCTCTGTTGTGGAGGTGGTTGATGTTGGAGAAGTTGTGCTTGTTGAAGTGCTTGTAGGACCTGTTATGGAGGTGGTTGATGTTGGAGAAGTTGTGCTCTGCGTTGATGTTGTTGGGGGCTCTGTTGTGGAGGTAGTTGATGTTGGAGTAGTTGTGCTCTGCGTTGTAGTTGTTGGGGGCTCTTTTGTGATGGTGGTTGATGTTGGAGACGTTGTGCTTGTTGAAGTGCTTGTAGGACCTGTTATGGAGGTGGTTGATGTTGGAGAAGTTGTGCTCTGCGTTGTAGTTGTTGGGGGCTCTTTTGTGATGGTGGTTGATGTTGGAGACGTTGTGCTTGTTGAAGTGCTTGTAGGACCAGTTTTGGAGGTTGTTGATAAAGGAGTAGTTGTGCTCTGCGTTGTAGTTGTTGGGGGCTCTGTTGTGGAGACAGTTGATGTTGGAGATATTGTGCTTGTTGAAATACTTGTAGGACCTGTTGTGGAGGTCAGTGATGTTGCAGAAGTCGTGCTCTGTATTGTAGTTGATGGAGTCTCTGTTGAGGTGTGGGTGGTTGTTGGAGTAGTTGTGCTTGTTGAAGTGCTTGTAGGACCTGCTGTGGAGCATTCTGGATTAAAAGGATAACTACAGCAGTAAACGCTAATCTCATAGTTGTAACATACAGGCATGAATCCTTCTTGGTCTCGGTTGTTACATACAAGCCCATGAGAGACGTCACATGTTACTTGCTGCCCCAGCTCGTCCAGGGGTACATCCGGAAATTTTTCTGCCCTGCATGAAATATTCTCAGGCTTCTCACATACAATATGTCCATGAATCCTAATGTTATCATAGGTTTCATAATCACCTCCGTTGAAATCAGGTTTTGGGTAACTAACATCATACCATTCACTCCATTCACAGGTGGGAACGCATGGAGCTAGTAGGGAAAGAAAACAGTTAATTATTAGAATGTGGTTACCTGACTTGCTATATGCTTAAATAACAACATAGCCAAGGTATAGTTACTGTCTACTCTCCTAACAAGTACAGTTAAAAAAAATGTTGATTGAAGTTGTTAAAACTGATTTCTTATTTTAAAAAAGTTTTAATGTTTTAAACAAAATAAAATAATGAATATAAGCTTTGTATTAACTATTGATAAAACTGTCATAGGTTAGCCAGATGTGGGGTAAAACAAATGTATTGATACTTATTTTTGTTTCTATTTTTGTGATATGACTATGCAAAAAAACAAAAACAATTTAAAGAACTTGTATGGTCCAGTCATGCATTCTAAGTGTTAAGTTGCTTGCTTCCTAAGTAAAAGCAACAAATTCAACTGGCTAAAAAAATCAAATATAAAAGGTCATACTATAGAGCCACATATATCTCATAACTTACTTGGAGTTGGGGTCGCTGTCGTGGTGGTTGTTGGAGTAGTTGTACTTAGTGTTGTACTAGTTGTACTTTGAGTTGTAGTTGTTGGAGGCTCTATTGTGGAGGCGGTTGATGTTTGAGAAGTTGTGCTCTGCGTTGTAGTTGTTGGGGGCTCTATTGTGGAGGTGGGTGATGATGGAGTAGTTGTGCTCTGCGTTGTAGTTGTTGGGGGCTCTTTTGTGGAGGTGGTTGATGATGGAGTAGTTGTGCTCTGCGTTGTAGTTGTTGGGGGCTCTTTTGTGGAGGTGGTTGATGTTGGAGTAGTTGTGCTTGGAGTTGTAGATGTTGGGGGCTCTATTGTGGAGGTGGTTGATGTTTGAGAAGTTGTGCTCTGCGTTGTAGTTGTTGGGGGCTCTGTTGAGGAGATAGTTGATGTTGGAGACGTTGTGCTCTGCGTTGTAGTTGTTGGGGGCTCTGTTGTGAAGGTGGTTGATGATGGAGTAGTTGTGCTCTGCGTTGTAGTTGTTGGGGGCTCTTTTGTGGAGGTGGTTGATGATGGCGTAGTTGTGCTCTGCGTTGTAGTTGTTGGGGGCTCTTTTGTGGAGGTGGTTGATGTTGGAGTAGTTGTGCTTGGAGTTGTAGTTGTTGGGGGCTCTGTTGTGGAGGTGGTTGATGTTGGAGAAGTTGTGCTTGTTGAAGTGCTTGTAGGACCTGTTATGGAGGTGGTTGATGTTGGAGAAGTTGTGCTCTGCGTTGTAGTTGTTGGGGGCTCTTTTGTGATGGTGGTTGATGTTGGAGACGTTGTGCTTGTTGAAGTGCTTGTAGGACCAGTTTTGGAGGTTGTTGATGATGGAGACGTTGTGCTCTGCGTTGTAGTTGTTGGGGGCTCTTTTGTGGAGGTGGTTGATGATGGAGTAGTTGTGCTCTGTGTTGTAGTTGTTGGGGGCTCTTTTGTGATGGTGGTTGATGTTGGAGAAGTTGTGCTTGGTGTTGTAGTTGTTGGGGGCTCTGTTGTGGAGGTGGTTGATGTTGGAGAAGTTGTGCTTGTTGAAGTGCTTGTAGGACCTGTTATGGAGGTGGTTGATGTTGGAGAAGTTGTGCTCTGCGTTGTAGTTGTTGGGGGCTCTGTTGTGGAGGTAGTTGATGTTGGAGTAGTTGTGCTCTGCGTTGTAGTTGTTGGGGGCTCTTTTGTGATGGTGGTTGATGTTGGAGACGTTGTGCTTGTTGAAGTGCTTGTAGGACCAGTTTTGGAGGTTGTTGATGATGGAGTAGTTGTGCTCTGCGTTGTAGTTGTTGGGGGCTCTGTTGTGGAGGCAGTTGATGTTGGAGATATTGTGCTTGTTGAAATACTTGTAGGACCTGTTGTGGAGGTCAGTGATGTTGCAGAAGTTGTGCTCTGTATTGTAGTTGATGGAGTCTCTGTTGAGGTGTGGGTGGTTGTTGGAGTAGTTGTGCTTGTTGAAGTGCTTGTAGGACCTGCTGTGGAGCATTCTGGATTAAAAGGATAACTACAGCAGTAAACGCTAATCTCATAGTTGTAACATACAGGCATGAATCCTTCTTGGTCTCGGTTGTTACATACAAGCCCATGAGAGACGTCACATGTTACTTGCTGCCCCAGCTCGTCCAGGGGTACATCCGGGAATTTTTCTGCCCTGCATGAAATATTCTCAGGCTTCTCACATACAATATGTCCATGATTCCTAATGTTATCATAGGTTTCATAATCACCTCCGTTGAAATCAGGTTTTGGGTAACTAACATCATACCATTCACTCCATTCACAGGTGGGAACGCATGGAGCTAGTAGGGAAAGAAAACAGTTAATTATTAGAATGTGGTTACCTGACTTGCTATATGCTTAAATAACAACATAGCCAAGGTATAGTTACTGTCTACTCTCCTAACAAGTACAGTTAAAAAAATTGTTGATTGAAGTTGTTAAAACTGATTTCTTATTTTAAAAAAGTTGTAATGTTTTAAACAAAATAAAATAATGAATATAAGCTTTGTATTAACTATTGATAAAACTGTCATAGGTTAGCCAGATGTGGGGTAAAACAAATGTATTGATGCTTATTTTTGTTTCTATTTTTGTAATATGACTATGCAAAAAAACAAAAACAATTTAAAGAACTTGTATGGTCCAGTCATGCATTCTAAGTGTTAAGTTGCTTGCTTCCTAAGTAAAAGCAACAAATTAAACTGGCTAAAAACATCAAATATAAAAGGTCATACTATAGAGCCACATATATCTCATAACTTACTTGGAGTTGGTGTCGCTGTCGTGGTGGTTGTTGGAGTAGTTGTACTTAGTGTTGTACTAGTTGTACTTTGAGTTGTAGTTGTTGGAGGCTCTATTGTGGAGGCGGTTGATGTTTGAGAAGTTGTGCTCTGCGTTGTAGTTGTTGGGGGCTCTGTTGTGGAGGTGGTTGATGATGGAGTAGTTGTGCTCTGCGTTGTAGTTGTTGGGGGCTCTTTTGTGGAGGTGGTTGATGATGGAGTAGTTGTGCTCTGCGTTGTAGTTGTTGGGGGCTCTTTTGTGGAGGTGGTTGATGTTGGAGTAGTTGTGCTTAGAGTTGTAGTTGTTGGGGGCTCTATTGTGGAGGTGGTTGATGTTTGAGAAGTTGTGCTCTGCGTTGTAGTTGTTGGGGGCTCTGTTGAGGAGATAGTTGATGTTGGAGACGTTGTGCTCTGCGTTGTAGTTGCTGGGGGCTCTGTTGTGGAGGTGGTTGATGATGGAGTAGTTGTGCTCTGCGTTGTAGTTGTTGGGGGCTCTTTTGTGGAGGTGGTTGATGTTGGAGTAGTTGTGCTCTGTGTTATAGTTGTTGGGGGCTCTGTTGTGGAGGTGGTTGATGTTGGAGAAGTTGTGCTTGTTGAAGTGCTTGTAGGACCTGTTATGGAGGTGGTTGATGTTGGAGAAGTTGTGCTCTGCGTTGTAGTTGTTGGGGGCTCTTTTGTGATGGTGGTTGATGTTGGAGACGTTGTGCTTGTTGAAGTGCTTGTAGGACCAGTTTTGGAGGTTGTTGATGATGGAGTAGTTGTGCTCTGCGTTGTAGTTGTTGGGGGCTCTTTTGTGGAGGTGGTTGATGATGGAGTAGTTGTGCTCTGTGTTGTAGTTGTTGGGGGCTCTTTTGTGGAGGTGGTTGATGTTGGAGAAGTTGTGCTTGGTGTTGTAGTTGTTGGGGGCTCTGTTGTGGAGGTGGTTGATGTTGGAGAAGTTGTGCTTGTTGAAGTGCTTGTAGGACCTGTTATGGAGGTGGTTGATGTTGGAGAAGTTGTGCTCTGCGTTGTAGTTGTTGGGGGCTCTTTTGTGGAGGTGGTTGATGTTGGAGTAGTTGTGCTTGGAGTTGTAGTTGTTGGGGGCTCTGTTGTGGAGGTGGTTGATTTTGGAGAAGTTGTGCTTGTTGAAGTGCTTGTAGGACCTGTTATGGAGGTGGTTGATGTTGGAGAAGTTGTGCTCTGCATTGTAGTTGTTGGGGGCTCTTTTGTGATGGTGGTTGATGTTGGAGACGTTGTGCTTGTTGAAGTGCTTGTAGGACCAGTTTTGGAGGTTGTTGATGATGGAGTAGTTGTGCTCTGCGTTGTAGTTGTTGGGGGCTCTGTTGTGGAGGCAGTTGATGTTGGAGATATTGTGCTTGTTGAAATACTTGTAGGACCTGTTGTGGAGGTCAGTGATGTTGCAGAAGTCGTGCTCTGTATTGTAGTTGATGGAGTCTCTGTTGAGGTGTGGGTGGTTGTTGGAGTAGTTGTGCTTGTTGAAGTGCTTGTAGGACCTGCTGTGGAGCATTCTGGATTAAAAGGATAACTACAGCAGTAAACGCTAATCTCATAGTTGTAACATACAGGCATGAATCCTTCTTGGTCTCGGTTGTTACATACAAGCCCATGAGAGACGTCACATGTTACTTGCTGCCCCAGCTCATCCAGGGGTACATCCGGGAATTTTTCTGCCCTGCATGAAATATTCTCAGGCTTCTCACATACAATATGTCCATGAATCCTAATGTTATCATAGGTTTCATAATCACCTCCGTTGAAATCAGGTTTTGGGTAACTAACATCATACCATTCACTCCATTCACAGGTGGGAACGCATGGAGCTAGTAGGGAAAGAAAACAGTTAATTATTAGAATGTGGTTACCTGACTTGCTATATGCTTAAATAACAACATAGCCAAGGTATAGTTACTGTCTACTCTCCTAACAAGTACAGTTAAAAAAAATGTTGATTGAAGTTGTTAAAACTGATTTCTTATTTTAAAAAAGTTTTAATGTTTTAAACAAAATAAAATAATGAATATAAGCTTTGTATTAACTATTGATAAAACTGTCATAGGTTAGCCAGATGTGGGGTAAAACAAATGTATTGATACTTATTTTTGTTTCTATTTTTGTGATATGACTATGCAAAAAAACAAAAACAATTTAAAGAACTTGTATGGTCCAGTCATGCATTCTAAGTGTTAAGTTGCTTGCTTCCTAAGTAAAAGCAACAAATTCAACTGGCTAAAAAAATCAAATATAAAAGGTCATACTATAGAGCCACATATATCTCATAACTTACTTGGAGTTGGGGTCGCTGTCGTGGTGGTTGTTGGAGTAGTTGTACTTAGTGTTGTACTAGTTGTACTTTGAGTTGTAGTTGTTGGAGGCTCTATTGTGGAGGCGGTTGATGTTTGAGAAGTTGTGCTCTGCGTTGTAGTTGTTGGGGGCTCTGTTGAGGAGATAGTTGATGTTGGAGACGTTGTGCTCTGCGTTGTAGTTGTTGGGGGCTCTGTTGTGGAGGTTGTTGATGATGGAGTAGTTGTGCTCTGCGTTGTAGTTGTTGGGGGCTCTTTTGTGGAGGTCGTTGATGATGGAGTAGTTGTACTCTGTGTTGTAGTTGTTGGGGGCTCTTTTGTGGAGGTGGTTGATGTTGGAGTAGTTGTGCTTGGTGTTGTAGTTGTTGGGGGCTCTGTTGTGGAGGGGGTTGATGTTGGAGTAGTTGTGCTTGGTGTTGTGCTTGTAGGACCTGTTATGGAGGTGTGTGATGTTGGAGAAGTTGTGCTCAGCGTTGTAGTTGTTGGGGGCTCTGTTGTGGAGGTAGTTGATGTTGGAGTAGTTGTGCTCTGCGTTGTAGTTGTTGGGGGCTCTTTTGTGATGGTGGTTGATGTTGGAGACGTTGTGCTTGTTGAAGTGCTTGTAGGACCAGTTTTGGAGGTTGTTGATGATGGAGTGGTTGTGCTCTGCGTTGTAGTTGTTGGGGGCTCTGTTGTGGAGGCAGTTGATGTTGGAGATATTGTGCTTGTTGAAATACTTGTAGGACCTGTTGTGGAGGTCAGTGATGTTGCAGAAGTTGTGCTCTGTATTGTAGTTGATGGAGTCTCTGTTGATGTGTGGGTGGTTGTTGGAGTAGTTGTGCTTGTTGAAGTGCTTGTAGGACCTGCTGTGGAGCATTCTGGATTAAAAGGATAACTGCAGCAGTAAACGCTAATCTCATAGTTGTAACATACAGGCATGAATCCTTCTTGGTCTCGGTTGTTACATACAAGCCCATGAGCGACGTCACATGTTACTTGCTGCCCCAGCTCGTCCAGGGGTACATCCGGGAATTTTTCTGCCCTGCATGAAATATTCTCAGGCTTCTCACATACAATATGTCCATGATTCCTAATGTTATCATAGGTTTCATAATCACCTCCGTTGAAATCAGGTTTTGGGTAACTAACATCATACCATTCACTCCATTCACAGGTGGGAACGCATGGAGCTAGTAGGGAAAGAAAACAGTTAATTATTAGAATGTGGTTACCTGACTTGCTATATGCTTAAATAACAACATAGCCAAGGTATAGTTGCTGTCTACTCTCCTAACAAGTACAGTTAAAAAAATTGTTCAGTGAAGTTGTTAAAACTGATTTCTTATTTTTAAAAAGTTGTAAAGTTTTAAACAAAATAAAATAGTGAATATAAGCTTTTTATTAACCATTGATAAAACTGTCATAGGTTAGCCAGATGTGGGGTAAAACAAATTTATTGATGCTTATTTTTGTTTCTATTTTTGTAATATGACTATGCAAGAAAACAAAAACAATTTAAAGAACTTGTATGGTCCAGTCATGCATTCTAAGTGTTAAGTTGCTTGCTTCCTAAGTAAAAGCAACAAATTCAACTGGCTAAAAAAATCAAATATAAAAGGTCATACTATAGAGCCACATATGTCTCAAAACTTACTTGGAGTTGGGGTCGCTGTCGTGGTGGTTGTTGGAGTAGTTGTACTTAGTGTTGTACTAGTTGTACTTTGAGTTGTAGTTGTTGGAGGCTCTATTGTGGAGGCGGTTGATGTTTGAGAAGTTGTGCTCTGCGTTGTAGTTGTTGGGGGCTCTGTTGAGGAGATAGTTGATGTTGGAGACATTGTGCTCAGCGTTGTAGTTGTTGGGGGCTCTGTTGTGGAGGTGGTTGATGTTGGAGTAGTTGTGGTCTGTGTTGTAGTTGTTGGAGGCTCTGTTGTGGAGGTGGTTGGTGTTTGAGAAGTTGTGCTCTGAGTTGTAGTTGGGGGCTCTGTTGAGGAGATAGTTGATGATGGAGACGTTGTGCTCTGCATTGTAGTTGTTGGGGGTTCTGTTGTGGAGGTGGTTGATGATGGAGTAGTTGTGCTCTGTGTTGTAGTTGTTGGGGGTTCTGTTGTGGAGGTGGTTGATGTTGGAGTAGTTGTGCTCGGTGTTGTAGTTGTTGGGGGCTTTGTTGTGGAGGTGGTTGATGATGCAGTAGTTGTGCTCTGCGTTGTAGTTGTTGGGGTCTCTGTTGTGGAGGTGGTAGATGTTGGAATAGTTGTGCTCTGTGTTGTAGTTGTTGGGGGTTCTGTTGAGGAGATAGTTGATGTTGGAGAAGTTGTGCTCTGCTTTGTAGTTGTTGGAGGCTCTGTTGTGGAGGTGGTTGATGATGGAGTAGTTGTGCTCTGCGTTGTAGTTGTTGGGGGCTCTGTTGTGGAGGTGGTTGAGGTTGGAGAAGTTGTACTTGTTGAAGTACTTGTAGGACCTGTTACAGAGGTTGTTGATGTTGGGGAAGTTGTGCTCTGCATTGTAGTTGTTGGGGGCTCTGTTGTGGAGGTAGTTGATGTTGGAGTAGTTGTGCTCTGCGTTGTAGTTGTTGGGGGCTCTGTTGTGGAGGTGGTTGATGTTGGAGAAGTTGTGCTTGTTGAAATGCTTGTAGGACCTGTTGTTGAGGTCAGTGATGTTGCAGAAGTTGTGCTCTGAATTGTAGTTGTTGGAGTAGTTGTGCTTGTTGTAGTGCTTGTAGGACCTGCTGTGGAGCATTCTGGATTAAAAGGATAACTACAGCAGTACACGCTAATCTCATAGTTGTAACATACAGGCATGAATCCTTCTTGGTCTCTGTTATTACATACAAGCCCATGAGAGACGTCACATGTTACTTGCTGCCCCAGCTCGTCCAGGGGTACATCTGGGAATTTCTCTGCCCTGCATGAAATATTCTCAGGCTTCTCACATACAATATGTCCATGATTCCTAATGTTCTCATAGGTTTCGTAATCACCTCCGTTGAAATCAGGTTTTGGGTAACTAACATCATACCATTCACTCCATTCACAGGTGGGAACACATGGAGCTAGTAGGGAAAGACACAGTTAGTTTAACAATGGAGGTTAGCTGGCTTAATATAACAACATAACATGTTATCTTTGTTGTGGGAAGAATAAAATAGCTAGTAGAAAAAATAAGCGTTTATTATGACGGGGGCACATACCCTGCTCAACATATATGTAAGTAATATATACTATGAACATACCCAGCATACATTAGCTTTGAGCTGGATTAAAAAAACAAACGCATGTATATACTACTGCAAATCTGAAGAAAATCAAAAATTCTCCAATGATACACCCCACAATCACACATAAGAAATAAACAGCATTGCAAGATTTACTAAATATAATAAATTAGAGAGTGCATTTATTTTTAAAATTCTATTTTTTCCAATTGTCAAGTGTAGTTCTTCAATAGAGGATATGTTAAATATAAGACCACACTGACAGGATGGGACCCAAGGATAAGCATGGGGTGCTAGAAGGGACAGTGGTCTATTCACAAATGGAAGTACATGGAACTAATTGTGAAAGAAAACCTTACTAACAAACCTTATCTAAATTGGTTATTATTGTGATTTAATCAAGTAAGTAATAGTTTACAACTAAGACATCCATAAAGCAGTACGTTTACAGAAGTAGCTTAACATATTTTCAAAAGAATGATATACAAGTGAACATTTGTTTAATGAGTGACAGAATAGTGGGGGGGGGGGGATTACCAGCCTTATTAAATTGCGATTCGGTAAATTTAAAAGGGCTTTATTTAAGCACACAGCATATTTTATTTACAGAAGTTTTTAGTTGTTGAAGACCTTGCTTTTGGATAGAAGTTCACTAACTAAAAACTTCTGTAAACAAAATATGCTATGTGCTTAAATAGAGCCCTTTTAAAACTACTGAATCCCAATTTAATAAGGCTGTACATGTTCATGAAGTAAAACCCTGACATAATTAGCAGCTATTTAAGCCATGAGCATAAAATAATGTTTAGAGCAAAGCTACATCTATAGAGAAAATCTATGATTGTGTGTAGAAGGTCCCATGTTTCTGTCTACAATCTTCCTGGTAGCTGGGATCCCTGGGTGTTTTTGTTCATTGAACAATGAAAAGAGGGGTTTTCATCACATCATGGTCCTTTTAATAATGTGGGTTTGTGGAGAGGTGCATCCATGCTCATACCACTCAACAAATGGAAACAATATACAAGAATGTAGGGTGTTAAAACAGTATGTTTAGAAATTAAACTAACCTGTACAGAAAATAGGATACATTACATGTAACACAGAATCTGCTATTGCTCATAGTTGCTGCAATACCCCACAGTATCCAGTACCTACAAACTCTATACAAAAAACAGGCAGGCAAGTACAATTGTTTGAATTCAATTAATGAAACTGTTACTCATGGCGGCTCTTTGATTCAGATGTTTTTAACCATTTTTTTTTATTAAGACACTTTATGGGCACATAACTGCTGTGGTGTTCACTGAACAGGAATCGTGGCATGAATACCCTAACTTGAGAGAAAGTACTTCTCTTTCTAGTAAAAGTATTCATTTTCCTTTATTTTATAGTGGAGGCAGAAGGGACAGTCCAAAATCATATTGTTTCATTAGGTTAAGGAACCACTGCAGTTCCAGAAAATATAGACATATGTGTATCAAGTAAGTACGAAACTAACAATATTAGCAGATGTGTAAGTCCCTTTTACTCTGTAGAGTAACTTAATGATTGCTGATGGTCAATAAGCCACTTTGGGAACCTTTCTTTTAAATGAACTGGGATTTTTTGTATGACCAATTTTACTGAAGATCTTTCTTTTAGTTTAAACAACCAATGCTCCAGCTGGGATTTTCTTAAAGGACCGTTGTAATAATCCAGTTTTCATGACTTTTAAGTAGTAAAGATCAACATGAAAAGTTTAATGTGGGTAAAAAAAAATTTTGTATGAGAAAACATGTCCTGAAAATTACTGTTTTTTGCTCATCTATGTGCTGGAGCTCCTCCCATGTTTTTCATTGTGTACTTAGCAGAATGTACAGCCCACATTCCCAGATACTGCCACTAAAGCTGTGCAGTTATAAGGCAGTTGCATGGAAGTCAACCATAGTCTATGAAACTGTTTGAAAAAATGTGAGGGACATAGTCTAAATTTGGGGGAAACAAGCAATTTTTAGTGTCAGTCATAAAATGTAAACTTTTTGAATCCCAATAACTTCATAAAATATTTATAGTGATTTTGATTAAGTAAATATAATAAAAACTTGTTCATTTCAGTAGCCCTTTATTCAGTCAGGTGATTATGTTGGGCATGGTGATCATTCACCATCTTAATGAGGTTTCTCCATTTTTTTACATGGAGATCATATGCTGAATTGAGATCTATGGGAGGGGGTTAAGTTCTTTATTAATGCTCTAGTATTGTTACACATATAAACAACTGATGCTGTACCATACATTAGATTGTAAATTCGGAATATGTTAGAAATAAAGGAGGACAACAACAACAAAAATAAAAATATTAATAATCGTATAAATTTATTATGATTTCCACAAAAAAAAATGTTTTGCAACAAAGCTGAAACTTCCTTGTATCTCCACCATCTTTGGGCTGGGGGTTCCTCACGTCCTTTTCACACTGTGAGAGGAAATGTAGCACATTTCCCTAGCCTCCACCAGTAAAGCTGTCAGGTAAATAGGAAACTGCAGGGAAATGTTGTGCAGTTATCCCCTGTACAGAGCTACAGAATATGTTGGTGCGATATAAAGAAAGAAAATAATAATAATACTGTCTCAGATTGAAGGGAACTCAAGCCCAAAGATGGTGGAAAAACAAGCAATTTTCAGTGTCAGCTTTCTCATAAAAGAGCATGGGTTAATACCACAAGTTACTTTCTGTTTCAATACCTCTATAGGTGTATTGAGATTTTCTTTTGCTCTACAGGAGATGGCTTTTCATGCCTGTTCTTTCTTTCTAATCTCATCATAGATTTCAAAGTCACCACCTCCAGGTGTATGTAGGATAGCTCATACCTTACCACTTTTACCAAGCACAAATGATGATAAGAAAACACAAGGCTGTGCAAAGTACAACAACTGAGTGCTATAAAATATGGTAATAGAAATATAATTTCAGTGTTCAGCACCTGAACATTCTGTTTTTCAAGATATATGTCCTACCGAATTCAAGTATTTGACCAGAAACAACTTTTACCTTATGTCATTTTGAATCCCTTTACTAAGAATTAAGCAAGAATAATGCAAGTTTTATAAATATCTCGAAATGTGTAAGGTTTCACCTTGTTCTTACTTTTCCATAAACTCTGCATAATTTTAGCATCTTTATAATATTAATCTAATCTATCCATAAAATGTTATCTGCTTTAGTTCATATAACACTTTTTCCTGAGCACACATAACTAGAGTACTTACAAGGTTCAATTATGGACATTAGAACTGGTGGAAAGTGATAATAAATTAAGTCAAATGATTTCTTCAAATGCTTAAACTGAAACTGCCACTGAAGCCACTGTAAGTTCTCCTCATAGAGTTAATGAGTAGATGATGGGGGGGGGGGGCTTGTCATTTTCAGCTGATGTGCAGTGATACAGTGATGCAGCCAATGAGACATGTATTCTACAATATGGTTTATGCATTTCCAGTTCATTTAAAAGAAGTTTAAACAGGTTTTAATTTTGTAACATTTAAAGCATGGTGATTGAAATGAATGAAAAAATGGCCTGATACATTACACAGCTAATAGATTTAACAATTATTCAATAAGGTTTCCCATCAAATTAGTTCAATCTACCTCATCAGACTGTAGGAGCAGAACATTATTTTCTTAATTTTTTTTTCTTTTTAGATCTGAATTTTTATGCAAAAATAATGTCCGCAGCTTTTAAACATTTGGAATGCATGATAGAAATTCGTTTCAGTATCAATTTAAAGTTCATATGAGACACCTCTCTTATAACAGGTACCTAAGAAGGCCATTCACCAAAGTTAATAGGATTTACAGTCCACACATCCAAGCTAACTGCATTCCTATTCATATTGTAAAGAAAATTGATTCTTATTACTTTGACTCACCTGTGGTAGGTTCACTTGTGGTGGTAGAGGTGCTTATGGGAGTTGTAGTAGGTTCACTTGTGGTGGTAGTTGTGGGAGATGTAGTAGGTTCACGTTTGGTGGTAGAGGTGCTTATAGGAGTTGTAGTAGGTGCACTTGTGGTGGTTGTTGTGGGAGATGTAGTAGGTTCACTTGTAGTGGTAGTTGTGGGAGATGTAGTAGGTTCACTTGTGGTGGTAGAGGTGCTTATGGGAGTTGTAGTAGGTTCACTTGTGGTGGTAGTTGTGGAAGATGTAGTAGGTTCACTTGTGGTGGTAGAGGTGCTTATGGGAGTTGTAGTAGGTTCACTTGTGGTGGTTGTTGTGGGAGATGTAGTAGGTTCACTTGTGGTGGTAGAGGTGCTTATGGGAGTTGTAGTAGGTTCACTTGTGGTGGTAGTTGTGGGAGATGCAGTAGGTTCACTTGTGGTGGTAGAGGTGCCTATGGGAGTTGTAGTAGGTTCACTTGTGGTGGTAGTTGTGGGAGATGTAGTAGGTTCACTTGTGGTGGTAGTTGTGGGAGTTGTAGTAGGTTCACTTGTGGTGGTAGTTGTGGGAGATGTTGTAGGTTCACTTGTGGTGGTAGTTGTGGGAGTTTTAGTAGGTTCACTTGTGGTGGTAGGGGGAGGTGGTGGGGTAGTAGTTGTTTTTGGTGTCGTTGTTGGTGATGCAGTAGATAGACATACCTCCTCCCATGAGCAGCAGCTCACCTTGATTTCGTAATTGTAGCATCGCTGCCAAATGCTCTGATCTTGTTTCTGCTCGTTATTGTTGCAGATTAATCCATATGATACATTGCAATGTATCTTCTGTCCCAAATCATCCAAACTAACGTCAGGTGCTGCTGCAGCTCTACACCGTATGTCTTCAGGGGTCTGACATATTTCATGGTTGTGTTTTCTTATCTCATCATATGTTTCGTAATCACCACTGTCCAGGTCTTGCCCTGGCTTACTGACATCATACCATGGGCTCCACCGGCACACCAGCTCATAAGCACAGGCTGTGTACAAAAGTGAATGCATTTAGTTATGCATCAAACAATTAATCTTTACTACTATATGATTTTTAGGAAAATTGCCAAATGAGGATTTAGATTTCCATTAGTAAATCTTACTCTGTGTATGGCATCAAACTTGTACTGTTCTGGTTGTATTTTAACATAAGTTTATCTGCCCTTACTCCCTCAGTTTGTCTACTATTCCCAACCCTATAAGCTCTCTATATATTGATAATAAACACTTACTTGTCTGTTGAGTTGCGGTGGTTACTGGAAGAAACAAAAAGAAGAGTTAGTGTTACACCTTTGAAATAAATTGTTCCATGCGTAATGGCAAAAACAAGAGTACAATTGTAATGCAGAGACATTAATGATAGCTAAGCCTTAATAAACTTAAGATAACTTAAAAATAAGAGATTGTTCAAAGCATAAGAATAATATCCAGTAAACGAGATGTTCACCTATATCTGCTACAGGGTTAATTAATTAAAAACTGACTTTAGTGCCCCAAAACTCTAATGTATGCTGTAGTCTAGAGTAAGAAAAAAAGCTGAGCAATACATGATGTATGTAATGCATTTTAATGAAAATGTACTTGTAAAATTGCATTCTTCCAGCTGAACAGAAGTGTTGTCCCTCTGTCCTGGCCTATCTGTGGTTCCTTCATGACTGGTTTGGAAGCAACAGACATGAAATGTAATTTGGAAGTATCTCAATCTCAACTGCTTCTTCAGATTTTTCTTTAATATTATGATCTATAGTTTTTGGTTGTATTACTGGAAGAAATGTACTTTACCAGTATATGTATACTGCTTCTCTTCTTCATCAGGGTTAGGAACATATTTGGCTCAGATAAAGGAGAAAACAATAAAAAAATGTTGTAAGTCTTACCACTTGTGGTGGGTATAGTTGAAGTAGTGGTGACAGAAGAAGTAGTTGTGGCAGTTGTAGTTGTAGATGCGCAGAGAGAGGCTTCGGTATGTACGGTTCCATTAACACACTTCTCCACAATGCAGACTCCTGACTCTTCTTTGTTGTCAATGATGTCGCCTTCATTGTATATTGTTCCATTGATAATACAGACGCAAGCTGTAGAAAGGGGAAAATACAAGGGAGAGTTCTAGCAGAAGGACATTGACTATGAACAAATATTGATATATAGATATTAAGAGTATTGTACCTGATTGGTTATAGTGGCAGCTAACTGTTCCTTGTGAAGTACACTCACTAAATGAAGAGAGGAGAAAAACATAGATTTATTATAACTTGCCAGATATAAATTAACTTTAGTGTTTTTCAACTTTGGTTCCCAAGCAACATTAAAGGCTTCCTCACAAGTTTCAAGTCACTTGGGAAATTACACCAAATGAAGATTGTTAAATCACAATAAAATATTTGTGATACAATGGGTCTAATCTCAGTCACTTATTTGCCATTCAAGGTAAAGGAGTTATTTGAAGTTCCTCAAAAGGTCATAGCATTTCTTTAAGCTTTCTTCATGATTGTTTGAAAATATTCAAATTAGCAGGCTTTGGTTTACATGAAAGTGTAATTGTTGCGTCTAACTTCTAAATTATCTGACTATACTAAAGTTGTTTTTTTTCATTTACAAAGTAGCCAACTATCTATTTTCAGAGAGAGCTACAGAATCCCACCAATAGGGCACTGTCAACACCTATAAATATGGAGTCTATAAAAGACTTTAGAAAAAATTACTCTAGTCACTATTTTATGATGTATGTCCTTTTTTCCTGCATCACAGTCCACGTTTTGGAAGAATATATGCTTTGTCTATGAAGGCACTGGGATATATGCAGTCAAAGTCAGCCTTGCTAGCATTAATTGCAGCTTTCTCTGATGAATGAATGGAATAGTAAGAATAATGGCTTTGAGAGAAAAGCCCATATAAATGATTAATATTGACATAAAATATTTTAAAAACAAGATTATTAAGTGATACTTTAAAATAAATCTTATACTTACCAAGAATGGCAACTTTCATTCGTTGGCACCTTTTCTCCCACTTCAAAGTGATCTCCATTGATGTAGCAGCCACATTCTTCTTTAGTCACACATAACTTCTTCTCCTCATCATAAATAGGTTTGTCAGGGGGACAGGATGGATAACAACCTTCAAACCATAAACAGGATCATCAGACTTACCATTAGACCGAGATGTATTGTACCACAGATCTTTTAAATGTATACAATACCACCTTAAAGCTTATAAAGTACCACCAATAAGACAAATATTGGGCTGGATCAACCATAGAATATATTCTTTGTTTCAAAGCAATGTGCACTGTGCAAGTCACATCAATTGCATTGTTGCCATTCTTTTAACCCTATATTTACATAGGTACATAGTTGAAAAAAGACTTTCAGTCCAAGTTCAACCTTTTAAGATCTCCTCTGGTCTGCAATCTGCCGATTATTTGTTAATTGATCCAGAGGAAGGCAAACAGAAACGCTCTTAATACTACTTTGCAGTTGCAGGGACACCATGTTAAGACAAAGTAAAGAGCCTGAACTCTTGATAATATAGACGTAAAAGACTCACCTTCCAGGTAAGTGACAGTGACATTAGTGTAGACATTGTTGATGGATCTGCAGGTTGTTATATTATTTTTCCCACATGGGTGGTAGTGCCACTCACACTCATCCTCAGGATTGTAATAGTCACAGAATATAGCTAAGAAGGAAAAGAAAAACTAAATTATCACTTTAGTTTGGCACCACAGATTTCAATATTTTTAGGTGTCATCTGAATACTATATATTGTTCTTGTACTGTACATCTGACTCTGTTATTAATATGTATTCCCATTAATAAAAATGATATAATAATATATATAATTTTTTGTCACTTTGGTACAAAAACACATTGATAGAGTAGCTGAGATCTCTCCAACTTGAAAACAAGACTAACATGGGCTCCTTCAAGAATGCTCCACTCAAATCTAAGTGAACAAGCCCATAATGTTCCATGCATGGCATCAATGAGATCTTACTGAGTACATCTATGTAGCCAATGTTAAGAAACAAGACATATATGTCTGTTCATGCTATACTTACGGCATACATCTGGTGTTCTCCAGTAGACACAGGCTCCTGCCTTGGTACACTCCTGAGCATAGGCAGCAACCGCTGTACAGAAGCACTCACAGTCCCCACCAGTGTCACAGGAACAGGCATCATTAACACAAGCTTCATAAAACAGCGCTGGATCCACCTACAGTACCAAAAAATAATCTTGTTTATGACAATAATCTGTTTTCAGTTTTTCAGAGCTGATAAACAAACATTATTTTAAAATATTTACAGACTTATTTAGTCCTCTCATGGGCAGCTTGAATAGATACATCCATGATGGACCTTCTTTTGGGTCCCTCCCGGGAATGTGAATCTTTATAACTTGATCCCTAACTTCAATACCAATACTTTGATGTCTGTTCACTCTTTAATGTATGTGTATGTATATATATATATATATATATATATATATATATATATATATATTGTAAGAGTCAGTTCACTCTTTTGCATCAAGGTACCTCTGCTGTTCCTCTCTTGCTGCAAATCTTACAATATCCAACCCAATCTTCCAAACCAGTGTCAAACTGGCATTGCTTAATTTTTTGAATATCCATCATTTTAATGCTTCAACTTCACTATAAGAAATACAGTTTGTCTGAAACCTCCCCTTAATGTTTCTGCCCAACTATGTGCTCGTTAAACTGTAGAAGGTACATGAATATTAAATTACATCACTGATATAAAATGAGATTCTAACAAATACATTTTACATTTTGCCAAGATAACAGTAAATCCTTAGATTTTTAACTGGGAAATAATATTAAAACCAAAACACCCATAGTAGTAGATAGCAGTTAATATACTTAAAAAAAACAAAAACAAATTATTATTTGACATTATAAATTTTACCTTGCTGTGACATATTTCAAAAACACTACTCTTAATTAGGCTGCACTGCTTCTCAGCCCAAGACTTGCGGTGTGGGTTGAGAGAGCATGGATGAATCTCCTGTGTTACATCAGGGCAGTTAGGGTTGACCTTCCAGCTGTTCCCAAAATCCAAAACATTGGTTACAGGCAGCACATGGCTGGTTGTGAAGTCATTATTGGAGTTGTCATCAAAGTTTCCACATAATCCACAGAGGGTCCCCTAAAGTAAAAATGATCAATCAAATAAAAATCAAGTAAAAAATACTATGAGAAAGCTCAATAAGAGGTGTAAGAGTACTGATATTAACAACACTCAATTTCAAGTTATAGACATAATTCTTTTAATATAGCCACACACTACTATATATTAATTTTTGTCATAGCTAGTTTATACTGTTACTGACAATTACTCATTTACCCATTGTCAGGTTTAATACCCTATGCATCTCACCTTGTAGGCTGGCGACACCTTAATGAATATGGTGGTTTTTTTGTCCCAAATCAGAAGGATACCAATGCTAGATTCAATGACCAAATAAATTCCGACTTCACGGGTCAGATAATGTACAGGCTTCCCAAGAGTCCCCTGAATTTCCTCCAAGTGCTTATCTGCCAATTTCAGTTCTGTACTCTAAACAAAAATATCAACATGTTAGTGATTGAGTTCATTACACGTTTGCATGGTCTCTATTCGATTTTTATTGATTAGTCAATTTAAATTAACTATAGTGTTAGAATATAGCCCTACAAGTGGAACAGTAGGGTATCATGGGCATACTGCAAAAATAGGATCAGACTGAATTAAATCCTTGTCATCAAACTTAATGTTCTCTGAAACATTGCATAACAGACAAATCTGAAAAATACTTACCCCTAGAAAGACTTTAATTGACTTTGAGCATGTGACTCCTGTGGTACCACACGGTATATTCTCTGTGATGACACTGAAGTTGCCATGTGAACGGTCAGATCCACAGTAGTCCTATCAAGTAAATGGAAACACTGATGTTAACCATTGAGGAAGACAACCCTACTGTGTTTTTTGTTATAGATTACTAATATATTATGATTGTAGTTGTAATATAGAACCATACATTTTGTTTTTTTAATTTTCTGTATTTTCTACTAGTATTTATGTATTTATATATGGTAACCATATCCAGTTTGGTATTCCTCTCGTCATAGCTCAATCCCTTCATTTCTCTTATTATTTTGCTGCCTTCTCTAAAACTTTTTCCAGGTATACATTGTCCTTTTTTAAAGTGATACCCAATATTGTACTCCATATTCCAAATTAGTTCTTACCAGGGATTTATATAGTGGCACAATTATACTTGCTTTCCCTGCTTCTATGCCCTGTTCATACATTCTAATTATTTACGCCCCTTTGCAGCTATTGTCTGGCATTGAGCACTGTTACGTAGATGGTTGTCCACAAGCACACCTACATTCTTTCCTATCTCTGATACTCCTAGATTTATTTCCTTTATATAATGTGTATGCATATTTTTCCTTACTAAATGCATTTGTATATATTTTGCCCATTCTCCTAATTCATTCAAGTCCCTTTGGAAAGAAAGCACACACTGAGTAAATTATTTGCACAATTTAGTCTCATCTGCAAATATGAAAACATTATTCTTAAACCCTACTTCTTAATCATCAATAGACAGGTTTATAAATGATCTAAATTGTTATTTAGAATAGAATTGACTTACACATTGCACCCCAGACAGTAAGGTGTAAGTTATGTGTTTTGTTGGGATGGGTGTTGTTGGGTATTTTTCTGCACATTCCCAATATATACAAATGCCAAGTCATTTTCAGTAAAGTATTCACTGTAATACTTATATCATAGTACTAAATAATCTACTGAAGCTGAAGATGCTATGTTTTTAGGACGCATTCATTTTTCCATCACTCACCTGAGCAGCAACATATTCACAGTTTCCATCAAAGTCATAGAACCTGTCATCAAAGGTGACATAATGGCCATTGCCATAGACAGAACATGTCCCATAGCACACATCATTGGTGCATGTCCATCGTCCACTCTGACACAAGCTACAGAGAGAGACACAAGATATTGGATAAAATTGTAACTAATATTATTGTCATAAAGTATTATAATCCATACAATCAGTTCTCTCTTCTTAACCTCATTGTTTAAACACTGCTTCAGTTAAACTGCGTACAATACGTTATATTTTAACAAATAGGCTCATGACTACCAATTTCTTTTAAATACAGGGAAGATGATGTTTTTGTTATGAAAATATTTATAATATAGGTATAATTTACTGTGTATTATCCACTTTCTATTTGAAAACATGGGTTTAGTGCTTACCATGTATTACAATCCACCTTAGCCTTAGATCCATGTGAATAGAGAATTTTATTGTGTATACAAGGGCAGCGATCTTCCTCCACACAACCTCCTTTTCCATCATCCAGTAGCCCATCTGGACATACACATCCTGAAATGCACTCGGTTTGAAACTGCAAAGTGATAAAAAGACAATGAATTTAATAACTGAAAGATTAAAGCCAAATAATACCCAGAAGACTACAGATGATCGAAAAATATTTTAATAAAATCTAATTGTGATGGAGCAGTTGGACCAGAATTGGAAGTGTCACTGGTAGATGATGTGACCCATTAGCAAAATTCCCCTTATACCAGTCAGTTGGACCTGTCAGCAGACAACATATTCCTCAAAGTTCGGTAGAGTAAAGCCCCTTACTAGCACTATAACATTGATATATCATACTTAGAGATGATAGACAACAGCCCAGACTCGTCTCAAGATCAGTTTTTTTTTTGAAAGATTCATGCATCTTTTGGACAATGAAAAAAAAAAATCTAAATTTTCTCATCAGATAAAACAAGCCGATAAATAAGGGAAGAGACTTCTTCCTCTGGCAACATGTGAGGCCTACATATCTGCTCCCACAGCCCATAGTAATCACTCCCCTGCTGGGCTGGTGCCTGGGAGTCTTCTGGTAATACATATAGTCCCTTCCATCAGGTAAACATGCAGACATAACATTAACTATTACAAATACATTTTCCTTCTACATTGACATGACAAAGTAATATACTATAATATTATACACCATGTGCCATGCTATATGACATACTGTATTCACCACGTGCTAAAAATCATAGAAAATGCTCTGATTGGCTGTAAGTAACTGACAAATGGCAGAGGACATATCTCACATTCATCACAATAATTACACTAGATCTTTTTAGATGGTTATTATATTGAGAGATTTTTATCTAAACCATGCAGACATGAGTGTTATTTTGCAGCTTGGTAAAAGTGGAATAGAAGACACCTTGGGGTGCCTAATGTATTTGTAAAAAGTTTTTAGTTGATTCTCTGAAAAGTATTGCCTGCTTCAAAATATGCAAAAGCTTATCAAAATATAGCAGCAACCACAACATAAGGACCATTTCACTAACTTACTCATAGTTCACTATTTTATAAAACTTCACCAATTTTAACATTTTCTTTAGCAAAGTAGTTACAATCTTTCATTTATAACTACTCCATTAGATTTTGCTTTACATTTTATTTTGTTCTTAACAGGATCAGCCATGTCGGAGGGACCTTGGATATGGTAAAGTAAAAGAAAAGTAAAAGTAAAGTGACACTTACATATCCAATGTTTAGTGTTTGACAACTTCTGGCCACAGGAGAATTAGATAATCCAGAATGGACATTGTTGCAGTCAAAATAAACCTTTCCAATAGGACAACCTAAAAAAAAGTTAATGGCAGAGATGAGAAATGGTGCAATCTCTATAATAAGAATTGTAATGTATGTGTGTAATATCATAAGTGTTTTATTCAGTAAACAGGGGCTGAAGATGTGTCAGCGTTAGTTGCTCTGTGAAAGGAATTACATATTAACAACGTATATAATTTCCAACTGGCATTATAGCTGGTATCATTAAGATATCCACTACAGAGGACTGTTATTTATCTCAGGTTAGTGAGTTAGTATGTAGTTAGATTGTAACATATTGCTGAATGCCACATACATATCTTAGAGGGGAACAAAATAATGACGAAGAGTTCCATTTCTCCATACTTACTATCATTCAGATGAAAGGTGCAGATAAGGTTTCCATCGTGACAAGAACTTGTAAGAAAAAAAAAGCAAATAAGTAGGTTTTCATTTAAGTATCATACACTAATATTATTTGGATATTCACCAAAATCTGTTTTTTATTAACTGTCTGGCTTACTGTTCCCTTAATTTTATAAAAAACACACAAAACGTAGACACAACGTTCAACATTTCTAGCAGGTATTGGTCTTTATTTTCTTAATAATTTTGAATTAATGGGGTCAAGGGAGTCAAGGGAGTGTTTTAATGTTATTTAGACGTGAGCCCATTCAGATTTTTGTGCCTCATGCCCCACTTATAGTTTTGCCTTTTCCCTTTCTATACACTTTTTAATCATTGATGTAAAATATATGTTTTCTATGTGTATCCACAATATGTCAGGAACATGTACAGATAGAAATGTCACTGTATTAAGGCAGCTCTGTGCATATACACATATCATTTCATGCACTGTATCACCAACTTCAGGCAATGTGCTGCCCTTGAAAAAAATGTTCGGCTGGCTCTGGGCCTCGTGGGCCTAGGCAAAAACAAATCAACTTGCCATATGCAAATATGGCAAATATAAATATACATGCAATAGAATAACATATTTATTTGTTTTTCTGAAATCATATCAGTACCCTATGATGATTATACTCTTATATTCTGTATTAAGTTATTCTTCTCTACTAGGTGATAGTATATGGCTTATGACCTTTGACCTTGTATTTATTCAGTCTCAGAATATAATTTTTACATTAACAACTTTTTTTTTCATTTATTTATAACTTTTCACATTTGAGCATTCTAGGATTTACTCCAACTTACCAGCGTTCATCCTGTCTGTAGATAACTTCTAGTGGGCTAAGATATGTGCCACGGTAGTAGCATGAACACTTGGATCTTGGCACACATTCGTCCTTCTCATTTAAGTACTCTCCTGCTGGGCATCCACAGCCTTCCAAGGGTGTAAATTCACTACCACAGCCTCTCTCACCCTCTGCCACGGAACGGCAGCTGGGTTGGCATGTGGTGAGGTTATACAGGTAGATTTGAGATGTTGGGCAAGAGGTAATATCCTTATCTGTAAGGAGAATAAACAATTAAAATAATTGTGCATAGTATCTAGGTGTAGGTTTGTAATACTATGTATGTCACATGGCCAAATCAATTTTGTGGGCTTCTTGTTTCTGTTTCTACATGTGTTTCAAAAGCCACAACTATCTTGGTGATGAAGATGACTCTTGCAGCTTTGTCTTGTCATTATCAAACCAAGATATTTATTGTTGTTAAGAATTAGCAGCTATTCTCACCACAGATGCCGTTTCTCCATCCCCACAAGATGATTCCTTTAGCTGCACAGGCCCTGACGTAGGATGAGATTGCGGCGCACATGCAGGCCTCGCTGTCTTTACAGTTACACGTGTCATATCGACATCTCTGTAGGGGGGGGAAAGTTACAAAATACATTGTATTTGTCATATATCATTTACGGCTCAAACAAATCGCTCCTGTACGGAATCATGAGTGAACTTTTAACGTGTGGAGCTACATTGCTTTTACATTACACCCACAGCAAAACCTTAAGAGTAAACTCTTATGAGTGATCACTATGTATGAATTGTTCCCTCCTGCTATGGGAAGTTTTAAAAATGTTAATGGGTTAAATTCCCACCAAAATAGATTTTATTTAGAGTTTAAAAAAATCAGAAGTTCTTTAGTTTATTTCATAAATCCTCATATATCAATAAGTTTATTTGTGTTTGCTTCAGCAGCACATACTTGGGAAGATCAATCTGAAACAAATCCGAAATAACTCTGAACACTCACTTTTTGGGCCGGATGTAGCTCAGCAGTTACTTCACTTGAACTTCAAATTGCATTTGACTATCCCCTTCGGGGGTTCGTAACCCGTGGGCGTTATCTAGCTATTACATGGCTCCCGTAAGAGTTACCGGACATTCTATGTTCTCTTGTAATGCTCTCAGTGAGACAACTTCTTAAGTGTAAATTCAACCTCCCTCAAGAGCAGATAAACACTTATGAGAACACTTACATGACACTTAATGAGCTATAAGTGTTCCAGTAGAAGGAATAAATACCCTAAGGAAGCATACCTCAGGACAATAACAGCACCAAAAGCACAAAAATGGCTTTCTAATGGTTAACCATAACAATATCAAAGAATAATTAAATAAATCAGGATGCAAATGGATCCCGCATCGACAAGAACAGTTGCTTTAATTATTTTTATAGATTTCTACATTGCTGGATTACGAGTCTGATCACAAATTGTACTTCTAAACACTAATTAATTGTAGTTTAAACTCCATGTTTTACTGATGTCATGATGACGGTCTCATTTACTATTGGCTGTGTCTAAGAAGTATCGCAAGTGTTTAAGAATTAACTTACGGGCTTGCTTAAATATTGTCAGGTCATATGATCATGCCCCCTGAAATCCTTACTACAAGTGCATGTTTTGCGTGTGGAGGCTGTGAGACTGTAGTTGCGGGTTACAGACAATTGAATACATCTAAATATTTTGACAAAAATGCGACCAACAGCCAAAAGTTCAGTTTGGAGGTAATTACGGGCTTGCAATTGAATGAGGCTCTCAAAAGCTATGGAAGCTGGGCTATACATGAATTAAAATTAAGGAATTTAATTACAAACCACTCCAGTTTTGTTTTTATGTTCTGAAATATGCAGAACACAAGAACATCAGTATCAAGAAGATATCAAGAATTGGGAAAGTCTTGTGATTTTGAAGTGATTTAGTATAGACACATGGTTATCCTGATAACAGACAAGGCAAAAGGACCATTGAAGCATCATATTTATAGTATGCTGTTTTCAAGAACTTGACTTGATAATGCGCGCAATGTTTTTAACTAATGATGGACATTGTATCTTTATTCCTAACCGGATTAGAGACTAGCAGGAGTAGGATTAAAAGTGATTTTTAGCTAAGATCTCTATTCCATTTTAATGAAACAGTGTCATTTCACATGATCCTCAAAAATACAACTAAGGGGGAGAGTAAGGCCCATAGGATAACCCTCCCCCTCAAACTACATACAAGCTTCTAGTCCAAGACAGAATTTGTCTTTATACATTTAAAGTCATCTAAATGTAAAAATGTCTCTAGAAATAATTTTATTTTTTTAGATATAAATGTTTAGATGTATTCTATTAATTCCAGCTCGCAAATTAAGTCTGATTTCAGGGGTTGTGATCACATGATCTGACAATATTTAAGCAATCCTGTAATTTACTTCTTAGACACAGCCAATAGTAAATGAGACGTCATCATGATGTCAGTAAATTATGGAAGTTACACGTAATCTGCAATTTCAGGCTAAGAATGAATTAGCGCCAGTAAGTAACATTTGTCGGGCAGACTCGCAATCAAGTAATATAGCAATCTATAAAATGCATTAGATCATCTGTTTTAATCCATGTGGGTTTCATAATATGTAAACCCACTACTCGTAATATTTTTGACTGAAAAGTGATACTTTTTTCAATTGCTTGATTTGCAATCTAGAGCTATGGGTCTAATACAATATCGATTTTGTGTAACTTTAATTATTAAGAACTCGATATGTCTGAGCTGTGCTAAAACCAATGGAGTTCAAAGGCCAGTTTTGCGGCTTTGGCTGGACTATAGTGATTGTGTGTGTGGGGGGGTGCTCATAATCGGATTGTGAGTAGCTAATAGAATCTGTGGAAATGTTTATAGTGGTTTTAAGTGTGTATAAATGTATTAATTAGGCAATAGAAGAGGGCCCATTGTTAGTTTGTAGCCTACTTCACATGCAGGTGACGTTTTTACCAAACTACAGTGGTCCTTTAAACAAGGTTTATAAATATGAAACAAGTAAGACAGGATCAGGCTTTTGGATAAGAATTTCCTATCAGTTTCATTGTCTATAATCACTATATATATACTGTTTTCATATTGTTAATTACCTTTGCATAGTCTGATGGATTTACAGCAACATGGCATTTAGAAAACGTAGATTCTTGTTTCTCCAGCATAGAACACCAATAGTCAGCATAGCTTTCTAACAAATACAAAATAAAAATAGGTGAATGGTCAGCATTAAAGGGCATAGCAGAGGTACCATTTATAGTAGGATAGAAAAGCACCAGTAAAAATATAAATATTTGCATTTGTAAGTAGATTACATGTACTAAATGTTGGCTGTCACTCAAAAGATTAAAGTGAAGGTCAGGTCACCAGATTGACCTTCTTATAAGCAATTAATTACCCTCATTATTGATGAACGGCTCACTGATTAATGATTCCTTTTGCAGATGGCGTCTGTGAACTGTTACCACAGAAAACATATGCAAAAGGAATCCATTAATCTACTAATGAGGTCATTAAATACTGAAAACAAAACCACTATGGTGGGTGGATCTCTTGAGCGAAGTGACAGGAAACATTTAGTAAATTCAAAGCTGCTTTTTTTATTGCTAAATGACGTATGTTTTTTAACTTCCAGTTGCAAATATTCAAAAATTAATGCAAAAGTAACTATCATAACTTAAATATGACTTCTGTTGTGGCTCTTTAAAATATTATTGAAATGTCATATGAAGAGAACAAATAAAAACATGTTACTTCAGTTCAGACACATGACAAAGAGAGAATAAAAGAAAGAACACTTGATATTGATATTAATAAATAACACTTCCTCATAATTATGGCCAGATTTATCATTAGGCCAACTAGGTAGCTACCTAGGAGAGCTACCCTATAAAAGGGGGGCTCATTTCCCACTTCAAAATGTTCCTTTACATAAAAAAAGGAAATTCTGCATTTCACAGACTCGCCACTATGGGGCGAGCGCCTGGAACTAGAGAATTACAAGTGAGAGGAAGCTGCTGTGACTAGGGCGCCAGAGATGTAAATCCAGCCCTGCTCATAGTTGCTTCCCCAACACTTTTATGTCATTATCTCAACAATACAAGAGAGGTAAGTAAAACTAGAAGCTAATCAGTTGAGTATGCTGCTATGAGGAAGGAAATAAGAAACAGTAACATTAATTCAAATGAGTTACCAAGAATGAGAAAAACTATAAGGAGATGATTTGTAATGTAACCATAGATGTGGATGGAGATGTATATATTGAGTACTGTCATGTTTATATTAAATTAAACCTTACTGCTCTCAATGCTGAGGCTGCATGGGTCTTCCAGATAGTCTGTCTTATCATGGCAGCTGGGCTGAGCCTTCCAGGTGTTGGCAAAGGCAGATGCTGTTGCTTCCACTAGACCTCCAGATGTTTGGAAGTCATCTCCTTCTCTGGTGTTGAAGTTCCCACAGAGACCTTTACAAAAAGTAATATGTCATGTGTTCATTATTGTGAGTTTTATTAATAATTCCTAGGATTTTTTTAAACAAACTAAATATATCAATATATCAAAAACATACTATTAAACATGTCCTTTTTCTCTTTTTCTCCCACTACAGCACAAATACAGAAATAAGTGATCAATAGTTCAGAGCACCAAATGCTATAGAAACAATTACCATTTCCAGCCCAGGTATAGGCAGGTTAAACGACGAATGTAGTCCTATATTTAAAATAAAATGTTTTGAAGAAATAATCTTAAACAAAAAATATATATATATTTTTTTCTTCATTGTAATTATATTCCTGTAGAATCTACCATTTTTGTTTCTGCATATTAACTTCTTGAAGTGAGATGTGATTTGTAATACACTTTGGAAACTTCTATATGCACAATGGAAATTGTCTAATGGAATGTGCATTAATCTACAAGTACCCGCCCACTTAAGATAGAAATATAAATGTGCACCTGAAAAAAATTGTAAAAAATAGAAAAAGAAAACAAAATGCATATAAGTTACAAATGCAAAAGTTATGTTTATTTTTAGTTGTCTTTGCTTTCTAAAATTCTTTAGACAATCATCAAGCTTGGTTTCTCGCATATTTAAAAAAAACATTATCACAATTACTTTAAGGTTAGTATAAACAATAAATACAAAGTAAAGTTTCATGTTAAAATGTATTACAGAAGGGGAGAGTATAATTTTTCATCATGTAGACTATTCTTATTAGTGGAATGTTCTAATATCAAATATTGATGGTCAATGGCTGGTCTTGAAATATATTTTCTATTAGATAAAAGCAACAATAACACTATTTGTTGGCATCCACCTTTTATCAACATTTGAATCTCACCTTGTAGATCGCTCGCATCATCTTGCTGCGTGGTGATATAAAGCTGCATCAGGGGTAAAAGCTGGATTTGCATTTGGAGACCATGGGCCCCATTTACAATAATGGAAGAGTCGGAGGGCTGCACTATAGAGAAACTTGCTGCGGAGGGAAACAAAAACTGTCAGACCTTAGTTTATCTAGTGAAATCAGTAACAAAACAAATCTGTTTATAAGCTAACCCTAAATCTCACAGAATCAATTAATTGTAACAATATGGAAAGTATATCTAAAATGAAACTTTAAAAAAGGCTGTATTTTGGTTAGTTTTTAATATTCTATCAAAAAAAGTGTCTTTTTTGTGGGCGCTGGAGCTCCAAGGAGTTTATGAATAAAGATAAAATTTAATGGGGCTACCATCGGGTTCAATGCCGCTGCCATGCTGCTTCTGAAATTGCTGCTCCTTGAATGGTGCCCTTTGGGCTATGGGCTATACGTCATGCTAGCATTTTTTTGAAGTTGATCATTCACATACAGTATTCACCCTTGTCTACGCTGGTTTAATGTGCAGTTCTAATATACTAAAGATTGGTTTCAATAATATAATTTGTGACATGATAAATAATATAATTGAAGACTAGTTTAGTTTGAATGTTCCTTTTAAGAGTTTTTACAAGATATTTCTTGTTACGTTTGGATTGGTCATTAAGTTTGTTATTAACAAGACTGTGCATAGGCAGAAATAATGTGGCCTATAATCACTACCAGAACACTACCCGGCCAATTTACCTGTGACATGAGGCAAGCTGACTCTCAGCTCATTCAGTAACACAGTCCCATCTGATTTAAAGGTGATGACCTGCAGGAATTAGGACATGTTTGAGTTAGTTTAATCTTAATACTCTCTCAAAGAAGATCAATGTCATCCTAGAGAATTGGACTCACATTTTTCATGTTGTCTGTGAGAAGTACAATGGTCTTAAGACAGGTCTCTCTCTCAGAAGAACTGCATGGTGTCAATTCTCCAAGAATAGCATGGGATTCATTACTTTTGCCCTGAAATCAAAAGTTAGAATTAATGGCTAAATCAGAAGTAGTGTACCCATAGTGCATAGCTATGATTTACCTTGGTCTAGTTAAATGCATTATGTTCAACATAATTTGATATGACATCAGACAATGATATCATACATTATAACACCAGGATGCTTTTAGATTTACAGACCAAAAAGTAACCAGTGACAAACTGGCACCATCTGGCATAGTACAACTTAAAGGCACAGCCAGAAATTATATTTAACAATATGCAGTAATAGATGATATTGCAGAGGAAGGCAGTTGGCAAATCTGGGATTGGTGAATTTCTACTGAGGATTGTTGCAATAAAATGAGATTTTACTAGCATTATCAAACTTAAAAGTAAACAAGTCATTGGGCCCAGACAATATATATCAATGGATATTGAAGGAGCTTAGATTGGTATCTGATGCAAAATTAGCTACACTTTCTAATGAATCTGTTAGAACTGAACTCTTCATGCATAAGCAATATTCATTACAAATAAATAATTCTGGAAATGAACAAATGATCAAGGAATTCAATTCTATCAAATGAGTTAGGATCAACCTGACAAGCAAGGGGTTACACAAAAGAATGGAATTTACTGACCTTGTGCATATACCCTTAAATGGCAATATTTGATAACCCTTGTTTATTGATGGGTTGGACAAACATACGAAAACGGACTAAGATGCTACGAACAATGAAAGACCCTGAAGGGTACCAAGGACAGACCGGAGACATTGGAAGTTTGTTATACTGAAGGACAGCAAGGACAGAAGGGAAATACTGGAGAATAAGATTGAATGCATAACGAATGTTGAGTTTGAATGTTTAGTTTGCGTGATGTCATCACATTCCTTTGTAGTCTATAAGTGGTTGCTATATTCTGACTTAGTCCATTCTAGAATCATACAGAGTTTCCATTCACACATGAATGTCTGAAATTGCTAATGTTTTGTACTTATAACCAATAAACACATGCTAAAGACTAAAGTATTTTGGAATATTTTATTGTAGGTTTTTCAATAGTACCCTGAATCCATTTATTGATGAACTAAAATCTTTCATTGGTGACTTGAGATCTACCAGAATCATTATTGTCAGGAGTATTTCCAAATGATTGGAGAATGTTAATGCAGTACGACTACACAAAAGGGGTAGTAGGGAACCTCAGACCAGTAAGTTTGACATCAGCAGTATGCAAACTAGTGGAGACTCTTCTGAAAGGAAGAGTTGTTGAATAACTAAAATCTAGTGGTTCCCAACATCATAGGCAGCATGGCTGCCAGGAGATCATGTCAAACTAATTTAAGTCACTGTTTTTATTATGTAACCAAAGTTATAGACCATGATGGTGCAGTAGCTATAGCTTATCTAGAATTTAGTAAGGCATTTGACACTGTCCCACACAACAAACTATTTTTTTTAATTTTATAGTTTGACACTAGTTTCAAACATAGCACAGTGGATCGGACACTGGCTGAAGGCTAGGCTTCAGAGAGTCATAGTCAATTGAAAACAGTCAGAGGCAGGGATGGTTACTGGCGGAGTGCTACAAGACTCAGTGCTGTGGCATATTTTTATATTTATTTTAGTCAAACTACTAGTGGGCTTCAAGGCAAAGTTTTCATTTTTGAGGATAACACAAACATTTGTAAAATAATAGAGAGTCTAGGGAGTGTAAGTCAAATGAGTAACAATTTAATAAAAGGATGTGGAATTTAAAAAAAGATGTGCAAAATTATGCACTTAGGCCACAAAAACCCAAAAGTAGAATATTTACTTATTAGTAAATTAATTATGGCAATTGATTAAGAAATGGGATTGGTAGTTATTATTTGGCATAATTTGCAAGAAAGTCACTGGAAATGCAAGTGGGATGCTTTGATGTATTGGTAGAGGAATCAACAGCAGCAAAAGACAGATGCTAATGCCGCTCTGTAGACTGGTTATGCTACCATATAACAGTGCATAGCTGGTAGTCCAGTTATAGTCTTTGTTTTGTTTGTATATAAGCCAAATATATTTTTAAGGAATTAACTAATAAAATGACAGGAAATACCTTACCTTAGACAGTACATAGTAACAGTTCCCATGGAAAGTGTATTTCTTCCCATCAAAAGAGGTGAAGTGAGCCCCTCCCTCAATGGAGCATACACCAGGACAGCCGTTATCTGTGCAACTCCACCTCCCTGACATACAATGGCTGAAAAAGACAAAAAATCTTGAACTACAGCATGGTTTCTAAATTTAGATTTATAGGTTAATTGCAGCAAGAATACATTCTCAGAAGAGGCTCCAGATCCATATGGTAACATTTTCATATTATGAATTATTATTAATTATTCAGATATTTACCATATTCAACTAATTTCATATCTTATAATGGGTTCCTAAAGTCTGGCTATTTATAAGTATTACATATTTTATTATATGAATAATTATAAGATCTATTCTGTAGAATATAATAAAAATGTATGGTAATGAAATCATTATATTTACTATGACACATTGACAATATGAGCACTTACCATTCATCACAGCCATTCGGGATAGTTTCCCCTGGGGCATACAGTACTCCTTGATGCTTGCAATGGCACTCACTCACTCTGATACAGCCCTTTCCATTGTAATCATCTTGCACAGTACCTAAGGATACCCAAATAAAAGCTTCATGGTACTTCTCTTATACAAATAAATATTAATAAATATATTACAGGGCTTATAGTGTTTGATCCTAGAAGACCTAAACCGAAATCTGTTTTTGGTTATGTTTCCATTGGCTACAAGGAAATCAAATATATTAGTTTTTCAAGAAATTCAATTTATTTGAGATATTCTGACATTGTATATAGCCAGACTTACCTTCAGGACAGAAGCAGCCATCCATGTAGTGTTCCTCACACAGGCTATGTATCTCCAAGTGGGAGCAGCTGTTCATGCATGGGGAGCCACTCTCTTGGTAGATCATGTTAGAAGGGCACTGTTTAGCTGGGAAAATATAAAATAAAACAGTATTAAGACTGTGATACTACTCACTACATTTATATGCAGGAAGTTATGAAAGTAATGTTCCCTGCTCTAAAATGTACTAGTTGAACAAATGCCGTGGAACAAAGTGCATGCTGTAATGAATGCAGTTTAGCTTTTTGTTCTGTCTTTTTGCACACTGTGTACTTTTAATGCTTGCTACTACTTACAATGTATGCACTATATCTTCTCATTACATTTGGTAAAATATTAATTACATTTTTTTGTTACATGTTTGATGTATGCACATTAACTTTCCGTTACAGAATGCAATGTATTTTCTTAGTTTTAAATAGACTATCCAAGACCCAAACTTCTTTGTATAAATGATGACAGTATTCACAATCCATAATTATTTTACATAAAATTATAAATTATACATAAATATATGTAAAATACAACTATACAAGCATTACTATTTACTTCTAGTTAACTATTCGATATGGAGTCATAATGAGCCAGTTTTAAAATGCATCAGAAATACTAAGTGTTGTAAAGTACGGTATGTACTTTATCAAAGTGCTATGTATTATTGTTTGTAGCCTTTAAAGTGGTTTGGTCCTTTACCCTAAGCCATTGCAGACTTGGTTAGATTATTTTGCTAAAAAAAGAATACGTGCTAAGAACTAAGTAAAAGCATAGGATGTGTGACACAAAATCATATTTAGTTGACCTTAAAATATCAATAAACTGCCCTGGGAAAATATACCTGTACATTTGTGTGAATGTGCCAATAGATATCTCATGTAAGAATTGTTTTAGGGGATGCCAAAATAGGGGGGACTTCCTTTATATTTGGTGGACATGCCCGCTGGTGCAAGGATTGTGGGAGGAACTGATTAGCTTATTTTCACAAATAATCAATATCCCTTTAGTACCCACAATTGAAATGTGTCTTTTAGGGCTACATGTAAACAACCTATCCGGGAAACCAGAATAAGCTTTGGCAATACTTTGCTTTGGCAGTGAAGCATAATATTGCTAAAAATTGGAAATCCCCCACTCTAACCTCACTGAGGTCATTTTAAAAATAAATTATAATATGAACAATGAAAAATTGACACACATTTTGTGGAACACGTATCCCCAGTTCCTTACAACATGGACCCCTTGGCTCGCTTCCGCTCATAGCATCTTGATATAGCTACTGGTTAGTGGAATGGATGATTCTGCTGATCTGGAGTTGTTGAGTTCGGGGGGGGGGGCCCGGACAATTGCATGTCCTTATCACTTTAAAAGAGGTTTCAGTAGGAGAGTTTGCCAGATTGTTTTTCCCATTCCCCTACTTTTCCTACCCTTTGTTTATTTTGTATTTTTGTTATCTACTGACTCTCGGATGTTAAGCTGCTAATGTTTAACACAAAAAAAATAAATATAAAAAGACAAGTATTGTTTTTATAGGTCACAGATCTTTATTTTTGTATGACTCCACATTGTTGGACAATTTATTAGTGTATTGTTTACCTGTTGACCTGCTATTTCTTTTTTGTATTGCTGTAATTTTGTCTTTGTCTTTAATAAAAAGATTGAAACCAGTAAACATGACTACACTATTTTGATAATTTGTTTGCATGAAATGTGGGTGCTTTATAGTTAAAGGACAACTGTAATGCACTGACTATATGATTTAATTAAGAACTGACCTTTATTAACATGCCTGCTCAAAATGTAAAAAAGCGATATTTATTATTAAACTGATCATTTAGGACTGCCTCCCAGTCAAAGTGTTCGCACCCCTTGATGACCTCATATCTGGTGGAGACAAGCAGCTAAATTGAAGAGGTTGGTGTTTGAAAGTAAGCTTAATAATGAATACGTACGACAGAAGCTGTCACTCCTCCAGTTTCCTGGCCGCCCTCCTGCATGGGAGCACTGTCTGGAATACTCCGAGATGGTGCTGCAGAGGCAGAAGGAGTCTTGGGATTGACTGCAGGAGCACATGTCCAGCATACAGGCCTGAATGTAGGGCTCCAGGCTGAGAAGGGAGTGGCATTCTGAGAAGGCAGAGTGGCCAAGGTGCTGCTCACACAACGAGCGCTAGAAGCAAAATAATGACATTGGAATTATGGTGCATTATATCATGAACAGCAAAATAAGATAATACATCTTTTTGTTAAGACTGAATGTTGTCTCTTTACGTTGTAAAGTACAATTTGTATAAACGCATGCATGTAAGTTGTGAAAGTGTATGTGTATAAGTTACATGTATGGTATATGGGTGTGATGTATGTGCATGTGATTTGTTTAACCCTACTCGTAAATAAATCTATTTATATATCTATTTATCTATCTATCTACCTATCCATCTAACTCCTATATACATATTTCCTGAAGATTGCGATAGCTGTGAAAAGTCCAATAATACAAATAAATAATAAGAGCATTGTAGTATAGCGTAATACATTTTATATTGTATAAACATTTTATTTAGAGTGATGAGCGTTCAAGAGATGTTATTCACATTCTAAAGGCAGTACTGAATCGAGATTACAAATCATGCCTATTAACAAGGGAAAGAAAAAGACAGTAGCATCTCTTGGAAGCTGGACAGTCTAAATAAAATGTTTTGTTTTCTAATTAAAAAAAGTATATCACTATATAAAGCTATGCAGTATAATATGTACAATATCATGTAATATATACAATACATATATAATGGTAGGGTAACTACCCTCGAGAGTCAATTAGAAAAGCCCCCCAAAAAGTAACTTTATGCCTTACCTGCCCCCCCAAATAAATTAAGAGTCCTCTACCCAGTAGTGACCCTAGGTGCCTTGCACCTGCAGTAGCTCCCCCATTCCTATCTCTTTTTATAACTTGATGGTTGCACCCAAATATATATAAAAAAAAAAAAAGGCTATTCGGATATAGTAGATATGAATCCAAAAGCTTTGAAATGCATAATAGTGGCTAAACATTATTTGGATAGGAATACTACTATGTATCTGAGAAGGAAGAGAGAACTTTATTGCCTAAATATGTTGTGGTCTGCAAACTATGACTCGAGCCAACTGTGGCTCCATATAGATCAAAATGTGTCTCTTTTTGTCACCCACACATCAGATATTAGTTGTGGATTTAATAATTATCAGCTTGCTTCATTTATTTTATGTGCTCTTAGCAACCCATATTGCCTGCGTTTGTAAAACACAAAATTATTTGATTAATATATATTCACTTATGCAAAGTATATGTTGTTTGTATTGGATGTTTGTTGATATTTTGCTCTGAAGTTTGATGTAGTATGGCTCTTTAAACATATATGTTGCAGACCCCTGCCTTGTTGTTTACAGGCAGATGGTTTTGCTAAATAAATGGTAGGTTATAAAATAGACTGTAAAGGCCTACTTCTCCATGGTAAAAACTAGACCCAGTTCTTTCACAGTGGGTGAATGATAAACATATTTATCTGATATGTGGTTTGCTTTGGTAAGGCCACTCACATAGTGAGAACATAATGAAATCTCAGCCATCTTGGTCTCGTCTGGATCTGTACAGTGATCGCTTGGACCATGGACATTCTGGAGGTTCCCAAATTCCACGGGATTGAGCATAATATCTGACAATAAGAAAATAGATTTGTTGTCTTAATGAATAGATGTTTGATATTTTATTTCAGCAAAATGTCACATTTGATAATAGTAAGTATTCAAATATTTTAGACAATTTTTTTTATAATAGTACAGTTTAACAACAAAATCAACCATAGTAGAAATTAATACTTTTTTACCCTGGATGCGCACTTACCTCCAGAGAGGAATTCATTATATATGGGTACTCCATTATAATCTCCACACAGGCCACAAGTCTGGTTGTTAAACCTGGAATCCAACTCCACCTATGCATGTGAAAAAATATATGATTAATTATATATATATAAAAAATAATTCTTAAAAATGCTTGTCCATTATCATGTGTACATCTTCAAAACAGGATATTGAATTATGGAACTAAAGTGATCATGTAACTCCAGTTCCTTTGATTGGCTGTAGCAGCAACATGTCCCTTTAACAGGCTATATGTGCTCTCAACTGCACAGTGATGCGGAGAGGCTATACACTCCCTGAATCTTTTATTTGTGTTTCTGTCACAATGTTACTTGACATGATCACATCTAGTGTGTGGATAGCACTCACCATTACAGCATCTTCTCGGTTCCACATGAGAGTCAGTCCCGTCTTTGTATACAGCTTAATGTAGGCATCGTTCTTGTTGATGAGAATCCCAAAGCTGTAGTAAGGTGTCTTAGCTCTGAGAAATAAACACAATGTTGGTTAATTTAACAGGTTTGGCATTGCACAAGAGTTTTGCTAAGAGTATACCGAACCAAAAAATGTAAATGTGAGTAAATACGTATCAGGAGCAATGATTTCCCATTGTTTACTCTGTCAGGAAAATCATTGAAGTCTCCCCTTACAGTGTTTTTTGAGAACTGGAGTTGATAAAACTGTATATGAGTGCCTCCATTTGTATGTGCGTGATAGTGAATCTCAATGAGTGTATTCCAAGTGCATGTTTATATTTACATACTACAGGAAAGTGTCCCAGTGTAGTTTAACAAATATGTGCCTTATGGAGTTCAGCTGCACCTCACTGACGAGGCCCATAAAGGCCAAAACGTACATCTGGGGTTTGCTGTTTCTCCTGTTTAGGGCAGAATTGCCTGATATTTCGGGGCTGGGTCACTCTAGTGAGTGAGACCAGACTGATATACTACAGGATAATTCTCCCTGTGAAGGGCACAAGTGAGCTAAAAGATGTTGCTCTCAGAGTGAGTTATCATGGCTATAGAACTAACCTATTAAGATTAGTTTGTTTTTTGATTGAGCACCTCTGTTTTTTTTTGTCTTGTTTATGCATGGATATACTATTTTTGATTATTATTTTTTATGATTTACTAATACTTCACTGAAAAAAGGCTAAAATCCCAGCTAGTTTCTTTCTTTGTTCTTCTATATAATTTTTCATAACATTAACATAACATTTCTCTTTCTTATTTTTTATATGTCAGTAAAATATCATAAATATTATAATGGAGTGACTAAACCAAGAATAAAAAATTGTAGGGGGAACGAAAAGGGATAGTGGGATAATTTAAGAAATTATTTTGTGATCTTGGATAATTTTTTTTTGCTTTACTATTCTTTTTTTCCTCATTTATCTTTTTTTTTTTCTTAATCTATAATTCGATAGTTACAGGGTAAATCTTCTTTTATATATGTATACAAACAAGTTTAATGTTGACCAAAATTATTCTGTTACATTTTGCAAAAATATTATTGACATCATTTTAAAATGTATCAATTCCTTAATCATTAGCTATTTTATTTTGCTTATTTCATAAAAACGGATGATTTTTTTTAAGTTTAAAAAGAAAATGCATATTGTTTCTTTATTTAAATTTATAGCACCATAGCATGGGTGTAGGAACTGGGGGGGATGAGGGGGACAAATCCCTCCCAGATTTCTCATTTTGTGCATGTATGGGTATTGAAGCTGTTAAGATTTCCGTGTATCAAGTGAGCTGTAAAACCTCCCCCCCCCCCATAATTATTTTGGTTCCTGCACCCATGCACCCTAGAATTGTAGTATATCCACTAAATGTACATGTTCATTTTTCTGAAAATCTATTTAAATTGAAAATGTGCATGCCAACACTTCAGATAAATGATTTTAACAGTGCTTTAGTAGTAATAATTAATTATGCAAATATTTACAGTATTCATTTCTAAGTTTCCTAGACTAACTTATAGTGCTCACCATATGCTGTAAAATACATGCAGGTCTTTGAGAATAACCTTTGAGAAGCCCTATAAATTGTTTATCCAATATACCACACCCCAGGTAACACCTTATACAAACTTAGCAATTTACTGGACATGGTCCAATAGACCAGATGCTTTGTCTATGATATGAAAGATGGCCTATGAGATATCGAGGCAATTACTGTAAGACACTGCAACAATTCTGGCACAGAATTTGGATTAAATGTATCAAAATGGTTGCATTTATTACAAATGGAATTTGATACATAGATAATGAAGACTGACAAATGTAAAAAAACACAATTTTCAGAAAATGGGGTATATTCGTGTTATTTTCTACATACAGCAAAGAAAGAAATTAAATTGGCATATAATGCAGAAAGAGGCAATAGTCAAACACATAGTCAGATTAGAAAGGGAATGATTAGACCAAGGTATAAAATATTGCCTTTAATGTCTTTATTTCTAAGGATCATTATAAATGTGTGATCCAACAGCCTTATTAAATTGCAATTCAGCAAATTTAAAAGGGCTCTATTTAAGCACATAGCAATTTTTTTTAACAGACGTTTTTAGTTAGTGAAGATTTTGCTTTTGGATAGAAGCTCACTAACTAAAAACTTCTGTAAAAAGAATATGGTGTGTGCTTAAATAGAGCCCTTTTAAATTTGCTGAATCACAATTTAATAAGGCTGCATGTGTTTTTTTATTGTCACAAGAACCAAAGTTAGTGTAAAGGAGGATTACTTATTAAAACACAATCTAAATTCTTCTACGATAGCCAGTCTTAAGGATAATGTTCTATCATTGTGCTGTACACTCTAATGAGTTAATGACTGTGCCCAAAAAGGCTCTGTATTCACAGCCAGGGCTATTTAAAATTTTACAGGTTAAAGGTAACCATGGGAAATAATAAAGTGGATATAAGGAACAAGTTAGGCAAAGATCAGTTCCAATAACTACTCAGGTTCCCCGAGACAACAATAGATATTATAAGGACGGAACATTATTAAATTTCTCTGCCAAATGAGCCTAAATTACAGTGCAATGTTTCAGTAGGGCTAAATTCATGCAATATTATATATATGACTATTTTGTAGGATGCCTACATTTCTCATGCCAATTTAATGACTCATTGCCATGAAACAAAATAATATAGTTAAGTTCATCAGTGAGCTATAGACCTTGTATGTTGTAGGAGATAGGGCTCATGTCACATAAGCTCCCCTCTTTTCTCTCTCAGTATATGTATTTTAGCCCATGTGCTCATCACTGTTTATTGCAAACTGGTAGCATTTATTTATTACAGGTAAATTAAACAGTATCATCTTTTTATCAGGGATTTCAAAGAATAACACAGAACTCAAAAATCCACTATTTAACACCCTTTGATAGACTTTTTTTTATTATTGTCCCCTTCATTTTTTCACACATGCCTACATATACCTAAAACTAATCCATAAGTATTAGGCCAATTATATAGGGCTCTATTTAAGCACAGAGCTTATTTTTTTACAGAGGTTTTTAGTTAGTGAACTTCTATCCAAAAGCAAGGTCTTCACTAACTAAAAACTTCTATAAAATAATAAGCTCTGTGCTTAAATAGAGCCCTATTCAATTGGCTGAATTGCAATTTAATAAGGCTGTATTTTTATAAGTAGTACAAATTACAAGTGCACTTCAGATCAAAATCAAGACATTAATAAAAACAACCACAACGTTAATACATGAACTTGAGATGCTCTTCTTTTTTTGATATTCCTGTTTAGACAAAATTATATATGAAAGTTGTGCAACACCAGTTTGGATTTTAATTTTAATCTAGACCTAAACAATGTGCAATGGTTTGGAAGTTGGAATTTGGATTTAAGGGTCGCTGTGGTCAGTTTATTTCTGTATGTTTTTTTGAATAACTAAACTTTATAACTAAATATAGTGTTTACAATTTTTTTTAATGTACTTGTTCTGACACAATCTTCCTATGCATCCAAAGTCTCCTCCTACCTTAATAGGTTGATCCACATAAACCAAAATTATAGCTTGTACTATGGCATAGTTGGGTATAAGAGGTAATAAGTTAGAGGCTGCATTATTTATTACATTGTACATAAATATTGCCATATTTTCAAGTGTAGTTCTTCAAAATAGTATTTTTGTTTAAATATATAACTTAAGTGCATATTTACAACCATGTCTACTATCTACAGTTATTTACATAAGATAATGAGAGTAGGTAGGTACTATTTATTCTGAATAGGTTGATGTAAACAACTTGTGATAAGAATATATTCGCATTCCCTTAATTGTAAAAGTCTGGAAAGGGAACGAAAGCTCAACAAACAGGGATCAGAAAGTGATTTAAAATGTGTTAGAACAGATGAAGGAGATACAATTAGGAAGCAAACAGAAAAGCAACACATGATATAAAAATATATATTGGATTTCAGAATGTCCTTAGTAAAGACATAGCAAGAGATCATAATTAAGACAAAACAGTTTAAAGTATTGACTCACATGGCTCCATTCACCACCACTAGATTGTTCTTCATTTGAATGACAACATCTTTGATGGTGATTATGACTTTATCAATAAGAGGGTGACCACTATCTGTTGCACGTTGGATGTGGACAGAAAACTCCTGGTAGGAATCACGGCAGTCCGAGACCAGGTTGTAGCTGCACAGTCCAGGGAACTGATAAACATCCCCATCAAAGGTATTGAAGTGAAAATTCCCCCATGTGCTACACACATAGTTACCGTGGTTAAGGATTCGACCTGTTTGGTGTGGACAAAAATATTTCAGGCTGTCAGTTAAAGACACTGGACTATGGAAATATCTAAACTTACTGTACGATATATACAAACTATAATATAATTTTAATTAATGTAGCCTTAATCCTCAAAGCAACCAAGGGTCAAGACTTTCAAGACCACTCTAGAATTAAATTACCTTTTCTTGTGCACAATTGAAATATGGGATTTGTAGTGGGATAGATTTATCAAATGGGTCAATAAAGTGTGGTTCAAAAGTTAATAGCCCCTACATTTTCTATGGATCCTATATATCAAACTTAGTTAAAGTTTATCCACTTGACATATAGTTTACTCAAAAAAATATAAATTTAATTCCACTTATGTTCAGGAAACACACAATTTTAGCTAAAAAACATACTGTGTGGTGACTTAAGGAAGCAATTTAACTTTTAAACTCATTAGGGCCGTTAATTATAGTATGTTACTGCCAAGGTGTTTTAGAGTCTACAACCCTTCCAAAAATATTGTATACATGATACAATGATAGTCTGTACTACAATGAATATATCTAAGTCTTCCACTGAAAATGCCATCTTAACTTGTGCAAAACATAATTCGCCAACGATAGCAGTAAGCAAATGGATGAATCTCTTTCAATAGAATTATCACTGTACCACTTCATAAGACATAATCAATGTAGAAGTCCAGGCCACAATTTCTGTTTATCACAGATGAGTCAGGCCAATGACTGAAGCAGAGGTGGACTCACCTGTAAACACGAGGGAAATCCAGGCCTGTATTCTGCACTACAGGAACTTTGTTGTCTAACCCTGTTTATAAGTTTGGTGTCCCATTCATCAACACTATCTACCGTATATATGATTTTGTCCTTTACCCCATTAGATCAGGTTTCTCTGCTCATATCCTTGGCTTATACCAAAAAGTGATATTTTCTTAAGGCTATCAACTTTGTGTGCTAAGTTTTGTTAATGGAAACAACAGTGGTTCCATATATGGTCTAATTTAAAATTATATTATCAAAATCATGATTTGTTTCTTACAAAAAACTTATATTTCATTGTAAATGCAGTCAACTTTATCGATCCAACCACCAAATCCATAGTGTTATTTCTGAGCTAAAATGTAATTTTTAGACTTAAAAATGCATTTTTAAAATATCATTCAATAAACTACTTGTTATTAGATATTGTTTAAATTGAAAGCTTTGCCATGTCCCATTAATTAATGCTTCAGATATGAAGGTTGAAAGCCTAATTCAATCCGACATATTCTTAGAACCTGACCTGTTGTAGTGCTTTATGGGCTAAACCTGAAATTCAAGCTTTTATCCAAACTGTTTCTACTTTATCAGAATCAGAACTGAACCATTGAACCATTTTGAACCAGTGGATAAATATGAGGAACAGCAGTAGATTCATATATACCTATCAGACAATACATTTACCTGTCTTCACTTCATAGGCGCTTGAGAGTGTAAGTGCCAAACATAGCAACCAAAGGCTGCCATATTGGAACCCCATCATGTACCCTTGGGGTTATGGTCATTGAATGGTATCAAGCACTCTGACACCTGTCTCTATATAAGGTTAAATTGACGTGCTAATGACATCACTATGGGCCAGTAAAATATTTACTATCATGGTAAACATTATTTTCTATATGTTGAGCTGCTTAGGAGGGAGTGGTCGAAAAGATATTTATATCCTCAACTCTTTCAGAGCTGGACAAAACTGTACCAGTGTTGAATTCTACATAAAACTCATCACTTTTTTAATTTTATGATCAAAACTCAACCCCAGTAAAAAAGGGCAAACTTAAAAAGGATATTATTACAATTAAGATATTAAATGATTGTTTAATTATATTTGTTCCATGCATCATTTTCTTATTTTAATAGACACAGAGGACATAAACCTTGCAGTTTCTATAAATAAAGTAACCACAAAGCATATATCAAAATAGTTCAATACCCAATAATATCTCCAAGCTACCGTAAGTTATATTTATTGAAATAGCACTTTGAGAAACTTCAAGACACAATGTGTGATAGATCTATTATGGTGGGTAAAGACCAGATAAATGATTTTGTGAATACTGTGATGGTGATCATAACGCCTAGCATTTTATACAGAACTCAGTACTTTGAGGAATCTTAGAATAAAATGATCGTGAGAAATCTCGCAATAAGATGTGTAGTTACTAAGAAACCCAGCCTAGTAAATATTGTGAATATGTGCTGCAGCCCATAGCAACCCATCACAATGACTTAGTGATTCTCCATCACTGTGTTTTGTTACATTATGGGTACTGTACCACCCTTACATTAAATACAATAGTATGTAAAATAAACAGTCAAGGGTGTACTATAGATGGTTAGCTTGCCGTTAGATGGTGGTTTATATTTTCCATAAATTAAAAAAACACATAAAAGGGTTTATTTTGTAAGAAAATGAATTATCTGCAGTTTTGAACATTTAAATTGTAGACACATGTAAAAGTTAATTAGTCTTATTTTTAAAATAATAGATAGTGTTAGTATACTCTGGGAAGTGATAAATGATCAAGGTATATTATTTTATTTCTGTGCTTTAGCATCACTTTGATCTAATTCTGCATGATTATCATGTTGTTTGTATGCTTTAAATATGATTTTTTTCAAATAAATTACATAACATTTTGTAAAAGACCAGCTTGGATGAGTCATGCTAGTTCGTAGACCCCCTGAGACATGTTATGCCACGTTACAACTAACAATATGCACTGAGACAAATTTCATAATCTGGAGGAGGAGAAGAATAATTAAGTTTCACAAGATTATAACAACAGTGGATTATTTTTAAGCAAAGTATATTGCCTAGTTGATTATCTTGCTGTAGATATGCGCAACCTATTTCACTTAAAAGACCACATAAGGTGCCATTAATGCATTTCAATTATTTATTAGGTAATTTAATGTTTTAAAAGGTACTTTGTTTGTGATTATTACATTTCTGAGAATATTGGCAACTACTGTATCTGACTAAAGAGATTTGTGTGATGACTAAAGCTCCTTCTGATTGTCAGTAATACAGGTATGTGACTATATATTTTAAGAAACAAATACAAGAACATGTTTAGATAATAATTATATTGGACTAACAGACTTTATTTATATGATTTTCTTCAGGTTCAGTACGGGAAGGTCCTTCGCCATTTTCACATAGAGATGATTATTCTGAAAGAGTTGATGAAACTGCAGCAACAGAAGAAAATCCAATGGAATCCTCATATAGTTACATAGTTACATAGTAACTAAGGTTGAAAAAAGACTTTCAGTCCATCAAGTTCAACCTGTTAAGATCTCCTCTGATCTGCAATATGCAGATTAGTTATTAATTAATTTGTTGATTAAATAATTATTAATAGTATAGTATTGGAGGATGAATAAAGAGTTAGTCCCTCAAGTTCAACCTTTTTAGATCTCTATTGATCTTTTTAATGTGCACTATTTATTATTAATTGTTAATTGATCCAGAGGAAGGCAAACAGAAAAAAAAACCATTGAAACTTTGCCAATTGTCTCATAAGGGGAAAAAAGCAAAATTCCTTCCTGACCCCAGAAACTGGCGATCAAATTTCTCCCTGGATCAATACTCCTTTGCTAGTTATCTAGGATAGCCTTGAATGCCCTCTTTATTCAAAAATATATATAACCCCTTTTTGAAGTTGTCTATCGAATTTGCTGTTACCACCTCCTTTGGTAGAGAATTCCACAGTTTAACCACCCTAACTGTGAAGAACCCTTTTCTTTGTTTAAGGTGAAATCTTTTTTCCTCTAATCTCAAAGGGTGTTCTCTTGTCAGTTGAAAATCTCTTGCTACAAAAAGTTCACTTGACAAAGCCTTATATTGACCCTGGATGTATTTAAATAAGGTAATCATATCCCCTTGTAGATGCCTTTTTTCTAGCGAAAATAAGTTTAGTTTGGTTAGTCTTTCTTCATAACTTAGCCCCTCCATTCCCCTTATTAGTTTTGTAGCCCTTCTCTGTACTTTTTCCAGCTCTAAAATTTCTTTTTTATGAAGTGGTGCCCAAAATTGTACTCCATATTCCAAATGAGGGCGTACTAGAGATTTGTATAGTGGCAGAATTATATTTGCTTCCCTGGCTTCTATACCCTTCCTAATACATGCTAATATTTTACTTGCCTTTGCAGCTGCTGCTTGGCTTTGAGCGCTGTTACCTAGGTGGTTGTCTACAAGCACTCCCAAATCCCTTTCAATATCTGATACACCAAGATTTGCTCCATTAAGATTATAGATTGCATGGCTATTTTTCCTTCCCAAATGCATAACCTTACATTTATTTGTATTAAATCTCATCTGCCATTTAGCCGCCTATTTCTCTAATTTATGCAAATCCCTTTGTAGGGAAAGTACATCATTATCTGATTTTATTACCTTGCACAACTTAGTGTCATCAGCAAAAATGGAGACACTACTTTCGAGTCCTACTTCTATATCATTAATAAATATGCTAAAAAGGAGAGGACCTAATACTGAACCTTGAGGAACCCCACTTATCACATTAGACCAATCGGAGTATGTTCCATTCACAACAACCCTTTGCTTCCTGTCTTTTAGCCAGCTCTCGATCCATGAGCAGATATTTACTGCAATTCCTATATCCCTTAGTTTGCTCACTAGTCTTCCATGTGGCACTGTATCAAATGCCTTTGAAAAATCTAAAAAGACTACATCCACTGAGTAGCCCTGATCCAAGTTCATACTAACCTCCTCATAAAAACTAATTAGATTGGACTGACATGACCTATCCTTCATAAATCTGTGTTGACTGCTACCTACGATCTTGTTCAAATAGACATATTCTTGTATTCTGTCCCTTATTAACCCTTCTAAAAGCTTCCCAACTACAGATGTGAGGATCACTGGTCTATAATTCCCTGGATTTGCTCTAGATCCCTTCTTAAATATAGGTATCACCTCTGCTTTTCTCCAGTCATCCGGTAGTGACCCTGTAGTGAGTGAGTCTTGAAAGATAAGATATAATGGTTTGGCTATTACAGAACCCAGCTCCCTCAGTACAATTGGATGTATTCCATCAGGACCTGGGGCTTTATTAACATTTATTTTCTCCAATCTCTTTTGGATTTCTTCCTGCGTTAACCAATTATTTAGTGATGGTTGTGTAGCCCCATTATGTTGCGGTGTCCCAAGCACTGGTACCTCCCTTGTGTATACCGACGAAAAGAACCTATTTAGCTCATCTGCCTTTTCCTGGTCACTAATTATCAGATGGCCTATGTCACATTGTAATGTTCCTATAGCTTCCTTCCTGGCCTTCTTCCCATTAATATATTTAAAACATATTTTAGGGTTAGTCTTACTTTCCTTTGCAACTGACTTCTCATTTTCTATTTTAGCCAGTCTAATAGCCCTTTTGCAAGCCTTGTTGATTTCCTTATAGTCACATAAAGCTGCCTCTGTCACCTCCTTCTTGTATAATTTAAATGCATGTTTCTTTTTCCTCATCATGATCTTTAAGTCATTGTTAAGCCACATGGGATATGATTTACTCCTATTCATTTTATTTCCATATGGTACATGCCGATGAGTATGTTTATTTAGTAAGGATTTGAATGTTGTCCATTTATTTTCAGTATTTTTCCCTGTAAGTTCTTTGTCCCAGTCTATATGTAGTATTGCTGCCCTTAGCCCATTAAAGTTAGCTCTTACAACTCTGTTTTTTGTATTCAATCTCAAATGATACTGTGTTGTGATCACTGTTCCCCAAGGGTTCCCCTATATGATCATATGATTAAATAAAGCCTCCGAAGCAGAGTGGAAATAAATAAATGATAAATATATAAGGAAGACTAAAAAATACAACCACAATCTTAATGATTATATTTCAAAAACAAGCCATTGTTCACTTCATTTAAATGTTGATATGATTTTTGTCTAGAAACAAGATCAGAATATTAAAAAAGAAGCAGCTACAATAAAGTTAATGGTAAGGGATAACACATCCAAAAGATAATTCTCTTTGTACAACAAAGAATCTTAAAGGGATAGCATGAATCAACAAAAAAGAGAATCAAACTTTTATTTTTAATCAGAGTGATCAAACAAATGTATATAAGATGAATAAGAGTAATTAACTCTTCAGATCCATAAGAGGGGGAAGAAACGTATTTAGCTCTGGCTGCCCAAGCAGATTTCATATGGACTTGTCTTCAATTAAAAGTATACTGCCTATCAGGATACAAAGGTTGATTAATAATTCTAGTACCCTTTTGATCATAAAAAGTCTGCAGAATGGAGTTTATAGAAACAGCCAAATAAATATTCTTTCAATTTAAGTTGCCAAAAAGCATACAAAAGAAGAAGACTCTTATGGTGTTCATAAGAAAACCATAGTAACTGGAATCATGTAGGACGTTTCGCAAGAAGAAAACTTCATCGAATTATATTCAAACCTCTTCATGAACTCAATAACAAACTGTAATGGCCAATTATAGACCTGGAAATTTAAAAAAAAAGGTCTATACATAAGAGTATTCAAAATGAAGACTTTAAGAAACCCTTCTTCAAATGGCTTAGCATTATATGCAGTAAAACAAGTATTACAATATTATGCTTTCTTTATAGGAAGATCTGTAACGTTTTTGTTAGCCAAAAACGTAAGAGTTTCCTACATAAAAACAGAACAAGAAACAAAATGTTAAGAGAATTATCTCCTATTATGAAATAATCTAAAATCCATTTATCTGGCATATCAACTACTTACTTACCATGTATTGAAAACTGACAATTTGCTAAGAAGGTCAACCATTCTTCCAGAAGAACAACAACTACACTCAAAAGATAAAAATTAAAATAAAAATACTGGTCAACACGGATGGGCCCAAGTATGTTTTTTTGTATAATATGGAATACAAATTCCCTGATTTTGCCTTAGAAAAGAAGTTCTACTCAAAATTATTCAAGACAAAGTCCCAGCCTGGGTAAGAAGATAATGGTTTCCCTTTGTAGTTTATATCAAGAGTTTTTCCTATTCCTCTTCAAAGAAGAAGAGATCTGATATTTCAAAGGCTTACTCTCCATCTCTCTTCCCAGTAGGCCTGGAACTGATGACATTGAATGCAAGAGGAGAAAATTGGAAAGCTTAGGTTTTTCCGTACTAATCAACATTTTATTTCCAATCAAGATATTCTATGTTGTATCATGGAATATGGAAAAAATTGCTGAAAGTGCCAGTCAAGTACCCCAGATTGATAGTCTACAGTCTATTCTCTTCTTGAGTCCTGACATTTCTTAAAAAAACAGATAGATATGGCACTTACGTTCAATAAATTATAAACTGTATTTGATTTTTATTATTTTTCATGTCTTCTTAAATATATCTCCATCTCTATTAATTTAAAAGCATTGTCATTAAAGGTATATGGAAGGTTGTCTGTTTTTAATACTAAAAAATTCTGCTCAAGTTCTTCTAATGAAGTGCATTGAATGGGACAGAACTCAATCCCGTGGCTCTTGTCAATTACTGTTCCTTCTCAAGCCACGACCCTATGCTTCTGTCTATGTCTGCATATGGAAAGTGATTTCCCTGTTGAAAGAGGTATTGATGCACTGGGGACAAAACTTGACCCAGGATACAGTATTAGATAACCTGAGACTGGGAGTCCATGACTCAGATATCTGGTAACCCTCACAAAATGACTACAGCAGAAGTAGCCTTCAAAACCTGACACATGTCCGCACAGCAGCTGAAAGTTATGTGGTAGACTGTCATAGCTTGGTCACAGATACTCAGTGGAATGAGCCAGACCTTCTGAATCAATTCCTCCTGGGACTGATAAAGTGGCCCGCACCCACACTCCCTGAGCCCGGGGAGAAATGGCTAGTCTAGGGATTCAAATAGACCAGCGTAAGGGAAATTTGCTAGGAAAAGCTATTTTCCTTTGAGATTTCACCACTCTTTTCGGCGGCTCCTTTTGTCCCATTTAAACGTCTACTGCTAAGCCATCTCATGTGCTCACTACACCAGTCATTACACTGCCGGCTCCTGCCGTATTAATTCAATGTCCTTTTATCTTTCCAGTGGGGAAATAATCTGCCCAGTGATCAGGTTTGATCAAATGGAAAAAAAGAAAAAACATAACCCAGAACAAAATGTTTGGCTCCATTTAATAGGTAGGTTGTTAGGGAACTTTTAAAGCGTCAGAAGATAGTGGAAAAGGATGTAACAAATAAAAGGCAGAAAATGAAAAAGGAAGTAGGTTCTGAGAAGGTTTTGTGTGGAGCATTTCTTTGATCTGTGGAGTGATTAGCGAACAGAGGTGTACTGTGCTACAAACAGCTTTTTCTATTAGGACAAGGGCTTAATTGTAATTCTACAAACTATCAGGAAACAATAGCAGAGCAAGACAGAAAGTATTCAGGCAGCATAAATGACTGATCGAAGACATTTGCAATTGTCAAGGAAGAAAATGATAAAGGAATATGAATCGTGGTTGTACGAAAGATTCTGTGTGTAATTACAAATAAGGAATTATAGAGAGAGGAACATGTAAGTTAAGATCTAGGAGAGGTGGGACATCAATAAAACTTTGGCCCCCATTTAATTTCAAGCCTGTAATTACCTTCAAACTAAACATTTGTCTGCAGGTTCCAAATTTGTTACATATATAGATGTATTTAATTGGCTCAAGCCTGTAATTACAGGCTCACAGCCCCAACAGGCAAACCATGAACCCATACATAGCATTCCAGGGCATGATCATGATCCATTAATCAAGCCCATAAGTTACAATTTAGCTAATAGTAAATGAGACCGTCGTCATGACGTCAGTAAAACATTGAGTTGAAACTACAATCAATTAGTGTTTAGATGTCTAATTTGCAATCAGACTCGCAGTCCAGAAATGTAGAAATCAATTAAAATCAATAAATCAACTCTTCTAGTCCATGCAGGTTCCATGATATGTATTAACGCCTTGATTCCTGGGAATAATATAACATGGAAATAAAACATATATTTTTTTTTTTATGGCAGCTTTGCAAGCTTGGGACTGTTGTGAAATTAATTATAATACCTTTCATTGCTTTCCAAGTATGTTTACTTGCTACTGCAGTGTTACAAAAAGGTTTGAAGGCAATTGAGGGCGCTTTTTGAATTGTTGTAATTGAATATGGACTGGTGATTTTTTTTTATCTGATTAAACCCAAGTGTTTCTTGGACTATGTAAAGAAATCAATAGGGCCTATAAGAAAATTGGGACGTTCACCAATGGCATATACAATGTCCATAAACACAAAAAGAAAGGTTGAATGGTAAATAACTATAAGTTTATTATAGAATTACATAATTTGTTAACACTGCAACCACTGTTATAGAGCTAGAAATAATCTCCAAAGGCCACAGGGGAGAAATAAATAACCAACTATATGAGAAATATTGAATTAGCACATTCCATGCAACTACTCAACTACTATGTATTGTTATTTAGATATATATGTACAGGGGATAGGGAAATATAAGTGCAATTTTAGTGTCTGTACATGTATTTGTGGAAGTGCCTTTAAGTGGAGGTGATAGAGAGAATAAAACTGTAAATGGAGAGCTGGCATTATTTAATAGGCCGCTGGATTGGTTCACCTTCCATGCATTTTTAGGTAAGTGATTTCCTTCCAACTGCCTATTCGCAGAAGGCAACTTGTCTGCAAATGTGATTCACACTCTTGTAAAAAGGAAGGAGTGCCAGCCTAAAGATGGCAGCAAACTAATTATTTCGAAGATCAACTATTTTTTTTATTTCAGTAATTTTATTTTTTTTATATTTTTTTTATATTGATTCTTATTTCTTTAACATTCTGAAAGCATATACATTACAGAATATCTTTAAGAGATTTGTATCTGCTCTTAAATACTTTTTTTCTATGTTTAAAATAATGGTCATTGGGAAATACCCAAGTGGAACTTCATCAATAGTGTTCAATGTCAAAATGCACTATCAGCTCTGTATGTATATTGGGTAACACCCAGTTGCTAATGTAAGCAAATAAAGGTTAATTTACAGTAGTTTTATTGACATAAGATAAGGTTATATCTCAACAGTTCTTAAAAAGGTTTATATATCTTTACCTCCTTTATCTTATTTGTCTTATTACAGTAGTAATAAGACTAATGTATTTTCTTATATAACATAGTTCAATAAAGCACCATTGAATAAAGTGTGTTTGCATTAAGTGTGCATCCATCGCCACCATATTCTGTTGTATCTTAAACATAAAGTACCTCTAAAGAACCTCCCTTTACCTATATGGTGATATATTAATCTCTCACAGTGGGATTTATTAGAAGGAAGAGCAAGCCCAACTGGTTAAACCAGACTAATAACAGTAGATACAAGTACTGATCTTACTGGGCATGCTCGTCCTGCATATCACCAAACACTAGAGAATGATTAATCAGATAAAGGTACTAGCAGAAACATATTTTTAAGACAATGCCTTTCCCATGCCTTTACATACAATTTTCCCATGACAATACTTTAATTTAGATCATATTGCTAATCATGTCTGACATCAGCTGATATATATTTTATTATTTGTGTGATCTCTCATCAAGAGCTTTGTTCTCATGCCATGTTTATCTCCAACATTACCAAGAACAATTAGGCATTCAGGTTGAGTTATTTAAACATGTCTACAATGTCAATGCATAAAATAATGCTGATTATGGCTTTCTTCACTGATATTGGCTTTTTTCTAATGCAACTAAGATGGTAATTCATCCAATTACTCCACTTCTTCATATACTCAAACCCCTTCTAATGTCCCTCTGAATGGGCAATCTGTAAGGAAACATTTACAGCATTTACATCAAAAGCAAAGTGTTTTCTGTTATAATCCCTTTAATTACACTTTCCATATCACAAACTCCTGAAGACAGGAATGCAAAAACAAACATTTTAAAATATTTATTTCTTATTGGTATGTATTTCCACCAGTTGTCCTTAATGGATACTGTTTTTCTTTTTGCATTTATATATTGCCAGTTGCTTAGCCTTTTTTAAGAAATACTGCCTCTTATCTTATTTTTTATAAACTTTTGGACAATTTTGGAGAAGTTCCATAAGGCTCTGTTTGTAAAGATGATAAGCTCTGGTGCATAAACTACACTAAATATGTGGTTAGAGAGACACAGTGGAGGGAGGAGGAGGGAGAGAAACACAGGGGAGGGAGAGGAGGGGGGAAGAGATACAGAGGAGAGGGGGATACAGGGGAGAGACACGGAGAGGAGGTGGGGGGAAGAGACACAGGGGAGGGAGGAGGGGGGAGAGACACAGGGGGAAGAGAAACTGGTTACCCCATGCTGCTTCATATCCTCTTCTTCCCGAAAAGCACTGGGATTATGCTCCTCTTGGCACCAACACAAGGGGGTATGTATAACGGCAGAATCTACAGAAAGAAATACTAGTTGTTTTTTAAACATCATCAACTAAAACACAAGAAACCTTTTTACCTATTCAGAGTCATGTTAAGGTATCCAGATGAAGATTTCCCACCCATAAGATGGACACTTTCAAGAAGATCCTCATAGCTGACCATTTTCTTTTTCTCTTCTTTCTTGAATCAAACAAATGTCATTCTGAGCTCTAAAAAATTATGACTAATGATCTGCACAGTGGAATATAAATATAATTGCAATTTGTTATCCTTCTAAACGCCATCCACAACTGGTCCCATATTGTTCATAGAGGCTAATAGGGGCTCAGAGTTTAGTGCAAATCAGGGTGCAAATATGTGGAGAGAGGTGGCAGCAGAGGTTAACATTGTGGAGTGCACATTAGAAACATCACACGTGTGAAGCATTGCTATGAGGACTGCCAGACCACAGTCAAGAGTAAAATGGGTGAGGAAGATGCAAATGCAAGAGCCACAGGTTGTGGGCCAATATATTGAATATATAGAGTGGGAGAAACTTGTGAGGGGCAGGATAGCCACAGCCACCATAGTGGGAATAACAGAATTGTTGAACACAGACTGTCCAAAGAGGCTGAAAGGTAAGCACCGCCAATCATTTAACGTCATTATTAATCATCACATATATAGTTGTGAGCATGCGAGTTGTTGCTAACTCTTGCGGGCTCGCGTAGCGAGCCTGTGGCCCTCGAGAAGCCAGGGCCTCAGTTGCTGGCAAGGAGCGCCAAAGGCCCTCGCTTAAAAGTACAAGACACGTTACGACCAATTACGACCTCACAAAAATCGTCAGCAACCAGCGGACATGAAAAAATGAAAAACACAATAAATACACACAACACATACATAAAAAGCTTACCTAAAGCAAGAGGGAGCATCCAGGCCCTCAAAAACTGGAGTTACACCTGAATTTCACTCAAAATAAAAGAATTTAGACACAAAAAAATTCTATACGCGAGAGAAAAAATGGCAGCAGAAACAAACGAAAACGATGCTACAGCACTCTAAAGACTTAAAACACAACCAAACACCTACAGAATTGCCGAAAAAAACACATACAAGATTCGAAAACAAGGACGCAACCCGCGCGACCCCAAACACATTACAAACACAATAAATACACACAACAAACATACAAAAAGCTTACCCAAAGCAAGGTGGTGCACCCAGGACCTCTGCAAGTAAAGTTACACCTCGATTTAAGTACAAATTTTGGAGTTTAAACACCCGAAAAACACCTAAGCGAGAGAAAAAATGGCCGCCGAACAAAACGAAAACGAGACTACAGGACTCTAAACATGCAAAACACCACCCGAAACACGCAAAACACCACAAAACAGCTACGGATATTCCTCCACAGCCGCATACCACACATTAGCGCCATTTTAGAACAATAACTAATACAATACGGAAGTACACAGCTACACTAACGGATTTGCCTCGCGCACGCACACTATTACACTGCACACATTCATCACGCTTACACAGCAGCTCCACAGCACTAATGCTGCAGCAACATCAAAACAGATTGCCAGCTCTTCAACACAATGCTTCCTGCATATATTACTTAAAAATAGGTAAAGTTTATTAATTTATTAATGTATTATTTATTTGATTATTATACACCAAACAGCAGTAGCTCACTTACAATTTCATTGCCGTAATTTTTTGACGGGCAATTTGCTAGCTTGCATGGGAGGACAGGCGCGATTGTGCATGAGTAGGGGGGCGCACTGGAGGCCGGGCGCGATCGCGCATGCACGAGCAGCATAAGGTGCGGGAGGAGTAGGTGAGAAACATAGGAGGGACAGCTGTGGGGAAGACAGACAAAAGGGAGGGAGAGGAGAGGGGAATAGAGATACAGGGGAGGGAGAGGAGGGGGAAGAGACACAGGGGAGGGGGGAAGATAGACACAGGGGAGAGGGGAAGAGAGACACAGGGGATGGAGAGTAGGGGGGAGGAGAGACACAAGGGAAGGGAGAGGAGGGGGGAATAGAGACACAGGAGAGGGGGGAAGAGATACACGAGGGAGAGGAGGAGAGGAGGGGGAAGAGAGACACGAGGGAGAGGAGGGAGGAAGAAAGACACAGGGGAGGAAGGGGGGGGGAGACCCAGGGGAGGGAGAGGAGGGGGGAAGAGAGACACGGGGGGGGGAAGAGAGACATGGGGAGGGAGGGGAGAAGAGAGACACAGGGGAGGGGGAAAGACACAGGGGAGAGAGGAGGGGGAAGAGACACAGGGGGAGGGAGAGGAGGGGAGAAGAGACACAGGGGAGTGAGGAGGGGGAGAGAGATACAGTGGAGGGAGGAGGGGGGAGGGAGACACAGTGGGGGGAAGAGGGGGGAGAGAGACACAGCGGAGGGAGCAGGGGGAGAGAGACACAGGGGAGGGAGAGGAGGGGGGAGAGAGATACAGGGGAGGGAGAGGAGGAGGGGAAGATACACAGGGGGAGGGAGATGATGGGGAAGAGATACAGAGGAGGGGGGATGCACTATATATATATTATATAACATTATGGTTTGATATACAATACAACATTGGTGGCACTGCTTGAAGATCAACAGTAGCTAGGATTGCATATTGGAACACTGTAATGTAAACATTACTTAACTATTCATACCAATCTGTCTCCTCTCTCCTTTTTTTGTGACACTTGCTGTGTGTAGATGAATGTGTTTCCTTTATCCAAGGTAATAGACATTTTAGTGTACTGACTATATAAAAAAATGTTGATGCTTTAGGTTCCCTTTTAGAAATCAAATTCTTGGAGAATCCCATTCTATAAATGTATAGTTGTTATTCTTGTGCATTGACCAGATATTATATATATGTAAGTGTTCTGCATTCTAGTTTTAGGGTTAAATAGATTTGTTACTTTATTTTTTGTCAGCCTCCTTGGATCTGTTTGTACCATATTGTTTTTATTTGTGCATAGTCTTTAGTGTCCGTGATTCTTGTAATTGATAACTGTTATGAAAATGTTTTAAACTGATTGACTATGTTGGCTTTTTTATTTTGTAATTGATTATTATTATTTGTACATAAACTTGACATGTGGTGGTGAAGTCTGTTTTGTGACTGTCATCAACAATTCAGGATTGCAGTATTTTTTCTCTTTGTGCATAACTGAATGATATTAACTGTGCATTAATTGTAGTCAGACACATAGGCTCCACCTGGGTGAACCTGAAAACATTAGAGGAATGCTAAAGGAAACCTGGAGTGTACTAACTTTACCAGCAATGTATTAGGTATTATGTCACATGTTAAGGTGTTAATGACCATTCACTGATTGACAACACATGGATGATGTTTTTAATTATTGCACATGAACATCGTCTTTGACATACATCATATTATATCTTAATATCAAACATAAATTGGCATTATATGTCAAGGGATACACATTGAATGCTCAAAGAGGATTATTGTTGAGTGTGGTTGAAGATATACGTGTAGGGTAGATGTTAATTGTGTGAGCAGATTTTTGTATTTGACATTGGGATGTAGTTGATTAATCTTTGGTATTGTTCTACAGATCTGGGTTAATCATTAGAAAACAATATTTTGTGCTTTAGGATGTGTGGGTTTCATAATTATTTAATTAGAGACTTGAAAATGTTTCTTTAGGTTATTTTTTTTTCTAATACTGAGACACTCACAGCTCCTTAAGTGTCTCATAATTGTTTCCATTACGGTTTTCTCTACTCTTACAAGAAGTTGAGTTTAAACGCAAGGATTTGTCTCACTGTGAGCAATCTCAGAGCTTCAGTGATCATTCAGAAGGATTCACTTGTAAGAGTTTGCTGCTAGAGAAACATAATAGCTACGTAGATCCCTATGTGGAATGTTTACTGGCGATATTACCTACAGGAAACATGTCATTGAGCCCTTATTAAGGGAAGGAAGTGCATTTCATGTTTTCAAAGTCCTCATGGAAATAGAATTTACAGAAACTTAAAATGTTCCATTATCTAGAGAATAATCATAGGAATGTGAATCACAGACCTTGTGCGAAACAGGAGTGACTGACTCCAGAAACCTCTGCTGCAATGGTATTCAGTATATAGTGTTTTTGTTGGGGTTTGACAACACCTTGTAGATTTGCTCTGGCAAATTTTCTGCCCACTCAGCAATAAAAGGTGAAAAACTGATGGTTTGCCTCTTCCATTAAACTATTTAGTAGCCTTCAGTCCCCTCTTGGGTGAGCCAACCTCCTAAATTCTTATGAGAGCCAACTTCCCAAATTCTTATGTCCATTTTGAATTATTATGTCCATTTTTAATACATGCAGGTAATAAAATATATACTGCTTAACAATGATAGGTTTGGGCACAAATGTTTGAAGTGCGTACAATCTTTTGGTTTCTATGAAAAGCTGAAGAAACCTAAGACATACATTTTGGTGGAAGACAAAAAAAAAAGCATTATCCTCAAAAACATGTCATTTTGAGAGGTTGCAGCTCACTCATGTGTTTTGCAGATGTTATAGCATCTTTAACTACAAGAAACTTCAAGTCAAAAACTTAAACAGAGGATCCTTTAAAAAGATTAGAACCCGTATAAGATTCCACTAAGAAACAGGTTTTGTTAATCTTGCCTGTAGATATTTAAGGAATTGTCTTAATAACAGGTGACCAGCACGAGAGACATGAATAAACACCCCCAGAACAGTCACATTACTTTCAAAGTGACACTGAAAATTATGGAAATTAAAAATACATATAAATAAACATAATTTTAATTGATTTTACTAAGTTGAGATGTCTCAATATTTAGATATTAATTAGAATTTTTTTATAAATAAATGAACTGAAAGTTTCACGCTCTCTGAAGTAATGACCTTATCAACCAAAAATTATTTAAGGGTTGTTATAAAGAAAAAAGCATGTCTAGTTTAAAAAGGGTATAAGTGACTCTTAAAACCTCTGTAACTGTTCCATTTTTAAAACTATTACCCTTTTTCAACTAGGTATGTTCTACTTCTTAATTACCCGCACAGCTAATCTTGATTACTTGCGGTTAAGAAGGCCATAACCTCAGATGGTGTCCTTTAAAAAATAACTCTAACCTCTACATCAATTTTAAGGCACTTATATTGTTTTACCTTCAAATGTAAATATGTTTATTTTGATGCGTTCTTTTAATTTCTGTAGTGATTTGGATGTTTTCTATGTCACTTTAATAGTGTTTGGCTGATGATCTTTATAAAATCTAGGTTAGAGAAAACCCAATAAAGAATCAATTTAGGTAACCAAGCTAGAAAAATAATTATACATTTAGGTATAGATTGTTGAAAAGGATGTTTTATACTGCTGAGAAACACCTGGAGCCACATTAATTTCCAAGCCTGTATGTACTGGAAATGTTGTAGATTTACGGAGCTATTAAATTAGAACATGCTGCAAGTTACGGGCTTGAGAGGCAACCCTGCAATGCATTTGTCTTACATTGCATGTGCGGCCGCTAACATGATCAATTAGTCAAGACCCGTAGTTATGGGTTTAGATGGAGCCAATGGAAACAGAGATTGTCAGAATTACGTCACTGAAAAATGGAGGTGGGATTTGAAAGCCTTACGGGATTCAATTACAAGTTATGATCAGACCAGGCCCGTATTTGCCTATGGGCTAAATGGGCTATAGCCCAGGGTGGCAGAATTTTAGGGTCTGCAAAACTCAGACGCATGGAAACCTGTGCTGTGAGAGTGACTACAACTGGCACAAGTTGGTTTCACTGCCCAAACGGATCAGAGCGGTGCCCCATGAGAGGGAGGTTCTTCCCCAACTGCCGAGGTAAGGGACACGCGAAACCTGGCTCATCTTTCTTGACCCTGTCAGAAGATTGATCACCGCGCAGGCGCAGACCGGAACCGGAAGCTCCAAGATTCAGGCTGTGAGTCGGTGGTGCAGTCTGGTCAGGCGAGAACTGTAAGGGACCGGCACAAGGCAGGAGAGGGAGTTGAGGAAAGACTGCTGGATGGTTTACCTGCCTATTATGCACTTCACACAGAGGCCCTCTCTGAGGGGCACCCGCGGACACAGGGGATCCACTGTGGCCCCTCGGCCCCCCTGGCTCCCCACACCCCTCCCATGGCCCCTGTGGATCCCCTGTGTCCCCTGCAGGTCCCCTGTGGCCCCTAGGGCAGACACAGGTGAGGAAGAGGGGGAAATGAGACACAGGGGAGGAAGGGGGGAAGAGACACAAGGGAGGAAGGGGGAAGAGCCATGGGAGGGGGCAAGAGACACAGGGGAGGGATAGGGGAAAGAGACACAGGGGAGGGAAAGGGGGAAAGAGACACAGGGGAGGGAAGGTGGTAGAGACAAATGAGAGGGAGGAGGAGAGACACATGGGAGGGAGAGGGGAGAAGGGAAACAGGGATGGGAGAGGGGGAGAGACACAGGGAAGGGAGAGGGGGAGACTTGGGGGAGGCACACAGGGGAGGGAGAGGGGTGAAGAGACACAGGGGAGAGAGACACAAGGGGGTGAGAGATACAGGGGAGGGAGAGGGGGAAGAGACAAAGGGGAGGGAGAGGGAGGTGAAACACAGGGGAGGGAGAGGGGGAGACACAGGGGGGACACAAAGGGGAGGGAGAGGGGGAAGAGACACAGGGGAGGGAGGGGGAAGAGACACAGGGGAGGGAGAAGGGGGAAAGAGACACAGGGGAGAGACACAGGGGAGTGAGAGGGGCGAGAGACACAAGGGAGGGAGAGGGGAAAGAGAGACAGGGGAGGGAGAGGGGGGAAAGAGACACAGGAGAGGGGGGAAAGAGACACAGGAGAGGGGGGAGACACAGGAAAGGGAGAGGGGAGAGACACAAGGGAAGGAGAGGGGGAGAGACACATGAGAGGGAAAGAAATACAGGGGAGGGAGAGGGGGAAGAGACAAAGGGGAGGGGTTTGGGGTTAAGAGACACGGAGGGGTGAGAGACACAGAGGAGGGAGAGGGGGGGGGGAACACAGGGGAGGAAGAGGGGGGAAGATACAGTGGAGGGAGGTGGGGAGAAAAGCAATATATTTAGAACTCCATCATACCGTCATTTTTGACGGGCAAGTCGCTAGTATAAACAGTATATATACCCAGCTGTACAATGCACATCAAATCAGCTCTGTCTTGTATATCACATTCCATGTACACATAGCTATTCTTCAAACACCTTGCACACCCATCTGTAATTCCCACATTACACACTATCAAGCCTTACCCTACACATATGCTTTTACAAATACCACAATGCATAATGCTGTACTTTGCCCATATTTCACACCCAGCTGTGCCTTGCACTCCCATCTATACTTCACATTCTGCCTAACAGCTGCACCATGCACATACAGCTGTACCAGGCATTCTACTACCACCTTGCCTACACAGCTGTACTTTGAATATCACAACCAGCTGTAATATGAGCACCCAGCTTTCTTGCTCGATACCATCCTGCCCTTCAAAACGTACAAAGCACACCCACCCTGGCACATCACATTAACTCTGCTCTCCCAGCTGCACCATGCACCCCACTAGTGCCTTGCACACACAGCTGTACTTTGCACATCACACCCAGCTTTCTTTATTAATACCATCCTGCCCTTCCAGACGTACCAAGCACCCTGGCAAATCACATTAACTCTGCCCTCCCAGCTGCTCCTTGCACATGTAGCTGTGCCATACACCTAACTACCACCTTGAACACACAGTTGCTTTGCACATCATACACAGCTTTCTCGCTAGATACCATCCTGCACACCCACCCTACCACATCACATTAACTCTGTCCTTCCAGATGTACCATGCACACCACCCTGCACATCACATTAACTATTACCTGTGTCACATGCAGTACGGTAACGGGGGTCTGGGGAGGGCATAGGCTGTGGGGTGCCAGGTGTGTCTGTGGGAGAGGGTCTGGGATAGCAGCCCCTTAAGGGGGATTTTTAGATTTTAAGCTTTGCTAGGCCGGTGCGGTTTTATACCCCCCCCCCCCCCCATGCCAAACTTACTAGTCTCTTTCCCATTTCTACATCCTAAACATAATATTATCAACACATCTATGTTCACATCTATGTGACTACTGCTAACTGCATTGAAGCACAATCATCCTATTGCTACACCAGTAAAAATATATGTTTTTAATACAAGATTTCCACAGCGGGGGTGGGGGTCAGCAAATTAATATTAGCCCAGGGCGTCACAACTCTTAAATCCGCCCATGGATCGGACCCACATTCCAGATATAATGTGTATAATTTTCGCTCCTTTTCTTGCGGGCTACGTTACAAGCTAGAGTTTTACACATTAAGGGAATTTCATAGGGCTACTGGACCACTTTATATGACAGACTTGCTAAGATCTGAAAGCACCAGAGACACACCTTAAAAAAGGCAGAAAGTTTGGCCGTTTGGATTAGGAGGTCTGGTCTGTAGAATTGAAGGATTCAGCAACATCTTCAGAAGTTCCAAGTACCATAGACTTTGTGGGCAAGTTGACTCTACCCTTTTCTTATGAATTTCTTGCAAAAGTCTAGAAAAAGTCTAGAAAGTGAACCAATGCATCCAACCCTTATTAGTTTTTGTAACTTATAGTGTGAAGGAAAAAGCATACTTCTTGATTTTGTCTCAAACTATTAGGTCTATTAATGGGTAACACAAGTGAGTCATAGCAAGAAACACTTTCTGGTTTAGTTCCTATTCCCTTGACCTGATTGCAAAATAGAAAATCTGCAATGATGCTGTTCTTCCAAAAATGCGGAAAAATACAACAAAAAATATATGAAATATCATATTTTAGACAAAAAGGTTATTTTTAACAGATGCAATCTTTCCTAACCATAATATGCAAGATCTTAAACATTCATTAAGATTTTTCTAACCCTGTTACACCATAACAGGATAATCTGATTTATATAAATTTGTGTCAGTAATGTAAATTTCTAAATAGTGAATTAATTTTAGTTATGTTTTATGCAAAGTATTTCATATTGTTATTACTGTTTTTAAATTGGTTAGCTTATTGTGGTGCCACCATTTTGCACCCATAGAAGGTCCCATTATTTTTAGGTATCACTTTTAAAAGTAAAATAGCTATAGGTATGGATATTTTCCACTAGTTTAGCAATAGATTCAAGGTGTGAGAGACTCAAGAAATGCATCGATATCATCTTTCTAGGTAGTCCACTTCCATGGTGACAAATTGGGAGTTGGCAGGTAAGTTTTTAATCTGTGTTTGTTGAGAAAGTCAGTGGAGTTTTGCATGCAGCTGCTGATGTTAGGAACCAGAATTTTCAGGATGTTATCTATAAAATCATCTATCTGTTTGGCCAGTGTGTCCACACCTGTAATAACTGGTCAGTTTTCGTTCCCAAAAAGCTGCAAACCAGGGAACCCAGGAAGACTAATTATTACTTGTATGGACACACTGAACAGATATCGGCAGCCCCATTAAATTCGGAGCCCGTAGCAGCATCGGCACACCCGCAAAGTCTGCGTGATTGAAATTCGTCTGTGTTACAGAGCTATTAAATTGAACCATGCCGCCAGTTACGGGCAGTAGACACAAACCCATAAACCATTCTTGCGCACGTTGGATGTACGGCCGTGAACATGATCAATAAGTCAAACCCGTAGTTACAGGTTTAGATAAAGCCAATGGCAAATGAGATTGTCATCATTACGCCACTGAAAAATGGAGGTTAGATTTCAAAGCCTTGCGGGTTTCAGTTACGAGTTTCGATCTGACCCGCATTCCAGAAATAATGCAATATTAATAAATCAGTAAATATGATATTCTAGTCCATGCGAGTTCCATTATATGTATTAACACATTGAATACCGGGATCTATATAACATGGAAATTAAACAGAAATAAAAGTATTTTATATTGCAGATTTGCGAGCTTGAGAATGTTGTGCAATTAATTCTAATACCTAACATCACTTTCCCTTTCATTGAAAATACAGTAGTGTGTATATTTGCATTTAGAGTGCTATGGATAGGACTTTAACCCAAATGCGGGTCCTCTCTAGTACACGTTGGCTTTTTGGTTCCATTTGCTTGTTATGGGTTTGAACGCCAGTGGTTTCGTAGCAATTTAATAGAACATAACAGTTAGGGGCTTGACCGATCAACGGATTTGTGTTCAGGTTTTGATATACCGTAGGGTATTTCCGTATGTAACCCGCAGATCTTTAATAGCGGGCTACGGTTTTACACTTTGAGGGAATTTAATAGGGTTGCTGGTTTTGTAGAAAACAAACTTAAACCAGTAGTTACTAAATAGCAATATACAAGAAACCACTGACTTCCTCAACAAACTTAGTTATGGTAAAAGTCAATCGGCCAGCACACTACACTATTTTCATGCTTGTTTTAAGACTGTCCAAGCACACACTCAGAATCAGAAATATGGCCCTGAAACTATTGCTTACCTAGTTGAAAATGTCCTGACCCACAACTGTTTTAGTTTCAACAAGGATACTTACCTATAAATAATAGGAACTGCCATCAGTACCAAAATGGCAGCCACCAAATCAAAAACAAAAACTGGAGAGTAGAAGACTGGCAATTGAAGAGCTAAACAGAAACCTTCCAACAGAACTTTCTGGAAGCTCTATTAACACATTTTCATGATATGACCACACACAACAATATATATAGGGTTATGAACATACTTCAATGTAGATTATGTAATACAATGCATTGGTTGTTAAATGTTTACATGGGCTGTTACATTGGGGATACCAGCTAAAAACTGCAATTTAGGATGAATCAATTAAAACAGTCACTGTACCCTTTGGGCACAATTTTACCCAGATATACCTCTTTGACCTATGCAACACACTTTAATCTTACAATGCCCCTGCCATGCCTCCTCTGACCCAGTGTGTTGTTTACTTCATTTTTAAACTTCAGTTGTTAAAATCTAAACTATATTGCTTCAGAAATGTCTTTCCTCTAAAGCTTGTCACATCAAATAAAACATATATACAATAAATAGGGGTATTACTGTACACTGTAAAAAACACACATTCATTTGCTATATGAAATAATCACATTCCCCATTCCAATGGCATCTTAGGTTTATGTGATTTATGGTAAACATTTATTCATTTGTTATATTCTGAAGACATTTTCATAAAGGAAGACATCAAGACTAAGAAAATATATTAAAGCATGACAAAGGCAAGGGAGCTGTAAACTGCAAAAAATAGAAAAACACCATTTTGTGGGCCTGGCAGAGGCCTAGTAATCTTTCTTCTTTATGCCACAACGATTTTATACTGCTGCAAACCTGGACAAAAAGGATTTAGGTATACTAGTAGCCTCATTAAATAGAAGCCCAGTAACCGCCTGTGTTATGGTGCTATTAAATTGGAAGGGGCTGCGTGCTAGGGGCCAGAGATACAAAACCGCAACGCAGTCTGTGAAGACGATCAATTAGTCTAACCCGTAGTAAATGGTTAGACGTTGCCAATGGCAACAAAGATTGCCATTCTGGCTAATTAAAGCCTGCAGGAACCCCTGCAGGCTCCCGACCTCAGCCCCTGCTGTGGGGGTCCCAATCGGGACCCCCGCAGCAGTTAAACCCTGAACCCCTGCCAAGGAGGGGTAACACCAGCCAATAAAATGAATTCCCCTAGGCAGTGTCCCTATACTACCCCTTGCAGCGGGGGTCCAAATCGGGACCCCTGCTGCATTTAAAAACTCTAATTTCACGCCTCGCAGGTCCTTAATGGACCATAAAGGCACTTAAAGGATCCACGTTAACTAAATCATTAACCCCTGCCATGGGGGTACTATAAGTAACACCGGCACCTAAAATTAACCCTATCACTCATGGTGGTCTATCTAGACCCTCATGAGCCTCTAACTAACCCTATCAGTCCCATAAGGGTCCATACAGACCCCTATGGGACAAGACTTCACCCTCCCAATTAACAATATAAGTGCCATGAGAGTCCTCCAAATGATTGACAGTTACATCAGCCAATCAGAATGGGATATATGGGTGTATCCCATTCTGATTGACTCACCTTTGCATCTTCTAATTAGCTGCTGTAATATGATGACAGCGTTTTCAGCCAATCAGAAGGCGCCATTTCCAAATTTTAGAGGAGCGTGCGCGAGAACCTTCATTTGCAGTGGAGAGCTCCTCAGGGGAGGAGCTCTGTTAGATGTTTTTTATTATTTTTCAGACCATCTGTGTTTTTTGGAGGGGCCCTGCCTGAGAAGACTTCGAGGAGGACCGAGGCATCACTGGATGGGCATTTTGGACAGGTAAGTGGCCTATTTAGAATGTGTTGTATTACCTGTTGTGTTTATTTATGCATTAATTATAATTATTCTTTTTTTCTAGGTGTGCCGGACCTGGGACATTTATAGAGGGCCAAAAGACCATCGTCGCTGGAGGGGCATTTGGCCAAGGTAAGTGGTCTAATTTACCCTATTCTAGTTTTAGTTAGGGGGGTTGTTTTAGGTGTAATTATAAAGTCTTTATTGTATGCAATGTATGTTTGATTTGGTGTAATGTAATCTTTTTTATTTTATGTAATGTTTTTTTTTTTCTGTAATTCTATTTTTTTATATTTTTCTGTAATGTAGTGATTTTAATTTTATGTAAGTTATGTTTTTTATTTTCTATAATGTTTTTTGTGTAATTAGCGAGGTGCTAGCGATTTGTAAGGGGTTAGGTAGGTAGTGTAAGGGTTAATAGGGTAGAGGGGGTTAATAGGGTAGAGGGGGGTTAATAGTGTAGAGGGGGATTTATAGTGTAGAGAGGGTTATTAGGGTAGAGGGAGATTAATAGTGTATGAGGGGGGTTAATAGTGTAGAGGGGGTTAATACGGTAGAGGGAGATTAATAGTGTGGGGGTTAATTAATGGGGTAGGGGGGTTAATAGTGTAAAGGGAGGTTAATAGGGTAGAGGTAAGTTAATAGTGTAGAGGGGGGTTAATAGGGTAGATGAGACCCCGGCAGCAAGGGTTAAATGGGGATACTTCGGGGGTCCCAATAGGGACCCCCAGCATAGGGGGGTTAATTTTAGGTGCCACGAGGGTACTTTTAGGTGACACGGGGGTTATCAGTTTAACTGCGGAGGTCCAAGGGATCGGAGGGAGGTTTGGGGGTCGGTGTGGGGGTCTCTTTGGCTGCTCACACAGCCAACGCAAAGGCTTTTAGAGCCTTTGCGAGTCCTCCCAAGCACTTGTTGGCCTTCGGGCTCCATTTGCGTGTTATGGGCTAGCTCCAAAGGGACCTTGTTGCAAATTAATAGATAAAAACAACGTAAGAGTTAGGGGCTTGACAGATCAAAGCGTTTGCGGGCTGCAAAGTTCCACGTTCCTCAGCTCATAGGAATTTTTCGTCCGTACTGCGTTTTCACACGCAGGTCGTCTGCGGGCCAGTTTAAGAGGCTAATTTAATAGTCTTCAGCCCTACTTTTTTCACTACGGGCTACTTTTTAAAACGTAGCCTTAATTTAATGAGGCTGTAGGTGACCTTCCTTTAGATTGTAAGTATGTGAGTTTTCAATCTAGCATGGTGCTTTGGTTAAAGCACTATGGACACCGGATTATAAACTCAAGGACAGAGCCCTCCATCCTTTGCAATGTGCTAACATTGCTATTGTTTTTTTGCTTGAATTCAACCCATGTATAGCTCTCCGGAATATGTTGGTGTGTTACAAATAAACAATAATTATAATACTAGCCTACAACCAGGACCCTACAAGGTAAGATACAATGAGAGCCCTAATGACTGAATTCTTTCACACATGCTGAGATAGGTTACAAATGTGTATTGAGATTGGCTGCACTGAATATAATATCAGGGATACAACAGATGCTCGGCAAAAGGACATTTATATCCTTGAATACTTTGTAGGTATGTTTAACAATAGAACATTATGGGCATATCTATATTGAATTCACTTTAATATGTTTTTTATTATTGACTGTTTATTATAGACTTGGTTTTGTAATACACAATGAGCTGACATTTCTGTTCAGGTTCTTGGAAGCTTAGGAGGAGCTAAAAGCCTACTGTATATGTTGGGGGCCCTAGTTGTTGCATGTGGTGCAGACAAAATTGTTACTGTTTTTAATATCTTTAATAATCATAAGGGATTTGACCCATGCTCATTCCCTACCCATTAATGTTGTCCTCTGAACTGATTATCTCCCAATCCTGCTAGGAAATATGAGCACTGCAAAATGATATTGAGTATATTTGTATCAATCATGCCTGATAATAAACATTATTACACAATATTACAGCTGTACAATATTTGCTTTCCTAATAAAGGTGGGGCTCTCCGCACTGACAGGAATACCTTCCTTATGTCTGTACCTTATCATTGTCACGCAAATTCTGGCATTACAAAATCCTAAAGACATGTTTGTTTTATTATGTAGAGCACAGAGCTTCAAACTAATAATGTACTACATTCACCAAACTCAAATTTTCTGGTGAAACAAGGTGAGTGAGGATCAACTTCTATATACGCTAAGTGTTCTCATTATAATATTGAAAAGTATTGAAACTCTCCCTTTTCTTAAAACTCTATAAACAGCTCACCTTAGAAAAATATATTTAATGTATTAAATTAATTGTAGGGACCAGAATCAATTGAAATTATCGTTTAAATGTATATTTTAGTGAATATAGACCAATATATTAATTTAAAAAGGGCAACAAATTGATAGATTCACTAATAATTTATGCAAATGGCTGCAAAACATTGTAGATGATTGCAGCACTCCCTCTGTTCCATTTATTAAGACTGCATATACAAAACAATAGGGTTAACAGGGTATAGTTATGGTTAAGGGGTTATAGTTCGGGTTAATAGTATAGTGAAGTGTTTAGACTTTGTGTCATTAGGGTCCTGGAGGACCCTCATGGCACTTATAGTGTTATTATAGGGGCCAGACATAGTTATTTTGTTTATGCAAATTACCCTTGGGGTTTAGTCTCCCTAAGGTTGATAGGGGACTCCAGACAAGGACCCCTTGCTCACTGTGCACTGTCCCTCCACGGCACCTAACATTAACCCCCCTCTATGCTGGAGGTCCCCATCGGGACCCCCGCAGGGGGCCCAACATTAACCCCTTGCAGCATCGATCGTAACACCCGATGCTTTTCAAATTTTAAATTTCCCGCCTCGCAGGTCCTTGAATGACCGTAAAGGTCCTGAAAGGACCCGCGCTAGAAAAAATATTAACCACTGCCGCAGAGGTACTATAAGGACCCTGCCAGGCACCTAAAATGAACCCCATCATTCATGGGGCTCTATACAGAACCCCATGCGCTCTTGATTAAACCTATAACTCATAAGGCTCTATACAGAGCCCAATGAGCCCTTAATTAACCCTATCACTCATGGGGCTCTATACAGAGCCCCATTAGCTCTTGATTACCCCAATAACTCATGGGGCTCTATACAGAGCTCCATGGGCCCCTAATTAACCCAGTCACTCATGGGGCTCCATAGACCCATATAGGGCACTAATTAACACCTATAATAACATCATAAGTGCCATGAGGGTCTTCCAGGACCCTCATGACACAAAGTCTAAGCGCTACAAAAAACGATTAACCCTAACTATACCCCATTAACCCCTTTACCCTAACTATACTCCATTAACCCTATTTAGACACAATAACCCAAACTGGGCCTATCTAACCCTAACTGGACCCAATAACCCTAACTGGGCCTATCTAATCCTAAATGGGCCTATTTAAACCCATTTGGACCTATTTAACACAGTTTAGTCCTATGTAAGCCCATCTAGTCCTATTTAACCTTAACTGGGCCTATGTACCGAGTAAACCCTATCCTACCCTACACTATTTACCTCTCCTCTACCCTGTTGAACCCTACACTACCTACCTAACACCCTAATAAAATCCCTATTGCACCACTAATTACAGAAAAAGAAATACCCACCTAATTTATTATTTTCTGTAATTAGGTGGGTTGTTTGTTTTTCTGTAATTAGTGAGGTAATAGGGATTTTATTTGGGTAGTAGGTAGGTAGTGTAGGGTTTAACAGGGTAGAGAGGGAGGTTAATAGTGTAGGGTAGGATAAGGTTTACTGGGTACATTCGGGGGTTAAATAGGTCCAGATGGGGTTAAATAGACAGAGAAAGGGTTAGATAGGCCCAGTTAGGGTTATTGGGTCCAGATTGGGATATATAGGCCCAGTTGGGATTAAATATGCCCAGTTAGGGTTATTGGGTCCAGATAGGGTTAACGGGGTATAGTTAGGTTTAAGGGGTTAAGGGGTTATAGTTAGGATTAATAGTATAGTGTGGTGTTTAGACTTTATGTCCTTAGGGTCCTGGAGGACCCTCATGTCACTTATAGTGTTATTAAAGGGGTAAATTAGTGTCCTATAGGGGTTTGTATGGACCCTTATGAGACTAATAGGGTTAATTAAGGCTCATGTGGCTCTGTATGGAGCCCCATGAGTTATAGGGGTCATTAGGGGCTCATGGGGCTCTGTATAGAGCCCCATGAGTTATAGGGGTCATTAGGGGCTCATAGGGCTCTGTATGGAGCCCCATGAGTGACAGGGTTATTTAAGGGCTCATGGGGGTCTGTATATAGCGATTCATTGCGATGGTTCAACTTGCAAGTTAATGTCCCTTTCACAGGCTCAAGAGTTACGAACACTAAAATCTCAAATCGTTATTCAATTGCTCCAATTCCCCCTCACTTACCACTCCGTCAAGCCCGCAAATGGCAAAAATCTATCCACAAGTTACTGATACCATGGAGGTCTCACAAAGGGTCTAATGACATGTCTGGGGCACTTTAAAAGCCAATAAAAAAATGAAAGTGATGTTAGGGCTTAGAATTAATAGCACACCATTCTAAAGCTCACAAATCGGCCGAAAAAAATACTTTATTTCATATATAATTTCCGTGTTATGTCGATCCTGGCAGTCAATGTGTCAATACATATAATGGAACTCACATATAATAGAATATTATATTTACAGCTTTATCAATATTGCATTATATCTGGAATGTTGGTCCAATCGTAACTCATAATTCAAGCCAGTAGGACTTCAATGAAAAATGGAGGTTGGATTTCAAAGTCCTATGGGGTTGAACCGCAGGTCACGATCAGACCCACATTCCGTTGGCTGTTTCTAACCGCGAATTATGGCCTTGCATCAGCGATCATGTTCAAGCTCGCAAGTGCTACTTTCGATAGCATGGTTTGCGATGTGAGCTATCGGGCTGGGACTTGCTGGGCCAACCAAATGAATAGCACCATAAGTTGTGGCGGCTGCGGGCCTGCAAGAGGCCTGCAGACTTATGTTCTATACCTCCATAACTTGCGCATCTCAATTGAATGAGGCTCTTGGTTTCAGGTCCAAATAATAGTTTTGTTAATAGCTGAAATCATTTTATACTTTGTATTATGACACTTGCTTTTTCCCCTGCACTGAATAGTGCTACACACCCAGTTATAGAAACAACATAAAACCTTGCAATTCCTTTCATGCATATATTTATTGTTACAAACTCTTTTCCTTGAAAGAGTGAACTAAAATGGAAATGCTGTCCTTATCTACTACTTGATAAAGTGACAGTAAATCATGGGAAATTCAGCTTCCAAATGAATTTGCTCATTGTACATTGTTAATCTTTACCTGAGTGTTTCTTACACATTAGGTTTTCTTTGCAAACCAAACAGGATGTATTAAAGGATGCAAGGCCGGATTTACATGTGCCCCTAGATATAAAACTCTAAGTTGCCCCAGTGTGAACACTCTCTGTGTGCTACATTTACATACACATATTGCAAAACTACACACATCTTATTTACATACAGAAAGACACTGAAAACGTAATTACTTATTTATGAGTTAGTTGGAAGGAAACTATACAAGACAATCAACTATATCATTTTAATACAAATAAAGGCTGGCCTTGTCCAGTGGTATAAGCTGGTGTAATTCTGGACTCCAATGCACATCATATTTAAGTATTAGACACATAAAAACTATGCACACACTTTTGATATTTATCCATAATTTCCATACCAACAAATACTAACAAATTAAAGACATAAGCATACAAAATCATTAGACCTAGTTTCCCAAAGAGCGATACATCTTGTACATTTGTTGTTATTTAGTCGTTCAGTTGTGTCTGACCCTCCGTGACCCCATGGGCCGCAGCACACCAGGTGCATCTGATAGTCACTGTCCCTGTGCGCTCCATTAAGTTTCTCTAGGGAATCCTGTCTTCTCATAATATGGCGAAAAATATTTGGATCTTATTGCAGTCCAATGGACTCAAAGCAGTTTTCTTCAACACCACAATTCAAAGGCGTCAATTCTACGGCGCTCAGACTTCTTTATGGTCCAGCTCTCACATTCATATGTTACTACTAGGAATAACAGAGTTCTAACTATAAAGATCTTTATATAACTTATGTTGTACAATTGAGAAGGCATACAATGTAGTGTGACTAAAATATCACTGTTTATAGTATTCAAAATATATGTATAATCGATTTCACTTGCTGCAACTAACATTGTACGGAAAAAAAAACAAATGTATAGGATGACTGTGGTTAGTGATGTTGACTCGTAGGATGTTGCTTAAAAATAAATAAAATAAGTAAAAACGTATATCCTCTATTTAATATTAGAAAGTCCTATTAGAGATTAAGAAACTGTAATTACTGGATTCCACATTCGTAGTCGTGCTTTGTTTGACCGTGTTTGTGTTTCTCTAAAAAAACTAGAGAATAAGTTAGACAGCGTTTTATTAATACCGATTTATGAGATTATAATTATCTGAACTTTTTTTCCATTTAGCTGATCCAATCCTACTTTTAGACACACTAATTCTTTCTTGTTTAAACTCTATGTTCTCTGCCTTGAGAATTTCATCTTGGGATTTCAGCACACAATAAGGAACTCTATGATTGGATGCAAGTTTGTTTTTCTCCTATATGTACCTTTTGGTTCCCACCTGCTTACATCTGCTTGTTCTCACTCTTTTGTGTCCACTAATAATTATTGGGTATTCGAACTAAGGGTGGCCATTATTACAGTTTTGCAATTTCTTGTAAATTGTCCCATTTGTCCACATGCAAAGCAAGATATATTATCTGCATTGAAAAATAAAAGTGTTTTGGGTGGGGTGTTTTTAATTACTAAAACATCTGCCTTTGTTTCTTTTTCTCTCTATTACAAACCCATCTGCTCTTTTCAGGTAATGTCAACATTTTAAAAAATGATTTTTGGCAGGTACTGATAACCCAACTATATTAAGCATTTCAGGCAACAATTGTTTCAGTAAGGTCTTCTTTTAAACCTCACCATTCTGATTAGCTTCTACACCAGAAGGGAGTGTACACTAATAAAACAAATAATCTATCACTAAATTCTTGTACAGATTCTCCTCTCCTCTGAGTGCAGTTGCCAAAAGCAGAATGATGATTATCTATCCCAAGTAGTTTCAAAATGTCTTAAACAGATGCTGCTTAGCTCACTAGATCAGAAGACAAAATTCCCCCAATTACTCAGATCTGTTGCAAAACATGTGTAAATATCTAGTAAGTTGGGTGTTTGTATCTTTCCACAGGAGGCCTTCAATGTAAAACGGTCCAATTTAAGGCTTTGCTTCCGTTCCACAAAGAACCTGCTACCCCTGCCTGTGGCAATAAATAATTTGAACACCTCCATAAACCTGATAATATTGCTTAAATCACCACAAACCTACTTGTAAAATAATACATACAAATGCTTAATATAAATATAACCACTATAGCACACTTTTACAGTGAATACAACCAGAGCTAAACACAAACCGGCACTACAGTGAATCCCTCAGTCATGAGTCCAAGTGCAAAAAACATTTCACACAAACCTGACTGTCACATGGTGGTTTGTGGCATCTGCACCTCACTGACGAGGCCCATAAAGGCCAAAACGCATCTGGGATTTGCTGTTTCTCCAAGGTATAACTGCCTGGTATTTTGGGGCTGGGTCACTCTTTTGAGTGAGACCAGACTCATATACTACAGGATATTTCTCCCCCTGAAGCGCACAAATGAGCTAAAGGAGGTTTTTCTCTGAGTAGGTAAGCAGCCCTATAAAGCAAACCTACTAAGGTATTGTTCATTCTCAGAAGAGTACCTCTACTCTCTACTCTTTTTGTTTAGATTTTCTAACCTTACGGGTGGACTCCTTGCTCACTGTGCCTTAGGGAGTACAGCTGCACCTCACTGACAAGGCCCATAGTAGCTGAAATGTGTCTGGGGTTTGCTGTTTCTCCTGTTCAGGGTAGAAGTGCCTGGTATTTTCAGGGCTGGGTCACTCTTTTGAGTGAGACCAGACTGATATACTACAGGACATTTCTCCCTGTGAGGGGCACAAGTGAGCTAAAGGAGGTTGCTCTCTAAATAGGTGACCTGACGTATAGAGCAAACCTACTAAGGTATTGTTCGTTCTCAGATAAGCACCTCTACTCTTTTTGTTTAGGTTTGTGGCAGCAACCAAAAACCTTCCAGTCCATATTCAGAAAATTTCTCTCATTATATTCTAGAACATTAAAGGACCACAAAAGTCACCATATATGATCTACACTATTATATAGATGGCGAAAAAGCATGGGGAAAAGGTGTTTAACTTTTTAAAATTGATTATGACTTCATGGAAAAGTCAGGCTATTTGGCTATTTCAGTATGTTGCCCCTGCCTAAATAAGTAATGAGCTCTGTACTGCATCTAGTGTAAGGAATATATTAAGCTATTAAGCCTCCATTGTTTGATAACAACATTGTCTTAACTACAGTCCAAACACATTTATGATAATTTTATGGTAACAATATTCCAAACATAGCTACAGAAAGCTTACTTTAAGCTCTTATTGGTAAAACAAACAATGATGCTTAGTATGAACTTCATATAGTACTTTGCAGGCTCCTTGTACAAGAATCTTACAATACACTGTAAAAGAATAGAAAAATAACTCTGAAATTAATCACACACTAAAAGCAACTTCTACAACTCACTTAAACTAGATAAAACTACAAAATGTACTAAAACTTAGGGGTAATATACTTCATTTATAATCACCTACTGAAACTAATACACAACTTATTTTACACACCTAGACAAAATACTGAAGTGTAAACAACTAAGGGAGTTACTAAAACTAATTAGCTAGTAGTTTGTTAACAGAAAATTGATTTAAAAATCCTGTATCCACCAAAGCCAATACAAACTTTGCTGAAACTACTGATTTATTCACAATATTATACTTAAAAACATGCTTGATTATCACACCAAATCCCTCCTGATTGGCTCGCCAAAATGTATTAAAAATGTAATGTAAATAATGTTTTTTTGTTTTCGTTTTGTTTTATGTTTTTTAATAATCAAACAGACAAATAAGGTATAATCAAAAACATATATTGAGTTCATAAATCAAAAGACACAGTGTGTATTATACAAACACTGAATACAAAAACAAAGTTAAAAGGAGAAAAGTTATAGGGATCCAAAATTATACTATGCAAAATGCATTATGTTATCATATTGCTATATAGAACCTGTATAGATAGCTTTCTCTTCAAGTTCTTTCTCCATCAGGTTCTGGTCACTAGTAAGGCTCTTTGCTCCCCAGGACTGGAGTCTTACACAACACTGCTCTTGCACTGACAAACACTCAAAACTAACTTAGATTTACATAATATACCTTTTCACCTCCCTCAATATTTCCATAAAGACTAGTTTTAACTACTAGCAATTGATGGAGTATGATAAATATCATATCTTTGTTTACTTCTCTTGAGACAGTGTTTATAGAGTGCCATTATCTCACAGAAGTAATCAATAGATCTTGCTTGATCCCGTTACCAATTGTATTAATTGTATAGTTCTTCTCACAACTTCCTTTGTTAGGAGCTATTGTTATCCTACATCCTGCTTAAAACTGACACATGCTCAGAAACTTCCTCATTGTGAGGACTCTAGTGTCCTTGTTTTATACTATTGTGAATTAAACTATGCAGGGCCTGGTTGATTATTTTAGCAAACTACTATCAGAGACTCAATACGACAAAAAAGTACATATGTATACTCCACTATACTTATAAGAGAGAAAGAAAAAAAAAGCAGAAAGATAATTTGTGAGATTCTTAATACTTTATTGCAAGAATATATGAGGCATTTCTTATAATGTCTTGAAAGGAATACACAAACACAGCATTAGACAATTTCAAACACTAGATGTGTATACAATAACACATATTAATATTAAATGTTTTAAAAAATACATATATATAAACCATATTTTTAAAAGTTGTCTCAGTAGTGGATAGTATATGGGGTTCCTTATATATATACCCCATGGCATCCCAGTATAGCTGTTTAGTATCAAGGATCAAGTATATAAAGAACTTGAAATTGCCATTAGACACCATCCATCAAGGACCACATCATTTCAAAACACCATCGCTTTTTTTCTGAGAGAGCTACTTGTGGTTACGATGAAAATGCTGGTTGCGGAACAGACCAAGTCATAAGTGCAATCATATGGGAAATCCATAGATGGAAATCTTGAACTGCTTCAGCAAGAGTTTACAGTTCCTGTCAGAGGGTTTGACATTGTAAAGAGCATTTTGTAGGTTCCATAGTAAAAGACTCAGTAGATATATGGTTAGACTAGAATACAGTGGTAGGAAGGACAAAAGCAAAGTACAGGAAAGGGTCAGAGACTGTAATCAAAGTCAGCAACAGTCCAAGGTTACGGTAAGGCAGCAGACAAAAGGAAATTAGAAGGTCAAAAGGCAGAGATCACAGATCCAAGAGGAGTCAGGGCCTAGCTAAATGCAAAATTATCAGAAGATCCACAAAGAAATATAGTGCTGAACAGGAAATGTATTTATTTTTTTATTGAGATAATCAAAAAAAAAAACATAACTACATACTTACAAGGTTAAAACATAAAATACAACCACAGACCAACATAATTACAAACATAATTACAGGTACCATATAACATAATGCTTGGTGATCACATTAGTACACAGGACCCCCTTGCAGCCCCTACATCCTCACCTATTATAAATTGCGAGTATAATCATCCCACTTTCCCCACTTAATTTTGTCCTTCTTACTCCTATCTAAAGAGATGCTGGCATAGTCCCTCTCAATCCGCCTGTTCCTTTCAATTATGATTACTATTTCCTCTTTCCATTTCCGGGCTATTAGCCATTTAGGTACTACTAAAATGTTAATAGTAACTGCTTTTATACTAGCTCCAAAGTGGCATGGAAATACATTGAACAACACTACTTCTGGAGGAAGTTTGATGACCTCTTTACAAATAATAGAACAATTCGAAATACAGGTTGCCCAAAGAGCAAAAATCATTGGGTAAAACCACCACATGTGAGATTGCGTACCTGTATGGCCACAATCCCTCCAACAATGTAAATTGTATTCTTGGGCAATCTTATGATTTTTTTCTGAATCATAATGCCATCTTTGATACATTTTAAAGTTTACTTCCCTAAATGGCACACAGAATAAGTATGAGCAACTTGTAGTGCCTTAACTACCTATTTTGAGCATTGAAAGCCTAATTCCTCCTCCCACAACGTCGTTGGTAGAGTCTTTCCAGGAGGAATAGCAGATTGCAGGAACCCTCTACATTTAGATATATTAAATTTAGCACTGTCATTTCTCAATCTTTGTTCAACATGTGTTAAATCCCTTTGAGGTAACGATTTATCTACTACTTTTCCTACCTGGGTCATCAGTGCGTTATAATGCAACCAGAGATGAGATGGAACACCTCTTTCCTTTTTTAAGTTTTTGAAAAGTTAAAATTCCTTGTTTCTATAATCGTCCCTTACTGATATTAGCTTCCATTGAGCCCAATTTATATTCTCTCCCTGGTTTATTTTGTTCTGCAAGTAGGATAATGGGATCTCCGGCAAGGGGAAAGGAACTAACAGCCTTATTAAATTGCGATTTGGCCAATTGAATAGGGCTTTATATAAGCACAAAGCATATTTTTTTACAGAAGTTTTTAGTTAGTTAAGACCTTGCTTTTGGTTAGAAGTTCACTAACTAAAAACTTCTGTAAAAAATATGCTATGTGCTTATATATAGCCCTATTCAATTGTCCGAATCGCAATTTAATAAGGCTGTAAATTACCAACTCCTAAGACAATATCTAGTAATTGGTAGATAATTACTAATGTCTTTTTTATCCAATGTTTTAGTCCATATAATATTACTCAAATTTGTGTTAGTTATCCATGAAGATTCTATTTGTAAGAATTTTAACTTGTGGTTTCCATAAAATAATCTAAGAGTATGATAGAAGAGTATGAAAATTCAATAGCCAGATGCTAAAAATGATTAAAGGACTAATCAAAATTGTAAGTATCCTTTAGTTGTCTTTTAGTGTATATTGTCTAAATGAATCATCAATACCTGTATCTTACTATGATTGATTTTGTAATATGATATAGAGCCATATTGGTAGATTATCTTTAATACGTTTTCTACTGAAGTAACGGGGTCTGAAGTGGTAATAATCACATCATCCGTGAGTAATGTTATTTTAGTGTTTATTTTCCCCATTTCAACACCTTTAAAGTTATTATTGTTTCCAACGGTTCCATAACTAGGGAGAAAACGAAAGGGGACAGTGGACACCCTTGTCTGGAACAATTGGAGATGGAAAAACTATCCATCTCAAACCCTGGTCCACTTATAATGGCAGAATTGTTAGAATATAGAGCCATAATACCCTTAATGACCCCCTCTCCCAGCCCAAATTGACATGGGGTCAGCTCTAGAAACTCCCAATTCAGGCGGTCAAATGCCTTTTCTGCGTCAATAGCTAATGCTAGAAAAGGAATCTTTTTCACTCTACAGAAGTCTAAGACATCAAACAATTTTCTCATATTATCAAGGCCTTGAAGCTCCTTTACAAACCCTGATTGATCATAAGTAATTCAATATTTTATTACCATGCTTAGCCTGTTTGCTATAATTCTGGAATAAAGTTTAATATCGATATTTAAAAGCGATATCGGTCTGTAATTAATACACATATTCTGAGCTTTCCCCTCTTTATGGACTGTAACAATTACAGCCTGTAACGATTCAGCAGGAACTGAGCCTGATAGTTTGATTTCATTAAAGCTATTCATAAGATGACTACTCAGTATCCTGGAATAGGTTTTGAAAAAGACACCCGGAACTCTGTACGGACCAAGAGACTTATTTACATTGAGTGAACTGATAGCTTCCTCAAAGTCTACTCTAGAAATTTGGTCTTCTAATTTGTCTCTTTGTACAGATTTTAGGCAAATTAACTGAATCCAAAAACTCGGATATTTACTTTTTTGAAGGTTTAATCACCTCTCCAGTGGTCTCCAAGTTGTAGAGATCTTTGTAATAGTCCCAAAAGATCTTGCCAATTTGATCAGGTATCATATGAGATTTATATCAGAACAACAGAGCACTGCAGTAAATAGGCACATCAAAGTGTATAGGAGTGATCTTATAGACTAAAGATGCATAAATGCAAAAAGAAAATTCCATGTGAAAAGTTAGAAAACTTTTGAAATTTATATATAACCATAACAATTAACTACTTACTTAACATTATATGAGGGGATGTAGAGACTAACAAAGAGTAAACATATTAACACAGGGAATTAAGATACTGAAAGATATCCAAGAGCTGTATAATAATAAAATATTAATAATACCAACTACTGCCTTATTACAGTGACGTCCTAAATGAGCATTAATAAGCTCAGAGTTTTAATTGTTTAAATTCTGTCTTTGTTTTTTTAAATTGTGAATAAAAGTTTATGTTTTTAAATAAATTCCAATACTAGTTTGTGGTAAAAGACAAAAATTTAACCACAAAGGGGTATTCGTCTGAGCTGTTTCTAGATGATCTAACTATTGGCCCTATTTAATTGTTAAAATCTCAATTACTGGAGCGTGTAACTGTTACTGATATTTAATTGTCTTCTTTTAGTTACTCGCATTCCAATTGTGGGATACAGGCTCAAAAGCACTGCGGTTGTCATAAACATAACTCCGATCTATCTCCACCTTTGATGTTTCAAGCCCTCAAATGTTACCAGTGCTAAAGATGCAAACTCCATATTCAATTGCAACAATTCAACAAGCCCGCAATTGCCTTCAAACCTGTAAATGGCAAATGTATCAAAAAATTCTACGAGTGCTAGATTGGACCCGCAAGTGGGTTAAACACCTGTTCATGACACTGCAAATATGAACAGACTACTACTGTACTATAAAATACTGGGAAATCAATGAAAGGCATTAGAATTAATTGCACAACAGTTTAGTGATCGCAAATCTGCAATACATTTTTTTTTTTTTTTTATGTTTTATTTCCGTTTTATATTGATCAAACGAATCAAGGAGTTAATACATATCAGTCCACCCACATGGACTAGAATTGTCTATGTATTACTTTTTATTGATATCTACATTTCTGGATTGAGAGTCCGATTGCAAATCGGACTTCTAACACTAATTGATTGTAGCTTAAACTCCATGTTTTACTGACGTCATGATGACGGTCTCATTTATTATTGGCTTTGTTTAAATTGTAACTTACGGGCTTGCTTAATTGAGCATGATCATGCCCTGAAATGCTACTTACGGGTTCATGGTTTGCGTGTGGTGCCTGTGTGTACTTGAGTGCTTGAGTCAATTAAATACATCTGTAACTGTAAACTGTAGAGCGCAGACATACGGGCAGTGTAAAGGTAATTACGTGCTTGGAATTAAATGGGAGCCTATATCGGGTCATCTGCAATTGTATATACTATTTAGAATTCAACACCTTTAGTTAAAAATAATCATTAAAAAAGTTCAACAAAAAATAAATTAAATAAATACAAAGATACATTACATACCTAGGCCCCCATTCAATTGCAATTTGGCCAATTGAATAGAGCTCTAAATAAGCACATAACATATTTTTTTAAAGAATTTTTTAGTTAGTAAGCATCTATCCAAAAGCAAGGTTTTCACTAACTAAAAACTTCTTTAAAAAAAATATAATATGTGCTTATTTAGAAACCTATTCAATTGGCCAAATCGCATTTGAATGAGGGCCCAAGTAAATAACAGAAACCTAACATATCCATTTAATTTAGGGCACATTATCTATTCAGCAATCCTTTTACTTCATTTCTTTGTATATCTCAGTGACAGGTAACTTATTAAAATTCACTGTGGGTAAGAATTGAGTTAAAAGCTAATAGTGGGCTATCTGGGGACAAGTTGCTGGGGTGAGAATGAGTTGTATCCTGTGAAAGAGGGTATACCTTCACATTCCCTCTTTCAGTAAACGTTAAGGTTTGGAAGGTTTTAATAACTGCATGCAGCCCCAGGACTGCCTCTTGCTCAACTATAGTCTAGCACAATGTATCCCAAAGTATTCCAGTCCATTTTCCAAAATGTCCCATATAGAATCCCACAAGCCCTCCCAACATATTTCAAATGGTGTTTCAAAACACTAGAATACCTTTGTTTCAGAGTTATACTAAATTGTATAATCATTGCTGTGGTAAACCTAAAAACAATTAGTAAACTTTCAATAAAACTTAATTTAAGCCACACTAAATGTACATACATTCACTGCTAAATTAAATTGTGCCTAAATAAAATAATAGTTGCTTCACCCTGTGTGGAACTTGGACATATTTGCTATAAGCATGAGCTACCCTTTGCTAATCCAAATAATTATTGAAGACAGTCTTCACCTGGATACCTGAAACAACAAACAGTCAGGTCCTGGAACATTAAGTTCACAGCTGTTCTCAGAGGGCTTGTTTGGGTGTGACACTTTCTTACCATGTTTTATGGCAGTATCCGGGTTCCATATGACGGGGGAAGAGTGATTCTTGATATGACTATAGGCTAAAGGTCATGATGTGACTCATAAGATGATTCTGCTAATTCATTAAAACACGTTATAATGTATTTTTATTCTGAGCACAACCCCCTGATCCCATTAGGATTACCAATTAAACTTTAATAGTGCTGCTGTCCTCTTGAGTCTTTTTTATAAGTAATTATATTGGTTAGACACCAACAAATTCATATATACTATGTATTTGTTTCAGAAATACTATACTTTATTACTTCAGAGGCAAATGATTTCTGTTCAAACATACACAGTGGTTTATTGCCTTGGATGGCAATGCGGACTGGGGTATGTGGGTATGATGAGGGAATATCAAACATACATGATAGCAATAAAGACAACAACCTGACTACAGTGGCAAGCCACTACCTCAGTCATCACAATTCTAGACCAGGCATTAAGTGCTGGGTGCTGCAAAAAATATTGGTAGGCATCAGGAGGGGCAACATGGAGGAGGAATTGTTCAGAGCAGAGAGCAAATGGATAATACTGTAAGATACTATCATACCAAAAGGTTTAAATGAGAATATCAGTTAAACTCTGATTCTATGACCCAATTCTCCTTCCTTGCTACCCTGGACACCTGACATCTAATCTCTAGATTTTCATTTATGAGGATAAGAAGAATCCTACATACAACTCTGATATTATAACCTCTATTTCTAATTGTCTTTAGGATGATTAGGACATTGAACATGCTATTTTTATCTACAATGATTTTCAGTCTTATATTCTATAAACTATCTTTGCAGTATATATAATGAGCAGTATTTATGATATTTATGATAATTCTGATATTATGGGACCTTCATTTTTTTTTAAGGTCCTAATTCTAAACTATACGCACCCACACATAACAATAATGCTATATGGATCATATTACCATTTTTAGGTGCTTTAACACAAAGACTGGAATTTGTAAAAATCCTTTCTTCTGTCAGGAGATTGTCAATAAACGACACTTAGGGCCCGATTCAATTGCAAGCCCGCATCTCGCGGGATGTAGGCCATATGTCTGCAGGTGTGCTGCGGGCTCCCGTTTGTCTCCGATTCCGGGGTTATTAAATTGATCAAGGCCGCAAGTTACTGGCCCAAAGCCGAAACCGTAAACCATGCACTGGTTCATAGCAGTTCAGGGCGGAAACATGATAAATTAGGAAAAAACGTGACCTCCAATTTCGAATCAGCCAATAGGAAATGAGACTGTCAAAATTACGGCAGTAAAACATGGGGGTTACATGTCAATCAATTAGGTACAGGGGTCCGATATGAGATCAGACTCACAAAACCGTAAAATAAAGAATTATGAAAAGTAATGCTAATACTGTTCTAGTCCATATGGGTGGCCTGATATGTATTAACTCATTGATTCTCGAGATCAATATAACCCTGAAATGAAACATAAAAATAAATCTTATATACTGCCGATTTGCAAGCTTGAGACTGTTGTGCAATTAATTCTAATGTCTATCATCGCTTTCCCCGTAATTTACAGTTCAGTAGTGATTTTTTATTTGCATTTAGAGTGCTACGAACAGGTGTTTAACCCCCTTGCGGGTCCTCTCTAGCACTCGTAGGATTTTCTCCTTCATTTGCCGTTTACGGGTGTGAAAACATTTGCAAGCTTGGGGAATTGGAGCAAATGAATAGCTATTTGCGATTTTAGCCATCATAACTCTTGCAAAAGTGAAAGATCAAAGGCTTTGGAAGGCTGTAAGTTTAACCATGGCAATGTTTCCAAGGCTGTAACTCGTAACCCATTTGGAGCCCGCAAAAAGACGGCAATTGAATAGCAAATTACGGGCTACACTTACGGGCTACAGTAACATGTTCAATTGAAATGCCACCCCACACCATTACTGATCCACTGCCAAACCAGTCATGCTGGATGATGTTGAAGGCAGCAGAACGTTCTCCACAGCGTCTCCAGACTCTGTCACGTCTGTCACATGTGCTCAGTGTGAACCTGCTTTCCTCTGTGGAGAGCACAGGGCGCCAGTGGCAAATTTGCCAATCTTGGTGTTCTCTGGCAAATGCCAAACATACTGCACGGTGTTGGGCTGTAAGCACAACCCCCACCGGTGGATGTCGGGCCCTCATACCACCCTCATGGAGTCTGTTTCTGACCGTTTGAGCAGACACATGCACATTTGTGACCTGCTGGAGGTCATTTTGCATGGCTCTGGCAGTGTTCTTCCTGTCCCTCCTTGCACAAAGGCGGAGGTAGCGGTCCTGATGCTGGGTTGTTGCCCTCATACGGCCTCCTCCACATCTCATGATGTACTGGCCTGTCTCCTGGTAGCGCCTCCATGCTCTGGAAACTACGCTGACAGACACAGCAAACCTTCTTGCCACAGCTCGCATTGATGTGCTATCCTGGATGAGCTGCACTACCTGAGCCACTTGTGTGGGTTGTAGACTCTGTCTCATGCTACCACTAGAGTGAAAGCACCACCAGCATTAAAAAGTAACCAAAACATCATCCAGAAAGCATAGGAACTGAGAAGTGGTCTGTGGTCACCACCTGCAGAATCACTCCTTTATTGGGGGTGTCTTGCTAATTGCCCATAATTTCCACCTGTTGTCTATCCCATTTGCACAACAGCATGTGAAATTGATTGTCACTCAGGGTTGCTTCCTAAGTGGACAGTTTGATTTTACAGAAGTGTGATTGACTTGGAGTTACATTGTGTTGTTTAAGTGTTCCCTTTATTTTTTCGAGCAGTGTATATACATTAATTTGTATACATTAATTAATTATACATTTACTATTGGGATTTATCCCATATCACCAATATCTGTACACTAAGATGATAGTTTTTTGTCCCATGTTACAAATTTTTAGTCTTCTAAAGGTTCATAAAAACTACAAGGTCGGGTCAGTTTACTATGACCACCAGCTAATATCAAGAACAACTGCAGAGTGCATCATGGACAACAGCTAGATAGCATGATAGTGAGTTAATACGATGCTAGAAGTTTGCAAGTGTATCTGGAACCATACAGACTGAAGTTCATCCGACAGTTGATGAATAGTGCGTGGTGCAGGATCCATACAACGATCAAGGCAGTTCCATAGGTGCTTGATGGGGTTCAAATCCGGGGAATTTGGAGGCCAGGGATGTCCTTGGAAGTCTTCATCATGCTCCTCCAACCACTCCCAGACCATTCTGGCTGTATTGCATGTTTCATTGTCCTGCTGGAAGATATCTCTCTAGGGAAGACAGTCAACATGTATGGTGTACTTTATCTTCAAGGATGGATAGATAACCCAAGCGGTTGAGAGTGCCTTCCAGAGGTATGAGTGTACCCAGGCAATGCCAAGAAAACATTCCACAGACCACAACGGTGTCACCACCAGCTTGTGTTCTTCCAACAATGGTTGCAGAGTGTTTATTCTCTGAGGTTTTGTGCATGACACGTCAACATCCATCCTGTTTCGATACTGTTGTTCAAATTAAAGGTGTTTCTGACGATTAACCCTTTTCAGCATGGTTGCAGTGACCAGCCTTTTGCTTTGGAGCCACTTATGAAACAGCATTTGCTGTACTGTCATTTTAGACACATGTCTGGTAACCCCTGGTTCTTTTGGACGGTGAGTTGCTCCATTGTAGCGTGTGGGTTGGCCTGACACACCTTCACACACCTTCAAGATATTTTATTATATCTTTTCATGTGAAAATACTGAAGAAATGACACTCAGCTACAACCATGAATCTGACATACTGAAGCAGAGCATGAACCCCTCCCTTCAGAGATTGGGCCGTAGGGCAGTATTAACTACCCCAAACACACCTCCAAGAAGACCACTGCCTTGCTAAAGAAGCTGTAGGTAAAGGCGATGGACTGGCCAAGCATGTCTATATTTCTGTGAGCATAATGGAAATGTATGTGTATATAAAGTGAACCATTTTCAGTCTTCTTCCTCTTTATCTTTCCTCACTTTTCCTACCTCCTCCCTCTCTCACACTCCACTCGCTTCCTTTCGTCCTTCCTCTCTACCCTATCTCACTCTCTCCATCTCCTCTCTCGACCCCTTCCTGTTCTCTCTCCCCTTCTCTCACTCTCTTACCCTTTTCTCACTCTCTCCCCCCTTCTCTCGCTCTGTTCCCTTCTCTCTCTTCTCCTTCTCTCACCCTCTCCCCTTTATCTTGCCCTATCCCCCATTTCTCTCACTCTTCTCTCTCTCCCCTTCTCTCCATTGTCTCTCTCCCTCACTTCTCACTCTCTGTCTCACTTCTATCTCCCGCCTTCTCCCTCTCCCATTACCTCTCCTTTCTCCCTCTCTCCCCCTTCTCCCTCTTTCTCTCCCTTCTCTCTCTCTCCCTCCTTCTCCTTCACTATTCTCTCTCCCCTTCTCTCTCTCCCTCTCCCTTATTCCTCTCCATTCTCAATCTCTCATTTCTACCTCTCTCTCTCTCCTTTCTCCCTCTCTCTTCTCTTTCTTTCTAGCTCTTTCTCCTTCACTCTTCTCTCTACTCCTCTTCTCTCTCCCCCCCTTTCCCCCCTTCTCCCACATTAGCACTTACAGATACATGTCCTCTCTCCCCTGTCTCTCTCCTCTGCCAGCAACTCCTCTCCCTTGCAGCTCCTCCACTTCCAGATCAAATAACTCAGACAAGAAAGAGCAGGTGGCCTGGGGAAGGAGAGAGCAGGGGGGCAGGAGGGCAACTGCAGTCCCCCTCAGCCCCCACCCCCCTTGCTACGCCACTGTTTTTATATCACAAATACATTATCTCAGATAAAATAGAAAATTGTAGTAGTACCTACATTTAAATCACCCATCACTAATCACTAACCCATCACAAACTATTTCCTCTAAAATTATTACTAATTATTACTAATTATACTAAAATTAGTATTTGATGATGTACCTGTGTGTTTGTTTTTTTTTCAAATTATGTTCTCAAAGCAGGAAAAACAATATTCACATGCCTAACTGATCTGGGGGCTCCTGTTGTGTCAATCAAGTTTAAACAGATTTTACTTTTTGGTATGCATAAAAAAACTTTTGTAATGTTTAAACCATACTCTTTTAAATGCACAAAAAATATTGTTCCATGTCCATTTAAGTGAAGGAATTCCACTGAACTACACAAGCACACGTAGGTAGATAAGGATTGCTTGATCCGCTTCAGTGTACTAATTATTTACATACAATGTTATAACAAACTATAAAGCTTAGGCGTGCCTCATTTTCTGCCACCAACCATATAAATATGTTGTTTATGGACAATTAAACTCCTGCTGCAAAAACATCTGCCTACATTGGATTTGCAAGTCATACTTTGGAGATCCAGTTCCAGATAATAAACATTTCATTGTCAGGAGACCAAACAAATAATTTTTCAACTATTAGCTCTTCTTGTTTTTTTGTGTATTTGTATTACAGAATAAGTTAGACTACAACTGACATTTCTGTTGCTGGGGTTAGGTTAACTTCTATGCCTATTTTTTAAAACATATGGACATTTATCTTACATAATATAAACATTTATGTTTTATTTTAAATGGCCATGGACTCACACTGATCTGTCATTCATATAATAACCTGAGAAAAAAACAATACATGTAAAATGAAATAGTAATTACTATAACACCATAAAAATACATAAAATAAATAATACAAAAAATGTGTAATATACAGCCAGGGATTTTGGAAAAAATAAGATTAAACTTGTCAATTTTAATTAGATCCAGTTGCCTAACAAATAGCCATAGCCTCTCCAACAGTTCCATTCCATGATAGATAAAAAGCCCTCATGAAACAGCTCTCAGGAAGTGATGTAGCAGAGACTAGATATATTTATGACAGAGTATTCTAAAATTCTAATTATTTCTAAAATTAGTTTTTGGTTATGGTTTGAGGGAATAGGGGGAGAGAGAGAGCACCATCCCTAGTGCAGGTCACCTTGGTTGATGTAATAGCCAAATATCTAACAGAATTATGGGATCTGACTCTCACCTTTTATGTACCTGGAACCACTTCCCAAAGTCCCTCAAATAGTCTGTTGGTAATCTACAAATCTCCACGTCTGTGATGTAGTCCACAGCTGTGTGTACAGTGTGTATTATACAATGCACATATGATTGGTGTTACAATAATTATAATGTAAATTATAATATAGTGATGCAGTGTTATTATAATCAGACTTGTGATATGCAGGTATGAGGTCTATGATTAGGATTTTAGGCTTGATGGCTATAATTATTTATGTTGGACCTTATATAGGTGTCACCAAGCACCAGATGAATCTGTCATAAAACAGGTACTTTATTATTATTGAGAATATATATATATACACATTTTTTGTCCAATCACTGGTTTTGTAATAGGCACGTTTCGCCATCACATCTTATGGCTTTTTCAATGTTTAAAACCATCTCCCAAAGGTATGTTTCAGGTATGTATTCAATACCTTTAGGTGTGTAATGATTGTATGTGCAGCTGAATATGCTTCTTTCTTTCTTGTTACATACTTCAAACAAATGTTGTTTTTCATGAACTATCAAGATCCTGTAATATCTGACCTGGAAAGTTTGTTTATAATTATCAACTAGCTGCATATACTTTCCACAATATTTGCTTTACTGTGTCAATACTTAAAATTGGCGTTAGAGGGAACTCTTTCTGTTAATTCTTTATAGAGGTGTACCGAACATTGTATAAGCGCATTCATTCACATCTCAAGCTGAACAAAACACCTGTTTTACCACATAATTGCTGCAGTGGCATAATTGTTTGCTGTTCAAGTATGTGGTAAATTATGGGACCTGCGGCTTTTGACTGCTCACATACATGTTCTTAGGAAAATTATTAATGAGCTTACATTTCCCTTTGGGTAAAATCGATATGTGCAAGTTAAAAGAACAAGTCATTTTAACAAGAATTGAAATAAAGTTCCCCATTCCTTTTTTTTTTATTTGGTATCTAAGTTTAAAGAATACAAGAAAATAAAAACTTAATGAAAATAACAACACATTGTTATAACACATACACAGACAACAGAAAGTAAAGTGATATTTCAGTCAAACCCTCTGAGCTGATAAAACTTCTAATTTAAAGTATTATTATAGAATTGTATAACAGAATGATAGAGGATACAGAAAATATATATATTTTAGATATAGAGGTTATTTTGTTGGTCAGCTTTAATAGCAGACAGACTGAAGCCTTTTTAAATCTTATTGCATTTACATGGTTGCTTAATAACAGTTCCTCTATAGAGAGCAGAGAGCTTGGAGTTGATGTAATGCTATAATTGGGATAGATGATTGGTATATGTAAACAATGAATGTATTTTGGGTATGGGTAAACTCTGCAAATATCCACCAGATGTAGTTGCATGTCATAGCAAATTAAAGAATACCATCCCTGTATAGGATGTATCTTGTATTAACACATTTCCTTAATTGTGGACTAAAATGCTAACTGGACTGTGGAGAAATGTCCTGATTAAAACTGATGGTTGTCATCTACTAATACAGGGCTTTCACAGCTCACTCACATTCTTCTGCTAGGTCCTGTCTATGATCTAGGAGCCTATGGTGCTCAGACATAGTCAGCCTAATTAAGTTAGAAAAACATTCTAACGAGGTTTGACGGTTAGGTCTGCGAGCTGGAAATATGACAGTTTACAGACACTATCAAACTGACGGTAGAAGTGAAAAGTCTGCGAGTTGATTCCGCAGGCTTCACACATTATCACATGCTGCAGGGGGCACAATTGGGACCTCCATGGTAGTTCTAAACATAAGCCCTACCGTGGTGGGTACCAAGTACCCCCCGGCAATTAAAATTAACCCCCCCCCCCCTATGCTGGCAGTCCCCATCAGGAACCCCAAAGTGTCCCGCCATTAACCCTTGCAGTGGGAGTCTTCGATCGGCAATATTCAATATTCCCACCGTAGGTCCTTAAAGAACGCGTGGCACACCATTAACCAATCCCAGCCGCGGGGGTACAGTGTTTACCCCTGTGGCACCTAACATTAACCCCCCTCTATGCTGGAGGTCCCCATCGGGACCCCCGAAGTGTCCCCACATTAACCCCTTTAGCAGGGTTCCCGATTGGCATTGATCGGGGCCCCCGCTGCATTTAAAAGGACCTGCGCTAAAATTAAATATTAACCCTTGCCGCGTGGGTACTATAAGTACCCCCACAGGCACCTAAAATTGATGGGGCACCATAGAGAGCCCCATGAGCCCCTAATGACCCCTATAACTCATGGGGCTCTATACAGAGCCAGATGAGCCCTTAAATAACCTTGTCACTCATGGGGCTCTATACAGAGCCCCACAAGCCCTCAATTAACCCTGTCACTCATGGGGCTCTATACAGAGCCCCATAAACCCTTAATTAACCCAATAACTCACGGGGCTCTATACAGAGCTCCATGAGCCCCTAATTAACCTTATAACTCATGGGGCTCTATACAGAGCCCCATGAGCCCTTAATTAACCCTATCACTCATGGGGCACCATACAGAGCCCCATGAGCCCTTAATTAACCCAATCACTCATGGGGCTCTATACAGAGCCTTATGAGCCCTAATTAACCCTGTCACGCATGTGGCTCTATACAGAGCCCCATGAGCTCTTAATTAACCCTATATCTCATGGGGCTCTATACAGAGCCACATGAGCCCATAATTAACCTTATCAGTCTCATAAGGGTCTATTCATTAGGCCAATAGGGGTCTATATAGACCCCTATAGGACACTAATTAACCCCTATAATAACACCATAGGTGCCATAAGGGTCCTCCAGGACCCTCATGACACAAAATCTAAACACTACACTATTAACTCTAACTATACTCCATTAACCCCTTAACCCTAACTATACCATGTTAACCCTATCTAATAAGTGTCCTATATGGGTCTATATAGACCCCTATTGGCCTAATGGGGTTAATTGGTGTCATATAAGAATCTGTATAGACCCTTATGAGCATGATAGAGTTAATTATGGGCTCATGGGGCTCTGTATAGAGCCCAATGAGTGACAAGGTTAATTAAGGGCTCATGGGGCTCTGTATAGAGCACCATGAGTGACAGGATTAATTAAGGGCTCATGGTCTGATCTGTCATTACATATACACACCTTTTTTGAAAGGTCCCAGAAGCTGCAACACCTAAGCAAGAGGCACCACTAACCAAACACTGCCATGAAGACAAAGGAACTCTCCAAACAAGTAACGGACAATGTTGTTGAGAAGTACAAGTCAGGGTTTGGTTATAAAACAATAAACCAATCTTTGCTGATCCCCAAGAGCACCATCAAATCTATCATAACCAAATGGAAAGAACATGGCACAACAGCAAACCTGCCAAGAGACGGCCGCCCACCAAAACTCACAGAACGGGCAAGGAGGGCATTAATCAGAGAGGCAGCACAGAGACCTAAGGTAACCCTGGTGAAGCTGCAGAGTTCCACAGCAGAGACAGGAGTATCTGTACATACTGTAGGACAACAATAAGCAGTACGCTCCATAGAGTTGGGCTTTATGGCAGAGTGGCCAGAAGAAAGCCATTACTTTCAGCAAAAAACAAAATGGCCTGTTTTGAGTTTGTGAAAAGACATGTGGGAGACTCCCAAAATGTATGGAGGAAGGTGCTCTGGTCTGATGAGACTAAAATTGAACTTTTCGGCCATCAAAGAGTCCCATGAGCCCATAATTAACCTTATCAGTCTCATAAGGGTCTATACATTAGGCCAATAGGGGTCTATATAGACCCCTATAGGACACTAATTAACCCCTATAATAACACCATAGGTGCCATAAGGGTCCTCCAGGACCCCCATGACACAAAATCTAAACACTACACTATTAACTCTAACTATACTCCATTAACCCCTTAACCCTAACTATACCATGTTAACCCTATCTAATAAGTGTCCTATATGGGTCTATATAGACCCCTATTGGCCTAATGGGGTTAATTGGTGTCATATAAGAATCTGTATAGACCCTTATGAGAATGATAGAGTTAATTATGGGCTCATGGGGCTCTGTATAGAGCCCAATGAGTGACAAGGTTAATTAAGGGCTCATAGGGCTCTGTATAGAGCTCCATGAGTGACAGGATTAATTAAGGGCTCATGGTGCTCTGTAAACAGTGTCTTGCAAAAGTAGTAACCCCCTTGACTTTTTCCCTATTTTGTAGCCACAGCCTTAAGTTTAATGTTTTGTTAATCTGAATTTTATGTGATGGATCAGAACACAATAGTCTAAGTTGGTGAAGTGAAATAAGAAAAAAAATTGGAAACAGAAAATTGGCATGTGCGTATGTATTCACCCCCTTTGTTATGAAGCCTTAAAAAAGCTCTGGTGCAACCAATTACCTTCAGAAGACACATAATTAGTGAAATGATGTCCACCTGTGTGCAGTCTAAGTGTCACATGATCTGTCATTACATATACACACCTTTTTTGAAAGGTCCCAGAAGCTGCAACACCTAAGCAAGAGGCACCACTAACCAAACACTGCCATGAAGACAAAGGAACTCTCCAAACAAGTAACGGACAATGTTGTTGAGAAGTACAAGTCAGGGTTTGGTTATAAAACAATAAACCAATCTTTGCTGATCCCCAAGAGCACCATCAAATCTATCATAACCAAATGGAAAGAACATGGCACAACAGCAAACCTGCCAAGAGACGGCCACCCACCAAAACTCACAGAACGGGCAAGGAGGGCATTAATCAGAAAGGCAGCACAGAGACCTAAGGTAACCCTGGAGGAGCTGCAGAGTTCCACAGCAGAGACTGGAGTATCTGTACATACTGTAGGACAACAATAAGCAGTACGCTCCATAGCGTTGGGCTTTATGGCAGAGTGGCCAGAAGAAAGCCATTACTTTCAGCAAAAAACAAAATGGACTGTTTTGAGTTTGTGAAAAGACATGTGGGAGACTCCCAAAATGTATGGAGGAAGGTGCTCTGGTCTGATGAAACTAAAATTGAACTTTTTCGGCCATCAAAAAAAATGCTATGTCTGGTGCAAACCCAACACAGTGAAACATGGTGGTTGCAGCATCATGCTGTGGGTATGTTTTTCAGCAGCCGGGACTGGGAAACTGGTCAGAGTTGAGTTAAAGATGGATGGTGCTAAATACAGTGATCTTCTTGACCAAAACCAGTACCAGGAGGACAGTGACCCGAAACATACTGCTAAAGCAACAATTGAGTGGTTTAAGGGGAAACGTGTGTTGGAATGGCCTAGTCAAAGCCCAGACCTCAATCCAATAGTTAATATGTGGTCAGACTTAAAGATTGCTGTTCACAAGCGCAAACCATCCAACTTGAAGGAGCTGGAGCGGTTTTGCAAGGAGGAATGGGCAAAAATCCCAGTGGTAGGATATAGCAAGCTCATAGAGACTTATCCAAAGCGACTTGGAGGTGTGATTGCCGCAAAAGGTAGCTCTACAAAGTATTGACTTTAGTGGGGGTGAATAGTTATGCACATTGACTTTTTCTGTTATTTTGTCCTATTTGTCTTCAAAGTTGTGGGCATGTTCTGTAAGTTAAATGATGCAAATCCTCAAACAATCCATGCTAATTCCAGGTTGTGAGGCAAATAAAATGCCAAGGGGGTGAATACTTTTGCAAGGCACTCTAGAGCCCCATGAGTGATGGGGTTCATTTTAGGTGCAAAGGGGGGTACATATAGTAGACATTTACGGTCCTTTAAGGACCTATGACGCGGGAAAGTTAAAATGGTACATGCAGCGGGTGTCACAATCGATGCCTATCGGGGACCCCCGCTGCTAGGGGTTAATGTGGGGACACCAGCATAAAGGGGTGCGGGTAATGTTAGGTGCCGCAGGGGTAATTACAGTACCCCTGCGGCCGGGATTGGTTAATATTGTGCCGCGGCCCCTTTAAGGACATGCGGCAGGAAATGTGTATATTTTAAATGCAGCCGGGGTTTCGATCGATGCCGATCGGTGACCCCCGCTGCAAGGAAGAGACCCCTGCAGCATGAGGTTTGTTTAGGGTGCAGGGGGAAGCAGTAGAACGGGGGATCGGGCTGCTGCGATGCAGCACGTATAGGCGTTCGTAGGGCTAGCGAGCACTTTCTTGTGCTCGTTGGAATATTTGCGAGGGACGAGGTTCACCCCATAGATTAAGGTGTGCGTGTCATCTAGTTAAGTCGGCTGCAAAGAACACTTTAAGGAATCGTCCCTTGCTAACAGCTTTACGAGGCCTTTAGCAAGGGCCGAGGGAACAACGGGGAGTAATTTAATGAGGCCGACAGTGCTCCAGAATGTGGATGATCTGTCAGTGCAGGCTGAAGGAACTGAATAATATTTTTTTTTTCAGGCTTTACAGAAGGATAATTTGAAGTTGAGTATATTTAAGGTGGAATTGATTAAGTCTAAAGTACAATTCTGTGGCATAGGAATATCATAAAATGGTAAAAAATCTGTAAACAAGAAAATAGAAGCACTGAAAAGGATTGATACTGCTCTTTTCTTTTTATATTGCAGGAAATGATTGCTCTGGAATATTTATAGTGTCAACAAATCCCAGAAAGGCCAAGAATACACAGTCTTTTTGTTAGCTCTTTCCAAAAAGCCTAACACCTCATCTGAGACATACCCATCTCTTTCTGCCAAGTTGCTCAATTATGCAAAACTAAAAATGTATACCAACAGATGGGTCATATAAATAGAAAGGCATGAGGACCACTACCTTGCTGTTGAAAAAATATGATCACATTTGCAACAGTGACAGAGGTAGTGGGAGACACAGGATACATAATGACAGTCCAAATCAACATGTCACAATGGGATATTATAAAACACTGTCCTTTGCGTGGCTCTTATGTTAAGACTGCACAATATTAATTGTTACAATGGCATAAAGCCCACACCAACATTCACAGATGAGTTTAGACTGCCACTATCAGACATGCTTAGTAACTAGTCATGTATATTAATAACAGAGTAACGATGAAGACTATATCTAGTGGAATCTGGTGGGACATATGGACATCATATCCACAAATTACAGCCTATACATGTAGTGGTGGAAATTGTTGTGGATGGGGTGTGTCAAGGAAAATCACATTCATAATCTTAAGAAATGTTACCTTGGTTACCTCATTTCAATCAAAGGAATATTTCAACCAGTGGTGGAGCTAGTAAATGGAGGGCCTTGGTGCCAAAAAATTTGGGGGCTCCCCCAAATGCACATTATGTATCTTTGTAGATCAATAAAAAAGCCCACAAATAAAGTACATTTTTTTACTCATCTCCTCTATTAAATTAACAGTACCCCTTTACCTCATCCTGCCCTGTAAGGATCTTTTGTAAAGAGCAAGTATTAGTAAAAAAAGAAATATTAAGAGCCTCATTCAATTGAGGCTTTCGGGACATCCGGTCTCGCAAATGATGCCCGCAACTTATTTTGCTATTCAATTGGCTTCCGTATGCAGGCTCTGATTGGGTTACGGGCTGCGAGCTGTGATTCATTGCAATTCATAACGATGTATAAAATCGCAAGTTAATGCCCCCCAAGCCTTTGATCTTTTGCGGCCTCAACAGCTGCCATTGGTAACATTTCAAGTCTCTATTGAATTGCTCCGATTCCCCCTCGCTAACCACTCTGTCAAGCCCTCAAATGGCAAAAATTGAGCCACAAGTTACTGGTACCAAGGAGGTCTCGCAAAGGGCTTAATGAAATGTACGGGGCACTGTAAATACATATATAAACACTCTACTGTACTTTTATCAAAAGAGAAAATTATGTTAGGTCTTAGAATTAAAAGCACACCATTCTCAAGGTGGCAAATCAGCCCAAAACATACTTGATTTCATGTTTCATTTGCGTGTTATATCAATCCTGGCAATCAATGTGTAAATACATATAATGGAACTCGCATGTATTAGAATATAATATTTACGGCTTTATCAATATTGCATTATATCTGGAATGTGGGTCCGATTGTAACTCATCATTTAAGCCATTAGGACTTTGAAATCCAACCTCCATTCTCCATTGAAATCCTACGGGTTTGATTCCAGACGCAAGGCCGTAACTCGTGGTTAGAAACAGCCAATGGAATGTGGGTCCGATCATGACTCATGCTTCAAGCCCGTAGGACTTCAATGAAAACTGGTGATTGGATTTGAAAGCCATACGGGCTTGAACCACGAGTCACAATCGGACCCACATTACATCGGCTGTTTCTAATCGCGAGTTACGTCCCTGCGACAGCGATCATGTTCAATAGCATGGTTTGTGATGCTATCGGGCCGGGACTTGCGAGCGCGGACAATTGAATAGCACCATAAGTTGCAGTGGCTGCGGGCTTGCAGCAGGCATGCAGACATACTGCCTACTCCGATAGAGTTGCAATCCCAAATTCAACAAGACTCTATGGGCCTCATTCTATTATCGGCCGTAGGACATGCGGGGCCGCAAGGACCGGCCGCAAGCTATTCGGCTATTCTATTCCCCTCCGGCCGGGGATTCCGGCAGGCTTGCGGCCGGCGCCTTGTTATCCCTTGCGGCCGCTCGCGCCGGAGGAAATCCTTTGATCTAAAACGGCTGCAAGACTTCGGCCGCAAGAAAATCCCGGTTGCTATTCAATTGCTCCGGGAACCCTCTCTGCAAGGCTAAAACCGAGCCGCAGCTTACTTGCAGGAAAAAGGTCCCACTAGCACCAATTAAGCACATTATAAAGCCGAAATAAAGCCATCCTGCACTCTGAGGAGACTATAAAGTGATTGTAGGTGTTAGCAAAAATAGCACAACATTCCCCTACACTTAAATCCGTAAAAAAATATTTTTTAAATTTATGTCAAAAATCCATGTAAAAAGTCCCGAGGGCTTGGAGCACCTCAGACCCGCCAACGCTGCGGCCGGAAAATAAACAGTTAATGTAAACTCGGATTTGGGCTGATGTGCAAACTTGAGAGGGGGTTACTATTAATCCTCATGTCCCCCAATATGATCCCTAGCATTTACAGAGCTTTACAGTGCTGTCTTGAATTTATTTTTGCGTTTAAAGTTTTCTGAGCTTACGGCCGGTTGCAAGATATACGGCCGGCCGTAAGGGGAGATCCTTGCGGGGCCGTATAATTGAATTCCAAGATAACGGAACCGCCGCAAGGAATCGCAGCCTTGCGGACATTTTACGGGCGATAATAGAATGAGGCCCTATGTCTGTATTGTCTTGTGGAAAATGGTAGTGAGAAAGATCAAGTAGTTATCAGTGGACATCTACCATAGGTACAGCAACCTCATGCAATGGGACATATGACATTAATAAATATATGAACCATTGAACAGAATGTATCAGGTAGGATTCAATAGAATCTCATGAATTTTCAGCCTAGTACATTATAAAAAACCTAAGACAAATAAAGGTATACTATTTCACTGTCCATATACACTGGTCACTAAAACATATACACAGTATTGTGAATAATGTAGTGATATTCTACAAAGAGATATTACTGTGGGAATTTGTAACATTAATTTGAAGCAACAAATAACAACATGTGTTAATGGCAGATATAGGACTTTTACCATACTGAGTGCTACTAAGAAGCAATTTGAAATAACAATCACAACAATCCAAATTCTATCATTATCATTTCACATACTTACATTTGGTTTATTTTTCCTAGTAGAGGGGAATGTACTGAAGACACAGACATTTGTTTAGTGACCCAGTAGGGTTAATAATTAATATTACCTAGTGCACTGCTGTGGTCAATTTCAAAAAGAAACGGTTGATGGCCAGTGAAAGCCAGTATAGCTAACAGTAATATGAAGCTTGAGAAATCAAGCAACAGAAAGTGAGCATATTCCAAATAAACAGCATAATTCCTGAAATTGAACATTTGGGTAAAGGGGGTTTGTTGAAAAGTTTTTACTTCAACTCTGATTTTTGAAAGATAGCAAAAAAAACAATATATTTTAATGTAATGAAGTACAGTAATTTCATATTCAACCTGTTTGTTTGCTACAAAGCTCTAGGTCACTGAAAATGCCCTGCAAAGCTTTTCCCATCACTCATTGACAGGGCTCTGCTGCTGGCACAGATCCGACAGGCCTCCCTGAGTGCAGATAATGGGAGCAATATCTGCTGCCTGGGTAACACACATAAGAACAGATATTGGCACATAGTCGGGGTATAGGTTGTAAAAACATGTTCCCATGAAATTTACTATTTTTAGAGATAAATATTTTTTAACTTATTGTAAAATTTCAATATTTGCATTATTTAATGTTCCTTATCGACTTATCGCTATATTCTGCATTCTATTATGATATCTCTAAATGCTATATTGTATTATGCATCTGTATTTTTTTCTGTATTATTATAATCTTAGCTATACTCTCTTATGATATATCTATAGATACAGGACTTAGGATGACACCAGGGTTCAATTATCTTGACCCAGTAAGATCGTTTATAGTAGGTGCATACTAACCCATTACCACCCTTTAAATTCCCTCCTTAACCTATTACACCAGATTGGGAGTACAACAGACCACAGCTTGATTTATTATTTTAAACTTAACAACTTAAATCCTGGGAGGAGGAGCCCAGCCAGTGGTAGTGACCTCATGCCCCAAGCAAGTGCCCAGGGCCCAATCCTGTCCTTTTCCATGCCCCTGAGGTAAAGGGGGAAGAACCCCCTTCTTAACTTCCTGGGTAGGGAGCCTCCCACACCCACCATGGAGCAGCCAAGGGATGCCTCACGCATCTGCAATCCCCCCTTCTTCTACAGCTAGGGCCCGCTGGACTCGCTCTCTGAACTCAAGCATCATAACCTCTAAATTTATATCTGTCAGGTGAACCCCATCTAGCAGAAAAAACAATTAAACATCCTTGTCCTCAAACTCTCTGTGCTGAAGTGACACAAAACCCTGCTTTCTAATAAAACTGGACATTAATTTGTTAGCGTGGTTCCTAGCACTTCTCCACACCCTCCTTTTTAACGTTTCAGACCAGATGCCGAACACACCACAAAACTTGTCTACCCAACTCAACTGTTTCATTTCCCTGGCCACCTTATTCATTGGGACAGTCCTCAAGTCGTTGCCACCAGCATGAATTAAGAGCATGCTAGGGTGACCCCAATGGCAGGCGTGTGAGACCAGCAGCCCACTCACCTGCGACCACTGTAAGCCTCGGACTCTGAGCCACCGCACCTGCATGACCTTATCTGGAATGACCAGCTGCGAATACTTGCATGTATCTGCAGCGAACCAGTGAGCCCAGTGCAAGTACGAGTGTCCGACAATCCACAGCTGTTTCTTCTGGCCTGAAATGACAAGGACAATGTTACCATCCGATAGCCCCGGGTAAACCTTCAGCCATTGGTCACACATAAGTCAAAAAATGTCTGGTCTATCCTAAACAAGTTGGTACCGAATTTCTCCTGGTTAAATCCGAAACGCGGTAAGCAAAACTTCAACACTCTCGAAAATTGTAAACGAGAGAGTGCCAGACCATTCTCATGAGTAGTCCCGAAAATCCCAGGTGCCGCTGTAAGTATATTCTCAAACACTCAACAGTCTGTTCCCAACCTTCACAGACTGACCTCTGTCCCTTTTCTGTCCTGATCCATCTTGGATCTCCGTAACCACACCTTTACACTGTCACCTTGAAGACAGACATCCATCAGCTGTAAACCCCCTGATGCTTGATTGCTTTCCATCACTAGTTCCCCTACTCGGAATGCTCCGAAGAAGGCCAGTGAGAAGGCCGTACGGAAAAGCAAGGATTCATAGGCTGTGTTACAGACTTCACACAGTACCGATGATATCCTCAGTAGCAGAGAAAATTTAATAGGGCACCTCTTGTCATGACTGTGTTCACTCCTGAACATAACCTGCATGACGCGCATGACGCGCATGACCACAACTGCTTAGTCAGGTCCCATAGCCCGGCTAGCTTAAACATGAAAGCTAGGGCTGCTACCTGACACCTCACCAATGCCGCCGACTCTCTGGCATCCTTGCATCTGGTTAGGTACCATAACACAACACCTTCCATTCTCTCTTCCATTTCGTCCCCTCCTGCCAAAGCTACCAGCTTGTTCCATTTGCCTCAAACCTTCTTGCAGGCTTTCCACGTGGTTGGCGCTGGCAATCTCCTAACCATCTCAGCTATCTCACAGCTCCAAGGTCCCACAGGTGCTGAGGAATATCGTCTCAAAACTTCTGTGCCATCGGTGCCAATGACCTGAAGCAATTCCGCTGCATTCGAGAAAGGTGATCCGCGATCCCATTCGAGTATCCAGGGACATGTTTTGCCCTACAACATATGTTGAGCCGTAGGCAATCCAAAACCAAGGGCCGAATCAGGCGAATTACTCGTATGGAGGACGCTGTGGTGTTATTGATCACATGGACCACCCACCGACATGTTGTCCATGTAGAAGACAATATGCCTGTCAGCCAAGCCGGGTCCCTAAATGTGAAGTGCCAAACCTACTGGAAATAGCTCCAGGAAGGCTAGATTACTCATTAATCCAGCCTCTTCCCACTGCGCTGGCCATGTGCTGGCGCACCATCTACCACCAAAACAGGCCTCCATGTTATTGCGCCTGCAGCATCGGTGTATAGCTTCAACTCGTCACTGGACAGACTCCGAAGATGTATCAATGCCTTCCCATTGAATGTGCTCAGAAAATTGATCCACACCTTGACATCATCCTTCCTGCCATAATACTAGTAAAATGATGCGGACGTCTTGTGCCCGTCATTGCCAGTGCGAGTCTCCGGCTGAAGATCCTTCCCATAGGAATAATCCGGCAGGCAAAGTTTACCTTGCCCATGGTAGACTGCAGAGTGATCCTCCTGGCTCCGCTCATCACCTCCAATTTCTCCTTCAGGTCAACCACCTTGTTCCTGGGCAAGCTGCATTTCATGTTTTGTGAATCTCTCTGTACGCCCAGGAATGAAAGCCTCGCCATAGGCCCTTCTGTCTTGTTCCAAGCAAAAGGGACCCCAAATTCACTAGCCAGGCGTGTAAATGTGTCCAAGATATGCGCACACGTATCGCACCCTGCCGGACGCACAAAGAAGAAGTAGTCCAAGTAATGGGTGATGCTGGAAAAAACAGATTCCTTACATGTGGCCCATTGCAGGAATGAGCTAAAAGCTTCAAAATATGCACGCAATATGGAGCACCCCATTGGTAGACAGAGGTTCATAAAGTACTTGCCCTCGAAGCTGCAACCCAAAAGGTTTCTGGCTTACTGGGTGCACTGGCAACAGGCAAAATGCGGATTCAATATCCACCTTGGCCATATGTGCTCCTTGACACATCTTGTGCTCCTTAAAATCCTGTCTATGCCATCATTCACCGAGCTCCCAGCCGAGTACGACAAATTATGTATCAATCTGAATTTACCTACCTCCTTCTTGGGGACTACCCCTAGAGGGGCGATTCTAAGGTTCTGCAGAGGACACAAGCTGAATGGGCCTGCCATCCTGCCAAGTTGTACTACTTTTTCCAATTTCATCCGCATAACGTCTGGAAACTCAGCCACTGATTTTAGGTTCTAGGGTTCCATGCCAAAATATTTGGTCTCACATGGAATCTTAAAACCGTACCGAAAACCCTCCGTCAGCAGTTTTGCTGCTGCGTTTCTTTCCTTTCACCTTACCGTAGCGCTCGAGCCACAGCAGTATTGCGTGAAGCTGCACCGGAGTTCTTCACTTTTGTAACCAATTCGCTGGTTCTGTTACCCTCTGTTTGCTTTTTGCACTTGGCCAATGGGTGCTCTTCCCCGCAGGTGGAGCAGGCGTGTCAAAATCGGCAATTTGGAGTCCATTAACATATGCCTTCATTAACCTACCTGGCGGTATGATTATGTCAGTATTTAGAATGTTAAAGAGGTACATTAAAAAATACTGACATAATCATACCGCCCTTTCCCCCTTATCCTCCTCCCTTTCCCCCTTCCCTCCTCCTCCCTATCCTCCTCCTCACTTCCCCCATCTCCAATCACCTCAATTTCCCCCTTCCCCTCCTCCCTTATCCTCCTCACTCCTTATCATCCTCCTCCTCCCTCCTTCCCTCTTTATCATCCTCCCTTTCCCCCCTTATCATCCTCTCTTGCCTCCCCTTCCCCCTTATCATCCTCCCTTGCAACCCCTTATCATCCTCCTCTTACTCCTCCTCCCCCCTGATCCTCCTCCTCCTTCCCCCTAACCTCCGCCTCACTTCCCCCTCTCCTGCTGGCACAGCTCCCGGGTTCAGCTGAAGTGCTAGCTGTTGAACTGTGAAGTCAGCACTTGTTCCGTGTGCCTGGCATATGTCCTTCTCCAGACTACCAGCACCTGGGTAGTGCTGTACAGTAGCCCTGTCAAAGGTGCATGGTGCCCTAGGGTCCTGGCTAGCAGCCACCTCAGGCTGTCCCTAGGTTGACCCTTGTGAAACATCAATGCCCCCGGTTAGCTGTGGGTGACCGAAGCTGTCCTCTAACTATTTTCCCCCATGGCAGAGTACCTTTGATCTGACCATCTGCATCTGGTGCTCTAAATGGCCTGCCTCCTCTGAGATCATATTGATAATCCTGCTATCTGTCTAGTACACCCCCTTTTAGCATGGAAAATTGCCCTCCAAGACCTTCCAACACACTCCCCACACACTCCAGACACACAGATACTCCCCCCCCCCCCAGACTTCCTCGGATCCAGGGGCCCTCCATGCGACCGACAGGGAGCCTGGGACCCCCTACATGCCACACATTACAGTGAGATCAAAAACAACAAATAAAGCGGCAATTATGCTGCAGTTTAGAGTGGCACACAAAAGGTTTTATCAACACTCAACAGATGTAGTTTTCTAGTAAGTATTTAAGACAGATGTGTAGCAACAAGAATTCATAATTACCTTATAAACACAGTACATTTTAATGAAGATACCGTAATTCAAACGGGCACATAAATGTCAATATTGAAATAACTGATTTCTTTAAAATCCTTAAACTGCTAAGTGCTTGCACTGAGATCCAAGGCAAAATTGATATCACACCTCATTTTGGAAATATAAGACAAAAAAGCAACTATTATTATGTGACCTAACAGTTAACTACCAAAATATTCAATACTACAGTTATACTCATTAATTCAATTATGTGATTTTCCATGATATTGTCACTTACACCTTATGATACCATGAACATCCATACCCTAATATCCATGTATTAGTGAGCTATTGGAGACTGACCCCAGAAAAATTAAAATTAACATGTTGTTATTATTTAATGAATAAAAAATACTTATATACATTTATTTTTAACGCTTCTTTTTGATTCTAACAATCAATTATTAATGTATGTCACTCCAGTTCCATTTTGCCTAGGTCCCTACCATCAGTACCTTCTCTAGTCTATACACAAGAAAATAATTTATATGACATGCCTTGTCTTTGTCACTACTGATCAATCTGTCTGTCTCCCATTTATGGTTTCAGCATTTTATTGTACATTTAAAGACACATTTACTTTCCTTCACAAATAATTTTTCATATTCTGTATCACCCAGTGGGATGAGACTTTGAAATGTAGAGATGAAGTTTCTAGTTGCACCAATGGAATGTGACCGCCAGTGGCAGAGCTATTGAATGGAAGCCCCTGGTACTAAATAATGTTGGGTCCATAAAAAAGCCCTAAAATATATGTAGGTGACCAGATCACCACTAGGGTGATCGGGTTACCTTTGTATAAAATATTTATCTGCCTCTCTCCCTTAATAAATTACAAGTCTCCTTTTACTCCCCAAAAAATGTAAGCCTGCAGGAAAGAATGAAATAGAAACAAAGGATTTGCTTAATTCTTTAAAGGATTTGCTAAATTTTTATGTTTTTTTGCTTTCTAAAAAAATGTTTATTATCAAGTTTAAATATAAAAATAACCACATGGAAAAAAAAAAACAGTGATCAATTATTTTAGTTTGACTGACTCTTGATCTTTGGAGTCATCAGATAACAGTTCAGAATATATTAGTTGCACAACTGGAACATAAAAATGTAAACAGCAAAAGGAAACACTTTCCAGAATTTTGACTTCATACTTACAGTATCTTAGTTATTTTTCTCATCAAATATACTGTTTTGTTAAACCCTATAACTTCTTTATCTTTCACTTTACTTAACATTCTTTATTTCTATTCAATGAATATAGTGTCTTGTTATACAGTTTATTTAAATACAATACCTGTGCATGAACACACTGTGTAAAGCCTTCCTCAGTTTAAACTCACACTATTTGCACAAGTAGCAAAAGGTTATCAGAGCAGGAACAAGGAAGATAATACTATCAATACAGTGTGTTTGAAGAAAAATTGTATAATCCGTGTGAGCAGGAAAAAAAGTTTTATTTATAAGGCGGGGACAGTTAAAAAAGAAGTCCTGGAAAAAACTTTCATCTGATGTGAAATGACGCACATGCCAAGCACATAATCAAATTATAATATACAATCGTCATTTCAAAAGTAAATAGGATGAGCTCAGATACCCAAGCGTATATAATGTACTAAAGCTCCAGTTGATCAAGCTTTGAGTTGGATCACTTATTATTTAGAACAATCAATAGATTTCTATTAATAAATTGATTTCGTCATATTTAATAAATCATAAAGAAACTTACACTAAGCCAACATGAAAAAGATTACTCTACAACTCATTGGGGTTCCAATTTTCATTTAAAACCTTTTAATTTGGAAAATAAACAAAGAAGCATTGATACTGATACAGATAAGTGCCAGTACTCTCAGCAGCAGTACAATGAAGCTTATTAGTTTACAAGGACCCACAAACAAAAACAAGGACCCACAAACAAAATGAAAGCTTGTACCAAAGAAGAATTGTATATAAAAGTTGCAGAATGTGCTTTCTTTTAAAATCTTGGCAGCTATCATAGTTAAAAGAACAAAAGACTGTGAAGATCTGCTTTCTTCAGTCAGGCTTGATAAGGCTGTTGTGACCAAATCTACCCAGCAGACATTTCAGGTTCGTTTAAACCCTTCACCAAGACAGCTGATGTCTCTAAAATGCCCTTACTCAGATGTAGTATTTAAAATATGAACTCAGGCTCAGCATTATAAAAATCAGGAACTAATTTAATTGCTGCTGTAATTCATAACAGGTTCAAAAGATGTATATTTAAACTTGAAACGGATAACAATCTGTAACAGTTTGTGTGTCTTCTGGATTTTGTATAAATTGTTATTACAGTCATTGACAATGTTTCATCAGCAAAGTATCATAACATCCACTTCATTATTATCTTCTCTAGGAATGTTTACATATACAGTCAGGTCCATAAATATTGGGACATGGACACAATTCTAACCTTTTTGGCTCTATACACCACCACAATGGATTTGAAATTAAACGAAAAAGATGTGCTTTAACTGCAGACTTTCAGCTATAATTTGTGGGTATTTACATCCAAATCAGGTAAACGGTGTAGGAATTTCAACAGTTTGTATATGTGCCTCCCACTTTTTAAGGGACCAAAAGTAATGGGACAATTGTCTGCTCAGTTGTTCCATGGCCAGGTGTGTGTTATTCCCTCATTATCCCATTTACAAAGAGCTGATACAAGCTCCAGAGTTAATTTCAAGTGTGATATTTGCATTTGTTGCTGTTAACCCTCAATATGAGATCCAAAGAGCTGTCACTATCAGTGAAGCAAGCCATCATTAGGCTGAAAAAACAAAACAAACCCATCAGAGATAGCAAAAACATTAGGTGTGACCAAGTCAACTGTTTGGAAGATCCTTAAAAAGAAAGAATGCACCAAGGAGCTCAGCAACACCAAAAGACCCGGAAGACCACGGAAAACAACTGTGGTGGATGACCGAATAATTCTTTCCCTGGTGAAGAAAACACCCTTCACAACAGTTGGCCAGATCAAGAACACTCCCCAGTAGGAAGTTGCATGTGTGTCAAAGTCAACAATCAAGAGAAGACTTCACCAGAGTGAATACAGAGGGTTCACCACAAGATGTAAACCATTGGTGAGCCTCAAAAACAGGAAGGCCAGATTAGAGTTTGCCAAACAACATCTAAAAAAGCCTTCACAGTTCTGGAACAACATCCTATGGACAGATGAGACCAAGATCAACTTTTTTTTTTTTTTTTTTTTTTTTGTCCAAGATCAACTTATACCAGAGTGATGGGAAGAGAAGAGTATGGAGAAGGAAAGGAACTGCTCATGATCCAAAGCATACCACATCATCAGTGAAGCATAGTGGTGGTAGTGTAATGGCGTGGGCATGTATGGCTGCCAATGGAACTGGTTCTCTATTATTTATTGATGATGTGACTGCTGACAAAAGCAGCAGAATGAATTCTGAAGTGTTTCAGGCAATATTATCTGCTCATATTCAGCCAAATGCTTCAGAACTCATTGGACGGTGCTTCACAGTGCAGATGGACAATGACCCGAAGCATACTGCAAAAGCAACCAAAGAGTTTTTTAAGGGAAAGAAGTGGAATGTTATGCAATGGCCAAGTCAATCACCTGACCTGAATCCGATTGAGCATGCATTTCACTTGCTGAAGACAAAACTGAAGGGAAAATGCCCCAAGAACAAGCAGGAACTGAAGACAGTTGCAGTAGAGGCCTGGCAGAGCATCACCAGGGATGAAACCCAGCGTCTAGTGATATCTATGCGTTCCAGACTTCAGGCTGTAATTGACTGCAAAGGATTTGCAACCAAGTATTAAAAAGTGAAAGTTTGATTTATGACTGTTAATCTGTCCCATTACTTTTGGTCCCTTAAAAAGTGGGAGGCACATATACAAACTGTTGTAAATCCTACAACGTTCACCTGATTTGGATGTAAATACCCTCAAATTAAAGCTGAAAGTCTGCAGTTAAAGCACATCTTGTTCGTTTAATTTTAAATCCATTGTGGAGGTGTATAGAGCCAAAAAGATTAGAATTGTGTCGATGTCTCAATATTTATGGACCTGACTGTACATATATCTTCTATATAGGTTTCCTCCCATGTTATTAGGACCATACACATACTTCATATATCTTCAAGATATGTTACCTTCATTTTCTTTAGGAACATAAACGCACTTTATATTTCTTCAAGAAATGTTACCTCCATTTTCTTTAGAAACATACACATACTTCAATAATCTTCAAAATATGTTACCTCCCTTTTCTTTAGGAGCATACACATGGCTTTACAGTATATATCTTCATTCAGAGAAGACTCTTCCCCACAGCAGGATACCAACATAACTCAATCTATCTGGTAGTTACTGACTGACATTACAACATTCTAAATTATTCAACTATTCATGAACTAAACATGCAACATAATATACATTCATTAACATACATAGGGTAATAAAAATAACATAACATATTACATAACTATAAGACAATCTATAAAATTACTGAGCCCAAAGGGTGGTCAGGGGGATCTTGACAAAGACCATATGGGAAAAAATTAACCACAGAGGTCCTTTAAGCTATCAGCTATAAATACATATTCCTGGCATTCGTATAATTTTCCATATATATAATGAAGGCTAATATTTTTTACTCCACAATCCTTTTTGTAAATTGGTAATTTGGCCAATTTATTAAGTCTTCTACGCATCAATATTACATTCAGACTTTATGTTTGTTAGGATTTGTACCCATGCCATCCTTGGGTTGCATCATCTCTGGGTGGCCTAAACATGGTTTGCATTACCCAAGAGGAAGGCACCTTGTCTGTGTAACTTTTAGTTGATAAAATACTTGTTATTACCTATATTTTGCAAATTACACCATATTTAGAAGCCCTGCCATGTTACTTTAAAGGGACACTAAGGTCTCCATATGCATTCTGCTCCATCATATAGTGAGTGAGGAATCATTAGAAAAGGTTGTTGTTTTTTAATTTGATTAAGTATTGATTAATATATATATTGCCATTTTTAGTTGTTGTTTTGAATTTTAGTATATAGTCCCTGAATCCCTCACACAAGAGTTTGCATAGTTAATAAGGTTAAGACTGCTTATCAAGCTGAGGTGTGCTTCATTTTTTACATTAACATGTCTATTACGGTTAAATAATTACTATAAAAACAATATAACTACCCATGTATACTTTCTATTTTATTTTATAAAAGTTAAAAATGCTTTTTCTATAAAAAGGCAAAACCATAACCACATTTATGAAACACAGTACACCAGTCTGTTGGTTTCAATATTGATTGTCTCAGGCATTAAAACAAATGTAAGGCAAACAAAATAGACATTACAATCTGTATCTCGAACACAACATCCACAACCTATATTCCTAAAAAAATGTTATCTTTACATTTCAATTACTGCTCATTTTAATGCCCCAAAAGAGGCCATGTAAAACCAAGGTTAATGCACATGTTGCATTCAAGTTTACAATAACAAAATTAAACAAGTAAAACATCATTGCATAAATCATACATGTAATAAAAGACACTGTGAGACACTGAGCGAGACCTAAAGGAGCCATCATTACTAAACTTTTGCCATTTTGTACAAAGATGAAACCTACCGAAATAATTCACATATTGTAATTTGCTGTATATTTATCCCAAATTTTCCATTTGGCAAGAGAATTCTTAATTACAATCATTTCGGGGAAGTCTTTTTCCAAAAGACAATTTTTATTCATAACAAATTTTAGTTCTAAGAAGAAACAATCGTTTTTTTTCCACTTGTGTGCAGTAAGCCATTTAAGCTACGATCACAAATGCTTTCATTTCCAAAGTCAAAGAGTTATCTGGGATATGCAGCAATGCAGCCTCTGGAGATAACATGATAGGCATTTTGGTTATAGCAGAAATTTTACTTAAGCATTCCCTCCGCAAATCCTGACCTTACTGCATTCCCAACAGATATACTAATATGTTCCCTTATGTTCACATCCTCTCCAACAGGCTTCCACTTCAACATCTTGAGTAAGCTTGACTAATTTAGAAGGAGTTTAATACCATCTATTCAATACCTTAAAGAATACTTCTCTGAATGGGGTGTATTTAATGAACCTTCCATTGCTTTGAACCAGGTCTCTACTAAACAAGAGCCTCTTTCAATTGCAAGGCCGCAACTCACGGTGTACAGGCCATATGTCTGCGTGCTTGCTGCGGGCGTGAACTACAATTACGGAGTGAGTCAATTGAACAAGCCGGCAAGCTACGGGTCCGAAAGCCAAGACCGTAAACCATGCAATTGTAAGTAGCATTTCAGAGTGTGAACATGATAAATTAAGCAAGGCCGTAACTACCCACTTAGAAACAGCCAATAGAAAAAGAGACATTCATCTCAGCCATCATTAAGGCAGTATAACATGGAGATTACATGTCAAACAATTAGTGTTTAGAGGTTTGATATGACCGTGATGGGACTTACAAACCCTCAAAATACAAAATAATAAAAATGAATTCCAATACTGTTCTAGTTTATATGGGTGGCCTGATATGTATTAACTCATTAATTCCCAAGAATGATATAACCCCAAAATGAAACATAAAAATAATATTTTTTTTATTGCCGATTTGTGAGCTTGAGACTGTTGTGAAGTTAATTCTAATGTCTTTCATCACTTTCCCCGTCATTTACAGTGCAGTATTGATTTTTTTATTTGCATTTACAGTGCTACAGACATGTCTTTAAACCCCTTGCAGGTCTCTTCAGGTACCCGTAGGATTGTCTTCTACATTTGCCATTTACGGGTGTAAAAACATTTGCAGGCTTGCAGAATTGTAGCAATTGAATAGCGATTTGCGATTTGAGAGATTGTAACACTTGTAGATCTTTAAAGATCAAAGGCTTAGATGGGGTGTAAGTTACTGTTATAACAACCGCATGGATTTTCAGCCCATAACCAGTACACTGTTTGCGGCTCGCAAAAAGACGCTAATTGAATAGCAAATTAGTTTACGGGCTCCAATAACTTACAATTGGTCAATTGAATGAAGCCCCAAAAGTGCTTGATGTCTTTTTGCAGGTTTTGTCTGTGTCAAGTTTACTTTGCAAGATATTATACATTTGGATATTAAATGTTGTTTCCCTATAGAGATGTTCAGATTTTCAAATACAGTCTGTGCTCTGTCTTGCTTGAAGTTATATTTTGATACCAGAAGCAGGGATTTCAGTCTGTTGTCATCCAGCCAGAAAGATGCTGGTAAGCCAAATTTACTTCGTAAGTCTTCGAATGAAGCAAAAGAGTTCCTAAAGAATCAATGCAGAAGCACTTTCAAATTCTTAAGTAAATTAGTGACAAAATTATTTCAGAATATGCAACTGATGATTTATTAGAAAAGCCATTCTTTCATAACTGCTGCCACACAAATTCCCACTATCAGTCTCTGTTTTTTGTTATTGTGCAACAGGAAAGGACTTTGATTCAGGAGATTTCAAAGGCGATCTCATTTGTTCCTCTACAGAAATTGGGCCCTGTCTCATCCGTAAAGTTTGTTTTGGCTACTCCCTGAACAGAAATCTGTTGGTTCTAAGGCAGGATTTATGGCTGTGGGTTGAGTGCTCTAAGCTGGGGCAGTAAAAGATTTACATTAGTGTAGTGGTTAGGGAAAAAAGCTCCCGCAGACGATTTACAGCAGTGACCAAACTTAGAGCACATGATTTACATACGGCCCCAAGTTCTTTTTGACCAGAACAGTGCTATGACAATTACCTGTACTTTGTCCCTGTACATTTTCAGTAAAACCTTCAATAGAAGAGGAAACGGAGAGAAAATGTACCCTAGTCTGAAGGATCATCTAAGAGCCTGAGTACCCAGTGTCTTTCCTTGTATTTGTAGATACATAAATATTTTTCTGTTCTTGTAAATTGCCATTTAGTCTATGTCCTGCTCTCCCCATATGATTGTTATCTGTTGGAAAACTTCCTGCTTTAATTATTATTCATCTAGGACTTGCTTCCTGCTTATGAAATCCGCTACTGAATTTGAAGATCCTTTGATGTGCACCACTGAAATTACATTTCATTATTTTTGCTGTTAACACTTTTATTGTGTGCTTTAAAATTTTCATTGGTAGACCAAGGTGGTTTGTGATGGTTCCAACTGACTTGAACATACTTTCCTTGCTAGGGGACCCCCAATCCGGTACCACTGGCATCTGTCGTGAGGATATTCCATTGAGTATCCGATGTTACATCTATGGATAAGTGTGTCTGAACTTCCCACCGTGCAAGAGGCAGTATTGTTTCTTGAGACAGGAATTTTTTTTGATCTAAATACTATAAACTGTAATCCAAGCTTATATCTATTTTAAGAGGGTACATATGAGATTTTGCTCCAGGGAATTTCTAGCTTGTCTGATTTAAATTGAAAGAGTTCTCAAATTGCTTGACCCTATTTCTTAGAATTATTATTTTATGAGAAGGAAGAAAGTTTTGCTGCCATAGAATCCAGTTGGAGTCCTAGAAATACAACTTTTGAGATGACTTGAGCATCGTCTTTTGTAATTGATTACGCAATCTGAAGTTTGCACGACTTCTGCAGTTAATTGTATATTTTCAAACATTTAAAGCTTTAAATGGGCTGTACGAATCTAATGTTTTAGTTATGGAACTAGTTATACTCTTCTTACTGGGAGAAAAGCAGCCAACACAACCATTACTTTGGTGAAAACTCTGCAAGATGCAGATAGGCAGAAGAGTGGTGCTCTGAACTGCCACTGCCTGCCTTTCATCTGAAATGTTGGTGATATATTGGAACATTGTAAATAAGCGTGTTCACATCCAAAGAATGAATCAGGATTCCTTTTCTTAATAAAGTAATCATAGTTTCCATGGACTCCATGAGCCTCATTCAAATCGGGGCTCACAACACGATTGCAGACGGCAAAATGCCTGTGATTGAGTTCCCGTTGCTATACTTTTGCGATGCTATTCAATTGGCCAGGCTCGCAAGTTAGGGGCCGATAGCGAAAATCGGAAACCATTGACATCGGACGTAGCATTTGCTGGCTTGAATGTGTTAAGGCAGTATGCCAGTAACTTCCGATGCAGAAACAGCCAATGGAAACAGAGATCGTCATCAGGACCAACCTCCAAGCCCGTAACTCGTAACTGAAGACCGTAGGACTTTGAAATCCAACCTCCATTTTTTTTCAAAGCCTTGCGGGCTTCAACCTCCAAGCTCGTAGGACTTTGAAAAATGGAGGTTGGATTTCAAAGTCCTACGGGCTTGGAGGGTGAAGCCCTTAGGACTTCACATTGATTGCCGTGATCTATATAACACGAAAATTGAACATAAAATAAATAATTAATAAAATAAAAAATTAATTATAAGACCTGACATTGCTTTTATTCTTAATAAAAGTACAGTATTGATTTTTTATTTGCTTTTAAAGTGGTCAGACTTGTCATCCAGCACTTTGCGAGACCTCCTCTGTATCATTAACTTGTGGTTAGATATTTGCCATTTTCGGGCCTGACAGAGTGGTTAGCGAGGGGGAATCGGAGCAATTGAATATCGATTTGCGATTTTAACTTTCGGGACTCTTGCAGCCGTGAAAGATTAAAAGCTTGAAGGGCATTAAGTTGCGATTTTAAAAATTGCAATGAATCGCAGCTCGGAGCCCGTAACTCGATCGGAGCCCGCAAACAGAAGCCAATTGAATAGCAAAATAACTTGTGACCTCCCGTACGGCTCAATTGAACGAGGCTCCATGTTTTTTCTCAAGCATTTTCCTGAACTGCTCTGAAACCTCCTGATATTTTTTAGAACAATAAACAATCTTGAATATACACCTCCTCCTCTTTGTGCTTGAGAGAGGCTCTAAAACTTTTTTTGCTTAGGAACTGTTCTAAATCTGGACCTATGTGGAGGTAATTTCCACAACTCTATATAAACTTAACTGTTTTTAATACTCACTATTCTGTGGTAAACTTCGTCCATTCCTACTGGAATGTTTAATGTTACTTTTCTTGACCACATCAGCCAATCTTTGCTTTAGCTTATTGGAAATGAAAACCTAGTGGCTGAGGAATGGTTACTTCCTCTAACAGGCTTTCTTCCCATTTGCTGATCACTTGGGGTTTAAGCAAAAACATATCAGTTTTCCTTGTCTCTAGATGAAAATCTTGATAGAAAATATCTTCATCAAAAGGAAATGATTACCTTCTTTGAAAACATGGCTTTCTTCAAGTAGCTTGGACTTGACCTCAAAAAATCATATCAACTAAAGCATGTAATCCTAAAAAGATGTTCCTTCAAACAGCATTCTGCATAGATGTTTTTTTTAAGTTGATTCTGCTGCCATGCTTTCTACAAAACTAAGCTTCAGTCCACAAGTGTGTGTTTGTGTTGAGTGTTTTATATTAATGTCTCCCATAATACTAAACCTCCACTACACAACCTGCAGTAAATACAGAAAATACAAAACAATACAGGAATATAAAACTATTACCTAAAATAAAATAGAATTACAGAAAAAAGCAATTAAAATAAAAAACAATTAAAACTAAAAAAAATGAATTACAATTAAAATAAAATAAAGATAAATGGAATATATAGGTTTCAAAATACACTTGTAATTTCTTACACATTTTGATATTTGTCTGTAATCTTGTGCATCTTACTAGGCATTCCTATGTAAGCCTGTAAAAATAAATGTTATTGAAATTATTTTATATTAAAAGCTACACTATATCAATAATCATAAATTATTTATAAAGAAGTCAACTGTATTCTATATAGTTAATGGCCTTTCTAAAGTATGTTTACCTTGCTATTATACTATGAAAAGGTATAAAAATTAAAGGTTATCTTCTTGGAAAATAGTTACTGATTTTTACATAATACACACAGTATATCTACTCATCATTCAAAATAAATGCTTGAATAGATGGTATTAGTTGGGGATACATTAGGATAATGCATTAACTCAAGTGTCATTGTCACATGAACATATAAATAAAAGGAATATATACATAGACATAACGGACACATAAAAACTAAACAAATCTTTATTCCCAATTAATTCAGTATTTTATGGACATTCTCAACAGAAAGTAATTGTATTTGAGATTCACTTATGTCTTGGACTTATACCAACTGGTGGTTTTGGATTGTAGTCATCCAGAACCTCAAATAAAAGGTACATCAATGAGACAAAACAGCCAATTGAGACAGAACTCTAGGACTGAAAATAACTTGTTTGATGAATTAAAACATTATTAACTAAACCTTCATTACCAAACAACAAAAAAGCTAAAATGAGAAGATTAATTGGAACATAAAAAATGAATGGAGGGAGATGAAAAATATACAACAAAAGCTCTCGGAAACTCTACTTTTTAATGATGTTAGAAAGAATATGATATAACTGAAATATGTAGCTATTTGTATTTGTAAAAAGATAGACATTGGAAAATTGAGGATTCCTGCACACACTGAAGTAATCCGGTATATCTTGGAAACTTCAGTAACATTAATACTTACCATAAAGGAAATACTAAATGCTTAAGATTCCTTGCTATTGATAAAGTTAGGACAGAGAAAGGTCACAACTGCTACATTAAATTAAGGATTCTCTTTTATGGCTTTTATTGTTCTGTAGATTTGTATTTTCTTGTTCTAAAATGTAGTAGCATCTAAACTTCAATTAAAAAATATTATCATGTAAAATCAGTACTGAGTGCATTATGTATTCAGTTTTGATAATGATTAAAACTGGTCTTATGAAAGACAGGAATAATAAAGACACAGATACCACCTGGAGAAGACTGCTTAGAGTCCTTTGGACTGCAAGAAGATCCAATAAATCAAGACATTCTGTTCACTATATGATATGATCATGAGGCTGAAGCTCATGAGACAGCAGGATTCCCTACAAAAGACTCTGATGCTGGGAGAGATTGAAGGCACAAGAAGAAGGGGACGACAGAAGTGGAGATGGATAGATTAGGTCATTGAAGCAATGAACATGAACTTGATGGAGCTCAGAGGGGCAGTGATTGACAGATGCACCTGGCGTGCTGGTGTCCAACAAAGGATTACACAACATAGCACAAAGTATTTAATAAAATGTCAATTCGATTTTGTGTAGTCCTGCTCCTAGGCTTTCAGGTTTTTCATTTTTTGGGGATAAAGAAAGAAAAAGCAGAAGGAAATCAGAGAATGGAATGTGGAGATTAGGAACATTGTAAAGGAGGTCAGGTAACAAAAAATAATAATACGGGAGGGGGGTTTCACATGAAAATTATAGGCAGCCCTAGATTAGTTTCTAACTAAACTACTTGGAACCAAACATTATGATGACAAAATGTTAATAGGGTTAATCTGCCTTAACTGTGTGAGCATTTTCTCTTTAGAGGCACATCTAATAAAGTTAAATAGTAAGTTTATAATACCTTGTAGCTGATAGCATCACCTCTGTATAAACTAAAAATTAAGGATTAGTTTTAGCTATTTCAGATCCCCAAATGCATCAGTACTAGGGCAGCATTGCTGAAAGTTAATCATTAAGAAGGTAGTGGGTCTAGCATTGTCCTAGGCTACATATGCACATGGAAAACATAACTTTCAACCTGTTATGAAAATAAACCCTTTTCAACCCCTTACGCTCCCAATGAGAGATTAACTTGGAGAGTGCAGAATAAAGAAAAGTGGCAAAAAAGCGATACAGTGCTGCAAATATAATTAGCCTTAAAAAGAGTGATTTCTATTTTAAATACAGTGCTCAGTAATACAGTACATATAAATCAGATAATGTTAAAAGGTCCCATGGTCCTGGAGGTTGTGGCCATACACTTTTTGGGCCCTGAAGGGCCATTGGTTGTGGGGTTCAGGCAAATCCCACCCTGGCTCCAAAAGTGGGTTGTGACAGGTATCTTTGCTGACATTATTATGAATCAGATCTATATGAAAATATCCTAGTATTACTGAGGAGATATAATATACCAGGAACTTGCCCGTCAAAGACGACGGGAATAAAGGCTGGCAATGCTGTTTGCCACACAATGTGAGGCTTTTGCTCCTCTGAGCACCTTCGGCTCTCATTGCGAGCCTCTCCCCCCATATACTTAAACTTTCCTGCTTTGCAATGATCACCTTAGGCGCTCATTGCAAGCCTCTCCCACTCGCGGTGCTCATCGAGATCCCTGCGATGAGTGTACGGGCCGCTCATTGCAAGGTTTGTTAACCTGCATGTTTTGTGCTTGTGAATGGCATGTGTCTCTTCTGTCCCTTCCTTGTGTGTTTCTCCTCTGTGTGTCTGTTGAATGTTTGCGTGTTGAATGCCGTTTGTTTTATTTTCAAAGTCCTGCATGCCTGCCGTTGTTCGTGTGTGTTACTGTCTTTGCCATTGTGTATTTTCTAAGTCCTGCATTCCTGGCTTTGCTCAGCCTCGTTTTCATCCTGTTTCAGATTTTTTTAAGTTTTTCGTCCACCATTTTATTTTTGCTTAGCCGATTTTCGAATGGTGCAAAACAGCAAATATGGCTCAAAATCGCTTGCAACCTCACTCCCAGGCTTCATTGTTCTCCTCCTGTGCTCTGTGTGAGTGTGTTTTATTTATTTGTTTATTATTTTGCTTGTTTTTCGTGGTTTTGGATATGCAGGCTACGTGCTTACCAACATCGCAAACTTTCCGAACAACCACGCAGATCCACTACTATATATGTGATTATTTTTCCTAAACACTTGAGAACTATTTAATAGATCAGTACAAGCTCAACACAATCAAGTGTATCTAGAACATTACCACACAAGCTTCAAAATACATGTGAACAACAGTAAATATAGGCTTCATAGGAAAAAATATTTTTAAAAGTTAGCTAGATGCAAAGATGGCTACTTGCTCACCCTCCCCATCTCACTGGGTAGGTGATCTGGATGACAAGCTGAGTGGCCATGTTTCATCCAGTGAAAAAATAAATTATGCATATCAACATTCTCAGTGTCAGCAGTTGGGTCTGAGCTTCAATCTCAGCACCTCTTCTCATCACGGTTGTTCTAACGACCATCCAAGAGACTACTAAAATACTATAATCATTACTCTGATTCCCATAGAATCACTATTAAATACATGAACTTGCCCAAAACGCTGAGCACAGTATTTCAAAAGGACTCCCAAGAACTTTTATTGTAAATGTCAAGCCTAATGGAGTCCAATATCTTTGAAATGATCTTATGTGTTTGATGTGTTTTAGGTTATGTTTAATACATAAGCTGGCTAAAAATGTGGCATGTTCCCCACACTTGATTCCCCTAACCTACATCCCTCCGACTCAATGAAGGCTTATCGACCTACAGGGACTTGGAAGAGAAGCCGCTTATGTTCCCCTGAGTGCAACCTCTAGTCCAAGGGACTGCCAGATACTCCCCACCCAGCTGGAGTGCTCTAAGGGTCGGCAAACTCCTCTGTCCTCCTACCCACTATAATCCTCTACTGTTACGGGATACTAAGTGAAGGCTCAGGCTATCAGTACCTGGCTTTTAAGCTCATACAAGCCGGGTTAGGAAGCTTTACGCTCCAATATCCTTCGCTAGCCTAATGGTACCCAGATGGCCAACACCTCTGAAGTGGACAGCCCTCTAACCTGCTAAGGAGTCCAGACATGGTGTCATAAGCAACACCATTTGGAGATAAGGTAACAACTGGTCAGGGTTGCAGACATCCTATTGCCTGCCTCCTAGCTGGAAAACCTGTAGCCCCATCCCCGGTCCTATACTTGGGATTTCCACCAATCAGCACTTGTAAGCTGGTTGGGGCAGAATTAGACAGGCTGACCTATCCGATCAGCACCGCCCGGAAACAGACCCTGCTTGGTCTGTAGGAGTTAACTATCTATAATTCCTAAGTAGATATAAATATATAAGAAAATAGTAATTGCTGACCTTATTAATCAAAAAACCTAAGAAGGAGTTAATTCTGCTTTTACTCCAAGGTTTCTGCAAACTTTGATTCCTTCAATACAATTAAACGTATATGTGAGTAGAGATAAAGCATTGTTGGATAGGGGGGGATTGTGTGCAGAACCTTGTGTATGTTTATTGACTAACTAGCATTGTGTGTAAAACCTTGTATACATTTATTGAATAACTAGTATTCTTTGTAGAACCTTATACACGTTTACTGAATAACTAAACGTTGTTTGTAAAATATACACTGCTATCACAAGAAAGAGTTACTCATTTGTCAACATTAGTTACAAATCCTTGCAAAAACTGTATAAGAATGTAGGATTTGGAGTAGATCTTCAGTTGAATTGCAGAATTGCTGGAAATCTGTCAATTCACTCCAAGCTTGTATTAAACCGAAAATACAGAGTTTTCGTGCCCTATCTTATTCTTCTGAGGGCGAGAGCGAGTAAGTAAAAATGTTTTTCTTCAACATTTGGCGACCACGAAGGGACCACAACATCTGTCTATAAAACACCCCGAGGTCCTGGAGTTCCTAGAGGGGAGTTTGGCAATCGATCCGAGGCCTACTAGACCAGAGGTACACAGCACCGCCTTGGGAAAGTCTGTTTAGGGATCGTATGGTCAGCATTCCCTACCTGGAGCCCCAGTTCCCCTTAAGGAGTGAGACAGTGACGTGGCCAACCGAAATTACCTGGCTTGACCCTCTCCTGGAATATGGTAGGATTGTATTTTTGTTATTGTTGTTAGTAGGTTCTGTAGCGGTGCTGTAGTAAGGATGGTAGCATTTGTTGAGCAGAAACATATGCCTGGGGCTGGTTAAGCCGGAGAAAGAGGGAATAAGAATCTGAATAATGATAACAGATAAAAAGGAAATGTAGAATTAGATTAAGAGATATGGGAACCTAGGTGGATTCTTGGGGGCGGTGCTGATTGTTTAACAGATAGAGTGTAGACTTGCTATCTTAACTCGAAAGACGTTGATGTAGGGAAAAATTCTAATAGAATGTTTTTTCGCGGCTAGTGAATCAGTGAATGAAATTGGGCCCATAAATGTGAGTGTGAGTACTGAGCGTGATAAACTGTAAATGTCAGTACTATGTGCAGTAAGTGCTGTGTGAGAAATTGAGGATGAAGGGAATTGGTTCTTTATTTTTGTGTTATTGTTGAGTGTGTTTGAACATATGTTTGAATTTCCAGTGTTGGCAGCGTGTGAGCTAGATTGAGATCTGTTTGTGTAAGGACGTCATGTATGTACTGATTGTCATGTGAAGTTTTGTTGCTTGAAAGAGAGATCTGGTGTTGATCTCCTGGGATGGTGTACACAGAATATTGGTACCATATAGGAAAATTGTGTCCAAATTATATCATTGCATTTTTGTACAAGAAAGTGTCCATTATATATGACCAACAGTATAATAAAATTACTTATGGAGAAGAATATAATCTGAAATCTGATCAATTTCAGCTTAATATTTGTGTTTTAATATATTAATTTTTTTATATACAGTCAGCCATTTTTTGGATAATTAGAATTTAGGTTTTATGTTGGTTCATAATTGTGTTAAATATTTTTTAAGGTTGATATTTGAGAAAATTAGTTACAAATAAATACAGTAACTGGGTTAAAAGCATATAATGTGCAAATTATATTAGGTTAAAAGGAAAAAAAGAGTGTGAACAAATCTGAAAGGGCCCGGTGCGAGTGTCTGAGAGTTTGTGTAAGTGTATGATTAAAACTCTATGAGCCGTGGTATAAAGCACTCTGTTCAAGAGCCAGTGAGGCAGAGTGTATAGTGCACGGACGTAGGTGTGTTTGAGGTTCCCAAAACCCTAGGGTTTGAAAGAGAGACAAAATGTTTAAGCCATGGAGTATGTTTGATAGAAAGAATAAGGGGCCTAGCGCTGCCTCTAGTCCGATTGATGTGATGATGAATGCATATCCAGAATGCACTGAGATGTTGAAATGGTCTACTAATGTGTGGAAAAATTGGACAAAGCAGTGTCCAATACCTTGGACAAGGTGTGGGTTGTGGGATGATTCATGTTTAATAGTAATTGAAATGTTTTTAGAAACAAAAGGGAAGAAATTGAAGCAGAAAGAATATGAGGATACAAAAAATGTATTCAGTTGTGGAAGAAAGGGAACCCACAGAAATGTAATATATATGAAAAAGGTAGAAAGGATGTGGAGGATAAATTATGTCAGCCCAGTACCCCTGCCTTAGTGCCATTGTAGCCCTCTTTTCCCCTGATTGATCTACCCACCTCGTATCCCGAAGGGCACATGATGCCTGTATTAAATGAGGTGTCCTTTAAGGACTCCCCTGTTCCAATAATGTTGAAAGATTGTAGTATGGTTGGGTATGTGACTCATATGGGAAACCCAGGAGTAAAGGAGAGAGAGAGAGAGAGAGGTTAGGTGCTGAATCTGTAAGCTGTACTAGATCAACAGCACCTAAGCAGACTGACCTTCCCACTACGGGGTATTGATTAATGCAGCAGGCAGAGGAAAGTGAAAAGGAAGGCAATGAGGAAAGTTGTGAGATTGGTGATAATGAAAGTGAACATATTGTTAGCATAGAAGCTGAGGAAATTAGGAAGAAAAGATCAGGGACAAAAGAAGCCAGACTTTTAAGAGAAGTTACTGAAAGATTTCTGGGAGATTGGGATGTACAGGAAGAACAGGATTTTAATGTACAAGGAACAATGATACTAAGAAAGAGTAAGAGGTTGCAGAAAGCAGAGGATGAAAAGGAGCAGTTTAGGTTAAAGCTATTAAGAATACAGGAGGAAGTGAGAAAGCAGAAAGCAGAAAATGACAAGTTGAGACTGGAAAAGGAGGAAGAAGATAGGGATCATCAGTCAAGAGCTCACGAAACTGCCAGAGCATTCCCTATCCTTATTAAGGGACCCCCTAATGCCCCTGCAGTAAATTATGTACCCTGGGGGCACAGAGATTTAGAGGGATTGATAAAGAGCTTGCCACCATTAAGTAAGGGGGGTCAGAGATGGGTGACTGCATTTGAAGCACAGACAGCTGGAGTTTCCCTAGCAGTAGGAGACTTAAAAGCATTACTATACAAAATTATACCCCACCAGGTAGCACCTATCTTTATGGTAGCTCAAATGGAGAGAAGCCTTAATAATACCCTGTATGACGGTGCACCATTTTCCCAATATAGAAATGTTTTATGGGGGGCTATACGGACAGCTTTCCCCACTATAAGAGATCTAAAATCTATTACTAAATTTTCCATGGGGGCAAGTGAGGATCCTGTAGACTATATGCATAGGTGTCAGCAGACTTGGAAGGAGGAGACAGAGGATAACTGGGACACGACTGACGGAGTTAGGGCACTGTTTATCACTGCTATGTTGGGGGGATTACCAGAGCCTGTGCAGCTGAAACTTAGTGATGTTGTGGGATTGTTGGAATTACCCTGGGGACAGGTCCATGCCCATATAATGCACCATGTATCGCTGTATAGAGAAAAGGAAGAAGAACAGGTTAAGCAAAAGGAACAGTTGCAGGCTAAGCTAGTGAGGAAACAATTGGCGTTATTAGAGAAACCTAAAGATGAGGAGGGACTCTCATCCGCCCCTACACCTATGTCTCCGTCAGAAACGTATTATGTGCCTGACCAACAAATGGGAGGCCGAGGGAGAGGTAGAGGGGGTCCCCATAGAACCACAGGATGGATGCAGGAAAGACTGTAGTGCTGGTATTGCAAAAACTATGGACATATCTCCCACAATTGTCCCAGGAATTTCCAGAACCAAGGTCAGAACCAGAACATGCAAGCTCAGAAACTGAATCAGTACCAGAATATGGGTCCCACCTGGGACAGCAGAAATACTAGGACAGCCCAAGAGAATCAGGGGGAATATCGGAGTTGATAGCCTTACAGGTTCAGACAAAGGGGTCGGCGGAAGAACCTAAGGTTACATTAACCAATTAAGGAACGCCCTGCGAATTCCTTATAGACACAGGGGCAACATATTCTTGTGTGAACAAAGGACTGTATCCCCTGTCTGATATTTCCGTGTCCACCCAAGGGTTCTCTGGGCAAGTGCAATGTATTCCCCGAACTAAACCTCTAACTATCACCTCACCTGAATTTAAGACAAAAGCTTCAGTGTTATACTCACCATCTTCACCTATTGCTGTGCTAGGAAGAGACTTGTTATGTGCTTTAAATGCTACCAATTCTTGTACCCAAAATGGACTTGGTACTTCTTTTCTAGGAATACCTCGACAAATGGTACAGATGCTGAGAAAGCCTGCCACGCCCAAGCCTCGTGTATTTTGGTTATTGTTACCAGAGATTAATTGGCTGACTGTCATGTGGGAGTGGCTCAAGACTGCACTACCCCTAACAAGCATGCAAAAGTCTTTTACACTGAAACGCCTACATTGCACCCTTTATTATGACCCCACCGGAAGTGATGAGGAATACTTAGTGGAATGGGTTAATTTATTTGAGACTAATATGGGACGTCAATCTGCCCTGCAAGTATTCTCAATCATCATTGGAGATGAAGGAGTGGAAGCTGCAGTTTATTTGGATGATATCCAATACCCATACTTCTGCAATAATGTCACTGATGACCCTCACATATCTCTGGAGTGCCATCCAGGATATGAAGCAAAGGATCTTGGGTCTATGGTGAAAAAAGCCTGCAAAGAAAAGAACTGGCAAGAACACCCACAGTGGAAAGGCTTCTACAGAACAACCACAGACAATCTGTTCAAGGTGGACATCCGGATAGGAGTTCCTGGCACACCCCAAATAGTTACCCTCAAGACGCATATATTCATGCCTTTGACAGCAGTTGAGAATAAGGATCTTGATGAGCTGCCAGACGCCTTATGGACTACAGGAGGAGGAGATGTGGGACTCATAAAGGGAGCAGAAGAAGTTGTGATTCAGATTAAACCTGGAGCCATTTTGCCCCGCATTCGCCAGTACCCGATGAGCAAAGAAGCAGCAGAAGGAATCAAAGACACCATTAAAGGACTGCTTGAGAGTGGAGTCATCTATCCAACTGTAAGCAGATGCAATACTCCTATATTACCAGTCAAGAAGGCCACTACTGGAAAATGGCGAATGGTGCAAGACCTGAGACCTATAAATGACATTGTGACTGCTGAATTTCCTGTGGTACCAAACCCTACTACCATCTTGTCAAGTGTACCTGAGACAGATGCTTGTTTCACTGTGGTGGATTTGTCAAATGCCTTCTTTAGCATTCCACTGTCAAACAAATCCCAATACCTCTTCGCATTCAGCTATGAAGGCCAACAGTACACATACACACGATTGCCTCAAGGATATTGTGAATCTCCATCCATCTTTAATCGTGTGGTAGCAAAGGACTTGAGAAACATTGCTCTGCAAGGAACTTTAATCCAATATGTGGATGATTTGCTTTTGTGCTGCAAGGACTATCAGGAGTGTAAGCAGGACACCATCACACTTCTCAGACAGCTTGCAGAGAAAGGACATAAAGTCAACAAAGCCAAGTTGCAATACTGTCAACCCTCTGTGATTTATCTTGGACATGTCATCTCTAAAGGCAAGAGGTCACTGACTCCTGAGAGAGTTGAAACCATAACCAAGACCCCCAGACCAGTAACAAAGAAGCAAATGGAAACATTCTTGGGAATGATTGGATACTGCCGACAATGGATATGTGATGTTGCCATTCTGAGTCATAGCCTGAGACGTGCAATCCTTGAGCCTGGAACTGGAAAGAACATAGAGTGGACTGAGCAAATGGAGAAGGATTTTGCAACCTTGAAAGGAGAAATTTCTTCAGCACCAGCACTTGCTATTCCTAACCATGAGAAGCCTTTCTACTTGTTTACAGTAGAGAAAAATGGATTTGCATCCGTTGTGCTCACTCAGAAGTCATCAATGGGCCATCACCCAGTGGCCTACTTTAGTTGCTAATTGGATGCAATAGCACAAGGATTTCATCAATGTGACAGAGCATTGGCAGCAGCTGCATTTGGTGTGGAAAAGGCAAATACTATCACCTTGGGACAGCCAACCACCTTGTATGTTTCTCATGCCGCGCATGCACTACTGGCAAGAACAATTTCCTGCCTTACTGCCCAGCGGAGATCTGGATATGAAGTACTGCTGACCCAACCTGAACTCACCATAGAAAGATGTAAAACTGTGAACCCGGCTCTTCTTCTAGCCACTCCAGAAGATGGGGAGCCACACGACTGTGTGGAAAAGATCCATACAGAAACACTTTTGAGAAAAGACTAATCTGCCGATCCCTTGGAAAGTCCTGACTTGGAGCTGTTTGTGGATGGATCATCCTCCCTAGACCCAAATGGAGAAAGAGGAACTGGAGCAGCAGTTGTGGAGATGAAAGATGATCAGCCAATCACCATCTCAACTCTAAAACTGCCAAAAATCCAGTCAGCTCAACATGCAGAATTAACAGCCCTCATTGAGGCCTGCAAAATAGCAAAGCACAAGAGAGTTAACATCGACAGCGATTCAGCTTATGCTTGTGCAGTAGCTCATGCCCATGAGAAGATCTGGCAAGAAAGAGGATACCAGAGAGCTGACAACTCACCTGTTAAGCATGCACAACTGCTTAAGGAACTCCTTGAGGTCATCCACTATCCTTCCCAAATTGCCATTGTGAAATGTGCAGCTCATACCAGAAGAAATGATAGAATCTCTAGAGGAAATCATGCAGCGGATGAAGCAGCCAAAATAGCCAGTGAAACTGGAGAAGCAAGGACCCTGTCGAAGCAACTTCCAGAAAAAATTCCCAATCACTGCAGCAAACACCGGTAGCTGAGAAAGTCACATGGGAAGCAAGGGGCTGTATGGCAGACAAGGAAACAGGGATCATGAGACAAGTCATTACTGGGAAAGTTGTGTTACCATCCTCCCTGCTAACTGAAGTACTGAATCAAGCTCATGGCACTGAGCATCTTGCCAGAACCCAGATGATGAAGACACTTGTTGAAACATGGTATTCACCTTATATGGTAGAAGCAGTACAAGCCTTCATAAACAAGTGCCATATATGCAGGAGTCATAATCCCCTAAAGGCCACTGCTAGTCCTTTGGGGTTTATGCCTCCTCCATTGGGTCCATTTTTTGACCTGGTAATTGACTTTATTGACATGACTGCGAGACGGGAGCATTACAGATACATACTAGTAATTGTTTGCAGGTATTCTAGGTGGGTGGAGGCTTTTCCTTGCAGGAATGCATATGCTGTAGCAGATGCAGTAGCAAAACATTTATGCAGGGAGGTTTTCCCCAGATTTGGGATATGCCACAATTTACAAACAGATAATGGACCTCAGTTTTCTAATGAGGTAATGAAGGAAGTGACTACCAAATTAGGAATCAAGCATAAGTTTTCCTGTGTGTATCACCCTCAATCAAATGGTATAGTGGAAAGAGCTAATGGTATCCTCAAAACCAAGTTAGCTAAGATTTGCCATCAGAATGGTCTGAGTTGGGTGCAAGCCTTACCCTTAGCCCTAATGAGTATGAGGAATTCAATACATAGGGTAACCCACTTGACACCTCATGAGATAGTAACAGGGAGACCTATGGAGGTTCCTCATGTCAGAACTAGCTCTTTAGTGGCAGGAATGGATATTTTGCAACAAGAGCTAAAAGATTATGTCCAGGCTTTGGTTACTGTCTCCAAATCTGTTTATTTGCAGGTACACAATACTCAGCCTGTACCTACCAACACAGACTCCAAGACCACATCATTTGGGCCAGGTGATAAAGTATATATAAAAGTCTTCAAACGGAAGTGGAAGCAGCCACGGAGAGAGGGTCCATATTTGGTCATCTTTGCTACACCTACTGCTGTGAAGGTTGCAGAAAAAAAGTACTGGATACACAATTCTCACTGCACCAAACACCTCTTATAGGGCTATGCAAAAAAAAAAAAATAGCAACCACTCACAGAGAATTATTCTAGTATAGAGCAAACCACAGACTACATAGACTTTACTACATTTACAACAATGTCTGTTACTGCAGAGAGACTAAAGAGACAAAGGCTATCCCCGAAGACAACAATAATGCTTAGGAGATTTTCTTTTTGGATTCTTCTTGGACTTTTTGTGTTTACATTCAGGGGAACCTTCAAATATATTTTCTCAGACAGTTTTGGACAAAACAGGACTGAGATAAATGACACTGTTAAGGTTGTGAATCCACGAATTAAAAGGTCAAGTAATACATATAACGATATTGATGCATGGACTGAAAATGTGTACGGAAAAATGGTGTCTAGCTATGCTGATAAACTACAATTAACGAACTGTTGGGTGTGCTCACATATTGCTACTCATGGGAATTCCTCTCCTAGGTATGCCAGCTGAGAATTTTAGTGTTAGCCACCTGTCCTCTATTTCAAATAACATCATAGCATACTGGGATTTTTTCACTTACCTGGAAGGTGCCATACACTTAGGAAGTATAAATACACATAAGTTGTTGATGCAAGACTACCCTAAAAGAAAAAATGATTCCCTTGCATTCAAACTGGCAGGTACAGTGGAAGGGTATAATTGTTTATCAGCTACAGGAGTAGGAAAGCCTGTGGGTAACTCAAAATGTACTAATATCACCATCCAGTTTGCTAGAACCAAAGAGAACCAGTACATCCCAGGAGCCCCCTATTCTTGCAGAAATACTTAATGTACTGGAAAAGGATGTCCTTATCTCTATAAGAGACTGGGTAGCTCTAGCCTAAAGCTAACCCAGACCAACATTTGTACTACCTTTAATGTATCCCTTGCCGGTGTGTTTAACCCCACACCTCCTAGCCCAGCAAATGATGTATATTACATTTGTGGAAAAAACGCCTACAAGTGGCTGCCCCCGAATTGGATAGGGAGCTGTTACTTGGGACAGGTAGTCCCTTATGTGTATCATTTAAAACACCTCCCCCAGGGACACCCTAGAAATATTAGAAGCACAGAACTTGGATGGGATACTATTATTGAAATCATGGGGGTAGTGTACCCATCAGCTGGGGTAGCCCAAGTGCAGATGCGGCTGTCAGTTCTTTCATGTCTAATTCAGGAAGCCTTAAATTCTAGTATGGCGGCAATAAGGAAACTAACCCAGGAACAAGTCCAGATTAGAATGGTAGCTCTCCAGAATCGGATGGCTTTAGACTACATACTTGCTGCAAAAGGAGGAGTGTGTGCATTAGTGGGTAAAGAGTGTTGCACCTATATTAATGACGGATCAGAAGCCATTACTGAGGATTTGGATAAATTAGAGGAAGTAAATAAGAACTTAAACAAGATAGACTTAGGAGTTTGGGATGAGATGTTCTCCTGGTTAGGCTCCCTTGGAAAAAAAATATTTGCTTTCTTCTTAATTTGCATTGCTTTTCTGATTTTGCTGTGTATAATTGTATCTTTTTGCAAAGCTCTTGTTAGAAAGGCCATAAGGTGAAAGGTGAAGAGGACCCCATGTGATGTAACACTTCCACATTGTAGGACAGGACCTGGATGTGATTGGGACATTGAAATCCCACCATTAGGACTTCTATATGTTGGTATTGGAACACAGACCATACTGTGGGTAATGCGATATGGCTTAATGGGCACAATAATCCCTGCCATAATCGATTCCCCAGTGAGCTGTATCCTTCAGGGACAAGAGTCTCTTTAGGAGCCAGTTTGAAGAAGATGCATTTGCTTCCTATCATACGTGTCAAATTGTATATGCATTTCTGTAATTTGCAATCACAATGTTTGTAACATCCAATAACAATGCACCCCTAGGTTAAATAGGTTTATACTGTTGTACTTTTTCTAGCTTTTTTTTAGACAACACTTTATAGTGTCGTAGAGGGGAATGTAGGAGTTAAATATCTATAATTCCTAAGTAGATATAAATATATAAGAAAATAGTAATTGCTGACCTTATTAATCAAAAAACCTAAGAAGGAGTTAATTCTGCTTTTACTCCAAGGTTTCTGCAAACTTTGATTCCTTCAATACAATTAAACGTATATGTGAGTAGAGATAAAGCATTGTTGGATAGGGGGGGATTGTGTGCAGAACCTTGTGTATGTTTATTGACTAACTAGCATTGTGTGTAAAACCTTGTATACATTTATTGAATAACTAGTATTCTTTGTAGAACCTTATACACGTTTACTGAATAACTAAACGTTGTTTGTAAAATATACACTGCTATCACAAGAAAGAGTTACTCATTTGTCAACATTAGTTACAAATCCTTGCAAAAACTGTATAAGAATGTAGGATTTGGAGTAGATCTTCAGTTGAATTGCAGAATTGCTGGAAATCTGTCAATTCACTCCAAGCTTGTATTAAACCAAAAATACAGAGTTTTCGTGTCCTATCTTATTCTTCTGAGGGCGAGGGCGAGTCAGTGAAAATGTTTTTCTTCAACAGGTCCATCCAAGTTAGAGGAGGATTTCAAAAGCCCAAAACAATGCCCACATTTTGCTTGTCTATGTAAATGTGTTTTTGTCTTGTTGCATATAAAAAGTGTATAAAAAGAGAGATCAGAACATAAAGAGTATGCTCTTTCTGGGGCACATAGAAATAGTGTTTTTCATTTAGAGGAAAGGGCTTTATTAGTTTATTGTATGGTGAAATACAGTGGATATAAAAAGTCTATACACCCCTGTTAAAATGTCAGGTTTCTGTGCTGTAAAAAAATGAGACAAAGATAAATCCTTTCAGAACTTTTTCACTTTTAATGTGACCTATAAACTGTACAACTCAATTGAAAAACAAACTGAAATCTTTTAGGTGGAGGGAAGAAAAATAAAAAATAATGTGGTTGCATAAGTCTGCACACTCTCTTATAACTGGGGATGTAGCTGTGTTCAGAATTAAGCAATCACAATCCAAATCGTGTTAAATAGGAGTCAGCATACACCTGACATCATTTAAAGTGCCTCTGGTTAACCCCCAAATAAAGTTCAGCTGCTCTAGCAGCTGAACTTTAGTTATGAAGGGAGAGGTTAGTGATGTGAAGACATGGATGGGGAAAGTACAGTGAGAAAAGAACATAGCTGTGGGAACAATGAGATATAGAAGGATATCAATGAGAGGTTCTTGAGAACCAGAGTATAGTAAGGAGGGAGGAGAGAAGAGTGCTTTTGAGATAGCGAGAGAAGAAGAGTTCATGATGAGAAGACAATGTGGGGATAATGATGAGATGTGTAAGGTAAGTTGGTAGTTGAGAGAACATAGTGAGAGTGAATGCATACAAATTAAGGCCCCTATGCTAAACCCTGAAAAATCAATTACGAGTGCCGTAGTGGCACAGTAAATCCTACATAGCTATGTTAATCACCCATCCCTAAAACAATGCGAGAAGACTGCTACTAGTCACTGCTACGAGTGAACTTCATGACACAACCAAAAAGCAAAAAGCAAGGCATAAATCTCCATTGATTATTGAACCGACAAGTTACTCCATTAGACTTTGACACCCAGACCCTATGCTAATAAGATTTTACAGGACACTCGCAAATCAGAAGAAAGATTTATGACTACCAAAGACTCACACGTGGTTTTCAAACCATTGCTAAGTCCCGCAGAAGCATTTAAAGTAAGACTATAGCACAAAAAAGCCTTACAAAATGATGAAATTTCAACATTATTTGACACTTAACAGTCTGATATTAACATATGTGTTATGTTATAAATAAAAAATATGATATGTTAGTATTAATTATTAGTATTTATGATATAAATATCAGGGTAACTCACAACCAAGGGGTTAATACGCATCACAAACCACGTTGCCTAGGAACAAATGCTCTGATATATTGTCTATAACTGTATCATATTGTAACACAAAATAAACACATTTGTACTGATTGAAGCTATAAATACAATTGTTACATATTTTTAATATCAAACTATATTTTTAATTAAGAAACAATTAATTTCTATATCTTTAATGTTTCCTTTATTGATTATTCCAATCAATAATCATGAATGACAAAAAAGAAAAAGGAACGTACATAGAGCAACACTAGTTGGAACTTTTGAGCAGAGCTGACATTCTAACAGTGTGAGGTAGATGAAAAAAATAATACAACTGAAATAGCCTTATAATTTTCTATGGTGACAAGAAATCATCAAAGTGTGAGATCATCCAAAGAATTATTGCAGAGGTTAGCAATTTTATAATATTGTGGACTACATGGATCTTTAGATTTTAAAAATATTTAAATATCAGAGTTTATATCAGAGTTTATAATTCTAAATATCAGAGTTTATAATTCCTTGAAATATTTTTAATATTTCTAACAACTGTACCACTGCAGATCTTGGGGGATGTTAACAATCTTTGAGTCCAGTTTTACTACTCTTGATTCACTACATTTCCCTCCCAACCTTGCATAGAAAAAAAAGTTAAAAACCTGAAACACAACTCGGTTCCTTCTTCAGAATGAGCCAAATATTGGTTTAAATAAATCACACATATTCATGCTTCATTACTCCAGAGACATTTGAACAGTGCAAGGTTCCCAGCACGGTCAAATCAATTAATGAAAACAAATTTTTTATTTGAGAACCTTCAATGTAGATTTAGAGTTGTATACAATATAAAGCACCCATTTAATATAAAGAGTAGGAAATAAATCAGCAAAAATAATAGGCAGGAGAACAATTTTCTTGAAAGTAAAAAGTTTCAAGATTTAGGTGTCAGATCGACTACTACCAGTATGATCCAATCACTGCAGCACTAGTTATATCTGAATGATTTTATTTTCTCCAATGCCTTACAGCAGAGATTCCCAACTGTGGTCTTCCATAAAATAAAAAATATGTAGGCTACCTTAGAGCTTCTTCTATGCCTGCTTTAAAGTATTTGATCATATTACAATAAGGATTAAAAGTAGCCGAATGATGAAATTATATATGCTAGCTGTTTGAATCACTCTCTGCTAAGAAATTGAAATAAAAAAATAACACAAGATACCTGGTCTGTGCAACCAAAGTTAAATAAGACCCATAAAAGGACAACTTACTTTTTAATTAAAAAAAACAATAAATTGCAAACCCAAGCCATTGCACAAAAATGGATGTTTGCTGCTGTAATAATTCTAAGCCTGTGAAGTAGTTGTGTGGGTCTGGAAAACACAAAAGTAAGTCATCACCAAAAGACATGACATTTCAAGTTAATTCCTTTTATAAATACGTGATTTTTGAGGAACGAAAGTCAAAATTGACAATTTGAGAATGATTTAGCGTATCTAGGCCCCAATTCAATTGCAACAGTTACAGAGCAATTCATTAAAAAAAGCCTGCAGCTACCTGGCCGAAAGCCTAAACTGTAAAACAATGCACCCGTAAGTAGCATTTCAGGGCATGATCATGTTCAACTAAGCAAGGCCATAACTACCGATTTAGAAACAGCCAATAGTAAATGAGACCGTCATCATGACGTCAGTAAAACATGGAGGTTAAACGTCAATCAATTAGCGCTTAGCGGTCCGATATGCGATCAGATTTGCTATGCGGCAATGTACAAAATAATAAAAAGGAATGAAGAAAATGTTATAGTCCATGTCGGTGGCCTGATATGTATTAACTCCTTGATTACCAAGATTGACATAACACGGAAATAAAACATAAAAAAAAATATTTTTGATTGCAGATTTGAGACTGTTGTGCAATTAATTCAAATGTCTGTCATCTCTTCCCCCTCTTTAAAGTACAGTATTATTTACTTATTTGCATTTACAGTGCTACAATCAGGTGTTTAACCCCCTTGCCAGTCCTATCTGGTACTCGTAGGATTGTCTTCTATATTTCTTATTTACAGGTGTGAAAACAATTGTGTGCTTGAGAAATTGTAGCAATTGAATAGTGATGTGCGATTGTAACATTTACGGGCTTGAAAGATCAATGGCTTAGCTGGATCTGAGTTACGATTTTGACAACCACAGGGATTTTCAGCCTGTAACCCGCAGATCGTTTGCAGGTAGCTAAAAGACACCAATTGGATAGCAAATTAGGTTACAGGCTACATTACGGGCTCCAGTAACTTACAACTGCACAATTGAATAGGGGCCCTAGTTTATTTATTTCACTGTTGAAAAATAAATGTAATATTTTAGCTTTCATTCTTTTACACCTTGTTTACTCCCATGTATTTTAAATTATTTATTGTGTTGGCTATACCATGTACTGGTAATTATATTCTTTACATATATTTTGCCTGAATTAATTCCATAGAACTCTGAATCATGATGCCTACAATTTTGTTTCAGCCTTTTCTTCTGTGAATACATGAACTTGATTAAGTGCTTTGTAGAGATGTGGTCACCAAGATCAAGACCAGTAGTTATCGGGATCTTTGTGTGAACTATTGTACAATAGGCTACCAAATCTCAACCCATTGTGAAACCAATATAACATGACAATTGTAAGTGTTCCACCTTAATGGAAATATCACTTCTCTTTATTTATTTCACCCAAACCTTCTCATTTAGTCAGCAAACAATATACTAAATGCATACACATTAGCACAATCATTATCTACATCCTGCTTTGGGTAAAGAAATAATAGATTGATACATGTGAAAAAATTAAGTGCATTTGGTATTTTCATCAAGGATAAGGATAAGGATAGATCCTGTTACATTAAACTGGTAGTGTAGATTCAAAGCCTTGAGAAGAAAGGGAGGTGCCAAGCCATCATATATAAGATTTAGGTTGGCATCAGAAACTTCTAACACACCCTGGGGCAGAAGCTGAACAGCCTGCCCATACATAAAGTGTATTTGGACACAGAATACCTATTAAAGGATACAGGGGTGATTACAAGCATCCCATCATGATATTCTTCCTTCTCTTTTGCTTCAGCTCTTTCTTGGGCTATGCAGGTATGTAGCAATGAATGCTGGGACACCAACACTTATACAGATGTTTCCTCATTTATTACACACAGTAGGATGTCATATGACTGGTGACAAATATACATTTTATTAAATGGATATTTACATTTTTAATGGACAATATATCATTAAATGGATATGTAAAAACTCAAACAGCTCTTATCAGTGGACAGATTGTGTTGATCCATGAAGGTACAGTATAGCTGCATTGTTTGCTAAAGCTTCATCATTCCAATACTGACTGCTATGTACATTATTTATTTTACATTTAATACCATTTTAGAATATTTCAACATTTCCACAAATGGGAGTTATATTTTTTAACCATAGACAGAGGCAATATATGTTTCCCCTGCTGAATATGTGGATATTTTTAAGTCCTATGAAGAAGATGGACTTCATATATCCATATATGGTAGAATATATCAAATATTGATCACCTCTGCTTATTAAACATATTACTAGTGATATTTTTTTAAATGCTAACTAACAAGGTTGAACAAACAGTAAGATCAATACTAATATGGGTATATTAACTATGATTACGAGAATTATTTACAACTGATATTTTTATTTCCCTAAAAATGTAATATATGATGTTTCCTAAAATTTTAGTCCACTGAAAAATGTTGTCTAGTACATCTAGCTTGCTTTCTCTCAGATTGGGGATGAGCATAATGATCTCAAACTTTGGAGCCAGACCAACAGTTTAGAGACCATACAGCCTTTTCTTGGAGCCAGTAATTGGCTTTTGTATATGTAAAATGAAACAAAAGTACTATTTTAGAATTACTGACACATTAGCTCCTGGGATTTTTGCAGCTTGCTTGCTCTAGGATGGATATATTCATCAACACTTTGCATAACCATGTTTAGCTAAATAAGTTGTGGAAAGTTAGTATCCAATTAAGAAGGAAGGTCGGTTCATGTACTACTTTTCCAATTAGGGTTGCTTCATGGGATTAAAATAGGAGGATTCACATATATCTGAAAGAGAAAGAAATTCATGAACTATATCTGCCAGATTACATCTTTCAAGTGATTACTCATTACATCTGTAAGCGCGCTAAAAAATTATAAATAGGCACATTGAGTCTACCCATTCAAAATACCTGATAAAGAATTGACTTTAAAAAAAAACTCATAATTCTATTGATATACCGACATGTAATTGAATCTGAAGTTACCGGTACCTTAAAAAATGTTAGGTTTTTGTCTAAGGAGGATTGACCTTGTCATATTGCTGTAACTGGGATCGCCTTTGAGGTCCCCAAAAGGATAAAGGAATAAGGGTATTGAAACCCTGTCCCATTGTTATCGCCTATGGGATGATCATAGCTCTATCATAATTTGACTCTTCACCTGAGATTAGGAAATTGTATATAGGATTAGAGTTTTTAAATTTATATTATGGAAAGTTGGATACCAGTGTTACCCTATTTTAACATAATAGAGATTTGTCCATTACAGATCTGAATTTGACTATTTATTGTATAAACTTTAGTCAGCTTTGGGGCTACTGCGAGAGAGCCTTCCGGGCAGGAGGACCCACCAAGGTCATAGGCCTGACCTCTATTCTTTCCGTTTGATATATGATTGACTTGAGATGAATGATCGCTATATGCTTTACATACAGGCTAATTTGACATAATAAAGATTACAGTTTATGGTTCTCACAATGTTTTCTTAAAATCTCAGATATGTTTAATTTCCTTAATTGTATTTGTCACTACCATTGCCATGGGAAGATTGTTTCACTTATCTACCACCTTTTCTGTATAGTTGCACATAGTGCCCATGTATTTTCTCTTCTCTAACTACAAATTATGCGTTCGGCTCTTGTATTTCTCTTTTTCTGAAATTTGCTTACCTCCTCAAGTAATTTATTTATTTATTTTTTTGGTTATTCTCCAAAAGCATGAAATCTGACTATATATATATATATATATATATATATATATATATATATATATATATATATATATATATAAAACTCTTTTTTTTTCTAAATGTGCTGCTGTATTTATATGCAAATGAGTAGCTGATCCAATTTTATGTACTAATTAGGATTACAGCTTGTTGGTATGTCTCTGTAATGGCCAAGCTAAATAGATGTAATGTTATCAGCGATCAGACCCCTCTCCTAACGTTATCAAGCCCTCTGAGTCACACATTAGCATATAGGAACTGCAAATCAATGCTTAATGTTTTAGAAATTATTTACTGTATTGAAAAACTGCTAGTACAATGTATAGCTCTTTAAAATTCTGTTGGGTTATCAGAGTGCCTTTATATCTGTTTTTTAGGTTCAAGAATGATTTTGAAGCTTTCTTTTGAACTATTTAACTTATCTAAATATCCTTTTTGCAGACAAACTGTTCATAACTTCATGCATATATATATGTGTGAACCGACCCAGGACATAGAGTGGCATTAAAAATTATATTTTTATGCTACTAATTCATCTATCTATCTATCTATCTATCTATCTATCTATCCTGCTCCTCTTGCAGCTGTTTGGAATGGTAGCCTGCCTTTAGTTTTCAAAAGTAATAGCCCCCAAAACTATTTCCTTTTTTGTTGCTTTCATTAAAATGATATTCCATCTATGGATTATATTCTGCATTGGAATTTGCATTCTGAGTCCCTCATTCAATTGCAATTTGGCCAATTAAATAGGGCTCTAAATAAGCACATGACATATTTTTTTACAGAAGTTTTAAGTTAGTAAACATCTATGCAAAAGCAAGGTTTTCACTAGCTAAAAACTTCTGTAAAAACAATATGCTATGTGCTTATATAGAGCCCTATTCAATTGGCCAAATTCCAATTGAATGAGGCCCTGAGTGTTTTTATCAACATTTTTGTTGCATGATCATGCATCCTGTGCTTTTAAACTACTAAACATTTCATTGTTCTTTGATAACTTTCAAAAGTTAAATTACACACTAATGAAGTCAAAATCACTGGCCTGTAACTACTATTAACTATCTTTTTGTGAATTGGTACTTTATTTTATATTGGCAATTCATCAATTGTATACAACTGCATCCGACAGTAACAAGTAATAAACAGTTCAGCAAATGGTGCAGCAACCAGGGCTTAAAGTTTTTTAATCATTACCATCCAGTGGGAGTTGCCCCTCCCTAGATTTAGCACAAGATGAGTAAAAATATTAATTTAAGTAGTCTGCTATAGCCTTACCCTTCTCAACAAAGTTAACATTGTATGTCTTAAGTCCAATTATCAGAGTGATAATTTCAAATACGATATTAGTTAAAATATTTATTAACAAGTACTTTACCAATTGTTATACAAAACTGATTTGTCTTAAACTAATGTTACTTAAATTTGTAAATTTAACAGTCTTTACGACCCTCCAACCCAGGCTGTTCTGTTACATATTTCTACAATATCAAGATTCCAACATTATGCTAATTACTCCTGTCACAACCTGCTCTTTGTTGGGCCTGAAAAGGACTCCCCTTTAAACACACCATGTATATGTGTCCCAAAAAGAGCATAATCTTTGTTTTTCACATGTTTATACAGTTTTTCTATAATACAACAAGGGGCCATTTGCATAAGTAAACACAACTTAAAATATGTTGAACCCTTGGAATTTGCATCAAGAGGCAGAACTCCAGCCTATCTCCCCATCTAGGTGCTGTTATATGGCTCGAAATGTCAGGTACCTCCATTCATTGTTTGGGCACAGCAGGAGATGTCAGGGGTGATGTGACTATTGGAGACAGGGTGTCTGGACAGTGGGTGGGGTTTAAGGCAAGTGGGGTACTATGGATTTGCGGTGGACAGGCCTAGGGACTTCTTCTAATCAGGAAACCTAGCAGAGAGTAGTGTGAGTGAGCTTGTAGTGTCTTGCAAGTGGGGACGGGGTATAACTCATGCTAGATGTTCGTAGGGAGGATGGAGGTTATGTGTACCTGTTGCCTCGCCAACCTCCTCTTGTGTAGAGATACCTTAATTCAGTCGGAGAGTGAGGTGACTCCAGGGTTTATTCACTTTTGGGGACTGACCAGGACTTCCATAACATTTTAACAATTCAGGTTCCCTATTAGATTGTTTGGAGATTCAGGAACAATAGCTAGGGTCAAATATATACCAATTTGTGGTTAACTACAAGACAATGGATCAAAGACATATATTTTGCAAAGCACTTGACATTAACTGACCCTTGTCTATTGCAACAAAGTGTTTCAATTGTTGTCTGACAATCCAGTTAACTATACTTGATAACTTAATCCCCAGTTGCTGATAAATATACCTGTAAACATCAAACAATAACTTCTATTATCTAGGCACTTCTTCATTTATTTATTTTTTGTGCAATTTATTAAATTTTCCCTTTTTTTCATACATGTTTTATATTCCAAATTGCTGCTGAATAGTTTAGGGGTCTTTGCTCTATGGGATTAAAATTGTACACTATGGGCCTCATTCTATTAACGGCCGTAGGAGATGCGGGGCCGCAAAGACCGGCCGCAAGCTATTCGGCTATTCTATTCCCTTCTGGCAGGCTTGCGGCCGGCGCCTTGCTATCCCTTGCGGCCGCTCGCGCCGGAGGAAAGCCTTTGATCTAAAACGGCCGCAAGAGTTTCGGCCGCAAGAAAATCCCGGTTGCTATTCAATTGCTCCGGGAAACCTCTCTGCAAGGCTAAAACTGAGCCGCAGCTTACTTGCAGGAAAAAGGTCCCGCTAGCACCAATTAAGCACATTATAAAGCCGAAATAAAGCCATCCTGCACTCTTATGAGACTATAAAGTGATTGTAGGTGTTAGCAAAAATAGCACAACATTCCCCTACACTCAAATCCGTAAATAAATTATTTTTTTATTTATGTCAAAAATCCATGTAAAAAGTCCCGAGGGCTTGGAGCACCTTAGACCCGCCCACGCTGCGGCCGGAAAATAAACAGTTAATGTAAACTCGGATTTGGGCTGATGTGCAAGCTTGAGAGGGGGTTGCTATTAATCCTCATGTCCCCCATTATGATCCCTAGCATTTACAGAGCTGTACAGTGCCGTCTTGAATTTATTTTTGCGTTTAAAGTTTTCTGAGCTTACGGCCGGTTGCAAGATATACGGCCGGCCGTAAGGGGAGATCGCAGCCTTGCGGCCATTTTACGGCCGATAATAGAATGAGGCCCTATATGCCTAAAGAATCAGCATTAAACTCACTGACGCGGTACAAGAATAAAAAACATACATCTAGAGGTTGCCCTTAAAAGTTCGTACAGAGGAATTTTGCCTTTCATTTCATTAACTGCCTAACTATTAGGAATTGGAGATTGAGATTTTTTTGCATACTTTTAGAGCTCTTTCCCTATGTTTTCCCAGTAGGCAGCAATCAAACCTTTGTGTCCTCCCATTTTCTGTGATGTATCTCCACTTAGCCCATGCTTGCAGTAAGCAAGGATTTTGCTGAGCTTGGCACAGAGGTTTTTTTTTAAAGTAAATCTATAGAACCTATGTGAAGCAGATAACTCTAAACATGACTAGAAAGTCTGCGGACCTTCTGTGGCCTAGAATGCCTAACAGCAAGTATTACTGCTTCAAGTTCCATAGATTAGCTTGAAGAAAGAGCTCACCAAAGCTCAGCAAACTGTTTACTGCAAGACAGAACTAAGAAACTGGCCTAACAGGGGAGTTAAGACACAGAAGGTTGAAGTGCAAATGTTTTAGAAAGAATGAGGACTTTAATATATACATGGAAAACTATTGCTTTTTTTTCAAGCATTTAAAAAAGTATGATTGAACAATACAAAAAAAATTAATTGAAACTAATTGGAAGTGCACAGGGCATACTTTAGTTTGTAGATCTTATTGACTGGCAGAGGGCAAGCCCACAAGAACAGTTACATTTATTTTGAAAAAGAAAACACACTTTGACATATTATCAAATACCCTATTTCTGACGTAATGATGGAAAAAAAAAAGGTTTATACATTTACTGCCTTATTAAATTACGATTCGGCCAATTGAAAAGGGCTCTATATAAGCACAGAGCATATTTTTTTACAGAAGTTTTTAGTTAGTGAAGACCTTGTTTTTGGATAGAAGTTCACTAACTAAAAACTTCTGTAAAAAAATATATGCTCTGTGCTTAAAGAGAGTCCTATTCAATTGGCCGAATCGTAATTTAATAAGACTTTTAATCAGTTACTTATGTGATGTCACAAGGGAAATAAGAGAAAGAGAGCTAAACCCTGTTTTATTTGCCGTTGTATTGGTATCAGCCAATAAAAAAGTATTAAGGTTTGTTTTCTCTCAGATGGTCATGTCGTACAGACATAATAGTCTAAGCATAACTCATGATACCAATCTTTACAAGTTTCCAAATGGTCATTGGGAGTCTACTCTGGTCAGTAAATGTCTGTTAGTAATCAGTGTGCCAACATAAGGGTTCTTTAAATGGTGAGTAATAGGTGTCAGGGCCCAATTACTCTAACAATTAAACAACGCAGGTGGATAATCAAGGAAAACTCATTGTTAATACTCATTGAATACTTTGTGTAGATATTAACACTGTGCCTCTTAGACCAGAACACATTAAACCATCTGTTAACAGAACAATTGATCCGCTTGGGCCAAAGAAAGACGTATAATTAGTTCCCATAAACCTTTTTCAAACTCGTGTTAGAAAAAAAAACTCACATACTCCATTGCTCTGGGTCATTATGCACGGCTCACACATACATTGACAATTTAGTTTTGTCTTAAATGTGTAAGGCTAAGGGGATACTAACTATTAAATGTGTTTTAATATCTGCACCCTAAATAGCTTCTTGATAGTCTTTAGTAGCTCATTTAATGTTTTTATATGCGTCCTGCTCACATTACAAGTGACGTTGCAATCTCACAACACAATTATAAAATTGCTTGGCAGAACATCACTATAAATCTGTATTAACCATGTGGAATTACCCCAATAACATGTTCAGGCCGTTGATTTATGGTTGGTTGACTACTCTTAACCCAGGGAAAGTTTTTAATCATTTCTGTAGATTAAGGTTAAGATTGTGGAAAATAGTTTTTATAGGTTAATCATAAAATAGAAACGAATAGTTAATTTAAAAAAATACATTATTCGAAAGTAATTACTGTTTTATTAATCCACTTTATACATCAAAGATTTTGAATCAATCCATTGACTTGAAAGGGTCAAGACCTAGATAGCTTTGTGGAGCAGTATGATGGTTTTGGGCAACAGTTAGGTAGACAGACATACAAAGAGTTTTTACATGGAGACTAGTATGGATAAGAAAATGTATAAGAAGTTTTAACAGGCATCTACATGGATAGGTAAAAAGCATCTGAATGTATTTGTAGATGTTAGAGAATACAAGAGGTATAAGCAAACTTTTAGGGATCACTCAACTGGAGCAAAACAAGCAATTCAAGGGAGATGACTATAGATTAAATGGGTTAGATGTAGAAAGGAGTTATATAAAACACAATTAAGGAAAGCTTTGTATGAATCGAAATCTAACATTAAAGAGGAATAATCAAATACTAAAAAAACTCTGTCCTCCCTCACAGCTTCAAATCATGGTGGATATGGACAGAATGCAAGACCAAGACGCACTGTTGACGAAGGTAAATTAAATTATATGTTTTTTTTTATTTACAATAACTTCTAATTTCTAGTCTTGGGTGAGGAAATAGCTGTTGAGTAATTGTATATGTTGACATACATAACACACATTTCATATCTAGGGTACGATATCGATGAATTGGTCTCTTTCTCACTCATGGGATTCTGAACTCATTGATGGTGCTCTGCTTCATCATTTAAAACAGTCTAAATCAAGTGGGGAGCCTGTAAAAATGATTTCATTTTCACTGTTTCATAATTGTTTTTAAATGCTCCAGTGTTAGCTTTTACACCCGGAAAATATTTGAACTTAGAATCCAGAGTCTATGGAGTTTTCCCCAAAGCAACATACAAGATTGAAAACTCCCAGGTTAAAGGTTTTCAGTGTGGTACAGGAGGGTGAAAAATGCAGTGTGAACGTTAAAGCGCCGTGTGATAAGCTTCTTTAAACAGGTACGTTTTCAGTGAGGATTTGAAGCAGGAGAATAGTCTGGTGGAGCGAGGCAAGGAGTTCCAGAGAATAGGGGCAGCTTGAGAAAAGCCCTGAAGGTGGGAGTGAGAGGAGGTGATAAGAGAGGAGAAAAGAAGACGGTCATTAGCAGAGCGCAGAGGGCGGGTGGGGGAATATTTGGAGATGAGAGCAGAGATGTAAGGGGGTACAGTGTTGTTGAGGGCTTTGTATGTTAGGGTCATGATTTTAAATTTTATTCTGGAGGCTATAGGAATCCAGTGGAGAGACTGACAGGGAGGTGCTGGAGACACTGAACGTTTAGTACGGTAGATGAGTCTAGCAGAGGCATTCATAATGGATTGAAGTGTGGATAGACGGGTAATGGGTAGGTCAGCCAAAAGTGAGTTGCAGTAGTCTAAACGAGATATTATGAGGGAATGTATTAGAATCTTAGTTGTGTCATGTATAAAGTAATTCCATATTCTGGAGATGTGTTTTAGAATGTTATTAGTGACTGTATGAGGAATGAAAGAGAAGGCAGGGTCCAATAGAGCCCCAAGACAACAGGCTTGGGAGGTAGGAGTGATGATAACTTTGTTGACAGTGAGAGATATGTGAGGAATTGACACTGTAATAGATGGTGGGAAGATTAGGAGTCCGGACATGTTGAGTTTGAGATGGTGGGTGGACATCCAGGAGGATATGCTTGAGAAGCAGTTGGAAACACGTGCTAGAAGAGAGGCGTATATATCAGGTGCTGAGAGGTAGATTTGAGTGTCATCTGCATAGAGATGATACTGAAATCCAAAAGGTCTTATTAGGGTGCCAAGTGAGGATGTATAGGTGGAAAATAGGAGGGGCCTAGAACTGAACCTTGGGGTTTGCACATAGACAGAAGGTGAGGAGAAGAAGAGGTGCCAGAGAAGAAGACACTAAATGTCCAATCTTGTAGGTATGATGTGAACCATTAGAGAGCAGTATCTCTGATTCCAAGGAAGCAGAGAATTTGTATTAGTAGAGGGTGATCAACTGTGTCAAAGACAGCAGAGAGATCCAGGAGAAGTAGAATAGAAACGTGACCCTTTGCCTTGGATTATAACACAATCCCTCTAAAGATATGTCCTTCAATGAATAATAAATGTAAGCTTATTTCCATTAGCGTTAGTGTGGAGAAAGCAAATAATTTTTTTTTTTTTCCCAAATGTCCTGCTTGATCAATTGTATGGACCTTGCAATTTTTGGTCATTTCAGAACCTGCAGATTCCAACAGTTCACATGCTCTAGAGACGAAAAGATACTGGACGAATAACTGGGTTATATAAAAAAAATTATAAAACAGTGACATATGAACCAATTTTAAAACAGTGACAAATGAACCAATTTTTTAAAAAAGCATTTTCAGCTGTTTTCCAAAGCTTTTTTGATGATGCAGAGCAGTACTGATACATCCAATGTGGTATATTTCATTTATCTTTACCCACAGACTTCCAAGCACTAGATTAAAACATTTGACAGAATCTTTGAAAACAAAATATGTTTTAAAGGAATTTTTAAATGCCTATATCCAGCTCAAGAATAGTGATTCAGTGGGAGCCAGGCATATTTACTTATTTCTAATCAGATTTGTATTCTATATATATAATCCACTAATGTTTGATATAATCAATATTTTAAAAGTTCAGTTTATTTTAATGAATGGAAATTAACAAATAACTTGATTCTAATTTTCTCTTTATTTGCAGCATTCCATCAATACATAATTACAATGTCTAATGGTGAGTAACCCAATTTAAGACCTCAAAATTATTCTCTTCTTTACATCATATCCCAAACCACCACCAAATCACAAGTCTTGATGTTTTCCTTGATTTAACTTCATGATACATCCCTGGGAGCAGATGGACTTTTAATAAGTCCCATCTTTTCCAGAATATACTGGATTGTAATGGTTCTTTTAAATACTGCACTGCACATTTTTCCAACCTACCATAACAATGTGAGTCGGTCACTTGTTCTAACTTTGATTGCATTGCCTTTTGTAAATCTTATATAAAAGTGCCTAACTTTGTTTTTGATATTCCAAAAGCCATTAAGTGCTCCTCAATTATTTATTTTTTTACTTTTCTTTACAGATTTAAAAGACCCTATAGAGGCAGAATATGATTCACTTAACAGTAAGCATGTTATATTTATGTAATATATTATAGTATAGTATTAGATGTGTCGGTTTACAACAACTATTAATGCTAAGCAAATGTTGAGTCTCCAACATGGTAACTTGTTAGATTGGCCGCCATTTTAAAATAACTGATAAGAAACAATCCCAAAAGTTCACCTAAACGTTTACCCAAGATATCACTTGGTACAATATCATTATCTGTTATTTTGAATGACACTAACATCCCAGCACCCTTCAACACCATTACTCATTAACCTAAACTAAACTCTTATCTCTCCACTTGGTCTTTTCGCAAAACAGCAAAACTTGAAAACTCAAAAATACTCAGAATACCAGAACTCTCTACCTAATAATTCACAATCCTCCCTACTCCATACTTACCCCCATCCCACTCTTTATTTTTCTTATCTATCTTATCTAAAATTAAAATACCTTAAAACCCTGGAATGTTCTACTGATTTCTACCTTTTTGAATTTCACATCAGGAAGGTTCCGGTCTGTTGTCTTGGGGTTCTATTGGACCATTCCTCGCAAACCATCAATAACAAATCACATAAATTTCACCAAAAAGTATCTCTAAAATATGTCACTATCTTACTATCTAATAATATCTCGACTGGAATACTGAAACTCGCTCCCTGCTGGCCTCCCCATCACCCATCTGTCTCTTCCCAAATCCAGAATTAACTCCTCCGCAAGGCTCATCTACCATACTCAAAGCTCCAAAAAGTGGGTTGTGACAAGTCTGGTTAATGATCATATGCAAGGCATTAAACGTCCAAGGTTCACTCAAATCAAAAGGCCAACAAACCTTTCACATTTCCTAATTTCAAACTCACAGAAGAAAGACCACCCCTATTCAGTTTACTTTTTCATATCCTCTAAATTCCCCAGTCTCCAACAGACCTAACTCATCTCTTCTCCTACACCCTATGCTCCAACTTAACTCACAACCATACAAGACTTACCTTATGCAAGCCTATACATTCACTACCAAACACAGAAACAAAAAATATCTACCATAACCTCCTCTGAAACACAACGTATTAACTCAAATCCCTTCTTACCACTACTCAGACCTTACTGGGACTATCTGGACTACACCACTAGTTTCAGGTACGCATACAAATCACACAACTAAGTCTTCCTTGAATTCTTCCTCAATCAACCAACATCCACAACTCACATTTCCCATGTATCTCAAACTAAACTAGAACTCACTAAACCCCCCACCTGCTTACCCCACTGTACCTTTAATTCAACCCCACATCCTAGGCACTACTGTTTATGCACCTTTCACATTTACCAACTACAAGTCTCTTCTTCCATGTATTTCACTCAACATCTCACTGAGAACAACCCCTACTACTCCCTCTACTACTGATCCTGATTCTTTTCACGCATAACACAATTTAATGTCCCCCATCCTTATATAAGTTCATTTTGTTACAGATGGTGGAAATCTGTGACATTCTATGTGTTTAGTTAATGGTGTCTGTTCATGGCATAGGAATTAGCAATAATTTTCATACAAAATAAAAATATAGCTAAAAGGCACATACATACATGTAATAATGTATACATTATATTTATCAATCACAGGTGACATCAACCACGGCTCTTTGCTTGTTGCTAAAGCAAATTTTTCCTGTGGTAAGTGTTCCTATTGCCTTTCCTCAGACATTATGAAAGGAGTCCTGAGAATTGTTAGTTTGAAAAATCCTACAAATTATGTTTATACTGTATTAATGTTGCATCTGATTGCAGTTTAAATATGTCATTGCTACCTGAATGCGTAGGAATTAGATAGAGCAATTTATAGATACTGAATGAAAATGGGATTAATTATACACACTAAAATGATCCAGTTCGAAAAAAACTTAAAATCCTGAAAATTTATATTTGGGAGTCATCATTTCAGGGTGAGCTCACTGCAATTTTCCTTATATGATCATCTCTTGTGAATATAATGGTATTAAAATCACTGTTATATTCAATGTTTAAAGTTTGCTGTGAGTTACTGTTGTGTTCTATTATTAACTTTAAATGCTATTTTAAGCAACAGCATTAACTAAAGTATATATATCAGGTGCAGAGCTATCAGTGTTGCAGGTGGTGCAATGCACCAGGGCCCTGCTCAGAGGGGGGCCCAACTATGGAAAGGGGTGTTGGTGGTAGCCGTTTTGGTAAATTGTCTTGGGGAGGGGTGCTGTTATGGAAAGGGGTCTTAGCGAGGGGAACTGTTTTGGGAAGAGGTCATGGGCACTGGTTGAGTTGGAACCAGGGGAACCCAGCCCCCTGAAAAAAATGTATATCCCCCCGCAGGAGGGAGGTTCAAATTTTATTTTTTTGCACGGGGACCTCCATTCTCTAGCTCTGCCACTGATATACATATATCTGGAAATAATCATAAACAGAATAAACCAAAAATAAGTTAAATGTAAGTTTGTTTAAGAGGAGCATGTATCAGAGAAATTTGTTTTAGAAAAGAAAATCCACTTAGAAATGATTTCATGTGGAAAGTTATACAATATTATAATAGTATAAAATATAGATGTAAAAAAGTTATGGAACTTGTCAATTTTAGATTTTATTTCTGCTAGCTTGTTGTGCTGAAGAGGCTTGTGTACCTCAATAAATCTGTGAGCTATACCATGTAGGGTCACCCAAGATGGGAAGGACATAGCAGAGAGGTCACACTGGAGGGATTACTGTCCCATTAAAATAACTGGAGGTAGCAAGTTTGATTAATGTCATTACAATGAATACAGGTTTGGGTACTGTTTGGGTCTCTGATGAGGGTGAAACCATGCAGCATCTTACTGGATGCAATAACGTATAATATACAATGTGAATTTGTGCATGTGACCTACAATTGTCCAATGTCTTATTCAGTTAGCCATTTTATTTCTCTACAGTTTCCAACAAGGCTCGCTGCTCCACCTGGGGGTCCAATCACTTTGTCACTTTTGATGATGACTTTTATGAGTTCACTGGGTCTTGCAACTATATCCTTGCTACGGACTGCCAGAGTCCCGTTCCTGATTTTAACATCCAGGTGCAGCGGGCATGGGGGAAATCCATTACCAGGATTATCATTGATGCGGGACCCATTAATGTGGTAATTAAAGGAGATACAATCAATGTAATGGGAAGGTGAGTCTTCTTGTGTATGAGTAGTTAGGTTATTTAATAAATCACTGCAATGCTTCTCTGTGTGCATGTAATCAGCTATCAACAGAGCAGTGCTATTTTCCTTAGCATAGATCAGCCACTCAATGGGGATGTTTGCTGATATCCCCGCTGGATTAGATCATCCAGACATGCTGCAGTGCCTCCTGTAAAGGTCCGATAAGTCAAATCTGAAATTACAGGAAAAGTGATGTTGAGTTAGCAGGTTCAAAGCAGTGGTTCCAGATGGGACAACATATATGTATATCTGCATTCAAAAAAATCCTAATTTATTTAATGATGTAATGAAATGGAAATAGCTGATTGAGGCAAATGTACAAGATACATTTTCACCAATGTGTGCACAGCTCTGGGATCTTTCCTGTTCGCTGCCCTTGCGCAGTGCCGGCCATCGGCCACTAGATGGCGTGGCCAAGGGGTCGTGGATTTATTCCCAGTGTAAAGCGTATAGTGTGCCAGTACCTGAACCCCAACGCCCTGAACCCTAACACCTAACCCTAACACCCCTAACCCTAATGCCCATAACCCTAATACCTAATCCCCCTCACCCTAACACCTAACCCTAACACCCCTAACCCTAAGAACCCTCACCCTTAGACCCCTCACTTTAACACCCCTCACCCTAACACCTAACCCTAACACCCCTCACCCTAACACCTAACCCCTAACCCTAAGACTTCTCACCCTAAGACCCCTCACTCTAACACCCCTCATCCTAACACCTAACCCTAACCCCTAACCTAACCCTAAGACCCCTCACCCTAACACCCCTAAACCTAACACCTAACCCTAAGACCCCTCACCCTAACACTGAAGCATAAGAAATTCAGGGACCCTGCGGCCGCTCCCCCTAGTGGCCGATGGCCTGTTTTGCGCACGGGCAGCCAACAGGAAAGGTCTCAGCTCTGCAAAGACAATATTTAGGACAATACAACCCTAGACATACATAATAAATAGTAAAGACTACTTGAAAAAATATATGGATTTAGTCCCAGGCAAGAGACATATAATCTTTTTTCTGAGGTGATGAGGTACAATGCCACCGTGATTTTGGCCACTGAATACCTATGTCAGATCTATTGTTGATCATATCCATACTCCTTGATATGGATTTTTTAATGGACATATTTGTTACATTAACATTAAATACTACAGTAGGGTGTGATGGGACACTTGTTTTGCTCCATATTATTCTATCTAGATGTAATAAGATACATGCAGATTACAACATTTTGCATTTGATAATTATAAACTGTTCAATCCTTAATTAGCTGAGACTGTGTCTCTCATTATACACCTGTTTTAAAACATGAGCAAAGCTTATAATTGTGCTCACAGTTTTCTGGGCCATTATACAGCGCTGTCCCTGTCTGTCTCTCTAGTCTAGTAAATGATGCTGCTTCTTAGGCACAACCTATAGAGAAAGCAACTCACATACTGGGCAATGGCTGCCCACAATAATAATAATAATAACATAATAGCTAATAAATGAGAGGCTGTATCTTTTATTTAACTTTATAAAAACCTTGTGGCCTTTATCACATCTATTTCTTCATAAAATCATAATGTATATACAGGACTACAGTGGTCTACGCAGCTGCTGAAATCATTAGAAGAACGTCATGTATTTATGCAAACACAATCGGTGGCGTTTAGTTATTATGTCTGGCTCCTAAAAATTCCATCGTTTTATATATTTTGCTTCTCCGGCACGACTGAATGTTCGACTCTTGCAATAAACTGCAGTCAATTTATAATTTAAGTCGTATAACTCGCCATTTTTGTGCAGAGTTTTGCTGCTCACTACAGGATACTTAGCAGCATTACACCATTATTATTTACAATACTATAGCCAAATATAAAATAGTACATAAGTGGAATATATTAACAAGTCTTACCCTTTAAAATGTAATGATTTATTTATAATTTAATAATTAAATTAAATAGTTTCCACATTAAACTAAATTCTGAGAAAAAATTAAAAAAGAAAACCTTTTTCAAGCCTAATCTAGGTATATCCGTACCCTGGTACAGCTTTTTATTTTAAAAGATAAATATTTTCTGAATATATATTTTATGGCACCCCGACTAGTGCTCTCGACATCTAGATTCGGTGAGCCCTCTCCCCTGCACCTCATTTTCAAACTTCAGCACCCTGCTCTCTCCTCAATACCCCTGGTTCTGTACCCCTGCCTCCTCCCCTGTACCCCATGTAAACCCTGAGCTGTTGTACATTGTGGCTCCTGTCGCACAGAACATATTTGCTGGGTCATACCATCTCCAAAATAGGGAAGCATAAAACATGCTATTTTTCTCTACTGCTAAAATATTAATGGCTTTTACAATAATGGCTTAGCAATTCATATTATCAAATATATAGCCCTGCAATCAGTTTTACCACATTAACATCATATTTAGGTATATAGGTTGAATGTCTTCCCCTCTTCCTGGGATAGACTATCCCTTTCATTTTCTAGATGCTTCTGAGAAACAATAAAAACTGCATCATTGCATATTTCCCGCCTAATATTGATACAAGGTTAGGGGGTTAGTGAAGCTCAATTACAACATAATATATAAACACATATTATATAAAAAGAGGGAAGGGACAGAACTCAAAGCCTAGTTCTATTATGCAGCCATTACAGTTTCATTTTGTGTCTCCTGCCATTTTGTCTCAGCCTTTTTTTTGTATGTGTCATTGGTAAATAAAAAATGAAGTTCACCATTTAAAGCATGCTGTGCAAAACAAGATTTGATAATGGCTAAACTTTCTGAAAGAAATAATGGACCTTTCCTGCTGGCTGGCCGTACACAATGGAGGCTATTGGCCACTAGGATTGGTAGCTGTTCTTTCAGGGAATTTCTTAGAGTTTAGTGTTTGTACGGTTAGGTGTGTTAGGGTTAGGTGTGTTAGGGTTAGGGGTGTTACGGTTCAGGTACTGGCAGATTCTAAGCTTTACAAGTAATTCACGGACATCTCTGCGCCACCTAATGGCCGAAAAACTTTTAACCTATTATTGTATATATTTTTTATTTTCTGTATTTAGCCATTGCCTTATTTGCATTTGTTCTATTGAATGCACAGGGACTAAAGATTGCAAAATTTCAGGATAATTACAGATAAGAGTTAATAAATCAAAGGCTACTTAAAAAAAATATTTGGATCTTTCCTGTTTCGTCCCCAGCAGTAGTTGCATGCAGCGGCCAAGAGGTGGGGCGATGATGACGCACCAAGACTTTATTCAATTTGTTCTTAGAGTGAACTCATACTCTACTTTACTATGTAAAGCTTATCATCTGCCACTACCCTAACCCTGAACCTTAACTCTAAACTCCGAAGTGTAATCATAAACCTAACAAATTAAATAAAGTCTCAGCATCCCACCATTGTGCCAGCATTGCACGACGTTGCTGGCAGGAACGAAAAAGGAAAGGTCCAAATATTTTCCCATTACAAGAACATATTGAAACCATAGCAGGATGTTGATAAGTTAATCACATTATTTACTTTTGCACATGGCAGGACAGTTCACATTCCCTATACCTCAAATGGTATTGAAATCTCTAAGAAGGGTGCCATGACCAGACTGTTGGCGAAGCAAAAGGACTTTGAACTCATTGTGACTTGGAGTCCTCAGAACAACCTCATGGTGAGTTTCTTATGGGGGGATTATATTCAAATACACTATAAGAAGCTTTGGTATTGATGGCTGATAACATCTATTAGATCATACCATCAGTCTCTCCAATCTACCTAGAAAATTCATATTCATAATTAATACTCATGATAAATTTTGCTTATCGACCTTCATCTGTCTGTGCCATTTCATACATGGGCTATATAAATCCATTTGTCATCATAACCGTTAGTTGCTGAAAATCATGATCCAGGAAAAACCTAGTGGAGCCCAATCCTAATTAACAAAGCATTCAAACTAACATTTACTCGGCCAGCTGCGCAGTGACCTAAAATGGCGCCCGCGCACAGCACCCGCTCTAGCTCCGGCCCCTCGGCTGGCTGCATGACCCCTATCATCCAATCAGGAAGCTCCTAGGCTCCCCTGGGTCAGTAGGCACTCCATGCCCACAGTAGAATAGTTGTCTTACACCTCCATTTTGCACCATCTATTCAAATATCAAGCTATCAATATTTGATCACTTTGGGCATACCCACGGCCTCATTCAATTGAGATTTGGCCAATTGAATAGGGCTCTATATAAGCACAGAACATATTTTTTTTCCAGAGGTTTTTAGTTAGTGATCTTCTATCCAAAACCAAAGTCTTCACTAACTAAAAACTTCTGTAAAAAGAATATGTTCTGTGCTTATATAGAGCCTTATTCAATTGGCCAAATCACAATTGAATGAGGCCCCCAGAATGTTATTCTTTTTCTTAAGCTGCTGTAAATAGAGTAATGCTTATAGATTAGTAATATTGGCAAAATAATGAATAAAGTAGTAATAAAATGTAATAATACGTTTACTTATATGCTCTCACAAGAGCAAGGTTCAGCACCACTATGTACTATTTTCTTATTTCTGCCTTATGTATTCACTATATCTCTGCACTCAGATCTACGGAATATGTCAGGTCTTATATATACATTATAATAATGGTAAGAATAATTTAAGCTAATAAAAATAGAGCAAAATAGTATCATTGAAATGAGCCTGCCATGTCTCCTATCCTTGTAATGGAATGAAGGATATATTATCTTTTCCATAAGTAAATTAAAACAACTAAGTGACATCCATCCTCAAGAAATCCTGAAAATCCATCATGATACCACCTTTTGAGGATTGGAGGTGGGAGAGCCTGATTATATATTATTTTATATCAATACATGTTAACTCCTTGACAAAAAATGTGCTTTGTCTACCTCTTGCTATTGTGAATGTAAAATCATTTTTCATAAATGTGCGTTCTCGCATTATAGGTGGAAATAGACAAGAAATACATGAACAGAACCTGTGGGCTCTGCGGGAACTTTAATGGAATTCAAAAGGATGACTTCCTGATTGAAGGTAGGAATTTTCCAAAATGCTTATTTGTTGGCTTTACTTTTTAACTCTTCACTATATACATGTTAAAAAAAATTGTGTGTTGGTAGATTGGTATAAACCAATAGTTACATTTAATTTGCGCCAATCATATAATTATATGCAAAAAAAATTGACATATATCTTTATAAATGTAATATCTGAACACTGACTAAAAGGTCAAGCAAAAATACAATTCTGTAATGATTACTAACTGAAAGAAGGAGAAAATGTGGTAACAAAACATTTAATAAACAATAATTAATAAATGTGGAGACCAGACTAATTTCCACACCAAACAGACTATTAAAAACTAAGGGCCTCATTCTATTACCGGCCGCAGCCGCTGCAGGGCCGCAAGGACCGGCCGCAAGCTTTCCGGCTATTCTATTCCCCTCCGGCCGGGGACTTCGGCAGGCTTGCGGCCGGCGCCTTGCTATCTCTTGCGGCCGAGGAAAGCCTTTGATCTAAAACGGCCGCAAGGAAATCGGCCGTAAGAAAAGCCTGGTTGCGATTCTATTTCTCCGGGAACCCTCTCTGCAAGGCTAAAAACGAGCCGCAGCTTAATTGCAGCAAACAGGTCTCGCTAGCACCAATTAAGCACATAAAATATCTCAAATAAAGCCATCCTGCACTTTGCGGAGTCTATAAAGTGATATTCGGTGTTAGAAAAAATAGCACATAATTACCCTATACTCAAATCCGTAAAATAATATTTTTTTAATATACGTAAAATATCCATGTAAAAAGTCCATAGGGCTTGGAGCACCTCAGACACGCCCACGCCGCAGCCGGAAAATAAACAGTTAATTTGAACTCGGGTTTGGGCTGATGTGCAAGCTTGAGAGGGGGTTACTTTTAATCCTCATGTCCCCCAATATGATCCCTAGCATTTACAGAGCTGTACAGTGCAGGCTTGAATTTAATTTTGCGTTTTTAGATTTTAGAGCTTACGGCCGGTTCCAAGATATGCGGCCGGCCGTAAGGGGAGATCCTTGCGGGGCCGTATAATAGAATCGCGAGTTAACTGAACCCCCGCAAGGAATCGCAGCCTTACGGCCGATTTACGGCCGGTAATAGAATGAGGCCCTAAATAGACAACTTGAATTATTAGTGTGTCCAGTTTAATTGTCTACTGATTAGTTATTGCACTGTACTTTTATTACTATAGCTCTCAGATAGAGAGCGCTGAGATGGGATTTAAAGGGCTAAATGGGATTTTGCTCTTAAAAAATTTGATATCGTGAGATTTAGCACTAAGCAGAGAATTACTGTGAAAAAGAGCGATATAGCAAATCAGCTCCCAAAGGGGTAGCGTTTGAGTTTGTGTACCCGTAAAAAAACGTTGAGAATGCTGAATTAAGTAATTCATCTGCATACTTGTTGCTAACACTCATGCTGGCATTATAGCGTGATTCGGGTACTGGTCCTACACCCGTCACACTATCTTTCTAGTGGTATCCATGTTGAATGACACGACTATTGCATAATCTCAGGTTATGGCATTAAGGTTATTATTTTTCTCCTCCTGCATGTCGTTGTTTGGGATACCTGATGTAGCAATTTGGATAGCAAACCACTGTTGTGTATTTTTGTGATGTCCAAAAAACTTTAGATAACAACTCCATCAATCAGGGGAAAAGATAGACATGTAGAAGGAAGAATCTCCTCACAGGAGCTTGCCTCTTTCCACCTGATTCAATCAAGTTTATAATGCTTTTCTTCTTTTAACTTCAAACAAAGCGTATTTCAGCAATAAACAATCACTATTACTTTATCGTAATACACATTTCGGAGCTGTCCTGTTATGGTAGCATGACCTATCCTGTTACAGTCGCGTGCGCATGTCCGTGACCTGTGCCACAGTGTTGAAAAGTTGTAGTGCAGGCAAATAACTATTTCATCCTCCGACGTGTCGCATCTTCAAGGCGCCGAGTCAACAGCGAGGCCATCGCTATGTTCGGCTCGGGCATTCGGCACCCCAGGGCCTCAGGCACGCCTCTCATAGATCAAGGCCTCTTCTGTCGGCGCACCTTATGCAGCAGGTCTGAGGGGGAAATGTTTTTTTGCCTGCACTACTTCCTGTTCACCACTTCGCCCCTGTGGAGCAGCGCACAGTCACGCGCATGCTACTATAAAAGGAAAGGGCCTAAATTTGCTATATCCCTTTCGATAATAATTGCTAAACATAGACTAACCAAATACCCTCTTAAAGCAAAACTTTGTTTATTTTTATGTAGTTTAGTTTTTATGAATGTTCCATATTGTGCACAAATTTAAAAAAAAAATGTGCATGCATGCCAAATAAAACAAATTATAATTTCCAAAGTCTTTAATTGCATTAAATTAGCCCACAAACTGAAATCCACGTCATTAAAAAATATGCAAAATACTAAACATAGGCTAACCAAATACCCTCATAAAGCAAAACTTAGTTTAGTTTTCATGAATGTTCCATTTAACAACGTCAGAATGGCTGGTCCAGTGATAGTATATCTCACTTACTTTTACTTATTAATGCCATGGACAAATGAAATATCTTGTAATATGTTGGTCTGGCACCATCCAAAAGGATATTCCAGTCTGACATACCAGACAATTTCACTGTGAAAAGAAGAATGAGTTCAGCTCAGCTCAACAGTGAGGCGCAGTTGCTCACAATTTAAGCCACTGACAACAAGGGGACCATACCTTGGGCCTCATTCAATTGCAATTTGGCCAATTGAATAGGGCTCTATATAAGCACAGGGCATATTTTTCTTTACATATGTTTTTAGTTAGTGAACTTCTATCCAAAAGCAAAGTCTTCACTAACTAAAAACTTCTGTAAAATCTATGCTCTGTGCTTATATAGAGCCCTATTCAATTGGCAAAATCTCAATTGAATGAGGCCCCTTGAATCCATTATAAGTCTTAAAGGGCTGCTGCAGCCTTCATGGCTTTTCAATAGTAAATATAAATGGCACCAGTGAACAATAAAATAAATGTATATATTAGCTGACAAGTACTAGTATATCTGCAGCATACAATGCAAAGTTATCACACTTGATACCATATTGTGCAAAAAAAAATAAAAAAAATGTGCATGCATGCCACATGAAAAAAAAATATAATTGCATTAAATTTGTCCACAAACTGGAATCCACATCATTAAAAATATGCAAAATGCTACTTTTGGTGACATTTAAAACATGCTCTTCTACTGTAAGTGCATGATAGAAAGATGGCTTTCCTTAAAAACAATTGCTAACAAGCATGGGTGTAGGAACCAAATAAAATATGTGTTGGGGGGAGATACTGCATATAATATAAAAATACCACACAACTGCTTCTCTACACATAAACACACATTTTTAAAAATATGGGGGGGATTTCTGCCCCCAGTTCCTACACCCATGCTAACAAAGTTTGAAAAGTAATAAAGGATCACAGCAGTTTGATAAATAACAAATTAACAACCATGACAGCTGTTTAATCCATGCAATTAAAAGGTATTTTTGGAAATGCTCTGCTATTTTTGGGCCTCATTCAATTGCAATTGGCCAAATTGCAATTCAATGAGGCCCTAGGTCTATTGTCAGCTGAAAGTAGTAGTCATTCAATAGAATAGAATAGAAATTCATAGTTCCCCCCATTGCTCAAAAGTGTTTAAACTAGTTAGGAACAAAAGGAAAGTATCTCCTGCCACTCACATAATCCTGAATAGAATAGTTAAAAAAATAAACTATTTATTTATTAAAACTTTCCAAAACATTTTGCACATAACCTTGTCTGGTTCTTCATATAAACATACTATAAATATGACACATCAGTGATCCTTTAAAGTTTATTTGAAGTCCTGTGATTTAAGGGATAGATATGAAAGGTTCCCTGTTTTAATATACAAATAAGCTACTTGCATGTTTTTTATTCACTGAAAGCTTCCAAACAGTTCTGCAAAGGTCTGCCCTCTGTAGCTCATGCATATTATGGCCTGATTCTATTGCCCAATTTGAAAATGTATACACATTTAAAATCACTCTTAATATTGCTACATATTCAGCAAATATTACTTATTGGCACTAATGAATTTTTAAGTCAATAGAATGCATATAAACATTTATAAAAAAAAAACACCTGAAGCCAAATTTATGAGTTCAAGGCATTTGCAAGTAGCTAATAGATTATGGCCCCATGTGTCCATAGTACTAGATATACTAGCCAGGTTGTATCTCAGCAGCATGTTGCTGATATGCCAGTGATACCCAGCCTGTCATTGACATCTAGCACTATAGAGTCATTGGCCCTCATTCAATTGCAATTTGGCCAATTGAATAGGGGTCTAAATAAGCACATAACATATTTTTTTAAATAAGTTTTTTGTTAGTAAGCATCTATACAAAAGCAAGGTTTTCACTAACTAAAAACTTATTTAAAAAAAATATGTTATGTGCTTATTTAGACCCCTATTCAATTGACCAAATCGCAATTGAATGAGGGCCATTATATGCAAGAGGTAAAGGGGACTGACCTTTGCTGGGACTGTTTGGGAAGTTTCAGTGAATAAAAACTGAAATTGTAAGAATTTGTTAATGAAATTGTGTTATAAACCCGTAAGTACTATATTTTAATAATAAAAACCGGAAACCTTTCATGTCCCTTTAAGTTTATCAGTCCGTCACATATTTGCATATACCTTCATATATCTAGCATATTGAACAGATTATAATGAACAGTTTAGTTACATCATGACGTCTAACTTATTTTCCTGTGTAATACTTGTTTTCTTTGTTTACAGGAAAGCTGGTGAAACCTTATCAGTATGCCAACATGCATCAATTAGATGACCCCGGAGTAACCTGCATGCCTCTATTTCCTCCAGTCGAGAAGCCGTATACCCACAGATATGTATGTATATTATCTATTAAATAGCAATGTTAATGTAGCAAAAAATATCACAATTGCTTGGCGTAGTATGAAGGTGTGATACATTTTGAGGCTAGAAATTGGGTAATTATTGGGAAATTGAGTATGGTCATTTTCTCTCTCTTGTTGTCCATGGCTTCTAGATAAGTGAATGTTACGACTTACTAGATAAGGTGGCTCACTCTTGCCTAGTGTCCAAGATTCTTTACATGAAAAGGTGCCAGCAGGACATGCAGAATTGCGACACTCCCGGGGACAAGAACTGTGCGTGTTCTACCCTTTCACAATACTCCTCGTCATGCTCTATGTACAACCAGCCTGTGAGCGACTGGAGAACAAAAGATCTATGTGGTGAGTAAGCTCTCAGTACTGCAAATTAAAGGGATCAAAATAGGAGCCTATTCATTAAAACATAAGGAAACATAATATGAATTTTCACTTAAAGCTGCAGTTTCCTAATACTTGTATTTAAGAAGCTACACTTTTTAGTGAATCTAATTTAACTTTAAAGGGGAAGTTTCAGCTGAACATAACACCCTCTTTTCACTTAAGTTGCTTTTATATTAAAGCACCAAAGCCTACAGGACTGTGTGCAATGAGATTTTGAACCTACTAAATGCAGTCCATTAGTTAAAGGCCCATCCAAAGTTCTTATTCTCCATTTCCTTTTTAATAGATATAATAATATATCTTTCCAAGGCCTTTTGCTCCAATCCTCTTATTAGCCCCAACAACTGTAAAACAATATGGCCCTCATTCAATTGCAATTTGGCCAATTGAACAGGGCTCTAAATAAGCACATAACATATTTTTTTAAAGAAGTTTTTAGTTAGTGAACTTCTATCCAAAAGCAAGGTTTTCACGAACTAAAAACTTCTTTAAAAAAATATGCTATGTGCTTATTTAGAGCCCTATTTAATTGGCAAAATTGCAATTGAATGAGGCTCCATGAGAACAGAGGATTGAAACACAGTGGGGACGGGGTTTGAGCAAGTTATACTAATGAGCTATATTATTTGCAGAGGGTCTTTAACCTAAACACAAATTACTGTTATATGAAAGAGTACACTGGTCTATTATTTCTACAAAACATCTGCATATTGTGTGATGTGAGAGCAGCTAGAGAATATAGAAACATGACTGTAACTGCCACTTATTAGAGCTGAAGCTGTAGTTTGATTGGCTCTAGAATTGGATTGAACTGTTAACCCGATCACCTCAGCAATGTATGTGTGAGTGACAGAAGTGGAGCTACTAATGGTGGCGTCTACTCTTCACAAACATGCAGGAATAACTGGCATACTATGCACGTTTCATCTTCTCTTTGATCTGACCTTTTAAGGACCACTGTATGGTAGAATGCCAAAGAATGAGAACTAAGCATGTCATAAAAAACCCTAAACCTTATCATTTTTTAAATGTTTTATTTGCATTCAATGTGACTCAATTTGCCGCTCTGATCAAGTACTACATGTCCTCCTTTGTTCCTGTTTCACTCTGGGAGGCTTCTGGGTAAATTATGGGAACGTGCCTCAAGCTGCTACAGCACTCACTCACAGAGCCTGAAGAACAGTGTGCACAAAGAAGTCTCCTAGATTGGCAAAGGAGGACATCTACTGCTTGATTAGAGCAGCAAACGGAGTCATGTAAAATAAAATGCTTTAAAAATAAATGTTATTTTTTAAATAAAATTCTTGTTTCTCATTTTTTGGAATACTACTTACCCTGGCAGTGTGCCTTTTTTTTAAAACTTTCATAGAGAGACCTTTAATAAAAAAAGGAGTTTAAGTTTTGGTGACACTTGCTCTGTAAGGTGAGATATGTCTCACTAGTGAGGTCAGACTTCAGCAATTCACATGTTATCCTATGGATCATAATCACTACTATGTGACGTGATCTTGAAAATGCAACTCCATAGGATAATATAGGAAAAATTAGGTTTAAACTCACTAACGAGAAATATAGTATATATCTAACCCATTACTTACTGAGGTTCACTTTGACTACTTCTCCCATGTCATGGTGACACAGTGATTCACTGAGGCAGTCAACAAGCTTTTTCCCAGTTTCACATTGTACTTAGGCCAAGACTTCAAGTGTACATTCCCACTGTAAATTGATATTTTCTGAAAGGACCTTTGGGTCATGAGCTATGTCACTTTCACCTCATTGTCACGAAACAGCCTCGCCTTCCAATTATCTGTATAATTTACTGTATTGTCTGGTTCCATTTACTGTGTCAGACTATTATGTTACTGTATTTCACAATATGTCACAATACAAAACATTTCCTGCGTATATTTGTGTCACTACTGAGGATTTGTGACTGATATCCTAATCCTTGCATTCCTTCACTTACTGAATTAGTGATTACGGCAACTCAGTAATACCTTCGCATAAGTACAATAATTTGCTTCTGAAGCCCCCTGGTGTTCAAAGGTTTAAATGGAGTCTCATTACATTAAAAGGACCACCATAGTCACTTTAGTGTAATATTTTTAGGAGCTTCAATCAAAATTAGGAAAATTACTTTTAAATTGAAAAAAATATAACAGCCTTCTTCTCTCCACAAACATGGGGCAGTTTTATCAATTATGCTGCATGGAATCCAATTTAGTTTCAACTAATCTACTTTCTGAGGTTGAGAGCAATTCAGGTGCAGTGGAATCTACCATTGACGTTTCTGTTCATTTATTGCCACAGGTGCAAGTATACTTTAAATGCAGATGGAGCATAAATCTACTACAGTGGGCATTTGGAAGCTAAAACTGCCGGTGCCTTCATTAGGGCTAATGTAAAGCTCACTGGATGCACAATGCATATAAAAGCCAAAATCTGTTATATAGTCTATAGATATCTGAGGGTGGGACAGTTCTGTGCACATAAAGGACATCATATAGCTATGATCTTTACAAATGGGGACCTATGACCCCTGGAATAGTGAATGCAAATCATATGGTAATTATTAATCACTGCACATAAAGAACTGCTGAGGTTAGGAGAGTCCAGTGCACATGAAGAAGAGGTAAGGTAGAATAATGTAGTACACAAACAGCAAATCAGAGGCCTGTGGCATTTTGGAAAGCACCTAATTATATACAGAGAGAGCTGCATTAAAGGACCACTGTAGATTTGGAAAAACCTCACATGTTTGTGAAGCATTTAATGAACTAACAATGTTAGCAGCTGTGTAAGTCATGGATATAAAAAGCATTTTTATATAAAATCTTAAAGGGATGGGTGTAGTGGTAAAGCAAGTCATGGCCCTTTATAAATATAAAATACATCTAGCATAATTAATTAAAGTTATGAATTATTACTATTTTTAGTTTCCCATTGTTCATCTTGAGCATTGTCCTGTCGTGTCTCAATAGATGTCACTGTGTGAGGTTGGAGGAACTTTACAAGACAATTGTTTTTTTTTTAAGTAACCTACCTTAGAGGCTGCAGTGAGGTGTGAAAAACTATAATGGCAACATTCATCATCGGAAATAGAGCAAATCAAACCTAGTGATGCACATTGCAGCCCCTGTATTACTTAATATACCATTCGCTAAGTTTTAAACACTACAAAGGCTCATAGCAGTTTTTTTTAAGAAATGATTAACAACTTGTGAAAAAAAACTTTTTAAAAGAGCTTCTTACTTTTATACTTTTTTCTCTGGAACTTTATATAACCGCTTATGTCAACATCCTTGCAAATGAATGCTATATGATAGTAATCCAGGTTATTACTTATTGTATTAATGCATTATATTGTACATGTGTGGCATTTGCCTTTCCACTTAGTAAATATAATAACATGTCCTTATGTTTTGTAGCCTTGGAGCCGTGCCCATCTAACCAGCTTTACATGGAGAGTGGAGTTCATTGCCGTCCTACCTGCTCAAACCCTCTCTATACTTGCACTTCCTATGGAGTGTATGGCTGCTTCTGCCCACCAGGTAAGTGATGGATGCCTGGGACTGCTGGATGGATTACTGATGAGGGAGAGGTGTACAGAATGAGTTATCAGAGAATGAGTGAATATGTGAAGTTTAGGACAGATTCTTATAGAGTGAGGTATAGAATTTTAAAGAATGGGGTAGATCTTGAGAGATCCTGCAGGCGAGCGTGTGAGGAGGTAATGGTTGAGGATGAGATGTGCAAATCTTGGGAAGAGCAGAGAGGGCAGTTTGAAGTGAATCCTAAGACTAGAGTTGAGATGTAGAGAGGTGTGGTGTTGTTGAAGGGTTTGTAAGTGAGGCTAAGCATTTTGGAAATTATTCTTGAGCCAGTGTAGGATTGACATTGGGGGGCAGCAGATGATGAACTTTGGGTGAGGAGGATGAGTGTGGAGGAAACATTCAGGATGGACTACAATGAGGATAAGTGGTTTAATGGACGGCCAGTTGCATTAGTCAAGGCGTGACATTATGAGAGCCTCTTGGGAGTCTCTTGGGTGAGGAATTTTGGTGATTTTCTGTAGATGATGATGGCAGGATTTGGTTATTGAATATGTGGGATGAAGACATCAGACCTGAGGCATGGGGATGATTTTTGCCTTGTCTACAGTAAGACATATTGCAGGTATAGAGGGAGGAAGGGGGAATATATACCAGCTCTGTCTTTCAGATGTTGTTTTAAATGTCTGGAGACCATCCAGGAGTATATGTGTGAAAGACATGTTTTCACATGAGCTAGTAGGATGAGGGATAGGTCTGTCTTTAATGTAATATTTTTATTATCATGGGCTGGAAGTATAGTGACATACCAAGCATCATTATACACTGGAGCCTGTCCATTATCATGAGCTAGAAGTATTTACAGATACCCAGCATATTTATACAATATCAATACAATGCAGTAAGTTATAATCTGTCATCTTCAGTATTTATCCAGCCTCATTTTTTCATTACAATAGTTTAGATGTGCTCATCAATATTCTTCTGCAGGCACCGTTCTTGATGATCTCTCCAAAAATAACACCTGTGTTCCCGTCAGTGAATGTCCCTGTATCATTAAAGGACAAATCTATAAACCAGGAGACACCTTCCGATCTGACTGCAGTAACTGGTAAGCTGGTGACGTGATCATGCGAGAGTGTGTTTTTATCCATGAGGTATAACAAAAAAGGATTTGGTCAGAGATGTATGCCCATTGGGGTATATACTTATAAAAGTAGGGATAAGTTAATTGGGTTAAAAATCTGCATACACTGTAAATACCACCACTTCCTTAATTTTCTATAGAGCTTATGTATTAAGCAGAGCTAATGTTTATCCTGGCCTGTGATGTAGGTACCAAAGAAAAGATGGGAAGTGGAGATACTTTATGTTTATCTATACTTAATTCTACTTACTGCTGATTATCCACACTTTTAACCTCAGTGCTCTCAACTCTAAAACAAAAGACTGGCACATTATGTATGTCCTGTTAGTCCTGACTCTTCATTTTAAAGTATGCAGTCACTACCCTGCAAATTGTTATTCTGAACAGATCACATCATACTTTACAACATCTTTATGACCTCCAGTGTTTATCACCTGAACGCCATGTATTAGAAACACTTTAGTTGATTGCAAGTAAGAGCCAACATAAAAAAAAGCCCAATCATAATAACTCATGACTTGCTTGGTCCTTGTCTTGATTTAATGTATTATATATATATATATATATATATATATATATATATATATATATATATATATATATATGTTCAGGGTAGAATTGCCTGGTATTTCGGGGCTGGCTCACTCTTTTGAGTGGGACCAGACTGATATACTACAGGATATTTCTCCCTGTGAAGGACACAAGTGAGCTAAAAGAGGTTGCTCTCAGAGTGGCTTATCAGGGCTATAGAACTAACCTATTAAGGTTGGTTCGTTCTCTGATGAGCACCTCTGACTTTGTTGTTCTGCATATATATATATATATATATATATATATATATATATATATATTTATATGTAACAAGGAATTTGTTTTAATTAGCATAGTTTCTATTCAAATTGCTTATCCAGTGCAAGCCAATCCTGTCTTCTTTTTATTACTGTCCACAAAAGCCACAATTAAAGTTAATTCTTAAAATACATACACTTGCTATTAAGTAAAGGAAAAAGGATAATTACATCAAATTGCTGCAGCTACTTCACTTATAAATAATTCCAGCATACGTTCATGATGCCATTCTTTTTTTTTTTTTTATTTACCCAGGGTTTCTTTTTCAGCTTCTGTAATAAATATCTATTATGCAGTTTTCTTAAAATAAAAAAAAATCTGTGACACTATAAATGTATTCCCTTAACTTTTCATTATTTCGGGGAGGCCTACACGCCAAAACTATGACAAGTGAGGCATTGCATTACCTTTCCTCCCCCACAGTTGAACTTGCTAGGTAGGGCGAATGACCATGTCTATATCTTGATTATATTGTAACCTTTCTGTGGTACATCTTCTTTTCTGGTGACTTTTATACTTACTGCACTTCTCACCAGCCCGGTATTGTGTTGGGCTAAATTGCGTACATTATTGGCACTATATAAATAAAAATATACGATCATATCTATAAACAATTATAATTATCCGTATAATTTACTGCTTTGTCTGGTTTCAGTTACTGTGGCAGCTTATCTTTTTATTTCACAACATACTATTATCCACATAGTTTCCTGGACATAGCTGTGTTATCTTAGAGGCTATTATGACATATCCAGTATGGTAATCTGTTGATTCCTTCATTACACAATGTGCCTCACAGCTAACTAGAGTTCCCATCATACCTATGTAGCAAAGTTGCATAAACTAATACATCATATTGGCATGTACAGCCATTATTGGGTTTCAAGACACCTAATGCTGTTTTAGCTGAGAGGTTCTCATAATTACTGTTTACTATGATTTTTTAACCCTTGAGGCTTGAAAGAATTCAACGTTACTGGACACAAGTCCTTATTTGAGGGCCCGTAACAGAGAATCTTTCCTTGTCATTTGACTGAAAGGATGTGCAGTTTCCAACCATTTTGAATTGGACGGTAATGCCACTTGCGAAATTGGGGCAAAAGACTTTGATATAAATATTCATAGGAACACAATCTGAAAATAAACAATATATTATAATAATCTCTTTTTATCTCATAGTAAATGTCAGATGGGTCAGTGGAGCTGTACAAAAAAGCCTTGCCCTGGGAGATGTTCCATAGAAGGAGGATCATTTGTGACTACCTTTGACTCCAATACATATCGGTTCCATGGAGCATGCAATTACGTTCTAGTCACAGTAAGTCACTTTTTTGAAAAATAATTGTCTTTGACTGATTTACATGGAAGCCCACTTTACATCATGAGGCCTATTATTTGGATTACAAACATCACCTCCATTTTACACAGGAGCTCCTTCATGGCCAGAAAGAATGCAAAAATAATCCTTTTGTTCTTAAAACAGCGACTTCCTGACAGGATTCCTCTACTATATTTTCTATTACACACTTCTTAATAGAAATACTCCTTAATAAAAGTCCATAAAAATAAGTATAGTATATTCCTAGTGAAATCCAGAAACCTTAAATGTCCCTTTAAGATAAACATTTTGTACAATGGAACTGTTGTATCACGTGTATTTTAATGCATGATCTTTGCAAGTTTCTGCATTAACAATTAAGAACAATTTTCATTGTTTAAGCTAAGGGTTTGGTTTTCAAAAGGCCAATAAGGCTAGGACCGAAAGTAGCAGGAAATTAAGAGGAGGCAAGAAAAAAGCAAGGCCTTCCTACTTAAAAAAGGATAAAGTTATGCCCTAAAAGCACGAGTTAGATGTTTTAATTAGTCATTGATCATTAATAAAAATTGTATTTAATTATGTTAAAAAGCAATATTATTAAGCTTACTAAAGTTTAAAAAAAGTATGTGTAAATAGATAGATAGATAGATAGATACATGCTTGTTCCTCTTCACTGGAGACGCTCTTCAGAGCTGATAAGCTAATTGTTGTAAAGGGAAACATTAACACAACATGTCTCCAACAAATGAAGATCACTGTCTAGACATGAGTAGGCTTAATATCTATCTATTATCTGTCTGTCCAACTGTGGCTAAGCTAGTGGATGGAGGATTCTGGAGCAAACACTTTTTTTGTAACTTCTCTATGTAAGGTAGGTGCTTGTACATAAATGAAGAAGACAAAAGCATATTTGCAGGTGGTGAAATCACTCCTAGAGTGATCTGATGACATTTCCATAACAATAATTACCATAATAAATTAATAATAATAAGGAAACCTGATTAATTTTAATTCCAGATAACTGAGGGTCCCCACATTGTTGTGGGCCCCAGTGCTTGGTACCTGCTGTACCAACAGTAGCTCTGCCACTTCTGTCTGTCTACGATCTATCTATCTATCTATCTAATTTTTAAAATAAATTTATAACAAACTCACAGCCAGTGCTGCATCCACCCCTGTGATGGTCTTATCATCTAGTTGAGACTAGCAGCTTATACTATCACCCCATCCCATTTTCCTTTCTATTCTTAGCCTCCTTTTCCTGCCCCATTCCCCCCATAGTCTTTCTATCTGCTGGCTGCCTTTTTCTATAGGCTCTTCCTTGATAACCGCTCTTTCCTGGTTTTCTCTTTCCAAACGTTCGTTCTCTATATTCTAATTTCTTTTTCATTCTTTATTTTGATCTTATCTCTCCCTTTTTCTTCTACCAGTGTGTTTCTGTATTGGACTAACAGCAATTTAGTTCAATCTGGCCCAGTCTAAGCTTACATACAGAATGTTGCATAATTGTCAATTTCCCTGAAAGGTTCTGTTCAATTTCAGAAATTTTTTTTTCTGATAATTCATGTGTGTTTGATTTAGGTAATTTAAAACTGTAATCATTTTCCCCAACAGAGCCACATTCTGCCTGACGGTGGGACCATCATGGCTACATTTGACCAGTGCGGCTTTACCTACTCTGAAACATGCCTGACTAGTATCATTTTCACATCTTCAAATGTGAGTTTTTGTTTAATCTTTAAACTATCATGGAAAAATGTAAAAGTCAGTAAATAATTAGTTAGTTTAATGATAACGAATGAACAAATGGGCAGTAACTTGCTCAGACTAGAAATGAACATGTAATTTGGTTAAATATCATCTAGGGAGTGATGAGATGTTTTTTGTTATCGGTTGCTCACTTGTTAAATTTACTAATGATTCCTGTTGCCTTTTAGTTGTAAATATTGTTACAAAGCTCTGGTAACAAATCTGTTTTAACAGCTTTTTAATGTAAAGCTGCAGAAAACATATGAGGTTACCTACCTACCTGTTAGCTAAATTCATCTAATGGGTATTTGATCTGTACTAATATCTAATATGACATTTGTTTCCAATGCGGACATTGAAACATGTTCATTGTTACAGAGCAAAAGACATTGCAGCTCTCGCCAAGTACAAAAAATAAGATACATACATATTAACTCAGAAGAATGTTCACTAATAGTGATTTGACTTATCTCTGTTACAGGTAAATGTTATAATATCCAAGCAAGAGCAAATCACTGTTGGTGGGGAGATTAAACAGCTGCCATATTTAACTGGTAAGTGTTACAACCCAGATTTTCTCCTTTGCGTTCAATCTCATTCACCCAGCAATTATATTCAAATCAGGATATCATTCCTAACCAGGCACGCATAATCAGATCGTTCGTTAGGATATAAGAAGAACACATGCACGTTGTTTAGTGCCAAAACAGACTGCTTTAATGGCTTCCCAAACACTTGGATCAAGGGATCAGTCAATGCAGCCATCTGGGACCCTGGTTTTAGTCCCAATCCCCCCCCCCCCCCCCGTTCTATAGGCCCATGCCACATGCTGGATCGTTTTGCAGTACACCCTGGAGTCCTTTCATTAACTTCATCCTGTAGCAGGAGGGCTATTGCAATGCGATAGCCGGCTCCATCAGATCATCATACTGCTCCTCCATAGCAATCTCCTCCCAAACCAGTCCCGCCAATAATTTTAATAGCTCACTTCCCTGCTGGAGTACCCAGAAATGTCATCCACTTATCCATAAGAGCTGCTGCCAAGTCCTCCTCCTTAATGGCAACGTGATGTTCTCTTCGTTCTATCATTCTTGTGATCTGGCTCCTTTTTTCCTGAATCACCTCTGCTCTGCATGTAACCAGGGAGCTGGTCTGGTAGCTCTACACAACTTGCCTGTAGATCTCTTCATATCCTCCAAGCAACTGAAAGTACTTGATTTCCATATTGGATATGTTTCCATATGCCATCCTGGCTGCTGGTTACTGCTGTTGAGATTCCATTGCTGCCACTAGCTGTTACAACACAGATATGAGGGGCCACGTGCACCTCAATTTTCTCTCTCTAGGTCATGCCATTTTGTGGTCAAGATCTCAGCACCCAGCCAAAACACCTATTAGGGTAACTCAGGATCTCCCAAGTTGCAAACTCAGCACTAAAGTTACTGCTTACTAAAAATATTGAACTCTGTACCATCTGTTGCTTAGGATGAAAAAACACAATGAAAGACACAGGTAGACATTCCTTTTGTTTAGAATCTCCAACTTAGACTCAGGCATACGATTGCTTAGTATCTCAAAGTCTGACTGACCAGTTTATTTTTCTCTTCCAAAGAAAGATCACAAACACAAAAAGACTTCCCACACAAAATGTCCTCCCATTTACTATAGCTACCAACCCCTCAACATTCCTTCATATCTCCCCCTGCCCAGATTCAAAGGTCTGGCCTCTTATCAATTTTTTACGACCTTCTGAGGCCAGAGAGAATGTATGCCTGGAACAGGGAAAAATACAATATTAACAACTGGAGAGAATGGAGGACTCTGCTTTGAGCCTAGAATTTTTGTAGAAAGTGCTTTTTACCCATTCCCCGAATTCCTTATCTAACATAGCTACTCCATGACCCCCCATCAAAGCTTTAAGCCCCGTTACTAATTGTCCCTGCTCCTGACGCCCATAAGGTGTATGTGTTGGTTGTAAACGCTCACCTTGCCACTGTGTTGCCGGTTCTGGGGGGCCTTGTCCCTGCCCCTGCTCAGGACCCGCCCTAGTAGGCCTTTCCTTTCGTGGCTCATGATCAGAGCTAGAACCATTGCAGCTGCAGTTGCAGGATCTGCGGGTTGCCAGACTGCGACCGCTCTCTTGAATTTCTGAAAAGGCAACAGGAACTTTGACTATCCCGTATGTGCCTGCAAGATGAAGTCCTGACAGCATCCGCGTCATCCAGGAAAGACTCACTCTCAACCCCCACTAACCTTAATGGGTTCCCTGTGTGACACAGTCATTGAGTCCAAAACAGTCAGCAGAAGGCAGAGGAGTCACTCCCGTACTAGTACCCTGTCTGTTACTGTCATCTACCAACTTGGTGTTGTTAAAGGGCGACAGGGAAGCCTGTACTGCCCCTACTGTCATTCTAGGAGTGGTCAAAGCAAAAGAAAGAGGACTGTACCTTGTAGTCACCTTCCTGGCTTTCACCGGGCAAGCTGCCCTGGTTCCCTTGACCACTTCTAGTCGGCTCACCTCGCTGTTGTCTTGCATCATGTCTTTTACAATGGTGGAGCGTGTCTTCCTCAAATCGGATGCTCCGGCCCGAGGGCCGCTGGCACCCTGTGGCAAACTTTGAAAGGCAGAATCAGATGACTAAGTGGCATTGGGAACTCTCCCTGATGCTAAATCCCCCTTAGGGACTGCTGGCTTCTTAGTTGCTCCTGCCTTCCAGAGGAGCCTAGGTCTCCTAAGTAGCCCAAGCTGCCAGCCACAGCAAACTGTGCTTGGGGAACTGCAGGGGAAGGGGGCTGAGGCACCAACAGGAGTACCTATGCGATCCTCTAGCCACTTAACTCTATGGCAAAGGACCTGAGAGCGAATCACCCCTAGCAGGCGATCCAGCTCTGAAATGGCCTGGGTATCCATCTAAGGATGTAACACAAAATTAACAGGGGACAAATAAAAAGGACTGGTCCTGTAGCGGGCAGTACAGACTGCAGGATGATTAACAGGCATTTCCCAGAACTAAAGTGAGCAGAAAAACATATCTAAAACCCTATGGACTAGGCACAGACAGCAGCAAATAACAAACATCCCTAAAAAAATACCCCGGAGAGCTGAATAAATAATGCTGCAGCAGCCAGGTAAAAAACTGTATACCCAGCCTGAGAAATATCCCCCAAATATATGTATATATGGAAAAATCTCTCCCTGGTATACTGTGATAGGCAAGGGCCCAAAAGCACCCCCCAGAGCAAAGGCCCTACTATAACCCAGACCATATACCCCACGGGCAACACCAAACAGCACACACAACGCACACCACACACACAACAGACAAAAAAAACATCAAAACACTTTATTGGGTCCACCGCACTGCCTCCAATGCTGCTCCTGCCTCCAAGGAGTATGTGATCCGAACGCTGGCCGGCTGCAGAGTGAGCAAAATGGCAGCAAACCCGTGCCAACACCCTTCCCAGCTCCCTCTCCAGCCAGCCAATCAGCATGTGCAGGGCTCCGCTGGGTCACAAGACCCTCCATGCCCTGCGCACTACCGGCCTCCATGATTGGAGCAGTAAGCGCAGGGTCCTTTTGCGTGCCTTTGTAAATAATATAAATATTGTAAGTAATATGGTCTTTTTTCTCTTTTTGAATTTTAATAACAAAAGTGTAGCCCATTGCTTGTCATGACAGTACAGTGATTGTTGGTCATTTTATCCATTTTCACAATACAGTCATTAGAATGTCTCTTATTTTAAATACACAACCACCTCTGGTTAATGTTAGTATTGGTGTGTAAATACATTTATTTTCTCACTCTTTTACAGATGAACTTGTTGTGATCAGAGAGTCTTCAACACACACTGTTTTATACACTACATTTGGTTTGGAGATTGTGGTGCAGAGAGTCCCGGTGTTCAACATCCACATAAAATTGGAAAGGAATTATTTAGGCACCACAAGAGGTAAGGCAGAATGTTCATTTTTAACCACTTGCCGCTGTTCATGCTTTTGTTATCCTTTCTTAGGTTGGGTGGCAAGACTAATTAAATGCAAGGGTGGGATGAATTTGAAAAGGTTGTGTCTACTGATACAATATTTCATGGGACATTTATAATACATGTCGTATTATTATCCTAATTCATTATAAAACATCTTGTGCTGCCTTACCCCAGGCCAAGCTCAGACAGAACATTGTGAACACGTACCATTTGTTATGGATACATATTTAAAGGGCAGTAATGAAATAGTTGATCACACGACAACAATCTTCGAATATGATACTTCTTTTGTGTAAACAGAATCTTTTTCAATGTAAACCAGGTCTGTGTGGCATTTTTAACGGTGAGACCCAGGATGACTTTTTGTCCAGCTCCGGAATTGTTGAAGGGACAGTCACAACATTTGTAGATTCGTGGAAGGCAGCTCCACACTGCCCAGCATCACATAACATTGAACTCAACCCCTGTTCCATGAGTGTCTCTAACGGTGAGTGCAGCCAACATTCAGTTCTCCAACTATAGGTGAAAGGTCCAAAAGTATAATATACTTACCACGTAATAGTGAGATAAATAATTGTATAGATCAAATACTCTCAGCCTTTTTGGTAGCTGGTTATCTTCCACTACTCATGTGGATCGCCTTTGAGATCCTGAACATTTTGAACAGTATGATACTACATGTGGCATACCACATTTTCATTTAATTTTGCACTAATCTGATTAGAGTATATTTTAACTGCATACTAACCTATAAATGTTCTTAATGGAGGTGGTACTTTTAAAGTGATAGGCTCTCATCTATCTTTGGACAAGGTTTCAGATGCCGGCACAGGTTTCAGGACCAGCTGTTGAAAAAATGAATAAAAAACCCTTAATGCCATTATATCCAAACTAGTTCTGAGCTATGAAAACTCATTGAATGCAGTTTTTTCAGCAAATTCTGCTCTCTTTCGGTTATCTTCTATAATCCTGACAATATATGTTATAGTTCTTGAAACATAATCCTGTTATTGAAGATAGGGTTGGGACTACATTAATATTATGTTATTACTCTATTGAAGATGGCCTTGCTCTCATGTCATTCTCTTCACTGAAATTCATATTGTTCAAATACTATAGCAGATATCTTCTCTATAGCAGATAGACCCTCTATTTATTGTTTAGTTACTGCTCCTCCACCCCAACATTTTTGCTCAGTCCTAGGCCCCAGATGATTATAAATCTGATTGGCTGGAGACACCCATAAGAAAATATAGCAAGTTAAGGCCTTGACTGAAGCTTCCAGATTGGAGCTTTAGTCGGTTATTCCCAAACCTCTCAGGGATCCCCAGACAGGTCAGGATTTTGTTTAAATATTGTGAGCACAGGTGAGCAAATTAGAAGCTACATGGCCCGTTGAATACTAATTGCCTCATCTGTGTTCACACACTGTTACATTGAAATCCTGACCTGTCTGGGGTTCTTGAGGATTGGTTTGATAACCACTGGCCTAAAGCTAATTATTTACAAGCATATTATACAAGTTAAAATATTAAGGCTACTAATTAATAAAGGATATGTAAGTGAGCTGGATTATGAGTGCATCTGATAGAGGAGAATTAGTAGTGTATGAAATAAGCATTTAAACACTTACCTTGAAGTTAGCAAAATATCTTTTATTTTCTGTCAGTTGAAACTTAGGGTTTACACCCACTTAACCAAGGGTAAACTGGTATACAATTTCAAAAAAAATTGGCCAATCAGGAGGAAGTAAAGACTGGAGCATTTGTATCACAATCTGGCAGTTGCTCTCTGGGTTTTTTTCTCTCTGTCTCCTTATGGGCAATTTCAGTTGTGATCCCAGTAACCATCATTTTCTTTAGAGGTCACACACTGTACCCTGCAGGTTACACTTTATGTAAGCTTTCTAGGGGTGTGCACATCCACATATCAGTATCTAGCATATAAATATGTAAGTACATTCAACTTTTCAATATAATACAGATTTTTCTACTAATCGTTAGCTGTTTTTTGGGAACATTTGAAACCCAGGTCACTTACATATCCCTTTAAAGTAGTTCAAATAAACAAATTTAAATTTACAAAATTCCTTCAATGACTAGAAGTTGTAAAAAATGACAGTATCTAGTAGCTGACACTTGGTAAACCAAGCAAAGGAAGATGAGTTATATATGTAAATAAACTAACAACAAATAATGTTGGCCAATGCATAAACTTTGAAATTTGAGACATGTCTACGTTTTTATTTATTTATTATTATTTGTTTTGATGATTCATATTAAATGGCACATATTTTGTTCTACAAATGTATCTAGATAACATGTTCATTTTTCTGTGGACAGCATTTCTAATACTTAAGCCTTTTTGCCTCTCTTGGCTGTTGTAGAAATATATGCACATACATACTGCTCTGCCCTGTTGAAGGAAGAGAGCCCATTTCAGAAATGCCACAATTACGTTGACCCTGCTCCCTATTACAAGGTAAGTAACGCCAGTGATTTAGTTTCAGACTAAGGTTTGTTATTGCAGTCTATGTTATATTTATTAAAAAAGAGTTATATTGTGGGAATGTCTGTAAAGCGCACAATCATAAGTGTATTTAACACAACGTTTCCGGATGATGTTCTCTGTTTAAGTATATGCCGTATGTGTTACTCCATGGTACTTGAGTCCGTGTGGGGCGGTGATATTGTTTGGTCTGATGCTGTGTACTTTTCGAGTGTGAGTGTCGGGGTTCCCCAAAACACAAGTATTTCAGACCATTTTCATGGATAAAAATATATTTATTTGGTAAAAATTCCGGTTTGATTCTGGTACAGAAATCCAATGATAAAAAATCGTAAAATAAATAGATTGTAAAACAAGTGCTTTTCGCTGCTGTGATCTGCAGCTTCTTCAGTGACAAATAAATTCCTTCCTGCAATGAGGCTCAATCAGGCCTGTTGCTGGAGTCTGGAGGGTTCTGATTATCCTTAGCTTGGAGGGTATGTTATATTTATTGCCTTCATGGAACATTCTTCCAACATTAAAGTTTATGTAAAATTGGTGTAAAACTGTTATCCAACTCATTATCTGTGCCTTCAAGAAAGATATCAAATGGTTAACAAAGATTAATCAAAGACAACTATCGAACTCAACAATATGGATCTTGATCACGTTAATCCTATGAAAATCCCCATTGAAGGGCAACTGTAGTTAAATGTTTCTATATAGTCTTTTTGAATAATGAACAAAAGTTTTTTAGAAAACAAATAAACAAACATTACTTAACTTATTAAACTTCTAGCAGAAATCAAAATGACAGATTCTACTACAGCCTGATAACATGTAATAAGTGATAAAGTTATTGTCTTTTCCTTTCTGATAAGAGTTTCCCCATTAATAAGTGAAATTGTTCAAAAGCGAACATTTTTATTATTGAACTGAAAACATTTTACTACACTTGAAAAAATGCAACATGTTTTAAAATGTAAAAGAAAATACAACCTCCATTTTTTTATCTTGTATATGCCATTTTCCTGCTATGGAATCTACCATTTTGTCTTCTACTTCTTGAGGTGGGAGTCTCAGTAAGATTATTGGGAGGCTCATCAGTTAACAAAATCACGCCCACCTGTGAAAGTATCAAGCAGCAGCAGGCAAGAAAACAAAATGGAAGCCTGCAGTAAATAATAATTGCATATAAATGTGCAAAATGTAAGGGTTGTATTCATTTATTATTTGGGGAAGGCTTCACCGCACTACTGAGAAATGTCTAAAAATATTTCTGAATATCTAAAATATCTAAAACTGGATGCTCAATGACTTCTTTCCTGAGTTGTGTTAATGTTGGTTTTCAGAGGTGCGTCTATGAAGCTTGCAATTACCAGGAGACTCACAATTATATCTGCTCAGCGATGAGTTCCTATGTAAGAGAATGCGCTGTCAGGGGCTATACTGTGTACAACTGGAGATCTGTCACCAACTGCAGTAAGTGTCTATAGGTAAACACATAGAGGGGAGGCAACGGAGTTGGGAGCTGTAACAAGGATAATTACCTGTTGGTTTAGCAGCTTATATTTCTAAAATCAGTTGGCAATTCTCTAAATTTAAAATGACATTGTATCTAATACATTTTGGAATTTGCATATTTGGTAAATAGATATATTTTTCTAGATAAAAATTATAATTAAAACAAATACATGATTGCTAAACTTAATTTGCTAATGCTGCAATTTTTCATGGCCATTATAATCTTTCGTAGTAGTAGTTGGAGTCAAAGATGACTCTATATATTTATATACTGTAAATGTTTTCATTATGGAAGTTAATTAATTTGTGCTTATCAATGTAATTATTATTTAAAATTCACTTATTTCTAAGAAGCCCCCAGAGTAATAGATTTGCATTATCTGAAGCATTCCCCTTTCTTCCTGTGTCATGGAAACTGTTACCTAAGGCCATGTCCACAGGATTTGAACGTCACAGACTCACAGCATGACACTGGTAAAGTGATAGTTTTTAGTAAGTGTTATATTCTTTATCTTCCTTCTCCTTTTCCATTAGCTGTTGCATGTGATGGTAAAGAGACTTTCAGCTATGACACCAGCTCTTGTGGTCGGACCTGCCTGTCCCTCTCTAATGTACAACTGGAGTGCCACACCAAGGACATTCCCATTGATGGCTGCAACTGCCCCCTGGGATTGTATATGGATCATGAAGGAGAATGTGTCCCAAAATCAAACTGCCCCTGCTACCGGGAAGATAATACAATTGTCCTGCCTAACCGACAAACCACCTACAAAGGTCTTAAGTGGTAAGGGTGCATCCCCTATATATACAAGTGTAGTAGGTATATAGGTTCTTGGTGCATATATATACACACTAGTAAATTGCTGGTCATAAATGACGGTATAGTTTTTAATTTTTCTCTCCCTCCCTCCCTCCCTTGTGTCTCTCGGCCCCTTCCCTGTAACTCCCCCCCCCTTCCCTCCCCTGTGTCTCTCCTCCCCTTCCCTCCCCTGTGTCTCCCCCTCCCCTGTGTCTCTTCCCCCCTTCCCTCCCCTGTGTCTCCCCCCCTCCCCTGTGTCTCTTCCCCCCCTTCCCGCCCCTGTGTCTCTTTTTCCCTCTCCCCTCCCCTGTGTCTCCTGCCCTCCGCTGTGTCTCTTTCTCCCTCTCCCTCATGTCTCTTTCTTCCTCTCCCCGTTCCTGTGTCTATTCCCCCCCTTCCCTCCCCTGTGTCTCTCCCCCTACTCCGTGTCTCTTTCCCACCCTCTCCCCTCCCCTGTGCCTCTCCCCCCTCTCCTCTCCTGTGTCCCTTTCTCCCTCTCCCCTCCCCTGTGTCTCCTTCTTCCCTCCCCTGTGTCTCTTTCCCCCTCTCCCTCATGTCTCTTTCTTCCTCACCCCTTTCCTGTGTCTATTCCCCCCCTTCCCTCCCTTGTGTCTCTCCCCCTCCCCTGTGTCTCTTGCCCACCCTCTCCCCTCCCCTGTGTCTCTCCCCCCCTCCTCTCCTGTGTCTCCCCCGAGTCTCTGGAATGAGCGTAATATAGAAACTATTAGAGATTTGTTTAATTTATAACCATTATATGTGTTTCTGCATTGCAGTTACTGTGGAGCAGGGAAACTAAACTGCATGGGAACTGCAACATATTTTTCAGGTAATTTCTCTTCCAGCTCGCTGTCTGTTTCAGGATTTCCCTAAATCTATTTGTTCATCCAACTCACTTTTCTTCTCTTTACTGAAGACAAATGTGATCCCCCACAAGTGATGAAGACATGCGGATCAATGTCAGATAAACATGGAGCTGCCTGTGCCCCTTCATGCCAAATGCTAGCAACTGGTACCAAGTGTGTAAGTATCTTATATTTTCAATAGGATCAGAAGATTTTATAAGATTATGAGATAATAAACAACTATTGGATTCTTTGGGGATTGTTTTTTCTTGTATAAATGTTTATTTCATAAATATTATCCTTGGGAATGCAAATATTATATCTAATTTACACGTCAATAAGTTTTAAGAAGCCAACAGACTTACAGGCTATTAGCTTCTTGAACTTCCTACCTACTATACATCCTCTCTACTACCATATGCACTGCTATTCGTCACATCTGTGACTTGGAGAAATTTCATTCTAGGATGTATTTAAGTTAAGGCCATACCGAATTCAGGGAGGTTCTCATTCGCAATGGTTAGTGCTGCCTGATAAAAGTAGCAAACAGAAATTTTTAATTTACAGAGTTTTCTTTTTTTCAGAGAAAAATTAGGCAATAAGTAAATGCTCTGCTTTTGCGGTCTTTCTTTCAATAAATTAATATTATTATTATCAGAAATTATTAAATATAATGATTATGACCGAAAAGAGGAATTATAGGAGGTGGTAACTCCTAATATTACTATGAATTGGGTAATTCCTCTTTTTAAATCAGAACCATTATATTTAATAAGTTATCATAATAATAGTGGACAGGTATGGAATGTAAAGGGAGCATTTTTCAGTCTGAAAAATAAAACTGTTGGGAATGTGATCCACATTAGTATGAACATAGCTATCTCCCAGAATATTGGACAAGAAGGAAATGGGTAAATCCAGAATATGTCAAGCTGTTTATTTTCTTTAAAGTATATGTATGAAAATGACATTGAAGACAGAGCTGCAAGAGCAAAGCTGATCAGCATAATCATCAAATTAGCAAACAACTATTTTACAACTTCTTATTGATGTGTACACTTGCAACCCAATCTAGTAGTAGGGGTGATATCCCTCTAAATGATGTCCATCTCTATGCTGAATCCTTAGATTTGCTGGGTATATTGTGCTGATATAATGAAGTTATATTCTCCTTCCTTTAGGTACCCACTAAATGTGAGCCTGGATGTGTTTGCCCCCTTGGCACTTTTGAGAACTTTGATGGCACCTGTGTGGTAGCATCTGAGTGCTCGTGCGAGTATGGTGGCACACTCTATAAGAGTGGGGATATCATGGAAACTGACTGCCAGAGCTGGTAAGAGCTAATAGGGCACAGTTAAGACTTCTAAAGATTATGGAGGAAGGTGGGTCAGGTAATATCAACAAATGATTTTTTGTATTATTGAGAAAGCTTTTAGTAAAGATGCCATTTGTATGTTCAAAAGGAACATGCTTCATAAGCAGGGTATTTTTTAATTGGATTTGTTTATTTTACTAATTATGAGAATCAACAAAGATATTGGCCCCTATTTAATTGGGAAAATCGCAATAACAGAAGCACGTAATGTAGCATGTAAAAGTTACTGATATTTAACTAGCTTCATTTAGCTACCTACAATCGATTTGTGAGTTACAGGCTCAAAATCCCTGCTGTTGTCAAAATCGTAACTGCGTCCTATCTCCTCCTTTGATGTTTCAAGCCCGCAATTGTTACCAGTGCTAAAGATGCAAATTCCTTATTTAATTCCAACAACTGAACAAACCTTAAATTTCCTTCAAACCCGTAAATGGCAAATGTTGCAAAAACTTTTGCGAGTATTAGAGAGGAATCACAAGTGTGTTAAACAACTGTTCGTAGCACTGCAAAAGCAAAAAAACACACACTACTGTACTTAAAAATACGTGGAAAGCAATGAAAGACATTAGAATTAATTGTACAACAGTCTCAAGCTCGCAAATCGGCAATAAAAAATTAAGTATTTTTATGTTTCATTTTGGGGTTATATCATTCTTGGGAATTAATGAGTTAATACATATCAGGCCACCCATATGGACTAGAACAACATATATTTTTTGCATGTTTTATTTCAGTGTTATATTGATCCCAGGAATCAAGGAGTTAACAAATATCAGGCCACCCACATGGACTAGAACAGTTTCTTCATTCATTTTTATTGGTTTCTACATTGCTGCATTGCTAATCTGATCGCAAATCAGACTTCTAAACACTAATTGATTGAAGTTTAAACTCCATGTTTTACTGACGTCATGATGACGGTCTCATTTACTATTGGCTCTTTCTGAATTGCAACTTATGGGCTTTCTTAATTGATCATGATCAGGCCCTGAAATGCTACGTATGGGTTCATGGTTTACGGTTTTAGCCTTCAGACCCATAATTCCAGGCTTGTTCAATTAAATACCTCTGTAACTGTTGCAAATTTCTAAACCACAGACATACTGGCAGAGTGAAGGTAATCATGGACTTGGAATTACATGGTGGCCTTTGTTCTTTCATTAAATGTACCTGACTATAAAATTATTAAGTAATCCTGTTCCAAATAGATTGTCCAACGCAGATCATGTCAACACACATCATTCTAGCTTGTAATTGAATTAAAATTAAATCCAAACCAATTATTTAGCTGCTCAGGATATGCCTTTTTTTTACCTCATGTTGCTGTTTTTAATTAAAGCCCCCAAAATGTTACTTGTTTTGTAATCAGATCTTGTCTAGTCTTTGTTTCCACTCTTTTAAGGTGCAGTCTTAAAGTGTTTTATAATCAAAGTACCTTAATGTCACAAATCACTAGGCGTAGGTACACAAGTCTCTCTTCCTCATATAGAAGAATTGCAGCACTGATCTAATTGTCATTATATTTTCCTTCTGCAGCCATTGTAATGGAGGCCGCTGGCACTGTGAGGAGAATCACAAGTGTGTTAAACACCTGTTCGTAGCACTGCAAAAGCAAAAAAACACACACTACTGTACTTAAAAATACGTGGAAAGCAATGAAAGACATTAGAATTAATTGTACAACAGTCTCAAGCTCGCAAATCGGCAATAAAAAATTAATTATTTTTATGTTTCATTTTGGGGTTATATCATTCTTGGGAATTAATGAGTTAATACATATCAGGCCACCCATATGGACTAGAACAACATATATTTTTTGCATGTTTTATTTCAGTGTTATATTGATCCCAGGAATCAAGGAGTTAACAAATATCAGGCCACCCACATGGACTAGAACAGTTTCTTCATTCATTTTTATTGGTTTCTACATTGCTGCATTGCTAATCTGATCGCAAATCAGACTTCTAAACACTAATTGATTGAAGTTTAAACTCCATGTTTTACTGACGTCATGATGACGGTCTCATTTACTATTGGCTCTTTCTGAATTGCAACTTATGGGCTTTCTTAATTGATCATGATCAGGCCCTGAAATGCTACGTACGGGTTCATGGTTTACGGTTTTAGCCTTCAGACCCATAATTCCAGGCTTGTTCAATTAAATACCTCTGTAACTGTTGCAAATTTCTAAACCACAGACATACTGGCAGAGTGAAGGTAATCATGGACTTGGAATTACATGGTGGCCTTTGTTCTTTCATTAAATGTACCTGACTATAAAATTATTAAGTAATCCTGTTCCAAATAGATTGTCCAACGCAGATCATGTCAACACACATCATTCTAGCTTGTAATTGAATTAAAATTAAATCCAAACCAATTATTTAGCTGCTCAGGATATGCCTTTTTTTTACCTGATGTTGCTGTTTTTAATTAAAGCCCCCAAAATGTTACTTGTTTTGTAATCAGATCTTGTCTAGTCTTTGTTTCCACTCTTTTAAGGTGCAGTCTTAAAGTGTTTTATAATCAAAGTACCTTAATGTCACAAATCACTAGGCGTAGGTACACAAGTCTCTCTTCCTCATATAGAAGAATTGCAGCACTGATCTAATTGTCATTATATTTTCCTTCTGCAGCCATTGCAATGGAGGCCGCTGGCACTGTGAGGAGAACCTGCAATGTGCATCCACTTGTGTACTGTATGGAGAGGGTCACGTGAAGACCTTTGATGGGGCGCAATTTGTGTTTAATGGGGACTGTCAATATGCCCTTGTGACGGTAATATTTCTAATAACTAAGAACAAGCTCTAAAGTAGACATGCACTGAACCTGGGAATATGGTGATTTATGGGAACACTTTAATAATGAGCAGTATGCACTAGAACTAAAAGTACATCTCAATAATAATCTAATATGAAGCAGTAATAACTAAAAATACACTGTGATATGCTTTGGTAATGGGAACACCTCAATAGCTAATGATAGAAAATCACAAAATAAATAATAATCTTAGAAGACACGATTCCCTTATAACTAGGTTTAGGTTCTAGTAGACATATTGCTTATAAAAGTGGGTATAAAGCCTAATAATTAGGAAAAATATCAGTTATTATTAAATAATGTTGTATAAACAGTGATTACATTCTAATGAATATGTGACAACCTATTAGCTAGTAGTAGGCCCTGGGTGAACTAATATGGGGGTAATTTTGAGTAGGGCCAGTTGACATTATTACTCAAAAAAATGTGAGTATTCACCAATTCAGGTGAAATCCTAAAAATGAGATAAATGTATTGACATTAATATAATAATATATATCATAATTATAAATCTTTTCCAGAGTAGATAAATCCATAACCATTGTGAATAGGTCCAAAAATCAAGGTTCTAGCAATAGTAGCATCCTAAGTCCTGAGTATATGCCTTAGTGGTTGTGCCCTAATAGCAGTGAACATGCCTTGTTAAATTAACACCATTGTAAATGTGAATACTGATTTTTATACTGAAGAAATAAAAAGCACACAATATTACAACAAGAATATTACAAGTGTTCATGTCTAAGTAACAGTGAATACACTAATTTTAGGATTGTCTCTTTCTTTAGTAAATTTAAAATAATAGAGTTCAACTCAAAATACCAAAAGAAAGAACAGTGGATGGCTATTATAAACTAGCAATTGCTTGATGCTTAATGTAATGATGCTTAATGTAATACTTATGGGCAAACCCAACAAATATGAACATTATTGGCTTTTATATGAAATTTATATTTTAGCAATCCATATGTAATCAGATTAAACTCCAGTGATACTTAACAGAAAGTTATTATAATTGCTTAGTACGTGTAAATAATGCTAAAAATATCAACTATTAATTAACACTCAGTGTTTACATTCAGTATATATCTTAATATATATGTCATCAACTTAAATTTAGTTGGGATTTACATAACTGCATTTGTACAGTTTCCAGCATAAATATGACATTAAGCAGTAACCAAATTGTAGTTGACAAAATAAATCCATTGTTCATTTAATCAAACACAGATATTGCACTAATCATTGGATTTTCAATTTTGGAGTTTCAACTGCTAAGATTATTTGTTTTTAACTGTCTATTTTTAACTGTTTGGGATAAATCTGAGCTCTATTATTTAATACTAATGAAAGTTGAAATTCTATTTTTACTTCTCTGGTGATAATTGATCTCCTTTAGAATGGACCTTTTATAGTACATATTGTATAACCATCTGTTCTAGAGTATATTTGGTTCTAAATATCACATTAACAACATCACATATTCACCTAAATATTAGTCAGTCGCCCCTCTAGAATGAAACATTTTAAATTTATGTAATACCAAAGATGTTGTGACTATTATGTGTCCTCTTTTGAACCAGGATGCATGTGGAGTGAATAATTCACAGTCATCTTTCAAGATGGTGACAGAAGATCTAATCTGTAGCAGCACTGGGGCTGCCTGCTCCCGGACCATCATCGTCTACATTGGGGTGAGGTTTACAATACTGTAGACTGTGACAAATAAAAATGCTTCTGATGGGTAAATAAGTAATTGGAATGTTAATTGGTAATTTATTATAATTAAGCCTACAATTCAGCAATTAAGTTAACTGCTTAATATTGATAAGGTGTGTCTTATTAATGTGTAGTAACCTATTTGTGTATATTGGACAGACCACAGAGTTGAAGATGTCTGATGGATCCTATACCATTTCCCCTAACAACACTCGGAATATAAAGGTGCAGAAGAACAGACTCTTTGTAGTGTTTGACATTACTATTCCCAACAAGTTCTTTATCTCTGTCCTCTGGAACAAGGATATGAATGTTTTCATCAAGATATTCAAGCTTGGCAAGGTAAGATCGTTTGCACAAAGTAATTCTGTATATTCCTTTTGCTACATACAATCTTGTTGACATTGCTAATGTAATTCTAGTTTAGTTTGTTGGCATCGTTTTGCCTTTTGTTTTATCCATCTTCCTGTTTTGTTATTAATATTATTAACTTTTATTTGTAATGCGCCAACATATTCCGTAGCACTATACAGGGTATGAAAAAAAAGAAAAGTACAATGTTAACAAACTGCAGAAGATGGAGGGCCCTATTTTGAGCTTTGAATCTTTGCAGAAAGTGCTTTCTTCCAAAGCACCCTACAAGATTGGAAACTCGCTTACAGTTTTGTTGGCAATCTTCTTTCCTCTCTTAACTTTCTGTCTACTTTTGAAGCCAAATGGTCACAATGGGTCTGCCCCATGATAATCAATTGCTACTATATTCACATCAAGTATCCACACACATATTTGTCTGTAACATGTTACAAACTTTATGAATTTCACTCTCAAAACAGGATAAGAGAAACTACATAAAACAAATGGACTTTTACATAATTTATCCTGTGAGTCTATGCTTCTATATAGCTCACTAATGTGTATACAGACTTTCCCCCAGTCCTCTGGTCTGTCCGTCTCTCTCTTCTCTCTACTCACTGGCAGCATACCCCGACACCAGCTTGCTCAACAGGGACATCCCCAAGATTAAAATTACACATGCTAAGATATCCAAAAGTCCACCAACAGTGGCACTTGATCCCACTCAACGTATCTACTTCCAGCTTCATCAGGAGTGGGTGGTTCTTCATGTGCCGGTGCTTTTATAGAGTTATTAAACCTTTGCATGCAAAAAATTCTATGTCAGTTCTTATAAAGTTCTCTTACTTTGTCATTACTCATAAACCTCTATTGTAATAACATTCCCTGAAACAAAAATATATAATTACTTTTTAGAGTCCATTCAGTTATGCATTCCTCAAACTATATTTCTATAAGCCCATTTAGTTAAAGAACAACAATCTTGAAAAGTCGTTTTTTTTTTTTTTTTTAAATATTAAAATGTTTACACAATGGATAAAATAATACAGATAAGATAACTAATCTCATGACGTAAATCACAATATTGCTATCCTTGATAAACATTTACAATAAATAATGGGTAAATCATAGGTATAACAATGTATAACACCTACAAAACTAAAATCTAATGTTCCTAAAATCATTCTTCTGCACTTAATTAAATAAAATCTATCTATCTATCTATCTATCTATCTATCTATCCAAATGTTCAACTCCACCAGCAAACTGTTACAAATCATGTTTGCCTACTCAAATAAATCCATAATAATAAATTAATCCATAGATAATGTTATCAAACATAGGTTCTACATTCTTTATTAGTGTATACCATATTGTATAAAAATGTTACTGCCATACAGGAGATGACACTAAACATCATACCCATTTTATCACTTCACCCAGTGCAAATTGTCTCCATATTGTCAGTGTCATAGTGAACTCTCTATCTTCCATACCTGCTAGGAATCTCTGTGTGGCCTTTGTGGAAACTACAATGGTAATATGAAGGATGACTATGAAACAAGAAGCAAGTTTGTGGCCTCCAACCAGCTAGAGTTTGTCAACTCATGGAAAGAAAACCCCATTTGCAATGATATGGATATTTTTGTGAGCCGATGCGATACAAATCCGTATCGAAAGGCCTGGGCTGAGAAGCAATGTGCGGTTATCACTGGCAAGCAATTCAACCCCTGCCATAATAAGGTAAGTTTGAATGGCTTTAGAGCCAAAGGATGTTCAGAACAGATCAGAACTTGGCATTAAAGTCATACATGAATGTTGACAGATGGATTTCATTAATGGAGCGGAGTAACCAGTGGCATTTCTCAGGCCAGCCCAATTTATTTATTTGTCTGCTGCTGTTGAACTAATCTAATTATAGCTGTGAATTCTAGTCAGTGGCAGTGTATTTATTTTGTGTATTCTGTATCCCCTTGCCTACTGAAAAATGATTAATTGGAGCAATAAATGGAAAACTAGGAAAATTACTTTAACATACCTATTGGACCTTGTATAAAGGAGCAGACTGTTAGAACTAAAATCATCTTATTAAAAAGTAATGTAATTTATCTATAATGGTAGCTTTTTTTATTTTCTGAAAATATTTTTTCTTATATACTGGCTTTTTGTTAACCTCTTGCTCTGCTGTATGACATAATTTGACTGGTAATAAACATCTGCAGATCCTTGTTATAGATAAAAAAAAAGAAGAACGCCAACAATAATTGGTTTCATCTTAAAGCTACATTGTACTAGCTTTTTGTGTGGTTAATGTGTGGCTTAAAATGAAAATTAGTAATGCAGTGTGCTTGATATTGGTGGGGGAGGGAATCAAATTCCAAAATAGCATTGGGGATATTGATTTGCCACTACAGAGACATACAAGCATATTGTGATACTAAAAACATGCAAGCAGCTGCTTAATGTTAAGTTAAAATGATAAGGATAGAAAAGAAGCACACCACCATGTCCTAGTATAAATTAAATATATAACAGTAAAAACACTCAATACATGAGACAAATATGTAGCATGTAGACAGATTCAATGAATGGTTCTGTCCTTGTAAATGGCTGGATGTATATTATTTTCCAGAATGTGTAGTGCACTAGTAAAGTTACATCTAAAACCTAATACATTGTACTGCTCACAGGGCCCTACAAGGATCCCATTCTTCCCTCCTACACCTTGAAGGCTGTTAACCCAAAATAGACTAGTAATGGGACAGAGCATATGCAGTGGTAGGTTTTGTGTAGGTATACCAACAGATGAGGTTCAAAAGAACTAAAAATAATAATAAATTAAATCAATAGATAGAAATAACATGAATTATCAAACACGTTTTACCGCTGTAAATGAGGCTTTCTCAATGATACAACAACAAATGCAAAATATTGTGGTATACATTAATTTCAAGCACTATTAAGCTGTACATAAATCCCTGTTGCCTTACTTCTACATATTTTGGCCAATCAAAATGCAGCACTCTTGATCCCCACACACAGAGGAGCTGAGAACAAGTAGAACATGGCTTCTGGGTTCAAACAAAGCACTCCTGGCAAAAAAAAGTGGCTTGAAAAGGAGTATAAATCAAAAAAGAATACAAATCAAAAGTGGCGCTATAAGTAGCGATAGAAAGAATAAAATAAGATAAAATTAGCTGTATCTAAAGGAGCAAAAGCAAGGATATATGCAGACAAATAATATTATAAGATAAAATAATAAAACAATAAAAAATGTATATCAGTGGGTAAATGGTATGCACAAATGTTGTCATGAATAAATATCAAAATAAAGAGGACAAGATACATATATATAAATGGTAAAACATTGATGCAAAAGTTGAATATACAGTAGACTCTCAGTTAACCAGAACTCAAGCAACCAGAACAAATTGAATACTGTACTTTAAATAAAATTGTAATATTACAGAGCTCAACAAATGCCAGGAGCCAGGTTGTCATGCCACAAAATGGTTACAGGCACCTAGCCTGCATCCACTGTACGTCTCTGCAATTCAGTTTTACCTGGAAGCAGACAGGCATGAGTGACTGAGCTAGAGCAGTTTTGGTGTTACATTCCCCGGGGTCAGCACCGCACCCTCAAGCCAAACCTACCTGTGTGTAAGTGAGGAGTGAAAGCTGCTGCTGCTAGAACAGCCCCCACTAAGAAATATACTTAGCAGAGCATCCTATGTGCAGCTAATCTAGGCCTCTTTTATTAGTGACTCTCAAGCAACCGGAAACTACATTTATCTGGCATCTACCAATCTAGATGCAATCTAGATACTGTATATAGAAAAGTATATATATATATATATATATATATATATATATATATATATATATATATATATATATATATTGTGACATCCTCTGCCACATAAGGGATTCAGTGCCTTACTTTCCAGAATTATAATAAAGTACTCAGAAGGCAGTAAAGCTTTTAACAATCTTAACTGAAAACTTGATCAACTGGTAAAAAATAAATGTAACACAAAACAAAAATCTTAGCTTTCATTGAAGCGCTGACTAAACAGCTGGGAGATGTAAGGAGTTCAGTTCCATGAGTCATGGTTTAAAGGAGCAGTCTGTGAGCTATGGTGGTAAGATGAATACTGTTTGACAATAGAAAACTTGAATCCTTAATAGCTAATATAATAGTTAATGTTTATATAGATCACTGTAAAAATATTCTGCCTGATAAAGGGTTTCCATATTAATGAGACTACAAGATGGACATAATATCATGTTACTTTATTGCTAAATATATAGCTATTTTTTTTATCAGAAAAGCTTCTTTAAAGTACTCAAATTAATTGCTATTTCAGATTAACTATATGACATTTTATGAAGCTTGTCTGGAAGATGCTTGTGGATGTGACGGAGGAGGAGACTGTGACTGCGTATGCAATGCTGTCCAAGCCTATGCCGCGGCATGCTTATCTGCTGGTATCTGTATTGACTGGAGAACGCCAACATTCTGCCGTAAGTTGTATACTGATATATCTCTTGTCAGTTCAGCAGTGCTGCTCAGTATCATTAGTGACTGAGTTTAACTTTTAGTGTGTAACACCTTCCTCCAAAAATGGACACCAGAAATCAGTTGACCAGCTCGGTGTATCCATCCCTGTATACTCCAGACAGGAAGAATTCCTGTCATATCAGCCTGTAACATTAAGATTTTCTATAAAAATGCTTTTATGCTATTGCTTAATATTTGTATGCTATTCCAGTGCCTTCACTTAAAGGCGATCATATGTGGCCTGTGAATCCTTAAAATAGCCTCACAGTGCTTTAAACCTTTTAATTTTACCAAAATCAAAATAGTAAAATTGCTGTAGGAAAGCAATTCATTGATGATAGACATATCGATAATGAAGATAAGTATTTAGGAAACAACTGGCATTATTTGATAATTATAGAGAAATACGATGTACTTTGGATTTTTGAAGACGAGCATGCTCCCGCATTCAAGGGAACAGGCTGAGGGTCACATGGGAAATTCATGAGAGCTGCATGGAGCCTTCGGGCCACCTTTTGCTCACCATTGTTCTATGCAGTGGACTGTTATTTAAATCACTGTGTTGGTGTGTAACTGCATCAATATTTTACTCCCACTAATTCCCAAAATTGGAGATTTTGTTATTTTTATTTATGGGGAAATAAATATTTACAGCAGTATGATCTAACCCTCACATTATATACTGCTAAAGCTTTAAACTAATTAATCAATTTGAATGTGTTTTCTAGCTGTGTATTGTGACTACGACAATGCACACATACTAACGGAAAACGGTTATGAATACGATGACGACGACGAAAATTGCACATGGCACTACCAGCCCTGCCAGTGCCCAAACAACCCCCATCACTTTCCAAATCACAATTCTGAAGGTAATGTGGTATCTGCAAAAACACTGGGATCTAGAGAAAAGATTTGTGAAATGTATTGTATTTATATGTAACACATGCCTAACAAGGATGACTGGGGCATTAGCCTGGAAGCCACTGAGCACTCGGCTGCTTGAGAGGCATGGGAAAAACACATACAGCTTTTTTGAAATTGCTGCTGAATCGATTAAGTTACACATTTCAGTGTGCTATACTCACACCTCTAATTATTTAAGCATATAATGTATATATATAATATATAAATATATAAATAAATTAAGGGACTGCACCTGAACACTGAACATTGTTGCTTTACAATGATAACTCTGACAGTGATTAGAAAATATGTCTCTAATGAATATTTTATAATAATGTTTAAGTATATAGTATAAAATAAACAGAGTACAGGTGTAAATAGTAAGAAAGGATTGTTACTGTTAATGGCTTTGCAGTGCATTGATTGTCACAGTCATCCCTTCTTCTGCAACATATCTTCATAGAATCATACTTTTAACTGCTTGCAAACCATCGTCACCTACAGGAGAAATTATACAAAGTGGACATGCATTAAAACTTGAAACTCTTTATATAGACACAGAGCCACAGTACATCTCATTATACTGCAGCTACTTGTTGGCTAAAGCTTCCAATAAGCTGCCGTCCGTTTGGTCAGCTGGAAACGTCTAACAACCTAAAATGAAGCAAAATTCTGGGGGTGTCAACTCGGTTAATTGGATTTTTCCTTGTAAAAAGCCTTATGTTGATATAAGTGGATTAATGCATAAGACACCTTCTGGGTTATTTATGTGAATTGTTTGTATGCTGGTTCTAAATGTATATTTTGAATGCTTTAAATTTTCACTATGACATTTAATAGCTGAATTAATTATGGCAATATGGCTGATGAAATGTTTATTCTAAAACAGGTTGCTTTGTCCACTGTGAGCATGACCACTACTATAACCCGGATTCGAAGTCTTGTCAGCCATGTGGTAAGTTGTGTTGCCTACACATACTGAAGTAATGATCCCAACTATGTAATTGTATATCGAGAAGATTATGTTGCACTGATTAATTTGAGTCCAGAACTGCAAATGAACACGTGCATGAATAATGTTTTGAAGCAGTGAATTTAAAAAGGCAGTGGAGCTTATTATGTTGTAATTGATATACCTTCAAAAATTTGCATTACATTTACGGATTAGAGCACACATTTAATTGATAGTTGTGTTGTAAATTTAAATTCAACATCTCATCTCATACTGTAGTACCACTATTGCCCACATTCTTTAGTTTTATTGGTCAATACAATACATTATCTGATAAACCAAAATATGATAATGATTATCAAATGTTGGTTTTGCATACTTATTGCATACTTATGGCATTTTCAATCAAGTACAGACAAGTTATTTTCTAAAGCAAATATTTTTTATGCTCCCAATTGTTTGAATTCATCTTTATTAATTGATTGCAACAAACTAATCATCACATCTTATATTTTAAATTGACATATTAAGAAACAGCCATATTATATAGAAGCTAAAATTACAACTTGATGCATTCTTATGCTGGAAAACTTATCATGTACATGTTAGTTGTATAAACTCCTTTATTGTACATTGTTACATCATTCATACATACTGAACATATTTTTACATAATGCTCAGTAATTTAGTAGGTTAGTACTTGAGTGTAGGTTGTATAATTTGCCATTACCACAATTTTTTAAATTAAAGGTTATGAGGCACATTATCAGCTTTCAACAAAACATGCTAACGAAAAAAAACAAAAAGTTCTCCAGGGCCCTATAGGAAAGACACAATGGGCAAATCAGTGCCGCTGAATATCCAACGGGCTTGAGTTATCAAAAAATATATCAAACTATATGATGTCTAGTTAAACTTCAAGCTTCAAACACTCATTATAATAATATAATATTTAATGGATTAAGACCCAAAGTGAACTGTTGCTGGGCCAATTTAAAGCAAGACATCATAATTTGCAACCGTATGAGAAACTAATTTTATATGTTTTTGTCCTCTTTTTCAGTTACACCATCTACAACAACACCACCAAGAACAACAGGTTTGTTATGTCTTCCATCACTACAGACTGGAAGAACTAAACTTTATATAGGCTTAAAAAGTCATATCGAAATGCTATGTCAGCTTCTTCAAATGATATTGATACTGACCAGTCACCAATACAGTTTACAAACAACTCACTTTTTTTACCACCTCTTTAAGTCTCTTTAAGCAAATGACATTCACTCAAACACAAAGATTCACACGCAGGGAAACACTGTAATAGACTGTCAGCCCTATTAAATTCCCTCAATGTTTAAAAACGTAGCTCGTAATGTAGCCAGCAAGACTTACAGCTATTAAATTGGCCCCATAAAGCAACCCGTCAACGACTTGCGGGGTAAGGGCGAGAAAAGGCTACTGGACGTGGAAATTTGAACTTCGAGCCTGCAAATCCTTTGATCTGTCAAGCCCGTAACGGTTACGTTTGCAATCAACGCTATTAAATTGCAACAAATTCACTGTCAACGTTTGAAAAATGGTTTACGGGGTTGCGTCTCAAGCCGGTAACTCACGGCATACTCTAATTTAATAGCTCTGTAATGCAGTCGAATTTCAAGCCCGCAGCCTTTGCAGGTCTCACATTGCACTTACGGGCTTGGAATTTAATAGGGCTGTGTGTGTATGAGAGAGGGACAGTGTATGAAAGAGACACTCTATGTGATGGAGAATCAGCTTGTTAGAGTAACAGTCTGTGAAGAGACATTATGTGTTATTTATTGTGCCTTAAATGTGAGAGCTCCCTATATACCTTTATAGCAGGAAAATCCATAAATCTATATTTACTTAATGAGAGTATTCCAAGAGACGACATTGCATGAAAATATTACTTGCTCTGCCAATGTCTCAAGGAAACGTTATCTTTTAAATAATTTTTTTCTTAAAGCATGATATGCTGTACATGAACATTTTACTTCCAGACGTAATCCTATGATAGTGTCCAAATACAGAGCAAAATCACCCAAGTTCTGGTCGTGGTAGATCTAGATATCAGGGCTCAGCTCATTTCTTATCAGCAAATCTAACTGTAAAGTGTCCAATAAATAGTTATAGGTTAAATGTTTTAACTTTACTAATGTGAAGCCAACAATATTATAAGATTGTGCTTGAGTGCTTGAGATATTAGATAATGTTACATCCTCTCTAATTGTGGCAATTGTAAAATTCATATATTCATATGTAAAGTTCACATGATTATAAAGCTCTTGTACATTTTTTTTTTCAGCACCTTCAACTACCAGCTCTCCTACAAGTAAGTGTCCATGCTCAAAAATTATATATATATATATATATATATATATATATATATATATATACACATATATAGTTTTATATACTGATTGTCTGTCCAGCAGCAGAATTAGCCATACCAACATAATGTTAGATGTAGCAGGGTCAGTCTGATAAAAAAAAACGTATTCATCATCCTACACAGTTTTATTTTTTTAACATGGCATAAATGCTTTTTTTTCTAATCTGATTTTCGAGATAATTCGCAAGATATATATTCTTGTCTAGGCATCTCATAGTATGATAATATATGGTCCAGGGCCCTTATCGAGTATGCGGAACAGCACCTAATGGCAGAATAACATGTTGATAGATTATTTGTGGCCGTCGCAGGAATAGACTGGCCACGGTTTAGCTCATGTTGTCTTTCAAAGTTATGTATTTTGTTTTGTACTATATACAAATTCTACATGTCAAGAATTATTTAATTTAAAAAAATAAATGTTTTGTATATAGTGACAAATATTAATTCTTTTTATAACCAACCCAAATTGTTTTAAGAAGACAGTTGAATTTTTTCTTTGAAAATACTTTGTCTAAAAGTGTCCTAGTAATATCTGAATGACCATTATATTAAAACTGTAAATCCATTGCTATGTAATAGTCTTATCTCTGTTTCATGTGCTAGTGTTGATTATGGCTAAATAAACAAACTAGGTTACCTTCCCCAATATGACTCCATTTCTTGTAATTTTATATTAACAGCTTATTCATAGTGGAAATCACAGTATTATAGTATTTCTGTGACCCAAGAATTGTGTAGCAGATAAATGGCACATTGTATTTATTTTATGTTAGTGGTTTATTTTGAGGCTTTATATCAATGCCATTCTAACACTATTATGGAAATTGTGGCACTGGTGCACCAAATCAAAGAATGGATGATTCTAAATATTGTAATCTCACTCAAAAAGCTACTAAACATGGAAGCCTGGTCTAAATGTGTTTTGTGTCCTCGCCACTTCTCTTTTACATTGAAAAATACCCCCAGCAAGTTAGGGAGAACATAGAGAAAAAGACTGTTGTCTGAGATTGGCAACAAGGGATTCTCACTGTAATGGAGGAAGTATTTTTAATCAGGCTTACTTGCTTTGTAGTTTAAGGGTAGGGTGACTTTATAATCCCTTTGACTTGCAGGTTTATTATAACTAAAAACCTGTGTTCATTTGCATTTTAATTTAGGAAATAAAATTAGATACAATGTGTTGGAAAGTTGAGGAGCCTTCTAGTTCATTATGATAATTAGAAATATTAGTGAAAACAGCAATGCACAACAGTGAATATAGGCCCATGACTTGTGGCTTTGTCAGCTCTAAATTAGAGTATTTACTTCCATGATGATGCATCCCTGTGCTCCATTCAGTCTGTTCAATGTTAACTAACATGGATAAAAAAGATACAGAAAAATAATGATATTCCACATGGATTATTAAAGAAAAAAATATACAATATGATTGCATATAGTATAAGTGTGCTACATTAGGTCAAGAGAATAACATTTATTTTATTTTTTATTTTTTTATTTCAGCTCCTCCAAGCACCAGTGTTCCTAAAACAAGTATGTGTTTTTTCTTACAATGTGTTTTAAGTAAATAAGCAGCATCTATTACACCTGCCTAAAAAATAGTATATGAGTAGAGTTAAGAGAAGTGGTAGCAAAAATAGTCAAGTAATTGTTCTATAAGATCTTGAAACATTGTTAAGAAAGTATAGACTTTAAATATAGTACCGTAATTCATAATAAACATTAAATTGTGACTTGTTCTTGGAGTATGTGGAGGCAGGCAAAACTCACCCAAGGTGAGTGCTCATAAGAGATCATTTCCACTTGGATGGCAGCAGAGGTAAGAACTTGAGGTACATGTCAAGGATACTCTTCTGAAGGTAAAAAGGATGAAGAGTTTCTGTTTTGTATCTGTAATAAACAGTCACACAGTTAAAGTGACACTATAATGATCTAATAATCTAAAAATATTATTTAAAAATGTAAGTTGTTATCATGGTATAATTGATCTTTTGCATTCTCCTCCTCTAGCAATTGCTCTAGCTCTCCAATCAAATGATTTATTTAGCCAATTACAAATAGGAGGGAGAGACAGTTGCATCATGTGAAAATGTATTCCAAGGTGCCTTTTGTGATTGTCTTAATTGGCAGGCATATCACATGACAGGGGTAAAAGTACCTCTTTTTTTGGGGGGGGGGGGGGGCAGAGCAGGACTAAAGTGTAAAATGTGTAAAAGTCAGCAAGCTTTTGCTAATGTATTTTTTGAGTATATACAAAGATTCTTCTATTTTGAAACATTATCTTAATATGACTGCAAGGAAAAATAGTTTAGTGCCTGTTAAATTATTATGCTGTATATTTGAATCTAGAAGTTCACATCTGAAACTTTTCTACTTAAGTGTGACAACAGAAAACATTTAATTACTATCTGTTTTAGTTAGATGATCTAACTCTCATTAGACATATACAGCCTTATTAAATTGCAGTTTGGCCAATTGAATAGGGCCCTATATAAGCACAGAGCATATTAATTTTACAAAAGTTTTCAGTTAGTGAATTTCTATCCAACAGCAAGATCTTCACTAATTAAAAACTTCTGTAAAAAAAATATGCTGTGTGCTTATATAGAGCCCTATTCAATTGGCCGAATTGCAATTTGATAAGGCTGATATAGTATGTGTCTATGGGCCTCATTCTATTATCGGCCGTAAAATGGCCGCAAGGCTGCGATTCCTTGCGGGGGTTCCTCTACCTCGCAATTCTATTAAACGGCCCGCAAGGATCTCCTCTTACGGCCGGCCGTATATCTTGCAACCGGCCGTAAGCTCAGAAATCTTTAAAGTCAAAAATAAATTCAAGACAGCACTGTAAAGCTCTGTAAATGCTAGGGATCATATTGGGGGACATGAGGATTAATAGTAACCCCCTCTCAAGCTTGCACATCAGCCCAAATCCGAGTTTACATTAACTGTTTATTTTCCGGCCGCAGCGTGGCCGGGTCTAAGGAGCTCCATGCACTCTGGACTTTTTACATGGATTTTTGACATAAATTAAAAAATATGTTTTTTACGGATTTGAGTGTAGGGGAATGTTGTGCTATTTTTGCTAACACCTACAATCACTTTTTAGTCTCCTCAGAGTGCAGGATGGCTTTATTTTGGCTTTATAATGTGCTTAATTGGTGCTAGCGGGACCTTTTTCCTGCAAGTAAGCTGCGGCTCGCTTTTAGCCTTGCAGAGAGGGTTCCCGGAGCAATAGAATAGCAACCGGGCTTTTCTTGCGGCCAAAACTCTTGCCGCAAGCCTGCCGGAATCCCCGGCCGGAGGGGAATAGAATAGCCGAATAGCTTGCGGCCGGTCCTTGCGGCCCCGCATCTCCTACGGCCGGTAATAGAATGAGGCCCTATGACAGCAGTTTTTGTTGTGATGATCCAGAACAGGTTTGTGGCTTTAGGCTTTGTGACTGAATAATGGCTTAATTGTGAAATGAGAGACACCAAGGAGGATATATACACACTCACACAGACACTTAGCACTGAATATATTATTTGAAAATTTAGACTCGCATTCCTTGCTGTTCCAAATCTTTACCTCCCTGGCATGTCCTACACAAGTTTTTTTCAAGTAAAGAAACTACATTTGCTAAGAACGGTAAGTGTAAGCTTTAGTACTAAAAATATGTAAAAAATGAAGCGTAAGCCGGAAGAAGTCTTTGCATCAAGCTTACTTTTTAAATATTTTATTTTCTTTTAAAGCCTACATTTTTTGTTTTTAGCATATGTATTTTTTTATGTTTGTGTAGTGATCTGTTGGATAAAATTTGGTTCTGTAGCTGGGACTGGCACTTTAATGCAGATTTTAGTAACCCAATAAGAAAAGATCATGAAAATCTAGTGTTGGGCCAAAGGCTATGTGTTAAGATCTTTTGATCTTGTGTGTATTTCATGCATGTAAAGATTTACACTTTTTAAATATGTCATGCATATTACTTTCTGATAAAACAAACTGTATGACTAGGTGTGAATAATATACTTACAGTACATTTGTACAAATATGGTTTATAACACGATTCCTTATGCTGCATCTTCTTCTTTTCAATAACAAATAAGCATTATCCCCATCTAAATTATAACCATGAGAGTCCCTATAGACTCCCATTGCACCCAAAAGTAATCCCTATACCATGGGGGTCTCCACAGACCTGCATTGTATATTGTCCTATAATCATCTGGGTCCCTATAGATCCCATATCATTTAAATGTAAGCCTTATGCCACAATGATCTGCAATAGTGACCACTCTGATCAACATTACAAATTCATGATGATGGTGTATTCATGAGTATGTTTGGCAGAATAATTTAACAAAAGAAGACTCAAAATAACCAGAAATTCAAATTAAGTAATTAAAACAATCATGTAATCAAAGAATGCCAACACAAAAAATACTTTAAATATTAACGGGCTCTAATCGGACAAACCATACTAAAACTATAAATGTTTCAAATATGAGTAATTAGGTCATATATTTTATTGATTCTTTTAATCATCCAGCTGGGAGTTTAAAAGCTATGAAAAAAATGACTGCTACAGTGTTTTTTTCATAAATAATAACAGAAACCAACTCAATTTGGAGTAATTGCGTGACTTGTAATTTTAGTCAACTGATGCAGAAGAGCAATCAATTACCATAGAAATCTACATCATTAGGTTCTTACATTTTAAGTAAACCACATCTACTGTAGCACATTCATATATTAACTTCCAGTTGATATCTTCCCTTACTTATCTACAGAAATTCCAAGATCGGAATAAATCAGGAGCGCAGTATTATTGATATTAACCAAATAAGTTCAATATTAGTTTCACTGTATTCATTCAGGGAGCCTTTATTATTCATACAGGGAGACATTCCACCCAAAATAAGATAGTACCTTCCTTTCTTTATGCACAATTTGTTTATTATAGCTACAAAGGATGCACAAGACACAACCTTGGAGGTATCAAGTACTTCATCTATTCAGTCAACCCAAACTGTTTCTTCGGCGAAGTCATCCACAGATTCTAGAGGACAAACATCAGCCACAGCCCACACTACCACAGATCCACCTCCATTCACTACTACGTTATCAACAACAGACTCAAAACATACAACTTATGACTCATCAGTTACAACTGAAAAATCAACTAGTGCAACAGCAACAAACACTCTGACAACAACCGACAAAAGCAAATCAACAGTTGCAACTTCAATTAAAGTTACAACGGCCACTACTCATACACCAATTACAGAGACAACCACTAAGCCTACAGTCACTAGTCACATACTAAGCACTTCTTCCTCTACACTCTCCACAGCACCTACTCATATAATTATCACAACACCCCCAATAGTTACTCCCAAAACTGTTCCAATTGTACACACAACTCTAACCAGTAGTTCATGTAAGTTTATTTGTATCCGGCAATAATTAGTTTCTAAGACACTTTGCAAGGTATATTCATAACCTCAGTAAATACACCACCATATGACCTTTCTAGCTACAGTAATCCATATTACTGCTTAGTAATAGAGAATGAATATTATTTTACTATAATGGTGTTTATAGGGATAACTAAACGTGATAATATGACAGATGAATCTAATCTTAAATACCCAATTATTTTTTTAATTGAGGGATCGATTTTCTTTTGTCAGCTATTCCTATTTGTAACTTTCTCAAGACGGTATGGCTAATAACTAATGAAATCACTAGCAGATGTAGACACCACATTCTCTTTTTTTCCTATCTCGGGCAAATGATCAGCAGTAACCAAAATGGTACTAAATACGAGGATGTATTATTTTATTTTATATTTCAAAAACACTGCATATTTTCAAATGTAGCTCTATAAATTTTGTAATATATGAAAGCATATGATATTTACTGGAATAAGTTACATTGTCTTTTTATTTATTTTTCTCAAACCACAGCTGATGCAGGAGACAACTTTTGGATCATAGTTGAGCATTTTCAAATGGGCTGTCCTGTTTGGACATATATTGGATGAATTCTTGAAAATGTATATGTTATCTAAGTGTTTTTAAATTACCTACTCATTATATGGATATTAAACTATAAAGTACATTTCCATGGGAAGCATATTATTAGCTTTTGATTGTTATAACGGTTCTGCATAAATATTGCAGTTGCTGATCAGCATAATTGTTATTCCTAGATGAAGTAGTTCAGGACTTAAGAAATTATTACATAAATTGTAATGTACTTCCTGCATAAATAATTAAAATATTCTTTTTACTGTGTTTTATTATTTTAGCTGTTTCAACTAAACCAACTGAACCAGGTATGTATCTCAAAAGACCACATTTGTGACCATTATTTAAGCAATATAAGGTTAATTTCATTAGACACTTTATTTTTAGAAAGCAAAAACATAAAAACACATTTTAACTATTTTACATTACAACATGCAAGCAATTTTTTTTTACTGCATTGGCCCGTTTTCTTTATTAAGTTTATTCATTCCCATGCTGTTTCAGGAGGGTTTGTCTTGTAGATCATTTTGTTGGTAAAAAAGCAGATTGGTTGTAGTAGGTGAGTCCATTTAGAGGATGAACCAAAAACGTAAGGTTTCTCTTTCAAGTGTTTTAAGGACAAATCTATATGGAAAATGATTTTGATTTTTCTCCAAAGTTTCCCAATTGGCTCTGTAAAAAGTAGCATTTAGTAAAATGAACTTTAGAGATGTAACCAGTCCCATTTGTTTTTAAGCAATTTAGAATATGTTACTAAATGTTTCTAACCTCTCTAACAGAAGAAATGCACTCATTAATGGCTCCCACTCCAGACATATCCATAAATCATCCAAATTGTCACTGTAGTGCTAGTATCCAACATTAGCAGGAAAAGGGAGTCTTAAGCATATTAGGGTATTTAAGATGTGGAAAAAAAGAACCAATAATCTGATGAAGTATTTGGGTTTAATAATCATCTTTTTAGTATCTACGTGTATATATATATATATATATATATATATATATATATATATATATATATATATATATATATATATTTATATATATATTTATTTAAAGCAGTTTGAATGCTTCCTCTAATTTTGTATTATCCAACTGGTCCGGACAAGAAGAGGAGCATATAATTTGTCCTGCAGCTATTTTCAGTTTGCTATCATTTGCTTTTATTAAATTATAGGACAAACTGTGTAATTAGGGGGAGTTTAAACTTTTTTTATTGGGATATCATAATGATAAAAACAATGGATTTAAATCAAAGCAGCTATGTAATGATAAATATGGATTTTGTAAAATGTCTAACAATTTATATTACAATGTAATGAATATAATGATCAAAAATGTATTACTAAATGTAAATATTTATTTACATTTAAAATACTCCCATGAACTGGAGTCCATTAGAGAATGGCAGTCAGACCTCACCAATCCACTCAATCTCATCAATTTAATTACATTTTTTTGATTTGAGGTTTATAAATATTGCCATTTTTAATAAAATTATAAACCAGAAAATTGAAGTTCAAAGACATTTGTTACAACCCAGATTTGGGGTTGGGATCTGGTTGGGATCTGCAAACTCAGTCCAAAGGTTATTGCTAATTAAAATTAATAATTCTGTTATATCCCGTTGGTTAGGACACAATAAGAAAATATACCATTGTGTAGTACAAAACAGACTTACTAGCTTATTTTTTTAGCTTGCATAGAAATTTAACACAAAAGACTTCCCCCACACCCTGTCACCAAGGCTACCAACCCCCATCTCTTGTTACTAGATTTAATTTTACAAAGGGCCATAAGCTAACCTCCCACTTTACGACTATCAATTTGATCATCCATGGAAGTCTGCATGGAAGTCTCCAAAGCTTCTGTTTAATGTATTAACTAATCTCTCCCCCACCAGTGCCCACTCTGACGGGACCAACATTCCAAAAAGGCCATATACACATTCAAATTCCTGCACACTAACTTTGTTGTCACACTAACCACAACCTGAACACTAAACATTATAACCAATTGTAATTAGGCCTGAATACTCACAGGCTATGCTCCTTTGGGATCCAGGGTACTGAATCAGACCATGAGGCCTAACATTACACAGGTTATTACGGTCTTAACAAAGTAGTCTTGTGTTCAGGGTGGTGATAGTTCGATCTTGGGCATACATGCCTTTTATGGTGGGGTTCAGGGGTCTCCCGTCCTGGCCCCCATAAGTCAGTCATAACATTAACTTATTTTTAATGGTCACTTCACTACTTATGATTTAAAAAATCCACTATATGAGGTAAACAAGTGATTTAGAAGGCAGCTTGCATTGTTTGGAGCCCTTTAATGGGTATTTAAACAATTATATATGTTTTATTTCATTATTGTGGGAAAATTATGGAATTATAAATCTCCATTAATCATTAACTTATTGAGCTCCATTGTTATTATAAAATTAGCTGGTAACAATTTGTTAATAAGATAAGCAATTTCAATATGTTTATTGAAGTAAAAACAAAGTGTATTAATAACATTTTTCTTGTTTCTACAGAGAGCCATACTACAAGCACCAAACCAACCACACCTACCACAACACCTACTACTACACCTACCACACCACCTACTACTCCTACCCCAACATCAACTTCTACACCTACCACTACACCTTCCACAACACCAACTACTACACCTACCACAACACCAACTACTACACCTACCACAACACCTACTACTACACCTACCACAACACCAACTACTACACCTTCCACAACACCAACTACTACACCTACCACAACACCAACTACTACACCTACCACAACACCAACCACTACACCTACTACAACACCAACTACTACACCTTCAACAACACCAACTACTACACCTACCACAACACCACCTACTACACCTACCCCAACATCAACTTCTACACCTAGCACAACACCTACCCCAACATCAACTTCTACACCTACCACAACACCTACTACTACACCTACCACAACACCAACTACTACACCTACCACAACACCAACTACTACACCTTCCACAACACCAACTACTACACCTACCACAACACCAACTACTACGCCTACCACAACACCAACCACTACGCCTACCACAACATCAACTACTACACCTACTACAACACCAACTACTACACCTTCAACAACACCAACTACTACACCTACCACAACACCACCTACTACACCTACCCCAACATCAACTTCTACACCTACCACAACACCAACTACTACACCTTCCACAACACCAACTACTACACCAACCACAACACCACCTACTACACCTACCACAACATCAACTTCAAAACCTACCACAACACCAACCACTACACCTACCATAACACCATCTACTACACCTACCGCAACACCAGCTACTACTAAACAAGGTATGTATCTCCAAAGACCACTTTTGTGACCATTAAATAAGTATTAAGGAATATAAGATCAATTCCATTAGTCACATTTTTTTAGAAAGCAAAAACATAAACACACATTTTAAATATTTTACATTACAATGTGCAAGCAATTATTATTTACTGCATTGGTTTGATTTATTTATTAAGCTTATTTGTTCTCCTGCTGTCTCCAGATGGTTTGTACAAAGAGTTGTGTTGGTCCTGTAAAAAAGCAGATTGTTTATAGTAGGTGAGTCCATTTAGAGGGTCAACTAAAAACTCGCCATAGACAAAATAGAAAGTGTATTTTTTAAGAAAGAATCCATATGGAAAATGATTTAGATTTTTTCAGAAGAGTGGCCCAATTGGCTCTCTAAAAAGTAGCACTTAGTAAAATTAGCTTTAGAGTCATTTAACCATTTCCATTTGTTAAACAATCTACTATATGTTCTATCTAACAAAAAAACACCCATGTATGGTGCACTTCTTTAATAATTGCCAATAACTGGCAATAATTGGTTATTCACAATATTGGGATTGACAGAGGCTGGACTTAACTGCAAATTGATAATTTGATATTAAGTAGGTATTTTATCACATTACACTTATTTTGTTTTAGGGCAATTATAATTTACTTAGAATTAATTAATATACAGCACTTGTTCAATATTTAACAATAATACCTTACTTAATAAGCATTTTTTTAATAATAGGGTGTCAATTTCAATGATGTATTAATATGGCTGGAGTGTGCACCATAAATAAGTGCTTTTTCTGTCAGAGAGATTATAAATAATATTTTTACCCAGGTGAACCTCTAGATGACATATCTAACCTTTGAGCAACTACAATATATTGAATTATGTTACTAAATGGACACATATTATCTTTATATGTTTGCTTTGATTAGATTCTAAATGTAATTTCTTGTCTCCTGTACATCTTCATAGCCAAAATATAAGATTTTCATTTAGACTATTTTGGGGGGCTGGGGGATGTCATTTCACATGCATCAATATGCTTACAGACCTGACTACATGCTCATAATACCAAAACTATACACACTCACTTAGGCTCAAGTTAAATTGTGTGTACTACAGGCACATAAACCAACATTTGTACATAAAAGCCACAAATAAAAATACCAGAAAGGGAACTTACATCAATGCCAACATTTGACACGCGGTCACCACAATTTCTGTAGGTTTTAAGCAGACAAAGCATACATATAGTGGTGGTGCTAGAGAAGAGATGGCCCCGGTGAAAGAAAAATGGGGGGGCGGGGGGTAAAACTCCTCTTTCTGTGTTATGCCCTCTAGCCCGGGCCCATTTTATATGCAAGGTCCCACCATAATGACCAGACAGTAAACAAAAGCAACAGTATTGTAGAACACCCCCCCATATACCACAGAGGATGGCCCCGGTGTACTCTCACCTTTCCTCCCTTCTCTCTCTCTCATCCCTCTCTCACACCTTTCCACCCTCTCTCCTCCCTCTCTCTCTCTCAACTCTCCTTCTTTCTCTTGCTCAGGTTTGGTGGCTTCTCCTTCCCCAGGGCTCCTGTTCGCACTGCTGCCTGGCAATGCATCATAGGAAGCCCTCAAGGGGGGGGGGGGGGTGAGGCATAGGGGTCCCGGGAGTTCTGGGACCGAAGGGGGGGAAAGTGAGGTAAATTAAAAAAAGTATAATCTATATAAAAACATTTTTTAAATTAGACCTCACTGGGCCTTGACACAGGAGGGCCCCGGTGAATTACACCAGCCGTATCTCCTGCCATACATACATACAGATCCAAAGTAGTTTGAATGTACAATCTTTTCCTCCAATTTTGTATTATCCCATTGGTCCGGACAAGAGGAGGAGCATAAAGCTATTTCAGTTTGACTATAATATGCATTTAATAAACTATAGGACAAATCCTTTTTTCATGCAAATCCAAAATATTTTGTATTGTTAAAACACTCTCTCTTTAACGCATCTTGCCATTTTTTTTTTTTAATTTGTGGCCCTTCAAGTATAATTTGCATCAAAGTAGATACTTTATAAAAATAAAAGCCTGTAAAAATAAAGTGTGAGGCATTTAAACCTTTTTATTAAGTTTTAATAATAATTATAAATAATAAATATATAATAATTATAATATTAATATATAATAATTATAAATATATAACAATAAACATAGATTTACGAAATGTATAACAATTTATATTAAACGATAATGAATATAATGATCAAAAATGTATTACTAAATATAAATAATTATTTACATTCAAAACACTCTTATTAGAGAACAAGCAGTGAGGACTCCCAATCCACTCAACCTCATCAGTTTGTTTAAATATTTTGAATATTTATCCATTTTATATAACAAAAACTTTAAATTCTTTTTACTTTTTTTCGATCGGAGAAATATAAATGTTGCCATTTTTGATAAAATGTTAAACCAGAAAATTGAAGTTACAAGCCATTAATTTATTTCTAATGATCACTTTACTGCTTATGGTTCATAAAATATACTATATGAGATGACCAAGCGATTTAGAAGGCAACTTGCGTTGTTTGTATGTTATATTTTATTAATGTGTGGAAATAAAACTCTCCATTAAGCATTAATTTACTGAGCTCCATTGGTACAATATAAAATTAGCTAATAACAATTTGTTATAAAGATAAGCAATTTCAGTTTCTTTATTGAAGAAAAAACATAAAAAGAACAATTTCTACGTATTCATATTATTTTACTTGTTTCTACAGTGAGCCATTCTACAAGCACCAAACCAACCACCACCTCAAGTGCAACCACGCCTACCACAACACCAACTACTCCAACTATCACACCAACTTCTACACCTACCACAACACCAACTACTACACCTACCACAACATCAACTTCTACACCTACCACAACACCGACTACACCTTCCACAACATCAACTTCTACACCTACCACAACATCAACTTCTACACCTACCACAACACCGACTACACCTTCCACAACATCAACTTCTACACCTACCACAACACTGACTACACCTTCCTCAACATCAACTTCTACACCTACCACAACACCAACTACTACACCTACCACAACATCAACTTCTACACCTACCACAACACCAACGACTACACCTTCCACAACATCAACTTCTACACCTACCACAACACCAACTTCTACACCTACCACAATACCAACCACAACACCAACTACTACACCTACTAAACCTATCCCAATTTCAACTACACCTACTACAACATCAACTTCTACACTTACTACAACATCAACTACTACACCTACCACAACACCAACTCCGACACCTATCCCAACTACAACACCAACCACAACATCAACTACAACACCTACCACAACATCAACTTCTACACCTACCACTACGCCAACTACTACACCTACCACAACACCAACTACTACACCAACCACAACACCAACTACTACACCAACTACTACACCAACCACAACACCAACTACTACACCTATACCAATATCAACTACACCTACTACTACAACATCAACTACTACACCTACCACAACACCAACTACTAAACCTCTCCCAATTTCAACTACACCTAACACAATACCAACTACTACACCTACCACAACACCAATCACAACACCAACTACTACACCAACCACAACATCAACTTCTACACCAACCACAACACCAAGTACTACACCTATACCAATATCAACTACACCTACTACAACATCAACTTCTACACCTACCACAACACCAACTCCTACACCTACCCCAACTACACCTACTACAACATCAACTTCTACACCTACCACAACACCAACAACTACACCTACCACAACATCAACTCCTACACCTATCATAACACCAACTCCTACACCTACCCCAACTACACCTACCACAACATCAACTTCTACAACAACAACACCAACTACTACACCTTCCACACCTACCACAACACCAACTCCTACACCTACCACAACACCAACTCCTACACCTATCCCAACTACACCTACCACAAAACCAACTACTACACCTACCACAACACCAACTCCTTCACCTACCACAACGCAAACTACTACACCAACCACAACACCAACTACTACACATACCACAACGCAAACTACTACACCAACCACAACACCAACTACTACACATACAACGACGCCAACTACTACACCAACCACAACACCAACTACTACACCTACCACAACGCCAACTACTATACCAACCACAACATCAACTTCTACACCTACCACAACACCAACTCCTACACCTACCACCACACCAAGTACTACACCTATACCGATATCAACTACACCTACTACAACATCAACTTCTACACCTACCACAAAACCAACAACTACACCTACCACAACATCAACTACAACACCTACCACAACATCAACTTCTACACCTACCACTACGTCAACTACTACACCTACCACAACACCAACTACTACACCAACCACAACACCAACTACTACACCTATACCAATATCAACTACACCTACTACTACAACATCAACTACTACACCTACCACAACACCAACCACTAAACCTCTCCCAATTTCAACTACACCTACCACAACACCAACTACTACACCTACCACAACACCAATCACAACACCAACTACTACACCAACCACAACATCAACTTCTACACCAACCACAACACCAAGTACTACACCTATACCAATATCAACTACACATACTACAACATCAACTTCTACACCTACCACAACACCAACTCCTACACCTACCACAACACCAACTCCTACACCTACCCCAACTACACCAACCACAACATCAACTTCTACACCAACCACAACACCAAGTACTACACCTATACCAATATCAACTACACCTACTACAACATCAACTTCTACACCTACCACAACACCAACAACTACACCTACCACAACATTAACTCCTACACCTATCATAACACTAACTCCTACACCTACCCCAACTACACCTACCACAACATCAACTTCTACAACAACAACACCAACTACTACACCTTCCACACCTACCACAACACCAACTCCTACACCTATCCCAACTACACCTACCACAAAACCAACTACTACACCTACCACAACACCAACTACTTCACCTACCACAACGCAAACTACTACACCAACCACAACACCAACTACTACACATACCACAACATCAACTACTACACCTACCACAACACCAACTCCTCCACCTATCCCAATTACACTTACCACAACATCAACTTCTACACCTACCACAACACCAACTACTACACCTACCACAACACCAACGACTACACCTACCACAACATCAACTTCTACATCTACAACAACATCAACTACTACACCTACCACAACACCATCTACACCTACCCCAGCTACACCTACCACAACATCAACTTCTACACCTACAACAACAACACCAACTACTACACCTTCCACAACATCAACTTCTACACCTACCACAACACCAACTACTACACCTACCACAACACCAACTCCTCCACCTATCCCAATTACACTTACCACAACATCAACTTCTATACCTACCACAACACCAACTACTACACCTACCACAACACCAACTACTACACCTACCACAACACCAACTACTACACCTACCCCAACATCAACTACTACACCTACCACAACATCAACTTCTACACCTACCACAACATCAACTACTACACCTACCACCACACCAACTCCCACACCTACCCCAACTACACCTACCACAACATCAACTTCTACACCTACCACAACACCAACTACTACACCTTCCACAACACCAACTCCTACACCTACCCCAACTACACCTACCACAACATCAACTTCTACACCTACAACAACACCAACTACCACACCTTCCACAACATCAACTTCTACACCTACCACAACACCAACTACTACACCTACCACAACACCAACTCCTCCACCTATCCCAATTACACTTACCACAACATCAACTTCTATACCTACCACAACACCAACTACTACACCTACCACAACACCAACTACTCCACCTACCACAACACCAACTACTACACCTACCACAACATCAACTTCTACACCTCCCACAACATCAACTTCTACACCTACCACAACACCAACTACTACACCTACGACAACACCAACTCCTACACCTAGCACAACTACACCTAGCACAACACCAACCACAACACCAACTTCTACACCTACCACAACACCAACTACTACACCTACCACAACATCAACTTCTACACCTACCACAACATCAACTTCTACACCTACCACAACACCAACTACTTCACCTACTACAACACCAACTACTACATCTACCACAACACCAACTACTACACCAACCACAACACCAACTACTACATTTACCACAACATCAACTATTACACCTACTACAACACCAAGTCCTCCACCTATCCCAATTACACCTACCACAACATCAACTTCTACACCTACCACAACATCAACTTCTACACCTACCACAACACCAACCACAACACCAACTACTACACCAACTTCTACACCTACCACAACACCAACTACTACACCTACCACAACATCAACTTCTACTCCTACCACAACACCAACTACTACACCTACCACAACATTAACTCCTACACCTATCATAACACCAACTCCTACACCTACCCCAACTACACCTACCACAACATCAACTTCTACAACAACAACACCAACTACTACACCTTCCACACCTACCACAACACCAACTCCTACACCTACCACAACACCAACTCCTACACCTATCCCAACTACACCTACCACAAAACCAACTACTACATCTACCACAACACCAACTACTTCACCTACCACAACGCAAACTACTACACCAACCTCAACACCAACTACTATACATACCACAACGCCAACTACTACACCTACCACAACATCAACTTCTACACCTACCACAACACCAACTACTACACCTACCACAACACCAACGACTACACCTACCACAACATCAACTTCTACACCTACCACATCACCAAATACTACATCTACCACAACATCAACTACTACACCTACCACAACACCAACTACACCTACCCCAGCTACACCTACCACAACATCAACTTCTACACCTACAACAACACCAACTACTACACCTTCCACAACATCAACTTCTACACCTACCACAACACCAACTACTACACCTACCACAACACCAACTCCTCCACCTACCACAACACCAACTACTACACCTACCCCAACATCAACTTCTACACCTACCACAACAGCAACTACTACACCTACCACAACATCAACTTCTACATCTACCACAACATCAACTACTATACCTACCACAACACCAACTCCCACACCTACTCCAACTACACCTACTACAACATCAACTTCTACACCTACCACAACACCAACTACTACACCTTCCACAACACCAACTCCTACACCTACCCCAACTACACCTACCACAACATCAACTTCTACACCTACAACAACACCAACTACCACACCTTCCACAACATCAACTTCTACACCTACCACAACACCAACTACTACACCTACCACAACACCAACTCCTCCACCTATCCCAATTACACTTACCACAACATCAACTTCTATACCTACCACAACACCAACCACAACACCAACTACTACACCTACCACAACACCAACTACTACACCTACCACAACACCAACTACTACACCTACCACAACACCAACTTCTACACCTACCACAACACCAACTCCTCCACCTACCACAACACCAACTACTACACCTACCCCAACATCAACTCCTACACCTACCCCAACTACACCTACCACAACATCAACTTCTACACCTACAACAACACCAACTACCACACCTTCCACAACATCAACTTCTACACCTACCACAACACCAACTACTACACCTACCACAACACCAACTCCTCCACCTATCCCAATTACACTTACCACAACATCAACTTCTATACCTACCACAACACCAACCACAACACCAACTACTACACCTACCACAACACCAACTACTACACCTACCACAACACCAACTACTACACCTACCACAACACCAACAACAACACCTACCACAACATCAACTTCTACACCTACCACAACATCAACTTCTACACCTACCACAACACCAACTACTACACCTACCACAACACCAACTCCTACACCTAGCACAACTACACCTAGCACAACACCAACCACAAGTCCAACTACTACACCAACTTCTACACCTACCACAACACCAACTACTACACCTACCACAACATCAACTTCTACACCTACCACAACATCAACTTCTACACCTACCACAACACCAACTACTACACCTACCACAACACCAACTCCTCCACCTATCCCAATTACACTTACCACAACATCAACTTCTATACCTACCACAACACCAACTACTACACCTACCACAACACCAACTACTACACCTACCACAACACCAACTACTACACCTACCACAACACCAACTACAACACCTACCACAACTTCTACACCTACCACAACATCAACTTCTACACCTACCACAACACCAACTACTACACCTACCACAACACCAACTCCTCCACCTATCCCAATTACACTTACCACAACATCAACTTCTATACCTACCACAACACCAACCACAACACCAACTACTACACCTACCACAACACCAACTACTACACCTACCACAACACCAACTACTACACCTACCACAACACCAACTTCTACACCTACCACAACACCAACTCCTCCACCTACCACAACACCAACTACTACACCTACCCCAACATCAACTCCTACACCTACCCCAACTACACCTACCACAACATCAACTTCTACACCTACAACAACGCCAACTACCACACCTTCCACAACATCAACTTCTACACCTACCACAACACCAACTACTACACCTACCACAACACCAACTCCTCCACCTATCCCAATTACACTTACCACAACATCAACTTCTATACCTACCACAACACCAACCACAACACCAACTACTACACCTACCACAACACCAACTACTACACCTACCACAACACCAACTACTACACCTACCACAACACCAACTACAACACCTACCACAACATCAACTTCTACACCTACCACAACATCAACTTCTACACCTACCACAACACCAACTACTACACCTACCACAACACCAACTCCTACACCTAGCACAACTACACCTAGCACAACACCAACCACAACACCAACTACTACACCAACTTCTACACCTACCACAACACCAACTACTACACCTACCACAACATCAACTTCTACACCTACCACAACATCAACTTCTACACCTACCACAACACCAACTACTACACCTAGCACAACATCAACTTCTACTCCTACCACAACACCAACTACTACACCTACCACAACACCAACTCCTCCACCTATCCCAATTACACTTACCACAACATCAACTTCTATACCTACCACAACACAAACCACAACACCAACTACTACACCTACCACAACACCAACTACTACACCTACCACAACACCAACTACTACACCTACCACAACATCAACTTCTACACCTACCACAACACCAACTCCTACCACAACACCAACTCCTACACCTAGCACAACTACACCTACCACAACACCAACACCAACTACTACACCAACTTCTACACCTACCACAACACCAACTACTACACCTACCACAACATCAACTTCTACACCTACCACAACATCAACTTCTACACCTACTACAACACCAACTACTACACCTACCACAACACAAACTACTACACCAACCACAACACCAACTACTACACCAACCACAACACTAACTACTACATTTACCTCAACATCAACTATTACACCTACCACAACACCAAGTCCTCCACCTACCCCAATTACACCTACCACAACATCAACTTCTACACCTACCACAACACCAACTACTACACCAACTTCTACACCTACCACAACACCAACTACTACACCTACCACAACATCAACTTCTACACCTACCACAACATCAACTTCTACACCTACCACAACACCAACTTCTACACCTACCACAACACCAACTTCTACACCTACCACAACACCAACTTCTACACCTACCACAACACCAACTTCTACACCTACCACAACACCAACTACTACACCTACTACAACACCAACTTCTACACGTACCACAACACCAACTTCTACACCTACCACAACACCACTTTCTACACCTACCACAACACCAACTACTACTCCTACCACAACACCAACTACTACTCCTACCACAACATCAACTTCTACTCCTACCACATCAACTTCTACTCCTACCACAACACCAATGACTACAACCTCCAAGTCAACTTCTACACCTACAACACCAACTAGTACACCTACCCCAACACCTCTTACACCTATCCCATTATCAACTACACCAACCACAACCCCAACTACTACACCAACCACTACACCTACCACAACATCAACTACTACACCTACCACAACACCAACTCCTACACCTACCCCAACTACACCTACCACAACATCAACTTCTACACCTACAACAACACCAACTACTACACCTTCCACAACATCAACTTCTACACCTACCACAACACTAACTTCTACACCTACCACAACACCAACTACTACACCTACTACAACACCAACTTCTACACCTACCACAACACCAACTTCTACACCTACCACAACACCAACTTCTACACCTACCACAACACCAACTACTACACCTACCACAACATCAACTTCTACTCCTACCACAACATCAACTTCTACTCCTACCACAACATCAACTTCTACACCTACCACAACACCAACTACTTCACCTACTACAACACCAACTACTACACCTACCACAACACCAACTACTACACCAACCACAACACTAACTACTACATTTACCACAACATCAACTATTACACCTACCACAACACCAACTACTACACCTACTACAACACCAACTTCTACACCTACCACAACACCAACTTCTACACCTACCACAACATCAACTTCTACATCTACCACAACACCAACTACTACACCAACTTCTATACCTACCACAACAACAACTACTACACCTACCACAACATCGCCGTCCACAAACTTCCCACCGGTTACTCATATTGTAATTACCACAACCTCAAAGAATCCCAAATCTGCTCACGTTTTACACACCACTCTCTCCAGTACTACATGTAAGTTTAAGGTTTTTCACCCAATATTTCATTTGTAACACTGTTTCTTTTCTGAATCTGTCTCATTTTCACTACACTCTGGAGGAACTTTTCACAGTTAATGTGTCTGTTGCACTCACATTTGTCCTACAGGACTGAGCAAACCCATTGGTGTTGGGCAACATGCTAATTAGATCCAAACACACCCAGTGTAAGGAGATAACATTCCCTACACACAATACTATCCTTATTATGATATATGTCCACTAGCATTTCTGACATTTGTGCTCCTAAACTTGGTAGTAATGAATGAGGAGATACAACAAGGCCGGCATTTATTACTAGTATCAATAAAAAATAACATTACAACATTACAACTAACTGTTTGCAAAGGGGAGCCATAGGTTGTCACTTGCTAAGGAAAGGCCTTAAAGCTGAGAGTAACCTTCTCCTCAATCATTATAAATTGTCCAATTCTAGTTCTTGATGTCTGGTGTCAGGCTTACCAGGATTGCTTTCCTGAGTCAATCATTTTCTTGGTTATTTTTTTTTTTTTTTACATGTAGTCACACAGAAATACTTTGAAAATGTGGCCTGGCTCCAGCCCTCAAACACTGGCCTTGGGCAACCATTAATATACAGTTTCTTCTTAGACCTAATGTTGTTTTTATCTGTGTATCACCTAGTTATACCACTACAAACAAGGATACATAGTACATTGTCTGGAATTATCTCTGGAAGTATTGTAGTTTGTTTCTTGTAATGTTATTCTTCGATCTTCTCAAACATCTGAGCTAATGAGTAGAGGTGGCATTTGCAAGATGATACAGAGTGTCATATCTTAAAATACTTTAGATGCAATCTTCAAGACTGCCTGTGTGCAGCAGGATGGCCAACGCTTACAAGCTGCCATCAGGCCACAGTTGATGCAGAAGATACATATTAGCTGCTGCTTATTGGATAACAACAAATTAATTATATCAAGTTTTTATGTCAATTACTATATCACCTCCCCTCATTACCATGGATGTTTGCAGTCCGGAGAAGCCCTTTAGTGAAAAGTTAAAGTAAATTAGTAGTATCTGGTTGTCATAGGAAATCTGTATAAGTGATGCATTTGATGAACACATATCTGCTCCTACTCAATGAAGCTCAGAACTTCCACAAACAATCATTTAATTTTTTGTTTTGAAAATCCTTTTCATTGTTTTATAGCTTTTAACAATCCTCCAGGTATGTATTTCCCAGTATTACATATTGTAGAACTGCAGATAAAAAGTATTTATGTATATCAGTACATCATTAGTATAAGCTTAAGTAGTATTTATGTTTGATCCGCAAAGTAGAAGTAATACAAATATATACAGATGAAAGAGCAGTAAACATAATATGGTTACAGTTTCTTAAAGTCCAGTGTAATGGCCTAATAGCAATCATTTATAAAAAAATCATATTCATTAATTTAAAAATGCTATATTAATTATCAAACTACCTGTCAAAGATCAAACTTTGTCTAACAGGCAGTGCTAATTTTCCAGACACAAATACCAACATAGGGTCCTATTCTATTAGAAGCCTGCAAATGCCTTTAACCCGTAATTTTGGCTGCAGGTTTTTTTTTCTCTCTCTAAATGTTTAGATGTATTCTATTGACTCAAGGCTGCAAGTTACCTCCTTAAGCCTGAACTTGTAATACCTTCCTTTCTAAGTAGGATTTTAAGGGGCATGATCATATTTAAGCAAGCCCATAATTTACTTCTTAGACACAGCCAATACTAAATGAGACCTTCATCATGACATCAGTAAAACATGGAAGTTACACGTAATCTGCAATTGGAGGCTGCAAATTAATTAGTGCCAATCAGTGATATTTGCCGATCAGGCTTGCAATCAAGCAATCTATCGTTCTTAGGACCCCTTTAGTCCTAAGAACGATATTACTCAGAAATAGCATTTAAAAACAATACTTTTAATTGCATATTTGTGGGTTTGAAACTGTTCTGCAATTTATTCTAATGCCTTTCCATGGCTTTCTGTGCTTTTAAACTACAGTATTGTTTGTTTAATTGCTGTTACAGCTCTAATAAGTGTTTGAAAAAGCCCTTGTGAGTCCTATTTAGTACTCATAACATTTTTGACACGAAAGTGATTATTTTTTTCATTGCAGGCTAGAGTTTATTTGCGAGCTAGAACTATGGGTCTAATAGAATATCGATTTTCTTTAAATAGTTAGTGCTCATAATATTCAAGCTGTGCTAAAACCAATAGAGTTCTAAGGCCAATTTTACTTTTTTGGCTGCAACCATAATGTGAATAGCTAAAACTACAAATTGGGCAATAGAATAGGGCCCATAATCACCTCCACTGGTTAGGGACTAGCTGTAATAAAATGGTATCTCTCAGTAACAAGATTTTACTGTGTAATAATCTATGAAGAATCAGATTGCTCTTAAAACCCTTTAGAAGTATCCCTCAGCCAAACTACTCTGTAAGCCAATACTCTAGTCTTTAAAAGTGAATTTGATATTGAATATAAGTAATTAAATACGATTATGTAAATTATTTTATTAATGATCAATGTATACTTACTTGGTATTCTTGTTAAGGCATTACAGTGGCCCTTTAAAAATAACCTAGATGTTTTCTGACAAAAATAAGGAACCTTATATATTTTATTCAGTGGACACAAAAAGCTATTCTTAGATGAAAGATTTAGTGGTCCTTTATGTATTTCACTCTTTTATATGCAATTATTCTTTACTACATGGTTCCATTTGCTTAACTGAGCTGCTCATGTCAGCTGCTCTGTCATTAGGGTGACCTTTTATTGACAAACAAGCTTTCCATTAGTCATATTGAAAATACTGAAAATATATTAAAACAATTCCAGATTTCCATTGTACACATAGAGGCTTCCACATCATTCAAATGCCTCTTAAAGCTGTGGAAGTAGATTAGCAGAAACCAAATGGGTATATTCCACTGCAGCATAATTGCTCATAAAAGGTATATTAAAAGGCTGTATTTTTTTGTACTTTCTAAAAGACAGTTTGCCCATTCTCAAGTATAGATTGTTAAAATATTGTAAATCTTAAATGCTGGTCCCTTAATGATATTTGATTCTTATGCTATAATAGATTATACAAAAAACAAACCACTATTAAAAACATTTATATATATTTCCCCATATGAAACTCAGCTCTTTACTTTTTTCTAGATATGTAGTTCCCATACAAAATGTAACTTATTGCCATTTGTGTAATTTAGGAAAAAGTTCATACATTACATGTGCAATAATGTGTATAATTTCTGTGTATTCATAATATTTTTACTTATGTCTGCAGTGAGCCATTCTACAGAAGGAAGCAGATCTACAACACCAGCACACACCACCACCACAACATCAACTCCTACACCTATCACAACACCCACCACCACCAAAACCACAACATCAACTCCTCCACCTGCCACAACACCCACCACCACCAAAACCACAACATCAACTCCTACACCTATCACAACACCCACCACCACCAAAACCACAACATCAACTCCTACACCTATCACAACACCCACCACCACCAAAACCACAACATCAACTCCTCCACCTACCACAACACCCACCACCACCAAAACCACAACATCAACTCCTCCGCCTACCACAAAACCCCCCACCACCAAAACCACAACATCAACTCCTCCACCTGACACAACACACACCACCACCAAAACCACAACATCAACTCCACCACCTGCCACAACACACACCACCACCAAAACCACAACATCAACTCCTCCACCTACCACAACACATACCACCACCAAAACCACAACATCAACTCCTCCACCTCCCACAACTCACACCACCACCAAAACCACAACATCAACTCCTACACCTACCACAACACCCACCACCACCGAAACCAAAACATCAACTCCTACACCTACCACAACACCCACCACCACCAAAACCACAACATCAACTCCTCCACCTCCCACAACTCACACCACCACCAAAACCACAACATCAACTCCTACACCTACCACAACACCCACCACCACTGAAACCAAAACATCAACTCCTACACCTACCACAACACCCACCACCACCAAAACCACAACATCAGCTCCTACACCTACCACAACACCCACCACCACCAAAACCACAACATCAACTTCTCCACCTGCCACAACACACACCACCACCAAAACCACAACATCAACTCCTCCACCTGCCACAACACAAACCACCACCAAAACCACAACATCAACTCCTACACCTATCACAACACCCACCACCACCAAAACCACAACATCCACTCCTACACCTACCACAACACATACTACTACTGAACCCACAACATCAACTCCTACACCTACCACAACTCACACTACCACTGAAACCACAACATCAACTACTACACCTACCACAACACACACTACCACCACTGAAACCACAACACCAACTCATACACCTACCACAACACCAACTGCTACATCTACCACAACACACACCACAACCTCCACTGAAACCACAACACCTACCACAACACACAGCACAACCTCCACTGAAACGACAACACCAACAACAACACCGATAATTACCACAACACACACCACAACCTCAACTGAAACCACAACACCTACCACAACACACACCACCACTTCCACTGAAACCCCAACCCCTACACCAACCACAACACACACCACCACCTCCACTGAAACTTCAACCCTAACCCCTATCCCAGCTACAACACAGACCCCCACTTCTACCACAACCTCAACTCCTATACCTACCACAACACACACTTCCACTGAAACCACAACAACAACCCCTACATCTACTACAACAAGCTCCACCACCTCCACTGAAACTACAATAACTCCTACCACAATACATACAACCACCTCCACTGAAACAACACCACCAACTCCTACGCCTACCACAACTAAAACAACTACACCAACTCCTTCACCTGCCACAACACAAACCAGCACATCTACGACCAGTGTTACAAGTTCATCTCCAGTGACAGTCCCAACGAAACGTAAGCCAATTATCTTTATAATATGATGGAAAGAGGAATCTCTCATATAAAAGGTTTAGCTTTCCAAAGCATTTCATGTATAAATACATAACCACACATAGTCTTATGCTTGTACATATACAGACATGCTAAACCTCATTCTCTTTAAAATCACTGGGTTATTAAAGCAACTTCTCATCACTGTTCCATTCAGGTCAGTGGAGATGGTTATCAGTTTGGGAAATGACTACTACAAAAACATAAGGAATGAGCTTTAGCACATCTACATGTGTGAGTTTATCTTGGAATGGGAACATAGCAAGACAAAAGTAGTAGTAGCAAATAAGGTGTATGGGGAGGGGGTACATAAATATATATATAGTGCCCTAACATTAGAGTTTGTCAGAAGATATCTGTACATTTTTTTATTTTTTTAAGTGCTCAGTATAGGTATTAAAAGTTAAATGTTTTTAATGAAAAAAAGAACTTCTGTCATGTTTAATAGCTGCTCTTTTAAATGCATTCTAGATATGCGAGTACCATGCCCTTTAAAATTTGATAAGCTTTACTAACTAACAAATTGGCAAGCCAACATTGCTCCAGATAGTGGCCGCTGCACGCCACTGCTGGTGGGGACAAAAAGGGAAAAGTCCCATCATTTTATTAACAAGTACTTAAAAGCTATGTTTTCTTTTCACCATAGACTGCTAATGTAAGTGTTAAGGAAGTTCTTAATGTATCAAGTAGGGACAGAGAAGATGGTAAAACAGTATGAGAAGACTAGAAATGCGTTAGCCAAACATGAAACCTAGTACATGACATTTTGGCCTAAATTCAGAATACAGCCACAGCAAGAGCGTTTGTCAGATAACAAGAAAGTCTTAAGAAATTGTGTTTTAAAAATAAATTGTATTGCTGTATTCTCTGTAGACACCTGCCAGTATGCAGATGACTTATTTTCCCATTATTTCGCACTAATGACGTTTTATCAGTAAGGCTATATGTAACAGATGTTGTAAATGATAAAATAATCAAACTTGATAAAAATATGTTGCTAATATGTTCATATAAAAAAACAGAAAATGACCAACCTACATCTTCGCCTTCTTCAGCACAACGTGAGTTTCTTTTATTTTTAGCTTTGTAATGAATTAGTAAATGACTGTAATGCAATATTATTGGAACAGGGTTGTCTAACTCCTGGCCTCAAGGTCCATTATCATGCAAGGTTATTTAGGTATCTTGTTTACTATACACACAGCCAACCAATCTATGTGAACTCTTTCATATATGCATGACTTGTGTTTAGGTGAAAATTTTCCTTTAAGGACCACAGAAAATGTTCTAAAAATGGCATATTTGTGTTAAGAAAGAAATATCTTTACAATTAACAAAGGAATGGATAAAAGAACAAAATCAATATTTATATGATAATTAGTTTCTCTTGTGCCAATTTTGTACATTTTGTTGGTTCCAACAAAGTAGGGTCATTCCCTCTGAATGGTTTGACCACCTGCCTTTAGCTTACAGGAATTCCTCTGGGTTGTCATTTTTTGGGGTCATCTCTCAGGGCTCAGCCTGCCTGTAAGTCCATTAACACCCAGTCCTCACGATGCAGGAACACAAGAACACAATACTACCCCCAGTGGTTAGGAGCAGAGTTGCAGGCAGAGTCCTTCACAACAATTCCTTCTGGTTAGAAATGTTATATCCTATCAGAATAATTCACACGCCTCAATTTATGTATGTTAACTGACTACATTTATTGATCTCACATAGTATTTATCACATGCAGGAGCAAATCACTAGAGGTTTAATACTATTTCCACCATGTCATGATTATTATTTTCCCCTGAGGGCTAAGCAGACAGGTTGCTTCCTTTCTTGTGAATTCACCAGGGGTCCTATTCACTCCACTTCCTGCAGTAACCAGTATTTGTCTAATCATTACACCTCCCCCTAGGGAGTTCCTTCCTTTCTTTAGTGTAGCGTAAATTGTATGTACTCATCCCCTACTATTTGTTCATATTTGACTACTGCTGCCTTTGTGAAGTACTACAAGGAACCGCCCATAGGATTTTTAAAATGTACATTAAGGACATCTTTGTTTTGGTTAAATAATAAGTTGTACTTCATATTATGTTTAAAACTAAAATGTTAATACAGATATTCTTACTGAAAATAAGTTCCAAACATGCACCTTTCCTTAGTGCAGACAGCCTCAGCATGCCAGAGTCTGACTGCCTTTATTTTAAGGTCAAATACTCACAGGTCATGCTCCTTAGGGTTTTGGGGTCCCGGATCAGAGCCTGAGGCCTAACATTACACAGATTATTATGGTCATAATAAAATAGTCCACGGTAGAACAAAATAGTCCTTGTGTTCAGGGTGGTGACAATTTGATCTTGGGCCATACAGGCCTTTCGTGGTGGGGTTCAGGGGGTCTCTCATCCTGGCCCTCATAAGTCAGTCATGACACACATCATTCATGGAGAAGCAGGAAAATCTGATCCTTTTAATTAGGATAGAACGTTATACAAGAAATAGACATGCGCCCTGGATTAGTGCATCAGACAGCCTCTTTATTCTTCATATATATAGTTTAAAAAAATATCCAGGACCAAACCCCCATTATTTGCTCCCTCCTATAACAGCAAAACTCCAACCCTCTAAATTCCATGAGGGTTAACTCCTTCCAGTCCATGGCCATGACACCATACTTTATAATGGAGAAAATTACACTGCACTATCTAAAGAGACTATTAGTGTCATATCTTAGCATATTCTTACCACATTATAGGCACACATAAATTCTTTAAACATGATGTGTCATGTTAAATGAAAGACAAATTGTCGCAGTCCTTAAAACAAGTCCCATTTTGATAGCCTTTTGATCTTAGTAATCACATTTGTTAGGGTTTCAAGAACAAAGCTGCTTGTGCAGTTCAGAGAGGTCCCCCCTGGCCCCAAAATCAGTCACGACACTCAGGCTTCTCAATATTGTATGTACATATGCATTTTTATTTGTATTTTGCAAAGTGCTTTGCAGTGGTTGAAGTACAGCAATGAATGAGCACATTTTATGTGAAATACCAAAGTATGTCTACATTAATTCTTGTATCCTTCCCAACAGAGGTATGCAGTATCCACGAATATCACCACACTATCGTAAAGGGTAACTGCTCACTTACAGTCCCACTGACTAGATGTCAAGGATACTGCGAGTCCCAGTCATGGTAAGATTGACATGATATGCCAAAATAAAATGTTCATTCTTCTGCCTTTTCTGCTTCTAATTCTTCTTCATATACCCCAACAAATCCTACTAGCTTTTCCTTTAACGTTGTTGTATTGTTTGCCTACTTTTAAATCATACATTAAAATTATCACAGAAATCCCCTTAATCTTCAGCTGGTTTGACCAAAATATAATTGAATATGTTTTCTATATGAGTGTATAGTTTTGCATTTTCAGCATTAAACTTTAGATTCTAAGTACAATAAGTAATCATCTGAAATAAACTCATTAGGAGAGCGGGAGAAATGTTCTTGTAATATATGCTTGAATTATTTAACACTTCCACAGATTTTGTTTTATAATAAAAAAAAGAATTGTGACTATTTGTGTGGATTTTTCAATACTTGCAATAACTGGAACGTTTGCTGTGTCACTTAAAACAAAAAATGCCCCAGCCCATATTCATGACATATTCCACTAGTATCTATCCCTTCCTTGGAATGTATTCCATTTACTAGGGCTCTGATGCCTATTCTGCTGTCAATATCCTATTTATTCAATTACATTTAAATCTAAGAATAATTGTATTATTATTTCGAACATTGTTTTACTAAAACCTAGATATGCCACTTCTATCCCTCCACTCTAGGAGCATTACTTATATAATCCAAAGGTTAATTTAATGATATCAACTGGGGTGGGAGGAGATATTGAATGTACAGGAAGTGTCAGTCATTATGATAAGAAAAAGGGATCTAATTACAAGCGAACATCTATTTCCAATAAGCATTCAAAAGGGGAGGTATTTATTGTGAATAGACTCCTTGTATTGAAGTTTTGTTTTAAATGTGCCCATAAAAGAGAACTACAAGTACATTGCTCTATTTTCTTTCCCTCAGGTACCATGAAGACTTTGAATCAGTAGAAGGCATATGCAGCTGTTGTTCACCAGTGAGGAGCACCATGGAAGAGAAGTCAGTAGACCTGTTGTGTCCAGATGCTCATACTCACGTCACAGTTCAAATTAAGATCTTCACAGAATGCATGTGTAACAGCCAAACCTGCGGAACCGACCGTCCTTGACCGGCTGCAGCAGACATTCGGCCACTAAATCGTTACTTCAGAGATAAGATTTCTGCTTATTCCCTTTAATTGCATATTTTAAATAAATTATATTGTCCTTCGATTATTCCACAGTTTGCATGTATTGGCACAGCACGGGCCAGCAAGACATAGCCTCTAACTTTAATGGTTATCCTTAATATATCTATATACTTATACCCTTCCTTGAATCCAAAACATGCTTGCCTAGTTCATGAACTTGATATAGATTTATCAGCCCTCGCAGTGCTGACTGATTAGACAAATAGTTAATATTATCCACCACCTCTGTCTCAGACTTATGTGCTGTCTAGATATTGCATAGGGCATCTGAGAAAAAGATCAGATATTTACCAGGATGCTTTGTGCAGGCATGTGACCTGATTTCTTGCAATTTAGATGAATGTTGTTTGTAGAGCAATAACACTTTGTAATTTTTTTCTGTGAATAAAGTCTGTGCATATTTCTTCTATGTAGCCGGTTTTATTTTTATATATCCAGGGTCAATATAAGGCTTTGTCAAGAAAATTTTCTGTGCCAAGAGGTTTCAACTGACAAGATAACATCCTTTAAAGGTTAGAAGAAAAATATTCCACCTTGAGAAATGAAAAGGGTCTTCAGAGTAAGGGGGGTTAACCTGTGGAATCTCTACTAAAGGAGGTGGTAACATTGGATCCGATAGATATCTTTAAATAAGGGTTGGGCATATTTTTGAATAAAAAAGGGCATTCAGGGAAGAAACTGCCAGTATCTGGGGTCAGAAAGGAATTTTACTTTTGGTTCCCTTATGTGACAATTGCCAAGGTTTCAATGGGGGTGCCTTCCTCTGCATAAATTAACAATTAATCAGCATATTACAGATCAGAGGAGATCTAAAAAGGTTGAACTTGATAGACTAAAAATCTTTTTTCAAACTAAATTACTATGTAACCATCTAACTATATAAAAATAAGGAAAATGAATTACTAATTGAATGTAATAGTATGCAAATAACTGCTATAGGTTCAAGGGGACCTCTTGTTTCAGTTGAGGGTAGCAAATAAACACAAGTAGTGAAACTTAAACACATATTTAAATATGTTTGAAGAAGCCACTATCTTTGTATAATTAGCATAGGAGCTCCATAAAAACAAAATGAAAGACACACCTGACACTGAACACCACTTAGGAGTATCCTACTGGATTATTCCCATTTTGTGCAGTCTCTCAAGGTTTTGCTCACGTGTGCCATTACATAGGAGAAACCTGCTCAACCGGAGCCTAAAAGAACACCAGAACATACATTTCAGTCATAATTTGCCTTAGTCAGTGGGAAGATACGGATCTCCCATGGGTTGTCTGAATATACATTTTCCAATCAAAATGTTCTTATTCTGCTTCAAAATTGTTGACACCCCATGCCCTCCTAGAAGGGACACCCTAGCCATAGCATTAAATGCAAGGTCACATGACAAGGGCATCAGCACTAATGTTACTTTTGTGCTTGGGTTCAAGTCACATTCCACATCCTCAATTTGAGGTAAGGGCAATGATTGGGAAGGAAGAATGGAAGGGACTATGACCTCTATGCAAAACTGATCACCTAATTTAATCCACATAATTTTAAACTTGCTTTGAAAAATTATATTAACTTTAAAAATATCCTAGACTAAAAAATGCAATTAAATAAAATATCATTAAAAGCATCACTTTATATGTAATTTGGTTCGACTTATCAGGAGAGATCACTTCTCCTAAAGTGAGTCTTTCCAGTTCCTGAATGTGGGTCCTCTGCAGATGGATGCTGCTTCAGTGATGCAAGTATTCATTTAATTCAATGACACCAGTTGATTTTTATATATGGTTGTGACGACCCAAAGTTGAGGGGCCACGTGCACATAAATTATCTCCCTCTAGGTCATGCCTTTTGTGTTCAGTCTCTCAGGACCCAGCTCTGCCTCAGGACCATAACTCATAGAGAAGCAGGAAAGTCAACCCCCTTTAGTTAGGATAGCTCGGAAAAAAATCCACATGCACCTTTTCTTAGTGCAGACAGCCTCAGACATATCGTTGCTTAGCCTGTCAGAGTCAGACTGACGTTTATTCTTACTTGCATATAAATATCACAGACACAAAAGTATTTCACCCACACACCCCTCATAATACTCCTCACTGTTTCTTCTCTTCCTACTGTAACCTCCTCACCCTGTCACTAGGCCATACCCCCCCCCCCCCTTGCTGGTGGGGTTCAGGGGTCCCCCATCCTGGCCCCCATAAAGTGCCTTGCAAAAGTATTCACCCCCTTGGCATTTTTCATGTATTTTTGCCTCACAACCTGGAGGTAACATGGATTGTTTGAGGATTTGCATCATTTAATTTACAGAACATGCCCAAAACTTGGAAGATGTTTGTTTTTTTATTATTGTGGAGCGAACAACAAATAGGACAAAATAACAGAAAAAGTCAATGTGCATAACTATTCACCCCCTAAAGTCAATACTTTGTAGAGCCATCTTTTAAAGCAATCACAGCTCCAAGTCGCTTTCGATAAGTCTCTATGATCTTGTCACATCTTACCACTGGGATTTTTGCACATTCCTCCTTGCAAAACTGCTCCAGCTCATTCAAGTTGGATGGTTCGCGCTTGTGAACAGCAATCTTTAAGTCTGACCACAGATTTTTTTATTGAATTGAATTGAGGTCTAGGCTTTGACTAGGCCATTCCAACACATTTACATGTTTCCCCTTAAACCACTCAAGTGTTGCTTTAGCAGTGTGTTTGGGGTCATTGTCCTGCTGGAAGGTGAACCTCCGTCCTAGCCTCAAATCACGCAAGAGTGGTACAGGTTTTGCTCAAGAATATCCCTGTATTTAGCACCATTCATCTTTCCCCAAACTCTGACCAGTTTCCCAGTCCCGGCTGCTGAAAAACATCCCCACAGCATGATGCTGCCACCACAATGTTTCACTGTGGGGATGGTGTTCTTTGGGTGATGTGATGTGTTGGGTTTGAGCCAGACACAGAGTTTTCCTTGATGGCCAAAAGGTTCAATTTTGGTCTCATCAGACCAGAGCACCTTCCTTCATACATTTTGGGAGTCTTCCACATGCCTTTTCGCAAACTCAAAACATGCCATCAAGTAATGGCTTTTTTTCTGGCCACTCTACCATAAAGCCCAACTCTATGGAGCGTACAGCTTATTGTCGTGCTATGTACAGATAGTCCAGTCTCTGCTGTGGAACTCTGCAGCTCCTCCAGGGTTACCTTAGATCTCTGTGCTGCCTCTCTGATTAATGCCCTCCTTGCCCGGTCCGTGAGTTTTGGTGAGCGGCCGTCTCTTGGCAGGTTTGCTGTTGTGCCATGTTTTTTCCATTTGGTTATGATAGATTTGATGGTGGATCATCAAAGATTTGGATATTTTTTTTATAACTAAACCCTGACTTGTACTTCTCAACAACATTGTCCCTTTGGAGAGTTCCTTGGTCTTCATGGCAGTGTTTGGTTAGTGGTGCCTCTTGCTTTGGTGTTGCAGCCTCTGGGGCCTTTCAAAAAAGGTCTGTATATGTAATGACAGATCATGTGGCACTTAGATTGCACACATGTGGGCATCATTTCATTAATTTTGTGACTTCTGAAGGTAATTGGTTGCACCAGAGCTTTTTATGGGCTTCATAACAAAAGGGAATACATACGCACATGCCAATTTTCTGTTTTCTATTTCTAAAAAATAGTTTTATGTATATATTTTTCTCATTTCACTTCACCAACTTAAACTATTGTGTTCTGATCCATCACATAAAATTCAGATTAACAAAACATTGAACTTAAGGCTGTAATGTAACACAATAGGTAAAAAGTCAAGGGGGTGAATACTTTTGCAAGGCACTGTAAGTCCATCATGACAATTGTAAAATGGTCATCAATAATAGGCTACAGTTTAGGGTCCTAGCTCTGGGCTGATCTTCACCAACATAACTGAACCCTCTCCTGCTATTGTGACTGTTCTTCTTTATATTTTCCAAAATCATTAGGAGTTATGCTAATATATAATGCTCAGTCTAGATGAAAAAATTATAGATTGCTGTTTTTGTTGCTGCTGATTCAGTTCCTGAGGAAAGACGAGACCTTGAACACCAGTGCTTTTATTTATACAAACTGCTCATTAGTTTACAAGGCCATGATGATAAAAAGAGTCAGACTTGTCCATTATGAAATGTAGTTTTTCAAAACAACATATATAAAAACAACCACAGTGCCCCTTTAATCTCCACTAGTGGTTCCCAAACTAGGTTTGTCAATGAACCACTTAAACGTTAACCAGGGTCTGGCAGGACAAGACACAATTTTTTTTTTTTTTTAAATTGAAAAATAGTTTTTATTTTAATCAATGTCATGCTATATTAGTTAGGTTTGATCATTAGGCTAAAGCTCAAATACTTTTAGCAATATCATGAGAAGACTTTGATGCTGGGAAAGGTTAAAGGAAGATGAAGGGGCTAGCAGGGAGATGTATAGAAGAGGTCCGTCATGAATCACTTTTTGGGGCCAGGGTGGAACCCCCCTAAGCCCCACCAAGAATGGCCTTCGGGGCCAAAACCCCTTATGAACTCTTTTTGCATGACCTTTGGATCATTGTGACCACTCATGGGACCATCAACCTTTACAGGGATAAGGACTTACCCACAAGAACTATGACATTTTGTCTAGATATGTGAAATGTAGTGTGGGGATCAGGCCCTGATTATGTACCCTGGACTTACAAGAAGTCATGTATGTGAGTATTCGGACAGACTCAGGGGCATTTTTATAATGTATAGAAGCATCGATGTGTGTTCAGAATTATGCCCTTGGAGAGGGGTGTACACGTTTGGTCCTGCTGGGCAGCACATAGGCCTGGATTTGAGGATATATTTGCTGCACCTAGGTGATATTATTGCTTCCTCAAACAAGCTGATTGACTCACCTGTGCATAGAAATCCTAAAATCCAGGCATGTGTGCAGCCCAGCAGGACAGAACTTGGACACCCCTGCTCTAGAATATAAGAATAACTTATTTAATATTACTGACTGAAGGGCTTTATTTTATTAATAAGCTAGTAGCAGCAGTGATTACTGCACTGTAGCACTTCAATGTTACTTTAAAGGACAGACATCCTGGGTGCAGGAGCAATTGTTTAACCGTATTGTTACAATTTAGATTTGGGGGGCCACGTCCACCTCAAATTTTCTACTTCTAGGTTCTGTATTTGTGTTCAATCTCAGCACCCAGCAATTTAATTAAGATCAGGACATCATTCCTGAACAGACAGGCACAATCAGATCCCTTTTGTTAGGATATAAGAAGAACACATGCACTGTTGCTTTATGCCAAAACAGACAGAGTTTATTCCTACTTCAGACACATTTTAAAAATGAAACACATAACACATGGCTCTTTTCCATCCTGTTACTATGGTTACCAACCCCTCACTGCTCCAGACAAGTGCCTGAAAGGGTTCATCCTGTCAGGCTAGTTCAGATTTAATTACTATACCTATGAGGCCTGCAAAGGGGGGTAGAGGGCATTCCAACCTCCAGTTCAGAGGCCAAATGCCTGGCAAGTTGCTCTATCTGGTTTTACAATATTTATTTGCTTATATGTGTTATTGGGGGGAGAGAAACACCTAGGACCTCATTCAATTGTGATTTGGCCAATTGAATAGGGCTCTATATAAGCACATAGCATATTTATTTACAGAAGTTTTTGTTGATGAATTTCTATCCAAAGGCAAGGTCTTCACTAACTAAAAACTTCTGTAAAAATAATATGCTCTGGGCTTAAATAGAGCCCTATTCAATTGGCCAAATCCCAATTGAATGAGGTCCCTAGGATGGAAGTCAGCGTTTCATGCATGGCTTACAACATAGATTTTTTTTTTAAACATTATACATTTATACATAAAAGGAAAAAACAGCTGTCACAGTCCTTAGACCACACCCCATGTCTATCTTGATAGCCTTTTATATTAGCAACCAGATGGGATAGAGTCCCAAATAACAGAGTTACTTGTGGGATTCAGGAGCCTCCCAAAATTATGACAGCTGATCCCCCTTTTCAACTGCAGAATCCCAGAGTTCATCTTTATTCAGATGAATAGCGGCATTCTGCGGCTTAGAGATTCAATCCCAGGAGAAGCATTCTGTGGTTCCTCATTTTTCTGTGGACACAGGGAGAAACAAGTAGTGGGGGTGCTGGAAATATATTTCTATGCAAGCAAAACAATAAAGAAGTCAGTCTCACTTGGACATACTAATCAACGGCAGTGTCTAAATCTCATTTGGAGAGTTGAACAAAAGGAATGTCTTCCTGTGTCTTTCTTGGTGTTTTTAATTCTAATCAAGGGGATGTAACAGTGTTCATTATTTTTAATAAGTAATAACTTTGGTCTGAGTTTCCCTGAGAGGTATTTTGCTGGGTGCTAAGATCTTGAACACAAAAAAGGCATGGCCTAGAGGGAGAAAATTTAGGTGCACATGGACCCTCAAATCTGGGTCATAACACTTATTTTATCACTCCCTACCATGAAGCGAATGTTGTTATGGAAACTAAGGCTATGAGCAGAAAAATGGCTTGCTAATTATCCCCCTGGAATGTTTAAGTCTTGCAAGAGGAGTTTGGTAGTGAGAGATTAAGAGGACAATTAGAGTACGATAGTATGTAGAGTTGGGGAAGAGTTTTTTTTATTATTTTTATTGTTATTTGAGTTTAGTTAGTCTCATTATTTCTGTTTTCATTATTTATGAATATGTGGCATAATAGGGTGTTAGTCATAATTCACAACCTCTCTGTATTGGGTGCATAATTATATTTTTATACAAATATTACAGAGGGCTGAGGGAGCTGCTTTCCCCTTCAAGGGCTGTTACCCCAGCCTAGCATATGATCCTAAAAGGCTATGCACTTGGATATCGATGTATTGAATTATTATAGATGTTACTATGTCTGTATGGCCAGTAAGTTGCATGAAAGGGCTATAATGCTTTGTTTATGTATCTGTATGAACCACCTAGTGTACTGTTAATATTCTGCTTTGACTTGTATGTGACCCTCCAGAATTATACTGGAGTCTTCCAGTACTCTCACACTAGATGGGCTAGCAATAGAACAAGAGATTGCCCCCATATCCCAATGACTGCTATCACAACACATATCACTTGGTTCCAATGTATTCATTGTATTTTGAGTATTCTGTATCACAGTCTTACTGTTTGCTATTATAATACATTGACCTGTAACTGTCCCCAAAAAAGGAATCTGTTGGGGTTTACTATGTCATGTGATATTACTAAGAACATTTATTTTCAATTGCACAGAAATTAGTGATATTTTTTTTTCCTTATAAAAGAGCCCTTTAATATTTCTTTATAAATAAAGTGCTAACATTTTATGACTTATTTGTTGATGCACAAATCTTTGAAGAAGAGAATTACATTTTTTATTTTGCACTCATAGTTATTAAAACTTGACTTTTATTAAATTTCCTTTTAAAACTCTGATGACATTAGAGCAAGGACATACACAAAAATAATTAGTTGAACAATGGACTGGTTTGTCCAAAGAGGTAGAAATATTTATTTTTACAAAACTACCCTCTTTGTACCTATTTTTTCTTTAAAGAAATAATATATAATTTGGTGGGTAATTCTGTACATCTTGGTTGCATAACTATTTTGGGTAAAAACCTTAGAAATAGCTTCCCATAGTTAATATATTGTAATTGAGTCTCTTTAAATAATTTTCTTATGATGTAATCAGAAATTCCTAGTGCTCTTTTATTTAGATATATTATAATCTTGATGTCATTATTTTTTGCATTTTTTAACCTAAATATTTTAAGGTCTTTAGATTGGACAAAATAGTATTAGGGTAATTACATTAAAAATCCTAATCTACTCAATGCGTTTCGAATTAACTTTTATTTTTCAAGAGTGGGTGTCCTATGCATGGAATAGTCTTTTATAGTAAACCTAGCCAATCAAAGTGGAATAGTCAGTAATGCTCCTCTATTTAGGATTGACTGAATATGTTCATGTGATCACTTTGTGTTTGATCCTCCGAATAATCCATTGGACAAAAAAGAACATGGGACATAAAACCCAAGAAAAAAAGGTAAATAAGGAAGTGTTCTGTGTTAATTATCCCTTGGACAAAAGAGAGCATGTGACATGAAGCCTGAGAAAGAAAGGAAATAAGGAAATTAATTTCTAAACACACCATTATCCGGTGATCAAATAAATTCGCCATCAAAACCTTAGTATCGTTAGAGATCACATCTTCATCTACACCTATATCATAAACATTACTAAGAGCAGCCATTTAGTCTATGGATGGCACCTCTTTGGCTGGCAGAACCAACATCAACTAGAATAAACTTGTACTTCCTTCTACACTTCCCTGGGTTGTGAAAGCAAATAGTTAGCCCCAAGTCTCTACAAAGACTTAGATCCTTATTAAATTGGTTAAATCGCAATTACATGAGCCCTTAATGCAGCCCGTAAACTTTACTGATATTAAAAAGCATGCATTTAGTTACTCACATTCCATTTGGGAGTTACAGGTTCAAAAGCACTGCTGGTTGTCAAAAACGTAACTCGGTCCTATCTCCTCCATTGACTTTTCAAGCCTGCAAATGTTACCAGTGCTAAAGACGCAAAATCGATATTCAATGACAAATATTCAACAAGCCCGCAATTGCCTTCAAAGTCAGTAAATGGCAAATGTATCAAAAAATTATATAAGTACTAGATAGGACTCGCAAGTGGGTTAAGAAAATGTTCGTAAAACTGCAAAAGCAAATAAAGACACAATACTGTACTGTAAAGTACATGGAAAGTAATGAAAGGCATTAGAATTAATTGCACAACAGTCTCAGGTACACAAATCTGCAATTAAAAAAAATATTATTTTTAAGTTTTATTTCTGTGTTATCTTGATTCGGATATCAAGGGGTTACTACTTCTTGCAGGTTCATGGTTTGTGTGTGGATGCTGTGAGCCTGTAATTACGGGTTAGAGTCAATTGAATACATCTTAATGTAAAAATGTATCTAAAAGTGTAACGCACAGTCAAAATGCAATTAAATGAGGCTCTGAGCTGTACCTGACCCACTATTGGCTAATTAACCCCTACAGCGCCATAGAGAGAAATAAGAATAGCCAAATGAATAACTTCATCAGAGTTCCAGGCACTATGCCAGGGGGGAGGTAATAGCCCAAACCTCATCATAGTAACTTGACCCTGCATGGAAAGATTAACCAAACTATTGTGACTGCTCAATGGACTGTTTTCCTAAGGAAGGGGTTCATCATGATTGGCTAATGTGCTACATTAATGTGTTGTGATTTCCCCATTAAAGTGTGCTCTATTTTGAATACACATAACCATGGTGTGTCTTTCATTCTAGAGGGAAGACTTTTTATTACTCTTGGAAATTATTATTTCTGCACCTTATGCTGGTATCCTCAATCTATGCTGTCCAAAGAGGAAAGGTGCTGGGGCCAGAGTGGTAGGATCAACCTTTTCATGTCCACTGTAGAATAAAATGGCATTGACTGGGCTGATCCTGATTTTCGAGTGGTGGTCTTGATTTGCATGATGGGTGTTGTGAAACATAAACCCTCACAATCCAGGGGTGGATTCCTGTAACAGAAAAGCACGAGGTATTGGGGTGAACATGGTCCCCTCCCCTCTCGGTTGTGACAAGGTCATTAAAGCAATGAACATTAGCTTGAGGGAGTTTAGAGGGGAGTGGGGGACAGATGTCCATATGGTCCACAGAGTCTGACACGAATGAACGACACTGCCTTTTCATAAGAGCAACAAGACTTGATAACGACAAAAGATTGTGGTGTGTGTGCTTACTTCCTTTGTCAACAGTAAGGACCTTGTAAAACATTTCCAATTGGCCCCACAGAGATCACTGCCACCAACATATTGTTCTCTTGATTAAAGCCCTTGTTCATTTTTAGAAACAATGGTTGTTCCCATAAAAGCCTAATTCACAATAAGAACTTACAAAGAGCTCAGAGATGGACTTGGAGCACTTCAAAAAATTACCAAAATAAAATATCAAACTGTTATGAGGAAGAGAGTCCAACAACTTTAGTACGCATGCTCTGTGATTTCCTAGTATACTTAGTTATGATGCTCTTTATGATCAAAGAGTATGTGCAGGATTATAGAGGACAAGTAGATCTGAATCACGGTACAACTTATAACAACAGTGGCGACCCACAGCTTATTAAAAAAAAAAAGTAACATAATTAGATAAAATTACATAAAAAGTAACAATAGGTGTCTAGATTCTAGATTGTTTATAAGTGCATATAGCTACATTTATTAACATTAATATCAGACAGACAAAATAACATGCAACATGTACAGTATGTTAATATGACCATGTTCAAAATATTCTTTATCTCAAAGCAGATCCCCATAAGCAATGGAAGATAACCAGATTGGTGTAAGCTGTCTGTTGCTGGGCCTGGGAGCAGGTGGTGTAGAATTCAATCTGATCCAATTATCTAACATTTTCTAGATGTCTCCCTCTTCCTTCCTCCACTACCTGATAAAGAAACAAACCCTCATGAGCCAAAGTTCAGGTAATTATACAACAGATACAAGATGGAATCATCTATTCATAAACATTGAAAACATTTTTAGAGAAATCAGGGTTTTTGATGTTTATGGCATACACAACTATTGTGTATGTTACATATTCCACAAACAAGGGCACTTCTCTACAGTGGTTCATCAGTCCTGGGTATTATTCCCTGGAAGAAAGATCTTGATTGTGATTAATACCCAATAACCCACCTTAAAGCTCCACATCAAGATATCACACTAGTTCTGACATACAGATATGAAATCCTCTATTTTCCTAGTTATTCTGTTAAAGGTATATGAAAGTGAGCTGGGTTATTAATGCATCTGATAGAGGAGAATTTATACTGTCTGAAAAAAAATTGTTTGCATGAAAAAATTCCAAAGTAAACAGTTAAACCATTTGCCTGAAGTTTGCTGAATTTCCGGCTTTTGCAAACTGTTTTCTCTCAATGTTAACACCCCCTGAAATTCCCTGGGATAATTAGCATAACTTATACAATGTTTCTTTTTGGCCTGGGGATTGTGCAAGCATGCTCAGTTAGCGCCTGATGTCTGCCCTACTGTGGGAAGTCACATGATTTCAGACACTTTCCTTTAGCCAATCAGCATGCGCATGTGCTGCATATTGGATATCTCATTAAAAATAAGATATCCAATATGCAATTCTCAGTTGCTAGAGGTGTCTACACCTCCCCCAGCACATTTTTTCTTTTCTGCAAAAAATGTTTGCATTTTTTCATGCAAACATTTTTTGCTAGGTGGGTTATTATGCATTCTACAGGATGCATGCATAACCCACCTCACTTTCATATACCTTTAACCCTGCCACCATCAAATGGTGTTCCCCGGCAAGCAAACCAGTTTTACTGAGTTTGAACATAATTCCAGTGTTATTTAACTGTATCAAAGTTTAGCAATTCTAGTGGACAATTTGCAATTCTAACTCTGAAAACAAAGCTAAAGCCACTTTAGTAAAAATGTATGGGGTCCATACTTTCATTATGAGACTTTATAAAATATATAACATAATTGTCATACAATTAGACATTTTAAAGAGTTGAGATTTTGTAATAATACAAATGTTTTTCTAAATATGGGAGGGAAAACAGCATTATTGCTCTAATCTCATATTAGAGTAAATATATTTATTATATTAGAAAATACTGTGTATGATCCGGTACTCCGGTTGCCATGCATCTTTATTCATCTGCAACTGGAATATCACAATTGCGTTTCTACATTTTCACCAGTTGATGGTGATCTTGTCCAAAAGTTGCACAGAAAATACAATATTCCAAACATGCACATATTTGACATCAAAGCATCTTAGTTGTGCAAAAGTTAAAAACTGACATAAAACTCTAAATTAAATGAGAACATTTTCACTAGTACAGTCTTGCTTTAAAGCACTGTAGAAATTAAAATAAGTGTCCCTTTAAAAGGACACTAGATGTACATTTGTATTTCACAGACACAGCAAGCACCAAATATTGTAGGGTCACTTATATGTTGTTGAAGATGGAAAGCCTTAAATACCACACTACCATAATATAGAATGGTGCTATGTACTTCAGATATGAAATTCTATTTGAAGAGCTTGCTAGAAGTTCTTAGGGTGGAAAAGTCATTGTGTAATGGGATCAGATATTTGTTGTTGTTCTGTGCTTTAGTCGTGTCTAACTCTCTGCGACCATATGGACTGCAGCACGCCAGACACATCCGTCTGTTTCTGGTGGTGCTTATTGTCACGATCTGCTTCTTCTTGGGGGCTTGATATGAACCTAGTTCCAACCTACCCCAGCAGAATCATCTAGTTCCTGCTCTCTGTGGCACAAAAGATGGCTACTGAAGAGGGCAAGGCCCAAAGCTACAGGCAGAGAATACTGGATCCAGGTTACTTAGTGGCCCATAGCAAGACCACTCCCCAAGTCAGGATACAACACACAGAAATAGTCTCACACCTTGTTTATGTGAAAACGATCTCTCAACAACCTTTATTTGGAAAACACACGTATATAAACTCTTTACAACATAGTAGATGGAGGGGCTACCTGAGGTCAGCCCCTAATGGTCTCTGGCCAATCCCGTAGCGTTACACCGTGGGAAACATGAGACTCCTCCCAGGTCCACCCACTAGGTGTGGCTACCTAATTCACTTGGCTTCTAGCTCTCAGGAGAGACACATGTCCCTTTGCTCTGCTCCCTGCACTGATAGTTGGGAGGGGACAAGCTGTAGCCCCCCTGGAGTTATGGTGCCTGTGGAGATCCCATTGTTTATGGCTATCTCTTAAGTGAGTGTATGTGTGATGTCAGACCATCTGGCTTGCAACCTTGGGCTATCAAAGCTCTTGAGATCACATTCATTAGATATCTAGTGAACAGACCTTTATGTTAAACTCAAGTGTTTGCCCAGGACCACTTGAAGCACATGCATCTGTCCTGACCCAAGGCCTGCATGTTTGAGTGTGCAATGATCTGCAGCTAACTTCTATGCAGAGCATTTCTACCAATTCCACATATGTTCTATATAAGATTTTCCCTCATAATATATTATACCTAGGATACCTAAAACCATGTACAGGCAACATATAACCACACAATAACACATAAACCCAATGCAACAATGTCATGCTCCCTTGGACATACTCACAAACCACTGACAATATGAGTCCTTAAACAATTAAATCATGACACTTATCCATATGGTTTTCCTGGCAAAGATACTGGAGTCGGTTGACAGTTCCTTCTCCAGTAGACTGTGATGTATCTGATCTCTCTGCTATGACCTGCTCACCTGCAGTGACCCAATATGGTTTTGTTCACAGCTTCATTGAGGTACACAAGCCCCTTCACCACCACAAGGTAGCAATCCAGAGGGGAGTGAGAGATTTAAACTATACTAATTTGTAATGCCTTTTGGCTCGTTACCATGTCTTGTTGATGGTGCTTGTGTACTTCAATGAAGCTGTGGGCTATACCATGTAGGGTCACCTAATATTGGCAGATTATAGCAGAGAGGACAGACAAATTGGAAAAGGAACTGATAATCCACTTCAGTGTCTTTGCCAAGATAACCTTATGGATAAACACAACTGGAGGCATAATGATAGATACAGTTGTGCCCAAAAGCTTGCATACCCTGGAAGAAATTGTGGCATTTATTTTGAAAATATAACTGAACATGCAAAAAAAATGTATTTTATTGAAGGATAGTGATCATATGAAGCCATTTATTATCACATAGCTGTTTGGCTTCTTTTTAAATCATAATGATAACAGGAATCACCCAAATGGCCCTGATCAAAGTTTACATACCCTTGAATCTTTGGCCTTGTTACAGATATACAAGCTGACACACACAGGTTAAAATGGCAATTAAAGGTTAATTTCCCACACCTGTGGCTTTTTAAATTGTCAATAGATTTTGTTAGCTCTCACGTGGATGCACTGAGCAGGCTAGATACTAAGCCATGGGGAGCATAAAAAACTGTCAAAAGACTTCATAAAAGATGGAGAAGGATATCAAAAGATATCAAAAGCCTTGAAAATGCCAGTCAGTACTTTTCAATAACTTATTTAGAAGTGGAAAATTCAGGGATCTCTTGATACCAAGCCAAGGTCAGGTAGACCAAGAAAGATTTCAGCCACAGCTGCCAGAAGAATTGTTCAGAATACAAAGAAAAAAACACAGGTAACATCAGGTGAAATATAGGCTGCTCTAGAAAAAGACGGTGTGTTTTTTTCACGGAGCACAATATGATGATACTTAAACAAAAATGAGCTGCATGGTTGAGATGCCAGAAAGAAGCCTTTACTGTGCCAATAGCACAAAAAAGCCCAGTTACAATATGCCCGACAACAACTTGACACGCCTCACAGCTTCTGGCACACTAATATGGAGTGACGAGACCAAAATAGAGCTTTATGGTCACAACTATGAGCCCTAGGTTTGGAGAGGGGTCAACAAGGCCTATAGTAAAAAGAATACCATCCCCACTGTGAAGCATGGTGGTGGCTTACTGATGTATATTTTTTTTTTGGGGGGGTGAGCTTTAAATGGCACAGGGAATCGTGTGAAAATTGATGGCAAGATGAATGCAGCATGTTATCAGAAAATACTGGCAGAGAATTTGTATTCTTCTGCACGAAGGCTGCACATAGGTCGCTCTTGGACTTTCCAGCATGACAATGACCCTAAGCACAAGGCCAAGTTGACCCTCCAGTAGTTACAGCAGAAAAAGGGAAAGGTTGTGGCGTGGCCATCGCAGTCTCCTGACCGTAGGGGAGATCTCAAACGTGCGGTTCATGCAAGACCAACAAAGACTTTGCATGACCTAAATGCATTTTGCCAAGACGAACGGGCAGCTATACCACCTGCAAGAATTAGGGGCCTCATAGACAACTATTACAAAAGACTGCACGCTGTCATTGATGGTAAAGGGGGCAATACATAGTATTAAGAACTAAGGGTATGCAAACTTTTGAGCGGGGTCGTTTCATTTTTTTCTTTGTTGCCATGTTTTGTTTTATGGTTGTGCCATTCTATTATAACCTACAGATGAATATGAATCCCATAAGGAATAAAATAAATGTGTTTGGTCTGCTCACTCACACTTTCTTTAAAATGGTACATATAATACCAATTCGCCATGGGTGTGCAAACTTTTAACACAACTGTATACTTAGCATGCTGCAGTCCATAGGTTCACTGAGAGTAGGTCACGACTGAATGCCTAAAGAACAACAAATTTTAGCACAGCTTAATAAATGACCAAAAAAATTCCCACCCTAAATTTTTAAGTATTTTTACTCCAAGGTGCATAGCAGAAGCAGAGCCCTTTAAATCATACTTCCATCAACAGATTGGGTTATTTCAGATTATGTCCAAGAAAACCATCCACATCACTGGCAATGAGATACAAATAATGCACTTAGGTGAAGCACATGGACTGAGGCTGTATCTCCATTTGTACCTGCTGATGTCCCACTGCAAATTCCATGTTATACAGTTTCTTTGTATTTGTGTTGTGGTGTTTTAGATCATTGATCGTACCCCGCTTAAAGACTGGTCACAAAATTGTGGTATGGGCAGGGCAGCTTTGTTAAAATTTAAAATGTTACCTATACATTTCCTCATCATATATCAAGACATGTTGGCATTATTGACAATGATTCCAATGCGGTCATATGCCCTGAACATAGTGTTTTATAGGATTAAAAGCAAAAAGGATTTAATTTAAGGTGATTAAAAAAAGGTCATGGTTGTTGCAGAAATTAAAAGTCACGTAAAAATAAAAACTTAATTTTGGTTACAATCAAAAATTCGAAGTTTAAGTGGGTTAAAACCGATAGAAAATGAATAGTTATTTATAGTACATACAAACAAACTATCTTCCCCCTTTATGACTGAGGTCAAGGAGGATCCATGCCTGGCCGGTTCTGAGGGACAATATAAATTCTTGTAGAAAAATAACCCATTGTCCCATGTGACCTAAGTAGTTTTTATATAATATTAACAGTGTCATGTACTAACCACAACCTGAAAACTAAACATTATATAAATAATTCTTATTAGGCCTAATAAACAGGTTACAAGCTATAGCCTCCATTTTGTGAGCTTCCGGTGACCCAAAATTACAATAGCAGTGAATCACACAACTTTTAAATATTACACATCACATATAACGGTCTAACTACGAGACGTCGTCATGCTTTGCGTGGTGCGTAAAAATGAGCCGTTAAACTCTGAGCACTTAGGCGATGAGCGCCAAAGGCGCTCATTGCTTGCGAGGCGAGCAGTGGAGGGAATGAAACAAGTGGGACTTAGACTACAAACACTACAAAATGCGGCTTCGCCTTAGGCTGAAAGTAGTTGACGAATGCGTGACTTAGAAGAAAAAAAAACACGACCTACGAAAAATACGAAGTTAACGCCCGAACCCTGCAAACCAAAATACAACAAAAACACAAAAAATAAAACACAAAATACAACAAAAAGATCACCGATAGCACGGGAGAACAGCCAGGACGTCTGGAAGGGACGTGAAACGCGAATTTAGGTTGAATTTAAGTAGTTTCGGAACTTGAAAATCGCCTAAGCAAGAAAAAAAAATGGCGGCTTAAAAAAATGAAAATGAGGCTTCATGACCACGAACCGAGCAAAACACAGCCATCGACTTACGCGGTAGAAAAATACTAATAGGAAGGACGTAAAATGAGTGTGCAACGCGGAAAACATAAATAAACGTCGCCATTTTACAATACTAACTTACAAATTAACATTGTGAAATGGCGAATTTCCTGCCTAAACCAGCGGTTTTGTCTCGCGCACCCAGCCTATATATAGGGCACACTTGCCACAGAACTGACACTTTCTCCTCAGGTGATGACAGTCTGACTGGACATTTTCTGCTGCCGGAAAATACAAAGAGATTGTTAGCTCTTCAGGATACTGATTGCTGAATATTAAATACAAAAAGGTACAATATATTATTAATAATTAATCAATAATTAATTATTATTAAAAAAAGGATTACTGAAACAAATTGAGCAAACAAGAATTTACGCTTGATTTAGTTTATCAATACTTTCATGCTTAGCGGTTTGTAATATATTAATTCATTGATTAATTAATAATGTACTTTAATTAGTAATTAGTAATCATTAAGAAAAAAAACTAAAGTTTAATACATTAATGCAAAAAAAAACATTCTAAGACATTTACACATTGATTCATTAATTATTAATGTACAATATTTTATTAATTATTAGTAATCATTATGAACAAAAAATATTTGAGATTTTACAATGCCTTTAGTTGAGGAATATATTAATGCTTATCTCTTTAGAAAACATTTAGTCAGTGATTAATTCATTATTGATCAACATTAATTTATTATTTGTAATAAAAAATAAAAAAAAAGGACCACAAACAAGATGTATATTTTAAGATGCACTGCCATATTGCCATATCTGTGATGCTGCTGATTGCCTCATAGGGATTAATCCAAATATTACAAATGCTTTACCTCTTATTTGACAGTTTCAGTGTCGCTGCAGCTGACTCAACAGAGAGTGACTTTGCAGCCTTTCAACACCATAAACATCACCTTTAAAGGTATATCATTAAAATTATGTTCTTTTCTTTAAAAAAAGGATTTAAATCTTTTTAGTTGAATTTATGACAGTTATTAACATATATTAATATATTAATTAATAATTAGTAATCAGGACCAAAAAAATTATTTGATTTAACAATACACTGATGAGTATGCTTTTATGTTTTGCATCTATGCTAATATATCTGTATTGCTGCCGATTGCCTGATAGGGATAAAGCAAAACATTACAAATGCTTTCCATCTTATTGGACAGTTTCAGCGTACCTGCAGCTGACTCAACACAGAGAGTGACGTTTGCAGCCTTTCAACAGCATAAGGATCATCCTTACAGGTATATCATTAAATTATGTTCTTATAGGTAAAAAAAAAAGAAAAAGGATTCAATGACATCAACAATGGTTTGCAAGGAATCACTCATATTAGCAATCTTTATAAACACTCTGAATAAGGGCGATTACTCAGACATTGCAAACAAAGTGATATTAACATCAAAAAATATAGATGCCTTGAAGCTAAATAACAACATTTTAAAGTTCATCAATGCAACACAAAAGAATTATTACAATGCAGATTCAGTTCTGGCTAACGTTAAAGACAGTGAATCGAATTTTAGTATAGAATTTATTCATTCGTTAAACCCATCTGGAATGCCACCACATGTTTAGAAATTGAAAAAGGGGGGCAATTGTCATGCTATTGACAAATATGAATCCAAAAAAAACCCATAAAGGTGAACAAGTTTTTATACCAAAATTGATTTAGCTCCTAGTGAGAGTGGTTTGCCTTTTGTCCTTCAAAGGAGACAATTTCCAGTTATCATAGCATTTGCCATGACCATCAATAAATCCCAAGGACAAACTTTTAAGTCTGTGGGTATTTTTTTTTACAAGAATCAGTTTTTGCATATGGACAACTATGTTGCTTTTTCAAGGTGCACAAATCCAGATAAGATTAAAGTTTCAATTGAAGACAACCCAAGTCAGGGTGATCTACTACACGATGGACGTATTTTTACAAAAAACATTGTGTACTATGAGGTTTTGTAATCAGAGAGAATAGTGGTTGCATTTTAAGTAAGAAATGTAAGGTCACTTGGCCTCTTCTTTGAGGAACACTAGTTCACTTACAAAACTATAGCCACAATTTGCGAAAAATACAGTAATAACCAACAAAAAAGGAAAAAAATTAAAATAAATAAAAGTATGCTGGGCTCTTTGGAAGGAAACGACTTTCAGGTTTGTAATCTTAAAATTCTGTTTGAAAAGGACCGATAAGTTGATGCTTTCTATGGGCCTCATTCAATTGCGATTCGGCCAATTGAATAGTGCTCTAAATAAGCACATAACATATTTTTTTTAAATAAGTTTTTAGTTCGTGAAAACCTTGCTTTTGGATAGATGTTTACTAACTAAAAACTTCTTTAAAAAAATATGTTATGTGCTTATTTAGACCCCTATTCAATTGGCCAAATTGCAATTGAATGAGGGCCCATGTAATTAAGGTTAAATGTTAGTAGCAGCATCATCATCATTTGTTGATAAATTTAAATGTTACATGATATATAGATTATTGATCCAGGGACGAATCCGTTTGCCAGTTAATGGAGTCAAGAAGGAATTATTTTTGGACAACACTTTCAAAAAATTTACATAGTTGAAAATTAATTTTTGGCCAGTTGCCTTCCTCTGGATTCAATATTACTATAGTTTAAAATAAATTCAGGTTAAATGTTATCTTATGTTAATGTTTGCATTGTTATCATTGTATGTTAAAAGGTTTGAAAAGTTAATTTATTGAATGTTACTAAAGATTTATGTAATTTGCAGCAGAAACATTTGTTAACAAAATTCAATGTATAATTAAATAGAAAGGATTCATCCAGGGAGTAATCCGATCGCCATTTCATGGGGTCAGGAAGGAATTAATTTTTTTCCCCTTTTGAGACAATTGGCTAAGTTGCAATGGGGTTTTTTATTGTTTGCCTTCCTCTGGATTCAATACCTATGGTGCTTTACCAGGAGTTTAAATACAAGTTGTATGTTAATAAGCATTCGGTCATGGTTGAAGACACTCATTTAGAGAAAGTTCAACGATTTCATGTTGGTATTGTTAAAAAAACAAAACAAAAAAAAACACATTACCCACTATTTACAATATAAGTTGCATATTAGAAACCTTTATGTAATGGTTCACAATACGTATTTGGAGAAATGTTATGGATTGCTATATTATTATTCGATACATGACAATTGAAACGTTTGATATGGTTTACCAGTACATTGTTAAACAAATAAAAAATATTTAATATACATTTTTGTACTTCTTTGTAGATAAAAAAAAGTGTTAAAGAATAACATTGTGTCACAAACAGCATTTCCAGCTTAAAAATTGTATTGACCGTCATTTTTTGACGGGCAAGTCGCTAGTAATACATAAAGGGGAATAATCTGTATAACCCTTTTCATGTCTATTTTAATAGCCTTGGGTATTAACAATTAGATGTGATAGAGTCCCCAAAAACAGTTACTTGTGGGGTACAGGGGGTCCCATCATGGCCCCCAAATCGTTCATGTCAACAACCAATAACAATCATGTTTATTTATACTTTTCATATCTCCAATAGGAATATTTCTTTGTCACTTTCAGGGACATGGAAGGTTTGTGATTTCACTAGGAATATAATATACATATACATCTATTTTTGTGTACTTTATTTTATTAAGAAGTGCTTATAAGCTCTGTTTTTTTCTACCTAAAATCATACACATGCTTGGGTCTGCCCTTCGCAGCTCACAAAGACACAGACTTTGAAGTGCAGTGTTTCAAATTTGCCAATGAGTGACCATCTCTCAACAGCATGTAGCAGCAGAATGCTGCTGAGAGATGATCACTGGTGGGTTTACTTTCTGTGCAGTGTCTCAGAATAAATAGAGTCTATGTCTTCATGAGCTACAGATGGCAGCCCCAAGCAGGTAGAATTTGGATGATTTTAGGCAGAAAAAGAGAGCTTTCATCTTCTTATTAATAAAATAAAATACATAAAAGTAAATATATGCATATGTCTAGTGAAATCCAGAAACCTTCCATGTCCCTTTAAGGAAAGTGTTTTTGCCTGTACAGGATTACAGTCTAATAAAGACATGCCAGATATTCTTTTTTGTATTTATCTTGGTTGTTACCCAATGACATAAATCACACCTTACATCTACATTGATGGAATATACACAGGTCACAGTCTGATTTTACATTGGATATGTTTGCTACCTTTACATAGTTTATTGAATGGAATTTACATCTAACGTCCTAATTTTCTTTTTATTGGACGCCTTAGCAAATAATACAAAGTATTACTACATATCTTCCTGTTGCTTAATTGGTAGATATAAGACTGCGACAATCAGCTCAGTGCCCAATGATCACCTCTGAAAACCTATCCCTGAAAGAGCTATGTCCTCTTTATCCTCTCCCTGATCACGATCCCAGTCACTAATAATTCCCTCACCAGAGAAAGAAAATTTGAAGATTGGACTGTACATCTTGATAATTGCCTGATGGGATTATCTAGCTGTGCGCAGGAAATTCAAATAGTTTCAGTGAGTTAACTAGTTTAGAAGGGAACGGTCATGCTCAAGGGGGTCCCTGTTCGAAAGATTTACTAAAATGCTACGGGCCCTGGGTTGGCAACAATTAAAACCCACATGATACTCCATGGACATTCAACTATTATAGTCATGACTTAGTACACATGTTCCCTGTTATACATATGAGGTATGTTGTCATGCACATGGGGAAAACTGTACCTTGTCTGAACCATCTGCTCTGGGATTTAGCTCAGCAGTTGTTATAGCGATTTAATATTTTTTTATGTTATGTTGATTACCTTATGTATGTTAATTACTGTATGTTATGTTGCTTCTCTAAGTGTGCTTGACTTATGATGTTAGAATCTGTATGTCGGGCAAGTAGAGGGCCTAGAGGGGACTCAGACTCATTCGCTCGGGTTCTGGGAGGAACCAGAAATGAATTGTGAGCCAGTAATGGGTCTCCAGCTGATAACAACTGTCAGGGAGCTAGCCACAGACCAAGGGGCAGTAATTGAGATGAGCCCTTGGTTTCTGCCAGACCAAAACCAAGGGGGAACAGCCATACCAAAATGGTTGGAGTACCATTACTAACCGCAGGGCAAGGGGGAAGACAGGGGTCATCTGCCAGACTTCAGGCCCAAGGGACAGTTTGGATTGAAGCAGCCATATTTACCAGACCTTGGAGGAGGAAATGGATAACCACTGTCCAGGATCCCGTTACAGGAGGACTGTATGGACTTTGGGACAACAGTGGACTTGCCCTCAGAGGGCCCTAAAATTTGCCAAGGGGTCCGGAGAGGATGTGGCATGGACTGTTGGGAGAATTCTGGCCCCATAGATTGTAGCATGAGCAAGGTTGCCATCATGCAGTGGGTTAATCTGGAGGAAAAACTGGTTCCTAGCTTTTAGGGGGCAGAACCTTGCCCGGTTACAGGCGTGGGGAAATGGACTACCCACAGCATTGCACAGGGGAAGGCCTGGGGGAACCTACAATGCTCCTGGGTTTAGGGGAGAACCAAAACGTGAACTGTAAACTTAGTAGGGAGTTCCCATAGATACAGCATGTTCAGGAGCCAATGATTCACCATGGGCCAGCACCAAAGAGCAGCTATGGGAGTTTGCCATTTCAGAGGGCTCAGTCATGCTCAGGGGACTGGGGCCCCATCACTGTCAGCAAGGTGGTGAAGCAGGCAATAGGTGCTGGTCACAGGAGTGACCTAAAGGGCAGGCTGAATGGGAGCAGCCCTGCTCTTCAGCTTGTGCAAGAGGAAGTAACAGCTGGTGCTCAAGGGCTGCCTGTATCTACTCACCAGGCAGTATCAGATAGAGAGAGCCAGGAGGCAATTAGTACAGGAGAATAATGGTAGGCCTCAGGCAGAATGTGGCCTAGTGGGACAAATAATGGCCCATGCAGTGCTAAAGCTTGAGGCTGTTGTCTGGATGAATTTTTACCAGTTGGTTGGGAAGGTGGAGTAACATGGAGAGGATTGAGCCACAGAAAACTGGGGCAGAACAATGGACACTTCTTGCACTCCCTAGACTTACCACTACCAGCTGGGACCGGGTTCATGGACCTTGGAGGTTGTTGGGACTGTGCCATAGCTTAACCCTCAGAGAGACAAGGAAGAGCTGTGTAGTGAAGAGAGTCATCAAACAGGATGACTCTCTAGGCTACACTAGTGGGAAAGAGGGGCAGTTGTCCTGTTCAAGGCAACCCCTGTTCTGTAGAGTTAGTAAAATACTATAGGCCCCAACTGGCAACAGTTAAAACCCACATAATACTCCAATGGGCTGGTATAATTTTCCCTGTTGCCCTGATACTGGAGCCATGGACACTCAACTATTATAGTCATGACAGACTGACCTAGGACACATGTTCCATATTATAAATATGAGGTATGTTGTCACAAATATGGGGAAAACTGTACCTTGTCTGAAAAGGGATTGGGCTCAGTAGTTTTATAGCTATTTAATGTTTTTGTGTTATGCCGAGTACCCATATGTATGCTAATTACTGTATGTTATGTTGCTTCTCTGTGTGTTTGACTTGTTAGAATCTGTATGTTGCATGTTTGGTTCATGAACAGTTAACCGATTTATAATGTAGTGATGTAATCTGTAACAGTCATGTTGCTAGTCCGTTATTAAAGTTTGCTCTGCTGGTTGATACATAAAAAAGGTGCATCTGTAATGTTAGAGAAAAAGAGAGATAACATTTTTATTTTGCCAAGCCTGCTTTTTGCCTCTTGTGTTCCTGAGCCTGTCCCTGCCCTAGAGAAGCCAGATGTACTGATATTACCAGTACCCAGACCATCCAGGGGTGCTCCTTTAACAGAAAGCAGGAGGGTTAGGGGTGTAAATCTGGCATTCCCAGTACCTCCTCTGCTTTCTTATAGACAGTCTCTCAACTTAAAAGTGCGGATAATGAGATCCGCACTTAAAGCCAGTACCATCCCCTGCCAGATGTAAATCTTTAGAAGACAGGAAGATTTTGGAATATAATTCCATACAAATATTTGGCACTCAAAGACATGGCTTGAATTGAATTGTGACAGAGAATTTATGCCTCCCGGTGCTACATTATTAAAACATTTTATTCTGTGTGACCAAAGCTATGGGATCATTCAGGTTCTTTCCACCAAAAGTAGATAACATACCAGTATCAATCTTATCATGTAAAATAATTGTAAGGTTTTATTGAGCTTCTACAGTTTCTCTGTACTATTCACATCTGTCCATTACATTTTCCCCTTCACCATTTATGCCTTAAACTGGATATAACTACATTTACCATATTTGTTAGCTTTAGCCAGATAAAGCAGCCTGACTTTAAAGGTTGATAAGTAATATTACATGGTATCAGATCTACTCACCAAGTTTCCTACAGAAACACAAGCCTAGCACATGGAAATGATCTAATTAGGTAGTACTTGGCATTTAAATCTATCGGCACTGCCCAACACAAGACACAACTAAGATTTTAATGCATTCTCTCATCCTATCTGGTCTCCACTACTGCAGCTCACTTCTTGCTGGCCTCCCCATCACCTGTCTATCGCCACTACAATCCATAATGAACACCTCCGCTAGACTCCTCTACCTTGCTCAAAGCTCAGTATCTGTAGCACCTTCCTATCAGTCATTCTACTGTCTTCCCATAGCCTCCAGAATAAAATGTAAAATCCTGACCCCAATGTATAATGCCCTCAACAATAGTGCACCCTCTTATATCTCTGCTCACATCTCCAAATACTACCCCACCTACCCTCTTCATTCTGCAACCGACCTTCTTCTCTCCACCTCTCTTATCTCCTCGCACTCCTGCCTTCAGGACTTCTCATGCTGCCACTATTCTCTGGAACTCCTATCCCCCCTCCACTAGACTATCTTCCTGTCTCAAAACCTTCAAAATCTCACTCAAAAGACATCTGTTTAAAGAAGCTGATCACCTTCCACCTTAACATGCATAGCACTTCTCTCGCCCTCCCGTACTACAACCAAACCCTTCAGATTGTAAGTTTGCAAATGTTCAATCTTTCAAGGTTCTTTGGGTAAAGCTCTTTGGACACTGGATTCTAAACTCAAAGATAGGGCCATCCATCCTTTGCAATGTGTTAATATTGCTATTGTTTTTTACCTTGATCATAACCCATGTATATCGCTATGGAATAGGTTGGCGTCTTTAAAATAAATGATAATAATAAAAATAATAAGGAGAATTTCTGTTTCTTTGTAATATAATAAAGTGTGTTCATTTACTCTGTTTTAGGTCAATGCTTAAAAGGATTCAAAACATGCATGTTCATTGCCTCTATTACAAAGACAGGAGTATAGTGGGATATTTTGTGAAGAGACCAGTAACATTTAGGTAATATCTACATTTACTTTCAATTTACAGTTTATCAGAGTGGATTCATGTACAATAATATGCAAGACTCAAGTACTGGCACAGTAAATAGGATCACACATTTATATTGTCTGAAGCTGTGTCTTGGAAATCTTTGATACGAAACAAAGAAAGGTAAAATCTTTTGGGAAACAAAGACTAGTGTGTAAGGAATATTTATTTTCACTGAGATGATCTGGAAGGCAGGAAGGGAGATCACAAAGACAAGGTTTTTGGGACCAGAAGGATTTGGGATTAAAATTGCTCTGAGAGCAGGTCACATAATCTCTGGGACACCTCTTCTTTACTTGTGCGTATGGTGAGCCGGTACATCTAGAGGAAGAAGAGAACTTGTTAAGATAGGACACAGTATATAGAATATGTCCAACATAAATACTGGCTTTATATGATCAAAATGCAGTCACACAACACAAAACAAACAAAAACGGTGTCATTTCAGACGTGAAGATGATATTGTGATGAGGTAATAAATACATCATCAATTGAATCTTATTACACATGTTGCATTTTTCTACAGTAAAATAATGACTGAAGTTCGCCATTTTGAGCAGTCAACCTTTGACACAAAGAGATGAAACCTCTTAATGAGATGATGGCATTTAATAATTGATAAGCCCCATAATTTTTCTGTGCAGTTGCCTAGTCTTTTTCTGCACTGAAAATAATGCCTCAATAGCTTATCAGTCATTAAATTGTAATAAAATGAAGAGGCACTGGCAAAGGCTTCTAATTACTGCAATACAATGTTTACCTATTGTCTGTATCAATTTAACTTAATTAAAAAAATATTGGGGAGCTGAAGTGGGATTTGAATTTGCAACCTTTTTATATAACTCCTAGCCCTAAGCCATTTTGGTTCACAATTCAGAATAAGTATAGAAATCATTAAAGATAAAAAAAATCCAGATGACTGTCACAGGCTCCATCTTCATTACACAGTATACACAGTTTCTTGCAGTGTGAGCATAAAATCAAAGCAATAATTAAAAAATGCCAATTTTCATGTGAATTTTTGATCAACTTTGCAAAATGTTAACAGCTTCTCCAAATGATTTCCAAATCTCGATTTGATGTATAACAGTTTTGGCAAGGTCTATATCCCTTTAAGTGCTTACTTGCATATTGTCAGTTCATTAATGAACACAAAACACATTTTAATTTTACAATTAATTTTTTTACAAGTAGCAGCATCCAAAATTAAACTTTTATGTCAAAACAGAATCTTCCAATAACAAAAATGCCTTCACAAATCTGCATGCAATGATTGTAATCCTTTAATTTTCCACTTACCGTACATATTTTGAAAATACAGAGGGCAGGCATATTGGATAGAGGATCTCTTTTCTGTGACTTACTTGCTAACTGTCCAGTATGGTCTTACTCAATTAACATGCCATTGGAGTGAGATTTCCTTTTGATTGCTGACAAAATGCTTAATTTGGAAGCTTTATTACTATAAATTTTAATATTTCCCAAAAACACTAAAGTATTACAGTCTCAATCAAATACTGATAATTATTAATTTGTGAAGTACAGTAAGGCGTGCCACTGCATTTTATTGGAAATTCCATGTACTATGAAGTATGTTCCAACTGTCAGAAAGCCAAGTATGAGAAGCAGTTAAGCGCTCTTTGCCCTGTGGTCTCTTACCTGTGCCTGCACATTAGGTTCGAGGCGTAGCAGACATCCCACTTGTCGGGATTTTGACTGGATAATTCCAGCTGCCACATAATTGGACGGGTTTGGATCAACATTTTCCAAGAGAGCAGGCCCAAATCCGATGATCTGTATAAGGCAATCACAAATCAAAACACAGTAAGTAATTAGCAATAGGTAATAATAAAAAAAAAAAAAACAACTAAAAAAAACAACAATTCCATTTCTCTAGAATACTTATTCTTTCATAGTAGAAAGTACTGCATTGCTACGGATTTTGTCTCTAAAAATTGCTGAAAAATGTATCAGGTAGGCTTATTTTGGTAATATGCACAGGAATCTGGGTCATTTTGGAGAATAGTGACTTGTTTTCCAGAAAGAGAGAGGTTTTGGGTAAAAGAAAACCCACGTTGAAGTCAACATTTGGGATTAAATACTAGGAAATGTATTAGTTTGTAAATAAATGTAAATGACACATACCTTAGCCTTTGTGATCTCTGTATCCATAGGATGCCTTGCCTTAAAAATATTCTGGACTTCCTGCTTGGGGCTATGAAAGAAATCACAGGAAAAAAAAATCATTAAATATTTTATTTCCCCTTACAATCTGTATCCACATGACTGGTATGTACTTGGATTGGTTTATAAGAAGGGAAATCTTATTTTCTGCTAGGTAGTACCTGCTGAGTTGCTTCCAGCGCTGGAAGAAGTCCTGAGCCCCCATCTCTGTGGGCTGAAAGAACTTGTTCAGCGTGATGGGTAACTTCACTGAAAAATTCTGTACTGCCCCTCCATACCTATAGATGATAAGATATATAATAAAGTCCAATTAAGGTATTGGAATGATATATCCATGCAATATAACTAGTATACTAAAGGGGATATGGAAGATTTCTGGATTTGATTAGATAAATAATACACCTGTGTATCTATTTACTTTTATGTACTTTATTTTATTAAGAAGTGCCTATAAGCTCTGTTTTTACTGCATAAAATGCAACAAAGAGTACATGCTTGGGTCTGCCCTCTGCAGCTCACGAAGTAGACTGTGCTGTGCGTCTCATATTAACCAGTCAGTGACAATATCTCAGCAACATGCTGATGAGGCGTGGACCCTGATAGGCCAGGACACTAAACATCCAGCAATACAGAGTCTTTGTCCGCATACCCTGCAGTGAGCAGACCCATACAGCTACTATTTGGTTTGATTTTAGGCAGTAAAAATAAAGCGTATAAGCACATTTTATCAAAATAAAATGCATACAATAGGTTCACAGGTATATTATATGCCTAGTAAAATCCAGGAACCTTCAATATGCCTTTAATTTTGATCCTAAATGGCTGGTTCCACAAGTTGAAGAGCTAACCAGCTGCCCTGTACTTTCCGATTAGCCAATAGAAATAGCACATTTTACGTGAATATTTTTTTAAAGGATGCAAATCTGCCATTTGAACCAAATAAGTCAGATTTTGTTTGCCCATACTGAACCTTTCATGTAGCTCTGGTGGAAAACCTTGTTCTAAATAAATAAAAGCCGGCACCTGAACTGGATGTTTAAAACCGGAGCTTCAATGAATTCCTCCACACACTCGATGTTCACCACTTGCTGCACCTGAGCACCTCCATCAACCACGGTCTCCACTGGCTTAGACTGAAGATTTAGGCGTGACACGGTCAAGGAGAAATACAATTGGTGAAAAGTACAGACTGGGGCTTAGTGCTTCCAGTGCTCCTTTTACATGTGGGAAATGCATATGTCAGAAGAAGTTCTGCCTAAATATAAGGGAATGTTTAATGAGGAGCTGATCTATTTTGCCATTCGCTGCTCCTTGTTCACATTTTTTTTCTATGCTGTAGAAATTTGATTGGGTCACACGCCAAGAGCGAAAACAGTATAGAGCAGAGGATCAAATATGTGGTAGTTACATTCAATTTGTCTGCAGTACACATTCCTGCTTTAAATTACTATTAGTAACTTGCCCATCAAAATTGACAGACCAGTGTATCTAATTGCAACGTTCCGTGTTTAAGGCGGTCCCCCCCAATATCACCCATTTAATAGACTAAAAATCTACCCTTTACTTTTACATATGCCATAGCCAAGGATATTAGCAGTCAGTTCATCGGAACATATTAGGGTTGGAGTAAAGTTCTGAAACTGAGAGGACATCTTGTTGCCATAGAAGATAAACATGCGACCTGTAGGAAACAAACAAGAGCATTAATAGGCATCGAAAACGCAAAGGATGGTTAAAGAAACTCAAGGAAAAACAAGTTAATAAAAAAAAGAAGCAGCTAATCAATATATATTTACAGTAGAATAAAAAGTTATCCAGATATTAACGGTTTATGAGTATAAAAAAAACCCACATAAAATAGAAATCAATTGAAATACAAAGTATTCTATTATTCTATTATTTTTTTGTTATAGCTGCCTACCTATGACTCAGCTGGAATAAGATGGCAGCCGGCTTGGAAATGGAAGAGGTATTGAGAATCTTTTGCATGATAAAATAAAATGATCTAACCTAAAACCCAATGAGGGATAGTACCAATGTGTTTTTTCATGCTTTTTTTATATATATCTAGTTTAAGAATACGTGCAACAATCAGTGGCAAAATATTTTCGTTTACCACCTTGAAATCACAAAGGAAAATGACTTGTTAGTAAGACTTGTTCTCCTCTAGAGAATACACAATACACATGCAAATATCTCCATAAATTGCTTTAGATTTTTTTTTTTTGCCATAGAAGAACTTACAACCACCCAATTTAGATGTCAACTGAATTTATACCTATCCTAATACATAATGCATAATACGCAGACCCTTTTTAAATACAAATAATGCATTATATTTAATTTCACCAGTGTTTCATTTAGACTTATCCCCCACTTCATATAAACCTTTACTTGAGCCTTGGGATTTACTGCAAAAAGGATTGTGAAACTACAAAGCAGGAGAAGTGCAGACTGACCTAGGTCAAAATCAGGATCTATGGGTGTGTTTATTAATAACAAATATATGGATCTGGATGAAGCCTTCATTTTTATAAACTGACTAAGATGGCTGTTGGGTGTTGTAATTGGAGTCCAGTGACATTTTCTTTCCAGACTGAGGCCCTGCTGTCCTAAACAGCACTCTCCCACCTTAAGTCACACATTCAGAAAGGAGCGTAGGATGCTGGTGTCTCACCAAGATTTTGCCGAAATTCAGATTTCAAGCCGATTTGGAGAAGCTGATTCTCAAAAAGGACCCCGTTATTCTTACAGATAAACCTATAAAAAGGAGACGAGAGAGAAAGAGCCGCACACAATAGAGGCAAAGAAAGCAAAACATGGAAGCAACAGAGCAAGGAAACAAGATGGAGAGAGGATGGAAAAGATGAAGACAAACAGGAAGAGAGAGAAAATAAACAGTTTAAAACTTTGTCAATCCACTTTGTATAGGGAGTGCTTCTTTTGTTTTAATATATTTGAAGCAATGTTGCAATAAATCAAGATGTAAATGCTTAAATTCCTTCACTGCCAGAGAGGTTTTTTTCTATACGGTACATCCTTATTTGTAAAGCACATCTAAGGCAGGGAAGGATGTACATGAGTGGATACAAGATACAGACGTTGCATGCAAATCAGCAGGGTGATCAGTGATTGAGAGACAATACCATTCCCAAATTTATGACCAGTGAAACCAATAATTTCAGTGTGCAACAGATTCTCTGGTTAAAGCAGCAGTGCACAGTACTCTGTATGTAATTGTGTCATCACAGATATACTTATTTAATGTTGCGACCTGAATGTTGTATATTACCATTATAAAAAGGGATTATAAGTTCCAATCATTTTAAGTTTGTTTTCTTTAGGTAATACTGACAAATGTATCTCGAATGAACTAATGTAATACCATAATTATTGCATACTGATGCTTTAAAGCCATAGAAGCCGATAAGGAGTATGAATAAACCAGAAAGCAAGAAGCACAGGAAGAGGATGAAAAAGCAAGCCATGTGTTGGCTGCTTTGGGTGCGAAGGGTTCGCTTACTTGTAGAAGAAATCCTCTGCATCATGCACAGAGGGGTCTGGTTCCCCTGATGCCCCTTCAGAGGGACTCGGGACATCACTGTGCCAGCATTGGAGGCAAAGACAGGGAAACGGAGGGGACAGGAAGCAGCAACATGGAGTGCAGTTAGTCCCGCTCATCCCAGCAAGCAATTAAACATATGCCACCACTAATCTTTTTAGGCTCCCAACTAAACTCCTCAACCATCTCTTACATAAACCACTTGGCTGTATAAGGAGGCGGCACTGCTTTTACTGCCTCTGGCTACCCTGATGCGGTCAACAAGTTCTATTTAGATTATTTGACCACGTGTACAGGATGATATTTTATGGCATGTAATGTACCATACTCTACAAAAATGCAAAGTGCCCTTTATATGAGCTCAACAACTTCCCACAAATTCCATAAATATTGAAATCATCAGTACCTTGGGAAGTTCTCTTCAGCTCCTGTAGTGACAGAAGAAACCGACTGGTTCACATCTGCAAAGACATCAACAAGAAGACTTCCAGCAGAGGGGGCAGCAGACGTGGCAGGACTTGAACCTGCGGGAGCTCCTAACCCCAGCAAATCAGCAGATGGAGAAGGAGTGGACTGAAAGGAAGGAATACAATTCCTATTAATCCAAGGTGGGAAATAAAGCACAATGCTATAATTCTGCATGGGTTTAGTCTCATTTTTCTGGTTACCATGTTTCTGCAGACTAACACATGCTTCATGCATACATTCTCACACCATGAACCCCATCTGGTACACTATATCTAACTAACTTTCCATACACTCCCATTTTAAGAGCAATCCTGCTTGCTGTTCTGCATCAGATATCCTTGTATTGTGTGATGCCAAGTAGGAAGGGCATAATTCTTCTAAATAAAACAATTCCTGAATCAGTGGATCACAACTTGAGGTTATGCTTGGACTTGTTCAGGGCTAAAACATGTGAACAAAATTCTAATACAATAAAAAAAAAAAAAAGAAAGAAAGAAAATTCCCATGTTCCATCTCACCCAGAACAGGAATAGAGCTCCTGCATTATTGCTCTGTACCCATCTGTACAACTATAAATAAATTATTGCTGCACATTAAAGGAAGCAATCTTGTAGTATCCATCACATTCACATATCCAGGACTAAAATAAGCTTTTGAAGCAAGTTCCAAGATTACGTCAAAATGTTTTACTCGTACATGAAAAAATATTTTCCTTTGTTGCCTCTGAAAGAGTAATTGATAATGAGTCACAGTTTTTTTTTAATTTCAAATGAATGTCTCGGAGCAGAGAAAAAAAAAAAAACTAATTCATGTTTAACTGCCCTGGAAAATTGCCCCGTCTGTCAGTGAGTATCAATCTATTTGTAGAAGTCATACTTCTCTGCCAATAAGATCTACACATTTAAATAATCTGTGACGTTCTTAATAGTTTCAGGGCATTCAGGGATTATTTCGTTTTTGTTCAATGCAAAAACATATTTCCTAATATTTAAAACACGGTCTTCCAAATGCATTAAAATGTATAGAGTTCCATTAGGTCACCCTGGTGTTTATTATAAAATAGACCGATTATCCATTTATTCAGCAGCAATATTAGTTTTACATATCGTAATGATTTTTCTAGGTGGTATTTTAAACAACTAAACTTGATAATGTCCAAAATGTTTAAAAAATGTAAAGGTGTGTTTTTTTTTTAAACTTTTATATGCAATCTTTCCTTATAGCATTGATCAATTTTCTCTTTTGCTTGGACTCTGCGAGGAGAGTATATCTTTGTAAATTAATGTACATTTCTGGGAATACTGGAACATTTAGATACCACATTGCTATCGTGCTCATACCAACTTCCGAAGCATCCACAGTTTACTCTGACCTCAGGAAGTTGATAAATTGGAAGGTAGAATAAAATACAATTATACTGCAGTGTGATCTGTCAATATGGAATCAGTTTGAAGCTGGATTTTTTACATTTTGACCATATTCAAGTCAAATTATTCAAAATTATATAATTTAAATATATGACCAGAATGGTCCTTTAAGAGATAATAAATACCCAACATGCCAGCATACTCTTGTTAATGTTAAATTACATTTGTGCATAAATTATGTCAAACATCCGGGCCACAATAGAAAGAGTTCAAGCAACAGCCACTGCTTCATTTCATAGTCACGTAGATATCACATATATTAGTATATTAAAATCACTACAAAAGCCAAACAGTGGGTCAAGCAAGGAATTTCACTTCCAGGTGTTATCTAAATATTATACAAAAAATCATTATAGGTAGAAAATCGCAATGGGCGGTAAATGGCCAAGTTTTAAAGATACCCTGCCCAAGCAATGGCGGCTGAGGTACAGACTCTTTGTTCAAGGAAGGATATCCAGACATTTTGGCCTGCTACGTGCTTTAGAGGGACGATTTTAACACCTATGTTATAAATTGTGATACAAACAGGAACAAAACTACATTACAAGTGTGTGGACCAACAAAACACACCATATTAACCACCATTAAATTTTTAGCACAGTACAGAGCTACATGTAATTATTAGTGAATGCGTTGTAAAATGTCATGCTAATCCTTCGGTCTAGAACCTGGCAGACTGGCAGTCCCGCCATAGTATGGTTCATCCCAGAAAGTGGGCGCTGACTGATGGGTGAGGGAACCAAAAGAGATAATGGGCGAGGGCGAGCCGCAAAGGTAGGCTGGCCTTCAAACACATTCAGTGGTGGAGAGAGAAACTGCTGCTGTTGGTTTAGAGGAAAAAGGTTGTTATAGTTCAAGAAGAGGAAAAGAAATGAAAGTATGACTGAAAATTACTAAAGTGACCATAGTCTTGCAACTACTGGACGTTACCACACAGCATGGTAAAAAAGTTCCTTCTACATTAATCTTCTGAAACCGAAGCAGGAGACAAGAATAATTTACTAAGCTGCTCCTGTATATGATTTAGAAACATTTCAACATAAAGAAAAAAAACGTACACAACTTTCAGCACTCGTAATTGTCTCTTAACCCTGTAGTGAGAATAATTACCCATGTAAACAAATTATTAACATATAAAAAAACACACTCATGCATGGGGCATAGACGCAGGTTTACAATGCACTCAATAGAGAGGACGTTTATTAAAATATATATAAAAACCCCAATATTAAACAAATAAACATGGGTAATTTTTCTCACTATAGAGTTACAATTAATAGTGCTGAAAGTTGTATACTTTTTCATTATGTTTGAACAATTCTGAATTATGTGATCATAGGAAATTTTTAATTTGAAGGAAAGGGAGGATTACTGTGCAGAGTATTTGAGAGTCAGTTAAAAAATGTCCATTACTCAAGATTTTATAAAAAAAAATACAAATCCATTTTACTCCAGTTGTATAGAGGTCAGTACGGGCTGGATCTCTATATTTTAACGTACGAGGCAACCATAGTTATTGTAATATAGGTTTCAAAAATCTTTTGTCAATATTAAGAGCACAATAGCCACTATCCATGGTAGCACCTTCTTGTGTTTATCATCTAAGACACACACAGCTTCAGTTTGGTCACATCATCTAGTAATGAGCTCATTAGCTTCATTGGTTTCAGACATTGGTCCAGCCTACAAATAACTTATACTTTTTTCCCCTTCCCACAAAGTGCTCACCCACAAAACCCCCAAAGGGCTGACTTCTTATCATATATATTTGTGGTTGGCCATGTCTGGTGTCACCATTTCCCACAGTGGATATACAATTATCATTTGGATGAATAAAGATTTCTATTTGATGAGGTCTTTAACACCATCTCTGAAACTTAGGGATAACAGTGGGTGATCTGCTTGTTTTTATATCAATTAATGTATTTTTATTACTTTGAATAATGGGGTGTAGTGTTTATTACTTCTTAAATTACTTTATTTTACTTACATTACTATTAATATTAAACACAGGAATTCCTTGTTTTGTTATATTATTGATAAAAAGTAGACCAATTATATCAGGCATTTATCTGCTATAACTTTGTTTTATTTCTTTCTCTAAGAGCACCCATTTATGTTGGGTTTGGGGTTGTCAGTTCTACAATAGCTGGGGAATTCTTTTTAAGTTAAGTTATAAAAATAACAGATAAAAGCCATGGATAATGACTGTAAAACGAGCTATTTAGTTTGTGTCAAAGCACTTGTGAAATAATAATCTAAGATCACAAATTCTCCTCTACACACAACCTACACTTATCAGAGTTGATCAATAATCTAATTAAACCATACAGTTTTGAGTGTATTTAAGGTAGCAGTTTTACCAAAGAGAAATATTCAAACCCCTACAAAACTTGTGCCTATCGACCTACCGCAGTGCTGACAGGGGCGGGCTCAGTGCCCCCATTCACATCAGACGCACTCTTCTCCTTCTTGGTATCTTCTAAGTCTGTGACCGTACTTGGACCCTTTTTCTTTTTCAGTTTGGCCAGAATGGAGGACTCCCGCTCAGGGAATGGGGGCATCTCCTCCAGAACAGTAGCCTAGTAACAAAACAGAGTGCATGTAATACCACCCTATGCCAAGCAGCTCTATGCTTTAGTACATGGGAACTGCGATACATTTAGAAGTTCAAGGTGTTACAAGAAATGGTAAGATGTTACACCTGTATTAATTTAGAGGTGGCCTCTCACAAGGAACTATGACATGCTGAATGCAAAGTAATATTTAAAGTTCTACTGACTACTTAGTTAAAGATTATAGCACAGTGGTAAAAATAAACCGATATAATGTTATGAACATGGTTACAGTTAACACTTTGGCGATGTCTAAAAGAACTAAAGTATTGCTTTACAATTTAGAGTTTTATCCTACGACTGCAAAAAGACGCACCAGGATGTCATTACTGGCGATAGAGCTGAGGCGCAGGTACTCCACAGCTCTCTGCTGCAGCTCCACATCTGCGTTCCTGAGCTGGCTGTCACTGCGTAACACGTCCTGTATAGTGGGCTTGATTTCAGGGAATAGGTTGATGAACTTTATGTACGCAGAGAGCAGTAGTGCCCGCGTGGGGACACTACATAGATGGAACTTGGAGTGCAGCAAATTAAACTGAATCAGCGGGCTGAAAACAAGAAATAGTCCAGAATTAGCCTCTGCAACGATATTTAACAAAGCATAAACAGATTCATTTTATGACCGCACACATCAAAAAATGTACTTTCAGTTATAATCCTGTAGTTAATAAGGCATCATCATCAAAATAATCTGTTGGTTAGTGGCAGAAAGGCCTTAAACTCAGCAGAAATCACGATGAGCCCCACTTTCATGTATTTTATTAAAACAAAATCTATTCCACGTCATCTCTTTTGGTCATCTTAACTTCTAAAAGGACAACTGTAGATTGTGGGAAAAGTATTTGAAACCAATGAACAATATTAGCAGCAAGTAATGTAGAGGGTAAACTGTGTGTATAAAAGCTTTATAGTTCAGATCTATATTTCAGTAGACATATTTCCCCTTCCTCCAGTGGGCTTAGTAGAGGCAGCTTGTATGTATACTTGCAAGCCTGGTCTGCAACCACCATTTATGTCTTGAAAAGGACGTATAACTATCATAGCAGCTTTCATGCATTAGTAGTGTTTGCTATAATGATGATTTTCTCTGAGGATTTGCATATCTGTGAATCTCATTAGTTTGGAGCTTCAAATGTAATGTTTTTACTATACAGCATCCCTCAGAGATATTTAGCAAATATTTCCTTTTATAAAGACAAGTCATACACCATTTTACTGTCAACACACCCACTAAACAGGCTAATTTGTATTGACAGATACAGTTTCTAGAAATGAATACAACAGTCTTTAGGGAAGACTTCCTTCTGACTTATTAAGTGCCATCATTAACCCTCTCAGTCTCCAATAATAAACATCCCAGCATTGTGTTGTACTTTCCCACTGCATTACTAGCCTCAATCTATACCTGAGGCTAGAAGGCATTGATGACAAACAAGGTTATTCTACAAATTACCGTCTGAAGGGAATGAGTATATATATATATCAGCTATACTTAAACTCAACCCATTATTATAACTAGCACACTGAGTAGTATTCCAATTAGGTAGAGGCTTATACTATGTAACATTTTTAAGTACCTATAAAAAACATAATAATGTACTTTATATTTAATACATTCATCATACTTTGAGGTAACACTTCTGAGTATAAAATCCCATCCACATGCACCTACCTGGATCGTGGATCCCCAGCAATCAGGTTGCCAAATTCACCCAGGATGTACCCGCCAACCTTGACAAGATTTTCATGGCATGCAGGGGCCTGGAGAGCCTATTAAAATGTCAATGACAGTAATATACTTCAGTTAGATCAGTCAGGAAGGTTTATGTAAAACAGCACCTCAACCAAGACACAAGCTCTCTTACCTCAAAGACTGTCTTGGCTGCATACCCCTGCACATCATCCCTATTGATGACAATCTGAATGACACGGTACCAGACCTCTTCACTGACATAGTCACCTGCAACTCGGATGAGGTTTAGGATTGTATCCACATACCATGTATAATCCACAGCATACTTTTCTGCCAGAATGGCCACTTTCAATACCTAAAAACATAATACATAGTGCCTTCCATCCATTAGAAGGAATTTAGCAAAATAAAACTGTTCTATCACCTCCCTCCTATCTTACTCGAGTAAAAGAAAAAACAAACATCCACTAAGGATGCATGTCTTAGATACACTTTATAATGCTTTTTAGGGGGAAGCCTACAAAGGTTTTACACTTTCCTTTTTCTGAAAAGATACAGTGAGGTGTCAAATCTGAACCTGAATACAACTTCTAAGCCATGATCTACCATAGATTGACTCTAGTCACCCAAAGAGTAGTTTCAGTATCAGTGAAATAATGTGATCCTTCTCCCTCTGTGTTGCAAACTTGTCACCCTTTCATCTGAATACAACTCTGTGCCTTACAATTTCCTCTCGGATGGAATAATCTGCTGTTTCCAGGTAGTTCAGCATCTCGGCCACAATCTGTTGTGCATTGCTCCTGTCACACATTGCATACAGGAGATCGACCGCTCGCTGTCTCACACTCACGTCCCTCTCTGTCTGCAGAACCAAGGAAGAAGAGCATTAGATTAGCACATCACTATAGAAAGCAAAAGTGTTTTGGAAACTTAAGGATCAGATGAATATAGGTCTAGATGACAGATGATCACACATATATTCAGGAACTAATGTAACATCAAGGAGCTTTGGAGCAAGGAAAATCTCTTATCACATAAAAAAAGTAATCTCAACTCAAATGTCTTTATTATAAAAATAAAAACTGAACTAATCTCAACAGCGTGACAGAAACTTTTATAAGTGGAGAAGAGTTTTCAACTTTGTATATCTATGGGAAGGGTCTTAGATTGCAGCACTTCTTGAAAACAGGATAATGTAACTAATATTCATTAGATACAAGTCAGTTGAAGGATTATTACACCTTAACTCTGCTAGTAAAGATACAGATGCACTAGGTGGGATAGAGTATTCATCAATTATACTGGATGTTGAATACCAAATAAATGCACCACAGTTTTTGTGTTAAATAGATCCTTCTTAAGAGGGTAGAGATGAAAAGGACAGATATATCAGCACTAAAAGTAGTAATGAGAATAGGAGGCCAATATAGTCCCGTGGGTAGGTGCGTGAATGAAAATCCAATATTCATTAAAACACAAACTAATCTTACTGTATCCAACAGAAAGCATGATGGGCCTCTCACCTTCAGTGCATTAATGACAGTTTCAATATGCGTCTTGACAGCTTCATGTGAGAACTCGGAGCTAGCAAGCGTGCACATGCTCTCCAGAGCCAGATACCGGAGGTTGGTCTCCCGATGCTGCAGGAACTGTCCCAGCTGATTGCACGCTCTGACCAGCAGGTTGGGCTCACTGGAAAGGAAGAAGAGACAGGCGGGCTTAATGTAGTGGTCTGGAGAAAATATCGGCAGGGCAGATACCCATTACTACATAATCCAAGATGAAATTCGTGTGTAGGCGGAAATGCCTTAAAAAGGCCCCTGTAACAGGTTTAATGACTTAAAAGGAACAATATGAAGGATTATGTATTTGCTGTAAATCTAGCGAGAATATTTTGAAATGCAAAGATCACTGCTTGCAAAAGAGTGATAACTTACTATACAATGTAAAACAACTGAAATCGAAAATCATCAAGCTTTTGCAAGCATTTTACTCCAGTATATAGTTTTTTTTTATTTTAAATAATATAGATGGCTATCAAAAATTGTTCCAGTGTCCCTTTAATCAGTAAAGCTCAGTATAAATAACTTTTTCGTTTATGGTTAAGATTTTGTGAGAAAACATTTGCTGCAAAATTGCTTTGGGTTGCAGCACCCATCTTTTTTCAGACAGTGGCAGCACATCTCCCCAGACTTAGCACGTAGCAGAAAGGTCTGTTGCAGCCATTAAATAAAAAGTATGTTGCAGGCATTGCCATAGTTAAAAAGGTGAAACTCTAAACCAAAGATTATAGGAAACCAAAATGCTTCCTCTAAAACAGTCAAGGATTATTTTAATCAAATCAAAAAGTTGTTAATATAGACCTTTACTACTCACATGCCATGAAAGCTGGACCATTACATTATATATATTTGAAAAATCTGAGTAATAAGAACATAGCTGAGCAAGGAAGAGGTCTAAAAGGCTAGTTTTTAAATAGAAAAAAAATTGGAAGCCTCTACACGTCCCTGGAGGCATCCATGATAGTCTGGAGAAGATTTAGTGTGTGAGTGGTGTTTAAGTCGCCCGCAGCAGTAAATATTGCAATTATCATTGCAAGCTGTCTGCTTCTGGGAATATACTGGGGATGGGGCAGGTGTCACTTACCCCTATCAATAATAAAGATAAGTACACTCCTTAAGTATGCTTGTTGTCTGAACCCAGACAAGATGGAGCTTTCAAACATTTAAATTAATTTTCCTAAAAATATTTTTATGATCATAGCTTACACGGCTGCTAATGTTAGCTTGTTATGTATTTCACAAATGTGCAGTTTTTCTTTTACTATAATGGTTCTTTAAGATTCGGAGGATCACAACTCACCTGTCGTGGTAGATGATGAGGCTGATGGCCTCAAACAACACGGCATTCTTAGCATTGGAATGCTGCACCTTTTTGGACTTCGGGGGCTCCTGCGCCTTGTTCAGGATGGTCTCCAAGCACTCGGTCAATCGGCCTCGTACTGCAGGGTCCTCTGAAAGGGTATATAGAAATACAGGTTAAATTGATCAACCTAAATCAAAATAATACATTTTAGGTTCAAAGTCCAGACTACATTTTTTATCACTATTAGTCGCCTGCATTGACCTTTTTGACAATGGCATTAAAATGAGGTCAGAAGGATAATTACCCTCCTTTTCAATGGCTCTAAGCTCTGCAGGAAATGCTACACTTGCCACCTCGTAATTGCACACTGCAGCTGGTACTTTGAGATTTAAATACCATGAACCATCCGGTGTTACCTAAGCATGTCTCATCAACAACCTCTCTTTTTCTTTACTGCACTGCTCTTACTAGACTTGGTGACTTTTATTAATTTAATCAACAATTTTTCATCAAAGCTCATAAGTTGACACTGTAGAATGGTGACCCAACAACAGTACATCAATAAGCGAGCCGAGTGATCCCCTCCTGTTAGCCTATTTTAACAGGTGTTGATCACTACATCTCAGAGAGGAGACCCTGGCCACTGATCAAACACTTCATGCAAGGGGAAAAAATGACATGTCCCTGTTGCAATTGGTTCTGTTCCAAATAAAAACATTTGCTGGATAAAAACTACTATGTTCCAAGTTTTTTTTTATATATATGTACTTTACGCAGACGATAGAAGAGCCAATTCCTTCTAATTGTTGGTGTTGTCTCGCAGCCTTTTTGTTTTCCACCCTACTGTCATAATTAGATAAGTTACATTTTCTCACTTACGCCAACCTGTGCAAGACTTGGATTTTTCATATATAAATACTGGTATCCAATCTGAAGGTTTTCTTTACATTAGACAACACTGCAACTATCCCAGGTTCATAGGATGTTTTGTGACCCATAACGTGCAAGCAAGTTACCCAATTGATTTCTAGCTCTAGACTTTTAAAAAATGTAGCACCTACTAACTAGTGAGCATATTTCAGAGGGTTGAAGAGTGACTGAAGAACCTACTGCCATTTAATGGCACATAGATAGTGTAGACTAGGAGTGGCAGACCAACCTTATCTAATGTCACTTGCTTAGAATACTAGGGCTCAAACCTAAAAAGTACTAATATGTCTTATGTGCAGAGCAAATCATGTTGAGCAGGTACACTATTCATTATAAATGACTCTCACAAAGAGGGGGAAAAACAACAATCATACAAAGGACCACTACAGTGCTCAAAACACTGTTTAATTTGCTTATTTAACAATGAATTAGCCAAAAAAAAAACAGTATTGATGAAAAAAAAAAAAAGCTCACACACATTGTAGTCTTAAAACTTGCATTTGAACTTTAGCATTTAAGGGTTCAGCAGATGGGCTTCTCTCCACCCCTATCAGATGTCAAGAGATTAGGAAAAGAATTGCCCCTCTAACTGCCCCTATAGGAATGTGTAACTGCATCATTGCACATAAAGACTTCTGGGCAGATAAGTGGCCACTGCAGAAAACTTACTCAGGAAACAAAAGGAAGAGGAGAGACTCCTGAGCAGGTCCTCTCCCAACCGATGACTGCCTATTAGTTGTTGGAGAAAGGAAGCTCTGCTCTGCCTTGCCACACTACAACTCAAACGTATGCTTTAAAACCTATACTGAAATATCTTTAAATACCAGCTTTTTCTGCTGATTGGTTAATTAAGCAACTTAACTGCTGTTGTATGAGCACTAAACTAAAGGTTAAAACTTTCCACAATAATCAATCCTGTTATTGCAGCTCCTTCCAGCAATGAAACGCTGGTCTGGAGAGATGGAGGGTTTCCACCTTTTAACGTTGAAGGGATTTTGGCCTTAACAATGAATACCACTGTATGTAGCGCATTTACTTTGCGCTATAAAAGCTCAGGCAGCACTTAAGCACAATCCTTTGGACCGCACACTTTGCTTTGTTAGCAGTAAAAGATGTTTTAAAATCCTTGGCACATTCTGTATTAATTCCATTGTTCCATTTACATTTAACCACAGAGCTTGCCGTTTGACGTTAATTTGTGTTATCTCATAGAAACACATTGCAGCTTCTGTATCTCTCAGGGAGTTGCATATGTAATATTACCTGGGGGAGGATAACACTGTAACAGCCTTAACAGTTTCACAGACAGCCAGGGAGCGGGAACAAAGTAGTAGGTGTAATCCTGCAAGTCTGTGGAGGCCGATGTGACGATCTAGGTGTTAAGAATCAAACATTTACATGTTAGTCAGGCTAGTAAGGTCTTAATGAGGACTATGCAACTTTCTTATGCAAGATCAAGTGATGTGCCAGTATCAATAAACCAGGGTATAAATGAATTAGGAACCGAATGAAGAATACATCTGTGGCGAGGGTGACAACATACCTTCAACAACATACAGTGCAAACCTAAACCATTGGGAATGCACTTTAGCTGACATAACCTCTATTACATGAGGAATAGTTATACTAGTCTCAAGGACTAAGATGCATCACAGACCAGGCTACTTCTAGAATATTGTGGCAATGTATGCTCTATTATAAATAACAATAATTTTACTTAAAATAGTATAGCATTGAAGAGTGAAGGAAATCACACATTAGTCCTTGACAAGGTATGAGGTGTCGGCAACAGTTTTGAGATGTGAAATAGTTATGGACAAGCGTGCAGAGAGAGAGAAAACAAACTTAAATTATGTATTTTAAAAAGCAACCAAACTAAAAAAAACAGTTATGCTATTTGCTCCGGTAAATGTCTGAAGAAAAGATAGAAAATCCGTATCCACTTAATCGTGTTTAATAACCACTTTAATTCTGTCCAAGATGGAGATAAATGGTCATTACAGTGGCTCTTTCAGGCTCCGTGCTATATTGAGGTATGTGGTGTTGAGGCTTGAGCAAAACACTTCATCTACTCGGTTTCATCCACTCTTTAATCTTTTACAGAAATTATGACAATTCTGGTGGTTCCCTGGTGGCCCGATGGTTAGGATTTGGTGCTTTCACCTCTGCAACCTGAACTCGATTCCAGTCATGCAACCAAGAGGTTACACCACCCTAAAGTCAAGCAAGGTTGGGCCTGGTCAGTACTTGGATGGGTAGACCACCTAGGAATACCACGAGCTGTGGCCCACTGGAAAAGGAACTGGCAACCCACTCCAGTATTTCTGCCATGAATACCAAGTGGATTAGCATGGTGTGTTGCGGAACATGAGGTCACGGAGAGTCAGACATGACTGAATGATGCAAACAATAACAATTCTGTCATACACAGCTAACTGTATCTGAAGTCACAGAGAAGAGCTCCTGCTTGAGTTTAAAAGGTATATGAAAGTGAGCTGGATTATGAATGCATCGGAAAGAGGAGAATTTATAGTGTCGGGAAAAAAAAATTTGGCATGAAAAAATTCCAAAGTAAACAGTTAAACCGTTAGCCTGAAGTTTGCTGATTTTCTTGCTTTTGCAAAGAGTTTTCTCTCAATGTTGACACCCCCAGAAATTCCCAGGGATAATTAGCATATCTTATACAAGGTTTCTTTTTTGCCTGGGGATTTACAGACATGCTCAGTTATCACTTGAAGTCTGTCCTACTGTGGGAAGTCACATGATCTCAGACACTTTCCTTTCCTTTAGTGTAATTTCCTTCCTTTATTTAATATATAAAGCTGTGATATAATGTATTGAGCTCTGCGATGAGCACTGTCTAATGTAGTTATTTCTTGTGTTCTGCCTGAGTATTGTGTAATGCAGTGTTATTTCTTGTGTTCTGCCTGAGTATTGTGTAATGCAGTGTTATTTCTTGTGTTCTGCCTGAGTATTGTGTAATGCAGTGTTATTTCTTGTGTTCTGCCTGAGTATTGTGTAATGCAGTGTTATTTCTTGTGTTCTGCCTGAGTATTGTGTAATGCAGTGTTATTTCTTGTGTTCTGCCTGAGTATTGTGTAATGCAGTGTTATTTCTTGTGTTCTGCCTGAGTATTGTGTAATGCAGTGTTATATCTTGTGTTCTGCCTGAGTATTGTGTAATGCAGTGTTATATCTTGTGTTCTGTGTATTGTGTAATGCAGTGTTATTTCTTGTGTTCTGTCTGGGAGTATTGTGTAATGCAGTGTTATTTCTTGTGTTCTGTCTAAGTATTGTGTAATGCAGTGTTATTTCTTGTGTTCTGTCTGTAAGTATTGTGTAATGCAGTGTTATTTCTTGTGTTCTACCTGAGTATTGTGTAATGCAGTGTTATTTCTTGTGTTCTACCTGAGTATTGTGTAATGCAGTGTTATTTCTTGTGTTCTACCTGAGTATTGTGTAACGCAGTGTTATTTCTTGTGTTCTGTCTGTAAGTATTGGGTAATGCAGTGTTATTTCTTGTGTTCTGTCTGTAAGTATTGGGTAATGCAGTGTTATTTCTTGTGTTCTGTCTAAGTATTGTGTAATGCAGTGTTATTTCTTGTGTTCTACCTGAGTATTGTGTAATGCAGTGTTATTTCTTGTGTTCTACCTGAGTATTGTGTAATGCAGTGTTATTTCTTGTGTTCTGCCTGAGTATTGTGAAATGCAGTGTTATTTCTTGTGTTCTGCCTGAGTATTGTGTAATGCAGTGTTATTTCTTGTGTTCTACCTGAGTATTGTGTAACGCAGTGTTATTTCTTGTGTTCTACCTAAAATATTGTGTAACGCAGTGTTATTTCTTGTGTTCTACCTGAGTATTGTGTAACGCAGTGTTGTTTCTTGTGTTCTACCTGAATATTGTGTAACGCAGTGTTATTTCTTGTGTTCTACCTGAGTATTGTGTAACGCAGTGTTATTTCTTGTGTTCTACCTGAGTATTGTGTAATGCAGTATTATTTCTTGTGTTCTGTCTGAGTATTGTGCTGTGTTATAATTTCAATAGCTGTCTGTAAGACTATTGTATAATTTATATGTTTATAGTCTGTGATCATCTCAGCCTATAAAAAGGTTTGCAATATACTTTGACTGTCACATCAAATAAAAAAAATATTTTTGGGGGTTTAACTTTTCTTGCTTTATCATTGTTTTGTCTAAGTATAAGCTTATTTAGAGATGTATGTGTGTTTATTCAGGTCAGACCTACCTACACTGCTTACCAACCCCTCTCCAAATTATTTTGCCATCCACTGTCACAGCTGCTTGCTGATTGGCTGAAAAGCAATCAGCATGTGCTGCATAATGGATCTCATAAAAAAAAAATAGATATCCTTTTTGCAAATCACAGTTGCTGGTGGTGTCTAAATCACCCCCAGCACTTTTTTTTATTATATTGCAAAAACTTTTCATGCAAACTTTTTTTGCTAGGTGGGTTAGGATGCATTCTACTGGATGAATTCATAATCCCCCTAATTTACATATACCTTTAAATACTGAATTAGGTAAATTGGCAAACCCTGCCTCCTGTAAATTAGATATTGTAGCAATAATGCCGTTATGAGTTTGAGTTGGATGTATTTTCTTTTCTGTGTTCTTTAATACTGCTCCAGGATACCTTTCAAAACAATCAATAACTGCTAAATCACTCTTGCTCACTTTGAGCTACTCGAGACCTTTGTATCAACCAAGGAAACCGGGTTTCAAATATACTAAAACAGCACTTTCACTTTGTCAAATGAAAAAAAAATGTAAATAGAAAGGTAAAATAAAAATTTGAGTATAGTCCAGACAGTATATGGTCAATAACTGCTCTTGACCAACAGGTGAACCATCAGCATAAACTTTACAATACAAGATAGTTACAATATATACAGATTATTTGTAGCTGTTGCATTGGCTTGAAAAAGGGGAACAAGAGGACAAAATAAAATATACAGAACAAATCTGAGTCTTCTAATTACCCGGCTCAATCTGGATACAGCAAGGGATACAGATGTTTTAAACTCTTCAGGGTTCTTCTGTGCCAATGTAGTGATCAAACTGGTTGCAGCAGTTACTACACCCTATGGAGATAAGAATTGGAAGGATACCATGAAAAAGACACAGGGCTTCACAAAAACATCTGCCCAACATTTTATGAAACAAGCTTTTTTTTCAGCTTCATACTCTTTGTTACAGCTAAAACGATATTACATTTGTACTGAAGGAGATAAGTACAAGCATACAAAACATGGCTGATAAAGAGTAAACAGGTTTATAATTGATAAGCCTATCAGGACAAATGCTTGGTAACGCACTCATTTACCCACACCCCTGTCTCAGCCACACAAATGCACTGTAAATGCGGTCATCGGGATCCACAATTACTGTGTTTCTCTAAGGTCATGCTGGGTAATTTCAAGATTAGTTTCTGCTTAGATAAAAGCTTCCCAGGAAGGGAGATGACAAGTGCACGTAAAGTAAAATATTTTTCAGATGTCAACCTCCCTTTAACAAACATGTCTATCTAAGAGGGGACATGGGTCCAACAGAACAACAGATACACTCTCTGTATCACTAAACTAAACCACGTCCATAAAAAAATAAAAAATAAATTACCAGGTGTTGGTCATTGAGAAGATGCACCACTCGGGACGTCCACTCATTTGTGAGCACAAGGTCTGGAGAGGTGCGATAAAGACGCAGGAGGCAAAGGGCCGCACTTTGCTTAACACTGTCCATTGTGTCCCTAAAACCAAAATGAGGAATTAAGAAAAAGTTATACTCCAGATCAGAATAGTGATACAACGATGGCAATGAAAAGAAGCTTCAAGGGTAATGTAATAAGCAATATTCTATAGCAAGGATGTATGGTGGGTATATGGTAAATGTGTGTAGCAGAGTAAATGGAGTTTAAAAAAATATATAACTTTAGGTGATTACATGCTATTCCATTTTCAGAGTTTTTCCATCATATTTTGGTATGCACTCATGTAAGAGAGCAAAGTTACTAATTATATATTTATATAACGAGACAACATATTCTGTAGCACTATACATGGATGCAAAGGTATGTATTTAACCGTTGTACATTAATTATCAAATTGTTTTAAATCACCATTTACTAAACAAAATAATAAAAAAATAAGGTTCTGCCCAAACTAAATTTGTTAACCAAGGCTGCACAGATTAGCTATTAAAGGGCAGCAACTTAAAAGAACCACTGTAGTGCATTTACAAGTAAAGCTAATATGTTTGCTGGCCATATGTTATTTAAAACAGTATGCAGCTTAAAATATGCAAGTTAACACTTTTTCTTAACTTGTATCTGTAAGTTTCATCCTACCTGCTCTGCACTGAATTATCAAGGAGCTTGGAAGAAAGCAAGGAGACTGGGCTGCTTCTGCAGTGGCAACAGCTCTATTGTAACATGCTTACAGTCATTGTGCGCCCCCCCCACCCCCTTTTTTTTTTTTACTTTGCATGCTGAGTCTGAAGCAAAAGCTAGACTGGTCAGACTAGCTTAAGGCAGATATGGCCCCGCCCCCGACAGGTAGGAGGAAATACAAAGCTCTACTTGAGGAGAAAACAAACAGTTAAAACTAAGAAAATATGTTAACTTTTATTTATTTTGAACTTCATACTGTTTTATTTTTATTTTTTTCCAATATTTTTTATTGAAGACAATTTGGTAATATTATTATTACAGCAGTTTGTAACACATCTTAAGCCATACATTACAAATATTTGACGCCGCTTGTATAAATTTCCCTGACCGCTTAAGGAAATAGAAATAAAATAATTATTATATCAGGAACAAAATATTTGTGTCCTTTTCTAACTTATTTATTTTTTTTAAACGTTAATCATATTTGAATTTACAAAAAACAATTATCAACTTGATTATCTTATTAACTTTCATTTCTCCACTATCAACTAATACCAAATTCACCTGGTATAAGCAAGGGTAGATCAGATTAGAGAGGATATGTTTTTATCAAATTTATGAATTCAGTCAGGCCTAGGCCACCCTTTATATTATACATATGGGGGGGGGGGGTATTACTGAGTAATTACACAGTGTGAATTCAAATAGTAAATAATAAAAGGGAAACGTGAAAAGGAAAGGGGGAAAGTAATAACGTGGCGAAGAGGTGTCCTCCGTACAAGATAAGACAATACGGGGAGCCTTATGAAGGGTCAGTTAGGATTGTTTGGTTTACCTTAATCTCTATCTCCTGACTCAGCACTGAGGGCCAGGCTCACCCGTTCTCTCCTGCTCCCCGCCAAGACGGAGGGTTTGATAACTGGGAAGGGACTTAGGGTGAGAGAGATATGCAATTTGGGGATGTTATTCAAAGTTCCCATAGTTGTAAGAACAAGGGAAGTCTGTCAAGATGTGCGTCATCCTTTCGTTAAGCATTATAAAGGTGACTTTAAGAATGATATCACAGAAGTGAAGAGATTGGGCATTCCAGTTTTTAGCTATATTGTTTTTAGCAGCTATAGCTCTAAATTTAAATAATTAGTTATGAGATGCGTTTAAGTTTTAAATGTGAATGCCTAGGAGGCAAGATTCGATTGTAGGAAAGATTGGGATATTCAATATTTTTGAGGTTAATGGAATTGTTTTTTTCCTAGGTATCCTGAACTATTGGTCGCTTCCACCAACTTCATACTGTTTTAATAGCCTATGCACAGCAAATAATCCTATGAGCTTTAGTTGTAAATGCACTCTAGTGGTCCAAATAAAGACAACAAATACTGAGCCATTAAGCCAATATAGGAAACCCATGTGCACCCATTAGTGGATAATTGCTTTCACTCTTACCCAGCCACCAGCACTCTTGGGATCTCCCCAGCAAAAGCTTCTGCCATCTCTCTGCTCCCCACATTCGCAATACAGTGCAGGGCAAGCCCCATGAAAGTGGGGTTACGGCTGGACAGATCATTCTTGATGGCATTGTTGATAAGCCGGATGAGCTCACTATTGGAGTTCACCAATACAGAAATGAAGAGGTATCCCTGTAGAAGGATCAGTAAAAATATATTTACTACGTCTACCATACAAATATTTTAATTATTTTTTCACTTCTGAATTAAATGTACTATACAAGAAACCGGTTGAAGTATTTTATTGTGTCTACATCTTATACATGACAAAAGTATGTAGACACTGTGAAAATGCCATGGTCTAAATATAAATGAATTACAGCTTAGCATAATTAGAACTTTCAGTAATTTCCTTGAAAAGAAAAAATATATATCTGATAACCTTCTGCAATGGAGGCTGAATAAGCTGCCCATATTACCGCAATTTTCACTTTTTTTAAATCATATGTAACTTTCCTATAGATTTTTCTACTATTTTATGAATGTGCTGCAATTTACGATACTAGTCACAAATCAAATAAATTGAATTCGATTGTTGCAAAACTTAATTTAGCTGGCTATGGGGAGACCTGATGTGTAATATGAAATATGAAGAGCAGCTCTGAGTTAGAGCCTCTTCTGAGTCATTGTACCAGTCTGACCCGGCATTATAGAGCCTGAGCCCAAATCAGTCAACTCTGTATTATATAGCAGAATGGGCATATACATTTCCTCTACATAACACAAAATAAATAGTTGAAAATATGTAATTTTAATGTATTCAAATCTTAAATAATGATGAGATTTATATAGAAATTAGTATTTTTTAAATGAAAAGACCAATTAAAATATAATTTTCTCTTGCCGTATTGTTTGGTATAGAAAACATGAATTTATTGTGATTAACAAAAATAAGCTGTTGAGGAAAAAAAAAAAACACACACAAAAATATGTTCTCCCACCAACTATATGGGCTGAAGGTCATTTCATTTATTTCAAACTATGGCAGGAAGTACAGCAGGGATGTCTAATGCAGGCTTTACCTTTGAAAAGTTGGGTGGAGCTCCAGTTCAAAGATGTGGGAAATAAATACTTTTTAGTGTAAGCTTTCCCAAACAAAATCAACTTTTTAAATCATATTAAAACATTTTATACTGACCTTTACTACTACTAAGTCAAAAAAATTGGACCATTAGCGGCCATTGAAAATCTTAAACCTTCCTCTAGAATCAGAAACATTAACACTGCTGAAAATAGTAAAAACAATGTGTTACAAACAGGCTCTCTTGTCCTTGGTGTGGATCTTGTAAGTGGTAGGAAGAAAAAAAAAAATAACTAGCATAAGTTCTGTGGCCATATATTCCTCACCACCTACCCAATTTTGGGAAAGCTGACATTTTGCTGAATAAGTAGAAAATAAAGAGGCAGGAAAACTGGATTAGAAGGAAAAACCCGACTCACAATCTGCTTCTCTGTGTACTTGTTGGAGCTCAGCAAATTCACCGCCTCCATGTGGCCAAAGTCAATGTCATGGCCAAGCAGGAAAATAAATAGCAGCTTGCAGACATATTTCTTCTTACTGTAGCCGTCCAAAGCCTTGTCTCCTATAGGGAATGAGGAGGTAAAAAAAATAAAAAATCAGAACTGTGAGAAATTATACACACACAGTTACATAGTAATTGAGGTTGATTAAAAAAAAAAGACTTTTAGCCCATCAAGTTCAACCTTTTAAGATCCCCTCTGAGCTGCAATATGCAGATTACTTGTTAATTGATCCAGATGAAGGCAAACAGAAAAAAAAACAAGTGAAACTTTGCCAATTGTCTCAAAAGGGAAACAATGAATTCCTTTCTGACCGCAGATACAGGCGATTGGATTTCTCCCTGGATCAATACCTACTCTCTAATTAACCAGGATTATCCTGAATACCTTTTTCATAAAAATAATATATATAATACCTTTTTAAAGTTATCTATCGAATGCGCTGTCACCACCTCAGAATTCCACAGATTAACCACCCTTACTGTGAAGAACCCTTTTCATTCTTTAAGGTGGAATCTTTTTACTTCTAACCTCAAGGGATGTCCTCTTGTCAGTTGAAAACCTCTTGGCACAAAAAGCTCCCTTGACAAATATTTATACTGACCCTGGATGTATTTAAATAAGGTAATCATATCCCCTCATAGACGCCTTTTTTCTAGCGAAAATACATTTAATTTGGTTAGTCTTTCTTCATAACTTAGCCCCTCCATTCCCCTTATTAGTTTTGTAGCCCTTCTCTGTACTTTTTCCAGTTGTAAAATGTCTACGTAGTGGTGTTTATGTAGTGGTCTATGTAAAATGTTTATGTAGTGGTGCCCAAAATTGCACTCCATATTCCAAATGAGGGCACACTAGTGATTTGTATAGTGTATAGATATATTTGCTTCCCTTGCTTCTATACCCTTCTTAATACATGCTAATAGTTTATTTGCCTTTGCAGCTGCTGCTTGGCATTGCCCATTTCTCTAATTTATGCAAATCCCTTTGGAGGAAAAAGTACATTATTTTCTGATTGAATAACGTTGCACAACGTTGTGTCATCAGCAAAAATGGAGACAATACTTTCCAGTCCTACTTCTAAGTCCTTAATAAATATGTTAAAAAGGAGAGGACCTAATACTGAACCCTAAGGAACCCCACTTACCACATTAGTCCAATCCGAGTACCGTATATACTAGAGTATAAGCCGACCAGAGTATAAGCCGAGGCATCGATTTTACCATGAAATACTGGGTAAAATGAGCGACTCGAGTATAAGCCGAGGGTGGGAAATGTGATGCCCCCTGTGTCTCTTCCCCCCTCTCCCTCCCCTGTGTCTCTTCCCCCCTCTCCCTCCCCTGTGTCTCTTCCCCCCTCTCCCTCCCCTATGTCTCTTCCCCCCTCATCCTCAACCTCCTCAACATCCACCCCCCTCCACCTCCCCCCCATCCTCATTCTACCCCACGGGGGTATAAGCCGAAGGGGCCCTTTTCAGCCTTAAAAAAAGGGCTGAAAAAAATTGGCTTATACTCGAGTATATACGGTATGTTCCATTTACAACAACCCTTTGCTTCCTGTCTTTTAGCCAGCTCTAAATCCATGTGCATACACTTACTGCAATTCCTGTATCCCTACGTACATACATTCATTTTTAAATGAACATACAATACCAAGTGACATGATAATCCATTTCTTTTGGCTTTATGTAAACAGTGACAGGACAGGTCGCAGTTATTGTACAAATGAAACTTTCATATAAATTAATATAACTAATTAGTTATTGAATATTTTGAGTGGAAATCTAAAATAAAATGTAAAAGCTTGGAATTTTAAGCATAAATTATGGAAAGATCCTCCCAATCGTTACAATCCTTTATGGACGATCGTTAGTCAAGCTCTCACATTTAGGGATGATGAAGAAATAGATTTAAAAAAAAAAGTCTTATTTTATTATTTTACTTGTTTTAATTAAGTTAAAAAAAAAAAAAAAAAGCTAAAAAAAAAAAAAAAATTGAAAATAAATAAGTTTGACTGTAAAGACTTTGTGAAGGATGCAGGTGCTGGGAGTTGAAATGTAAGATGATTGTACTTCAAATGGTATATTATAGCATTTAATAAAAAAAAAAGTTTTGTATTTTGTTATTTAATTAAAACAAAAATAAAATAAAATACAGATACAATAATAATATAACAATTTTCAGTTTCACTATCAGTATAATTTATTACAAGTAAATCAAATACACTATAACAAACTTCTGTATGTCAGTAGTCTGATACTTAAAGTGAAAGTGCAAATTTCAAATGGAAAAAACTGAAATCAGATTGCAACATCAAATTCCAGGCAGCAGGGAGAGGTCAGTTTCTTAGTGAAGCACAGAACGAAAAGTGCTGACTTTATTCCTTTAACAGTGCAAGCCCCGGCACTTCTGCTTCCCGTGCTCGCCCCTTATAAGATCAGCCAGGGTGCTGTATGGAGATTTGCCTAGCATGGCAGAAATGTAAATTACTTAAAGGGCTAGTGTAAGCACCAGGTAAAGGTCCAGTTTGCCACTTGTTAGTACAAGAAATGTATAATAATAAATTCAACAATAACTGACTTTTATAAGGTTTAAAAACAAGCTTTTTAAATGCATGATCATATTGTGCTCCATTCCCCTTTAATAATCATTTGGCAATATTTCCAAATATTATATGCATCAGAGAGAACATCTGGGAGCTGCTCATTTTTCAGATACTTTGGATGATTACTCAATGAGTCAGGAGCAGCCAACGATCGAGGCCTGGAATCCACTTCACAACTTATGGTTCCAAGGTTCAGTGAAGATACCGGCACTCGCTCCTTTACTACCCGTCTTATCTTATCACACCTGAAACTATGCAGAAGTCTCAAAATAGACATCAGTGTCACCTTTAAGAGTGTTAAATAAAGTAATTATTGTATAGGTCACCAACGGATGGCATTCTGAAACTGAATTCTAATGGATAAGTCACCTTTGCCTAATTACCTAGAACCCTACTTCTTGTATCATTAACAGGACATGGAATGAAATGTTTTATTACTGCATCAACCAAAAGGGTATTTGATAATGTGTCAGTATGTTTTTTTCTAATAAAGGTGTAAGAGCTCAAAAACATACAGATTTGTAACTGCTCGAGGGCTTGCCCCATCAGCAAATGAGATCTACAGACTGAAATATGCTTTTTAAATTTCAATGAAACCAACAGGAAATGACAAAAGTTGTTTTGGATAATTTTTCCATTCCAAAAAAAAAAAAAAAAATCAAAAAAGCTTTTGTATACATGGTATTAAATCCATGAAATGCATCTGTTCCTTTTAAAGAACCATAGACAGCTAACAATAATAGTGCAGCTTTCAGAAGTCAAATTTAATTATGTTCATAAAATTATGCTGCAGTGCAGCGGTGCTTGCAGAATTAGTTCTTAGCATCTATCTAATTCAAACTTGAGTTTATCATGAAAAAGAAAAAAAAAGAAGAAAAAAGAAGAAAAAAAAAAGTCAAAGACCTGTTGTACTTTTTGGCCTCTCTGGGCCTTGCCAGTAAGGTCTAGTTGTACTCCTTAAGGCACAGTGAGCAAGGAGCCCAATATTTGGAGACAAAACCCAAAGGATAATTTGCCTACCAAGAAAAACCAAAGTCAGAGGCACTCTGAGAACAAACCCAAGTGGGTTACTTCGATTAGCATGGAAAACACACTCAGAGTTGAGCTACACCCCACCGATGAGTTCCAATCAAGGCCGAAATGTACGTCTGGGGTTTGCGGTTTATCCTGTTCAGGGAAAGATTGCCTGGTATTTCGGGGCTGGATCACGGATATACTACAGAGTGATATATTACAGGATATTTCTCCCTGTGAAGGGCACAAGTGAACTAAAAGAGGCTGCTCTCAGAGTGGGTTATCATGTCCATAGAACTAACCTATTAAGGTTAGTTTGTTGTCTGATGAGCACCTTATTTGTTTTGTTTATGCAAATTACCCTTAGGGTTTAGTCTCCCTAAGAGGTATAGGGGACTCCAGACGTGGACTCCTTGCTCACTGTGCCGTAGGGAGTACAGCTGCACCTCACTGACGAGGCCCAATAAAGGCGTCTGTGGTTTTCGGTTTCTCCTGTTCAGGGTAGAATTGCCTGGTATTTCGAGGCTGGTCACTCTTTTGAGTGAGACCAGGCTGATATATTACCGGATATTTTTCCCTGTGAAGGGCACAAGTGGCTAAAAGAGGTTGCTCTCAGAGTGGGTTATGTCCATAGAACTTACCTATTAAGGTGAGTTTGTTCTCTGATTGAGTTCCTCTAATTAGTTTTTTTATTTCATCATGCACACAAGTAACAATGCAGTGCCAGTAACTAACATGACAGCCACACTATACACCAACAGTAAAGAAATATCTGCCAGGTTCACAGATCGAAACTAATCACTCAAAACCGCGGTGCTCAAGACAAAGTTCAATATAGCTATAAACTTGTATTCATTTCAAATAAAATCACGGGAAACATTTACCAAGTAGGAAATGTTTGTGTCATTATTCCTTTACGGCCTCTGGTGTCACACATGGGATTAAAGTCCCTTCTGCCGTCAGATCTCCAGGCGGTTGGGAAGGAGTGACATCATCCACAAGAAAGCAAAAGCCGTACATGGGGCAGTTGTTTATCTTTCATATGTGGATGATGTCCGTGATATGTAAAAGAAATATCATAGGAAGTATTTGCAGCAGTGGGTCAGACAATTCTATTAGTATAAAAGTTATGGTAAATTAATCATTGTATTTGCACATGGTCATGGTGTATTGTCAATGCTTTGCTGCACAACTATGATCATGTAACTATTTCCCTGCAGTGTATACTGTAGACAATATACACTTAAAATATCTGGGTGTTGCTTTTAAACAGATTTTTTTCATGCCTCTGCTGGTCTCTGAAGGCATCCATGATAGTTTGGGGGGGGGGGGGGGTGTTAACATCTCCGTAGGAGCAGGGATATCACTTTATTTTGCAACTGCCAGATTCTGATAATGTGCCGGCAAAGAAGGTAAGTGTCTAATAATAAAAATTGATCTCACGAGCCCATGATTTAACAAACCCTCCATGCCCTGCAAATGCCCATAAGCTCCAAGCTAATATAAAGCTCTGAAGCCAGACAAGATGGAACTTTCTGCGAAAAAGCAATCTGCTAAATTTAAGGTGTTCTCTAAAAACGCTTTCTGTAACTTACTCAGCTGTTACTTTAATCAAATGTTAGTATTTTTTTTTTTTTTTAGACGATATAGTGCCCCTTTAAAAAGGCTAGGATAAGGGAACACAGAAAATTGTATTTCTCATCTATAAAATACAAAGACCAAAGAAATCATACAAATGATCAATAAATTGAGCCAACTTGAATCAGATCAGCTCATAAACTACAACTAGGTTCATTAACTCCTGTACCCATCTGAATGTCATTATCACATATATAGTTGTGAGCGTACGGGCTGTTGCTCACGCTTGCGGGCTCGCCGCGGGCCGGCCTCGGTTGCTGGCGGCGCTCCATGACAGCAACTGAGGCCCTCGCAAAATTAACGTCAATATGGAGCACTTTGGCAATGAGTGCCGCAGGCACTCATTGCAGGCGAGCCTCGCATAGCGAGGCGAGCCGTTAAAACGTAGCCAAAAAATACAGCCGCAACTCACGAACATGAAAAAAAAAAAAAAATACACACACCACATACATAAAAAGCTTACCGATAGCAAGAGGGAGCATCCACGACCTTTAAAAAAACAAGTTACACCTTCATTTACCTTAAAATAAAAGAGTTTAGACACTAAAAAATTGTCAAAGTGAGAGAAAAAATGGCGGCCGAACAACACGAAAACGAGGCTACGGCACTCTAACCACGAAAAACACATACGGATAATCCGCTAAGACGCATACCACACATTACGACATCGCAAAAATCGGACGCAAGCCGCGTACAGGAAAAAAGCAAAAACACAATAAATACACACAACACATACATAAAAAGCTTACCTACAGCAACAAGAAGCATCCAGCACCTCAAAAAAAATACTTACAGCTTCACTTAACTAAAGATAAAAGAGTTTACACACTACAAAATTCTCTAAGCGAGAGAAAAAATGGCGGCCGAACAAAACGAAAACGAGGCTACAGCACTATAACCACGGAAAACACTTACGGATAATCCGAGAACACGCATACCACACATTACCCGCCATTTTACGCTAATGCGGAAGTACACAACTACGCTAACCGTTTCGGCTCGCGCACGCACACTATTACACTGCACACGTTCATCACGCTCACACAGCACCTCCACACCACTAATGCTCCAGCAACATCAAACAAGGCTCACAGATCTTCAACACAATGCTTCTAAATAGGTCAAGTATAGTCATTTATTAATGATTATTATATATTTCAGTAGGACACACAAAACAACATTAGCTACCTTACAATTCCATATGTATATTAATAACTAAAAACTTTCCAAACATACACATCTCATTGCCGTCATTTTTGGACGGGCAAGTCGCTAGTATGAAAATACTTTTATGTGTTTCTATAAAAAATATGGAATCCAGACCGTGACTCCGTTTTCATTATGATTTCTGATCTTTGGTAGCATTTTTGTATAACTGACCCTGGAATTGACATTACGTTTTGTTTTTTCCTATGGAACAGGAGTGGCACATGGGTGAGAAAATGTACACACAATACTAGAAAATACTGTACCACTTTGCAGCGCTCCAATGGAGACTTGCCAGTTTCGTACTTGAGTGTCCGTTACAAATAATTATTTTACAAAAACAAACCCGTCTGAGAAAGTAAAACACAAAATCAGTTGAGAATATAAAATGGAAACCCACAGTTACAATAACTGCATATAAAAGTAAAAAATGTGAATGTTGTGTTTATTTTGCTTTCTAAAATTGTATTCATTATCAAGCTTTGTTCTTATAAATACCAGAGGGGGGAAAACTGACCACAGTGGTGCGTTAACATTCACAGTTACTGTACTTATTACCTTTTAATAATTTATCAATTTATTATTACAGAATAAGTTTAAAAAAACAATTCTAATAAGTAATACGGTCACATATTCTTCCCATTTGCACTGATCTATATTTGTTAGTAATCCACAATCATACAGTGTGTTTCATATATTTGATGACACAATATGTTGCGGTGACCTCTGGCGCGAGCATCTTCCATGTAAAATGACCCTAAATCCTGTTTGTCACACTATGTTATGTTGCGGTCGTATCAGAGCAATAGGTTATATGACCAGGCATGTACTGTAAAGGAAAGGCTAGCTATCGGAGAGCGCTTCCTGTTATTGGTTTTCTGAGGAACCTCGCTGTGGGCTTTGTTCTAATTTTTGCTGCCTCAGCTCCATTTTTGACCTCCCCACTGACCCCATCCTCTGCAATCTCAACTGAAATGGCCCTTGAAAACATGATCTAGGTTAGTTTTTCATTATTATTATTATTATTACTATTGTTTGTAACGTGACAACATATTCCGTATCGCTATACATAAGTGGTGACCAAGGCAAAACAATATTAACACATTACAAAGATGGAGAGTCTTTGAGCTTAGAATCCAGTGTCCATAGAGCTTTCCCCGAAGCACCACGCAAGATTGATAACTCGCTGACTTACAAATCTAAAGGTTTTGGGTGTGGTACAGGAGGGTGAGAAATGCAGTGTGCATGTTAAGGAGGGAGGATATAGGCTTCTTTAAACAGATGGGTTTTTACTGAGGTTTTGAAGGATTTGAAGCAGGGGGATAGTCTAGTGGAGCGAGGCAAGGAGTTCCAGGGAATAGGGGCAACGCAAGACGAACCCTGAAGGCGGGAGTGAGAGGAGGTGATGAGAGCGAGGAGGCAAGAAGGTAATTAGCAGAGAGCAGCAGGCAGGTGGGAGAATATTTGGAGATGAGAGCAGAGATATAAGGGGGCGCAGTGTTGTTGAGGGCTTTGTAAGTTAGGGCCATGATTTTACATTTTATTCTAGAGGCTCCAGGAAGCCAGTGGAGTGATTGAGAGAGAGGTGATGCAGACACTGAGTGTTTAGTACAGTAGAGGAGTTTAGCGAAGGCATTCAATATGGATTGAATGGGGGATAGACGGGTGGTGGGTAAGTCAGCCAGAAGTGAGTTGCAGTAGTCAAGACGAGAAATGATGAGAGGAAGTTTTAGAATCTCAGCTGTGTCTTGTGTAAGGTAGTGACGTATTTTGGTAATGTTTTCTTAAATTGAAGAGACAATATTTTGTTAGTGACTGTATGTGGGGGATGAAGGAGAGTACAGGGTCCAGTAGAACCCCAAGTCAATGGGCTTGGGAGGTAGGAGTGATGATGGTGTTGTTGACAGTGAGAGAGATGTGAGGAATTGACGCTGTAGTAGATGATGGGAAGATTAAGAGTTTGGTCTTAGACAAGTTGAGTTTGAGATAGTGGGCGGACATCCAGGAGGATATGCTTGAGAGGCAGTTGGAAACACGTGCTAGAAGAGGGGGATAAATCAGGTGTTGAGAGGTAGATTTGAATGTCATCTACATAGAGGAGATACTGAAGTCCAAAAGATTTTATTAGGGTGCCAAGTGAGGATGTTTAGATAGAGATTACGAGGGGGCCTAGAACTGAATATTTGGGTATGCCAACAATCAGAGGGTGATCTAGGAGGACAGGTAATAAAGTGAGAGGTTGATAGTAGGCTGGACACTTCACCCTCTGGTCAAAGGAATGCATAATGGCTGTGGGCTAAGGGAAGGGTAAAGGCTGGGTGTTATCAGTTAGTTGAGAGGAGGGAGTGTGTGGTCCATGTTTGTTATGAATGTTTTCAATTTTATGCTTGAAATGGCTGGTAAAGTCTTCAGCTGTGAGACAGGAAGGGACGGGAGGTGGTAGTGGTGGGGGGAGGAGAGTGTTGAATGTAGCAAACAAACGTTTCGGGTTAGAGGACAGTGTAGATATTAAAGATGTAAAATAGTGCGGTTTGGCACGGTTGAGGGCAGAGAAGTAGGAGCGCAACATAAACATGTAGTTAAGGAAATCTGCTGAATTGCGTGAATGTATCGCGTTTGTGTGGTGTGCCATGGTTGTCGATGACAGCCACGGCGTGCGTTTATGGGGGCCAGAGTGTCAAAAGTTGAAGTAAGAGTCATGTTGTATCATGTTGTACTGTGAGGTGGCAGGACAAGTCAGATCAGTAAGGGGACTGAGAAGGTGTTGCGGGTCAAGTTATTGCAGGTTTATGTGGCTAATGGTGACCAGGATAGAAGAAGGGCAGTGAGAGAAAGATGTAGTGAGGCTGCAGGATAGAAGGTGCTGGTCAGATAGAGGTAGTGGGGATATAGATATAAACACATGTATAAAAGCATGTATATATTATTTCAAAGTAAACTGCATCACCAAATCCTCCAGCAGCAATGTTGCTCAATTTTTGGACAGGACTGGAAAGTACCCGCCCTATTTAATTTCTTTAGTAAGTGTCTTCTGGGAATGCAGAGGATTTTCTCACTCCTGAGTGGAGTCTGTTTTAAAATGAATCATTCTATTGATTTTTTTTTTCTCTATAAAAGGTATCGACGTTCATAATTAAATGTATTTCTTTTTGCAAATGTCAAATTTTCAAAGAAAATCAGTAAAAAGGATAGCAAGTTAGATAAATAGACTTCTAATACCTATGTTATCCAGTTTTTACACAGCTCCACACACTCTACTCCTCTCCCCATTGTATCGGAATTTGTGGTCAACAGGGTACATTTTTACAAAGCAGACTCCTTTAAAGCATTTTACTATATTATTATCTAAAGGCATATCTAAGTTTCCTGGATTATGAATGCATCTGATAGAGGAAAATCAGTAGTGTAAGAAAAAAAATTTGCATGAAAAAATACTAAAATAAACAACAAAAATCACCCTGATGTTTGCTAAATCTCTTGAGTTTGCAAGCTGTAGAATTTCAGAATTGTCACCCCTTAAAAAAACTGCTAAAATTAGCATACAATTCATAACTAGTTTTGACCAATCACCGGCAGCTAATACATTTGTATCAACCTGTAAAGTAAGTTTGTCCACCAACTCATGGGATGTGTAGTCCTGTTTTCACCAGGGAACAAGTAGTAAGGGCGGGGTCAGACACTTCTTTGTACATCTCTGCATTTAGCTACTGCTAGCTTAAAGTTTAGTAAGATTTTAAAATCTATACCCAAGCACAGTGTTTCTATTGGTAGGTACACTGTGCCTATGAAAGCAGCTCTGGGAGTGTGGAAAACAATATTTATTTTTAAATAAAATAACTATGTATGTGTATAGAATGAGTCAATGTAATGTGTGTATCTGATATAAGAAGTGTGTTTTAGATTAGACAAAAGGTAAGAGCCGGGAAACATACATACATATATATATATATATATATATATATATATATATATATATATATATATATATATATATATATATATATATATATATATATATATATATATATATATATATATATATATATATATATATATATATACACACCTTTAATTGTCACGTTGGCCTTACGCAAAGACACTTGCCTCAATTACCACCGATCTCCTTTACACTTTTTATTACCACCAAAATCCAGCTTCTATAATTTGTATTTATTTCAACAAGAGTTTATAAATTAGCAATATAACACAATATTCCAACCTCATGTATTAAACAAAGTACTAATTATGAAGAAGTTATGACACAAAGTTCCCTCTTTACAAAATCTGGACTCCATGAAGTCTGACCCACTACTCACAACTTCTTACACCAAATAAAAAAACTTTGATAACTAGAAACCGTATGCAAATTGTGTTTGATATTCATTAACACTTCATCATTGTGGATTCTTTGACAATAAACTAAATCTTGAAATAGTTCCCATGTTTAACATTCCTTATAGGAACTCGAGCACAGAACTACTTTGTCTCAATGAGTAGCCATGTATAAAACGTAATATTAGTGTATCTTTAAATCATTAGTATTGCCAATTCAAAGTACTAACCTGTGAGCGTTTTAGTACAATTTAGTTTTCAGCGGACACTGCCCAAGAGAGAATGCAGAGAGAAAAATGGCTGCCTATATGTGGCAGAAAAAGTTTTTTTTATTTAATATAACTATTTTTTTTTTGTTCTTTCACATTGTGCCATTTTTTGTATAAACTTATATTTTACTAGCGACTTGCCCGTCAAAAATGACGGGGCAATAAAATAGTAAGGCAGGTAATGCTGTTTGCCACAGACAGTAAGTTTTTTGGTCGTCTGAGATCCTTCGGCGCTCATTGCGAGCCTCTTTGTTGGTGTGTTTTTTATTATTAGAGGCGATTTTGCAGTCATTGTAAGGTCCGCGCTCATGCCCTTTTTGCGCTTATTGCAAGCCTCTCCCCGGTGTAGTTTGTGTCCTATGAGCACCGTTGTCGCTCCTTGTGAGGCGCGCGGTGAAGGTCTTTGGCGTTTATTGCGATACTGTGTTTTTCTTTTGTGTATATGTAGTTTTTCATGATAATTAATTCATTCATAAATTAATATACGTTACCTATTTGTAATTAAAATATACAGCAAGCAATGTGCTGAAGGACTAACTGTTTTAATGTTCCTGCAGCATACAATGTAGATTTGCACTGTTGTTGAGCGTGTCAGCAATGTGTGCAGTGTGTAGTGTAAATAGGCTGCGTGCGCGAGGGGAAGCCGTTAGTGTAGCTGTGTACTTCCGCATTCTGTAAATTAGTGTTGTAAAATGGCGGCGAATGTGTATGTGGTAAGCGGGTGTGGATGATTTAGCGTCCTTGCTAATAGTGTATGTTGTACCTCGTACGGCTTTTTGTAAAAGTCGTAAGTGCTTGGTGGTGTTTTGCGGCTTTAGGGGTCGTGTAGCCTCGTTTTCTTCAGCTGCCATTTTTTCTCTCGCTTAGGGGATTTTCGAGTGTCTGAACTCTGTAATTTGGACTTAAATTGAGGTGTAACTTCACTTGCAGAGGTCCTGGGTGGCCCCCCTTGCTGTGGGTAAGTTTTTTATTTGCTTTTTGTGTGTATTTGGTCTTTTTTTTATGTTTTCTATTGTGCGTGGTTCGGCCGTTAAGGTCGTACTTTTGCGAGTTCGTAATGTTGTCCCGCGGCTCATTTTTTTGTGCAAGTCCGTATTTAGTCATTGCATGTTAGAGTTTTTTTTTTTTTTCAAAGTCCCGCTTCTGTGGGTGTTTGTAACCGCTTGTGAGGCACGGTGGGAGTTCCACCTCCGCAAATGCGGCCCCTCGCTTCGGACTCTCTGCAATGAGCCTTTGGCTCATTGCAGCAGACATTGGAGCTTCCACTTTCCGCAAATGCGGCCCGGACTGTGTCCCTCACTTTGCGTGACGACGTTTCGGAGACTGACAACTATTATATGTGATTAACATTATACATACAGATCATCAACATAAAATACATAATAAAAGATAACAGGACAAAATAGGGTCCTTTCTTGTTTGGAGTACTCCAGCACACCGCTAGCAGAGGTGGAAACATTAGCTAGATGTCGCTGCCGATGTCATAGCTTTAGGGTTATGGTTAGGGTTAGAGTAAGAGTATGGTTTAGGGTGGAAAGGTAAAGGTTTAAGCTTGGAAATTGTAAACCGTTTGTAAGCGCTGCTGAGATCATACAGAATTTCGGCAGCGCCATTTAGCAGCTCCTTGCTGCAACTGCTGCTGCCACTGCTGGAGTACTCCTAACAGAAAAGATCCGAAAATAGTTAAAACGTTGCCTTGCATTACATGACATTTTATTTAAAGCTGGAACAAATACATAACGTAGTCACAGTCATCAAACACTGCTAGGGCTTCTTAAAGGGACTCAAACATGTGTAAAATGTGTTTTTTTCCCCCATCAACCCAAGGCAGGTTGCATTATACATTTTAAAATAGAAAATAAAAACACTGATTTTGTGAGAGATTGCAGGTCACAAAGCAAGAAGTCAGCTCCATAGGAAATCACAGACTGCAGTAACATCCACATCTGCCAGCTAAGGACATCCTGTAGATTATATACATTACAGGTCACTGGCTGGGTACAAAGATAACAAAAATGCATCTTCCTAAAGTCAGCAGATCCCTTCGTTGTACGACACACGTCAACTACTTGTTTTCATGTGAGTTTTCAATCTTCTGTCGGTGCTTTGGAAACAAGCTCTTTGTAGGTTTGATTTTAAAGTTAAATCAAAATTGTCCTTGTTTTTCCCTTTCTCTACTCTAACACCTGCTGCTTATATCAGACACACATTACATGGAGTCATCCCATACAAATACAGATTTATTTCTTCTGTGTGCAGGGAACTACACATCCCATGATGCCTTCCTGCACAAACTGCTATCACAGATTGATACAATGTATTCGCTGCTTGTGATTGGCCAAAAGGAATTATGAATTTAAGCTAATTTAACAGGGATTTCCAAGGTTGTTACCTCAGAAAATTAACTGCTTGCAATTATAAGAGATTTAGATAACTCAGCTAAGTATAATAATTTGTATTTTTTTTTTTTTTCATACACTACTGATTCTCCTCTATCAGTGTATATCTGATTGAAAGCTCAATAACAGGGTCTTCCATTATTTTCATTGTGGGGTATTGTTTATACTTGTACCTAACCCCTGTATTGCGCTGCGGAATATGTTGGCGCGTTATAAATAAAGGATAATAATAATAATATCAGATAAATTCATAATCCAGGAAACTTAAATATGGCTTTAAGCACAAAAACAGGGGCCTCCATTCCTTTGCAATGGGAAAATTTTGTTTTACCTTGTACTTAGCCCCTGTATAGAGTTATGGAATGTGTTTGTGTGTTACAAATAAAAGGATAACAATAAAAAATGGGTATTGGTGGGAGTCAAGTTGTGTTTTGCATGGAAAAATGTTACTTAAAACTTCATTGAAAGAAATAGGAAGCATTCAGACCATATGTACATCTCTAAATGTCATTGGCAGACAGGTATGACTCATACATCTATATTACTGTTCATTGGCTGATAGAGGCAAGCCCCCTGATCAATTAAATAGTTGAATCATTTTGTCTCTGTTTTGAAAACAGAAAGCACGGTGGTACATTATCAAATACCATCTTTCAGATGCAACAAATAAAATATATTTTCAATGTCCCTTTAGTTGTCTATAGTAACAATAGAAGTACCTGTTAACGGATAAGTTATTTCTGATATTAAGTTTATCTCAATCTTCTTTTTTCCTCACATTGTAGTATGATCCTCTTCTCTAGCACCAATTTATGATAATATTCCTTTTGCAACACTTTTTCTCACTCTGTTGAGATGCACCTTATGGGGAGAGGGAAAAATATCCCCAGCTGCAGAGGCTACCCATATTGTGCAAGTGCCACATAATACAGCATAGCACAACCAGCCAAACCTGCATGTCTAACAGAGGGTGTCACACAATAAGGAGAGTACTGAGTAATAGAGTATATAGTGATACATTCATTTTTTTTTTTAGAGAATAACAAGCCCTTGAAGGTTTGAGCTTTGGAAGTTTTAACCTCCCATTATAAATCTGGAGCAATCCTAAGATGGGATAGGACTTTCAGTTTGAATGTAAAGTGATGAGAGGGAGTGGAAACCGTACACACACACACACAAACACACACACACACACACACACACACAGTAATATAAAAAAAACACACACAGTAATATAAAAAACACACACACACACAGTAATAAAAAACACACACAGTAATATAAAAAACACACACACACACAGTAATAAAAAACACACACAGTAATATAAAAAACACACACACACACACACAGTAATATAAAAAAACACACACAGTAATATAAAAAAACACACACACACACAGTAATATAAAAAAACACACACACACACAGTAATATAAAAACACACACACACACTAATATAAAAAAACACACACACTAATATAAAAAAACACACACACAGTAATATAAACACACACACACACACACACACAGTAATATAGACACACACACACACACAGGATTATAAAAACACACAAACACACAGTAATATAAACACACACACACACAGTAATATAAACACACACACACACAGTAATATAAACACACACACACACAGTAATATAAACACACACAAACACACAGTAATATAAACACACACACACAGTAATATAAACACACACACACAGTAATATAAACACACACACACAGTAATATAAACACACACACAGTAATATAAAAACACACAAACACACAGTAATATAAACACACACACACACAGTAATATAAAAACACACAAACACACAGTAATATAAACACACACACACACAGTAATATAAAAACACACAAACACACAGTAATATAAAAACACACAGACACACAATGAACAAGAAATTGATGGAGCACAAAGGGGCAGTGACTGAGACAAGTACCTGCGGTCTGTAGGGTCACGGAGAGTCAGACACGATTGAACGCCTAAACAACTACACTTGCATAAATAACAGCTTTAGCAATTCGTAAATATGATTAATAATTATGGAGACTGAATAAACAGATTTAAAAAAAATACATTTATTCATTCCTGACGTTTAATTAAAAAAGCCTTGAAATATACCATCTAGTGAGATAAATAGTTCTCTGTTAACCCTACATACTACAAATAGAGCATGGGAGGTACATCCATCACCCCTGAGGAGTCACGGCTGATTACTTGGAAGAAACGCATGTTGGATTCTTCTGACTTTAGAGTAACCCAAGGTACTGGTATAGGGGCACATCACCCCATGAGCTAACAATCTCAGCGTTTACTGCCATTACCATATATAGTGGTATTTCAACGGTGGTTTCCAATGATATATTGAAAATGGTCAGTCTGGCATTTAAACATATGTATCATTATAACTTTACGTAAATACTACTGAAATAAATGATTAAAATATCCTAAATATATCTAAACCCTAGTGTTACCAGCATGAGAGATCTAATTACTACTAATTACATATATATATATATATATATATATATATATATATATATATATATATATATATATATATATATATATATATATAATCTTACCAAGATGGTATACAATGTAGCAATTGCTTTATTAACAATGAGAACGAAGTACTTGTGTATCAATGTGTCTATCGCTTTCATATTATAACTATCATATTTAAGAGATAATAAACTCATTGAATCTATTGTTCAAATTATAAACAAAGTAGTAGTGATTCAACTTCCAGATGAGAGTCTGGCCCTAGAGAAAGGAACCAGTAAAGTGTAACATATTGTGACATATATTGGGGAACACAGGGTCATCAAGGATTATTTATTTGCAAGACAAAACAAATCACATGTAGTGATAGTCAGTATTTCTACAGCCAAATACTTAAGTGGCTGACTATCCGATTACAAAATTACTTACCTAAAATGCTATAATATAAGGTATCTGATTACTGTAAATGTGGTATTCAGGCTTAAACAGAATATCTGAACACTAAACTGATGTTTGAATATTTCTTTTAATAAACATTGAATTCTAATAACTGTACTGTGAGAATTTATTGACAAAACTGAAGAACCAAAGTAAGCAGTTTTAAAAGCATTTAAATTGGAATCACAATTGAAGACCATGAGGAAAACCATTGACTAATAAGTGTTAGATACTAGAATACAGTTGTATGTTCAGACATTTTATATTTTAACTAGTCGTTTACCCATCATAAATGATGGTATAGTTTTACATGTGTCCCTTTCCCGCTCTCTGGCGGTGCACGGTACGCATGAGCGGTTTGCACAGATGGCGAGGATGGCGCCGCACATGCGCACTGTGGCATGTACAGAAATCTGTACAATAGTTTATAAGGTGCACATGCGCTCCCACTGGAGCGTTACACGATTTTTAGAAACTATATTCGTGATAAGCATTTTTTTTTTTTTTTTTATCAGCACGTTCTAACCAAGTTTAAGAAATGTTATGTTTTGACTATTTATTGGGATATTTCAGTATACTTAGGTTCATTAAATGTGTAGCTTTATTTTACTGATGGTATGACCCACTTTCTTTTATACCAAAAGATGTAGGTGCAGGTTTAAAAGTAAGAGAGAAAAAAAAAAAAAAAAAGAGGCAGAATCACAAGATGAAAGAAAGAATCAGATACTATTTCCACTCTCTTTGCATCTCTGATGTGTTCAAATTGTTTCATGTCAGCATTGCTTCAGACTCAAGAGAAGTCAAACCCCATGATAGATCGTTCCTTTGAATAAAATAATTTTCCATAAAAAAAATAAAATGCTATCACTATATACTGCAATACTCTAATGTTTCATCTTTATTACTGGACATTCACATATACTCTGCAAGAAATACGGTTATTGCCCTGCCTTCTGGGAACCTGGGCAGAGACATGACATTGTGCCCACAAAGGCTTCACTCTTTAATCTAATACCATTTCAAACATGGCACCTTTTTGGCATATGCCTGCTGCATTACATAGATTTAGGCAAAGCCCAGGAAACCCACCCACAGACAGCTGTTTTGAGGTTACTGCCTCTCATCCGTGTGGGGCCGGCTCGTAGCTTGTGTAGTAGATTTTGCGAGGAGGTAGTTTACCACAATATTCATTTAATTTATGGGGGTAAAAGAACCACCGTACAGTAAAGATAGAGTACATTTGTGAGATATATATATATACACACACACATACATATATACACACACGCGCGCTAACACACATACATATATATATAAATGAATTCACAGACCAGCATTAAATCCCATTCGTACCCAGTGCTAGAAGAGCTGTGGATTTTACACCAGTGACTCATGAGATAAAACACCATGGCAACAGTGAGGGATGAGAAAATCACATTTGCTCATCTGCTGTTGCCTGCGTCTCAGAAATAGACATCTCTATCCTCCATAAAACCCTCTAATAATTTCAGTGCAATTAGAACAATATTAATGTAAAGGCAGAATAATGTTGATAGATTTTATTTACGCGTTTAGAACGGTACATTGTAGATGATCTCTGCATTAACATATTTATGGCACCGAAGATGCATCCCTATATAGAACACTAAAATGTCAAATAATGTAACATTATTAAATGTTATTTTTAATAATTTAAGTGAAAGATAAAACTAAACCATTTTTGGGGCCAGGGTGGGACTTTATGGCCCAACATTGTACTGTTGCAATCCCCTGGATTTTCTTTTTGGGAACAAATGACCATGGAGAGACACTAGCCAATGTAATTACCAATCCCAAACGCCATTACAATGGCCATGACACTATTTACAGTTATGTGTGGTGTAATATTGGCCTTAGGCCCTGGTTATCTATCCTGGACCTCCAAGAGCCCATTTGAGCGAGTTATTTGGGCCTAACAGGCTCAGTGTAGATTTGTAATTTATGTTGTGTTCGGTATATGCTCCAGAATAGGACATTACTATATACAGTATTTTCAGTAGTACAAACCTAGCGAGTGCAGCGACATAACCCAGCTCCATGGAGTTGTTGTTACATAGAGAAAGCAATACCTTTTAAGTACTGCATATAATAGTGACTTATTTGGAGGGCTTTATTTCATAAGTTAGATAGTAGCAGTAGTTGTTACTGCACTGTGCAGGGACAATGTTATAAATGTAATCAATATATTGTTGTTCTTTAGAAACAATAAAAAAAAAAAGACATTGAGTTTCCATCTTTGTATTTAGTACGCCATCTTGCTAGTATTACTCCCATTTTGTTTTTCACACGTGGAATAAAGTCAATTTGCCTAGAAACTAAGGGCCATATTCAATTGAGGTTTCAGGCACTTCGGTAGCCAGTAAGTGAGGTCGCAAGCTATTTTGCTATTCAATTGGCATCTTTTTGCGGGCTACAAAGAGGTTGAAACTATTGCGATGGTTAAACCCGTAACTTACAGCCTCCAGAAGACTTTGATCTTTCACAAGGCTAAAATTGCAAATCGCTATTCAATTGCTCATTTGCCCCAAGCCCGCAAATGTTTTTCACACCCGTAAAATGGCAATATGGCAAAAGGAGGAGAATCCTATGAGTGCTATAGAGGAACTGCAAGGGGGTTAAAACACAGATTTGTAGCTTTGGAAATGCAAATACAAAATTAATACCACACTGTAAATAACGGGGAAAGCGATGATAGAAATTAGAATTAATTGCACAACAGTCTCAAGCTCGCAAAAATCTGCAGGAATTTAAATGTATTTGTATGTTTCATTTCAGGGTTAAATCGATCTCGGGTATCAACGAGTTAATACATATCAGGGCACCCACATGGCCTAGAACAGTATTGGCATTCATTTCCATAATTCTGTACTTTACGGGTTGGCGGGTCTGATCGCATATAGGACCCCCGAAACGAATTGATTGACATGCAACCTCCATGTTTTACTGCCGTAATAATGACAGTCATTTTCTATTGGCGGATTCAAAATGGGAGATTATGGGCTTGCTTAATTGATCATGTTCCTGCGCTGTACTGCTACGAACCAGTGCATGGTTTACAGTTTCGGCTTTGGGACAGTAACTTGCAGCCTTGAGCAACTGAATAGCATTGCAATCTGAGACCAACGGGAGCCTGAAACTCACACGCAGCCATCTGCGTTAGAGTTGCGGGCTTGGAATTGAATACGGCCCTAAATCTCTGAGTCAAGCTAGCTAATCACCCCCTACAGTGTTGTAAAACCTGTTAAGTGTGGCCAGGGAGAAAACTTAAGCAGACTTTTAGGCACCTAGAGACAGGAGAGAACAATCGCACTGAGGAGCAGATTGTACTGGTGATTCGGATCCGGTGTTCCTGATTTTGCTCCTGATTGGATTTTCATACAGTAAAAATAAACTAGATAAAGTTCTGATTAACTATGGTTGCCATATGATGCCATAGAATCATCAAGTAGAATCATCATCATCATCAACATCCAGCACAGGAATCAACATTTATTTATTTTTTAGATTAAAATCTAGCTGTATGGCTCTTTTCTGCTCTTAGTCAGGCTCAAGGATTTCAAACCTATGTCTTTTTCATTGTGCAGTGGTCCGTTAATTATTTGTGAAGATACAGTTAAGAGGGAGTAAACCAACTGGCCCACACGTTGCTTATCTCTCCATACACAGGACAGAAAAAAACAAAAAACACTTGTCTCTGTGGGGCTCGGAGTAAAGCAGATACCATGGTGACCTCCTCATTAAATATAGTGGTGAGGATACCTGACAGTTTATGTAGTACAAGGTGCCATTATTTACTAAAAATGTTCAAGTTCCTAATCATTGTATCTGCAAGTGTCCCTTGTGAGATTAAAGCAGACAATGTTTGTAACAAATACTCCTTTACAGAGTACTCTGATCTCTAGGCCTTTGAATTAAAGGTTGAAAAAAGGTTATAAAAAGTATAATTCTTCCAAGTCATAGGTACAAAAATAACTATAACAATATTTTTATTGTTTTTTTTTTTTTTTTTTTAATTAACCAATATTAAAGTATGAAAATATAAGGGACTCTTTTTCCTAATAAAAATGTCACTTACTGACTGAACTTTGCCATTTTTTCCATGAAAGGACTATCAAGACCAATGGCGAGCTTCCCCCCCGACGAACTACGGACACCCAATTTGTTCTTTTGTTATTACTCAAGGGTTACAGTACATTTGCTTAACATGGAAGTTCATCAGAATTTAACGCTTAACATTCAAAAATATAATAATAGGTTTTTATTCCACCTATGTGTATTGTTATTATATCCTTGTCATTATACAACATGCAGGGTAACACACAACTCTGTATTTAAGGGTAATACATATCAGGAAATCGCATGACTAGGAACAGATGCTCTAATGAACTGAATATATATATATATATATATATATATATATATATATATATATATATATATATATATATATATATATATATATATATATATATATATATATAATTACATCTGTGTTCACATTTGAAAAACTAAAACAAGTTAAAAAAACTGCTTCCAGATCAGAATTCAGAGAAAATCAGTTACCACACTGCATTCTGGGAAGCTAATCCAGGACATGCAAATGTGCCCACAAATGCCTCGCTCTTCAATCCATAGCCATTATCAAACATGGCTTCCGTTAAGTACAGATATGTAGAACACTCCCACTAGTCTCCAAGCCAACAGAAAGTGTGGCAAACACAAACATGGCTGATGCTATTAATTTGTTACAAACGTCACAAAACATATGACGTTTGTCCCAAACTACAGCAGTCTTTTATAGCAGAGAGTAATGCATCAGATAGACAAATGGTACAAAAGCTTTATTTGTGCCCAAATAATACTAAATAAATTAAGTGGTGTTATATAAATTGGATTAATAGTGTTTAAAAATATATTTCACAGTTTACATCAATAATAAAGTATTGTAAAATCTAAATATATATCTAATATAATAGCATAGCACATAAAGTTAATAATGTATGTATTTTCCTAACATTATTTCAATTTGCATATTCACCATTAATAGCTATTTCGCTATAATTACTCATTTAAAACTTCTGTATGCAAAGTTCAAACATGTAAATTCACATTTTTAAGACATACCATTTAAAAAAGGGACTTGTAGGAGCAATGTCGAGTCATTAATTTTTTTAAAGACATATATGATTTATCACTACTGCTCCATATCAGTTAGCCGAAAAACAAATTAAGTTTTTTTTGTTTGTTTTAAATGCTTAAATCACTGTTTTAGTAGTTTTTTTTTTTTTTATATTGATTTCTTCATGACTGGTGTCTGGAACTTATTTGAGTTTACAGTCACAACCTCCCTGCAAGTGCCAAACCCTCTGCCTTCATCAGACACATTAACCAACAAGAGAGGGAAAAAAAAGCACATATGGCAGTGAAGACGGTATACAAGTATTTTACACCGGCACTTTTAATTATGGTCCCTTAAGCCAAGAACTTGTCTTCATAAGATCTATATACTGGCTGGTGTAACTGAACTACAGATGACACTAAGAGAAGATCAAGAAGAAAAAAAAAAAAAAAAAAAAAATAATTATATATATATATATATATATATATATATATATATATATATATATATATATATATATATATATATATATATATATAATACACACACACATTTATTTAAATTATTAGACTTGGTTTCAAAATGCAATTTAGTAATTTAGTAAAGGCACAAAGCTATAACAGAATAGATTTGAAATGTATAAAATATTTTAAAGCAATGAGAGATAAGTTTGTTAGTTTTTTTTTAACCACAATGGATGTTCATCACAGTGAAAAATGTATAGAGATGGCACTTACCCTTAAATTTGGAACGAATGTTTGCAAGCTCCTTGTTTATCCTCTTTATCTCCGCTTCTTTACTTTTGCCTGAAAGAGAACAATTTTGGTTTAATGACAGATTCAGAAAAACATTGCTTTCAAGCAAGATCTATTCTTTAGATTTAGCAATTCAAAAAAGTGTTAATTTTGATACACCACAGATCATGATTTTTAAACACATGGAGCCCGATTCAATTAAAAGACTGCAACTGTCGCCATGTAGGCGGTATGTTTGCGGGTTTGTTGCGGGCTCCTGTTCATCTACGATTTCGGTGGTATTCAATTGCTCAAGGCCGCAAGTTACTGGCCCAAAGCAGTTTAGGGCAGGAGCATGATCAATTAAGCAAGAACGTAACCTCCCATTTCGAATCAGCCAATAGAAAATGAGACTGTCATTATTACAGCAGTAAAACACGGAGGTTACATGTCAATCAATTGGGTTCGGGGGTCCGATATGCGATCAGACTCGCAAAAATTGCAAAATACAGAATTATGAAAAAGAATGCCAATACTGTTCTAGTCCATGTGGGTGGCCCGATGTATTAACTCATTGATACCAGAGATCAATTTAACCCTGAAATGAAACATAAAAATACATCTTATATACTGCCGATTTGCGAGCTTGGGACGGTTGTGTGAATAATTCTAATGTATTTCATAGCTTTCCCCGTTATTTACAGTGCAGTAGTTTTTTTATTTGCATTTACAGTGCTATGAATAGGTGTTTAACCCCCTTGCGGGTCCTCTCTCATAGGATTTTCTCCTTGTGCTATTTACGGGTGTGAAAATATTTGCAGGCTTCGGGAAATTGATCAATTGAATATCGATTTGCGATTTTAGCCATCGTAACTCTTGCGAAAGTGAAAGATCAAAGGCTTCAGGAGACTTTAAGTTACGGATTTAACCATCGCAAAGTTTTCAAGGCCAATTGAATAGCAAATTAACTTGCAACCTCACTTACGGGGTCCAGGAACTTGCGAAAGATCAATTGAATTGGGCTCATGGTTGGTCTTTACTGAATCTAGATAGTAAATTACTTTGTAGGCGGTGTGCACACTTAAATGATGCTCAATATATCACCCTGACATGGTATATAGGACATGCAACAAGCACAGGCAGAAAAATCATTACATGGTCTGCAAAACAATTCTTTCCATAGAGCAAATAAGTATGGTGAAAGTCTGAGAGCTACAGACATAGCCTATGCAGTAATTGCTCTTTTTGGGTTAATCATTCAAATTCAAAGCAAAATAATCTATCTTCATTGTCAAGATATGAAATATCAAAGTAAATGTATGTAGCTGGGTATTAATACAGAAAAGCAATCAATAGCAAAATCAATATCAATCAGCAAATCCAAAAGAAGAACAGATTGAGAAGGGCTCGGAGATGTACATGTGCTTAAAAGGGCTACCATCAATATTTAGCGACATCTTGTTAACGACTACAGGAATTAAAAAGGGGCAACATAATAAATACATTAATATCCATTAGAATGGTCATCCGAGTGGCACGAACACACAAATACAGGAGGTCCCCAGACTTACAGACAATCTGTATTTAAGAACGGGTTCCCAAGGCTTATATATGAGTCTGTAGTTTGTTTGAATTAAAAGGAAGAGCACAATGCTTAACATTATTATAGTACAGGGCTATTATAGTTAATAATATTACACTGTATTATTATTACCATATACAAACCATTATAGTATTATTGTTATTCTTCAGGGATCCGAGTTACATACAAGTCCTACCTAAAGACGTTCTCAGGAAACGCTCTCATTCCAAACCCGGGACGGTCTGTACATGCATTTGAAGGTTATATGGAAGTGGATATCGGCTAACTACTTATATTTCCTGTTACTGCAATTTGTTAAGGCAACATATTAAAGAAAGGAAGGAGACAAATAGCTTGACAGGAAAAGTAGCAGAGGAAAGGAAATAAACGGAGGAAAGATGACACTGATGTAGGAATTGAGCAGCAGATGAAGGATAGAGACAGAATGAATAAGCAAATCGATGAAAGAAAAGGATGGAATAGTTGTTAGGTTAAAAAAAAAAAAAAAAGGAAATTTGGATATGGCGGGTAAAAACTAAACAAGATACCTGAGAGAGAATGAAAAGATTTTATGGAAAGGGACAAGAGGGCCAAGGAGAGAGAAGAGGAAGCAATGGTGGAGCAGGGGGTTTGACAGCTGATAAGCAAATGTGGAGTGAATAAGGATGAAGAATATGTAGAGGCCGGTAATAAAACTAAATATAAATTATAGCTGCAAAGGAGGCGTTATCTAGAGACACCGAGGTGATAAGACCGTTTGCTTGCAGCAATAATAATTAAGAGACAGTGAAGGAGCACATGTTACTCACTAGACAAACAACATATCAGAGGAATTCAGGGTAAATGAGCTTAGAAACACACAACATTGTACTTTTGGACTTCAAAATGTGTATTGTCAAATAATACAATCTCTGATAGTGATTTTGAGTATCCCTTGCTAAATAATAAGGATATTGATCATGCTAGGCAGCCAACCTAATCCTGTCTGCACTGGGTATGTTCATGATTTTCATGCTGGGCAATCCAGTTGGCTCGGTACCCATGACTTCAACCAGTTGCTACTCAAACACCTTTTCATGTACCAGCAGTACAGGAGCATCTCAGTAAGTATATAAGCATAAAATTAAATAAAGTGGCATTACACAGCAATGCCAATGGGGCTGGTACCTATTTGAATCGGCACGCCGACCTTCGCGCACTGCAGAACAGTGCTCCGTCATCAGGGCGCAGTTCTCTGCGCCCTGATGGCGCTCTGCTCTCCAGCCTGCATCCCATCTGCCACAGAGGCCCCCCCATCTCATATTTACTGGACCTATTTGGCAAGGTAAGGGTCCTTTATTTTTACAATAGAAAAAACAAACACACACATTTTTAGGTAAAACATGCTCTTTTAAGGTAAGATACCCCTCCAAATCCAATGGTTTCTCCCAAGGGGGCTATAGGTTAACTAGGCCAGGGTACCAAAAATATCTTGATTTTCATCTTCAGCTTAGCTCTTGTATGAAACTTTGAACACCACATTAGGCTAGAAAATCCAAACAGCAATTGAATAATCATCACAAGGATAATAATATTATTATTATTAATAATAATTTACAAATGTAAACATACATTTATGTCTCATTCACTATACATTAAAAATTCATTTTTTTTTTTTTGGACAGAAAACAAAAACACATCACCTATGCTTAAACATATATCCTCACTTATACCCTTTATATAAAGTGTTTTATCTTACAGCTGTAAGGATGCTTGCGAACCAAGTAACATATAGTAAAAAGCCGCCATTTTACAACACTAACTTGCAAAGAACTACATTACGATTCTATGACGCTTTACCTGCCTACACAAACGGTTTCTCCTTGAGAAAGCAGCTTATTTACACTGCACACTTGCCACATTGCCAACACTTTCTCCTCAGATGATCAACAGTCCAAATTTACATTTTCTGATGCAGGAAAATCCAAATAGATTGTTAGCCCTTCAGGATATTGATTGCTGCATATTAAATATAAATAAGTAAAATATAAACATTTATTACCTGTAATAAAAAAAAATGTATATTTTACACTGTACTTATATATCTGTCTTCGCGACGAGTGCCGAAGGTGATCATTGCAAAGGAGGAAACTTGAAGTACACGAGGGGAGAGGCCCGCAATGAGTGCCAAAGTTCCTCAGAGGAGCAAAAGCCTTACATTGTGTGGCAAACAGCATTGCCATGGCTACAAATTTTATTGCTGTCATTTTTGACGGGCAAGTCGCTAGTTATCTCATAATGGGTAAAAGGAACTCCTTCCTGATCATTATATATATATATATATATATATATATATATATATATATATATATATGCAATCGGATTACTCCCTGGATTAATACCCCTCCTATTTTAGTACTCTAACCTAAGTTGTATGCAGTTGAAGAACAATGAAAACAAAATATCCAACACCTTTTTAAAGTAATCGATTGAATCTGCAATCACAGCCTCTTTTGGTAATGATTCCACAATCTAACCTCCCTTACTGTAAAGAACCACTTTGTTCTTTTAGGTGAAATCTTTTTTCTTCTACCCAAGCAGTACCATCATCAATTGAAAACCCCTTGGCAAAAATGTTTGACAAAGCCTTATACTGACCCTGGATGTAGTCATATAAGGTGATCATACCTATTATATGGTAGTATTTTCCTTGTGCGGATCTAATTTGCTTTAAAAACTGTAGTGAAAAGGGTTTAGTGAGAAAAATGGCATGTGTGCTATAAGAGAGAGGGACGTGCCCATCTGGAGTACAAACATATGTGCACAATGGCCTAGGAAAGGGAGGATATTTGCAAAGGATAAACTAATATATGACGTGAAGTGGCTGCATTATGGTACAGTGGCTTTCATCCTCTTTGGTCTGGGGACTGGTTGGTTACCTACCAATACTCAATTTGACTGGATTCGAGATTCAATTTTTTTTTTTTTTACCAGTACGATACTAAATTTTGGTTTTGAATAGATCATTTTTTAACTACAGATAATTTATCAGTAAACGTATTTCTAAAAGTAACTAACGTGAGCAGTACATTTAAAGGTTTAGGACCCGAGGACTGGCAGATAAGGTCTCACGGATCCTATTGAAAACCACTGCTAGAATATGCATTTAAAAAATGGTATAAACACTAAAATATATTGTTGAATATGGATCAGACATCAAGTATTTCTCACTTTTACAAGGAAAATGTTAAAAGTAGAATGTGTCCTAAGTTTGAGGATCAGGTGTAAAGCACAAGTGGTATAAGCCAATACAAATGAAATTGAAAAACACAACTATGGACTGATGCTTTTCCATCAGCCATTCACTCACCAAACAAGCAAGTGTTTAAACTTTACAGTTTCACTAATAACCGCTACCACATAATCAAAGAAAGGCTCAAGGTAGAGTTTATTTATATATGACATAAACTTTATAATAGATGGCAAGTTTCATTTAAAAGCCCACCACAAGTCACATCATACTTTTTGAAGAATCTATCTTGAGGTCATGTTTTAAAAGGATCCATTTAAAAAAATATATATATATTTGTATTAAAATTGCATTTACATGGCGAGTTATTTTTGTCATCTAGGAGGGTATTGTTATGCGGATAAGATCCGATTGAACCAATGGCTGCAATAACACTTGATTTTGAACAGGATTACTTGTGAATTCACACCATATTACGATAAATAAGCAATATTTATACAGACTTCTCTGAAGATCAGGCAATTCATACAGCCAACAAAAAGGTAAAATATAAGTAGAACGTGGGGTTGACAAATGTATACCAAACTTAGGAACCAACGAAAATCCTGAAGAGCCACTCACGCTTCTCTTAGGAACTAGAAAATGTAGTAAGTACAAAGAAATATGAAGAGTCAGAAATATAATTTTAGGACCCATGTCTCCAATTATTTGTCAAACCCGGAAACAGACTACCTTCTAAAACACCTATGAAAAATAAAAGTAGAGCCATTAAAAGAGAACACAAATCCCCGGAATCTAACTAGACAAAAGCAAAATAAATATATAAAAAGAAAATAAATTAAAAAAAATGTAAATGATGCATAAAAAGTACACCAAAACTGGCTTTATACCATTAAGAAAAAAAGGTAGATTGTATCAGCCATACATGGTAATGTAATATCTTATGTGCAGGCCTTCAGAAACAAGGGATCACAACAGATTAGAGTCAAATAAACAGATAAAGATTACATTCTTTGCTGAAGCCTATGGGATAAAGAGTATATAATGATTTAATCCAGTGGGTCTTTCTTAAGTAAACTGACCCTATCACCTCCCCTATAGCTGGATGACATGTTCTGAATGATATGGAAGTTTCTAGAACATACAACTCAATTGCGTTCTCCAGAAATCTATTACACAAAAACAAAGTGTATGAATATATGCAGCCGTGGAATCTACCATTTTGGTTTCTGCTAATCAATGTCTTGAGGTGGGACGAGACTGATTGCAGATGAAGGTTGTATCTGCACAATGGGAATATTGCAGCTACATCTGCCATTGCTTTTATTAGTTTACAAATAAGCATCCTCCTGAAAAAGTAGCAGACATAAATAATAAAAGAAAATAGAACAACACAGAAAAGAACTGAATGCAAATGTTAAATATAGTTTTTGATTAAATGTTATATATTATATAGTCATTATTATCTATTATTTAGACATTTAAAATAACACACACAATTGGGGCACCAATTTGACAAAAATGTATGTAAATGTTTTCTGTATCCAAGGTGACTAATGGTTGAAAAATCACATATGGCGTCACTCCCAAGTAAAACAAAACTGAACATGTGAAGCTATTCAAATTAACATGTTCTAAATATAACTTAACACACGATTCCTGAAACTGTATTACAGCTCATTGTCTGACATAGACATGTCCCCACCAGGACAATTCGACATTTCCATACGTCTTTACTAGAGGGCTCAGCACTTTTTTTTAGCATGGTTTCTCCATCAACCTGTTAGTGGAAGATAATCAGGTCAATCATTCAGGCCTTTTAACATCTTATACAGATTCACCAGGCTCCATAAACCCAATGCCTGTGAGCAGAGATCCATTCTGTCTACATAAGATAAGTCTAGAGCCACCAGTCTAACCGCACACTCAGGCAAGATAAGAAGTCTCAACTGTCTCTGGTTGGAACAAACCCAGCCCGCCTCATCCTGTGGCAAAGCAAAAGAGAAATACACATAACCAAAAAGAGTTTCTAGGAAGCATTGAAAGGCACGGAATAACCCTGCTGGGAGATTAACTTTTTTATTACCCCAGAAACCAGATACATTTTCAATGTTTTGGTATATATCCATTTAGGCGCGGTTCATGTGAACATACTTCTTCGTACATAAGAAAAAATATATATATTTTAGTATATATTTTAGTATAAAGTTACGTTTCCCACAGCTTGGTTTGTTATTTGCATTGTATATCATGGTTAAAAGATAAGGAAATTTATGCAATAAAAAAACAATAATTAAATTCTTAAATTATATCTCTACATTTTTAAGTGAGAAAAAAATAAAAATAAAGTAGATTGTGTCACGTGATGTCTCCATATTGGAGAAGGAAACACTTTTCAATGAGCACCTGCTGGCACACCTCCCTCCACTATAGATCATTACTGTCCATCAAGGATTACTCACACCCTCGTTACCCCCAGAGACCCTCGTTACCCCCAGAGAAGGGAAGTCCTCCCAACCTACACATGATACGTAGAAGGCAGTTTATGAATAATATACTAAATATATTTTATTAGAGCACCGAGCTCTCAATAAGTTACTCTATTACCCACTATAATTAGCTTGGTACAAGTTAGATATCGGATATAAGTTATCTCACCCTTAGAGAGTTACAATTAGGCTCTTTACACATATACATATTGTAGGGAATTGCCAGTAAAGTGTATATATTAAACACAGATTGTAACGAAAAGAGATAACCACACCAAAACGACCAAAAATGCCATATGATAGTGTACAATCACAATAATGTGATAAATTAAAAACTTGAGAACAAGAAATTAACGTAACTAAAAAGTAACTTTGATTTCCAGTATTACAAAAATATACACAAAAATAAAATGTAAAAGATAATAAAACTCTGTGTAGCGTCTCAGGAGCAGGTAGATGAGAAAGGATTCATATCGGTGATCAATTATTCTTTAGCACAAATAAAGGCTATATACAATACTTTAAGCAATTTGTGTCCCACAGAGAGAAAAAGTCACGACTGGTCTTAGATTGCACTCAGACATGGGAAAATCACGTTCTCACAAATACACTAAATAGTATTTTAATTATAGAGATTCAAATATATCCTCTTTTCGGAGTGTCAGTTCCACCCAAATTAATTATATGTTTGTCAATATATATTAGATTTACTTATTATGAATGCTGCAAGGCTGAGTAAAAGTAGATGTAGCATTCACCGATTATTAGAAGGTAGCAAGGCAAAAATCCCATTATGTGGAAATTCTATTTATTGTGTTCCCAGTCTCCATTCTGGTAATTTACAAACTCACCAACAGTAGATACATACAGAGAGGACAGTTCCTCAAAAACATCATAACTATGAAGTATCTTCATGCAGCTAAAACTAGCTAACCTGACACCCATCCCAGGTTTCAAAAGCAGACCTGGACAGTATACACAAGTAAAATTTGCTAGTTCCCTAGATTATTCTACCTACATTAGTATAACGTTTGACTGGGGCAAACCCTAAATGGATGCAGCAAGTTGTCATGACTGATTCTTGGGGCCAGCATGAGACTCCCTTCAACCCCAAAAGCAACCCTGGTATTTGAGACCCCAAAACATGGGGGTGCTAACATCAAAGGCTATTACAATGGACATGGGACTTGTTTTAAGGACTGGGACATGTTTTTCGTGTGCAGTGTAATGTTGGCCACAATAATAAATGTTGGGGTTACCATTTGTTGCGTATAGGTGGTACAAATGGTTTATACTATATGATATTCTGATGTATTAGGGCCTTGAATGGTATTCCAACCATCCCTAGTCTCTTATGTAAAATCGAATCCAGATAACCACAGAGCTCCCATGTGTGATCAAAGCATAGTCATACAGTTTGATGTTACCTGACAAAATAAGCCCAAAACCCTGGTGTATCTGGAATCCAGGAAGGGAGGGAGGGTTTATAGCCACAGTAAGAGGGTGGGGAGGTCAAGGTGAGAAACCAGATCCCTCATGCAGGAGAGGGATGATAAAAGGAGAAGGGGGGGGGGGGGGGGCGCATATACTTTAAAAAACAAACAAAAAAAAACTGTGTCTGTGGAGAATAAAGTCAGTCTCTGTCTGAACACTATTCAGTGGTGTGCTCCTTGAATAATGGTCTATCCTACACAAATTATTTCTTTCATAAATTAGTAATTTTAGCACGGAGCTTCCAACTCTTGATATCCTGAATTGGCATGCTGGGCGCTAAGAAGAAGAGAAGGAAAGAGATAATGAAAATGCCAACAGGGAACAAGTGAGCTAAAAGAGGATGCTCCCGGAGTGGGTTATCATGTGCATAGAACTAACCTATTAAGGTTAGTTCGTTCTCTAACTTTGTTTTTTGCTTATGCAAATGACCCTTAGGAATTAGTCTCTCTAAGGGTGATGACGGACTCCAGACATGGACCCCTTGTTCACTGTGCCTTAGGAAGTTCAGCTACACCTCACTGATGAGGCCCAATGAAGGCCGAAACGCACGTCTGGGGTTTGCAGTTTCTCCTGTTCAGGGTAGAATTGTCTGGTATTTCGGGGCTGGATCAGACTGATCTACTACATAATATTTCTCCCTGTGAAGGACACAAGAGAGCTGAAATAGGTTGCTCCCTGAGTGGGTTATCAAGTCCATAGAACTAACCTAATAAGGTTAGTTTGTTCTCTGATTGAGCATCTCTATTTTGTTTTTTATTTTAAATTGTAGATTTAAGGTAGAAAAAGGGGTATAGATTTATTAAAAATGATATATTTAACACATATAACTGCTGATATCTCTAAACACAAGTGTCCTTTTACTGTGGCCTCAATGACAGCTACCAAAAAGGCAGCAACTGTATTTTAAAAAATTAAACTAGGTGTACAGAGCTTAGGTCAGGTAAGCCAGTTACGTATGAATTTCTATGTTTTAACAAAGCAGAGATTAGAGGTGTCTAACTTTTTCAGTGAAAACAAAAAATAATGGTTTAGTACAGTAATTGTGCTATTGGCATTTTAACTCCATGAGCGCTGGATGACAGGTCATTACCACAGACAAGAGGCTATAAAATGATCTGATTTTACAGGCAGAATAAACTTTTCCAGCCCTTTTTAAATGTGATGTGAAAGGAAGCGACAGCTGCATTGAACACATAAGCGAAGGACGTCTCTGGGCTTATGTGGCCTGAAGCTTGTCCTCTTCTGTACGCTTATACTGACATTCATTACATTAAGGGAGAGAAATAACAAAAGGGGAAGGATGAAAGTAGATATACGGAGAGAGAGAGGAAGAATAGGAATTATTAGACCACCACAGTACACTGAAAACAATAGGTTTTAAAACGTTGTCTGTCTAAGGCAGTGGTGGGTAAGTCAGTCTTACAAGGGCCATCATCAGTCCAAGATTTCAGTATCTCTCCACTTTTGAATGCAGGTTCACTCTGCATTAACACACCTAATTTACTCAATTGATTGAGCCACCAAGTTTATGCAGAGATAAATTGAAACCCTGGACGGTTGGCGGCCCTTGTGGGCCCGGGTTGCCAACGCTGGTATAAGGACATAATTAGGTAGGGATAAATATTCTGCCCAAGGCCCAATCATGTTCATGCTACCCTCCATCACTCCTAAAAAGTTTAAGCATGGCATATACAGTGACATGCTGTGGGTCGGCACGCTGGAGTATTGCAATGGTTGAGTGTAGCACCTCCCTTGTGGCTGTGGCCTCGGGTAATGGCTAGTAAAGAAGCCCTCATGAGAATGAACCGGGACCAAAAAGGGATGTTGCGGAAGCTGAGAATCTGTTTTTTTGGAGGCGTCTTAGAAGAAAGATCGGTACATTTTATGACAATTACATTGATAAATTTAAGTAACCCAACAAAAACATTTATAGAAACAAAACCTAAAGAGTGCTCATATTTTCTAATGTTTAACTCTGTACTCAACAATTACTTTATTTGACTTAAGAAAAACTGTAAAATCATCTAAAGAAGCACAAGTGACAGAATGCCGGTCTTGCTAGTCTAACTGGTGCTTAAAAAAAAGATTAACCAGCAAAAACTGAATAAAAAGGGTTGTTTGTAAAGGGAGATTATACAATATATCCTACAGCCATTTCTATGTGAATGCAGATATTCTACTGGTGTTTATTTTAGATAACAAATGAGTTGCATTATGGGAACCGGTCAATAACCATTCATTGTCTCTCTACGGCGGATGAGCAAAAAGGAGTGCTCCTTAAAGGTAAAGGTTCACTATAATGCACTGCTTGTTTGTAGCAGTGTGAGCAGCTGTGTAAGTCATGGACATTTTTTTTTTTAGAAAACTCAGAATCTTTGAAGACTATATCCTCCTTGCTTCATCGATGCCTGAGAGCTGGATCATGAGGGGGGTGTTTTTTTTAGCTGTCAGTGGAGTGAGAAAGGAGGATTTGTTCGATAATTGGATCACCTCCCCCCCCCCTTCACATGCCCAGATAGACATCTTGCATCAAAACCTGCATCCCTCTGTCACACACAACATTCATATCATGATGCCTCCAATGCCAAGATAGGCATCAACATTTGTTTTTTGTTTCTAAAAACTAGTGTAAAAGGCCACTGAACTCTAAAAATATTTTTTACATGGAATCACTCCTTTTTTAAATTATTTTTATAAGCATTTTCATGAAACATTTTGAGCAAACTCAGTATAGGAGCACCCATTTTACCCCCTACGTTCTCCCTCACTGATATCTCCCTCCATCTTTTGTAAAGATGATGTCACAGTTGGGGTGGCGCCCTCTACACCCAGACATTTATCGGGAGAATCTTCAGACAGCTTCAAGTGCGATTTATCCTCCTAGTAGCAGACTATACCCTGCCATTAATAAAAAAAATAATTATACTTACATAATGTATATGAATACATATAATTAAAAAAGTACATATATATTACAAATGAATTTGAACAGTCAGCTAAAATGCATTTGAATGATGTAAGTATAATCAGGTTTTATTTGTGAGTTTTGTGTCATACCATAACTTGCTTTACACAGTATTTGTTTAATAAAGTTCAATTTTTTTTTTTATAGGGAGGAATCATTACCTTTAGAATTGTTGCCCAGTTATGTGAAATCACCTTTGCAGATTATGATGCAAATTAAAAAAAAAGAAAAAGAAGAGATAGAGAAGAATATTATTGTGGGAGAATTTAAGGGGCAAAATGGTTACACCTATACTAAGCAATGGGTTCCCTGGTGGTCCAGTGGCTAAGACTATGTGCCTTCATCACAGCAACCTGGGTTTGAATCCATTCAGGGAACCAAGAGATCACACCACCCTGAAGACGAGCAGGAATGAGCCTGATTAATACTTGGATGGGAGACCACCTAGGCATACCAGGAGCTGTATGCTGTGACCCACTGCAGAAGGAAAACCAAGTGGAATGCCATAAAAACCAACTGGGTCAGCATGAGCATGGACATAAAAATGTGCCTGGTGTGTTACGGTCCATGAGGTCAGACACAAGCCCATAACATTTAACCAACATTTAAAAAAAAAAAGTTAAGAAAAGATTAGAATTAGTGCGTTATGGACCTTTCACTTCCTTTTCCCTGCTTAAGTCTTTGTTTTCCAACATACATATATATATATATATATATATATATATATATATATATATATATATATATATGTTTTTCTTCACTGTACAGTAGATGTTCTTGCAACAACTGGATTAGTTTCTTGATTCATCTCAAAGAGCAGTCGATCTACAGTTCTAGTAAAAATGTAGTAAAATGTGAAAATAATCCAAATGGAAACATTTTCAATCCACATGTAAACTTGTGATACCAAGGACTGTTTAGTGCTTATTTACAATGCTAATAGAGCAAAACTAACTAAACGAACACGACAAGTAAGTGAATACTTTTTCCCAGGGCCAGATCCAAGATATAAAAATGTGGTCATGCCCCCTTCACAGCACAGCCCTCTTTTCTGTATGATCTCATGGAAGAGCACGTCTCTCCCAGCTACGGGGGAGGAAAGTGTAATTGAATTTTCTGCTCTCAGCGGCATATACACTGATTCAATAATAAGGCAAATTTTATAATCTGTTACTTATTTGTAGATTTTATTCAAGAAAAGCTGGCAGCAGGACAGATGGGTGGTAGCACAGCTGACAGAGTATACAGGAATAAAAATGAACTAGTATTTTCACATATGTGTGTCAACAGCCATGTAGGTGGGTAAATAAATAAGTAATGACGTGCCATCCATGTCCTCCTTCCTAATATAGTAATTTCTCGAAACTTAAAAGGGCAATTTGCCTCAATGAAAGTGATCTTCATCACAAGAGCACAAGATTGTATAATAAAATTATCTTTTTTTTTTTATTAATTACATTAATAACAGCTAAAAAAAAAATCTTAAGTTTTAAGTCTCTGTTTTCAAACAAGTCTATCCATGAAAAATAACAGATAGCCGAGTGCATGTGCGTGCGGTGGTGATTCTCTATGGGGAAGGCAGTGATTTTTTGCAGCTTTTCCCTGGATTCACTTTACACTGCACTGACCAGTTAACCTATAGCTTTCCTGTTTAGGTGAATCCAGGATTCCATGCCTGCACAGATTTGTTAAGGTTTTTTTTTTTTCTTTTGATCACTACAAAGTGCTGGAGAGCCGCCCACATGAGCTGGTCTACATTGCTCAAATTGCAGAGAGGCAAGTGAGCAGAAACCTGAATTTTGTGGCCTAAGAAACAAATAAAACCACTGCAAGGTCTGTTCCCTTGAAATATAAGAAGTAACCATTGACTTGAAAAGGGGTCACTCCCCTAAAACCTGATACCTTGCAGTAATGCCACAGCATTTGGCCGGTCTATTACACATGTAAACACAAATTTGTTCGGATTCAAGGACTCAAAAATTATTATTTCTACATGTTTTTTGGAGATCTTTATGTTAATGTTGTGCAAATTGTGTTGAATTTAGTGGTCTTTTAAGTGACAGTAGAGGCTCCAATCATTGTATAATTAAAACCATAGACAATCAATTTATCAAATAAATGTTATTTTAAAATATTGCATTTTCAAATAGTAAACTTATATTGAAGTTTGCAATTTTTAGCTGTTCACCTTTCTGATACACACACACACACACACACACACAATGGATACTCTGCATCTCTTTCCAATAGGAGATCATTGCCAGTAACTTCTAAATATCCCTGGTGACTAATTGTAATGTCTTCAGTGTAAATCATACACAAAATATACTGGGCATGCCTAGACCCCAGAATAACTATTCTTATTAGTCAAACTACAATCCTGGTTTGCGCATGCCCAGTCTCTTGTTTTGCAAACTTATACTGAAGACAAAAGATCCAAAGCCCCAGGGGTTAAATCAGCAATTATTGTCAATAATCTGCAATTAGCGAGAGATACATAGTATACTTCGTTTTACATTATGCCCTATTTGGACCCTACCCATGTTACTATTCCAACTCGCTTTGCTTTTAGGCATTTCAATTTCAATGACCCAGGAATTCATTTTTAATACAGTTGGCGGGTATGTCACAGCTGTAAAAGCTCAGGGTTAAATCAATGAAGATATGCGGTCTTAATGGAAATGGCAATAATTAGTTTTAAATAAGTGTAGCTTGGACGACATGCTGAGCTACAAATAAAACATATAAGAGTTGCATTACAGACTATAAAACCCCAGAGACAACTATACGTAGAATAGCATTTTCAGCCATTACCTTATTTCTCCACTATAACTGCTCTAAGCAAATTAAACTTCTTGCAGCAAAAAAAGAAAAAGCAAGGTTTGCTTGTTGTAGCTACTTTTCTGCAACATATTTATCTCTCACAGCTTGCTGAATGTACAAGATCTCTAGTCGCCAAGCCTATCCTCGGGGACCACTACTATGGCAGAATTTGGAAATATCCTAATATTAAGCACAGCTGGCTCAGGATAGCACACCTATACTCAAGAATGGATATCCTCATAACCTGGCCTGTTGGTAGCCGATTGGCCACAACAAATTATGAACTGAATGCTTAGATAGCTTGCATTTTCAAGGGCATTATTTTCTAAAAATCAACTACCAAAAAACTGAAGAAATTTGCAAACTTTATGGTAAGTTTATCAATGTTTATTTTGGGATTTTTTCATGCAAAAGAATGTTTGCATGCACTACTAGTTCTACTCTGTCAGGTGCATTCATACCCCAGGAAACTTCTATAAACATTATAAAATCTACACCTTTTGGTTTCTTCTGATTAACTTACTCAAGTGGGAGGGCACTAAGAAAACACCCAGTGCAAACAATCTGACCAATGGCAATCTGGATTCTAAAACTGCCAGTGCTTTTAATGAATAATGGAAAATATATTCGACCACAGTGGTTCTTTGAAGGTTATCATAATGATTACAAATGAAATGGCTTGATATTGTATTAATGCATTGTAACATATAGTTTTCTATCCTATTCCAGCATGCTGTTCAGGAGCCATAATGATATTGTGTGGGTTTTAGGCAGTCAACACGACTCCAGTTAAAGTAAATAAATAAATACATAAATAAATAAAATGCTAGGGAAGCATTACAGAAAATGTGTTATCTGGAATGTAGTTACACAGCTACATATGTCCCTCTATGGGCTCATTATAATAACAGGAATGCTGATGCTAAAGGTCAGACCAGGAGGAGGGAATTCTGGGGAAGCAGAGCAGTGAGTGCTGGGGATTCCCGAGTAATGAGTCCCAGAAGTAACCCTTTCATAGGCCCAAAAAGAAAATGAGCGGGACTGACTGCATTACCAAACATGCACATCTGTGTCTTTATTAAGGCTCCTGAAAAAGAGTGCTTAAGACTCTTAAAGGGCCACCGCAATGCCATAACAACAGTAGCTAGCTTTACTTCTACACTGCGGATTTCTAATAGCCTTGTTCATTCCATTTTCAAAACAATTAGAGTCTACCGTTGAACTTAACTTCCTCAAACTAATAATGTCAAAAGGTAAGGGGGTTGTATGGCTAAGAAACAGATATAAAGGGTTTTAAGAACAATCTGATTATATAAAAGGCCAAACAATCATTCATAGGCTGCACATGTTTGTTGTGAAGGGAAACCACTAATACAGCAAGTCTCCAGCCTACTAGACAACGCTGCCTCTCCTACTGTAAACACAGTGGGCAGAAAACAGTCAAAGCTGGTCTCTTAAAGTCAGTTTAATATTGAATCACAGAATATGATTGTTATCAATGATTTAATACATAAAAGGGACATGGAAAGAATATTTTTATGCTGCGTGAGAGGGTATTTGAGAACGTGACACAATGTGTTTTCTTTCTTCAAATAAAGGTCTGAGAGCGCAAAAGAAACGTATTCAAGTATATCTGCTCTTGAAGGCTTGCCCTCTGCCAGCCATTGAAATCTACAAAGTATGTTTTTTGCATTTTCCATTAGTTTTAATGCAGTTTAAACAAGTTTGACTTAATATTTTTTCATGCAAAAAAAACGCTTGTAATGTTTAAAATGTGCTCTTTTAAACCCTAGAACAATACAAGGGGGCGAGGGAGGGAGAGGCGTGTGGTGGGAATACATTCTACGATGCTTTGCTGCAGAGACAGTATCCTATACACTGCTACAATTTTGTGGATGCCTCTGATTGGCTACAGTTAATTATGAATATTATGCTAACCTAGCTTGGATTTTCATGAGAATTCCTCCTCAAAAATCAACTGCCAGACAACTGAAGATAGTTTGCAAACTTTAGGGTATTTGGGGATTTTTGTAAACGCAAAAATGTTTGCATACCCTAATGATTCTCCTCTATCAGATGCACTCATAATCGAGGACACTTCCATATATCTTTAAATACTATGCTATTGCTCAAAACATTAATTAAAGGTGGAGATAATACAAATAATCATTGTGCCTTTGAAAATAAAGCAGGATAGGTATAGGGTCCACAAATGATAAATATAACTTAGCGATAAAGCTATAACGTGTTAACTAATCACTTTTGAATTGATATATTAAAAGTTAATTTTTAATCAAACTGATATGGAAGGTTTCCCGTTATAACAAGTGCTTTTAAGCACTTGTTTATATATGCCATCAAGCACTTTTGTTTTAATATTACAAATAGGGAACATTTCATATTCCTTTAATATGTTCACCATAAGAAAAACAAAAGGCCACCAAGTATATTTTCTTCTCTTTTTTGGAGGAATCATTCTGGGAATTCTCCTAGATACACAATAAGCTGGGACCAGTCAGTAATGTATTCACCTAGTGATCTACAAGTTCAGCCATTCATTAAGCCCTTGCCCTGAAAAGTTAGATTTGAATCTATGTTAAGTTGTCAGGCCAAGGTCCCAGAAAAACGGTTACTAGGCCAGAGCAGTATCGTGCCAACTGTAGGGCTGCTCCTGGCATCTCATATTCTGAATGGCTGGGCCACAGTGTGATGATGTAAAGTGTGTTTCTGTATAGCGGTGGTGTCTGGCTTCATAAGCTTCTCTGTCCTGCCTTCCATCTGATCCTCTGTAAAGTAGGACACACTGTTCTCGGCTATCTGTGATCAGACCAGCGCCGTCATGGTACAAGAGCCCTGGCACCCTGGCGGCGTATGCATTGGGTAGAAGCACTCACCCGTGGAACAACTACTCCAAGATGAATACGCTTTGAATGGTGCCCTCTTAAATTACTTTGTCCAGCATCACACAGCAGAGGTTAGTCTGTTTATGTGAAGAGAAAAGGGAACTGGCACGGAGAAAAAAGGCAGTAGGGTATATTAGAGATTATCTAAAAACAGAGTAATATAGTGTTTGCTACAATACAACTCATAACATTATATATATATATATATATATATATATATATATATATATATATATATAATTATAAATTTAGGAGCTGTTGCTCCCTGGCTCAGTGGATTTGTCAAGCCCTCTTATGCAGAGTTGTTTCTCTCACATCTCCATGTTCTCTCCCTGCTAGATGCTTTCTATCAGGAGAGAGCACTCGTTCAGATCTACTGTAGAGCATTTACAAGTAAAAGGGCATATGTTTGTTTGCTTCACATATGATATTAAAAACAGCACATAGTTTAAAATAAATAAATACAAGTTAACTTCTTTCTTAAACTGTCAGTTTTCTCCTCAAGCAAATGTTTTGCTGTGTCTATCAGGAGTGTGGCCAGGTTTCCCTGTGTGTTGGACTGTCATTGAGCTTGGAAGCAGGCTGGGGTGAGGTCACTGGCCCTGCCCTATGACATCATTAGCTCCACTCCCACTGACTACACACAGGTCCAGTGGCATTGCAGCAGCCATCAAGCCCCACCTACCTTACTGAGCATGCTCAGTCTGAAGCAAAACATGGACGAGTCAGATTATTTTTAGTCTAGCAAACAGGAAGAGCTGACCACAGGTAGGAAGAAAACAGAAAGTTTAAAAGCTAAGCAAAAAGGTTAACTTTTATTTATTTTAAACTACAGTGGGACCTCTATATTTATCAGCCCCTATATTGGTCAAATACAATATTTATCACATTTATTCAGCAAAATGTTTTGACATTTGTCCAAAAATGTGATATTCATCACGAAAAGTAACCCACCACATGGTAATCAAAATATAAATTAATTCAATGATAAATGTGATTCTATATGCATCCAATTCAGTATCTCTCCATCCCTCAGCAACTGATTAATGATGAATATATTGGTTCCACTGTACATACTTTTTATTTTATTTTATTTTTTTAACAGCCTACGCACAGCAAAGAAACATATGAGCTTGACTTGTAAAAGGACTACTGTGGTCCATTAACTGTACATTAATCAAGATTATTTTATAATATATGCTTTCTTGATGAAGTAGCTCCATCCCAAGATGTTGAATGAATACAGAGTCATAGAACTGAAAATTAAATCAGAAATGTAATTCATACAGAAAGGACGAGCAAAACAAGCAGGTAACAATGACCAAATGCTTCTCACAGCCAGCGACTCCGAACCCTGATTCTCCAAGTACATTAACAGGGCAAGACATGATGATATGTCTACTTAACACGCATGTACTAATGAGCAGACAGAGATATTGGGTGTGCTAATGTATGGATGGATGGATATCCTTAAAACGGGCTTATTGTTGTGCTTTGAGGACCACGGTTGGGAACAATACTCTGTATATTGTTTCAATTAAAAAAAAATCCTCTTGCTCCTGCACTATAATGCTCTTTCAACATCTTAAGCACACACACCCATATATCCTATTGTGAATTTAAAATAATGTGTTAACATTACAAAAAGGTGCTGGGAAAAAAAAGGGGTGTATAGGTTAAAAATAGTCCCTGAACAAAGGCAACCTATGAAAATCTTAACACCTCCCCTTTAATATACCACTTTCACAAAGGTGGGGTGACACCTCTTCAGTTCCTTTATTATTTTTTATGCCTCATTCACATATAAAAGAGGCTCCAAAGCATCGCACAGGATACAATCTGTCCTAATATATTTGTATTAAAAAGGTATTTTTCAAATTATACAGCAGGGATCATCTTTTTGTGCTGCCACCCCTTTGTATAGCAAATAATCGCACACAACAATCAGTTTTGAAATTCTTCAATTACTGAACACATGGATGATAAAAAATAAAAAAACAAATGTTGTAAGCCCTAAGAACTAAAACCAGATGTAATATTTGCAAGATATATCTGGAGGCTATTCAGCAACCACTGAGCCCTACAGTGCCAGCACTATAGCTGTTAAAGGAATATTGCAGTCCTATAAATGGATTTAAGAACAATCAGATTACATATCTCTAATCTTTAATAGGTTGCCCTCACAGCAAAAGCTGTTGCCAAATGAAATCACTTGATAAAGAAGGTCTCTAGCCAAAATGAGAGCATTCGATTGATATAACTTTGTACCAGAAAATTTTGCACTAACTGCTCGACAAAGCCACTGCTAATTGTCCATTGTGGGAGTAGACAAGGAGCAGCCATTTTCTTGCAGGTTTTTCTAATTTAATTGCTCGTAAAGCCTGCAGACATACGGGCTGTATGACGGCCACTGCGGGCTTGAAATTTGCTTGCGTTACAGAGTGATTCAATTAGAAAAGCCAGCAAAGACATGGCCGAAACCCAAATGCGTAAACCATGCTTCGGCACGTAGCATTCACGGTTGTGAACATGATAAATTATTCAAACCCGTAGTTATGGGTTTAGACAGAGCCAATATTAAAAGAGACCGTCATCATTACGTCACTGAAACATGGAGGTTACATTTCAATCACTAACGGTTTTGTACAAGTTGCGATCGGACCCGCATTCCAGAAATAATTGCCATTTACGGGTGTGAAAACAATTGCGGGCTTAAGGACTTGTAGCAATTTAATAGTGATTTGCGATTGTAACATTTACGTGCTTGACAGAGCAAAGGCTCATCTGGGTCTGAGTTTGGATTTTGCCCATAGGGATTTTACTCCTGTAACCTGTAGATCGTTTGTGGGTACCTAAAAGAGGCCAATGTAACTTTTGTGGGCTCCTTTACAACTTCGGAAACTCAAAAAAAAAAAAAAAAAAAAAAAAAAAAAAAAAAAAAAAATCGCAGAATTTTATGGGGCCCAAAGTCTATACTGCCTACTGGCTGTTACATAATAACAACAGATAGTCGAGACATGAGGTGAGGACAGTGATTGATAGCAGTTTTTCTCTGGACTCAGGACTGCACTGACCAGATAACTCATGACTGACCTGTTTAGGCGATTCCAGCATTCCATGCTCTGCACAGATGAATTTGTTAAGGGTTAACTTGTTCCTTTTGCGCACTACACATCGCAGTAGCTGCGGGTCTGGCAGTGGGCAGTCAGTGACACATGTAAACACATTTTATTTGATTTCACAGTGAAAAATGCATGTATTTCAAAAATTCAAAAAGCATTTCAACATGCTTTTAGGAGATCTTTACCGTGATGTGGTCGTAATTGTGTTTAAGTGGCCCATTAATCAATTCCAGCCTGTATTTTGTTTCACTCATCAACTTCAGCTCTCAAACAAGCACGTCACAATTACGTTATTACAGTGGTTCAAGAAATATTCACAACTACAAATTATTTTCATTCATAAACATAAAGCAGCTGTGCGCAGTTTTCTGTTTCCTACTATAGATTTAGAAATTGTGCCTTTTCATAAAATGTGTAGTTACCCAGGAAAATATTGTTTTTTAAACCACTCCCAGCCTTTGACCTTCTAGTAATCACAGGCTCATGTGGAACGCAAATGCATCTATTTTATCAGATTTTGTCTGTTTCCGGTTTACCTGTCAAAGGAATGAAAACTATTTTCATTTGCAGACTAACATAAGAAAAAGGGAAGCACTGCCTTGAAGGTAGAAGGTTCCTATTGCAAATATGATGGAATTAAAAAGAAAAGATGCCAAGGATAAGGATGCTAAAAACACAACAAGCAAAAGGATAACTATCAATAGCTCTTAACTGCTGGATTTACCATTCTGCAGGACGGGATAATGTTTCTGTGAGACTAGCATGCAACTGAATATGATTTTACAACATTAATTCCATTTTAGATTGAAATATCCTTTAGACTACGGCAGGCTGGGGATTCAATGAGGGAATAATGTGCCGAGGGTTAGATTTGGCTGATCTTGGATTAGAACATGCTTGACAAGTCAAAATAATTTACACTAGTGAAAACCCTTCGTTCAGTGCAAAAACCCTCAAACCACAACAGCCCTACATTTTGATTCTGCTCTCTTTTCTACTCTAACCATTTTAGCAAATAATGTTAAAGGTGCTTGGAAGTGCAAGATGCTGCATACGGTTTAGTGTGTTTAGACTGTGGAGGCAAAAATATATGTAATACACATCTCTACCCAGTGGCGAAGCAACTGCTGGTGCAAAGCAACAAGGCCCCCCAACAGTGCAGGGACCCCTTGCTACTGGCAGAAATCTGGGTTAAAGGGAGACTTAATTTATTGGGAGAGAGGAGCAAATAAATATATTTAGAGATATGTGTTCTGATTACCTACATATATTTTTGCCTTTTGTATTGACTCCTGGGGGCATCTACCCAATATAGAGAAGTTGCCAGACGGCTCTATTAATAATAATAATAATAATAATAATAATAATAATATCTCCTATACAGGGGTAAGTTCAAGTCAAAAACAATATTAACACAACACAAAAGAATGGAAGACCCCGTCATTGAGCTTAAAGTCAAATGTACCCAAATTATATTGCACTAGGGCCTACCTGTCTCTACCTTTTGAGAGTATAAGTGACTATTTATAAAACCAGCGGTTCTCAACCGTTCTTGTGCCGCAAACCCTTTGATAAAACTTCCCAAGTTGTGGTGACCCCTAACAGTAAAATTACAAATTAGAATAGACAACAAAAAAAAAACAAAAAAAAACACACATTTCTAATGGTTTTAGGTTTTAGGTGACGCCTGGCAAATCGTCATTTGACCCCCAGGTTGCGACCCACTGACCTAGACAACTGAACCCCCATAGATCCACTGTGATAAATATCCCCGTATAAAAATATATTATTATTATTATAAAAGATAAAATTTTCATTTTAGGAAAAATATGCAAATTCAGATTTGGTGGCTCCATTAGGATGCGATACTGAACCATTTCATTGCAAAATGAAAACTATAGCATCAAGATTTCCGTGTGTCTTCAAAAGATCTACGATCATTTGTTCCATGGACACAACAATCAATATGCCTTACTATGCACAACACATCCATCACCCTCCTGTATCACACACCCAAACCCTTAAGATTTACGTTTGCAACCTAGGGGAAAGCACTACGTACGTTTCATTTTAAACTCAAAGACAGGGCCCTCAATTATTTAGCAATGTGTTAACATTTGCATTGAACTTAGCCCCTGTACAGCTCTACGGAATATGTTGGCGCGTTACAAATAAAGGAAATAATGATAAAATGGACACTAGAAATGGACATAGAATCATAATAAATCCATAAATTTACTTTATTTTGACTGCTACATTAAGCTACCCAAGATAGTACACTACTAATCCATCAAATAACCGCTCCTATGGCTATAATAACCCATATAACTCACCCCATTAGAGAAGGGTTTCAAAATCTATTATTTTTCATAAACCACAATATCAGTAGACCACCTAAATTTACGAGGGTCGCAGTTGCTGGCCGAAGGCGCTCCTTGCCAGCAACTGCGACCCTCGCAAAATTTACATTCTAACGCAAACAAAATACGAGACACGTTACGACGCATTACGACCTTGCAAAAAACGCCCACAACACGCGCACATCAAAACATGAAAAATACAACAAATACAAACAACAAATACATAAAAAGCTTACTTACAGGAAGAGGGGGCATCCAGGACCCCGAAAACTAAAGTTACACCTCAATGTAACTCAAATTAAAAGAGTTTAGACGCATAAAAATTCTCTAAGCGAGAGAAAAAATGGCCGCCGAAAAAAACGAAAACAAGGCTACAGCACTCTAAAGACGCAAAACACCACCAAACACTTATTTATTTGCCGAAAAGATTAGAAAACAAGGACGCAACCCTCGCATCCCCAAAAACATTCCAACACAACAAATACAAACAACAAACACATAAAAAGGTTACTCACAGCAGGGGGGGGGGGGGGCACCAAGGACCTCTGCAAGTGAAGTTACACCTCCATTTAACCACAAATTTCGGAGTTTAGAGACCCGAAAATCACCTAAGCAAGAAAGGTGATGAAAAAAATGGCCGCCAAACCAAACGAAAACGAGGCTAAAGGACCCTAAACACGCAAAACACTACCATAAACACCACCAAACAGCTACAGATATTCCGAAAAACTCGCACGACACGAACGACGCTACATCAGCCACATTATATACACCAAACACCCTTAGCTCACTTACAATTTCATTGCCGTCATTTTTTGACGGGCAATTCGCTAGTATATATACATATATATATATATATATATATATATATATATATATATATATATATATATATATATATATATATATATATATATATATATATAGGCATGTTACTGCTAGCAAATAATACATCTCCAGTGCAACCTATTAAAATTAAGGGAAGAAATGCATAATATTTTGCAATGTTACAAAAATACTTGATAACATTATTACATTGTTTTATCAACAGGATCATGGGAAATATAGTAATGTTTTACTTTGTACTATAGTGCAGAAAAAAATTGCAACTTTTTATTCAAGAGAATACTTAGGGAGCGCTGAGGTTCATTGCTATTTGTGTATAAAGTGACATCGAAACACTATGTGACAAAAAGAATATTTCCACAGTCAGATTTTCCCTTAATCAAATGGGCCTAGTTCCTAAAATATGTTTAGCTAGCACCTCGCTAATATTTCTTGCCCTGGCCCCAATTAAACTGACCTTTTATTAACCAATAATTGTGACGTCTCCCGCCAGACACACTCACCATTTTAATATAGTAAATGCACCAATGGTTTGCTGCCTATATAGGGCTAGTAGCCCACATAGCATATTACCATCTACATTAATGGTCTCTGGATTTGCAGTAATTAGTGTCAAACATCCTGCAACCCCAGACACTTAATAATACCAAACTAGCACCTCACATGGCCTATTAGTCCCAGCTTCTTCTTAAGTGCCAATGCAATGAGGCCCGCAGCCTCCTAACATATGGCCATATCCACCACTTTTCTCTAAAAAGTACCTAATTTACTCATGTAATTGGCTAAATAAAGCAATGAGTATTACATTATATCAGTATTTATCACCTATATATTCCAGATTGGTTCTAAATCATAACTTAAATTGGTATAACCTTGAAAATAAGGCCTTTTACGGGTAAGTGAGGCTATACAGTCTCCAGCATCATTTCAGTTTGACATATTTGCTATAGCTGGTAACATCAAACCCCTCATTTGCATGCACTATGTTGCATTATTGCCCCAGCATACAATATTTGCCCTTGGCACACAATGATGACCCATAATAGGGGCACACAAATTGTACAACATTTGGAATTGGCGTCCTGGGGCACAGTAATTACCCCTGATTACATACAGTTTCCCTCCTGACATGGGCATTTACCACCAGTTTATTTACTCAATAAGATTTAGTGTTTGCCCCCGATTCGGATTAATTGCCCCTAAAACATAGTATCTGCAACAACACATAATTTCCCTGGCATGCATACGCCCCTGGTATATCTACAGTATTTACCCCGATTTGCATTATCCCCCTGGCAGGGAGCAGTCTAGCCATATTTGTCCCGGTTTTGTATTATTATCCATTGGAACTAACTACAATATTTTCCAATGCCTTATTACTACCCCATGGCAGACAGTATACCCAGATTTTCCTACAGTATGTGCCCCTGGCACCCATGCGGTATTACCACCTGGTTTGCCATTTTAGGCCCAGATTTGTATAATTTGTCCCTGACATGTAGCACAATATGTGTGTATCCCTGCAGTATTACCCCTGTATCACAATATTACCCCCTGGTTTCAAGTATTTGACTGCACTGCCTGCCTTTCCGTGAGGGATTACCCCAGAGCCCACTCATCTTATTCTCCATCTGACAGGCAGTATCTATGGCATGCAATGTGTACACCCCAATTCATATAATTCCTCTGTCCTATCATTTGCTCCCGATTCATGCTCTCCCCCATTATTCTGAATGCCCTGTAGCATTAGCCCCATATGTGTATAATTTGCCCAAGACTAAACATCATCTGCCCTGCCAGGCAGCAACCTTCAGGCTGCCATTCCTCTTATTTATCCCTGTGGTATGCCCCCCGATTTGCCCCTGGTTCCCGATCAGGCTGCATTCCTATGTTATTTGCCCCTATATCCCTGTGGTATTCCCCCTGATTTGCCCCTGGTTCCCGATCAGGCTGCATTCCTATGTTATTTGCCCCTATATCCCTGTGGTATGCCCCCTGATTTGCCCCTGGTTCCCGATAAGGCTGCATTCCTATGTTATTTGCCCCTGTATCCCTGTAATATTGCCCGCAGATTTCCCCCTGATTCCAGTACTTCCCTGTCAGACTGCATTTCTATGTTATTTGCCTCTGTATCCCTGTGGTATGCCCCCTGCTTTGCCCCTGGTTCCCCATTATGCTGCATTCCTATGTTATGTGCCCCTTTAGTAATGCCCCCTGATTTGTCCTGATCCCAGTGCTTCCCTGTCAGATTGCATTCCTATGTTATTTGCCCCTGTATCCCTGTAGTATTGCCCTTGATTTGCCCCTGTATTCGCTTTAGTATTGCCCCCTGATCCCAGTGCTTGCCTGTCAGATTGCATTCCTATGTTATTTGCCCCATGTATCCCTGTAGTATTGCCCCCTGATTCCCTGTCAGATTGCATTCCTATGTTATTTGCCCCATGTATCCCTGTAGTGTTGCCCCCTGATTCCCTGTCAGATTGCATTTCTGTTATTTGCCCCATGTATCCCTGTAGTATAGCCCCCTGATTCCCCATCAGGCTGCATTCCTTTATTTGCCCCTGTATTCCTGCAGTATTGCCCCCTGATTCCCCATCAGGCTGCATTCCTATGTTATTTGCCCCCTGTATCCCTGTAATATTGCCCCCTGATTGCACATCAGGCTGCATTCCTTTATTTGCCCCTGTATTCCTGCAGTATTGCCCCTTGGTCCCAGTGCTTCCCTGTCAGATTGCATTCCTATGTTATTTGCCCCATGTATTCCTGCAGTATTGCCCCCTGATTCCCTGTCAGATTGCATTCCTATGTTATTTGCCCCATGTATCCCTGTAGTATTGCCCCCTGATTCCCTGTCAGATTGCATTCCTATGTTATTTGCCCCATGTATCCCTGTAGTATTGCCCCCTGATTCCTTGTCAGATTGCATTCCTATGTTATTTGCCCCATGTATCCCTGTAGTATTGCCCCCAGATTCCCCATCAGGCTGCATTCCTTTATTTGCCCCTGTATTCCTGCAGTATTGCCCCCTGATTCCCTGTCAGATTGCATTCCTATGTTATTTGCCCCATGTATCCCTGTAGTATTGCCCCCTGATTCCCTGTCAGATTGCATTCCTATGTTATTTGCCCCATGTATCCCTGTAGTATTGCCCCCTGATTCCTTGTCAGATTGCATTCCTATGTTATTTGCCCCATGTATCCCTGTAGTATTGCCCCCAGATTCCCCATCAGGCTGCATTCCTTTATTTGCCCCTGTATTCCTGCAGTATTGCCCCTTGGTCCCAGTGCTTCCCTGTCAGATTGCATTCCTATGTTATTTGCCCCTGGTCCCCATAGCCCCTATCAGGCTGCATTCCTCTGTCCCCCTGACTCATTTGCCTCCCCCTCTCCCGGTCCCCGGCACTCACAGTTCCTGATGTCCGAGATGAACACGGCCAGGCCCCGCATCCCGTCCCCTTTGGACACGGCCGGCATGTCTGCAGTATGTGCGGGGGGCAGCGCCCGGGGAGCAGCCTAAAGCCCGACACAGCCCCACCCGGAGCCTCCGTACACAGCCAGCCGCTATCCCCGGAGCCTGAACGTGCAGCCGGGGGATGATCAGCTCAGTGCGGCCGAAACTGCGCCCCTCCTACTGCGCGGGCACGAGACGGGGAGCGCGCACTACAGAGAGGTCAAGGAGTATGGGATGGAGCGCGCGTATAGGAGAAAAATCATAGACATGCGCGCGGGCGGCTAGTGCACACAGTGCAGGGAGGGGAAGGGAAGAGCGCGAGTTCGATGTCACTGTACAGGGGCGCGCGCTGGTTGTACTTCCCGCCTCCTCTAAGGGCGGGGCCACAGTGACGGCTGACAGGTGTCAGTGGAAGCTGAAGTCACCAAGGTGAGAGGATCCTCAAATAGATACCCTGTGAGCTCTGAGAGAGGATCATGTGAGAGGATCCTCAGATAGATACCTTGTGAGCTCTGTGAGGGGATACTCTGGGCTAGATACACTGTGAGCTCTGTAAGAGGATCCTCAGATAGATGCTCTGTGAGAGGCTCCTCAGATACCATGTGAGCCCAGTGAGAGGATCCTCAGATACCCTGTGAGCTCAGTGAGCGGATACTCAGGGCTAGATACCATGTGAGCTTTGTGAGAGGCTCCCCAGATACCCTGTGAGCTCAGTGAGAGGATCCTCAGATAGATGCTCTGCGAGAGGGTCCTCAGATACCCTGTGAGCCCAGTGAGAGGATCCTCAGATACCCTGTGAGCCCAGTGAGAGGATCCTCAGATACCCTGTGAGCTCAGTGAGAGGATACTCAGGGCTAGATACCCTGTGAGCTCAGTGAGAGCTTCCTCAGATAGATGCTCTGTGAGAGGCTCCTCAGATACCCTGTGAGCCCAGTGAGAGGATCCTCAGATAGATGCTCTGTGAAAGGATGCTCAGGACTAAATACCCTGTGAGCTCGGTGAGAGGATACTCAGTGCTAGATACCTGTGAGCCATGAGAGAGATTACTCAGATAGATACCCTGTGAGCTCAGTGAGCGGATCCTCAGATAGATACCCTGTGAGCTCTGTGAGAGGATGCTCAGGGCTAGATACCCTGTGAGCTCGGTGAGAGGATGCTCAGTGCTAGATACCTGTGAGCCATGTTAGAGGATACTCAGATAGATACCATGTGAGCTCTGTGAGAGGATACTCTGCTAGATACCCTGTGAGCTCTGTGAGAGGATTCTCAGATACCCTGTGAGCTCTGTGAGAGGATACTCAGATAGATACCCAGTGAGCTCAGTGAGAGGATCCTCAGATACCCTGTGAGCTCTGTGAGAGGATACTCAGGGCTAGATAACATGTGAGCTCTGTGAGAGGATACTCAGGGCTAGATACTCTGTGAGCTCTGTGAGCGGATACTCAGGGCTAGATACCCTGTGAGCTCAGTGAGTGGATCCTCAGATAGATACCCTGTGAGCTCTGTGAGAGGATACTCAGATAGATACCCAGTGAGCTCAGTGAGAGGACCCTAAGATACCCTGTGAGCTCTGTGAGAGGATACTCAGGGCTAGATAACATGTGAGCTCTGTGAGAGGATACTCAGGGCTAGATACCCTGTGAGCTCTGTGAGAGGATACTCAGGGCTAGATACCCTGTGAGCTCAGTGAGTGGATCCTCAGATAGATACCCTGTGAGCTCCGTGAGCGGATCCTCAGATAGATACCCTGTGAGCTCAGTGAGCGGATCCTCAGATAGATACCCTGTGAGCTCTGCGAGAGGATACTCAGGGCTAGATACCCTGTGAGCTCTGTGAGAGGATACTCAGGGCTAGATACCCTGTGAGAGGATACTCAGGGCTAGATACCTGTGAGCTCTGTGAGATGATCCTCCAATAGATACCCTGTGAGCCATGTGAGAGGATCCTCAGATAGATACCCTGTGAGAGGATACTCAGTGCTAGATACCTCTGAGCCACGTGAGAGGATACTCTGTGCTAGATACCTGTGAGCTCTGTGAGAGGATAATTAGTGATAGATACCTGTTAGATCTGTGAGAGGATCCTCAGATAGATACCCTGTGAGAGGATCCTCAGATTGAGCTCTGTGAGAGGATACTCAGTGCTAGATACCTGTGAGCCATGTGAGAGATTCCTCAGATAGATACCATGTGAGAGAATCCTTAGACAGATAAATGCTTAGATAGATGCTCTGTGAGAGGATCCTCAGATAGATACCATTTGAGCTCTGTGAGAGGATACTCTGTACACTTGTGACAAATGGTGTCTGGTAGCAACTTTCCACACTCTATCCGACTCATTATCCAGTAGACCACTGTTTTGGGAGAACAAAAGTATTCCTCAGAGATGTCTGTCCCTGGCCAAATTACCAATATACATATAGTGTGCACACCATTGAGAAATAATACACCAACACAAAGTTCTGGTATAAAGCTTTCTCTCGCCTCTAGTTTATTACGTCAGTCGTCATTTATATAGTTTTTAATAATCAGATAAAAGTTACAACTAAGCAAAACATCAGGTTTTAATTAAGCACTTCATTGGTTCTAAGGTGTACGCTTTTACGGGATCTTGGACAGGTATTGGGTTAGGAGTTTTAGGTAGTCTTTAGGTCTCATCCCACAAGGGATGAGTCTATCTTCCCATTGGTTCAGAAGTTGAGACAAAGGGAAGATGGCGCTCTCCTTCTAGTGTCCAAGGTGTGGTAACTATCGTCATCCTTGCTAGACCGGAAGTAGTGCCACCAGCATCTTGTATGCGGAAGTAGTAAATCCTCCATCTTCGAGTTCCCAATGATTCAGCATTTATTAATAAAACTTTGGTTATACGATAATACTGCAAAGATAAGATATATAAGTAGGTGCACGAATACAGTTATGCATTTTGTACGGATCCCAATCCATAACAGTCCCCCCTAAAATGGCATATTATATTCGTAACACTCACAATTCTTAATAAAGCTTAATGACTATAACACCTTAATCTAGTATCGGGTGTCTAGAGCTAAGTATCTTGTCTATATATATATATATATATATATATACTTCTTAACTATGGTCCTTCCAGAGCACTATTCTTTATGTCTTCTATTTCCGGATGTTGGAAGCATTGCATGTGTGTAAGTCATAGGTACATATCTTCGTTCGATCGGGCTTGCCATGACCTAACGTCACACCTACCCTATGACCTATGTGGCATGGGGAAAACCTAACGAGCCTCTAATATTCTAATAGTGTAGCTAGGCTTGGATAGGGACCGTAGGACTCAGATATAGCGTAGTTCAGCTCACAGAACACTCTCCTTAGAGCCGGTTAAAGTCTGCATCAGAAGATGGGATGTCTTACAATCATCATTCTGTCCATGTAGATCTGTGTCTAAATCTTGGTGAATAAAGGTGAGGGAAGCCTTGTTCACAGCATTCTGAAGGTAGTTGCGTATACAAGGTATAATACAACATAAGAGGAAGGCTAGCAAAATTATGACAATAAAGATAGCCATCCCTATTTGCAACAACACTTTCTGCCAGCCATTCATCCAACCAAACCATGATTCCCAATAATCTATAGTGCCGAATTTTCTTTTAATTCTTGACCAAGATTAGCCAATTTCTGAATTGCCAGTGTGATCTTGCCATTTGGACCTGTGTTATCAGGAATATACGTACAACATGTGCTAGTGTCAGGAAGCATTTTACAAACTCCACCCTTCTCTGCAAGGATCATGTCTAATGCCATACGATTCTGGAAGGCCATGTTTGATGTAGCCTCTAATTGTTCTGCAATGCCTTTTAAGGCATCCTTAGTGTAGTTAACAAATCGTTGCTGGTTATAGTAGATATAATTAATCCAGTCAACATTCTTGTTTACACCAATCATTGGTATCAGTGATTCAAATATTGCTGCTATCTGGTTTTGGGCCTTAAATTGGTCGGGCACCCCCCTTGGGACTCCAATAGTATCAATATACACATGTGGGTCAAAACTTTCCCGAGGTTCAGATGATGAAGTTTGTCTTCTCTTTCTGGACCTTGCTTGGGAGACATTGGGTAGACTGTCATCATAATAAATTGGGACAATGTGTAACGGCATTATGGCTTTAGCCAAGGTACATTCCCCACGCCATACTCCTGACAGTCTTACCCTGAGTTTCATATCCCCACATAACCAATATATGTCCCCTAAAGATTGGGTCTGATTGACTAGCAGTGTGGATGAACCATCTCTATATGTGTGACAAAATTCACTTGGGAACTTCTGCAAATTGAACCCATGAGAAACGTTTCTCCTGTAACACGTATAATTTCCGGGGTATATAGTTATACCTTTCCCTGGATGGGGATTGTTAGTTGTCACAGGGGACGTCTTTCTCCATTGTTCGCACTCATCTGTATAACTATGGTTTTTTTTTTGTCAATCATTTTTTATTGTCACTTATGAGAACACATCATATTTCCATATCTTTAGACTTTCTCTGCCAGGGCTCGAAGGCCCTTTTGTGTTATAAGAGCATAATACATAAAAGACATATTACATTTAAATGTTTAATTTCAAGTTTGTGACATTCACCACCTCTTTTTCTTTTTTCTGTTCCCCTTTTCCTAATTTTCCCCAACTAACCAAATTAGTCTTTGGAGCCTTCATGTTCATGCACTTTTATTCACAGTCCTTGTACTCCTTGGATTATCAGTTCCCCCCTTGTCTCCCTCCCCCCCTACCCCATTAAAACCAGTTCAAACTTAAAATAAACATACAACTTCAATTCAACTGTTGGCAGCTATTAATCATCCTAGGGAATCCGACTTCTTCCCTCCCATGTCGATTTCCCCTCTGTAGTCTTACCTCTCTGGTGCAAAGAATTCTTGGGTATATCCCCCGGTCCAGCTCCCCCATCCATATTCTCCCCTCCCCGGGACGGCTTCACCCCTCAAGCTATCTTTGTTGTTCTTGATATGTGACCCAGGGTCCCCATATTATCAAAAACATGTCCATAGTATCTGCTAATGTGTGAGATATTCTTTCATTATGCTTACCATATCCTTCTCCCATTCTTTCATAAATTTGTTATTGGGTTCTATTTTTGGTTTATTAAATTCTGAATAAAGCATGCCTAGTATTCCTCTTGTTAAGGGCGCTGTACTGCATAGTTTCGAGAACCAAGTATATTTCGGGATACCCAATTGTTTGATCAAAGATTTCGCTAGATGACTAATCCTGCAAAAATTGTAATGTTCCTCCAGTGGAAGATTGTATTTATTCCTCAGTTGCACATAGGAGAGAGAGCCCCCTTCTGCCAGCCAGTTCCCAATTCTTCCTAAGTCTCTTGACGTCCACCATTCCCTAGAACGTTCAGATAACGGAGTCCGGAACTCCGGGTGTGGTATCAGGGGAACCAAGGGGGAGAACTGACCTAGAATCCCATGGTGTGTCTAAGCCCATTTGCAGCACTGCAGCGACAATCTGATTATCGGGTTTTGCGGCCTCAGCGCCGCCAGTGGATCTTTTAGCCAAATGACTTGATCCCATGTGTAGGGTTGTAATTCCTGGTCTTCTATGTAGACCCAACCTGGTTTATGTTCCCGGGAATGAATCCTAGGAATGATTGCTAATTGGGCTGCACGATAATACTGTATAAGATTAGGGCATGATAGGCCACCCCAACTCTTATGTCTAGTCATTATCTGTTTCGCTATTCTATGCAGTCTATTTTGCCAAATGTATTGGAAAATTGCTTTTTGGAATTGTCTTAACTCCTTTTCCGGGCATCTAACTGGTAGGGACCGGAACAAATAGAGAATTCTTGGTAACAGGTTCATTTTTACAGAATGTATCCGTCCTGACCAAGATAGTTTGTGTTTGGACCATGAGTTCATGTCATTCTTTAATTGTTTGATAAGAGGTTCATAGTTAAATTTGTAAAGGTCCCCCAAGTTTTTTGTAAGATTGATCCCTAGATACCTAATATGGGTCTTTGGCCATGTAAACCGATACTTTTCTCTCAAAAATGTCTCCTCTTCCTGGGTTAGGTTCACCGCTAGTACCTCTGTTTTGGTCGCGTTTAATTTAAGACCTGATATCAAACCAAAACTGTCGAGTATTTCAAATAAAGCCGGAATCGATGTTATGGGGTTGGTGATTGTACATAACACATCATCCGCAAACCAACTGCTTTTAAGTTGTGTTGGGCCAGCCTGCATTCCCCTTATCTGACTAGATGTCCTAATTTTCTGGGCCAGCGGCTCCACTACCAAGGCAAATAGTAGAGGAGAGAGTGGGCATCCTTGTCTAGTGCCCCTCTGTTTATCTATAGTTTCATTATTCGGACCCGACAATTTGATTCGCGCCCTTGGCTTCTGATAAAGTGTTTTAAGCAAGTTTATAAAAGTGTCTGTGAAACCAAATTTTACCAGCACCTCCCATAAGTAGGGCCACTCTACAGTGTCAAAGGCCTTTTCTATATCAAGGGCCAACATGCATAAGGTAGAATGTTGTTGCTGGGCCATATAGATTAGATTAGCTACCTTGCGGATATTGTCCCCCGCCTGCCTGTGGGGAATGAAGCCTACCTGGTCTTGGTGAACCAACTTGGGGAGAAATCTTGCTACTCTGTTGGCCATAATCTTTGTTAAAAGTTTTAAATCAATGTTAAGTAATGAAATGGGTCTAAAATTTTTCACTTCTAGTTTATCTTTACCCTCTTTTGGAAAAAAGACCAATTCGGCTTGGTTAAATTCCGCTGGGATTGATTAGCCCCTTTAGAGAATATAGTTAAAGAATGTAGTTAAGTGTGGGGTTAGGGTGTGAGAAAAAGTCTTATAATATTGTGCCGTAAATCCTTCTGGTCCAGGGGACTTGCCCACCTTCGCCTCCTGTATAACCTGTTTCACCTCCTCTAGTGAGATTTTGGAGTTAATCAAACAATTGCCCTCCTCTGTCAAGCTTGGGAGGTCACATGAATGTAAAAAGTCCCTTATGGGGGCTTCTCCTGTTGAGCCTTGGAAGGTATACAGCTTGCTAAAAAAGTTTTTAAACACTTCCTGAATTTTCTTAGGGCTAGATGTTGTTTGTCCTTGGGGGTCTTTTTTTTGATTGGGCTATTTTATTTTTCAGCTTGTTGGCCAGCATGGTATCTGGCTTGTTCGCCCTAGCATAGAACCGCTGCCCCGTAAATCGCAAGGCTCTTTCAGTCTTTTCTGATAAAATTTGATCTAATTCAACTCTCACTAACTTTATCTGTTGCCGTAACGCCATCGTCGGATTTTGTTGGGTTATCCTTTCTAGCGTCATAAGTTTTTCCTTCGCAGTCCTTTCTTTTTGGCTTTGTTGTTTTTTATGTTGGGCTGTGATTTGAATACATGTCCCTCTAATGCAGGCTTTATGAGCCAGCCACACCCAGTCTGGAGTTATACCTCCAGTCATATTTTCTGTAAAGTATGAGTCCAAAGCCGTCGCTACTCGATCTCTCAGATGAGGTTGAGTTAATAGCATTTCGTTCAGTCTCCATCCCCTGGCACCCCCCAGGACCCCCCACCCCAACTGAACTGTGAGGCGTACATAAGAATGGTCTGACCAAGTCCCCCCCTAAGATGATGTGTCCTAATTCCTGAGTCCCGAGGTAACGAAGTAGTCGCAAGAGACAATTATGAGGGGATTAGTTTGTAGAGTATAATGATATAAGTGTACTTCTGGTATCATGTATTTTGCCTGTCAATATAACAAAATTCCTTCCGGGTCATTTTTTTTGTTACTAAGAATAAAGGGGAAATCCTTGTGCAGCAGGATAGCCGCTCCCGCCTTTCTTGAAGCCTGTGTGGTAGCATATATGTTAGGATAATTTTTATGCATATACTTAGGAACACTATTCAGCTTGAAATGAGTTTCCTGGAGGAAAATGGCTGCCGGATTAGGGATTTTATATGTTAGGAAGGCTTTCCTCCTCTTGAATGAATTAAACCCCCTGACATTGTGAGTTATGAATGTGTATCCTACTCTAGCCATCCGTCCCGGGGAAAGGATAGAGCATAAAAATAGTACTCACTTTTAAATCAGGTGATCCATGGACCATCGCAGAAGCTGGCCCAAGGAAGACCCTTCCTCCTGCACCTTTGAGTTGTAGATATCGATTCTTTGTTACTGCCAAAAAAGTTAATAACCAGAAAATAACACAAACATTTTCAACTAAACTGAAACTTTCTGTGTGTCTTAGGACACCCGTGCTCATTCCCCACCATCTTTGAAGATGTGTCTTTGCAAGTCTCCGCCATGCCAGTACGAGGAGTGCACAATAGGTGGAACTACACTAAATTGCTGTGTTATCCCCCCCTTAACGTCCTTTGTTTGCTCTTCTGCAGGGTTCCACCTTTTGGTCTTTCCCACTGCCCCTGCCCTTTTCCTCAGCTAGTTTCCCCCCTTCTATGGTAGCTTCTCATGCTCTCACCCCTCTGCTGTTTATTTCAATCCCTCTTGCTACTAAAAGTGTTCTTTGTATGGTATACCCCCTTAACTGTTTAGGAATCTATTAGCATGGGAACCCCTTTATCCTTCCCCGCTACCCTTTGGTAAAGATTTCTGTTGTCCTCATCTCTCTTTCATTGTATTCCTCTAACCTTGGGAAATTTCTTGTTCTAACTAGATTAACCATTTTTATGTCCCTTAATGTGTCCCTTCTTCGTATCCCTGTCTTCATTTTATCTTATACTCAAGGGGAAATGGGAATTGCTTTTTTCAACTCCAGCAGGGCCTCTAAGTCCTATTTTTAGTAAAAATGTATAATAAGTGTCCCTCTTTGATTCCGTTATATATTAGAATTCAATTTTTCTTTTTTTTTTTTTTCTCATACCAACAATTCCAGTTTTTTACAAGGCCTTCGAAGACATATCATTTACCTTTCCCTTCGTTAAGCATGATACCCCTTCACCCCTTGCTTGTATTCCTTACTCTGTTAAACCGTAGAGATACATTTCTTTCTATTAATTTAAACTTCTCTCTCTATCATTTCTACCCTGCCAAATTCTAATTCTAGAGAATATGCTGTTTTCCCTAGTTAAATATTTTTGTACCCTTAACCCCATTGACTAGGTCCTTTAGGTTAAAGTCTCTATATCCTTAATAGTCCATGAATCGGGAGTATAAAGTCCTTTTGTCTTCTCCAAACAGTCCAAATTCCCTATGCCAGGGACTGGCCAGTTCAAGATCTCCCTGTTTGTAATCTCGGAGGGAGTTCTCCTGCTATGGGCCCTTTTTTGCGCCTTTGCGGGAGTGGAGTGTCTTGCCACTTCCTCTTTGGGCTCCTTCGTGGAGTGTTTTTTTGCTGCAAGTCTTGTTCCGTTGCCGTGATCAAACCCAAGTTTTGTAGTATTTGCATACACTCTTCTAGTGTTTTGAGAGAATAAGAAGTTCCTTTCACCTGAAACAAAAGTACAAAGGGGAATCCCCATCTGTATGCAATCTTGTGTTGTTGTAAAACTGTCAGGGCCGGCCTCATTTGTCTTGTTTTCAAGAGGGTGTTGGGAGACAAATCCGCATATACTTGTAGTACGGAGCCATCTGGTCCTTTGATTTCTTTGAAATTTCTTGCACCTCCCAATATAGCATCTCTGGCCCTCTGGCGTAGTAGACTTATGATCACATCTTTGGGAACATTAGGAGCTGATGATGCCCCCAGGGCTCTATGCGCCCTCTCAATTTCCCAGTCCGCCTCTGGCAACGTTGGGGTCAGAGAATTAAATGTGGCCTGGATATAAGGCATGAGGTCCGTCACTGCTCTGGGTATCCCCCTCAGTCTCAAATTATGTCTTCGGCTCCGGTTATCCATGTCCTCTAGTTTCTCGGCCATTTCTGCCATTTGCGAGGAGTGTTCTGTTATAGCCGATCCCATCTGGTGCTGAGCTTCTCCAATATCATCCACCAGAGTTTCTAAGAGATGGGTCCTTGGGCCCAGGTCATGAATCTCTTTTTTTAAGCTCATTCTTGACTTTGTCTTATTTACTTTGCATAAAATCAGCTATCTGTGCCATGGACTTTGCTGAGATGTCCATTGAGGTATTACCAGTTTGTTCCATCTCTGATTCAAGAGGTCCTGATTCTGCTGGGCTATTATCTGGGGCTTGTTTTTGATTGGCCATGGATATTTGGAAGTGGTCTTTAATATTTTTGCAGGGTTCTGACCGTTTGGGCTTAACCATGTTTCCGGCCTAGAGGTTGGTCTGTATTATCATTGTCACAATTCTTTATTTCTATTTATATCTGAATACAGTACTTTGGCAAGCAGTGACGGCCTTGATAGTGGGGCAACCACAGTGTAGGATTCCTGTTATTTACTGTTCCCACATTATGTAGAAATTCTGGGCTTCTGTGTCGGTCATGAGATAATGGTACATTTGTAGAGTTAGTAGGTGGGACCTGGGCTTGCAGCGGTGTTTTAAGCCATATTTATGATTGCCTCCGCCTCCTTCTCCTCTCTACTGCACCCTTCCATTAGGGCCAGGTTTCTTTTTAACAGCCCTTGATTGTTACAATACAGTTTTGTAGAGGTTTATGTCCCCAGGCTGTGAGCAGTATCTCTGCTGGTTGTGTTTTTTTGTTTTTTTTCACTCCTGAGTGCCTGTGTAATGGCAACTTATATTGTGTCTTTATGGGCTTGTAACAGTGCTTGCCCTCTTTCCTCATCTAGGTCTAGACTATTTACATTTATTTATATATCCAGGTCTCTGGTATTATACAGTTCTTGTTCTTGACTCCAGGGGGAGTCAAAATGGCTCCACAATAAGGCCTATTTCTCCACTCCAAGGTATGTAAAATGGCCGCCGCTCCAGCCACGTGTGAGCCCCTGGGCAGACCCTTTTAGCTTGTATGGCGGATGACAGCGGCGTCCTAGCGGATCTTTCCCTTCGGCTGACCTGCTTTGGGTACTCACACTTCCCTCTCTCGGTTGGGGACTCACCGCTCCACTTCTCTTGCAGGTAGTTGTGGACTTGAGGTGTCCCAGGCTCCTCTTATACGGTGTTAGGGAGATTAGCCTGCACAGGGGAGCACAGGGAGTCTCTCTGTTGAGGGCCAGATGCGGTAGGCCTTAGCCACCGGCTGTAAAGTTCTCACACCCTGTTTGTAATTTTGGTATCTAATTGATCCTTTCTTGTTCCTTAATCATTGTGTCCTATTTTTCAGGGGTTTGTTCCCCAAAATTGGGATATTTTCCCCTATTTTATAGTTGTGAGGTGCAGAGCTGCAGTGGAACATGTCTACCTGCTCTGAAAGTTGGACACGCCCCCCCATAACTATGTTTTTTAAACAGACTCAAAAAACATTTCTCTTCCTGCAAAGGTATAGTAAGTGGAACCATACCTAAGTGAGGTCTAGCATGGCCACATACATAGCAGTTGGTCTTATTACTTTCCTGTACATTGTATTTCATCCATTCCAACCACACATTAAGATATGAGAATCCAGTCTCAGTAGCTAACGTGTCACCAGTAGCAGTCATTGTTCCAATGATCTGGGGCCCTGGCTTCAATGTCTGCAATGCCAGAGGTAAGTCTGGGTGCTCATACAGATCTGCTATCTTAAATTCGCCCGGTAATTTGGCACTTTGTCCTCTAACCCAAGCCCTCAGTATATATGTGTCAGCATCCATTGGACAAGGGTTTTGTACGGTCAGAGTCAATTGCATATTAGAACCAGATACCCCACTATTCAGACATCGACCAGTCTTTATTAGAGTCATTCGGTCAAGGATGGATCTACCCTGGTCATCTTTCCTATCTGCAGCACTCTGAGGCCTATAATCCCAATGTGTTCCATCCCACCGCCTTCCATGTGTCACAGTGTCTTCCAACAGTTTAATCAGTAACACATATGTATAGATCTCTCTTATATATATTACATTGTTCGGGGATTGGAGGGCAGCGAACAATGTCACAGAAATCAAAGGTGTATGTAGCAACATGTGTAGTATGTGAATTGTACCAAAATGTAATGCCATCCTCATGTTTTGTAATGGTTACATGTTGAGCCTTGCTCATGTACACTGCAAGGAACAGAATAAACCACTGGGCTGTACTCATTGTGTTGTTGCCTGGTCATCAGAGGGAGGAACCTTTTTGCAATGTGATGGGTGGACCCAAGTAGCTTTCCCTTCCAACTTAACTGATGTAGCTGTGATCAGTAGTACGTGGAATGGGCCTTTGTATCTAGGTTCCAAAGGGGTATTCCTCACAAATTTCTTGACCAGGACCCAATCTCCAGGAAGTAGTTGAGTACCAGTGATTACTTCCGAATCTGGAATAGAAGAGAACACTTGTACATGGATTTTAGTCAGTATGGTGGACAGTGCAATCACATAGTCAACAAGTACATCAGATTTTAGTTGCAGCTGCTGAGGAAAGTAGCACCCTAGTCTAGGAGCAGACCCAAACAGGATTTCATGGGGGGACAGTGCATGTTTCCTCCTAGGGGTATACCTGACACTGAACAAGGCTATTGGGAGACTTTCAGGCCATGGCATACCAGTTTCTTGTGACATTTTTAACATCCTAGATTTCAAGGTACCATTCATATGTTCCACCTTCCCACTACTTTGAGGATGGTAAGGCATATGAAAGGAGAGGGTCACTCCTAGGGCCGTCCATATTTCCTTGGCCAATACTGCTGTAAAAGCTGGTCCCTGGTCACTTTCAATTACTTCAGGAACGCCATATCTGCAGATGACCTCTGTTAACAGGGGTTTCACGGTTGTCTTTGCTGTCATGTTTGCAACTGGGTAGGCTTCTGGCCATCCTGAGAACATGTCCATGATGACTAATGCATATTCATACCGACCACTCTTTGGCATCTGAATATGATCAATTTGTATCCTCTGGAATGGATACAATGGTTTTGCCAAATGTCTCTGTGGTGGTTTCTCAGTGCGGCCTACGTTGCACCTGGCACAAATACTGCATGATTTACAGTAGGTGTTTGTCAGAGTAGTGATGCCTGGGGCCATGTAATACTTGTCTATTAAGGTATTCATGAGAGTCTTTGACAGGTGTGCTGGTCCATGTGCCCATTGTACTGTTGCTGGGTACAAGCTTCTTGGCAAACACAATCTCAGATTATCAACATATAGTCCATCTTTCAGGGCTGCTCCCTTTGCTTTCCATTTGTTCACTTCTTCTAGACCTGCCGTCTTCTGCAATTCTTTAAGCAATTTTAAGTCTGTTGGCAGAGTCTGCATTGTATAAATGTTTATGTCTCCATACACCTCTCTCCTTTCCATTTCCTGTGATGTCATTGCTGCTTGTTTAGCTGTCTGATCTGCTTGATGATTTCCTTGTGCTTCATCTGAGTTTAGCTTCCCATGTGCCTTTACTTTCAGTATGGCCACTTCCTTTGGGAGTGTTAGAGCTTCTAACAGTTCACGGATGGCTTTAGCATGCTTCACTGGAGTGCCTGCAGCTGTCATGAATCCTCTGGCTTTCCAAATTATCCCAAAGTCTTGAGTCACTCCTAGAGCATACCTTGAGTCTGTATAGATATTGGCTTAAATTCCTGCTGCAGCTTCACAAGCTTTAGTCAATGCAATCAATTCTGCTTCTTGTGCTGACATGGAGGGAGGTAACGAGGAGGCTTGTATCACACCTTTCTCTGTGGTTACAGCATATCCTGTATGGTACTTCCCACATTCATCGGCATATCTCGAGCCATCTACATACAAGGTAATGTCTGGGTCTGTTAGAATAAGTTCTTTCACATTAGCCAGGTGTGAGGTTTCCATTTCAATCTGTTGGAGACAGTCATGAGCGGGATTTGTGAGTCCTGGGACTGCATATGGATCTCTAGCTTTTATACTGGGAGTGCTGTTTGCTTGCCAGTCAAAAGTTTTCTTTCCTACTTCTTCCTCTTCCAATTCCTCTTCACCTGCAGATTCCCACCATCTTACTGCGGCTCCCAATGATTTCCATCCATTTGGTACAAACTTTGATAATGCTACATGTGGAATTTCTGTCTCCCAATGTTTGTAGAGCAATTCTGCTTCTTGTGGGAGTTCCACCGTAAATGCACTATCACCTGCTGCATTGTTGTACAATGTCTTTAGTTTTAAGGTGACCTGCTTCAATTTAGTGAAACTTGCTTCATATTGGAAATCTCGGCCTGGAGATTGTTTATTCCACAGTGTGCAATATAAAGGGTCTTGTGTCTCATCTGTGAGCGTCTGGCTGTTTCCACATTCCAATAGATGTCTTTTTACATATAGATTGGTTATACCTGATTCTGGATTCAAAATCAGGCTGTACCAAAAGTATCCATCTTCCTCATCTCCCCCCTCTGGAAATGACAAGAGAGTGGCTGGATTGAGACCATAGCATCTCTGCAAGGTAACATTTTCTGGCAGAAGGAGGGAACATTGCAGACGGAGGTGTCTGGCTGTAGTCATGTGCTTAGGTGTAGTTTGCTGTATGATGGCCGCAATGTCATGTGGTGCAAGAACTGTCAGAGGATAACCAAGGACTATGTCACTTGTTTTGTCCAGTAAGGCATGTGCTGCCAATGCTGCTCTGAGGCAAGTCGGTCCTCCCCTTGCCACGGCATCCAAGTGACATGAGAAATAGCCAATAGGGCTTTGTCTGTTTCCATGGGACTGTGTCAAGACTCCCATTGCATGTCCTTCTCTTTCTGATACAAACAGCTTGAATGGGAGATCATAGTTTGGTACTCCTAGTGCCGGTGCTGATGAGAGCCTTCTTCAGGGTGTAGAAGTTACACAGGGCTATCTGTGTCATTTCATATGGCTCAGTCTTCAATACGTCATACAAGGGTTGCATTAGAAGGGATGCTTCTGGGATCCACGCTCTACAATAAGATATAAGACCTAGGAAAGCATGCAGGGGTCTGTGTACTTCTGGGACTGACATGTCTTCTATTGCTTGCACACGGGTGCATGTGAGATGACGCACACCTTTTGAAAGACAGTGTCCTAAGAATATGACAGTCTCTTTACACCATTGCAGCTTTTCTCTGGATACTTTACATCCTTGTTCTGCCAAGTGTCTCAGCAAGCTTTCCGATGTTCTTGTGGCTATGGGAAGATCTTCAGCACACAACAAGAGATCATCAACATACTGCAGCAATACAATGTCAGGATTCGCTTGTTGCAAAGAGTCAAGGATATGGCTCATAGCCTTGGCAAACTGACTGGGCGAATTTTGTGCTCCTTGGGGCATTCCAGTCCATTTGTATTGATTATGATCATGCGTGAAAGCAAACAGATACTGGCAAGAAGGATCAAGGGGAATACTGAAGAAAGCATTTGCTAAATCCACCACGGTAAAGTATACAGCTGCTGGAGGTATTCCAGAAAGGAGAGTGTTCGGATTAGGCACTATAGGAGTGTCTAATATGGTTGCTTCATTGACTGCTCGCAAATCTTGCACCATATGATATTTTATTGGCTCTCCCTTTTTGGATTTCTTCTTTACTGGGAAGAGGGGCGTGCTAAATGGTAACGTACACGGGACCAACGCCCCTTGCTGCACTAATCTCTCTATCTGCTGAGAGATCGCATCTATTTGTGCTGGCTTCAGAGGATACTGTGGCTTCCGTGGTAACTCTGCTCTGGGTTTCAATTTTACTATGACTGGTGGCACCTTCAGATGTCCAATATCTTCTGGTCCTTGCGACCAGAGTGTTTCTGGAATCTTCAAGATATCAGCTGGCCCTAAATCACGGCTGCTATTGGCATCTATGTATAGTAATATGGGCAGTTAGCTGACGTGTCAGTGACTTGTAGAGGTGAAGACACCTGTACAGTTCTGTCCGGGGTGAACGAGATGGATGCTTGCAGTCGAGAAAGCACATCTGCACCTAACAAGTTTATAGGGCATGTAGAAGATACTACAAATCTTGCAAGCAGGTCTGGGAACGGGCCTATTTGCATAGGTTGAGTTAAATGGTTGGAGGTGGGGACACCATCTACTCCTATACTGGCGACATCAATGTCGGACAGGTAAGATGTATCGGGCAAATCTTGCTTTCTTAGGACGCTTCTGGCTGCACCTGTGTCTACTAGGAAGGTTGTGGGAGTTCCCTCTATTGGTAGTGTCACAATAGCTTGAGGTCCCACTCCGCCTTCCCCTGAAGAAACTGCCAGAACAGGGGACACTGACACAGGCTCACCCCCGTCCTATGCTGTGGCTTGAACCACAGGCGCTCCATTCGTATCACCTCCCTGCTGTTTAGGTCTCAGTTTCCTGGGTGCCCTGCAATTCTTGCTAATGTGTCCCGGTTTCCCACAATTAAAACACTGTCTTGTTTCTTTCCGTGGTGACTCTTCAGAGTTCACCATAAGCATAGCAGTCTTTTTAGACGCTGATGATGTAGGTTGTTTAGCCGCTGCTGTCTCCAGTACTTTAGCAACTAACAGTAAGGTGTCTAAAGGTAACACTCTATATTATGGTCTGGATGTCAACAGGCTCTTCTGAAGTGTCTCCTTTAATCCCAGCACGAAAGCTGTACTTAACATCTGCATGTGTGTTTTGTTATATGGGCTGAAGCCAAGATCTGTGAATAACTGTGTGAGTCGTGCATGAAACTTTTCTACTGATTCATCCTTCTCCTGTTTGATATCTTGTAAGTTAATTGCTTGATCTGCCAATTTATCCTTCGCCCAATATCTTAACAGGTCACAGAACAGTACACCCGATGAAAAGTCATCCTTTGGGCGATTTGTGTCATACGGATCTATTGCATTCCGCATAATAGGCTAGTATGAATCTCCGGCCCTAATTTCACACAGGCTAACAAGGTCTTTCCAAGCTGCAGAGTAATTTTTTTGGATCTGTGCCATCTTCCTATAGAAAGGCATAGGTTGTTTGTCGGCGTTGGGCAATGTGTTTATAAGGGAGGTGGCTTGTGTTGGGGTAAATGCAACGTACATTAGACTTCCCCTGTTCTTGTCCCTCCTCTTAGATTTCGCTTTTGGGTTTGTTCTTCTATCTTTCCATTCCTCTGCCCCCTCTCCTCCCCTTATATCATCATCTTCCTCTTCTATTGCATTCCGCATAATAGGCCAGTATGAATCTCCTGCCCTAATTTCACACAGGCTAACAAGGTCTTTCCAAGCTGCAGAGTAATTTTTTTGGATCTGTGCCATCTTCCTATAGAAAGGCATAGGTTGTTTGTCGGGGTTGGGCAATGTGTTTATAAGGGAGGTGGCTTGTGTTGGGGTAAATGCAACGTACATTAGACTTCCCCTGTTCTTGTCCCTCCTCTTAGATTTCGCTTTTGGGTTTGTTCTTCTATCTTTCCATTCCTCTGCCCCCTCTCCTCCCCTTATATCATTATCTTCCTCTTCTGAACTATCCTGTTGATGATGAGATGTGGGCAGAGCTTGCACATCCAACGGTGCTCTAGGGTCGGGGAGGGGAACTAACAGTGGGCTTACGACAGAGCTGTGCACACTGTGTACACTATGGGGCCCAGCACCTCCTGTCGAATCTTCTACAACACTTAGTGCTGCCACAGATGGAAACATCGGGTACGGGGAATACATGGTCCCATTTGCAGTCAGTATTGGTTACAGAGGAGTGGGATGTGCCATCGGGGCGGTAGGTGTGATGGGCGGACCCCCTTGGATGGGTGGTGCAACGGTTGACATCATTTCATGATGGGTAGTGTTCGGGGGTGAGCGTGGCTCCTCCTTCGTGTGTGTGTGGGCGCCATTTTGGGGCTGTGGCTGGATGGGATGTCTTTGTTCGGCAGAGGGTAGTGGTTGTGGTGTGTTAAGGTTACAAGGTGCTTGTAGTGTGGAGGGGACAATGGTCGAAGACGGGGAGCTGGCTGCTTCACATGGAGCATGATACACATACATTTTCTGTCCCTTCATTTCAACCTCTTTCTCTGTCCAACCCTTCTGTGCAATCACTTTAGCTACCCTGTACCATGCTTCTGCACTCGGCAACAAACCACAATCTTGTAGCTGCCCTTTGTTGTCTCTCAACATTCTACGCCACTCTTCTGCCCTCAAATGTCCTCCAACAACACCAGTAATCCCGCACACTTTAAACATCTTCTTGCACCGGCTTACCACAGCTTCACCTCCCCTTTTCTTAACTATATCCCAGGCCAACATGCCCTCACTCAGTTTAGCTTGATTCTGCCCCTTTATCCCTATGTTAAGCAAATACGTATTTAACAATAAGGGCTCAATGAGGTAGTAACGGAGACAGAGGGAGAGAGAGAGATCAGCTGTTTGAAAGAGAAAGTCTGATTTGTTTGACTGCTACGAAGGGTTGCTCCGTACGTCTTCTCTAAACTCAGACCGTTGTTACCGCCCTCCGGGGACTATACCTTTGCAGTGCGTAACCACTCACTGCTGGCAAGGGATAGCAAGGAGAACCGTGGATAGAGACATATGGATCAACAAGACATAATCGCATCACATTTCATATCATCATGCATTAATAACCAGCACTGACATAGCATTATAATCATCAAACCATTTCTGCAAAAAAACTTCAGATTCAGAGATACTGACAATCCAGGGTCTCGCACCACTGCGTGCTCACGAATCGACACCCTCAGGGCTTATTGTGCTTTACAACACTATCAATCTGCCACTGAAGTCCGTGTCCCACATACATGTTTAAACACCCTAGTGTATGATAGACGTCTCTCGGGGTTATCACGCTACTAAGACGCGGCCATCATGACCCCCGAGAGATATTCATCTATCCAGCATGCATAGACCCTCCCCGGGAAAGTATGCAAAGCAATCCCGATCCCCGGGCCACGTATATGCACGCCCATATGTGCAACTTCTCTGGGTTACGTGCGACTCTCGGCACAACTCATCCGTCCCCACAGCCTGTTGCACACACACGTGTATGCCCCCGAATCACATTATCTAAGAGATCACAATCGCTCAACCACGCTATCAACAGTCATACACAGGTGACAGATATCACGATCTCTTGTACAGGATTCACAATGGACTTGAGGCAAGCTAGTACCTGTACTTTTGTAACCTCCCCTACAGTGGAACTGGACAACGGGCAGAGTCCCAGGAACAGGTCTACGCGGATAAGGTACTAATCATGTCCTTACCGTGTACCGGAGGTGATCAGGCTCCGCCTGTTCCCGTGAAGTCCGTCTGAACTACTCTCGTCCGCTGCGGTTTGGTTAATCCTCAAGTCCCTGTTCGGGCGCCATTTTGTTTTGGGAGAACAAAAGTATTCCTCAGAGATATCTGTCCCTGGCCAAATTACCAATATACATATAGTGTGCACACCTTTGAGAAATAATACACCAACACAAAGTTCTGGTATAAAGCTTTCTCTCGCCTCTAGTTTATTACGTCATTCGGCATTTATATAGTTTTTAATAATCAGATAAAAGTTACAACTAAGCAAAACTTTTGGTTTTAATTAAGCACTTCATTGGTTCTAAGGTGTCTGCTTTTAATGGATCTTGGACAGGTATTGGGTTAGGAGTTTTAGGGAGTCTTCAGGTCTCATCCCACAAGGGATGAGTCTATCTTCCCATTGGTTCAGAAGTTGAGACAAAGGGAAGAAAGCGCTCTCCTAGTGTCCAAGGTGTGGTAGCTATCGTCATCCTTGCTAGACCAGAAGTAGTGCCACCGGCATCTTGTATGCGGAAGTAGTGAATCCTCCATCTTAGAGTTCCCAATGATTCAGCATTTATTAATAAAACTTTGGTTATACGATAATACTTCAAAGATAAGATATATAAGTAGGTGCACAAATACAGGTATGCATTTTGTACGGATCCCAATCCATAACACCACCCTCTCCTTAGCAAATCTAGCCAACCTCTATGAAGCACCACTTTTATCCACCATGTCAGGCTTGCTTTAATTAGATTGATAAATAATTAATTGTCCTTTATTGGTCATTCCTTCAGAATAGGAGCAGCATCCTCAGCCACTGGAAATCGCACCCCAGCTCAAATATTAAAGTATATGGGAAGATGGAAATCATGCTACTACTGTAGGTACATATCAAACCCATGCACAGAAATTAGAGAAGCATTGCAAAAACAAAGCCACTAAAATAGTTCCCACCACCAAACCTCATCACCTTTTAGCCAAACTTCCCTGTATTACTTTTAGCTCTCTAATCCTGTCCTTCTCCGCCCCCCCCCCAAGCAGAACAGGACACAACGAAAAAAATAATAAAATAAATATATATATATATATATATATATATATAAAACAATTTTTTTCACTTGTTTTAGACATTCAAATTTGAACACAAATGTTCTATTTATTTACTGTACTACTGTATGGTGGAGGCTTCTATTGCTCTTTTCCCACCATATATTAAATGATTATTGAGGTGAACTACCTATTCAAAATATCCACTACACAAGCTAAGGAACTGGCCCCATGCTGATGATAGGCAGTAACCTTGAAACGGCTGTACTTGTGTAGGATTCCTAGCTTGTGTATAATCTAACCCTAGCTTTGCTCAAAGTTGTTTGATAGAGTGGGCACATGCTTAAGGGAAGCCATGTTTAATATGGTTATGGATTGAAAGAGCGAAGCATTTGTGGGCACATTTGCATGTCCCTGCCAAGGGTCCCAGAGTGCAGTGTGATAACTCTATTTGTTAGAATTCTAGGCATGAAGCAAGTTTTTTAACTTGATTTAGAAATTCACTTGTGAAAACAAATTTTCTATTTATTCAATATATATATATATATAATATGACAGTGTGCCCCCAGAGGTTGGGGTAAGCTACAACATTTTGAATTTTCTCCAAGAGGAAATAAAGGGGTAACTCCTGAAACTGTGAATAAGAGTTTAATTGAAGCTGCAGGTATTTTCAGCCTAGAAAGGAGACACACAGATGGCCCCCAATTCAGCACTGCTGAGTGAGCAGTGCGGCACAGGCTCAGTGAGGATCCTAAAGGGACATTCTTTGTGAGAGGCTGCCATTTTGGTGGTGCTATATTTTTAGCAAAGGGTTATAATCCATCATCAGGGAATAATGCTTTAAACAGAGCCAGAACCCTGGATATAAGTAATTTGATCTGTAAGAAAAAGGAAGTCCAAAAAGAAAACAATGGTACTTGAAATCTAGTTCCAGACACAATAAAGAAGCCAAGTACATCCATAAAATCATGATTGATATCTGGACGATTTTACGAGAAGATTAACTTTTGAAGAAGATTTTACCTGATAAATACGACCTATCGTAATATTTAAAAAAAGTATGAATCTAAAGCAGCATTTGGCGAGACAAAATGTTATAGTACATGTAAGCATCTTAAACCACAGAATAGAAACATTATTATATCTATGAGTAAAAAGAAGAAATGTAAAAAAAAAATGTGACCCAATTGCAAGTCTGATCATGTGGTTTATGTGATAACATGCAAATGTTCAAAGTAATAAGTGGGACGCACAAAAAGGGCTCTCAAGGAAGGAGCAAATTGAGATTCCACTCCCAAACCCTGCAGAGTTATCAGCATAATTGACAGAGATCGCTTCAGTCCAGGCAGCCCCAGAGTTAAAGGATTTGGGCATGCGGTCCACGGTACCAGAGGACCTGACATAGCGTACCCTGGCTGCAGAGGTGATCCCAACCTTACAAGCCCTTGAGAATACTCACCCTAAGGATCTACCGACCCCAGCGAAGTCTGCTACCCCGGTGAGCCTCAGCCAGGAAAGGGTCTCCATCCAGAGACCCTGATCCTGAGTCCTGCTCTGATTTTCCCCAACCCTGCCTTGAAAACTGACCCTAAGGAGTTTGTGCCGGCAGGGACATGCTTTTTACCTCCGCCTGAGCTGCTCCCTAGATGGGATACCCCAGAGCCACTACCTGCTTGTGGCCAAGGGGTAGGAGTATACCCCTGGAGGAGATCCTTGTTCCCGAGACTTTGTAAATGTCCCCAAGAATAATGCCTGCAATTTAGGGTGGCCTATTAAAGGAAAAGGAGCTGGGATTGGGCTGTGTTGCTACCTTGGACCATAAAGATTAAAAATCCCAAATGTTGTGAAGAAAAAAGGGTGAGGGTGGCTGTAATGTGGCTGCTAGCTCAGATACCCCCTGGAAGGACTGTGCAAACGGATTGTGTTCCCAAGACCCTACAGAAATTGGAGTTAGAGACTTTGGACACTTTCCTGCAAGATGGGCTACCACCCCAAGACCGTGCCAACCTACTACCTCTACCCCCTTTTTTTTTATTGTGAAGCAAACAACAAATAGGACAAAATAACAGAAAACGTCAATGTGCATACCTATTCACCCCCCTAAAGTCAATACTTTGTAGAGCCACCTTTTGCGGCAATCACAGCTCCAAGTCGCTTTGGATAAGTCTCTATGAGCTTGCCACATCTTACCACTGGGATTGTTGCCCATTCCTCCTTGCAAAACTGTTCCAGCTCGTTCAAGTTGGATGTTTTGCACTTGTGAACAGCAATCTTTAAGTCTGACCACAGATTTTCTATTGGATTAAGGTCTGGGCTTTGGCTAGGCCATTCCAACACATTTACATGTTTCCCCTTAAACCACACAAGTGTTGCTTTAGCAGTGTGTTTGGGGTCATTGTCCTGCTGGATGGTGAACCTCCGTCCTAGCCTCAAATCACGCACAGAGTGGTACAGGTTTTGCTCAAGAATATCCCTGTATTAAGCACCATCCATATTTCCCTCAACTCTGACCAGTTTCCCAGTCCCGGCTGCTGAAAAACATCCCCACAGCATGATGCTGCCACCACCAAATTTTACTGTGGGGATGGTGTTCTTCGGGTGATGTGAACTTTTGTGTTTGCGCCAGACAAAGCTTTTTCTTTGTTGTTCGAAAAGTTCAATTTTAGTCTCATGAAACCAGAGCACCTTCCTCCATATATTTTGGGAGTCTTCCACATGCCTTTTCGCAAACTCAAAACGTGCCATTTTGTTTTTTCTCAAAGTAATGGTTTTCTTCTAGCCACTCTTCCATAAAGCTCAATTCTATACCGTACGGCTTATGTCGTCCTATGTATAGATACTTCAGTCTCTGCTGTGGAACTCTGCAGCTCCTCCAGGGTTACCTTAGGTCTCTGTGCTGCCTCTCTGATTAATGCCCTCCTTGCCCGGTCTGTGAGTTTTGGTGGGCGGCCGTCTCTTGGCAGGTTTGCTGTTGTGCCATGTTCTTTCCATTTGGTTATAATAGATTTGATGGTGCTCCTGGGGATCATCAAAGATTTGGATTTTTTTTTATAACCTAACCCTGAATTGTATTTCTCAACAACATTGTTGCTTACTTGTTTGGAGAGTTCTTTGGTCTTCATGGCAGTGTTTGGTTAATGGTGCCTCTTGCTTAGGTGTTGCAGCCTCTGGGGCCTTTCAAAAAAGGTGTGTATATATATTGACAGATCATGTGACACTTAAATTGCACACACAGGGACATCATTTCACTAATCATGTCACTTCTGAATGTAATTGGTTGCACCAGAGCTTTTTATGGGCTTCATAGCAAAGGGTGTGAATACATACTCACATGCCAATTTTCTGTTTTCTATTTCTAAAAAAATGTTTAGGTATATATTTTTCTCATAGCACTTCACCAACTTAGACTATTGGACTTGATACATACTTATACTCAGATAATCTCTTGTTCTCTGCATTGAATATTTGTATGTCCATTTATTTTTGCCATACATGCCAAATTAGCTGGCGAATAGTACTAATAGGTTTATAATTTGAAGAAAAAAACAGAGTGTGGTGGTGGGGGGCGGGGTGAGAGAGTGCACAACCTCCTCATGCAGGTCCCTGCAATCACAATATACAAATGAATACACACATGTGAGTCTGACACTCGCCTCTTAATATCTCAAATATATGATGTATATGTATGGTGTCTTGTCACAACGCACATCTGGTCTATCAGGAACTATCTTCCAGACTTAGCGTTCCACAAAAACTCCACCCCTTTATTTAACACCATAGCATCTTGTTAACCATATTACAGTGCATATACGCACATTTTTTAACCTGGACTTGTGATGGGTTATAGAATGCTGAACTGGGTCATAGAATTCTCATAAACTTTCTGGTGTGTTTTACAATGATCACATATTTTTTTAAATTTTGATGATATATATTTTTTAGAGTATTAACCATGGCTGTTGACTACTTACCTTCATTTTATCCAAAACAATTATGCTCTGATAACATACATAGTCTATGGGACTTTTTTAATAGCCATTCATTTTTTACTCATCCTATATAGAGACTTTATGATATAGTATGCCATATTGAATATGCAATTCGATACAGACACAAAGAGGAGCAATTATTGTACCCATACACACGTCCCACACACACCCACCTGGATCTTTACACTCTGTGGGATGTCAAGGCCGGAAGATATTTCCAGATATACCAGATGCGGGTTGTGACAAGAGGACATACTTATACCTCATACACAGTATCTGAGCTCTTAAGATGTGAGAGTCATACTTACACGTTTGTATGTAGTGATTGAAGTGACCTGCACGAGTAGCTTGTGTGCTCTCTTTCTCTCCCCCCCCCCCCCATCTGTTTTTGTCTTCTATGGTAAGGGAAAAAAGTATTTCATCCCCTGTTGATTTTGAACGTTTGTCCACTGACAAAGAAATGATCAGTCTATAATTTTAATTGTAGGTGTATTTTAACAGCGAGAGACAGAATAAGAAAAAAAAAAACCAAGAAATATGCATGTCAAAAAAGTTATAAATTGATTCTCAGGTCAATGAGGGAAATAAGTACTTGACCCCTTCGACTTAGTACTTGATGGCAAAACCCTTGCTGGCAATCACAGAGGTCAGACATTTCTTGTAGTTGGCCACCAGGTTTGCACACATCTCAGGAGGGATTTTGTCCCACTCCTCTTTGCAGATCATTAAGGTTTCGAAGCTCAAGCTTCGCAACTCTTTTTTTGCAACTCGAACCTTCAGCTCCCTCCACAGATTTTCTATGGGATTAAGGTCTGGAGACTGACTAGGCCACTCCAGGACATTTATATGCTTCTTCTTGAGCCTCTCCTTTGTTGCCTTGGCTGTGAGTTTTGGGCCATTCTCCTGTTGGAATAGCCATCCACGACCCATTTTCAATGCCCTGGCTGAGGGAAAGAGGTTCTCACCCAAGATTTGATGCTACATGGCCCTGTCCATTGTCCCTTTGATGCGGTGCAGTTGTCCTGTCCCCTTAGCAGAAAAACACCCCAAAGCATAATGTTTCCACCTCAATGTTTGACGGTGGGGATGGTGTTCATGGGGCTATAGGCGGCATTCCTCCTCCACCAAACACAGCGAGTTGAGCTGATGCCAAAGAGCTTGATTTTGGTCTTATCTGACCGCAACACTTTCACCCAGTTCTCCTTTGAATCCTTCAGATGTTCATTGGCAAACTTCAGACTGGCCTGTACATGTGCTATATTGAGCAGGGGGACTTTGCGGGCGCTGCAGGATTTTAGTCCTTCATGACATAGTATGTTACCAATTGTTTTCTTGGTGGCTATGGCCTCAGCTACTTTGAGATCATTAATAAGATCCCCCCATGTAGTTCTGGGCTGATTCCTCACTGTGCTCATGATTATTGAAACTCCACAAGGTGAGATCTTGCATGGAGCATCAGACCGAGGGAGACTGACGCACCAACTGTTGTCACCTTCTCACCAAGCTGCTTCGCGATGATCTTGTAGCCCATTCCAGCCTTGTGTGGGTCTGCAATCTTGTCCCTGACATCCTTGGGCAGCTCTTTGGTCTTGGCCATGGTGGAGAGTTTGGAATCTGATTGATTGATTGCTTCTGTGGAAAGTTTTATTTTATACAGGTAACAAGCTGAGATTAGGAGCACTCCTGTATAAAAGACACCTGGAAGCCAGAAATCTTGCTGACTGATAGGGGATCAAATACTTATTTCACTCATTGACCTGCAAATCAATTTATAACTTTTTTGACATGCGTTTTTCTTGGGTTTTTTTTTTTTGGTTATCCTGTCTCTTACTATTAAAATACACCTACCATTAAAATTAGCCTGATCATTTCTTTGTCAGTGGACAAACGTTCAAAATCAGCAGAGGATCAAATACTTTTTCCCCTCACTGTATATATTACAACGGCACCGTCATGAACGGTGCCCAGTGGAAACAACAGCCCACCATTCAATTTACGAATAGGGGAGCAAGACATTTCTGTATTTCCATTAATGCTTACTCTGGAGCCTGAGGAATTACTGAAAATTCTTTTGTTAACCACCAAAAGCGACAGTATAAGAAATACCAGCCCCTGGATAACATCTACCCAACGTAGTCTTATCTGAGCACTTGAGCCCCACGACTAGGTTGGGGATTCAAATGGTGTTTTTCTAATGCCGAAGGCACTTATTGCAGGGCTTGCGATGAGCACCATAGGCGCTCAGTGCAGGGCTTGCGATGAGCACCATAGGCGCTCATCGCGAGGCTCGCACAACTTTGCTGCAATGAGCGCCATAGGCGCTCATTGCAGGGCTCGCGATGACAACGCTCATAGAAAGGCCAGCATGACTTTGTGAAAAAAAATGCTGGCCTTTTAGGGTCCCTCTAAGTGTCATCTGCCCCATCAGGGTTGTTATTTCGCCGAGGACGCTTCACCGATGGAGGATGGTAACAGATTGCAGCAGCCCATGTCACTGGCCGCGATCACCGCAGAAGCAAGTAGCACTTTGGCGCTGATCGTGAGCCATGCAAAACTTTGACAAAATTATGACGTAACGGCCGAATTGTTTTCTTGCGAGTAAATTGGAAAACGAACATAAAATGACAATTAGCAAGTAACACTTAGACGATCAACGCGAAGCACGCAAGACTTTGAAAATAAGAATCAACTGCGCTCATCCCGAACAATGCAAGACTTAAACAGGGACAGAGAGCAGAAAGACACAGGGGAGGGAGAGGGGGAGACAGTGAAAAGAGACACAGGGGTGAGAGAGGGGGGGAAGACACACAGAGGAAAGAAATAAGGAGAAAAACCCACAGGGCAAGGACAGGGGATACACATGGAAGGGAGAGTGGGGAAACAGACACAGCGGTCATGGAGTGGGGAGAGGCTCGGAAGGAGTGCCAAAGGGGCTCATTGCGGACCTCGCTATGAGCGCAAAAGGCACAAATGTAGCAAGAGGCACGAATGTGGTGGGTTAGACGGCGTCTGCAATGAGAGCTCATTGCAGGGATCGGGATGAGCGCGAAAGCACTCATGAAGGCCCGTAAAGTAAAGGGGGGAGAGACTTGTGATAAGCACCGAAGTTGCTCATTGCGAGGCTAGCGATGAGCGCCGAAGGGACACTTATCGCATGGCCTGTAAAGTATACGGTGGGAGAGGCTTGCAATGAGTGCCAAAGGCGCTCCTTGCCAGCAACTGCAGACTTAAGGCCTGCAAATGCGGACCTGCCGCTGATGATCCCCAGCGGCCCACATCACCCCAGGAACCTGCACGGCTCCCCCTGCCGCACTGATGCTCCCCAGCGGCCCACAGCACCCCAGGCTGCAAGGAAGCTCAGACACCCAGCCAGCACTTCCAGGTACTCAGTGCTGCAGGAGGCAGCTCCAGGGAGGCAGCACAATTGAGGGTACAACGAGGAGCCTGTGCTGTCCGGGCCTGTGCTGTCTGGCCTGCGGCTGGGTTCTCCTGCAGGCCTCACTCCTCTGCAGCTACTTCACATCTTTGCTTGCGCTGGGCTCCGAGGACAGGCCGCAGGGGGCGGGGATCCGATACCTGAGCCACAGGCACAAGGCTGCAATGTAGAGGGGGGAAAGGATCGCCAGGCCCGCAATAAACTTACCCCCGTTGGGTGTACAAGGAGGATCCTTTCCTGGAGAGGGAGCCGCGGGGCTTCAATCCGGGCCTGTGATGGTTGCCCTGCGGCTGTGTTCTCCCCCAGGGCTCCCTCCTTGGCAGCTAAAGTACAGTGGCTTCAGTTCTCTGCCTCAACAAGCAGACCAGACAGAGATGAGGATTGCGGCCACTGCTGCTCCCCACACGGACAGCCATCTGCAGAGATCAAGTGGGAGAAGAAGGCACTTTCAAGTACAGGGGAATGTGCAGGGGAACCCAGGAGGTAATAAAGTGGGGGTCACAAGAAGGGAGACAGGATGGGGGAAGGGAGCCAGGAGAGGGGGGTGAGACACAGGGGGGGGGGGGAGGAGGGGGCAAAGAGACACAGGGGAGGGAAAAGGGGGCAAAGAGACACAGAGGAGGGAGAGCGGAAAGAGACACAGGGGAGGTAGAGGGGGGACAGACACAGGGGAGGGAGATGGGGGGGGAATGAGACACGGGAGGGAGAGAGAAAGGAATGACAGACAGGTGATGGATAGAGGGGGCAAAGAGAGACAGGGGAGTGATAGAGGGGGCAAAGAGAGACGGGAGTGATAGAGGGGTAAAACGAGATGGGAGGGATAGAGGGTGCAAATAGAGACCGGGGAAAGATAAAGGGGGCAAAGAGAGACAGGGGAGGGATAGATGGGCAAGGAGAGACAGGGAAGGGAGAGAGGGGGCAAAGAGAGACAAGGGAGGGAGAGAGAGGGCAAAGAGAGACAGGGGAGGGATAGAGGGGCAAAGAGAGACAGGGGAGGGATAGAGGGGGAAAAGAGAGACGGGAGGGATAGAGGGGGAAAAGAGAGAAAGGGGAGGGATAGAGGGGGAAAAGAGAGACAGTGGAGAGATAGAGGGGGCAGAGAGAGATAGAGCGGGCAAAGAGAGACAGGGGAGGGATAGATGGGCAAAGAAAGACAGGGCAGGGAGAGAGGGGGCAAAGAGAGACAAGGGAGGGAGATAGGGGCAAAGAGAGGACAAGGGAGGGAGATAGGGGGCAAAGAGAGGACAAGGGAGGGAGATAGGGGGCAAAGAGAGACAAGGGAAGGAGAGAGGGGGCAAAAAGAGACAATGGAAGGAGAGAGGGGGCAAAAAGAGACAGGAGGGATAGAGGGGGCAAAGAGAGACAGGGGAGGGATAGAGGGGGCAAAGAGAGACAGAGGAGGGATAGAGGGGGCAAAGAGAGACAGAGGAGGGATAGAGGGGGCAAAGAGAGACAGGAGGGATAGAGGGGCAAAGAGAGACAGGGGAGGGATAGAGGGGGCAAAGAGAGACGGGATGGATAGAGGTGGCAAAGAGAGACAGGGGAGGGAGAGACGGGGCAAAGAGAGACAGGGGAGGGAGAGACGGGGCAAAGAGAGACAAGGGAGGGATAGAGGGGGCAAAGAGAGACAAGGGAGGGAGAGAGGGGGCAAAGAAAGACAAGGGAGGGAGAGAGAGGTCAAAGAGAGACAGGAGGGGGAGAAATGTTTGGGTAAAAACTTGATCTTGCCGTCATTTTTTGACGGGCAAATCGCTAGTCATTTTTTATATGGTGGGCAAAAGAGCAATATAAGCCCTCCACTGTACAGTAGCACAGTAAATAAATAGTACACTGGTGTTCACATTCAAATGTGAACACAAATGTTCTATTTATTTACTGTACTACCGTACGGTGGAGAGCTTCTATTGCTCTTTTGCCCACCTTATATTAAATGATTGTTGTGGTGAACTACTGTACCTACTCCAACTATCTACTACACAAGCTAAGGAACTGGCCCCACGCTGATGAGAGGCAGTAGCCTTGAAACGGCTGTACGTGGCTGGAATTCCTAGCTTGTGTATAATCCAAACATAGCTTTGCTCAAAGCTGTCTGATACAGTGGGCATATGCTTGATATGGTTATGGATTGAAAGAGCGAAGCCTTTGTGGGCACATTTGAATGTTCCTGCCAAGGTTCCCAGAGTCCAGTGTAATAACTGTATTTCGTGGAATTCTGGGCATGAAACACACATAACTTGTTTTAGACATTCAAATGTGAACAAACATTTTTTATTAAGTTACTATATATTGAACCTGTAATATATTTCCTTTTACAGTTATCCTGCTGTGGTGTCTTCAAATTTGATTTGACCTTCCTTAGGTGACAGGAAACTCTCATTGCACAGGAAGTTGATATCTAAACAACAGGAATGTGGCATCTACAAACATCAGAATTTCAGTAGAAGTAATGGAAAGATAATCAGTTTAGAATTATTTGGTATACAATCCACAAAGTCTGTATTTATATCTAATAACATTTTTCCCATTATCAAGTCTGACCACTGTGGAGCCTATACTGCACTCTTTTGCATCCTGCCTTGCAAACTTCTCATGTAAAGCCTATTCTTCGTGTAACCTTTTTATCTTATTTGGGAATTATTTGAGGCAACCCATATAGAGCCTACCCAGGAGGCAGTTAATAGGAAAAGTAGAACAGAAAGTAAATTTGGAGGCTGGATTCTAGGTTTTGTTGTTTTTGTCCACCCTTATGTGTATGTGTTAATGTCCACAAAGGAATCTATATTGTACATTATATTTTAGAGATAACTTGGATGTTTCTAAAGCACTGTATGATGAGTTGTCTAATGGCTGAGCTGGGCCCTCCAGGTAACAAACACTTTTTACATCACACATGTCATAATAGATGATGTCACAGAGCCCAGGGCACTATATAAGGAGCTGCTTTGGGGGCAAAGACATTCATATCAGGGCGATCAACAGATGAGCAGCTGATTATCAATGTGCCCATGGCCTTTTAAAGATGAATATAGGAAGTCTTGGAGCAAACTCTACCTTGCAAACGGGGAGACCAAGATATTTTATAGATAAAGGTAAGGCTTAATTATTGGTTAATTAGGTGAATTGTATAGATAAAAAAGTACAGTATAACAATTGTAGTTAGACTAATTTTTTTTAAAAGCGGCATAACAAATGTGCACACCATAAATCTTACTACTATGGTTAAGATTGTGTATAGTCACACGTCCCATGTATTAACTGTATCCCTTGTATCTTTCTGCAGAAAATGGTAGCGCTCTACAAATACAAGATATAGGTACACATGTGAGGAGATACATCTGTGAGGTGAGTAAAGACATTTCTTCAGTTTATTTGTTCTTCTTTACTATATAGACTCTAAGCTGGCCAGACCTCACCATTAATTTGTATGGCAGGGGTCTACTTTGTATTAAAGCACCTCTGCAATGTGTGTCTTTTAGTTACCTTAATGTATGTGTGAGTTTTGCCATTTTTCTGTGTATTTAATTCCTTGTGAGTAATTATTTGAGGAGAGCTGCCTTAGTGTGTACCATATAATTTATGTTGTTAATTACTCAAGAAAAATACACCGACCCCAAACAGTCACCCGTAGTCTATTAATAAGTATAGTAGATTCTCGGTTATCCAGCACCCACGGGGATTAGTAGATGCCGGATACATTTAGTTTCTTGTTGCTTTAGAGTCACTATTAATAGAGGCCTAGATTAGCTACACATATGATGCCCTGCTAAGTATATTTGTCATTGAGGGCTGTTCTAGCAGCAGCAGCTTTCACTCCTCACTTCCACACAGGTATGTTCGGCTGGAGGGTGCGGTGCTGAACCCGGGGAATGTAACTCCAACACTGCACTGGCTCAGTCACTCATGCCTGTCTGCTTCCAGGTAAAACTGAATTGCAGAGACATACAGTGGATGAAATCAGGGGCCTGTAAGCATTATGTGGCATGACAACCTGGCTCTTTAAAATTACATTTTTATTTAAAGTACAGTATTACTTTCTGTTCTGTTTGCTTTAGTTCTGTATAACTAAAAGTGAATGTACCCTGGTATATGGATATGAAAGCGTCATATATCACAATACATACTGTGCCTTGCAAAAGTATTCACCCCCTTGGCATTCTTTGTGTTTTGTTGCCTCACAATCTGGAAATAACATGTATTTTTTTAGAATTTGCATCATTTAATTTACAGAACATGCCCACAACTTTGATGATGTTTTTTTTTATTGTTAAGCAAACAGCAAATACGACAAAATAACAGAAAAAATCAATGTGCATAACTATTCACCTCCCTAAAGTCAATACTTTGTAGAGCCATCTTTTCCGGCAATCACAGCTCCAAGTCGCTTTGGATAAGTCTCTATGAGCTTGCCACATCTTACCACTGGGATTTTTGACCATTCCTCTTTGCAAAACTGCTCCAGCTCCTTCAAGTTGGATGGTTTGGGCTTGTGAACAGCAACCTTTAAGTGTGACCACAGATTTTCTATTGGATTGAGGTCTGGGCTTTGACTAGGCTATTCCAAAACATTTACATGTTTCCCCTTAAACCACTCAAGTGTTGCTTAAGTAGTGTGTTTGGGGTTATTGTCCTGCTGGAAGGTTAACCTCCATCCTAGCCTCAAATCATGCACAGAGTGGTACAGGTTTAGCTCAAGAATATCCCTGTATTTAGCACCATCCATCTTTTCATAAACTCTGACCAGTTTCCCAGTCCTGGCTGCTGAAAAACATCCCCCCAGCATTATGCTGCCACCACCATGTTTCCCAGTGGGGATGGTGTTCTTTGGGTGATGTGATGTGTTGGGTTTGCGCCAGACATAGCATTTTCTTTGATGGCCGAAAAGTTACATTTTAGTCTCATCAGACCAGAGCACCTTCCTCCATACATTTTAGGAATCTCCACATGCCTTTTCGCAAACTCAAAACGTGCCATTTTGTTTTTTGCTGAAAGTAATGGCTTTCTTATGGCCACTCTGCCATAAAGACCAATTCTATGGAGCGTACGGCTTATTGTCGTCCTATGTACAGATATTTCAGTCTCTGCTGTGGAACTCTGCAGCTCCTCCAGGGTTACTTAGGTCTCTGTGCTGCCTCTCTGACTAATGCCCTCCTTGCCCAATCGTAAGTTTTGGTGGGTGGCCGTCTCTTTGCAGGTTTGCTGTTGTGCCATGTTCTTTCCATTTAGTTATAGATTTTATGGTGCTCCTGGGGATCATTAAAGATTTTGATATTTTTTTATAACCTACCCCTGACTTGTACTTCTCAACAACATTGTCCCTTACTTGTTTGGTTGCAGAGTTACTTGGTCTTCATGGCAGTGTTTGGTTAGTGGTGCCTATTGCTTAGGTGTTGCAGCCTCTGGTGCCTTTCAAAAAAGCTGTGTTTATGTAATGACAGATCCTGTGACACTTAGATTGCACACAGGTGGACATCATTTCACTAATTATGTGACTTCTGAAGGTAATTGGTTGCACCAGAGCTTTTTATGGGCTTCATAACAAAGGGGTGAATACATACGCACATGCCAATTTTCTGTTTTTTATTTCTAAAAAAATAGTTTTATGTATATATTTTTCTTATTTTACTTCACCAAATTAGACTATTGTGTTCTGATCCATCACATAAAATTCAGATTAACAAAACATTGAACTTAAGTCTGTAATGTAACAAAATAGGTAAAAGTCAAGGGAGGTTAATACTTTTGCAAGGCACTGTAGTTACATAGTAATTGAAGTGGAAAAAATACTTTTAGTCCATCAAGTTCAACCTTTTTAGTTGGTCCCTGATCTGCAATATGCAGATTGTTAATTGTTAACATCACAAAGCCCACTTAATATATAGATGTAGGGACTGAATACAAAAACTTAATGTCTGATGTACTAAAACATGTTGTAGCCCTATATTTGCATTATACTTTTTGAAGAAATAGACATAGGTAATGGGTAAATGGGCATACAATGCAGTCCTTAATTAATTAGGTATGATATAGGATTATGCTTTATTGGGGCAGCCATTGCCTTCTTTGCACATCTTTTTTTTCCTCTGCATTTCCCACCCATTGTAGTAGCAGGGAATTCTAGAGTGGTGACTCCATTTACAGTCTAATTACATATAGTATTTAAAGGCTATATTTTCTTACATTTTCTAAAATATATTGACCATCAACTCTAGTTCTTCAAAAACAGTATATTATAAAATATTGGATTTCAGTGGCTTTTAAGCCCAGAACTCCAGAAGTGAGTGAAATCTTTGTCTATAGTATGGAGACTATGAGAATAAACAGGACACAGAAATACAAGACTACTGGTTCTCAGGTGTCTCCATGACCCACCAACCGACCCTTCTTTTCAATGACATAACAAATTTTAACAAATAGTAAAACTACATTTCACCTTTGTTTTACTTCTCTGCAGATCTGCAATCCAAATATAACCAGAATGGAAGTGCATTTAGGAGTTCCTGGTATATTCCCTGCATTCTTTGAAATTGAATGAAACCTTAGAAAAACAATAAGGTGGGATATATATTTAAGTTCTTCTTTCAAGCATCTATTTATCAAAGTAGACAACTTAAATTACTAGCCTGATCTTACCTGTGTAACTAGAAATTGGAGGCAGTGTGTGTGTGTGTAATTGAGAAATTGTGTCATGTCAGTGTTATGTAATTACTCAAGTAAAAATAAATACTGCCCTGGGTAGAAACACAACCCCACGATCCTAAACTTAATATGTGCTTCCCCTTTTCAAATCCCCACTGTGGTCATGTTTTCTAAATGGGTGGACGCTTCACCTGTGGTACTATACAATATTAGGAATGAGCCTAATCACAATGTAGGCCTGACTCCATTTGATATACTCATGGGAAGACCTGTGTCTACTGGTACAAGCATCACTTAACAGCGGGAGGCATCACTTAACAGCGAGAGGGTCCACTGGGTCAAGCCTCCCCTTAAACAAGATTTTAGCTGAGAAGACCATGGCAGATTACAAAAACACTTGCTAAGCATCATGAACAGGTAGCAGATGATATCCTTCTGAAGTCATTTAATTAATAAGCTGTATTTATCTCCTAGGTGGGCTTGTACCTCTCACCTTGTGCTCGTCACAAATCAAACTCTGCTGTCAAGGTTGAAGGAAAGGTCAGAATGGATTCATGGAAGCTCATGTCACAAGGTTTCAAATCCCTCACCATGAAAAATGACACTTTACAGCCCTCTCTTGCTAGACTCTCTGCATACTCGCTCTGTCTGCTGTCATGGTTGTCCTCTTCGTCATCAGTTTTGAAGCGTGGGAACAGTGGTAATTCACTTGTGTATCCGATACTAACTTTGCCAGGCTTCCCAATCTTACTGAACTCCTTCAGTATAGAGACTGATGGTAAAATATATTTTAACATATATATGCTGATATTGTACTAGAGACTGATGGTAAAATATATTTTAACATATATATGCTGATATTGTACATCCAGGGCAGCATTTACATTTTTGGAGCCCCTGGGCAGTGAACTCTAAGGCAGCCCTGTGCACATGTAGTATGCACTACCGTTTTTTGCTTAGTGAATGCTTACATACATCACACACACACACACACACACATATTCACCACACACATACACTATTAACATGACATATCACATACAGTACATACACACACCACATACACACCACATACACACACCACATATGCACACCCACCACATACATACACACACCATATACATACACACACCACATACATACACACACACCACATACATACATACACACCACATACATACATACACACCACATACATAAATACACACTTATGCACAGTCACACCACATACATATACATATACACACACACACCACATACATATATATATATATATATATATATATATATATATATATATATATATATACTGTATACACACACCACATATATCTATATATATATATATATATACACACACATACACACCAAACAAATGCACATACATATACACATACATCACACACACACACACACACACATTCACATCACAATATACACATACATCATACACACATTCACATACATATATACACATCACAGACATGACACACATATACACACTCATACACATCACATACATACACTCAAACACACATATCTATATATACACACACCACATATATATACACACACACACCAAATACATGCACACACCACATACATATACACATACATCACACACACACATTCACATCACAATATACATATACATCACATTCACATCACAATATACATATACTTCTCATTCACATCACACACACATACACACCTATACACATATACACATACACATCACAGACATCACATGCATACTGTGAGACCATGCCCCATAGGAAGGTGCAGTACTTCTGAAGAATTCTATGCAGGAGTGACAAAGTTAAAGTCCTGCACAGTCTTAATTGGCCCAGGAGAACAGCATTTAAAGGTCTGGAAAGGAGAGATGAGACCTTCCCAGTCAGGCCTAGCTGGCCTGACACAGTGAGTGCGGAGGCAGGAATGGAGACTGACAGTTTGACGAGTCTGTTGGACTGAGAGAGAGTGACAGACAATTTGCTGGTGTGGAACTTTCAGTCACTGGGAGAAGAAGATTTAGCAAGAGCTGCAAAGACAGAGAGAGATTTGTTAAAGCTGCTTGACACAAGAGCCGGTGAGTGAAGGCTATTTGGGCTGTTGCAGTTCGCCAAAGCTGAGAGAGAGAGACCCAGAGAGGTGCATGTCCAGGCTGGGACAGAGCAAGCAGGAGAGAGAGACCCAGAGAGGTGGACACCCAGACTGGGACAAAAGCAAGCGGCTTAAAGTGACAGACACCGGATATAAAGGTACCGAAGTATGTACTATGTTAAACCCCAGGGGAAACGTCTGGGTGTGTGGTCTTCCTGAGCAGCATAGGTGCTGCAATATAAAATGGTCTCTGGAGGTTGGGGTATCTGGAGAGAGGGTGGGCCAGAACCCCACCCCTCTATGAGAAAAGACTGTTGTTTTACATGAAGGCAGAGAAGCGGTTTCAGAGCTAGTCAAGGGGTTCCTGAAAAATAGTAATCCTGTATATGTAGATATTTATTTCATGCTGACAATGAGCTATTTTGTTTGGAAACGTTTATTAAAAGAAAATATAAAAAAATATTGGGACTCTGTGGCTTATGTGGATCACTGAAGAAATCGGTAGCCAAAGGTCTGCCAGGTCACACTAGTATTAGAAATACTACTGAAGAGCAGTCCTGTACGGCCATCCTTGTCACAATATATACACACACTAATATACATCACACACACACATATCTATACACAAACACATCGTACAGACATACACCATTTACATTTATTTAGTTTGCTGGAGTGTTGCTAGGCAGAACTTCATGTAAGGCCTACCTTTCTATTGGACACCCAGGATAAGGCTGGGGAATCCCCTCCTCTTCATAGACAGAAGCAACTCTGCAGGAGGAAATGGGAGGGCTAGGGGAGGAGCCAGCTCCTGTATTTTGCTGACTTGGGTGTTCAGGGTAAAATGTCCCCTACTTGCTTCTTGTGCCTGCATGACCCGTGAAAGGCCCAGTGAGTGTGTCCGCGTGACATTTTGGGTATAACTTGCTCCCTGAATAATCTTGCTATGCAGAATCCTTTCTAAACCCTTAATCAATAAATAATTAGACACAACAACTTGCTTGGGGTGCATACTGGCCACAGCGTTTATTGGTAAACCAAGTTCACGTAATAACAAACCATTAATTAAATATACGTAAACAAGAGAGGGGAGGAGCCTGGGAAACAAGACAGTACACTCTGCGCCCTGACCCTCGTCCAGGGCCTACCATGATGGAGCATCCGTGCCCCCGTAGGGTAGGATCACCCCCACTTTACCACTGTCCCGGCGACTCCCCTCACCACCGCCTTGCTGTGACAACAACAAAATACAGGCACATCATAACTCGGCCTGAAATGAATACATATACAACTGCTAATAACGTAAACAAATTAGAGTAATATACTCGACTTATTGTATGGGTACTTGTTTTTTTTTTTTTTTTTTTTTTTTTTTTTATTTAAAAACACATATTTTCCCATTTTTCATACATAAATATATATATATATATTGTGTTTCTTTTTTTTTTTTTTTTTTTTTTGAACACATGTTTACAATTTTCAATAATTTAACACCTATGTTCCAAAATACATAAGGGATGGGTGGGTGGGATCTGCCTTCTTGGCTAGCTGGGGGCACACTGACAAAACAGGCGCCAAACCTCTAGGTGGCCCTGCCCCCCAGCTAGCCACTCCTATCCTACCCTCCTCCCGCTCCTACCAGGGTCACGACCCTGCCCCCCAGCTAGACACTCCTACTCTACCCTACTCCCGTTCCTGCACGGGTCACGTTGCCCTCCGTACCGACCCCAGGAGGCCTGGGGCGGTCTACAGCCAGTCATGACCCGTGAAAGGCCCAGTGAGTGTGTCCGCGTGACATTTTGGGTATAACTTGCTCCCTGAATAATCTTGCTATGCAGAATCCTTTCTAAACCCTTAATCAATAAATAATTAGACACAACAACTTGCTTGGGGTGCATACTGGCCACAGCGTTTATTGGTAAACCAAGTTCACGTAATAACAAACCATTAATTAAATATACGTAAACAAGAGAGGGGAGGAGCCTGGGAAACAAGACAGTACACTCTGCGCCCTGACCCTCGTCCAGGGCCTACCATGATGGAGCATCCGTGCCCCCGTAGGGTAGGATCACCCCCACTTTACCACTGTCCCGGCGACTCCCCTCACCACCGCCACGGAGAAGGCCGCAGACTACCTTTGCGGAATACGACTCCCCCCGCAAAACGCCTAGGCCAGCATACTATCTACCCAGCCCCTAGCCTTAAAATTCCACCTAGTCCTGACTACTACCGGCTAAATCTTGACAATTAGAACGAGAAACCTTTAGCTTATCCTTATTAGAGGAAAACTGCTTCTAGGCTAGTCCACTACTTTACGTACGGGTCTTCCCTGGCTTTTGCCCCCAGACCCTCTAAGCTAGCCCCGTTGGCAGCTGTTACCAAGCCTGCTCCTTTCCTACCCTTGATAAAACCCCCGGTCGTCCGGGTGTATTACTAGGGATTATAACATCACATGGAGCACTTCCCGGATAGGCGGCACTAGAGCCACTCGCCACCTGTTCATCCCACTGATGAAATTACCATCCTTCTGACCAATGAAAACATACTTCCATTTTTTCTGGGCCACGCGCCCTAGCTGGGGCCCTAGATCGGCACCTGAGGCAAACGCCTGTTTGGTCCGATGTTCGAATGCCCATCCATTACTTTGACTTTCCCGTCTCCAAGCCCCAGGGCACACCGGCCTGTCGGCTGTTACCGTTTCTACTCATGCACAAAGCTCATGGGTAGCCTGTTCCCCCACGAGATATACCCAGCTCTGAAACACGTGTCGCCCAGTTGCAGAAAACCTCTTCATCGAGAACCACCTTTTTCTTGTGAGGAACAAACACCAACCAACTCACGCGCGAGGTCCAAGAACCGTATTGTCACAAAAAGGAGAGCTATCAGTGCACCTCGGACATTGTAGCTACCTCCATTTTTTTCTGGTTCCCCTCGGACCCACGCGGCCACCTGATCACCTTAGGATCCCACGACCAACACACCTGAGGTTACGAGCGCCTTGTCTGTTTTAGGCCAAACTCTTCCTCACCGGCTTACCTGCCGAAGAAGAGATACCTGTACAGCACCCAAAGCCTCGTGCTTTCCACAGACCTCTTTTTCCCACAGTGGTATCTCTGGCCCTTGGGAAAGGCTACCAGTTGCCTTACATCCCTTTGCCATACCTCCTGTGATACCTTCCTCCACTTGTACCACCGGTACCTCTGACGTCAGGCCCTTTTTTGCCCGGTCCGTTGAAACAGGCTCCGGGCCCTACCCGACAACCCACCTTCTAGGGAGCCTCCTCCCAGCCTTAACCGAGGGACCTCGATCTTGTCAGCTCTACTTGCGGCCCCTGAGCCATCATTTTAACTTGTGCGACTTGGCACCCTGGGCAGGCCTACGAACCTCCATTACGCGAGACGCCGCCCCGTGGGGGGAAATGGAGTCCCCTTCCCTGCCACACGTTGTGGGATACCCCCCCCCGAAAAACGGGATACCTACTGCAGGACCATCGCCGGCTGAGCCCGAGTCGAGACTTTACCAGATGCGTACCACCACCCTGAACCGAAAACATTTTCTACTGTGCTAGGCGAACTATACCTTACTGGCACCAGAAATTAGGGTGTGGGGAACAATCTACTCAAACGGGCAAGCCCATTCTGCCCCCGCTCGGCCTATACTTGATTGACCCTCCTCGGACACGACGGAGACCAAAACTTGCCCCCTCGGACCTGACAACGACCCCGCCGTTGTATCTGGAAGGGCCTTGCCCCCCCAAACACGACGCAGGCCGCTGAACGGCCCAACTAGCTCTAACCAGGTCACCTGCACTTACCCACATGGACTTGGAATACTAAGCCACTTGAGGTACTGGCTTTCCATTCCCTTGTAACTGGGACCTAAATTACCCCTGTTTGCTTATGTCTGCTGCGTTGCACGTCTTACTGCAAACAAAGTTGAATGATCCCCCTTTGTGGGGAACCTATCCTCATATGGCTGCTTAAAGCTGTACATGCCAATGGCATGGTACAAGCCTAATTCGGGCTGAACCAAACCACGGCCTAAAGCACACTAGCTCTACCAGGCCAAATTTAGGGGCCTGCCGTCGAACCGGGTTATACAGAGCCATTAATGCTTAATTTAATAAAGTTACATATTTAACCTAGAAGTCATTAATTAACCACGAGCAACCGCAATGCAACTTTAAAGCCCGCCTTCGTAACAGGACGCCATGTGGAACCGGCTACTCTAACGTAACTAAGGGAAGAAATCCAAGGGATATGGGTCTGCCTATGTGATTAAGCTAAGTGCCCCACAAATGGTACCTGCCCCGCGAACCCGCTAAGCAACAGGATACCGGGACCACCTGACACTGGCGAAAACCTAGGGTAAATAGTTATAAACAGAGGCAGATTCCCAGACGGGGCTGAAAAGGACATCTATATCCCTGCCCAGATCTCCTAGGCGGACCACCGCTCAAATTCTACAGGACCTGTGGCTGCAACCCCGGGAATACCCCGGAGATGAACTATGGGAAGAGGACCGCCCAAACCCCGACCACTAATGATAGACTTTTTCGCTACATTGCTAAGATATACCTAACCTATGTATGCAGTTATGATAAAACAAAACAAATACAGTATATTCTGGCATATAGCCTACATATGAGACGGGGATTGAAACCACAACTACAGATCCGGGATAAGCTCCGGTACTGTTGATATAACGAGTGGTATAACCGGCTATGTAGCTTGACCAGAAAATTGTCTTAACATGGCTTCCTTTAAGCTTAGGCATGCTGTATTACACGGCTTAAATTTTTTGGGTTTACTCAAGCTGAGAATCCTATCCATGTACGCTGTTTCAAGCTTACTGGCTATCATCAGCGTGGAGCAGGATCTCCCCTGCTACCCTACCAGGGCCTATCTGAATATTATGTAAGCTGCTCTGGCAGGAATGGGTTCATGATGAACTTGTGAGCCATAGTAATGGGGAGGGGGAGGGGCGCGCGCCTAAGCTTAAGGCTCAACCCCAACCTGCCCCATTAGCCCTGGGGGAAGTGAAACAATACACCCCCCACTGGCTAACCAATGCTACCGACACAATTCCCCTTAAACTGTCTAACCAGCAAGGGCATAATAACGGGCAGCTCTACTATGAGCTTTATATGATACTGGGAAGCATACCTTCATGTTTCCGTGGAAATCTGATGATTATTAGCAGCTGCGAGGAATTGTTATTGCAAAGTGCAAGTAAAATACAAGAAATCAGTACTAGTCAACCACTATTATTCTATTTCTCTCCAGATATTACTTACACTCATGCTACAATGCATTAATTCACAGCTTACCTCCCTCTCATAGGAAGGAACAAATTGAAACTGACAATTTCTTGGAACTGGTGCTGAGCTTCAGTGCACAGAATTATCTGCCAGCCGTTACAGCATTAGCAATGAGTATTCACACTCAAGCAATGATTTTGGTTAAGGAAGTCAGTCACCTTTAATGCTGAGATCCCTCAATGGGCCCTGTGCTTACATTCACCTATGGACATTGTGTAAACGTATTTTGCAGCCTACAAGCCTATGACCTCATGAGGCTCCAAATGTAGCTGTAATTGCTGCACTACAAATTAAACTGTACCAGTAACTTGGCAGACATACTTTAAGGCTTTGTACACGTAGTGAAGCGTTGGACTACTTCAGATAGGCAGTACCACACGCACAGGCTGAAGGACACACTAAACTCAGTCGGTGTAACATATCTATTGCGATATAAAAAAAATAGTAGATAACTAAACACTGCATTGCCTGCACCCAATTTCTCAGCAAACTACACAAAGGCGACACTTGAAATTGACTGCCAGGCACGGGGCTTGAACCAGCAACCCTGAACATTAGAGTCTGGAGCATTTACCCACTGAGCCACAAAGGATATTGCACGCTCACATTTCAGTTTTATGAGTACTCTATATAATTATTCCACTATAAAGAAGGGTTATGAAGCATTTTTTATTACATGACTTGTTAGTTAGGTCTGACAACCTTGTACCCAATTATAAAACGTTAAACCCTGTGTTTAGGTTAGTTATGGGGATTAAATATCCTCCTTACACAAATGAGCTGCAGGAACCAGCAAGCTCTGTGCATGGTTTTGCATAGCAAGGTGTGTAATACAGATTACTGCAAAAAACCCCTAAGGCTTTGCCGAAACCCGCAGGCACCCGTCCGCCCGGACCCCCGTGCAAACGGCGCATGCCTCCGGCAAGCCCTCCGCCCAAGGCCGTCCTGAGACGGCACCGCACGATAGGGAGGGGAGGAACAGACAGACCTCCCGTCGCCCCCAACCCCGCAGCACCTGCGCCCTCACAGTGGGAACGCAAGGGCAGCACACCGAGCCTGCAAGCCCACGTGGACGGGGCTGCAAAGAGAATGCATAAGTACATACCATGCCCCGCGGGCCGTCGCTGTAACCACCAGCGCCGACGGCGCGCACCTCCATTAACCCTCGTCCGGTCCTCCAAGGCAGTCCCGATGCTGCACCAGGGAGGCCATCACCCCCAGACACCGCCGTGCTCGTGCTCTCGCTCTCCCCGTTGGAGAGAAAGTGCAGCACATCTGCCTTCTTGGCTAGCTGGGGGCACACTGACAAAACAGGCGCCAAACCTCTAGGTGGCCCTGCCCCCCAGCTAGCCACTCCTATCCTACCCTCCTCCCGCTCCTACCAGGGTCACGACCCTGCCCCCCAGCTAGACACTCCTACTCTACCCTACTCCCGTTCCTGCACGGGTCACGTTGCCCTCCGTACCGACCCCAGGAGGCCTGGGGCGGTCTACAGCCAGTCAGTACTTCCTGTATTTAGTTCTAGGAAGTGAAAATGAGATGCCACTCTCAGAGGCCCACCTGTAGTCTAGTGCCACGCCCACCTGTAGGCTAGTGCCTATAATGCCTAATTGATGATCTGTGCCCACCAGTAGGCTAGTGACATTGCCCGCCTGTAGGCTAGTGCCTTTAATGCCTAATTGATGATCTGGCCCTGTGTACATCCCTGTCTGGATTCTGCAGATGAAATTGAAATTGTCAAACGTCTGTAAATTTTGCAGGACGTATCTGGGCAAGAGACTGTTTTTTTGGTAATAAGGAAATTGTGCAATAGTGTACTATCATTGTGTTGTTTTTTTCAGATAAAGAACACACTGTGACAATGAACCATAAGTAAATATGGGTAACTTTCATAGTAAGACTAAGGTTACTGCAGAGAATGTGAATGAGGTTTGTTTGCCTAAAAGTATCAGAAAATGGCTGGGTGAGGTAAAACTCACAATGCTAATTCTTGGCTAGTGCCTAAGTCCCTAGCTAAAAGGGTGTCAGAATTTGCAGGAAATGTGTGTTGTTGGAATAAAAAACTATATTTGGAAAGTGGGACAACGCGTAACGCCTTTTCAAATCTCAAACGGCAGACAGATGATTATGATAATGTTTTAACTGCTCTCGCTAAAAGTGACTGTTTATATATCCATGGCAGATTATATATTATAGCACTCACAAAAACACTTGCTAAGCCATCATAAGCAGGTAGCAGAGAGACTTCTCAAACGTCTGATAAACCAATGCATGATATTCAACTAGGAAATTACGTCCTTGTGAAGTCTCTTAATAAGTTTTTTGATTTTTTTATCTCCTACGTGGAATCTGGATTTCACCTTGTGCTCTTCACTAATTGAACTGCTTTCAAGTTTGAAGGAAAGTCAGAATGGTTTTATAGAAGCTAATGTTGCAAGGTTTCAAGCCCAGGTAGTCAGGTAGCAGATAGACTGCCTGAAATGTCTGATAAACCAATACATGATATTGAACTTGTAGATTATGTAATTGTGAAGTCTCTTAATAACGTTTCATATCTCCTAGGATTGGACCGTCACCTTGTGCTCCTCACCAATTGAACTACTGTCAAGGTTGAAGGAAAGTCAGAATGGTTTCATGGAAGCTCATGTTGCAAGGTTTCAAGACCATCCCCATGAAAGATGACTCTTCACAGCCCTCTTGTGACTCTCTGCATACAAGAAGTCTTAACAGCCCTCTTGTGAGACTTTCTGCATACTTGCTCTGTCTGCCATTGTGGCTATCCCTTTGGTCATCAGATTCGAAACATGGGAACAGTGGCAATTCACCCGTGTAGCTGACACCAACTTAACCGGCGTCCCCATCTCCTTAAGCATCATAAGCAGGTAGCAGAGAGACTGCCTCAAATGCTTGATAAACCAATGCATGATATTGAACTTAGAGATTATGTCCTTGTAAAGTCTCTTAATAAGGTTTATTTGATCTCCTAGGTGGATTGGACCCTCACCTTGTGCTTCTCACCAATTGAACTACTGTCAAGGTTGAAGGAAAGTCAGAACGGTTTCATGGAAGCTCATGTTGCAAGTTGTAAAGCGCCTCCCCATGAAAAAAAGACTTTTCATAGCTCTCTTGTGAGACTCTCTGTATAACTCACTTTATCTGCCTTTGTGGTTATCCCCTTGGTCATCAATTTCAAAGCTGTGGCAATTCAAGTAAATAAAGATATCTCCTGTTTTGATTAGATCAGATTTGTCATTCTTTACTACACCCCTAGGGGTGTAGAAGATCATAAAGGGGGAGCAATTGGGGAAAGGGGGGATTTGGGTGCTTTTGGTGCTCATTGCAGCAACGTGGTGCGAACCTCGCTATGAGCGCCTGCGGCGTGAGCCATTCAATGAGCGCCTTCAGTGCTCATTGCAGCCTAAGTCGTAGGGGCCTTGCGATGAGCCTCTGTGGTGCTCATCGTGAGCTCTGCAACATTCCAGAGCATTACCAACAAAGTCGTAGATCCACAACTATTAAGTGATAGATGTGGGTGTTGGGTATGTGGTGTGTGTATATATTTATATGGTCTGTATGTGTTGCGGGGGTGGTGTGTATATATGTGTGTGTGTGTATATACTGTATATATATATATATACTTGTGTGTGTTGTGTGTATATATATATATATATATATATATATATATATACAGTATCTCACAAAAGTGAGAACACCCATCACATTTTTGTAAATATTTTATTATATCTTTTCATGTGACAACACTGAATAAATGACACTCTGCTACAATGTAAAGTAGTAAGTGTACGGCCTGTATAATAACAGTGTAAATTTGCTATCCCCTCAAAGTAACTCAACTCACAGCCATTAATGTCTAAACCATTGGCAACAAAATCAAGTACACCCCTAAGTGGAAATGTCCACATTGGGCCCAATTAGCCATTTTTCTTCCCCAGTGTCATGTGATTAGTTAGTGTTACAAGGTCTCAGGTGTGAATGAGGAGCAGATGTGTTAAATTTGGTGTTATCGCTCTCACACCAGTCACTGGAAGTTTAACATGGTACCTCATGGCAAAGAACTCTCTGAGGATCTGAAAAAAAAAGAATTGTTGCTCTACATAAAGATGGCCTAGGCTATAAGATGATTGCCAAGACCCTGAAAATGAGCTGCAGCACGGTGGGCAAGACCATACAGCGGTTTCACAGGACAAGTTTCACTCAGAACAGGCCTCGCCATGGTCGACCAAAGAAGTTGAATGTACGTGCTCAGCGTCATATGTAGATGTTGTCTTTGGGAAATTGACGAAGGAGTGCTAACAGCATTGCAGCAGAAGTTGAAGGGGTGGGGGGTCAGCCTGTCAGTGCTCAGACCATACGCCGCACACTGCATCAAATTGGTCTGCATGGTTGTCGTCCCAGAAGGAAGCCTCTTCTAAAGATGATGCACAAGAAAGCCTGCAGTTTGCTGAAGACAAGCAGACTAAGGACATGGATTACTGGAACCATGTCCTGTGGCCCAACTTATTTGGTCCAGATGGTGTCAAGACTGTGTGGCGGCAACCAGGTGAGTACAAAGACAAGTGTGTCTTGCCTACAGTCAAGCATGGGGGTTGGAGTGTCATTGTCTGGACCTGCGTGAGTGCTGCCGGCACTGGGGAGCTACAGTTCATTGAGGGAACCATGAATGCCAACATGTACTGTGACATACTGAAGCAGAGCATGATCCTCTCCCTTCGGAGACTGGGCCATAGGGCAGTATTCCAACACGATAACGACCCCAAACACACCTCCAAGATGACCACTGCCTTAGTAAAGAAGCTGAAGATAAAGGTAAAGAAGCTGAAGATAAAGGTGATGTACTGGCCAAGCATGTCTCCAGACCTAAACCCTATGGAACATCCACCAGCTCCGTAATGTCTTCATGGAGGAGTGGAAGAGGACTCCAGTGGCAACCTGTGAAGCTCTGGTAAACTCCATGCCCATGAGGGTTAGGGCCGTGCTGGAAAATAATTGTGGCCACACAATATATTGACAATTTGAGCCCAATTTGGACTCACTTTTGTTGCCAACGGTTTAGACATTAATGGCTGTGTGATGAGTTTTTTTGAGGGGAAAGCAAATTTACACTGTTATACAGGCTGTACACTTACTACTTCACATTGTAGCGTAATTTCTTCAGTGTTGTCACATGAAAAGATTTAATCAAATATGTACAAAAATGTGAGGGGTGTACTCACTTTTGGGAGATACTGTATATACATAAATATATATAATAATTTCATATGTGGTGGTCAAAAGAGCGATAGAAGCCTCCACCATACAGTAGTACAGTATATAAATAGTACATTTGTGTTCACATTTGAATGTCTAAAACAAGTTAAAAAATGTGCTTCCTGCTCAGAATTCCGAGAAATACAGTTATTACACTGATTGTATAGCTTTTATAAAGGTAAGGCTTAATAACTGGGTAATTAGGGGTGAATTGTACAAACTAAAAAGATACAGTATAACAATTGGGGGTAACACTAATATTTGTAAAAAGCGGCATAACAAATGTGCACACCATAAATCTTACTACTATGGTTAAGATTGTGTATAGTCACACGTCCCATGTATTTACTGTATCCCTTGTATCTTTCTGCAGAAAATGGTAGCACTCTATAAATACAAGATATGTGAGGAGATACATTTGTGAGGTAAGTAAAGACATTTCTTCAGTTTATTTCTTATTGACTATATAGACTCTAAGGTGGCCAGACCTCACCATTACTTGGCATGGCAGGGATGCATTCTGTGTTTAAGCAGCTCTGCAATGTATATCTTTTCAGACGAGTCTCTCATTAAAGGGGAAGTTTTGTCACCTTAATGTATGTGTGAGTTTTGCCATGTTTATTCTGTGTATGTAATCCCCTGTGAGGAGAGTTGCCTTAGTGAGTACCATAGAGTTTTATGTTGCTATCTTCTCAATAAAAATACACCAACCCCAAACAGGTATCTGCAGTTTATTAATAAGTACCTTAGTATATGGATATGAAAGCATCAGATATCACAATATATAAAATCACAAAACCTAATTACTATATAGATACTAGCGAATTGCCCGTCAAAAAATGACGGCAATGAAATAGTAAGGTAGCTAAATTAGTAAATGAATATATTGTACCTATTTTGAAGCATTGTGATGAAGAGCTGGCAATCTGTGTTGATGCTGCTGCAGCATTAGTGGTGTGGAGCTGCTGTATAAGCATGCTGAATGTGTGCAGTGTAACACTGTGCGTGCGCGAGACCAAACCGTTAGCGTAGTCGTGTACTTCCGCATTGGTGTAAAATGGCGAGTAATGTGTGGTATAGGTCTGTATCGGAATATCCGTAGGTGTTTTGTGGTGTTTTGCGAGTTTCTTGTGGTGTTTTGCGAGTTTAGAGTGCTGTAGCCTCGTTTTCGTTTTGTTCGGCGGCCATTTTTTCTCTCGCTTCGTTTTTTTTTTTAGTCTCTAAACTGTTTTATTTGGAGTAAAATCGAGGTGTAAGTTGCATTTTTGAGGTCCTGGGTGCTCCCTCTTGGTGTAGGTAAGTTTTTTATGTATGTGCTGTGTGTATGTATTGTGTTTTAAATGTTTGTATGTCGGCGTGTTGCGTCCGATGTTTGCGAGGTCGTAATGTGTGGTAACGTGTTTCGTACGTTGTTTGCGTGCCTCGTAAAATTTAGCGAGTGTCGTAATTTGTGTGTCGTGTTTTTTGAGTAGCGACGTGAATTTTGCGAGGGTTTGAGGCCCTTGCCCAGTGACCTCGCCAGCAACTGAGTCCCTCGCTTCGCGAGGGGCCTCAGTTGCTGGCATGGAGCGCCTTCGGCGCTCCATGCCAGCAACTGAGACCCGTGCCCAGTGACCTCGCCAGCAACTGAGGCCCTCGCTTCGCGAGGGGCCTCAGTTGCTGGCATGGAGCGCCTTCGGCGCTCCATGCCAGCAACTGAGGCCCTTGCCCAGTGACCTCGCTACGCGAGGGCCGCGGCTCGCTGCGCGAGCCGCGGCCCTCGCTTCACGAGGCCCGCGGCTCGCTACGCGAGGGCCGCGGCTCGCTTCGCGAGCCACGGCCCTCGCTTCGCGAGGGCCGCGGGCTCGCTACGCGAGCCCGCAAGCGTGAGCAACGACTCGTACGCTCACAACTATATATGTGATTGGGACTGATGATCTGCAAGTTAATGTCTGATGTTCAAAAACATTAAAGGATACTGTAGTCCTACTATATTTGAATTATATTTTACTTTTTTGAAGAAATAGACACAGGTAATGGGCACATACAACCTTGATTCATTACCTATGATATACAACTGGCCATTGTCTTCATTGTGCATCTCTATTTCTCTGCATTTCCTGCCTGTTGTAGTAGTAGGAATGCAAAAGTGGTGACTCAATTTACAGTATACTGTAATTACATATAGTATTTAAAGGCTACATTTTCTTACATTTTCCTTATACTTTCTCAAATATCTTGCCCATTATCTCAAATTTAGTTCTCCAAAAACAGTATAAATTGTCCCTTATCAAGTCTACTTCTCCAAAAACAGTATATTATATAAAATATTGTATTTAGTTTTTGTTCTTTAGAACCCAGAACTCCAGAAGTGTGTGAAATCTTTGATTATATTAAAGAAACTGTGAGAATAAGCTGGACACAGACATATAAGACTCCTAGTTCTCAGATGTCTCCATGACTTTATATTTTCACTCTCCCTTCAAGCATGCATTCACCCTTTCCCCGCCTGTATCTTTCATCTCCCTATATATTTTTTTCTTTAAAGGATTGACCCACCTGTAAGCCACATTTTTGCCAAACTTTCAAATCCTGGCCCAAGTCCAAGGAAGGCCAGTCCTGGATAGAGGGGATCAAGGACCACAAGAAGGCCTGCTGAACAGAGGTGATCAGGGAGAAAAGGAGCCTGATCACCAGTATGCTGGAGCTGCGAAGGCAATGAATTGCTACAGACGAGGATAGGTAGACAGGTATTCTAAATCAGCGGATGGTCTCCCTTAGGCTCCAGCCGGGTGAGAAGCTAGCAGAGCGTGGTTGGAGCTTGACTTGGAGTATGTGTATGTGGACCTAATGCTTCCAGCTCCTGCATCACAAGTGCCCTCTTTCTACGGGCTTGGGCTGATGAAAGGGCTTCCTGATGTGCTGCAGGGTGAGCTGGGAACTGCTGAGCGCTGGAAAATCATATTGGTACAACGCCAAAAGGACGTGGAAATAGACCCAGGGACAGAAGAGGAAAAATTGCTCAAACCGTTGATCCATAATGAAATAGAGTTGGAAAAAGAATACAAGGAACTGCTTGAAGAGGTGGGCCCAGGTGGGATCTGGCTTAAGTAATTGCTTCCCCAGCTGAACTAGCAGAGGATACACTGCCCGAGAAAATGGACTGTTGGCCACACCCCTATCAGGTGGAGGAAGGAAACCAGGAGATATCTAGAGATCTGACCACTACAGAACAGTCAAGATTAGAGGGACTGCTGGGAACTCACCAGGATAGAGAGGCCAGGAGAACAGTCCAGACCCTGGTAGATGCAAGATTGGGGAGCAGTGTAAAGTAGCACCAGCCACTGGGAGATGGCCTACAACCAGAAAAGTTCCAGCCGCTAACCAAGGGCGAGGATCTGGAGACTGAACTGTTGGCAGTGAAAGGTGCAAGCCCTGAGAGTCTACCCAACTACCCATGGATTGTCACCTGTCCTGATCCAAACAGGCTATCAGGAGAGGGGGCGTCCCCTGAGACCCTGAAGCTCTTTCCCAGCATGGATCAGAAATGGAGTTCAGGTGAGGGCACTGGCCCTGAGAACCTGAGGAAGGAGCAAGTTGTGGCTCCCAAACCCTGCAGAGGCTCCCAAACCCTGCAGAGTTGCCAGCAGGGCTGACAGGGATTGCTTGATTATGGGCAAGCGGCCCACGGTACCAGAGGACCTGACACAGCGTACCCTAGTTTCAGAGGTGATCCCAACCTTACCAGCCCTTATGGATACCCACCTGGAGGAGCTACCAACCCCAGCAAAGTCTGCTACCCCGTGTGTGCCGACGTGGAAGTGCTTTTTATCCCCTCCTGAGCTGATCCCTAGATGGGATACTACCTGCCTGTGGCCAAGGGGGTAGCGGTATGCTCCTTAATGGGATCCTAGTTTCCAAGACCCTGGACGTGTCTCGAAGAAAGATGCCTGCAATTTGGGGTGGGTTATTGAAAGAAATGGAGATGGTGTTGGGCTGTGTTGCTATCTTGAACCCTGAGAATTGAGATCCAAGATGTTTCAAAAATAGATCAGTTCACTTGGAGCATATAGAAATTGTATGTTCTCTTATTTTGTTCATTTTGGCTGCGATACTGAACCTATCTTTACCCTACAAGTAACCTGTCGTGGTCACTAACACAGGAAGGTTACTGGGACTCCTGGAAGCGCTGATTACTGATGGAGAGACTCTGACTGATACAGAAGCCAGATATCCGGGTGAGCCTGCTGCAACTTAGTTGCTGGCAAGGAGCGCCAAAGGCGCTGGTGGAGATGAGCGCCACAGGCGCCACAGACTTTCGGACCTCAAATGCGGACCCTTGCAAAGCGAGGGGCCGCATTTGCGGAGGTGGAGGCTCCCACGTCGGCTACAATGAGCCGCAGATTTCGCGAGGGGACGCATTTGCGGAGGTGGAGGCTCTACGGCGCCTCACAACCGGTTACAAATGACCACACAAGCGGTACTTGGAAAAAAACGCATAAACACACAATGGACTTACACAAAAACAATTACGAGCCGCAAGAAAAAAAATCCATTACGGACTCGCAAAAATCCGACCTTAATGGACAAACCGTGCACAGCGGCAAACATTAAAAAACACAAAAATACACACAAAAATAAAATAAAAACCTTACCCACACCAAGGGGGGACACCAAGGACCTCTGCAACACTGCTTAAACCTTGAATTCTGTCAAATTTACAAAGTTTAGCCACTCAAAAATCTCCTAAGCGAGAGAAAAAATGGCAGCCTAAAAAACGAAAACGAGGCTGCACGACCCCAAATGCCGCTAAATTCCACAAAGCAAATACTGCTTTTACAAAAACCCGTACGACCTACAACATATACCATTAGCAAGGACGCTTCATCATACAAACCCGCCTATCACATACACATTCGCCGCCATTTTACAACACTAACTAACACAATGCGGAAGTACACAGCTACACTAACGGCTTCCCCTCGCGCACGCAGCCTATTTACACTACACACTTCACACATTGCTGACACTTACACCTTAGCTCCACAACACTGCAAACCTACATTGTATGCTGCAGGAACATGTAAACAGATTGTCAGCTCTTCAGCACAATGCTTCCTGCATGTATTACTTACAAATAGGTAACGTATATTAATTTATTAATTTACTACTTATTTAATTAGCATCACAAAATACATATACACAAAAAAAAAACACTATTGCAGTAAACGCAAAAGACATTCACTGCGCACCTCACAACGAGCACCAACACTGCTCATAGCACACAAACTACACCAGGGAACAGTCTTGCAATAAGCGCAAAAAGCAGATCAGCGCTGATCTTACAATGACAGAGGCTCGAAATGAGCGCCGCCGAAGGCTTTCAGCGCGAGCCTCACAATCAGCGCTGAGATTTCAGACCACCACAAAAAATAATGTCTGTGACAAACACCATTCCTTGACTGACGTAATTTTTTTATGGGCAATTCGCTAGTTTATGTATGTAGTTGTGCTCTAATATGGTTCTCTTGAACATTCCATTATAAACAAATGTTATAATTGCTTTGGTTTTACGTATCTGAAATTTTATATTTTACAAGGGATTGGGGTCTGATTTTTTTGCCACCTTTTCATGGTTATTATGTCTATCCAAAAAAAGTTGATTTATGTAAAATTTGGGTTTTTTGAAATTTGGCAGTGTAATAATGATCTAAAAAGTCGATTTGCCTTTTTTGAGTGTTTTAGATTCCTTAAGATATTTTTGAGATATACAGTGCCTTGCAAAAGTATTTACCCCCTTGACTTTATACCTATTTTGTTCCATTACAGCCTTAAGTTCAATGTTTTGTTATTCTAAATCTTATGTGATGGATCAGAACACAATTGTCTAAGTTGGTGAAGTGAAATGAGAAATATATATACATAAAACAATGTTTTAGATATAGAAACAGAAAATTGGCATGTGCATATGTATTCATCCCCTTTGTTATGAAGAACATATAAAGCTCTGGTTCAACCAATTACCTTTAGAAGTCACATAATTAGTGAAATGATGTCCACCTGTGCGCAATCTAAGTATCATATGATCTGTCTTTACATATACACACCTTTTTTGAAAGGCTCCAGAGGCTGCAACACCTAAGCAAGAGGCACCACTAACCAAACACTGCCATGAAGACCAAGGAACTCTCCAAACAAGTAAGGCACAATGTTGTTGAGAAGTACAAGTCAGGGTTAGGTTATAAAACAGATCCAAATCTTTGATTATCCCCAGGAGCACCCTCAAATCTATCATAACCAAATGGAAAGAACGAGGCACAACAGCAAACCTGCCAAGAGATGGCCGCCCACCAAAACTCACGGACCGGGCAAGGAGGGCATTAATCAGAGAGGCAGTACAGAGACCTAAGGTAACCCTGGAGGAGCTGCAGAATTCCACAGCAGAGACTGGAGTATCTGTACATAGGACGACAATAAGCCGTACGCTCCATAGGTCTTTATGGCAGAGTGCCCATGAGAAAGCCATTACTTTCAGCAAAAAACAAAATGGCAAGTTTTGAGTTTGCGAAAAGGCATGTGGGAGACTCTCAAAATGTATGGAGGAAGGTGTTCTGGTCCCATGAGACTAAAATTTAACTTTTTGTATATCAAAGAAAACGCTATGTCTGGCGCAAACCCAACACATCACATCACCAGGGGCGGCCCGTCCATTGGGGCGTCAGGGCAAACGCCCCCCCAAATATTTTCTTCACCCTGCAATAAAAAAAATTCAACAATGTATTAGTATAACCCAAAAACAAATAAATATAAGGTGTACATCATCATTTCAAGTCTCAATAGTATTAAAAATGAAGTAAAGTTAGTAAAGGGACACTGTCACTTTAAAATAACCCTTGCGCTACATTAACTAATGCTGTGTATCTATATAGCCCCCTGCCTGCACCCTGTGTGATCAAATTACAATAGTTATACTGTGTACACTAACCTTAGACTCTTCTCTCTCTTCAATGAGTCCTGGCCTGGCCCCCTGACCGTTAATGCATGCCGCCCACCATCACAGTGACGATATGCATGGGCGGTCATAAATGTATCAATTAATAACTGACAGTCTTCCATCATTGACCAATCAATGATGGAAGGCTGTCCAGTTACTAAGTGATCAATCTAAACCCACCCAGACCGTTAGCCCTGAGCGCCCGCCAGCAAATAGGGTCTCGAGTTATCATTTTGATTGACTGATACAGTCAATAAAACCACCAGTTGCCTGTCCCTTCCCCCTTTCTGTTTCCTGACCCTGGTCACGCTGAGACTGAGAGACCTCCCTGGCTGAATCTACTCACATCTGCTCTGCCTGCCTAACACAGTAAGTCTACCTGCCTGGCACCTGCCCTGCCCCTGGCCAAACCAAAACCCCTAGTAGCCCCTAATAAAAGTTAGGGATGACCAGTTACCCCCAGTCCCCCACTATGCCTGCCTGGCCTGCCAGTGCCACCTACCCAGCCACCCACCAACTACCACCGACGACCCCAGCCATCACCCCCCCATGTGGCCTGTGCCACCCCCGATCAGGCCTGCCCTATGCTAGCTATGCCATCATGCCACCGCCGGATTACCCCGATCACGGGATCGGGGTAGTCGGGTGGTGAGCGGGGTGGCACAGGCCCACATGGGGGTGATCGGATCACCCCCTTGATGAGGCCTGCGCCACCCCTGATGACCTCCATGTCGCCGCCCTATGCCACCCCCGATGCGGCCTATGCTAGCACTGCCCGATTACCCCGGGTATTCGGGCAGTGAGCGGGGTTGACCAGGCCACATGGGGGTGGATGTTCACCCCCATGAGGCCTGTGCCACCCCTGATCGTGGCCTACGCGGTCCGATGGGCGACCGATGGGCGCCTGAGCGTGACCGACCCCACCCTGGATGAACCAACTACCTATCCCCCCCCCCTATTTTTATTCCATTTTTAGAAGTAACAGGCATGTATATGTGCCTGTCACTTCTAAAGATAAAATAAAAATAAGGGAAGGGGAAAAAAAAATACAGTAAAAACATTATTATTACAAGTAAACAGTAAGCAAACACATTGTTAGTACAGTTAGTAACACAACACATTTTATACAAAAATAAACAGCTTTAAACAAACATTAATAAAAAATAAAATAAACAACAGCACATACTTACCTGTAAAATTGACCCCTCCAGCGTTGGCCTTCTGTCCTCTGGATATAGTCATGAAAAATAAATAATCCAATGTTGATTGAAGCCCATGTCAAATAATCCAATGTTGATTGAAGCCAATGGTCAAATAAAATTATCCAATGTTGATTGAAGCCAATGGTCAAAATAAAATAATCCAATGTTGATTGAAGCCAATGGTCAAAATAATCCAATGTTGATTGAAGCCAATGGTCAAATAATCCAATCTTGATTGAAGCCATTGTCCATCCATCCATTCTGGCCCATTGAAAGAGGCCTCCACAAAAAAAAAACGACGCTCTAAAAAAAAAAAAAACAACAAACTAAAAGCTCCTCCTACAAGGAGCCCCTCCCGCGATTAATTGTTTTTTTCCCACGGTCTGCTATATATACTAATTTTTGAAGGACTCTGATTGGCTGAAATTTTTGATTGACATCGATTTCAACCAATGAGAGTCTTTAAAAAATTAGCAAATCAGCAAGCAGGTATGGAAGCCTGTAAGGGTAAAAAAGGTTAGTGTGAACTTGTTTGACCCTGTATGTATTATACATATTACAGGGCTATTTTATGTGATATACATGTTACAGGATAATATCCTGTAACATGTATAGCCAAAAAATAGCACTGTAATATGTATAACAAATAATGTGTAATAGAAATGCATGAACAATATAATATAACAAGTAATAAAGAACATCAATTAATCAAATAATAAATATCAATTAATATATATTGTTGTATGTATATGTTTATGTATATTTATGTGTATTTTTTATGCGTATATATATATATATATTTGGATATATATATATATATATATATATATATATATATATATATATATATAAAAATTGATATCAATATATCACAATAAATAAATATATATATATATATATATATATATATATATATATATAAATATATACATATATATCAATTTGATATATATATATATATATATTTATTTATTTATTGTGATATATTGATATAAATTTTTATATATATATATATATATATATATATTTATTTATTGTGATATATTGATATCAATTTTTATATATATATATATATATATATATATATATATATATATATCAATCAATATATCTATCAATATATATATATATATATATATATATATTTATATATTATTTTTTTTATTTTTTTTTTACAATTTGGGCCTATATGGTCCCAATTTGTTAATTAGGGTTTTTAAGGTGCGGTTGGGGCCTATATGGTCCCAATTTGTTACTTAGGGTTTTTAAGGTGCGGTTGGGGCCTATATGGTCAAAATTAGTTATTTAAGGTTTTTAAGGTGCGGTTGGGCCCTATATGGTCAAAATTGGTTATTTAAGGTTTTTAAGGTGCGGTTGGGGCCTATATGGTCCCAATTTGTTACTTAGGGTTGTTACTTAGGGTTTTTAAGGTGCGGTTGGGGCCTATATGGTCAAAATTGGTTATTTAAGGTTTTTAAGGTGCGGTTGGGCCCTATATGGTCAAAATTGGTTATTTAAGGTTTTTAAGGTGCGGTTGGGGCCTATATGGTCCCAATTTGTTACTTAGGGTTTTTAAGGTGCGGTTGGGGCCTATATGGTCCCAATTTGTTACTTAGGGTTTTTAAGGTGCGGTTGGGGCCTATATGGTCAAAATTGGTTATTTAAGGTTTTTAAGGTGCGGTTGGGCCCTATATGGTCAAAATTGGTTATTTAAGGTTTTTAAGGTGCGGTTGGGGCCTATATGGTCCCAATTTGTTACTTAGGGTTGTTACTTAGGGTTTTTAAGGTGCGGTTGGGGCCTATATGGTCAAAATTGGTTATTTAAGGTTTTTAAGGTGCGGTTGGGCCCTATATGGTCAAAATTGGTTATTTAAGGTTTTTACGGTGCGGTTGGGGCCTATATGGTCCCAATTTGTTACTTAGGGTTTTTAAGGTGCGGTTGGGGCCTATATGGTCCCAATTTGTTATTTAAGGTTTTTAAGGTGTGGTTGGGGCCTATATGGTCTCCCTTGCTCTTTTAAGGTTTTAAACGTTATGGTTTGGGTCTCAAACGTTCTAATGTTTTTTTTTTTGTTTTCTATCACTTCCCAGGTGCAAACTATCTGTGGAATCAGATTTGTTTGGACTCGTTGGTTGACTTACTGGACGTGAATACCCCGAGAAGGAGAGTCAACTGTTGGTGAGTATATGGTCACACTTGGACTTTTAAGGTTTTTAAGGTGCAGTTGGGGCCTATATGGTCACACTTGGTCTTTTAAGGTTTTAAAAGTTACGGTTTGGGTCTTGAGATTTCTAATGTCTTTTTTGTTGTTTTCTATCACCCCCCAGGTGCAAACTATCTGTGAAAGCAGATTTGTTTGGACTCGTTGGTTGACTTACTGGACGTGAATACCCCGAGAAGGAGAGTCAACTGTTGGTGAGTATCATTGCCTTTAATTTTCTGTCCATGTGTATAGGTGCAAATTTGATGTTGATGTAGTCTTGTCACATGAGGGTTTGCAATCTGTAATGTATACCAATGAAATCAACACACTGTTATTTTAAAGTAATTTTGTGACATAATATAAATTAATATACCGTGATCTCTTTCTTTTATTGGTATCAATATCAGAAATGAATACTATTGACTCTCTACTTGTGAAGCCTTTCGGCACCCTAACCTATGAGGAGAAGGTGGAAGTAAAACGGTTAGGAGCTGACCAACCAGAGATAAATCTGCAGCAAATCGCAAGAGATAGAGGGAAGCAATATGTCCGTAATTTCAATACTGAATGGTACAAGAAGAACGACTGGCTTTCTGGAAGCATTTCTAGGAAGTCCTTATATTGTTTCCCATGCATCCTATTTGGTGGTGACGCTGCTTGGACCAAAACTGGAGTGACTGACGTCAAACATCTAGCTGACAAATTGGCAAAACACAAAAGTTCTAAAGCTCACTTGGATAACAGGATCAAGTTTGAGATGCTTGGACAGGCGAACATTGCTGTTCAACTGGACCAAGGATACCAAGTCAGCATTCAAAAACACAACGAAGAAGTGGCTAAGAACCGGTACATCCTTTCGAAGATAATTGATTGTGTTCGCTTTTGTGGCGCTTTTGAACTGGCATTAAGAGGACACGACGAGAGTGAAACATCGCTAAATCCAGGAGTGTTTAGAGGCCTGGTGGATTTGGTTGGCAGTATCGATAGTGCAATGGAACAGCATTTGAAGACTGCAACTGTGTTTAAGGGCACTTCCAAAACCGTGCAGAATGAGCTACTGGACTGCATGCATGAAGTTATAAAGGAAGTGATTCACCAAGAGCTTAAAGAAGCCCAGTTTGTGGCAATCCAAGCGGATGAAACAACCGATATTTCCGCTAGGACACAGTGCGTTGTAGTCTATCGCTACATTGACAAGAAGCATCAAGTGGTGGAAAGATTTGATGGCTTCACGGAAATGAAATCAACGGATGCAGACTCGATTGCTGCTGTTGTGCTGGAAACACTGAATACTGTTCTCCCAGAGCCAGAAGACAAGAAGAAACTCATAGCTCAAAGCTACGATGGTGCCAGTGTGATGCGTGGAGATCAATGAGGAGTTCAAAGAAAAATAAAAGACGTGTACCCGAACGCACACTACGTCCATTGCTATGCTCACCAACTGAACCTAATAATGGAGAAAGCAGTTTCAAGGATTGGAAGAGTTCGAGTTTTTTTTTCCAACATAGGCGGCATACCATCTTTTTTTTCACGCTCTCCAAAAAGGACTGGAGTTCTGGATGAGGTAGTTGGTAGAAGACTTCCAAGAGGTGCACCAACACGATGGAACTTCAACGTTAGGACCGTGAACGTGATCTACGAGAACAGAGATGCGCTACTTGAGTGTTTCCAGACAATTGAAGCATGTCTAAACTTTGATCCAACATCTATACGTGAAGCCGCAGGTTTCATTGGAATGCTGGAAGACAGGGAGTTCCTTTACTTCCTTAAATTATTTCATTTAATAATGCCACATGTTGACATCCTCTATAGTCAGCTTCAGAAGCGAGACACGGATACTGTTTATATCAAAAAAGTCACAGAAGACTTTGTCGCCAGCATCCAGAAAATACGTAATTCTGTGGAAGAGATAGAAGCAAGTTTGCCGAGCGATCTAACAGTCAACAGACGGAGTGCTGAGATCTCAACCTTGAGACAACTTTCAAGAGAGGTATGTGACATAGTGGTGGTTCATGCAAAAGAACGTTTTTCATTTTCAAATCACCTATTCAGTGCCAAACTTGTTCAAAGTGACTTGTATAAAACCCATGACACTTGCTTTCCAACCCAAGCTCTGGAAGACACCGTGCAAGCATATCCAATACTGAAGAAGGAACAATTACGCACTGAGCTGTCACTTCTGTATGGGAAGACAGAGTTTCATACTTGTACAAGTGCTGTTGCTCTGCACAAACTTTTCCATCAATTTAATCTGCAGAATGATTTCACAGAGACAGTAAAATTATTAAGAATCCTGATTACAACACCAATGACTACTGCAGAATCAGAAAGATGCTTCTCAACATTGAAGAGGATAAAAACCTTTTTAAGAAGCACCATGTCCCTGGAGCGGTTGAATGCATTGGCGATGCTCTCAATGGAAAAGCAACTGATTTCCAAGATCCCAGACTTCAATGAAAAAACCATTGAGAAGTTTTCTTCTTTGAAAGATCGCCGTGCAAAATTAAAATACAAGTGATTGAAGCAAAGAAGAATGCATACCCCCAAGGTGTGCAAAGATAAACTGCGTTAAGCAGCACCACCTCACACTACCAAACATAACTAGTGGTAAGTAAAGTATGAACGGTGTGTGGGTGTGCATATGGAAGGAGCTATGAAAGGTGTGTGCATGGTCAGTAACAATTGTTGAAGCCTTGGCGTGGTTTGAAGGAATTGGAGGCACTTCCAAGGGTAGCTGTCACTTGTGTACAGGAAGCAAGAATTCCATGTCTGTACAAGTGCTGTTGCTCTGCAGCAACTTTAGCATCAATTTAATCTACATAATTTAACAGAGTGAGTGAAGCTATAAGGAATCCTGCTTACAACAACGAAGACTACTAAAGAACCAGAAAGATGCTTCTCCACATTGAAGAGGATCAAAAAAGTAATTAAAAAGCACCATGGCCCTGTAGCGGTTAAATGCATTGGTTTGAAGGAATTGGAGGCACCTTCAAGGGTACGTAAAGTTCTCAGAAATGGCACCACCTCACTACCAAAAATAACTAGTGGTAAGTAAAGTATGAATGGTGTGTGGGTGTGCATATTGAAGGAGCTATGAAAGGTGTGTGAATGGTCAGTAACAATTGTTGAAGCCTTGGCGTGGCTTTACTGCTCATATGGTTATCCATATGCTAATTCAACATGTTTGTTTGACATTGATTATTGTGTTGTCTAAACATAAGTGAAATCTTGTTGTTTTCTTGAATCCCAAGATCCACTGGTTTGGGCCTATGCAGTGCTGATTGGTCTTCTAAGGTATGTTTGAGGCCTATATGGTCCCACTTGGTCTTCTAAGGTATGTTTGGGGCCTATGGTCACACTTGGTCTTCTAAGGTATGTTTGAAGCCTATATGGTCACACTTGGTCTTCTAAGGTATGTTTGAGGCCTATATGGTCCCACTTGGTCTTCTAAGGTATGTTTGGGGCCTATGGTCACACTTGGTCTTCTAAGGTATGTTTGAGGCCTATATGGTCACACTTGGTCTTCTAAGGTATGTTTGGGGCCTATATAGTTCCACTTGGTCTTCTAAGGTATGTTTGGGGCCTATGGTCACACTTGGTCTTCTAAGGTATGTTTGGGGCTTATATAGTCACACTTGGTCTTCTAAGGTATGTTTGGGGCCTATATAGTCACACTTGGTCTTCTAAGGTATGTTTGGGGCCTATATAGTCACACTTGGTCTTCTAAGGTATGTTTTGGGCCTATATAGTTCCACTTGGTCTTCTAATGTATGTTTGGGGCCTATATAGTCACACTTGGTCTTCTAAGGTATGTTTGGGGCCTATATGGTTCCACTTGGTCGTTTAATGTTTTTTAAGTATGGTTTTGTTCTTGAATGGTATGATTGATTTGCTTGTTTTCTTTCAACCCCAGGTGCAAACCCTATGTGGCTGCAGATTTGTTTCTACTCATTGGTCAACTTAATGAACGTGAATACCCTGAGAAGAAGAGCCGACTAATGGTAGGTGTCATTCCTTTAATTTTTCTGTTAATACGTATAGGTGCAATTATGATATTGCTGTAGTCTTGTCACATGAGTTTTTTCAATCTATATTGTATACCAATGAATTTAACACATTGTTACTTTACTTCTTGACATTTCTGCATTGCAGATCATGTATTTCAATGGGCTTTACAAGCATAAGGTCATTGGGCGGGGCTTATAAAGGTCATTATGACGTCAGGGGGGAGTTATAAAAATGGGTGTGGTTTGAAAAAGGGGGAGTGGCTATGTTTCGCCCTGTCGCCCCTCCAACTTGAAAAGTCACCAGCCGCCACTGCACATCACCCAAAGAACACCATCAACACAGTGAAACATGGTGGTGGCAGCATCATGCTGTGGGGATGTTTTTCAGCAGCCGGCACTGGGAGACTGGTCAGAGTTGAGGGAAAGATGTATGGTGCAAAATACAGGGATTTTCTTGAGCAAAACCTGTACCACTCTGTGCATGATTTGAGGCTAGGGCGGAGGTTCACCTTTCCAGCAGGCCAATAACCCCAAACACACTGCTAAAGCAACACTTGAGTGGTTTAAGGGGAAACATGTAAATATGTTGGAACGGCCTAGTCAAAGCCCAGACCTCAATCCAATAGAAAATCTGTGGTCAGACTTAAAGATTGCTGTTCACAAGCACAAACCATCCAACTTGAAGGAGCTGGAGCAGTTTTGCAAGGAGGAATGGGCAAAAATCTCAGTGGTAAGATGTGGCAAGCTCATAGAGACTTATCCAAAGTGAATTGGAGGTGAGATTGCTGCAAAAGGTGGCTCTACAAAGTATTGACTTTAGGGAGGTGAATAGTTATGCACATTGACTTTTTCTGTTATTTTGTCCTATTTGTTGTTTACTTCACAATAAAAAAAAATAAAAAAAATCTTGAAAGTTGTGGGCATGTTCTGTAAATTAAATGATGCAAAAAAAAAATGCCAAGGGGGTTGAATACTTCTTCAAGGCACTGTATAAGTTTAACATTTTAATGTAATGAGCATGCTCAGTAGAGACTTATGTACTTGATCCACTCCCAGATTCCATCCATTTTGATTGGTCAATTATGGTCAAGTGATGTTTTTAGTGGTTTTATAGTTATGGCTCACCTGCAATGGTGGACATTCACCAGAGGGGGCAAGCAAATTAAATGTCAAATGCTTTAAAATTATATTGGTTCACCTGCAATGACAGACGTTAGCTAGAAAGGGCGAGCAAATGATAGTTAATGACATGTGGACATATTTGTTCATTCGAGAGAGAGAACGAGAAAGATCTTCTGGGCCTAGCATGTGTTAATATTCACCACTGCTATCTGGTTACATTTAACCTTCGGATGCAAGCAAACATGGTAACAACTTTATTTTTCAAATCTCAACTTCATTGCCATAAATCTTCATGCACATATTGCTTTAAACAATGTTACATTTTAGTTACTATAATTTAACATTCACTTGCCATTGCATGTGAGCAAAGGTATACATTACTAAATCCTTTACCTTTGAATTTATTACTTTTCTAAATTTTAACAAGTAAATACCATATAAACAAAAAAGAGGTATATAGGAACCACAAGTCTTTATTTCAACATTTTCAACGGCCTTCCATAAGGCTGTCCTCAGGCTAAATTAACAAAAATTCTCACACCAAATTGCCATTGTGCTTCTTATATGCAGTAAAATATGTTTTTTATGCAAAATAAAATATACACATTCATTAGGCAGCAGTCGCCACTAATTACTTTGGGAAAAAACATTTATTTTCAACACGTTTAATTAAACATCACATTTCACTTGTATTACAATGCATTTTAATTCATACATACATTGAAACAATTCATTTTTCACAGTATGATAATTTTGCATTAACACTGCAATTTAATACAATCAAATTGTCACAGAGAAACAGTTTTAAACATTACAAATATAACATTAATATGCAAATTTTCAAAAACTAGATTCTAGTTCTGTTTTAGACTTTGAAAGGACCTGTTGGTGGGAAAACACTATATGCAACAATTCATCCTTAACAAATAAAACCAACCCAAATTGTTCAAAAATGACATAGAAGGGTGCACCAAAGTTTCATGAATAAAATTATTCAAAAGAAATTTGTTTTGCTCAGGTTGATTCTCATAAGTAGCTCTTTTTGTGTTAGATTTTATAAATGTCCCAGTGCAAACAGAACCATGTCTGCTGTTCTGCTGAGCTTGCACACACTCCCCTTATCCAATTTGTAGTTCTTGTTTTTATCAAAAATAACTTTGTGTATGAGAGAATATTTTTAGCTAATTCTATATAAGTGCAACAAGGTTGTAAATTGTCACCTTATTTATTCAACTTATATGCAGAGTACTTCATGCGTTATACCAGACTAGACGAATCCAAAGCTGGAATCAATATTGCTGAAAGAAATATCAACAACTTCATATATGCCAAGAGTGAGTAGGAACTAAAGGACCTATTGATCAGGGTAAAAGAAGAGAATCCAAAAGTTGGCCTGCTGCTCAGTGTTAGAAAGATGAAGATTATGGCAAACAGCAATCTCAGTTCCTGGCAAATAGATGGGGAAGAAATGGAGGCAGTGACAGATTTTATTTTTGCAGGGATCCAAGATCTCTGCAGATAGTGACTGTAGTCATGAAATTAGAAGACGTTTGCTTCTGGGGAGGAAAGATATGGCAAGCTTGGGCAAGCTAGTAAAAAATAAAGATATTAAACTATAAACAAAGGTCTGCATAGTTCGAACTATGGTATTCCCAGTAGTAACATACGGAAGAGAGAGCTGGACCATAAAGAAATCTGAGCTCCGTAGAATTGATGCTTTTGAATTGTGGTGTTGGTGAAAACTATTTACAGTCCCTTGGACTGCAAGAAGATCCAATAAATCAGTACTTCAGGAAATCAAGATAAACTTTTCACTAGAAGGTTTGATCATGAGGCTAAAGCTGAAATATCTTGGCCATATCATGAGATGGCAGAATTCCCAAGAAAAAAATGATGCTGGGAAAGATTAAAGGCACAAGAAGAAGGGTACGACAGAGGCGGAGATGGAAGGGATGAGTCACTGAAGCAATGAACATGAACTTGATGGAGATCAGAGGCACAGTGACTGAGAGATGTACACAACTAGTAAATGAACTAGTAAATAGTTAAGGAACAATTCCTAAAAAAATATTGGTAGGCATATGCTATAAACCCATAAATATACTTGAATGTCATAATTTCAATAATTGCTACAGATTGGAAATGCAGCTAAGCATTGTAAAGTTTTAATAATCTGAGATTTTAACTACCCTGAAATAAACTGGATACATGAGCAGCTGAAGGGAGCAGGTTCTTCATTACACTCAGAGATCAATTAAAAGGAGTAAATCACACTCTAGATGTTTTAACCATGATTAAAAGATCAAGATAAGAAGTAAATTATACAAGAAAGAGGAAACAGAGGCACATTTATATGAGTTTAATAAATCTTGCAAAAGAGCTTTTAGACTGGATAAGAGAGTGTAAGACTAACCCTACATTTTTTTACTGTAAATATATTAATGGAAAACGTTAGTTATAGGAACATTAAAATGTGAAACTGGCTGGTTGATAAATATTGACCAGGAAAAGGCAGATGAGCTGAATAACTTAATTTATTCTGTATACACAATGGTGGTTGGGACACCGCAATATAATGGGGCTACAATACCTTCACCAAATAATTAGTTGAAGCAGGAAAAATACGAAAGTGTTAAATGTTAATAAGGCACCAATTCCTGTTGGAATACGTCCAAGGGTAGTGAGGTAACCGGGTTCTGTAATAGCCAAGCCATTATATCTAATTTTTTCAAGACTCACTCACCACAGGGTCGGTACCAGATGACAGGAGAAAAGCAGATGCGATACCTATATTTTAGAAGGGAGCAAGAACAAAGCTTTTTAGAATGGATTGTAAAGAAATAGTATACAAAAATATGTCATTTGAAGAAGATAATCAGTAGGACTTAACACAGATTTGGGTGGAATAGGCTTTGTCAAACAAATTTAGTTTCTTTGAGGAAGTAAGTAAGCACTTGGAGCAAAGGATTTTTGTAAATGATATATACTCAGAATGAACTAATGGGGTAAGTGGGGTTCCTCAGGGTTCAGTATTAGGTGATCTCCTTTTTAAAATATTTTTTTAATAAATTAAAAGTAGGACTGGAAAGTATTGTCTCCATTTTTTCTGATCACAGTGAGTGGTGCAAGGTAGTTATATCAGAAAGTGATGTACTTTTACCTACAAAGGGATTTAAATAAATTAGAGAAATTGGCATTTGCATTGAGATTTAATACAAATAAATGTAAAGTTATACATTTAGGAAGAAAAAAAAAGTATGTAATTTATAATCTGAAAGGAAGAAATCTATGGATAGAAAGGCATTTAGGAGTTCTTGTGGAGAATCAACTATGTAATACTGCTCAATGTCAATCAGCATCTGCAAAGACAGGTAAAATTTTAGATTGTATTCAGAAGGGCATAAAAGAAAGGGAAGCAACTATAATGATGCCACTATACAAATCCTTAGTACACCTTCATTTGGAATATGAAGTACAATTTTGGGCACCACTACATAAAAACACATTTTAGAGATGGAAAAAGTTCAGAGAAGGGCAAAAAAACTAATAAGGGGAATGGAGTGCCTAAGTTATGAAGAAAGACTAACCAAATTAAACGTATTTACTCTAGAAAAAAGACGTCTAAGAGGGGAAATGCTCACCTTGTATAAATACATCCAGGGTCAATATGAATGTCATGTAAGCGTTTTGTGCCAAGAGGTTTTCAGCTGACAAGAGCATGTCCTTTGAGGTTAGAAGTCAGAAGTCTCTACAAAGGAGGATGTGGCAGCATCTTTTTTAATAGATAACTTAAAAATGGGTTGGATATTATTTAAAAATGTTTTCAATGGGCCAAAAAGAAAATTAAATATTTAGGGATACCCATAACATCAAAAATAGAGGATATGTATAAGGCCAATTATATTCCATTATATAATACACTAAAAAATGTTTAAACAATTGGTCTAAACAAAATATATTGTGGCTAGGGAGGATTAACACAGTAAAATTGAACATACTACCCTAATTGATGTACCTCTTTAGGTCAATAACTCTTCAAGTAACCATGAAGGATCTAACACACTTCCAAATATTGACTTTTAGATATATTTGAAATAATAGACCCGATAGAATCACCACAACACTCATGCTCAGGCACAAATCCAGAGGAGGTCTGTTATGCCCGAACGTAAAGCAATGCTACAGGGCAGCACAACTGGCGTTTATACTCTTAACTCACTCAATTTGATCCCAACCAGCTTGGATATTTATTGCAAATTGTACCATGTACCCCTATATCTGGTACGTGGTAACTTGTCTTAACCCACTACCGCCTGGGATCAAAAGTAACTCAAATGATCAAATATACGGTATCAGGAGTTACTTGGGCCCACCACTACTCCACACTCTTTCCTAAATCCTCTCACTTGATTTCGTTTTTTGCACACCCCAAGCCCCAAAAGACATCTCATCTATCTCTCTACATTGGTGGAAATCCAAAAATTTAGACAGACTAGGCTCATGGGTAAGGGACGGCCAAATTCTCTAGTTTTAAGTACTTTGGGACGAATATGCCATCCGCTTAAATGAACATTATAATTACACTAAATTGAGACAAACTGTATGTCGATTAACTCACATAATAGGCCTCCCTAAACACAACAGGCTTTCGAAAATTTGCCAAGATGTTAGCGAAGTGAGGGGCCGCATTTGCGGAGGGGGACATAAACTGCAATGAGCCAAAGGCTCATTGGAGGCCGCAAATGCATACCTCGCAAAGCGAGTGTCCGCATTTGCGGAGGTGGAGGCTCTACAGCACCTCATTGTCAATTAAAAAAAAAGGAAAAAAAACACATATTAGAGTGACTTTCAAAAAAAAAATACGACCCGCGGGACTTAGAAAAAAAAAACAATGCGGGATGAGGACATTGGGACTTAGAAAAAACAAAAAACAAATCTCATCTATCTCTCAACATTGGTGGAAATCCAAAAATTGAGACAGAATACGTTCATGGGTGAGGGACAGCCAAATTCTCTCGTTTTAAGTACTTAGGGACGAATATGCCATCCCCTTAAATGAACATTATAATTACACTAAATTGAGACAAACTGTATGTCGATTAACTCACATAATAGGCCTCCCTAAACACAACAGGCTTTCGAAAATTTGCCAAGATGTTAGCGAAGTGAGGGGCCGCATTTGCGGAGGGGGACATAAACTGCAATGAGCCAAAGGCTCATTGGAGGCCGCAAATGCATACCTCGCAAAGCGAGTGTCCGCTTCGATAAAAAAAAAAAAAAATACATATAAGAGTGACTTTCAAAAAATAAATACGACCCGCGGGACTTAGAAAAAAAAATGCAGGATGAGGACATTGGGACTTAGAAAAAAAAAAACACGCGGGACTCAAACAAAATACACACGAGGTCTCAAAAATACGAAAAGAATTTGGGACTTAGACAAAAAAAAATATGACCCGCGAGACTATAAATAATGAATAAAAAACGAGGTGGCAAAAATAGGAAGTTAACGGCCAAAACGCGTACATCGAAAAACAACCAAAACTCAGCAAAATAACAAAAAAACATTAAAAAAAAACTCACACAGAGCACGGGGGACAGCTAGAACATCTGGGAGTGAGCTTGCACGCAAATTGAAGTTGATTTTAAGCATTTTTGGGACTTGAAAATGGGCTAAGAGAGAAAAAAAATGGTAGCCCAACAAAAACGTAGCGAGGCGAGCCGTGAAGGCACTAAAACTTGCAGCACAAAGACGATGAGCATCATTGCCTGCTCGCCTCACAAAGCGAGATGAGCAGTGAAGGCAATGAACATGCGGAACTTAGCAACCAAGCACTTAGGAAACTCGGGATCGCCAGCCTGCAAGCAGTTGACAGCCGCGGGACTTAGAAAGAAAAAATTACGAAAGGCGGGACTTTAAAAAAAAAAAAAAACAGATTAAAGGCTGATACGAAAAAAAAAAAAAAAATATATAAAAACACACTAAATACACAAAAAAATACTACAAAAACATCACACACAGAATAGGGGAACAGCCAGGACGTCCGGGAGTGAGGTGGATTGCGAATTTAATGCGATTTGGACAAGATTCGCCATTCAAAAATCGCCTAAGCAAGAAAAAAAATGGCTGACAAAAAAAAATGAAAATGAGGCTATGTGACCCTGGACCATGCAAAACACTGCCAAACGCATAGCACTTTCACAGAGGAACGTACAAACTACAAAATACACTATTACAAATGACGGAAAATGCTTGCGAGCCATGTAACACATTAATAACATTACAAATCTACAATGGCGCTATACACAACTAAACCAACGGCTTTCCCTCGGGCACGCAGCCTATTTCTAATTCACAATTGTGACACTCATTACACTTTATCATCAGGGCACCAACACTTAAACTGTACATTGTATGCTGCCGGAAAATACAAACAGATTGTTATCTCTTCAGGCTATTGATTGCTGACTATATTAATTACAAATAGATAAAGTATATTAATTTATTCAAGAACTAATTCATTCATTATTAGTTAACTAAATATAGATAAATATATATCTCTCTTTCTGATGAGTGACAAAGGTGCAAAAGTACACAAGAGTAGAGGCTCGCAATGAGCGCCGTAGGTCCTCACAGTACAAAAAGGTTTACATTCTGTGTCAAACAGCATTCCCATGGCTTTAAATTGTATTGCCCCGTCATTTATGACAGGCAAGTTGCTAGTTCTAAAATAAAATACATACGAGGTCGCAAAAATACGAAAGGAAATCGGGACTTAGACAAAAAAAAATACGACCCGCGGGTCATAGAAAAAAAAACGAGGTTGCAAATATAGGAAGTTAACAGCTGAAACGCGTACATCGAAAAACAACAGAACCACAGCAAAATAACAAAAAACTTTTTTAAAAACTCACACAGAGCACGGGGGGGAAGCCAGGACGTCTGGGAGTGAGGTTGCACGCAAATTTAAGTTGATTTTAAGCATTTTCAACACTTGAAAATCGGCTAAGCGAGAAAAAAATTGCGGTCGAAAAAAATTAAAACGAGGGTACACGACCCATAATTATGCAAAACACCACCAGGCACATAAGACTTTTACACAGGAACGTTGAAAGTATAAAATAAATTAACATTACCATTCTAAAATGGAGCTTTACACAACTAAACAAACGGTTTTCCCTCGCGCACGCAGCCTATTTATACTGCACACTTGCCACATTGCTGACACTTTCACAGCTCAGCAACAGTCCAAATGTACATTGTATGCTACAGGAAAATCAAAACAGATTGTTAGCTCTTCAGAATATTGATTGCTGGATATATTAATTAGAAATAGGTAAAGTCTATTAATTTATTATTTAATTAATGAATTAATGAATTATTAATATATATATATATATATATATATATATATATATACATATATATATATATATATATATATATATATATATATACAGGGAGTGCAGAATTATTAGGCAAGTTGTATTTTTGAGGATTAATTTTATTATTGAACAACAACCATGTTCTCAATGAACCCAAAAAACTCATTAATATCAAAGCTGAATATTTTTGGAAGTAGTTTTTAGTTTGTTTTTAGTTTTAGCTATTTTAGGGGGATATCTGTGTGTGCAGGTGACTATTACTGTGCATAATTATTAGGCAACTTAACAAAAAACAAATATATACCCATTTCAATTATTTATTTTTATCAGTGAAACCAATATAACATCTCAACATTCACAAATATACATTTCTGACATTCAAAAACAAAAACAAATCAGTGACCAATATAGCCACCTTTCTTTGCATGGACACTCAAAAGCCTGCCATCCATGGATTCTGTCAGTGTTTTGATCTGTTCACCATCAACATTGCGTGCAGCAGCAACCACAGCCTCCCAGACATTGTTCAGAGAGGTGTACTGTTTTCCTTCCTTGTAAATCTCACATTTGATGATGGACCACAGGTTCTCAATGGGGTTCAGATCAGGTGAACAAGGAGGCCATGTCATTAGATTTTCTTCTTTTATACCCTTTCTTGCCAGCCACGCTGTGGAGTACTTGGACGCGTGAGATGGAGCATTGTCCTGCATGAAAATTATGTTTTTCTTGAAGGATGCAGACTTCTTCCTGTACCACTTCTTGAAGAAGGTGTCTTCCAGGAACTAGCAGTAGGACTGGGAGTTGAGCTTGACTCCATCCTCAACCCGAAAAGGCCCCACAAGCTCATCTTTGATGATACCAGCCCAAACCAGTACTCCACCTCCACCTTGCTGGCGTCTGAGTCGGACTGGAGCTCTGCCCTTTACCAATCCAGCCACGGGCCCATCCATCTGACCCATCAAGACTCACTCTCATTTCATCAGTCCATAAAACCTTAGAAAAATCAGTCTTGACATATTTCTTGGCCCAGTCTTGACGTTTCAGCTTGTGTGTCTTGTTCAGTGGTGGTCGTCTTTCAGCCTTTCTTACCTTGGCCATGTCTCTGAGTATTGCACACCTTGTGCTTTTGGGCACTCCAGTGATGTTGCAGCTCTGAAATATGGCCAAACTGGTGGCAAGTGGCATCGTGGCAGCTGCACGCTTGACTTTTCTCAGTTCATGGGCAGTTATTTTGCGCCTTGGTTTTTCCACACGCTTCTTGCGACCCTGTTGACTATTTTGAATGAAACGCTTGATTGTTCAATGATCACGCTTCAGAAGCTTTGCAATTTTAAGAGTGCTGCATCCCTCTGCAAGATATCTCACTATTTTTGACTTTTCTGAGCCTGTCAAGTCCTTCTTTTGACCCATTTTGCCAAAGGAAAGGAAGTTGCCTGATAATTATGCACACCTGATATAGGGTGTTGATGTCATTAGACCACACCCCTTCTCATTACAGAGATGCACATCACCTAATATGCTTAATTGGTAGTAGGCTTTCGAGCCTATACAGCTTGGAGTAAGACAACATGCATAAAGAGGATGATGTGGTCAAAATACTCATTTGCCTAATAATTCTGCACTCCCTGTATATATAAATAAAGAGCAGGGGAGAGGCTCGCAGGTGCTCAGAGGAGCAAAAGGTCACAAGGGGAGAGGCACGCAATGAGTGCCAGAGGCTCTCAGTGCAGGGCTTGCAATGAGCGCCGAAGATATTCAGAGGACCAAAAGCCTTACATTGGGTGGCAAACAGCATTACCTGACTTACAATTTTATTGACGGTCATTTTTTGACGGGCAAGTCGCTAGTATATTTATAAAACATGTCTATAAAAAAATGTAACTCTGTATGTCATATATTTGCTGACTATAAAAACAATTAAAAACAAAAAAGGACATACATGGGACCTCATTCAAACCCTACATTTTTGGCAAAAGTAATCACAAGGGGAGACCGCAAGCTACTTAGCTATTCTATTTGTGGCCTCAGATCGAGTTACGAGCGTCGAGCTGGAATCCCTTGTGATTTGCTTACTAGCAGCTTACTTCCGTCAATGCCTTTGATCTTTCGCGGCCCCAAGAGTTGCGGCTGTGAGAAATCCCAATTTGCTATTCACATGCTTCGATCACCTTGAATAGCAACTGTAACAGAATCATTGATGGAGTGTACGTGGGAGAGAGACTGAGCAGAGCCCTGTGTCCACTAAGGGAAGAAAGGGTTAACACAGCAGGCTAATCAAGTAGGCCCAGCTGGGTTCCACCTTTAAAGATCTGATTAGCACCCAGCTGAAAGAGAGAGCTCAGTCTGAGCTGGACAGAGGATGCCAGAGCCTGCTGTGGAAATCCCCTGCTACAAGGGAGACTTGATATCCAGTAAGCTTTTGTTTGGACTTTTGTTTTGTGTGGACTTTATCTTGCATAGTGAGGGAACTACAGCCAAGAGTAAAGTCAGTGCTTCTATTAGAAGCTAGGATTTTGTTTTGCACCATTTATGTTGTTTTGCTACACTCGAATAAATACTGCTAATATTTTAAAAAGGGCTCCAGAGTACCCCATTATTGTGACGGATACAAGGGCACGAACCCTGAGTGTGACAGCAGCGTTATCACACAGCGTAGATGTAGCGTAATCCGGTCGCAAGGAATCACAGACTTGCGGCCCTGATTTGAATGAGGCCCATGGTTATCCTGGATAACTAGAGAGGGATTATCGATCCAGGGAGTAATCCGATTGCCAGTATCTGGGATGGATTTTTTTTTCCTCCTTGGCAACGTTTCATTTTTTCTTTTCTTTTTTGCATCCTCTGCATCAATTAACAATTAAGAATGTATCCACAGAATTACAGGGATCAAAGGAGTTCTAAAAAAGTTGAACTTGATGGACTAAAAGTCTTTCTTTAAACCTTGAATATCTTTTGATTTTGTTCAAAGAGACAGTCTTATTTTAGGTATGCATTATCTGTTTTTTGCGGAACTTATATGAGCTTCAAAGGCATTGGCTTATATGTGTAAGCATGTATAATTCTGGCACTATACAAAATTAATTCACAAGTCATGATCCCTGGCTTGTCCTTGTTCTGCTGTAAGTACCATGGATTGCAATATTATTGTTAACATTTCTCTCTCTCTCTCTCTCTATATATATATATATATATATATATATATAGTAATTTAGTAATTATTAATATACATATATATATAAAATTTGAATGCTGTGAAAACTGTTTGCCACACAATATGAGTCTCTGACATTCTTCACTTTTTTTATTATGTCCAAAGAAATACAACATTTTGAATAAAACTTTTTATTTTTTAGCTTTCAACTTGTATTTCACCAACAGGTATATAATATTTTGTTTTCAATATTAACTCTTTTAATTGTCATATATGGAATAAGAGTATAACAATGTTAAAAGTTTTCAGGAATACATATTTTAAACCATAACATAAACATTTGTAACATGCAACTTGTATTTGAAACAATTGGGAACCTTTTTTCTAACAATACTAACATTTTGAATTGATAGTTATCCATGACTAGCAGACGACTATGTAAACTTTCTGTAAATAACTATTTTGATCAATGATATGCTGTATAACATTCACTTGTTCAACTAAATTGGCATTGAATCCAGAGGAAGGCAAACAATAAAAAACCCATTGAAACTTGGCCAATTAAATCAAAGGGGAAAAAAAATTAATTCCTTCCCATTAACTGTCTATTTAAATTATACAGTATTAACAAATGATGAAACTTGTAGTAACAGAAATCCTTGACTATATACAATATAGAATGAACTAACTTTCCACAACTTTGAAAATACAATGTTAACATGTGAAATAGTAACATAAAACAATAACATGTAACCTTCCAATTAAAGAAAATTCCACCTAATTGTTTTGTGGGGGCAATCATATAAAAAGGTAACTTCTAACACATTCCAACCTGTATAACCACTGTTTACTATTGTTTTTCTTTTTTTTTCTTTATTTTTGTTCTTGTTGTACTTTGTGAAAATGGCATATAGAGTTTCCTAAGTGAAATAGTGGTCCCCTATTTAAAGAGTCCCAGAGAGCTAAAATGTTGTCCTGGAAGTAAAACCACTGTTCTCTGTTTTTTTGCCATTGCATCGAGTTTCTTATTGAAAAAGTGGTCCTTTAAAATCAGTCCTAGTAACATAAAATTTTGTTGTCGAAATTAAACCACTATTTACAGCACCTCATAGTACGCAATGTTTTTTGTAAAAACGCATCCATCTTCCAATGAATCACCCTGACCTTTTCTTCAACATGTACTTTCATTTCCTCTGGATTATTGCATCTTGAAAATGCAACATATAGTTGGCCATGTGCAAACACAGGTTCCCTACAAAAAAATACTCACAGACTTCAAAGTTTGTCCTTGGGATTTATTAATAGTCATGGCAAATGCCATAATAATGGGAAATTGTCTCCTTTCCTTTGAAGGACAAAAGGCAAACCACTCTCACTTGGAGCCAAATCAATTCTTGGTATAAGAACTGGTTCGCCATTATGGGTACCACTCATAATTTCTGCATGTATAAAATGATCCATTAAATCCTTCACAATTAATCTGGTCCCATTACAAAGTCCTTTTTTGTTGTTCATATTTCTCAATAGCATAATAATTGCCCCTTTTGTAGGTTGCAAAACATGTGGTGGCATTCCAGAGGGAGTTAAATAATTAATAAATTCTATACTAAAGTTTGCTTCACTTTCTTTGTCGTCAGCCAGAACAGAATCTCACTGTAATAGTTTTTTATGGGAGCATTGATTAATTAAAGGCATCTATATTTTTGGATGTCAATATGACTTTGCTTGCAATGTCTGAGTAATCCTCGTTATTGATGGTATTGAGGAAGATTGTTGAAATGAGTGGTTCTTTTGAAATCATTTCTGGTGGAATTTTTACAGCATCATCAGGTAAATTATTTATTTTGGGCTGTTTTCCTTCTCCAATCTGAATAAGCCAATCATTGAATTGATTTTGACCTTCAGATCTCATATTTACTTCTAATTAAAGTGTGTAAATATTTTCCACTGCTTACACATACACATTTTGACAATGTCAGTCCGAATGATTTGCCATGTGTCACCACAGGTAATGTTTGCCTGAAATCTCCTCCTAACAACATCACCTTTCCACCAAATGGCAAATCATTAGCCATAACTTTTTTTAATAATCGATCAATACATTGCAGGGTAGTTGTCTCATCTATTATAATTAATTTACTCTTGTGTAATTTTTTGGCTTGTAATGAATTAATTCAAATATCCAACACTGATGTTTCCAGAATGGGAACTGGCAGTTTAAATCCACTATGCACAGTTCTACCACCTTCTAACAACAGTGCAGAAATTCCAGTGGTTGCAAATTGCAGTGCTATTTGACCCTGTGCTCGAATGCAACTCATCAACAAATTATATAGATACGTTTTTCCTGATCCACCAGGGCCATCCAGATAGAAATAACGCTCTTTGAGCATATCATCTTCTATTGCATTTGTGATGGTGTTAAATGCTTCTAATTGCAATGCATTTAAAGTTCCAGTTTTTTCTTGTGTTTTTTTGGTATTCAATATCAGTGTCATACTCATCAAAATTAATTTCATCCATAATTCCTGGATCAGGCAGATTAAAATTGGCACAATTTAATCCACGACAAAGAAAGATTTCCTTTATTTCCATTAATGCTTTCAATTGTGCAATGGTCTCATTGTAACGTTTTAAGAAATCTTCACACATGTGTAATTTAAATGTTTCCCACAAAGTTAATGCATCTGATACATTGCAAAAGATACAAATAAAAGCAAATTGTTCTCTCATTTGCTTTAGCATTTGACATAGTTCTGCTTCCTCGAGACATCTCTCCCATTCTGTATCATCTGCCAGAAAATGTTTATGTCTTGCAGCTAACTGGAAAGTCTCATAAACTATGTAATTGACTGTGCGTAAATGTTCATAACTTTGTGCACCGGGAACATGTAAAAGGAGTAATCTTAAACTGAAACGTTCAATGTCTCGTAGACTGACGGTATACATTCTTGGGATAATTTTATAATTATGTTTCTTTCGTTGTCTCCATTCACCATTTATGAATACATAGTGATTTGGAATGTTAATGTATAAAAATTGTCTGGCCTGAGTGTCCTGACAATTTAATTTAAACCAAGCAGTAAGCGTTGTTGCTCTATGCTCACTTTGTGCTAAAGCATTTGTTTCATGGCCTGCAGTGAAGCAAACAAATTGACTTTGTGGCAAATGGACAGCTAATGTGACCGATCATGCATCTCAAATTTGAGAAGACGCCACATTGCTTCTGGAGCACTTACATAGCGAGCATCTAAATAAGAAGAAAGTTCGTCATGTAAAATGGGGTTGTCTTTCATTTTGTGCACCTTGCTCAACAACAGTTGCTGCATCATATCCTTTATATATATATTTATACACATATTTGATGGATTTGATAGAAGTGCAAGCTTCCACATTGATATGTGCATTGTACTTCATTAGCAAATGTGGATTGTATGGAACCACATATCTATTATCGACCTTTTGGCCACGGATAATAGCTGTTTGTCCTTCTCTTCTTTTATACAAAGGGTATCCATCACAATTAACATAAGTCTGCATTTGAAATTGTTTTGGAAACTCTTTTATGCATGTTTTATTTTCCATGCATGGTGAATTTGGGTTGCTCTCTCCACATGGACCATTTATCATTCTATGAGTTACAATCTCATAAAGTTTTGAATGTTTCTCTGGATGTGGCAGTTCAGCAGTAATGACTGAGTCCACTCTCTCTGCAGTATTCAATTTATCTTTTTCTTGCAAGATTAAAAGTATATGTGCATGTGGCAAGCCTCTTTTTTTAAATTCAATGGTATAAACAAAAGCCACACATTTTCCAAATAAGTCTGCTTTGGTTATATCATGAATTAATGAATTGAGTTTTATTTCGAACACTCTTGCCACCAAATCTGGTCTGTCAGAAGTAGTTTGTCCAAGCAGTACATTTTCTTTGATCTCTGGCCATTGTGGATTACATGTAAATGTAATGAATAAATCTGGTTTGTCAAATTCAGTGACAATAGCCATGGCATGATTGTATCTTTCTCGCATATTGTGAGGAGATCCTTGGAAAGAGGATGGCAAAATCATTGCTCGTCCACCAGGAATGTCTCTGTTTGCAGCCAATTCAGTGACATAATCCATCAATCCACAATATTGTTCTACTCGTAGCTTGTTTTGTTGAAATTTGACAAAATGTAGATTATTTGCTTTGTCTTGTAGATAGGAATCAATAATCTATTGTTGTGTGAGTTTACCCCCACATAAAAAAGGATTATAATGATCCCAGACAGCAGTTTGTGCCACTTTAAATTCCAGCATGGAAATATTGTTTCTAACAGGAACTTTACTATTGGGATAACTTTGCAACTGTAATTTTGGTTGCCATCCTGGCTCCCCATTTGGAAAAAAATGGAATGTCATAGGATCCAAATGACTGCTTAAAATATTTATGTTTATAAAAGGTTGTTCTTGATTGTGTGGATATATGCTAATATCCCCCTCAAATGGTGGTTCCCCATCATCATTTTTAAATACAATGGCAACCGCATTTTCTGTTGGTAAATTATACCGTCTTTGATCAGTATGGCAATCTCTTTTGAGAACCATATTTACTCTTGGCATTGGCAATTGATGTCTTTGCGCAAAGGGCCAGTTGTTCTTTTTCAACCTCAGCTAATTTTTTGTATGCTTTACTATATGGGTTGTTGGCCATAATGTTATCAAGCTGTTCAAAGACTATGGGTAAGCATTGTTTATTTTCAGGAAGCATCATTCTTGTTCAACAGCTTCCATTGTATCAAGTACATATAACTGTGCAAATTTCCTTTGTTCTCCTGTTTCTGGGTGTAAATATGAAGTCCGGTGGTATATTTGTCCTTGGACTTTAAAACAATAAGGACCATGTCCTGGAACATTTTCGGCTAATGTTGCACCCATTGAAGCAAATTAAATTGCACTGTTATAAGACGGAATGTTTTTCTTAAAATTGGTGTAATTTGGAAATGTAGGATCACTCATGATACTTTGTAAATATTCTGGAAATGTGTGTCTTTGTGGAAGTCTTACCTTTCCTTTCTGACAGCAACTAATAAACTTTCCATCAGTTGGTTATTCTTTCAGAAAATGATAGGCCCCACAAAACTGACAAACCACATTCATTTATCCACAATAATGAGTGTCTACTGTTAGTGCTCTAAATAAAGGACTATCATGACCTTTCTCAATATAGATCTCAGTTGAACTTTCTATATCTACATTGGTGTAATCTCTATCAACATTGGTGTCAGGAGGCAAAATAGGTTCAGTAGAGAATGTTTTACAGACTTTTTTTGTTTACTTTTTTTTTCTTAGAATCTCCAGCAGACTCATTTTGTTGTTTTTTTGCCATTTTTCTTTTATTTAGAAGTCTCTGTCGATCTTCTCTTAAACGTTGTGAAGTCTCAGGTGTCTGTGCATCTCTTCATCTCTGCTTCCTTTCCCTTGCCATTCTTCTTTTATATTCTTTCTTATCTTCTGCATTGTCCACCACTGTAATTTGTTATTAGAAATAGAGTTGTAAGAATTACATTAGTTTTATTATACATATTTTTTAACCTGTCATTAATTGCTAACAAATGTAATGGTAATCTGTCTCTATCAGTCTCTCTGGGTGTCTGCGTCTCTGGCTGTGTGTGTCTCTATCTGTCTCTCTGGGTGTCTCCGTCTCTGGCTGTGTGTGTCTCTATCTGTCTCTCTGGATGTCTGTGTCTGTGGGTGTCTGTGTCTCTATCTGTCTCTCTGGGTGTCTGTGTCTCTGGGTGTCTGTGTCTCTGTCTCTCTGGGAGTCTGTGTCTGTGGGTGTCTGTGGGTGTCTGTGTCTCTATCTGTCTCTCTGGGTGTCTGTGTCTTTGGGTGTCTGTGTCTCTATCTGTCTCTCTGGGTGTCAGTGTCTCTGGGTGTCTGTGGTTGTCTGTGTCTCTGTCTCTCTGGGTGTCTGTGTCTGTGGGTGTCTGTGTCTCTATCTGTCTCTCTGGGTGTCTGTGTCTCTGGGTGTCTGTTGGTGCCTGGGTGCCTGTGTGTCTGGGTGCCTATGTCTCTGGGTGCCTGTGTCTCTGGGTGCCTGTGTCACTGGGTGCCTGTGTCTGGCTGCGTGTTTCTGGTTGTATGTCTCTGTGTGTGTGTGTGTGTCTCTGTGTGTGTGTCTGTGTGTGAATGTATGTGTGTGTGTGTGTCTCTCTCTCTGTGTCTCTATCTGTCTCTCTGGGTGTCTGTGTCTTTGGGTGTCTGTGTCTCTATCTGTCTCTCTGGGTGTCAGTGTCTCTGGGTGTCTGTGGTTGTCTGTGTCTCTGTCTCTCTGGGTGTCTGTGTCTGTGGGTGTCTGTGTCTCTATCTGTCTCTCTGGGTGTCTGTGTCTCTGGGTGCCTGTGTCTCTGGGTGCCTGTGTCTCTGGGTGCCTGTGTCTCTGGGTGCCTGTGTCTGGCTGCGTGTTTCTGGTTGTATGTCTCTGTGTGTGTGTGTGTGTGTGTCTCTGTGTGTGTGTCTGTGTGTGAATGTATGTCTGTGTGTGTGTGTGTCTCTCTCTCTGTGTCTGTGTGTCTCTCTGTGTGTGTGTGTCTGTAGTTGTCTCTCTGTGTGCCTGTCTCTCTCTGTCTGTCTCTCTCTGTCTGTCTCTCTGTGTGTGTGTCGCTCTGTATCATGAATGCAGAAACATAAACAGGTAATCATGTGTTCTTAAAGAAGACCTACGCAAAAGAGGTATTAGCAAACTATAGATTGACTTGACTAAACATCTGCAGTGTAATTCTCATTCATGTAAACATAAATGTGTTTTTATAAAAAAAAATTAATGAATGACAACCTGTGAATAATGTTGATGAAAAAACAGAGACTTATTAAATAGCGTTTTAACTAATTGAATAGTGCTCTATATAACCACATAACATATTTTGTTTATGTAAGTTTGTAGTTAGTTATCTTGTATCCAAAAGCAAGGTCTTCAGTAAGTAGGTATTTGTGTTCCAAAATATGCTATGTGGTAATATCGAGCTCTATTTCATAGGGCAACTTGCATTGTAATAAGGGTGTTAATTCAGTTTTTATAAATAATCTCATAAAGAATTATACCTGTCAATTAGATGTGATATCAACTGAAATACTGCAGACATCACTTTGTGTGTTCAGGGAGGTGCAGAGATGATGGATCTGTAAAATGACATATAAAGATTTTGTAAATATGCTTTCTAATTGGCATACATAGCAAACGTAAATCCTAATCCTAAATATACAGTATGTTAAATGCATTTTCAAATGTTAAAAAGTGACCTAATATAATACATGAAATTAAATATTTAACTGCTTCTAATGTCCTATCCCTGACAATGAGCAGTGACATAATGATGAATGAATACACATGAATAAAATATCTAAATAGATATGTATTCCTTTTTATTTTTCCTTCTAATTATTCAATATTTAAAAAAAAAATGACTTAAATTAATTAAGCAATATCTGTCATCCATGGGCTGTAAGAAATACTTAATCCTATTTTTTTAAGAATATCATCAGGAAATCCTATACCTGTGAAGTAGATGTTCTATAATGTAAAATGCTGCAGAGGCGACTCCTATGTTGAGGCAGGTTGCGATGTGAGAAATCTGTGAAAATCTGTGAAAATCTGTAAAAATCATATTTAATTTTGTGATTAAATGAATGTATTAAATAACATTGCTCAACGCAAATCAATACTTAATGCTATATTTGTAAAAAATATCATCACAAAATCATATACCTGTCAATTTCATGTTCATTAGTGCAGAGGCGACTCCTGTGTTCAGGCAGGTGGAGACGTGAGAAATCTGTTGAAAATATGTAAAAATCATCTTTAATATTTTGTTTGAATGCATGTATGAATCATTGAAAGTACTTGTTGTCCTTGTCATACATGCATGTATTAAAATAAATGTAAATATTTAAAAATAGTATACCTTTGAAGGTGATTGATTGCAGATGAAATGCTGCAAACGTCCCTCTGTGTAGTCAGGTGGGCAGATGAGCAAACTGTGTGAAAAAAAAGGCCTTGTTAATGTTTGTATGATTGTAATTGTCATTGATGCCAAATATAAGTAAATGCACTCTAAAATGTAAGAAAGTGATGTAAATATTTAAGCGGTTTGAGGATCCTATTTCTTTGAGACAATGAGCAGCAACAGATAAATATAATGACACTGTAAAATCTACCTATTTTGTGATGCATTTTAGCACATTTAATTTAGAAATGTTTAAAATAAATGACTCATTAAATAATTAATTATGGACACTTATAATGAAGCATCAACACATGAAAACAATTGCATTAATAATGGATGCTGAAAAGATAAATATAACAGCAATGTACTAATGAAGCAGCAAGACTGTAATTTAAGTTGAGTGCAAAATGTACATATGTTTTCATGCATTTTTGCCTAAAAATGAATGATCAATGAAGTAATTAATGAACATTAATAGTTGAGCAGCAACCACAAAATATGAATATAATCCACTATGAAATATCCATATTTTTTTTCTAATTTTTTTACTAAATTTGTTATTATGACTAATTCATGAACATTATTAATCTTAATGATTAATAAAGTAATAAATGAACATTAATAGTTGAGCATCAACCCCAAAATGTAAGTCCAGTGATAAATATACATATTTTTATGAACTTTCTTACTATTAATAATTAATTATTAATGAATTAATGGACATTACTAATTAATCAGTTACTAAATATATTATAAAGAGTTAATCAATAATGAAATCATAAAGTAAAGTTAGTGACAATGGAATACATTTTTTGAAATAATTAATAATTAATAAATTATTGTCCATTAAAATTAATTAATCAATTAATGAACATATTTGAAATGGTTAATGATTAATAGCGTGCTAAAGTACAGGTATTGCAAAATGTAAGATTTTTTTTTTTTTTTAATGTTTTATTATAATTAATAAATAATAAATTAATTTATATACTTTACCTATTTATAATAAATAGCCAGCAATCAATATCCTGAAGAGCTAACAATCTCTTTGGATTTTCCGGCAGCAGAAAATGTCCAGTCAGACTGTTATCACCTGAGGAGAAAGTGTCAGCAGTGTGGCAAGTGTGCCCTATATATAGGCTGCATGCGCTAGCCAGAACCGTTTGTTTAGGCGGGAAAGCCGCCATTTCAGATGCGTTATTGTGTAGATGGTCGTAAAAGGGTGGCAATATTGTATATGTTACGCGCAGCGAAAGGATTTTCCGTCTTTAGTAACAGTCCGTTGTACTACCTTGTACGTGCCTTGTGAAACTGCTACATGCCCGGCTATGTTTTGCTCGCTTCACGGTCATGTAGCCTCGTTTTCATTTTTTTCGCCAGCCATTTTTTTCCTCGCTTAGGCAATTTGCGAGTGGCGAAAATCATCTAAATCAGGTAAAATCCCCATTCCAGTTCACTGACAGAGACGTCCTGGCTGTTGCCCCATGCTGTCTGTGATGTGTTTGTATTTTTTTTCGTGTGTATTTAGTGTGTTTTTATTGGTTTTTGGTTTGCGCGTCTCGGCCTCTATGTTCGGATTTTTACGACTCGTATTGTGGCTTTTCTAAGTGTTACGACTCGTATTTGGAGTCGTAATTTTTTTTTCTAAGTCCCGCGGTTATCATGTTTGATGTGCTAAGTGCTGCGAGTTTTGTTCGGTGGTGTGTGGCGCTGTAGGGAAAGTGCTGGGAGTTAACCATACAGGGTTGTGTTGTTAGTGTTTTGAGGCGGCGTAGGACAAAGTACTGCGAGTTAAGGATTATGCGGGGTTGTGTTGTTCCAAAGTCATGCGCCTTAAAGCCTCCACCTTCTGCAAATGTGGCCCCTATATGTGATATATATACAGTATATATATATATATATATATATATATATATATATATATATATTATATATATATATATATATATATATATATATATATATATATTAATAATGAGTATTGCAATATAATTTTATACCTTTTGTATTTAATGACGAGCTTTCGAGAGGTTCAACTTCTCTTTATCAAGTCTCAAGCAACATGAGATGGAACCCACAGTTTGAATAATAATAGCAGATACAGAGAGAGTGGAAACAGCATCTGACATCATCAGGTATGGGGAATAAACACAACATAGCAAAGAAAACCTTGGAGAAACCGGCCAAAAAAATTATTTAAGGAGGAATTTACACAGGCATTCAATAAGAAAGCATAATGAAAACAGTTATTGTAGCCCAGTGGGACACCATTTTAGCCAGAATGATAACTCCATCCAAAACTTAAAAGTCAAAATACTCAGAGAAAAAATTTAAAAACACCCAAGAGAGAAAAGTATTTGAAATAAAGATGATCACATTCTTCATCACTAAAAATATAGGTCTTAATATAGACTTGGGTTTTTGAACACATTATCAGAATTTCATGTGATTTTTTTTCCTCTTATACCATAACAGACTTAGCACTCTTAGTGAGGTGTTTGTCCAACAGGAAATATATCACTGTGGACTAAGGTGCTCTGTTTTTCATGTACCGTATTTATCGGCATATAACACGCACCTCATTTTAAGAAGGAAATTTCAGGGGGAAAAAAAAATTCAAATTAAGAATTTTGAACACCCCCTCCTCATTCTAAACCCCCCTCCTCAACCTAAACACCCCTAAATACCTCCCCCTCACTTACCTGCTTCTGCTCCGGCCTCCGCTCCGCTCCTTCACCCGGCGCGCATGTGACGTCACATGCGCGCCACGTCATTAGCATATACCGGGGAGAAAAGTGCGTGTTATACGCCGATAAATACGGTATATATTGATGTATATAATATGTGTATATATATTTCCTTTACCATGTTGTGTTTATTCGCCATACCTGATGTCAGATGCTGTTTCCACTCTCTCTGTATCTGCTGTTATTATTCAAACTAAGGGTTCAATCTCAGTTAAGTGTTGCTTGAGACTTTATAAAGAGAGGTTGAACCTCTTGAAAGCTCGTCATCATAAATAAGACGTTTGTCCAATATAAAAGGTATCAAATTATATTGCAATACTCATTATTAATCTATATATATATATAGATTAATAATTACTAAATTACTAGGGGCCTCATTCTATTATCGTCCGTAAAACGGCCGCAAGGCTGCGATTCCTTGCGGGGGTTCCGTTATCTTGGAATTCAATTATACGGCCCCGCAAGGATCTCCCCTTACGGCCGGCCATATATATTGCAACCGGCCGTAAGCTCAGAAAACTTAAAATGCAAAAATAAATTCAAGACGGCACAGTACAGCTCTGTAAATGCTAGGGATCATATTGGGGGACATGAGGATTAATAGCAACCCCCTCTCAAGCTTGCACATCAGCCCAAATCCGAGTGTACATTAACTGTTTATTTTCCGGCCGCAGCGTGGGCGGGTCTGAGGTGCTCCAAGCCCTCGGGACTTTTGTACATGGATTTGTGACATAAATTAAAAAATATTTTTTTAACGTATTTGAGTGTAGGGGAATGTTGTGCTATTTCTGCTAACACCTACAATCACTTTATAGTCTCCTCAGAGTGCAGGATGGCTTTATTTTGGCTTTATAATGTGCTTAATTGGTGCTAGCGGGACCTTTTTCCTGCAAGTAAGCTGCGGCTCGCTTTCAGCCTTGCAGAGAGGGTTCCCGGAGTAATAGAATAGCAACCGGGCTTTTCTTGCGGCCGAAACACTTACGGACGTTTTAGATCAAAGGCTTTCCTCCGGCGCGAGCGGCCTCAAGGGATATCAAGGCGCCGGCCGCAAGCCTGCCGGAATCCCCAGCCTGAGGGGAATAGAATAGCCGAATAGCTTGCGGACGGTCCTTGCGGCCCCGCATCTCCTACGGCCGTTAATAGAATGAGGCCCAAGATATATATATATATATATATATATATATATATATATTATGTGTGTGTAAGAAATAATTGAATTCAAAACTCTTGAGAACTTAAAAACTGGTAGCTTCAGCTTCGAGTCCATGGTGAGATATTAAATCCACTTTAATTTTTGTTACAATAAGAACATGTATATTTTTTATTTACTCTGAGTTATCCATCCATCTGCTAAGCAAACAATCCTACTTTTAATTAGTGAGGCTGGGACATTCCTTTATGCAGTATAATATGATTGTGCTTCAAGAGTGACACTCCTTTTATAATTTTGTAATAAATAAAGGGCTACTGTCTCCCAAACAACAAGTTTATTCCCTATTAAAACATTAAAAATATCTATACATTGTATTCGCTATTTTATATACAGTAAACCATTCTTGTGATATTGAGCATTTTTGTGCAGCTCCATTATGTTAATCTTTGGGTCCCATATTTTCATCTGCAAGTCAAAATACTTCATAAGAGTGGGAGGATCTAAATGCAATGTTTTGCCACCTCGGAAATAAACCAACATGTTACTAATTAGCACATGGGGACCTCTAATTTGCATAGCAATGCAGTACAAACAATGATGAGTAACTCAATGCATGGCATATTTTTCAGGCTTTCTATGAATAACTTAAAAAATAGAATTTGGGGTTACAGAGTCCACTTAAGTGATGTATTTTAAAGGTGCTGTGTTGCATGCTGAATCTTGATTTAACAGAAGAGTGATATTTTCTGTTTTCATTATTTTATTGTAATTTATTGTTATGATTTGATTTCTTTCTCAAATCACATGAAAGCTACAGAAAATATGAACTGAGTTTTTCAAACTTTCTTTCAAGGGATCAATAAATGTTGGCTAAGGTCTTGGTGGACCACGTGATTACTGCTGTGGGTCTTCTCGCACTACCTAATATTTTTCACCCTATTTTGTAGCAATTATAAAGTACTATGTACTATAGGATTTTTACTCTGTGCACTTACAAACCATAACAACTAGAATCTGGGAACGTCTATATCCACTTTTTGTATTGATTGCATTTCATATATTTTTGTAATCCCAGTAGCATGGGTGTAGGAGCCAAAGAAAATCTGTGAGGTGGGGGATACCACAAATAGTAATAAAATACCACACTACTGCTTCTCTACACCTAAACACACACACTGAAAAATCTGGGGGTGGAGATTTGTCTCTCTCATCCCCCCAGTTCCTATACCCATGCCCAGTAGTCCTAAGGATTACCTGACTGAAGCTCATGGACCACTGGTGGTCCATAGACAATAGTTTGGGAACCCATGCTCTAGATTGTAATCTTTTTGAAGTAGGGTTCTCAGTTCTGCTGCACCACATTGTCTAGTTTCCTTTTGTATTACATAGTTACATAATAAAGAGTAGAAATGAGAGGCAAAATATATAATAATAAATACAGTTTTAATTTAACAAATATTTTATGCATAATTGTTCTAAGTGAGGGTTGTGTTGTTCTTCAAATCAACCTACTTTTAATAGTTTTTTTTTCCCTAATGCTATATTTACCTACAAAAATGTTATATTCGGAAGTGTGGATGTGGATTGCCAACTGAACACTGAAATATAATCCTGTTTTGGTGGTCACCATGGAAATAAAATGAGTTTGAATTGTGATTGAAACCAGGCTGATTTCTGGCAAGCAGTGCATTATTATAATTAGGCGGTTCAGTCTGTTCTTTCTCTTCTTATGTACATAAAATATCACTTCAGGGCGAGTCTCTGTCACAGCATATTCAAGTGTGTTCTCTTTCTAATGTCATTCTAGTTGCTTTAGGGGATGCCAACATACAGGACATGTAGCAGATGGTAAAACATTTGGGAATATTATAGTTCAATATTTTATAAGGATGAAAATCTATCTCAAATTCCATTAGAATTGTTATGGTTGCTCTGAGTGAGATTGGTGCAGGATACACTGTAGTTTAGGATACACTTCATGTTCCATAAACTTTAAAAACTAGGAACTATGTAAGCCAAGAGCATAAAAGCATTTTTTAGAGTAAATCTTAATGAACCATTTGCCACACTCTAACCAGGCCCGGATATACCTTTTTGGAGCCCCTAGGCAGGGAAGTGGAGGAACCCCTGCAAGTGAGTACGCAAGGTATGCACAAACCCATTTTTGCCTTTTCTCTACTTGTACAATCCCTTTCCTGTTGTAACCCTCTTGTTCTAGGTGGTTACCCCCTAGTAGCCAGTCTATGAACTGCAACATACATTTTTTTTAAAGCCAGGAACCATTTCTTTAAGTAGTGCCGTCCCACACAGGGAAGCGCCCCCTAGGCGGCTGCCTAGTTGGCCTAATGGGTAATCCGGCCATGACTGTAAATGCTCTTCATTGTGTGAAAGAGCACAAGATTAAGAAATTATCTATTTTTTTTAATTACTCTTAGATACAAAATCTTAAGCTTTAAGTCTATGTTTACATACACAGCTCAGTCCCACAAGTGCTGTGGAGAAGCCAGTGATTGATAGCAGATTTTTCCTGGAATCAGATTACACTGCACTGATCAGTTAACCCATAGCTTTTTTTGATCTCATACAGACAGCGAGCGTGCAGAGCACATTCAAGAGAGACAAGGGGGCAGAATTCTGAATTTTTCTGCCATAAGAAATTCACAAAATTCTGATCCCTGTCTGTTCCCTCCAAACTGGAAATGTAAGTATTGCCATTGATTTGACTGGGATATACACCCCTGCAACCTGATTAGCTGTAGTAATAATGCCACTGTATGTGGGCAGACTTGCACACACATAAACACAGATTTTATTTTCTTTAATTTCTAAAAAATGCACATATTGCAAAAATTAAAAAAAAGTAATTCAACATGTTTTTAGTAAATCTTTACTGTGATTTAGTCCCAATTGTGCTGAATTAAGGGGCCCTTTAATAGTAGCAGAATCTGCTAATGTGTAGAGGCTGACAAAGCAGTAATAATTCCTGTCTGGTGCATGACAGGTACAGAGCAAAGACAGGGGGCTTAAGGTTAAGAAAAGAGAAGTGGAGGCCTCTCTTGTTCCCACAAGATTGGGAGCAAAAAGGCCAGGTAGTACTCTGTTCTCTTGGTACTCGGTTATCGCCGGGCATATGACCATTACCAGGGGGTCACTGGACTGGTCCCTAGACCGGTGCTACTTTGACATTTTTTTGTACAACCTGTTCCTCATCTAGCCCCACTTGATGGCTTAATTGGATTCTTGAATCTCCCATAGAAGTCTATAGAGCCTAAACTACCGCTTGATGCAAATTTGAGCCTGGTCAGGACAATAGCCCGGCCTGGGCCTGTGAGCAAACTGGGTATCAAGGTTGCCCACTGGTTGCACTTAAAGGGGCACTAACTCTAAAATATATTTATTTGCTAAATGTAACAGCTATACACTAAAACACATTCTGCACAAAGTATGAATGTTCAAAGGTTACAAAAGGGACCATGGGCCTTATACACTCAAATGCATTGATGGAATGGGCTCTTGTGCTCAACTTTACATCAAACTCCCTGTAAGCAACTTTTATGGCCATGAGAATAACCCTTGAGTTTAGTAGCCACATGGGCTAGAGTCCATACATGATTGGTTATGAACCCAAAAGTATCTATGACTCCAGGGGGTTATGCCAATAAATGATTATTATTTACTGCAGGATTCCAATATATTTACTAAGACTGCATCTTGCAGCATCTGTCTCAACAAGTTATGGCTTTGTAAACTAATTAGCTCTCCATTAGAGCTGATGAGAACACTGGCAGTTGTATCTGCAACCTTTGCATCAGATACAGACTTCCAGTGAATTCAAAGTCTTCTCCCACCTCAGAAAGTAGGTCACTGGAAACTAAAATGGTAGATTTTCACACATAATTGCATATAAAGGTAATGCATTCCAAGCAGTGTAATATAGTATGTTGCTTCTTTCCAAGCTTCTTCGAAGTGACAACTTTTAATTTTTGACCACTGTGATCCTTTATTATCACAAAGTACAGATCTATAAACAACACACTTGCCAACATTATTTGCAAGGATTATAATAAAGGTTTATGTATTTCTCTTTTATACAGACTGTAAAATGTAAGACATTGGTGTAATCCGCTCCAACTATATTCATGCTCATCTCTAAGGCCATTAAAATGGTTGAAATTATGTTTTTTTTATATAGTAAGCCAACCAAGATTAGTGTACTACTGACAATATCACCAATTTTTATTGTAATATGAAATACATAATTTACTTTTCTGGCACACACGCCTGTCCATTAATGTAACTGTATAAAAAGACTCACATTGCAAAGGCGTAGGAGCCCCAAAAAATCTGTTGGGGGCATATATATATATTATATATATATATATATATATATATATATATATATATATATATATGTTTAAATGTAGATTTTTGTATGTGTGTATATATATATATACTATAATAGAGAAAAATAATGATCTATATTACTAGTATCCTGGGTGCTTAACACCCCTTATTGTATCAAAAAAAGATTATATAGAAAAAAAACTTTAATTGGATATTATGGATCCGGAAACGACGCCGATTAAAATGTATAAAAAAGAAGACTGTATGGAGATACTCGAATAAATGATATGTATGAATTATGGAATATTTTCATATTGTCTAATCATACCATAGACTATGATACACAATCCTCATAAATCAGAATATACTGATCCTCCTGTAAATACAGGATATACTGATAATCATAGGATTGTGAAACAGCTTTTATAAAAAGTGTGAGTATCTATATACATATAAAAACAAATATACATAGGAAGAGAATCTGATACCTTAGAAAATACTTGAATAAACTGAAAGCATGTGTAATCACAAATAAGTGACTTTATAAATAATCTACAGTGTCTATATCAAGGAGAGGGTAGCACTATTGGATAAGAGCAAAACAAAACACATATAGCAGTACAATTTTATAACATGAATACAGCCATAATGGCAATATACTTGCTGTTCAGTAGTAAGCTCTCCAATAAAGCTCTCCATAGGCTCTCTATTGCCACTGAATAGATAGAGTATGCAGATAGAGTAATAATTGAGCCAATATAGTGATAAAAAAAGAATTACACTCTAAAGAGTGTTTGTACTTAGCTTCCAGTAGTCTAAGGTTCAGAAAGTTGGAAAAAATGATGCCAACGGGCTGTTTCGTCCCTCCACGGGGACTTTTTCTAAGGCTTTTAACTTTAGCGTTTTGGGCCTATTTAAGGCCTGTAGAACGCTTCCTTAATTGGATTCCATTAAGAACGCAGTAATACGCAACGTAATGACGTTTTTCAAAATTGAATAAACTTTATTCGTATAGACAAAGGCTGAATGGACGCCGGAACGTCAACGTGGTGACTTCACGGCGTCTCATAGTCTCAAAACGGCCAATACAAGTGTCAGGAACTTAAAGAGACCTCGCCAATCGAACTGAGGGCTATAGATATTATTTTGAAAGGGTGTTTCAATGACTTTAGATATGAAAATAAGAATAAAGTATTGAAACTCATTATGAATATAAGAGAAACCAAAGGACTGGATTGTAAAACTTGCTATTTAGTATATTATGCACATAGATGCTAGGCCACCAATAAAAGAAAGACAGCCCCTATATTCCAAATATTCTGTATATATCTTTAAAACAAAATTATTTCAATAGCTTTGAAGGATCAAAGATAAATAATAAAATATATATAATAACCAGAAGAATAGACTTGCTGTATAACATACATTATTATTTTCCTATTTAGTATAGAGTCATGATATGCCAATTGGTATTTAGACATTGAGGGATAACCTAGACCTAAATTCTACAGTGAAAAATATTGCTTAAATGGATGAAGTACATGTTAAAGAATGAGTGTTAAAGTGTGGTTGGGTGAACTAAGATGATATTGGCGTGCCGGAAGCACTGAAGTGAATACTTAAGTGTATGAATCTGTGAGGTTGAACACTAAACCTATATAAATTGCATGATAATTGTATATAAATGTGAAGTACAAATATCGACTTCTAAGTGACAGACTAATGAAGTGAAAAATGTGTTAAAGAAATAAAAAAGTGTTTAAACAGAATGTGTGCTCTAAAGAAAAGCATAATAGGAATATCCTTCATTGAGGCCCATAGGGTATTTGCTGTTGAGTGTAAATATCCACTTGCTCTCTTTTTGGAGCAAAATTTGATCTATGTTTCCTCCTCTCGGTCCTATAGATAGTTTTTCTAAGACTTGAAACTTCATTACCCCGGCCTGATTCTGATGGAATTTATTGATATGTCTAGATACAGGAGTGTCCAAAAATTTAGTTATTGAATAAACATGTTCCAGAATCCGTCTTCGTAGTTGTCGAAAGGTTTTGCCCACATAATATTTATGACAAGGGCAAGTCATTACATAGATGTGTAGTTTCGCAATTTAAAAAAGTTTTTACTGGATATTTCTTTCCTGTCTTATGGTCAATAAATTCTTTGCTCGGTTTGATGTAGTTGCAAGCTTTGCAATGACCACATTTGAATAATCCTATTGTAGGAGTTAACCAATTCAATGGTTTTTGAGGAGGTTTAGAATAACTCTTTACCAATGTATCTTTTATATTTCTACTTCTCCTGTATGTTATAGAGGGTTCTGATGTTAATGATTCTTTCAGGGCCTCATCCTCTTGTAGAATGTACCAATGTTTTTTAAGAATTTGTTTAATAGCTCGCCAATCTTTTCCATGTTGCATTATGCAACGTATTTTCATATCCCAGTCATTGAACTCACCTTTGTCTGTTTTATATAGTAAATCTTCTCGTTTACTCGACAAAGCTCTACTGTAGGCTCTTTTGAGCACACGATTCAGATAGCCTCTTTGTTTGAATCTCATACGCAAATCTTTAGCTTTTTGTTTGAAATCCGTTTCATTGTCACAATTTCTCTTTAGGCGCAAATATTGTCCTGTAGGTATTCCTGATTTCAGTCTCAGAGGATGCTGGCTAGACCAATGGAAGAGTGAATTTGATGCAGTGGATTTGCGGAATACCGATGTATGTATCTTGCCTATATTGTCTTTCGTGATGGTGAGATCAAGAAATTCAACTTCTCTATTGTTAACCACGAATGTGAATCTTAAACCTATGTCATTTCGATTCAATATATTAATGAATTCTAGGAATAATTCCTTGGGACCTGTCCAAAACAGTAGTATATCATCAATGAAGCGTTGCCACAGTAATATGTTTTCCGTAAATTTCTGCATTTTTTCATTGAAGATTTCTATTGCCTCCCAGTAGCCTAGATACAAATTGGCATAACTGGGCGCACAGGAGGTCCCCATCGCCGTTCCCTTGCTTTGATGGTACCAAACAGGAAATAATTCTTAGTGAGTGTAAACTCAAGTAATGTAATAATGAATTCATTGAGCTCAGTATCTTCACTACTATGCATACTTAAAAAGTATTTGACTGCTTTAATACCCATATCATGAGGGATAGATGAATAAAGCTGTTCGACGTCAATTGTGATCAAAATTGTTTATTCAGGTACTGTGATGTCATTTAGCTGTTTCAGGACATCCAAGGTATCTTGAAGGTATGATGGCAGAGTTTTAACTGTTTCTTTCAAATGTTCGTCAACAAATTTACTTATTCTTTCTGTGAGGCAGTTGAATGCCAACATGTACTGTGACATACTAAAGCAGAGCATGATCCCCTCCCTTCGGAGACTGGGCCGCAGGGCAGTATTCTAACATGATAACGACCCCAAACACACCTCCAAGATGACCACTGCCTTGCTAAAGAAGCTGAAGGTAAAGGTAATGGACTAGCCAAGTATGTCTCCAGACCTAAACCCTATTCCATCTGTGTGGCATCCACAAACAGGAGGTAAGGGAGTGCAAGGTCTCTAACATCCAGCAGCTCCGTAATGTCATTATGGAGGAGGGGAAGAGGACTCCAGTGGCAACCTGTGAAGCTCTGGTGAGCTCCATGCACATGAGGGTTAAGGCAGTGCTGGAAAATAATGGTGACCACACTAAATATTAACACTTTGGGCCCAATATGGATATTTCCACTTAGGGGTTTAATCACTTTTGTTGCCAACGGTTTAGACAGTAATGGCGGTGTGTTGGGGACCGCAAATTTACACTGTTATACAGGCTGTACACTTACTATATATATATGTAGATCTGTGTATGTGTGTGTATATGTATATATATATATATATATATATATATATATATATATATATATATATATATATATAAATATTGTATCAGAGTCAAGCAAAGAGTGCCCCTAGAGGTGGGTTTAATTAAAGAAGCTGGAAAAAAAATTCTGGGGAAAGAAAGAGTTAACTCAGGGCAGTGATCAGAGGCTAATTGAAGCCCAGCTGTGGATTGCCTTTAAGACAACAGCAGAGAGATGGGTGAAGTCTCACTTAGGCTTGGGCCTAAGCAGTGTGAGCAGTGTGTGAAATCTGTTGAAAGAGGTCCTGTTGGTGGGCTGTGGTTAGCAGCTAAGAGTCAAGTCTGATTGCAGAGCCGAGCAGAGCCAAGTCGGATTGCAGAGCAAAGCCAAGTCGGATTGCAGAGCAAAGCCAAGTCGGATTGCAGAGCAGAGCAAAGCCAAGTCAGATTGCAGAGCAAAGCCAAGTTGGATTGCAGAGCAGAGCCATGTCGGATTGCAGAGCAGAGCCAAGTCAGATTGCAGAGCAAAGCCAAGTCGGATTGCAGAGCATAGCAGAGCCAAGTTGTATTGCAGAGCAGAGCCAAGTTGTATTGCAGAGCAGAGCCAAGTTGTATTGCAGAGCAGAGCCAAGTCGGATTGCAGAGCAGAGCCAAGTCGGATTGCAGAGCAGAGCCAAGTCGGATTGCAGAGCAGAGCCAAGTCGGATTGCAGAGCAGAGCCAAGTCGGTCTGCAGAGCAGACCAAATCGCATTGCAGAGCCAAGCCAAGTCGGTCTGCAGAGCAGAGCCAAGCCAAGTCGGTCTGCAGAGCAGAGCCAAGCCAAGTCGGTCTGCAGAGCAGAGCCAAGTCAGACTGCAGAGCAGAGCCAAGTCGGATTGCAGAGCAGAGCCAAGTCGGATTGCAGAGCAGAGCAAAGCCAAGTCGGTCTGCAGAGCAGACCAAATAGCATTGCAGAGCAGAGCAAAGCCAAGTCGGTCTGCAGAGCAGAGCCAAGTCGGTCTGCAGAGCAGAGCCAAGTCGGTCTGCAGAGCAGAGCCAAGTCGGTGTGCAGAGCAGAGCCAAGTCAGATTGCAGAGCAGAGCCAAGCTGCTCTACAGAGGAAAAGCAAAGTCGGTTTGCTGAGGAAAGCGGTTTCCAAGCTTAAAGACTGTGTAAATTAACCCCAGGGAGAAGGCGGCAGTATAGCTGAGGATTTGTCAGCTCTGTTGCTAAAAGGCATATTAAGGGTCCCAAGAGGTTGGAGCATTTCGGAGGGGTGAGCTGAATGCTCCCCTTTCTACTAATGAAGATATTTACGAGAGAACTGTCTGATTTGTTATGTTGTGTAATTTGTGGACTTTTTATAAAAATATTAAAAGAATACAGGTCAATCTACCACAATATATATATACACAGACACACATTTACATATACACATATATCTATCTATCTTTCTATCTATCTATCTATATATATATATATATATATATATATATAATTATTATTATTATTTTTTTTTTTTTTTTTTTATATTGTGCCTTTAGATCCTTGGCTCTTATCTTCAGTTTCTTTCCATTAGTGCTGAAAAATAGACAAGGAGTGAAGAGGCTCCTCCAAGGTAGCAGATTTTGCAAATGAGGAAAAATCTTTAAAAAGTAGGCAATCTCCTTACATTTATGTAAGGTTATTCAGGCCCTCAGATCATTTCACTGCTCTCGTTGTGCAGGGTTATGTGTGCAGTTAGATTTATGCATGCAGTCATCAGGGAGAGAAAGGTATGGTCAATAAAGTTTTAATACATAGTAAAAGAAAATAATGATTGCATATAAAAGGTAATATATTAGAGGTTACGTTATTTTTCAATACATTTTCTATATTTTCAAGTGTTCTTTAAAATAGTAAATATCACAAATGGGATCATGGTAACTCCTAAGCATCTGCTCGGTTGGCTATTTGATGAGTCTTAATCTGATGTAAAATGTCTCCCAAAATGTTTTGTAGAAATCTGTATAAAAGGAATGGATAACATGTAATTTCACAAGTGTCTTTGTATTGAAAGCAAATATATACTAGTGATCTCGTAGAATTTTAAGATAAATTGCATCTATCTGGTCAGAATAACTGCTCCTCTCCCTGGGTCTGGGTCTCTCCCTTGCACATTAGAGGTGGAGATGGAATTGACAAAATCCAGGAAAGGTTATTCTGAGGATTAAATAAGTCTAATTTTATTGAGTAAAGTAAAAAGTAAGATTATGGGCCCTATTAAATGCCCGCAGTTGCAGTCATACAGCCCATAAGTCTGCAGGCTTGAAAATTGCTGGAGTTACAGAGCGATTAAATTTGAACTCCAACAGCCTTATTAAATTGCAATTCGGCAAATTAAATTTGCTTCCGAAATGTTTGGATGGTTGGACATTCCCACCAAACATGCAGGTAGGAGCCAACATTACCACAGTTCCGCTAACAAAATGTGTCTTCCATCTTATTAGAAAAGGAGAAGACTTTTAATGGAACATAGTGCCACCTATTTACAGTCTTTATATAAATCTCTCATTGTGTAGAATTTTTAACGTATCTATTAGTTATACTAAAAGCTTTTCTCCACTGTCCAATAGATTATGACGTTATTAATTCTTTCTTCCACACAATAATTGTAGAGATTTTATTTTCTATCTTTTGATTTCTCAGCATCTCAAACACTTTTAATATAAGATGTTTCCTATTATCTGATTTCACAAGCCTTTCAAAGTTATTTGCGACATTTCTCTTTATCTTAACAAAGCCTGTATTTTCTAAGGTGGTTTTTACTCACTTACTTAAAAAAAAGGCCAGTCTTCAGAACCTAAATTGTCGAATTTTTGAAACTGTGAAAACAAGATCTATTTTCCTTCTAAAAACAATTTATTCAAGGAATCTATTCCTTTGGAAATCCAATTATTCAAAGGAGGTAGTGTTGCAAGCAGGCAAATCACTGAATCTAATACATGCGTTAGGATATGGTAGTAATTGCATTTTCTTAGTAATTTTAAACCAAAAGGAGAGACCCCTTGTTACAATATTCAAATTAGACTAAGAGGCATATTTGACTCTAGGTTCATAGTAAAATAATTGGTTAAGAGATCCTTCCTTTAACGAGGCATTCTCTATTTGGGTCCATGAATAATTTGTAAGAGAATCTGTCCATGGGACATCATAACAGCTTCGTGATATAATTTCACATTGCGGTATCCAAGGCCTCCATTCTGAAATTTACCCATGAGGATAGATCTCTTTATCCTTGTTGTTTTCCCATCAAAAATATAGGAATCAATCAGAGACTGGAATTTATTAATCCAACTCAATGGAAACAGCATTGGTATACTCCTAAACAAATAATTGATTTTGCAAAGGAGAGTGAGATAAATGAACCTTGCAGCAGTTCTCAGGAATCATTTTTCCTATTTGTTTATTATATTTATTACCCAGATGCATAAAGTTGTTATTATCCAAATTATATGGGTATCTTTTATTCAATTCACTGAGTAAATCTAAGGATAAATCAATCCCCAAGACTTCAGTTTTTGTAAGATTAGTTTTGTAATAAGAGATCATACCATAGTTGAAGATAAATTCCTGCAAGGGATTTAGTGAATGAATGGGATCCGTCAATACTATCACAACGTCCTCTGCAAATAAGACAACTTTATGTTCCCTTTCTTTAATCTTTATACCTGCTATATTTATATTAGATCTTATACCCTCTACAAATGGTTCCATAAGAAGTGAAAACAGCACCAGGGACAGGGGACCCCCTTGCCAAGTCCCATTGCTTATCTTAAAAGTTTTTGACTTAAGGCCCAGACCTGTAACAAAAGCTTCCGGCTTGGAGTAAAACGCACCTATGTCTTTGCATCCAAACTCACCCAGTCAAAACGTATCTAGAGTCAGCCTTATGTAGTCCCACCCTACTCGATCAAACGCCTTTTCGGCATCGAGTGAAAGGTGTAGGGTGGGGATACCTTTTTTAGTTGAGAAATCTATCAGATTGATAAGCTTGTGGGTATTGTCTGTGCCCTGACTGATTGACTAAATCTTTGACAACATTCGTCAGGCATGATGCCAAAATCTTAGAATAAAGCTTTAAATACACATTCAATAAATCTATGGGTCTAAAGTCTTTACATTCTGTAGAGTCAATCTTTTTCTTTGGAATGGTTACTATCGCTGACACTAAGAATTCCTTCAAGACCTTACCAGTGTCTTTTATTTTATTAAAGAAATCCATGAGACGGTGACAAATGCTAGATAAGCTTATTTTATTAAACTGGTTTGAGTAGCCATCTGGGCCTGGGGAAGAGTGTGCTTTCAACCCTTTTATTGCATTTTCTACTTCTTCTAGTTGAATTGGCTTTTTAAGATCTTCTAGCTGCGCCTCAGTAAGCTCGGAGAGCTTAATTTTCTTCAGAAATTTCTCAATAGCCTCCACACTAGGTTTATTAAAGTCTGGGTTTACCTCCAGGTTATATAGGTCATGGTAAAAGGTAGCAAATGCATCCGCAAATGAATGTGGCTTCCCGCAGAAGTTTATCTCCTACTTTTAACAATTCAATTCTATTTCTAGTCTGTTTGCTCTTCAATTTGTTGGCCAAATATTTGCTAACTTTATTCCCATACCAATATAATCTCTCCTGGATTTTCCACAAGGACCTATCAGAAATTGCCTGATTTATGACTTTTATTTCTGCATGACATTCCTTTATTTTCCTAGATAATTCAAGATCTGGAGACATTTTATTCCTCATCTGTAATTTGTATAATTGTATATATCTCTCTCTAAGGGAAGCCCCCTTAACTTTTTTCTATGTGCTTTACAACTAATAAAAAGACCCATCTAATAGGCTTTCTGAGTATTCCTTTCTATATCCTTGGAGATATCAGGCTTATTATTTATTTTACAAAAAAATGTAATTTCTTCTTTCATTTTATGTTTTATATTATCATCCGCTAATAAGGAATTATCTAATTTCCAAGGAGGAAGAAAGGTATTATCCTTGAATAAATCTAGTTTAAGGACAATATATGCATGGACAGAGATGACTATAGGTCCATTTTTAACTTCCTTTACATTAATAATTGTTTGTAAATCTGTCAATATTATATCTTAACGGGTATATTTACAGTGACGGTGAGAGAAGAAAGTGTAATCTCTACTAATGGGGTAAAGTACCCTCCGTATATCATAGAGATTATATTTAACTATTATTCTTAAAAGCAATTTGGAATTAGCTTTACTTCTATTATTACAGTCTAAATTTTTTGTTGAAGTTCTGTCAATTTCACAATTTGGAACCAAATTAAAATTGACACCTATTATTGATCTACTCTGGGCATATTTGCTCCAAATTTTGAAAATCTTGGTTACAAATGCTATCTGGTTATAGTTTGGAGCATATAAATTTAAAATAGTTACCTTTTCGTTATTAATCTTGCCTACCCATAAGATATATCTTCCCTCGCCATCACATTGTACAAACTCCTTTTTGATATTCAAAGAATTCCTCAAAAATAGAGAGACTCCTCTCGCTTTTTTCTTAAATGTTGCATTGTAACATTTGTCAAAGGATTTAATTTGAAATTTAGGCACATTATCCTTTTGCCAATGGGTTTCTTGGACTAATATAATATAATTTTTTCCTGATTGATTAATCTTACCAAATGGTTCCTCTTAGCCGGGTTATTGAGTCTCTGTACATTATAACCTAATATGTTAACCATAGATAATTGATATCCTTACTATCAAATTGAATGTCCATAGCACAATGGAAAGACTGCAAAAATGGAGCGAGACCAAAGAGAGAAACACACACAAAAAAAAAAAAAGATTCCCCACCAGAAAGTTACACATACATACAATACATTCCAAGGAGACGTGTACCTGGCGCATGACCCGACCCCTCCCTCACCTCTAGGGTATAGGGGGGAACCCAGCATGCCACGGGGACACGCAAACTTAAAAAGCAAGTTCGAATTTCTGAACAGCAATCCGCCTATCTTTTTCAAGTAGCAAGCAGCATTTTTACGGGCGTGAACATGATAAATTATTCAAACCCGTAGTTACGGTTTAGATGGAGCCAATAGTAAAAGAGATCGTCATCATTACGTCACTAAAACATGGAGGTTAAATTTCAATCACTTACGGTTTTGAAGTCTGAGTTGCGATCAGGCCCTCATTCCAAAAATAATGCAAGATGAAATAATCAATAAATATAATATTCTAGTCCATGCGAGTTCTATTATATGTATTAACACACTAATTTGCAAGCTTGAGAATGTTGTGCTATTAATTTTAATACCTTTCATCACTTTAATTTAAAATACAGTAGTGTGTTTATATTTGCTTTTACAGTACAAAGGACAGGAGTTTAACCTCCTTGCGACTTCTATCTGGTACTCATAAGATTTTCTTCTATATTTGCTATATACAGGTATGAAAACAATTGCAGACTTGAGGAATTGTAGCAATTTAATAGTGATTTGCGATTGTAACATTAACAGGCTTCAAAGATCAAAGGCTTAGCTGGGTCAGAGTTCCGATTTTGGCACACGCTGCGGTTTTCTGCGGGCTCCTTTACGTGCGTCAGTAACTACAATTTGTCAAATTTAATAGGACCCTATGTTTAACAGCTCAGGAGTGACATCTTTTAATCCTGCATAAGGACTTATTCATCCTGGACCAATGAATTTGTCTAAAAGTTGTGTTTATTACATTTGCATTCAAAATGCATTAAAGAATGAAACTGTATCACATACCTGAATTTAGCCTCATAATTTGACGCTTATCCCATTCCCAGAGTGGATGAACTGATATACCTGTTTGAAAATTAAAATTTTCTTAACACTGCATTTTACAAAGTGATATTGACAGATACCCTTGACGCAATCTACAAAAGAAAAAAAAAGCATTTTCCACTCCAGATGGCCCAGACAAAGAGCCTAATTCAATTGAGCAATCGTAAGTTACTGTAGCCCATAAGTGAGGCTGTAAGTTAATTTGCTGTTCAATTGACGTCTTTTTGCGGGCTTCAAGCGATTTTCGAGTTACAGGCTTGAAAACTCTGAGATGGCAAAACCCATAATTTACAGCCTCCCGAAGCCTTTGATCTTTCAATTCCGCTAGAGTTACTATGGCTAAAATCAATTGCTCCAATTCCCCAAGTCCGCAAATGTTTTCACACCCGTAAACGGCAAATGTAGGAGAAAATCCTACATGTGCTAGAGAAGACCCGGAAGGGGGTTAAACACCTATTCGTAACACTGTAAATGCAAATAAAAAATCAATACTGCACTGTAAATAACATGGAAAGTGATGAAAGACATTATAATTAATTGCACAACAGTCCGAATCTTGCAAATTGGCAGTAAAATAAAATGTATTTTTATGTTTAATTTCAGGATTATATTAATCTCGGGAATCAATGAGTTAATACATATCAGGCCACCCATATGGACTATAACAGTATTGGCATTCATATTTATAATTTTGTATTTTGAGGGTTGGCGAGCCCCATCGCATATAGGACCCCCGAACCTAATTGATTGACATGTAACCTCCATATTTTACTGCCATAATGATGGCGGTCTCATTTTCTATTGGCTGTTTCAAAATGAGAGGTTACGGTCTTCCTTAATTGATCATATTCCAGCCCTGAACTGCTATGGACCAGTGCCTGGTTTACAGAGTCGGCTTTCGGCCTGCACAGTACCTTGCAAAAGTATTCACCCCCCTTGGCATTTTTCATGTTTTGTTGCATCACAACCTGGAATTAACATGGAATGTTTGAGGATTTGCATCATTTAATTTACAGAACATGCCCACAACTTTGAAGATGTTTTTTTTTTTTTTTTTTTTATTGTGAAGCAAACAAATAGGACAAAATAACAGAAAAAGTCAATGTGCATAACTATTCACCTCCCTAAAGTCAATACTTTGTAGAGCCACCTTTTGTGGCAATCACAGCTCCTAGTTGCTTTGGATAAGTCTCTATGAGCTTGCCACATCTTACCACTGGGATTTTGCCCATTCCTCCTTGCAAAACTGCTCCAGCTCCTTCAAGTTGGATGGTTTGCGCTTGTGAACAGCAATATTTAAGTCTGACCACAGATTATCAATTGGATTGAGGTCTGGGCTTTGACTAGGCCATTTCAACACATTTACATGTTTCCCCTTAAACCACTCAAGTGTTGCTTTAGCAGTGTGTTTGGGGTCATTGTCCTGCTGGAAGGTGAACCTCCGTCCTAGCCTCAAATCACGCACAGAGTGGTACAGGTTTTGCTCAAGAATATCCCTGTATTTAGCACCATCATCTTTCCCTCAACTCTGCCCAGTTTCCCAGTCCCGGCTGCTGAAAAACATCCCCACAGCATGATGCTGCCACCACCATGTTTCACTGTGGGGATGGTGTTCTTTGGGTGATGTGATGGGTTGGGTTTGCGCCAGACCTAGCGTTTTCTTTGATGGACGAAAAGTTCAATTTTAGTCTCATCAGACCAGAGCACCTTCCTCCATACATTTTGGGAGTCTCCCACATGCCTTTTCGCAAACTCAAAACGTGCCATTTTGTTTTTTGCTGAAAGTAATGTTTTTTTGGGGGCCACTCTGCCATAAAGCCCAACTCTATGGAGCGTACGGCTTATTGTTGTCCTATGTACAGATACTCCAGTCTCCGCTGTGGAACTCTGCAGCTCCTCCAGGGTTACCTCAGGTCTCTGTGCTGCCTCTCTGATTAATGCCCTCCTTCCTCGGTCCGTGAGTTTGGGTGGGCGGCCGTCTCTTGGCATGTTTGCTGTTGTGCCATGTTCTTTCCATTTGGTTATGATAGATTTGATGGTGCTCTTGGGGAACATCAAAGATTTGGATATTTTTTTATAACCTAACCCTGACTTGTACTTCTCAACAACATTGTCCCTTACTTGTTTGGAGAGTTCCTTGGTCTTCATGGCAGTGTTTGGTTAGTGGTGCCTCTTGCTTAGGGGTTGCAGCCTCTGGGGCCTTTCAAAAAAGGTGTGTATATGTAATGACAGATCATGTGACAATTAAATTGCACACAGGTGGACATCATTTCACTAATTATGTGACTTCTGAAGGTAATTGGTTGCACCACAACTTTTTATGGGCTTCATAACAAACGGGGTGAATACATACGCACATGCCAATTTTCTGTTTTTAATTTCTAAAAAATAATTCTATGTATATATTTTTCTCATTTCACTTCACCAACTTAGACTATTATGTTCTGATCCATCACATAAAATCCAGATTAACAAAACATTGAACTTAAGGCTGTAATGTAACAAAATCGGTAAAAAGTAAAGGGGGTGAATACTTTTGCAAGGCTCTATAACTTGAGGGCTCCTTCAATTGAATAGCACCATAATTAGAGACAAACGGGAGGCCACAGTACGACATTTGGTCACGATCCCACGAGATGCGAGCTTGCAATTAAATCGAGTTTTTAGTCATCAACAGCAATGGGTGACACGTCTTTCAAAAGTGGAGGCAATATTGGGAACCCTGAAATAGAGCTTACTGTAAAACCTGTGAAAAGTGCCATGGGACTGAGTGAAACTAAATATCTGTAGGAAGATGGTTGGTCAAACTACGCTTAACAAAGTAGAGTCAGTGGAGAACAGGCCACAACCTCCGAGGAAAACCCAATCAAGGCCTTTTCTGGGCATTGTGAAGTATTACCCAAAGTTCAATCCTCCTTTTTTTCACAGGCACTACCCCATTGACGGACCTCACGAAAGCTAAAGCTCCTGATATGGTAAAGTGGAGCAAAGAGGCTGAGGACATTTTCAAAGACTTCAATTCTGCACTTTGCCGGGATCCAGGTTTGAGAAAGAGTTGAGAAAGAGTTAATCTTGCAAACTGATGAGCTTGGGTGAAGAAATGAAGAGCATCCCATCCTGTTTATTAATGGAAAGATACTGTCTAAGAAGTAAAACTACTGTATGGTGGAGAAAGAATGCCTGACCATAAAATGGGCAATAGAAACCCTCAGATATTACCTACTAGAAAGAAAATTCACTCTGGTATCTGACTATTTTCCTCAACAGAACAAGGGTAGAACAGCAGAGTTACAAGATGATTCCTGTCTCTACAACCTTTTAACTTCAAAGTCCTCCACAGAGCTGGAAATTAACATAACAATGCAGATGTGTTGTCCTGTATACATTGTCTCACAGGGTTGGTCGCTCAACCCCATCATGTTGAGCGTGGGAGGAATATGTGTGACAGAGTCATACAAGGGTTTTATGTAAACTACAGAGTTTACAAAGCTCTCTTTCTCCATTAGGGCTGCAGGGGTAACTTTCCTGATCACTTGATTAGCTGCTCATGGAGAGACCTGATTTAAGACTGTTCCTGAAGTATGAGTTGGGCTGCTGATGGACTGATTGTATGCAGTTTGTCTGAGATAGAGAAAGACACACAAAGAGAGACAGCAGACTGCAGCTTTTGATCATTTGGAGCAGAGAGAAGAACTGGAAATCTGAAGAATACATGTCAGTGTTTGTTAACAAACTATTGTACTGTTTGTTTTGCTCCATCCAGATTTAGCTGGTTGAGAGCTAGTTAGAAGGGAAACTTTGTATAGGTTAAGGTGGAAGCTAGGCTTATTTTTTTGTTTGTTTATTATCACTGAAATTTATTTATTATCAATAAAACTTGGCAAAGTATTACAACCTTTTGTATTGTGTTCCTCCATCAAATTTCTGGAAGCACAGTTATAGATCTTAGAAAACATTGTGGGAGGAGTAAGTAAGTGTATGAATCCTATGTCTGAAATAATTGTATTTATCATTCTGAAATAAAATATTCCATAATCATTTTTTTAAAATTTTCCAGAAAAAAAAAATCTTCTGTAAAACATGTATACATATAAAGGAATTGTTTCTGAATTGTTCTCCCACGTAGAGCTGGTAGAGAATAAATCATGGTAAAATATCAACGCTTCATTAAGTTGTAACATGAAAGACTGAGAGCTCTGTTAACTGAACCATCGGTCTGTTTTTCTCAACACAGCTCCATTAAGTTTACGGGTTAGTCTCATGAAGCAGTTTATTGGCTGTTGGCCCAGCCTCCATCCTTATTAAATATGCAGATGCTAATGAGAGGGCTTCAGAGGCTATACAAGCATTAACTAAAAATGCCCATAATTTAGTCAATACTTGATCAATTCTAAAGATTTCCCACATGATTTTGAATTCTCAATCTGATGATGCCCAGCCATTTAAGTGAGCTCCATGCTCCTTGAAGACACATTTCTGAATTGGGTATGCTAAAAATATTTGTGTGTGATGAGTTGGAAAAAGGACTAAAGATACCATCAATCAAAGTGTTGATATCAAGACTTTACAGCATATTGTAACTTGTTGGGTGAAAGCCAGGGTTACGTTCTTTGTTTAAATAGATTGGGATCTGTGGGCATAGTAATGTTGTCAGGTTATTTTTAGGTGATTAATAAGAAAGATTACAAGGGAATAATAGTCTAAACTTTCATGTTTAAAAAAAAGTATTTTGTTCTTAAAGATAGGCCTGTGTCTATGCATTATGTGGCATGGTAGTATGTCATAATATTTGACTTGGCCAGGCACCATCTGTTGGCTCTGAGATATAAAATGGTTTTGTTTATTTGTTAAAGCAGGCAAGTCAAAAGCAAGGCAGCTGTGGAAAATTATTTAGTACCCATGAATACAGGTACAGATTAATATAAAGGGAAGAAATTGACAGCAGCAATAGAATAAGAATCTTATTTCATGTTTTGAAGCTCCTGATATATTCAATGAGATCTGCCATGAATCTGGAAGACAAGAAGCAGAGAAATTTATACAAGAACAGATAAACGTCTTGACCAAGTATTCTGCCTCTTTTGTATTTAAGTGTGCATGTACCTGATGCCTTAACAACTGAACTAAATATTCATTTTTCACCAAGTCAATTATTTGTATATCTTTCTCTCTCCTTTTAAAAGTATTTCTTCTCAACATTATATTATACTAGAGAATTGCCAGTCAAAAAATGACGGCAATGAAATTGTAAGGTAGCTAATGCTGTTTGGTGTATAATAATGAAATATATAATACATTAATAAATGAATACACTTTACCTATTTTGAAGCATTGTGTTGAAGAGCTGGCAATCTGTTTCAATGTTGCTGCAGCATTAGTGGTGTGGAGCTGCTGTGTAAGCGTGATGAATGTGTGCAATGTAATAGTGTGCGTGCGCGAAACCAAACCGTTAGCGTAGTGGTGTACTTCTGCATTGTCGTAAAATGGCGGGTAATGTGTGGCATGCGTCTTAGCGGAATATCCGAAGGTCTTTTGTGGTGTTTTGCGAGTTTCTTGTGGTGTTTTGCGTGTTTAGAGTGCTGTAGCCTCGTTTTCGTTTTGTTCTGCGGCCATTTTTTCTCTCAGAGAATTTTTTAGTGTCTAAACTCTTTTATTTTGAGTTAAATTAAGGTGTAAGTTGCATTTTTGAGGTTGTGGATGCTCCCTCTTGCTGTAGGTAAGCTTTTTATGTATGTGCTGTGTGTATTTATTGTGTTTTTAATTTTTTCATGTTCGCGAGTTGCGGCCGATTTTTGCGAGGTCGTAATGTGTGCTAATGTGTCTCGTATGTTTTTTTGAGTTACGACGTGAAGTTTGCGAGTGTCGCAGTTGCTGACTAGGAGCGCCTGCAGCGCTCCTTGCCAGCAGCTGCGGCCCTCGCTGCGCGAGCCCGCAAGCCTTAGCAACAACTCATACGCTCACAACTATATATGTGATATTCATTCATGCATACAGTATATACCTTGAAGGATTTACCTTATATAATGAGGGAAGGTAGACTGTGTGACGCTTTTAAGGAAGATTCTCAGGAATATTCTTCAGCAGTGGGTGAATATTTTCATCAAGCAAGTCTGAATTATACAAATTTTACATATTTAGCAACTAAATAATTGATCCGGAAAATATTTTTGCAGATGTCCCACTCAAAGAAAGCTCCATGCTTTTCATGCACAGTAAAAGGCCTTAAAGAAGTTTCACTCTGTGGTAGTGCTTTATTTGGTTTCCATTACAACCTAAAAACTAAAAAAAAAACTACATCTAAGTTTAAGTAATAACACGCTTGTTACCCCTAATAAACCTGGGTAATCGCCAAGGACAACTTCAATACCCAGCAGGACTATAAGCCCCTTTCTTCCCTCACCCCTTTGTGCATTGGGGTGGGTCCCATTAACCCTCCTTAACCCCCCATGTCCTCATATGTAATATACCCATCATTATGGACCTCTATGTGTCTTCTATCCCCATAGCACTTAAAATTAACCCCTTAAATTCAACTAGCAGAAATTAGAACAATTTTGTAACTTGAAGGTAAGATTTAAATGTTTATTTGGGGATTTTTTCATGCAAAAAAGATATGCCTTTAAATTATGCAATTAGATTCAGATAATATTATATACAGCGTTTCTGATTCATTTTTTGTCTACCCAGGGAGCTGTTTTCACTTTCCCCTTACTTTTTGTTCCCTTTACAATATGCCATGTCCAATGCCTGGATTATCCTTCAAGCAGCAGCAGCTCATAGAAGAGGATAAATAAAAGTTAAAAAGAATATGAACTTCTATAAAACGTATAACTCCTATATTATTTTGCAATTCCATTCCATTTTTCTTTAAAAATAGTTAATCTTCAAACATTCTTATTACAGAAATGTTGTCAGGAATAAGTCTTCCCTATAGTGCTTAACACTCAAATCTCATGTATCAATAATTGATACATTCCTAATTGTTTAAATTGTTAATTGTTCCCATATGTCATCTTTGAATTCCTAAATACATCATTCCGCATATTCACGAGTTCATTGCTTATATGCAACTCTTCTTTTTATCCATTAATGCTTAATACATTTTAAAATCTAAATCTCACCATATGTGAAATAAGTATCCTTATGAGTGTGGCTTTCATTTGTATTCATCATTATTGCACCTTTATATTTTTTATTTTTTTTAACCTGTTCTTGTGGCTTTATTGTTGCCATCTACTGTTGTAAAACAGAATTACAGTGTATTACATATATAGCTAAGGCTATCCAATCTTTATAGTTCTTATAATTTACTAACATAGTAGATTATCAGTAAACCAGAACTCAAGCAACCAGAAAAAAAATGAATACTGTACTTTAAATAAAAATACAATTTCACCGGCCTCAACAGATGCCAGGAGCCAGGTTGTCCTGCCACAAAATGCTTACAGGCACCTAGATGTCATCTGCTGTATGTCTCTGCAATTCAGTGTTACCTGGAAGCCAGGGCTGTGTTGGCGTTACTGTAGCGGAACCCATCACTGTTTTACCCTGTTTTATGATTATTATGGTTAAAATATGATCCTACTATATGTATGTTGGTTGATGCTCTGCAGAATATTGTCCCAGACATTTGCAGCTACTTGGCATGGCATGGGAGATAATCCTGTTACAGTGACTCCGCATAAGATAAAGGAAGTCTATTGTATACAGTGTTTTCATTCTCAGATAAGAACAAAGAAGTGTAATTGAATCAATGTCTGATTGTATCAAAGTTGCCAGGGAGGTGTGACCCACCTATTGTTCTCTTTATGTGTATTGTGCGGCCAAATATGGGCATGTGTATTACCTGTGGCCAAAGAGATGTATATATATTTCTGTAAAGGTAAATAAAGTCAGTATTCATTTGACTCCCAAATTGTGTGTCGTCCAATATGGGAGGTCGGGAATGGTGAGACTGTAGTGCCTCTTGGGTATTTTACCTTACACCAGCGGAGATATTGGACTGCGTGTTCCAGCTCCGTTACAGTTACATTCCCCGGGCTCATCACCGCACCCTCTAGCCGAATGTACCTGTGTGTAAGTGAGGAGTGAAAGCTGCTGCTACTACAACAGCCCTCACTGACAATAAATACTTAGCAGAGCATCCTATGTGCAGCTAGTTTAGGCCTCTTTTAATAGTATCTCTCAAGCTATCAGAAACTACATTTATCCGGCATTTACCAATCCCCCCTTGGTGCTGGATAACCAAGTGTCTACTGTACTTAAAGTATCACTTCTACTTAATAAATTAATTTAAATCAAACTCAATGTTCCATCCATATGGTGTCATTGTTTTCATGTGGTAATACTTTTCTCCTTTATTTTCTAGAAAGGACTTTTAAAACATCACGTCCTCTCCATTTGGATTTACTTATCACTATAAAAACGAGTTCTCTAGGATCATGGTTGATATTATTTAAAGTACCGTATTGGTCCGAATATAAGCCGCACCTGTAAAATTCAAGGGGAAAAAATAGAAAAAAGATATTGCCGCATCCTTAAAATTGGAGAGAAAAAGACTCTCTCCAAGTGATCAGCCATTGCAAGAAACAGGCTTTCTAATTAGTACTGTAACTTCTTTTGCAGGTTACAGGCCTTACGGGATGTTAGAATCACTAAAAATGGAAATCACTATTCAATTGCAGCCTAAAAGCACGCAAATCGTCACCCTTAACTCGCAATTGCGCAAATCGGCAGTCATTTTACGTTCTCAAATCGCTATTCAATTGCTACAATACAGTCTCAAGCACGCAAATTGGCACCTTTAACTCGCAATCTTAATCAGTGAAATTTTAATAGTTTACCCATAATCCACTATATGTAACCGGCTTCTATTATGTGTTTGAAACTGTGACAGTGTGTAAGGAAATTCAATCCACACTCTAGCACCATTCACAAAATATTGGAGCAGCTCCAACGTTTAAGGCCTCTCGGTTGCATCGGAAAAAGGGTAATTGATTGTGTTACAAAGTGTGTTTTGTTTTTCAAATAAAGGCGTCAGAGCTCAAAAATAATCTTCTTTTATAAATCTAGGAGTGCAGTAAAAAAGATTGCAATATGCAAAGAATTTGTCATCTATTTTGTGACAGAAAAGCTTGCCGATGGGGTATATTTGCCCCTTGGGCTAAAAGTTGTTAGCTAGTACCTGCCTAGAGCAAATACTATAAAAAAATAATAATTCTCCACTCACCAAAAATGTACATAACAACGGTGAATGTTTTGTAAGAAAAGAACAAGTAATTCCAAGTCCCATAGATGGCAGTCACACAGCACTTATAGCAAAACATATATGCAAGTAAGCGAACTCAACATACAAATTATCTAATAAGGGAATATAATTTCACTGAAATCTTTACGTAAATCTGAAAAACAGAAATAAGAATAAGGGAGAAAATATGCACAAGGCAATAGGATAATCAATAGTTTAACACACCTCTCAAGTGTTCCTCCTTTAGAGGAACAGCCCCTCTTTTAAAGGGACAAAAACATTTACAAAATAAACACATTTTATACACTATAAAAGACTTTTCCCATGAAAAATAAATTATATTATTTGAAGAAAAGTAATACCGTATTGGTCCGAATATAAGCCGCACCTTTTTTTCCGATTTTTGAGTTTGCGAGTTACGGGTGTGGCTTATATTCACGACCGTAAAAAATGACTGCCGATTTGCGAGCTTGCGCGTTACGTGTGCGGCTTATATTCACAAACATAAAATTACTGCCGATTTGCGTACTTGAGACTGCATTGTAGCAATTGAATAGCGATTTGCGAACGTAAAATGATTGCCGATTTGCGCAATTGCGAGTTAAGGCTGCCGATTTGCGTGCTTGAGACTGCGGTATTGTAGCAATTGAATAGCGATTTACAGTTTTAGTGATTCTAACATCCTGTAAGGCCTGTAACCGTGCAAAAGAAGTTACAGTACTAATCAGAAAGCCTGTTTCTTGCAATGGCTGATCACTTTGAGAGTCTTTTTCTCTCCAATTTTACGGGTGCGGCTTATATTTGAGTACTATCTTTATTCTATTTTTTCCCCTTGAATTTTACAGGTGCGGCTTATATTCGGACCAATACGGTATTAAAACAGAGAGGCAGAAACAAGCAATGTGTTTGATTCGCCTTCATCTTCCTGGTGAGTAAAAAGGAAGTATAAACAAGGACTGGTGTTTTTCACATTACCATAAGACTCTCTGTTTCTTGTAAGACATCAGAACAGCAGAGGAGAAAACTACCCCATACTGTCTAAATTTATTTGATACTACTACATTATAGATGAAATATTTCTCATACAAAGAAGCTTTTTATTCAGTTTAAAATTTGATATTTTAAATGCATTTTACAAAAACATTTTTTAGTACAGTGGTCCCTTAAAACCATATTCTATCCATCTCAGCCTCCAAAATGTCTTTTTTTTTTCAAAGGGCAAATCTAACATATAACGGCCTTTCTCTCTCTCACATAAAACCATGTCTCTATTTTTCTCCTCATGTCTGTCTTGTTGTTTTTTAAAGTGTTCCAGAGTCTCTATTTTGCAGTATGAAATAGACACCCCTAGCAACTGAGATTTGCATATTGGATATCTCATTTTTTATTAGATATCCAATATGCAGCACATGTGCATGCTGATTGGCTAAAGGAAAGGAAATCTGAATGACTTCCCACAGTAGGGCAGACATCAAGTGCTAACTGAGCATGTCTGCAAAATCCCCAGGCAAAAAAGAAACATTGTATAAGATATGCTAATTATACCTGGGAATTTCAAGGGGTGTCAACATTGAGAGAAAACTGTTTGCAAAAGCAAGAAATTTAGCAAACTTCAGGCTAACGGTTTAACTGTTTACTTTTTATTTTTTCATGCCATCAATTTTTTCAGGCACTATAAATTCTCCTCTATCAGATGCATTAATAACCCAGCTCACTTTCATATACCTTTAACTATTTTTACCCTGCCTTCTTATTTATTTTCCAGAGCCCTCTATCATAACATATTATAAAACATCTATTCTTATTTTACATTGGCTGTTACACAATTTTCTCTTCCCATGATGTGGATCCTTGATTAAGATTCTGTGAGGGAAGACGTCTTTCTGTATAGCCCCAACACTGTACAGTAAACTAGTACAACTAAACAATAATCCACTTTAATTTGTTTCTTAGTCAAACTTTTAAAACTATATTTTCCACATATTGGCGCTATTACTTACCCAGTATATTAGTTTCAATTTATCAGAGAGATATGTTATTTAATTATAAAGTATTTTATGGCACAATACCACCCAAGGGATTATTTAGATTTCATGTTGCCTTAGACCCATTCAAATTTGTGCACTCAATGGCCTACTTGCTACCACGCCTGACCCTTTGCTATATCCCTTTGCTAAATCACACATATATAACATTATGTGTATTTGTGTATACATACAGTATACTTACAGATAGAAATGTAACTCTGTAAAAGCCTTTTCCATCGCCACACAGTTTCTTTATGGTCTCCAACAGAGTTTTGCAGAACAGCTTTCCCTTGGACATTGAAGTAATTAAGGTCATCAAAAAGATCTCCAAAGTACCAAATTAAGATACAACTTCATCAACTAGAGTATGTCAGGATGATGTATATATTTTACCAAAGCCTGGGCACAAGATCGAGAGAGTGCTGTACTGTACTCCAGTTATTGCCATCCTATAATGTTCTGTCTCAATGGCATTACACACTATGCTATAAAACACTGACACTATTAACAGCAATGGAAAACGTAAAAAAAAACGTAATTTACAAGATTTCCGTTGGCCCATTACTATTAAAGAGTTCATGAACTATCCATGCCACACCCCTTGACACTGTAGTTTAGATTACAAAAAATGACACGCAAGAAAGCCACTTGGTTGAAGCAGATAGATATAAAAAAATGTATATTAATTTTGGAAATACAAATACCGTCGCTGTAATGTGCAAAGTAATTTACTATTGTGGTGAAAGTATAAAACCTAAATTAGTCCTGTGGTCCAGATAATTAAAAACAAATTGTTTCTATATATGGAGAATGTATTTTGTGTTTGTACCAATTTCTGTGGCTGTGTCTTTAATGATTAATTTAAAATAAGGGAGGGAAATCAAATACATTTTAAAAATTGAAATTTAAATGAAAAAAGGTAATTAAAACAATATTAAAAGTCATTAGATTTACAGTGCCTTGCACAAGTATTAACCCCCCATTGGCATTTTTTGTGTTTTGTTGGATTGCTGGAGGATTTGCAACAATTAATTTAAAGAACATGCCCTCAACTTTGAAGATGTGTTTTTTTATTGTGAAGCAAACAACAAATAGGACAAAAAAACAGAAAAAGTCAATGTGCATAACTATTCACCCCCTAAAGTCAATACTTTGTAGTGCCAACTTTTGCTGAAATCACAGCTTCAAGTCGCTTTGGATAAGTCTCTATGAGCTTGCCACATCTTACCACTGGGATTTTTGCCCATTCCTCCTTGCAAAACTGCTCCAGCTCCTTCAAGTTGGATGGTTTGCGCTTGTGAACTGCAATCTTTAAGTGTGACCACAGATTTTCTATTGGATTAAGGTCTGGGCTTTGACTTGGCCATTCCAACACATTTACATGTTTCCCCTTAAATCACTCAAGTCTTGCTTCAGCAGTGTGTTTGGGGTCATTGTCCTGCTGGAAGGCGAACCTCCGTCCTAGCCTCAAACCACACAGAGTGGTACAGGTTTTGCTCAAGAATATACCTGTATTTAGCACCATCCATCTTTCCCTCAACTCTGACCAGTTTCCCAATCTCGGCTGCTGAAAAACATCCCCACAGCATGATGCTGCCACCACCATGTTTCACCGCGGGGTTGGTGTTCTTTGAGTGATGTGATATGTTGGGTTTGCGCTAGACATAGCATTTTCTTTGATGGCCAAAAAGTTCACTTTTAGTGTCATCAGACCAGAGCACCTTTCTTCCATAAATTTTGGGAGTCTCCCACATGCCTTTTCGCAAACTCAAAACATGCCATTTTGTTTTTTGCTGAAAGAAATGACTTTCTTCGGGCCACTCTGCCATAAAGCCCAACTCTATGGAGCGTATAGCTTATTGTCGTCCAATGTACAGATACTGCAGTCTCTGCTGTGGAACTCTGCAGCTCCTCCAGGGTTACCTTAGGTCTCTGTGCTGCCTCTCTGACTAATGCCCTCCTTGCCCGGTCCGTGAGTTTTGGTGGGCGGCCATCTCTTGGCAGGTTTGCTGTTGTGCCATGTTCTTTTCATTGGTTATGATAGATTTGATGGTGCTCCTGGTGACCATCAAAGATTTGGATATTTTTTTAAAACCTACCCCTGACTTGTACTTCTCAACAACATTGTCCCTTACTTGTTTGGAAAGTTTCTTGGTCTTCATGGCAGTGTTTGGTTAGTGGTGCCGCTTGCTTAGGTGTCTGGGGCCTTTCACAAAAGGGTGTATATGTAATGACAGATCATGTGACACTTAGATTGCACACAGGTGGACATCATTTCCCTAATTATGTGACTTCTGAAGGTAATTGGTGGCACCAGAGCTTTTTATGGGCTTCATAACAAAGGGGGTGAATTCATACAGTACGAACATGACAATTTTCTGTTTTCTATTTCTAAAAAAATAGTTTTATGTATATATTTTTCTCATTTCACTTCACCAACTTAGACTATTGTGTTCTGATCCATCACATAGAATTCAGATTAACAAAACATTGAACTTAAGGCTGTAATGCAAAAGTATTCACCCCCCCCTGATATTAACTGTTTTAGATGTTTTTAAAATGTTGTAGATATTTAACATTTTCTTAAATTTTTCTTAGATTATTTTGCTTAGGTTCAGGAGTGGAAATTTCCTGTCAACCAGAACTCCTAAAATGTGTACTCCTGGCTCTTAAATATTTTGTATCTCCATGTAGGGCTCCAGGGTCATAGTATTTAGATATTTTTGTCCCTGCTTATGTCTATATTTTGTTTTGCAGGTTATGCTATGTCTTTTTTCAGGATGTGCTACACTTATTTAATTTATTACCAAATAACAATATATGTCAAATACATAACCCCTACAAAGAATGACAACACAATACCCATGTGTGGTGTAAGAGAGGCTAAAGTTTTTATTATATTTAATATTAGGAAATCCTTAGGTGAACTGGACAGAGGAACATATCAGAATAAAAAAATATGTTCCCCAAGCCTCCCATTCTTGTGTTTAACCACTAAACCTTAAACAAACGTTGGTCAGCAGACGATTAGCCAATGAAAAACCTAACAGAGAAAATGGTACCAAACCTTGCAACAGAACTCCGTAAACTGTTGGCACACCTGTAAAGATGACACAGTCAACATCAAGACCTATAACTTTAGAGGGTCTCATTCATGCATATTCTCCAATGTGGTTTCCATAACACAATGCAATATATGTTAAATGGACTATTACGTTGGGGAAACCAGTCAAAAATTACATCTAAGTATGAAACTACACAGACATTCTATTAAAAACACAATGAAACCAGTTATTGTATCCCAGTTGGATACTGTAACAGAGCTGGAACACGCAGTCCAATATCTCCGCTGGTATACGGTAAAATACCCAAGAGGCACTACAGTTTCACCATTCCCGACCTCCCATATTGGACGACACACAATTTGGGAGTCAAATGAATACTGACTTTATTTTGTTATGTGCAGAAATATTTATACACATCTCTTCCCACAGGCAATCCACATCCCCCATAGTTGGCCACACAATACACATAGAGGGACAATAGGTGGGTCACACCTCCCCTAGGCTGCCTGGCAACTTTGATACAATCAGACAATGATTAAATCAGCCTTCTTTGTTCTTATCTGAGAATGAAAACACTTTATACAATCGACTCCCTTATCTCTGAAGTCTCTGTAATAGGATTATCTATTAGCCTAGGTCTGCAATAGTCTGGCTAATATTCTGCAGAGCATAAACTAACATACATATAATATAACAGTAGGATCATATTCACATATCAATTCAAACAGGATAACCACATATCAATTCAAACAGGATAATAAAAGATACATATACAATGCATTAAAACCATTTTTCAGCATCTTAACCCACAGCTACACCAATTCAATGCAGTGATATTGCAGGAAATAGTCTTTCACTATCCATAATTATATTCCTGTGAATTATGCAACATATCTAGGTATACTAAACATAGGGTTAAATGAAAATAGCTAACCTTTCCATATTAGCAACTTGAGGGGGGGGGGGGGAGAGTTACATAGCTAGGATCTTGTTTCCCTATATCTTGCTTTTTCTGGCAGGATTGGCATACCAGTAGGGGGTAACAATGGTAATGGTTAGACAATCCCTGCTGTAGACTGCATGCCTGGGTGATAATATCCAGTAATGTTTATATACTACCACCTTGGAGACTAAGGCCCCTATTCAATTGCAAGCAAGTTTACATTATACAGGCCGTAAGTCTGCAGGCTTGAAATTTGCTACAGTTACAATTGAACAAGCTCGCAATTTAAGAGCCGAAATCGTGAACTATGCAATCGTAAGTAGCATTTCAGAGCATGATCATGATCAATTGAACAAGGCCGTAACTATTGATTTAGAAACAGCCAATAGTAAATGAGACCGTGATCATGACATCATAAGAACATGGAGGTTAAACGTCAATCAATTAGCATTTATAAATCCGATATGGGATCAGACACGCAATCCAGCAATGTCCAGAAATAATAAAAATGAATGAAGGAAATGTTCTAGTCCATGTGGGTGGCCTAATAAGTATTAACTCCTTGATTCCTGGGATCAATATAACATGAAAATAAAACGTATAAAAAAAATAACTTTTTATTGCATATTTGCGAGCTTGAGACTTTTGTGCAAATTATTCTAATATGTTTCATTGTTTTCCCCGTCTTTTAAAGTGCATTATTGATTTTTTATTTCCATTTACAGTGCTACCAACAGGTGTTTAGGTCTCTTGCGAGTCCTATCTGGTACTCATAGGATTTTCTTCTACATTTACCATTTACAGGGAGTTATCCGCTACACCTCACTGACGAGGGCGAAACGTACTTCTCGGGTTTGCTGTTTCTCCTGTTCAGGGTAGAATTGCCTGGTATTTCGGGGCTGGACCACTCTAGTGAGTGGGACCAGACTGATATACTTCAAGATATTTCTCCCTGCGAAGGGCACAAGTGAGCTAAAAGAGGTTGCTCTCAGAGTGGGTTGTCATATCCACAGAACTAACCTATTAAGGTTAGTTCATTCTCTGATTGAGCACCTCTATTTTGGGTTGGTTTTTAAATATATATATATATATATATATATATGAGCAGCAGAAACCGCAAAAGAGTTCTGTCTGTGGGTATTCTCCACCAGAGGAGGTGGTGACAGCGGATTCGATAGATAACTTTAAAAGGGGTCTGGATTTATTTCTAATTAAAAAGGGAATTCAAGGTTATCCTGGATAATTAGACAGCGAGTAGTGATCCAGGGAGAAATCCGATCGCCAGTATCTGGGGTCAGGAAGGAATTAATTTTTTTTTCACTTTGCTTTTTTTTTCTGTTTGCCTTCCTCTGGATCAAATAATTATTAATAAAAAAAAATGTTGATTAATAATTTATTAACAATTAATTAACACATAATTAATTAATAACTAATCCACATATTGCAGATCAGAGGAGATCTTAAAAGGTTGAACTTGATGGACTGAAAGTCTTTTTTCAACCTTAATTACTTTGGGCCTCATTCTATTAATGGCCTGTGTGGAGCTGTGTGGCCGCAAGGGATGGCCGCAAGCTACTTAGCTATTCTATTCCCTTGCGGCCGAGGGTTCCGGCCGCAACAGCGCCCTGCTTTCCCTTGCGGCCACCCTCGCCACAGGGAAAGCCTTTGATCCCACGCGGCAAGAGATTCGGCTGCATGAAACCCCACGACCCTCTTCAAATCCTCCGGCCTGCCCTCCTCCAAGCCCACAAAATGGCCCAAAAGGGCCGCAGCTGGCAGCAGCTTATTTGCACCCTGGAGCAGCCGCAAGGGCTGTGAAGCCCTTGCAGCTGCTTCAATTAAACCCCCCGCTGGCTGCAGGGGACGCGATCATGACTAGAACGTGACGCCTGCAGTGTCCCCACATCACCCCTATAATGCAGGGGTCTGATACTGAGCAAAGGGGACCCCTGCAGGGTGCACTCATTAACCCTATAATGCAGGGGTCCTATCGGGACCCCTGCAGGGCGCACACATTAACCCTATAATGCAGGGTTCCCTATTGAGACCCCTGCAATGTGTACATATTAACCCTTGCTGCAGGGATCCGATAAAGACCCCTGCAGGCTCCCCACATTAACCCTTTGCTGCAGGGGTCCCAGTAGGGACTCCTGCAGACTCCACGCAATAACCCCTTCCCTTGCTGCAGAGGGTCCCGATCGTCACCGATTGCGACCCCTGCAGCATCTATGGGATTTCAAATTTCCTGCAGCGTGCTTGAATTTGAAATTCAAGCCCGGGATTTGCGGCGTTTGAATTTTTCGCCACGGGTCCTTAAAGGGCCTGTGGCACACTAATAGACACCCTGCCCCGGCACCTAATAACCCCCCCGGCACATATAATTAACCCCATCACTCATGGGGGTCAATATAGACCCCCAGGAGACTAAAATTAACTCCCTCAGTCCAAAAGGGGTCTACATAGACCCCTATAGGACACTATTAACCGCTAGGTTAACCCTACAAGTGTCGTGAGTGTCATCCAGGACCCTCATGACAAAGTCTAAACACTACACTATGCTATTAACCCTAACTATACTCCATTAACCCTTTAAGCTTCACTAGATCCTATTTAACCCTAACTGTACCTATCTAACCTAACTAGGCCTATCTAACCCTAACTGGGACTGTTTTACCCCATCACTTATGGGGGTCTATACAGACCCCCATAAGCCTCCATCAAACTTATCACTTATGGTGGTCTATACAGAACCCCATAAGCCTCCATCTAACCCCATCACTTATGAGGGTCTATACAGACCCCATAAGCCTCCTTCTAACCCCATCACTTATGGGGGTCTATACAGATCCCCATAAGCCTCCATCTAACCCATCACTTATGGGGGTCTATACAGACCCCCATAAATCTCCATCTAACCCCATCACTTATGGGGGTCTATACAGACCCCCACAAGCCTCTATCTAACCCCATCACTTATGGGGGTCCATACAGACCCCCCCTAATCCTCTATTTAACCCAATCAGTCCCATGAGGGTCTATGAAGACCCTCATAGGACAATGACAACCCTATAATTAACCCCATAAGTACCATGAGGGTCCTTCAGGACCCTCATGACACCAAGTACAAACACTACACTAAACTATTCCCCCCCAATAAACCACTAAATCTAAACTAACCCCCCTCTACCCTAACCTATTGACCCCTACCTACCTAACAATACCTACCTACCCCTACCTACCTAACACTACCTACCTACCCCCCACCCCACTAATTACAAAAAAAAACTATGTCACCAAATATAAAAAAGTACATTACAACCCCCCACTACAAAAATAAAAAAAAAGAACATTACAAACCACACCCCAATACAAAAAATAAAAAAAGACATTACAAACCCGACACTACAAAAAAAAAAATTACACACCTGCAAAGAAAAGGCATAAACAAATATATATAACATTACAGTGACAAATATATTATAAACATACTCCTAACTACAACACATTACCCGATCCGGGAAACAGATCCGGGCTAAACCGGGGAACAGAAGAAGATGAACAGGGACATGCTAGAAAGGTGAGTTTAATACTGTATTTACAAATGTGTATTTGTTATATATAGTGTTTTGTACTAATTAGATGTTTCTTTTTTTCCTAGGGGTCTCCTTTTTCCCTGAAGGGACACCTGCAAAGGTAAGTGGTCAAAATTATTCTATTTTAGCTTAGATTTAGGGTAGATTTAATGTATTCTAGATAGGGGGTAATGAATAGATAGGGGGTAATTTATAGATAGAGGGTTAATTATAGATAAGAGGTTATGTATAGATAGGGGGTAATGTTAGATAGGGGGTTATGTATAGATAGGGGGTTATGTTGTCTAGATAGGGGGTAATGTTATCTAGATAGGGGGTAATGCTGTCTAGATAGGCGGTAATGAATGATAGGGGGTTATGTGTTATAGATAGGGGGTCATGTATAGATGGGGTAATGTATTGTAGTTAGGGGTATATTTATAATGTATTTTTTACTGTAATGTTATGTATATTTGTGTATGCATTTTCTTTGCAGTTGTCTATTTTTTTTTCTTTTTTGTAGTGGGGGTTTGTAATGTCCATTTTTATTTTTTGTATTGGGGTGGGATTTGTTATGTACTTTTTTAATTTTGTAGTGGGTGGGTTGTATTGTACTATTTTCTTTTGGTAACGTTTTTTCATTTTTGGTGACATAGTTGTTTTTTTCTCTAATTAGTGGGTGGGGGGGTTATTAGGGGGTAGGTATGTAGTGTTAGATTAGGGTAGGTTAGGGTAGAGCGGGTTAGTTTATAGGTTAGGGTAGAGCGGGTTAGTTTATCTGTAAAGACCCCCATAAGTGACGGGGTTAAATAGGGCTAGAAGGGGTTAAATAGGCCCAGTTAGGTTTAAATAGGCCTAAAGGGGTTAAATAGGCCCAGTTAGGGTTAGATAGGTACAGTTAGAGTTAAATATGGTTAATGGGGTATAGTTAGGGTTAAGGGGTTAATGGAGTATAGCTAGGGTTAATAGTGTAGTGCTTAGGCTTTGTCATGAGGGTCCTGTAAGGACCCTCATGGCACTTATGGGGTTAACCTAGGGGTTAATAGTATCCTATAGGGGGTTAATGTTGTGTCCCCTATTGGACTGAGGGGTTAATGTTGGTCTCATGGGGGGGTCAATATTGACCCCCATGATTGCTGGGGTTAATTTTAGGTACCAAGGGGGTATTTATAGTTCCTCCGCTGCAGGGGTTAATTCTTTATTTCTCGCGGGTCCTTTAAGGACCTTTAAAGTCCTTTCAAAACCCACGTGGGTGGGAAATTTGAATTTTTAATGCAGCGAGGGTCCCGAATGGACCAACGCTGCAAGGGTTAATGTGGGGACTCTGCAGCATGGGGGGGTTAATGTTAGTTGTACCCCCGCGGCTTGGGGTAGTCATTAGTGTGCCGCAGTCTAATTAAGGAGCCGCGGCGGGAGATTTGAATCCAAGCCCATACTCCAACGGGCTTGGATATCTTTAGGGGTTATTAGATATTCAATGCAGCACTGTACAGCGCTGTAATTGATAGGGGACACATTGGGAGACATGGGTATACCATGTAGTACAGTGGCTAGCTGGCACATCGCCGCAAGTCTACCGGGCTTGGAAAACGGGTTACTGCCTTGGGGGTCATCCAAGCCCGTAGTCCCGGGCTTATATGACCTCCCAGGCAGCAACTCGATCTCCAAGCCCGGGGGACTGCGGCCACAAATGAAAGTATTGGCTAGCGGCCATGTGCCTGCTAGCCAATGTACTACATGTAATCCTCATGTACCCCAATGTGTCCCCTATCAATTACAGCGCTGTACAGTGCTGCATTTAAATTATTTGCCACTTTTTAGTTTGGCGGGCTTGCACTCTGATCCGCGGGCTAAAGCCTGCGATCAGGTCCAAACCCGCCAAAGCTAACGGACGATTGCATGGCATGCGATCGGCTGTAGGAAGGGGTGTGCTGCAAGGAATTGCAGCTTTGCGTCCATTTTACAGCCATTAATAGAATGAGGCCCTATGTAACTATGTAACTATGTATATAATGGTTTTGGATTAACAGAGACAGCATGCATTGTGTTCTCATTTGCATATCCCCGCCTCCAGTCTCCAAAAGTGCAGTGCAACAACTGTATTTCTGAGAAACAGGAGCAGAAAATAAGTTTATTAAATAATTTTTTAGACATTCAAATACAATCACAAACTATTCATTGTTTGTACTTCTGTACTTTGTACGGTGGAGGGCTTCTATATATACTTTATATATCATATATATATATATATATATATATATATAAATATGTGTGTGTGCTCCTCCCCCACCTGGGCCCCTGGCCTGCGGCTCCCCCGGATCTTACCTGTCTGCTGGGAGTTCATTGGTAGCTCAGCTTTCATGTTTAATTTCTCCCCTTACATATTAACGCTGAGCCACAAATAAACTCCCAGCAGAGGGGTAGGAATCACACACGGGGTGGGAGTGCATTTTAGGGTCCAGGGGCAGCGGGGTGGGAGGTCATTATTGGGTCCAGGGGTTGGTGGGCAGGAAGGCATGGTCCCACCAAGGAAATATCAAAATAAAAGTAAATTAAAAAGAAAATGTACACCGTACTAGGGCCCCCTCAGAAAAGGGCCCAGGTGCTTTGCAATGGCTGCACTGGCTGTAGCTCCACGATTGACCCTTATCCTTTCCGCTAACGATAAAGTGGCAAGCATATAACAGCAAAGGTTTATGTATCTTTTCTACTTGTTTTTTCCATGAATATTTAATAACAATAACTCTTATGAGCTAGCTCTTAGTGATTAAACACTCCAGTAGTCTATATTAGTTGGCTTTTACATTGCACTGTGTGCTGCTTTGAGGGGTAGGTTTCACCAATTTGTCAGTTAAACTGAAGCAGGTATAAAGTTTCTGCCTCTGCCAAAACAGTTCTATACAACATAGTAAAGTGAAAGTGAAAGAGATTTTTTTAGACTAAAATTTCATTTCGATCGGACAGTAAGATGTCGGCAGCTCACAAATGAAAACAAATGTTCCCCCTTCCTGGCCCCTTTGGATCCATAAAGGTACAGTATTTTATATGTACAATATATGACTTGTTTGGATGTAAAGTAGGATCTGCTATAGAAAGGGATCAGAGAAAAGGAGAATAACGAGTTTGTGAATAATCACTGAGGCCTAATGGGACTTCCCTAAAAATGGAAAGTGTGCGTAAACTGGTTTCTAACTATAATTAAAATGTTTTGGTTTGATTACACTGAGCAGTAAAAGAGATTAACATATATGTACTGCATGTCAACATGTCATATTTATATTTATGCCATTCTATAAAGAAAGGGGATATAAATATAGGCGGGTTACCTGGTGGTCCGGTGGTTAGGATTTGATGCTTTCAACGCTGCAACCTGGGTTTGATTCCAATCAAGAGGTCACACCACCCTGAAGCCATGTAGGATTTGGCCGGGTCAGTACTTGGATGGAAAGCTATTTAGGAATACCAGGAGCAGTATGCTGTGGCCCACTGGAGAAGGAACTGGCAACCCACTCCAATATCTCTGCCATGAATACGTGGGTCAGCATGGTGTGCCTGTGAGTCAGACACAACTGAACAACATAAACACATAAATATAGAAAGGGGAAAGGAGGAGCTGTAAGTAGAGCACACAAGAATGGATTGGCATAACACCAAAATACGCCCATAGAATAAACATTATCATAACGCAAATATTATATAGGTATTTTTTTTTTTTTAATGACTCACACATTTATAAAAAAAACATGTTTCCAATAACTGTAAGGAAGTACGGTAATATAATTACTGACAGTATAGAATATCAACAAACACTAAAGGCTAAGATAGCGTCATCTTGTGAAATGATACCATTTGCTGCAGACTATGAAATGCTATCTTTGTTAATGAGACAGCTCATTGTGACAATGATCTTTAATTTGGATATACTGTAAATAAAAGTGCATTTTTATGTAGGATAGTTGTGCATGAATCTAAATGATTCTAAAGTCAGATAAAGATTGTAATGGGACCATTTACGGGACATTGAAACATTTTTCTTTGATGCATCTTAAAATGGGTATTTAATAATGTACCACTGTGTGTTTTCATTTTTTTAATCAAGCTCAAAGTAGAACAAACTGATTAAAATGTTTAACCAATCACTGGGCTTGCCTCTGTCAGCCAATGAGCTGTAATATAGCTGTATGAGTCATAGTTGTCTGCCAATAAAATATACAGATGCACGTATGCTCTGCGCATTTCCTGTTACTTTCAATTAAGTTTAAACAGATTTTTAAACGCATGAAAATGATTAGTGTTCCATCTCCTTTTAATATAGTGTGGTAATATTTACTGTAGCGCACCATTGTTTTGCTGCATGATTATGCAAATGTGTGACTTGTGGATACTAATTATCTGCCTTGGTGTGCTACTTAGTGACACACAGTTTCTCCAAACATAAATATACAAGAGCAACCTACCAACAGTCTTATTATATACCGTAGTTAGATCCCCCAACCTTACCAATCAAACAAGACAAATAGGCATATATAGCAGCACATTAGCATAATCATGCAGCACAAACAGTGCTGAATATATCAGGTGTGAAGTTCAGTTTTCCTCCTATTATATGTAATATTATTGTATTCTTTTTCTAGAGGACACTACCTCATGAATAAATCATAATGTACACAGAAGGACTGGTCATCTCTCTGTGTCTGTGCATATACCTCGTCGCATGCGTTGAGTATTATATACAAAATATATACAGTGATTCTATCTTATTTGCCAATATAAAAGAACACTTTTTCAGTTTTTAATTTGTTTTGCTTTGTACAAGATTAAGGAACTTCTGGTTACTCAGAAGTCCATGTAAAGCCGGTAGGCTCTCACTAGTATTCACAGATCTTTTTATGGGGTGGGGGAGGATAAAAAACTAAAATATTACCATCTGATACCAAATTTATCAGTGTAACCTTTCAAATGCAAAACAAACAAATACATATATGCACAAACATCTACTGTATATACAAATTAATTCACACAGAAACGATACTGCATAAACATCTCTATGCACACAGAAACACTTAATACATATACAGGAGGTCCCTGGGTTACAGACAACTCAACTTGCAGACAACCCATAATTAAGAACAGGCTCCCAAGGCTTTTGTATAAGTTTGATTATATGTCCTGTTTGTTTGAATTAAAAGAAAGAACACAATAGTTTCTGTAAATCATTATTACTGTACTGGATATTATTATTATTACAGTATTACACTGTATTATTATTATCACATATGAACCACTATAGTGTTGTTGTTATAATTATTATTATTATTCATCAGGAAACCGAGTTACATACAAATCTGATTTAAAGACGTTCCCAGGAACGCATCCTGTCCTTAACCTGGGTACTGCCTAAAAATGCATACATATGTACTATTACTCTGAATGCACACATAACTACATTATCAGTTGAAATAGACAAAATCTGTACGTTTTTCTTTGGAACCATTTTGTAACTTCTAACTTTTCTTGCAAACAAAATAATAAATACATTTTGCAATGTTTAAGTCATGCCGTTTGAAATGCATGACAATTTGTGTTTTGTAAGTTTTCTCTACACATGCTCTTATGCTCATAGCTGCTCATTTTTACTTACATTGGGTTCCATTCAATTCCTCAGTAATTTAACATAGCAATACAATTCACCTGTTGTTTCATGTTTGTGAGAAAACAACTCAATATGCTCTAGAACTAACCATTTTTTTAATTTTATGATTTGCTTTTCCATTGGTATTCAACCAATGGCGATTCAATCCTTAAGTTATACTGCACTTGTAAATTACTTATGACTCGCAACTCGTACGTTTACGAGATTTCAGAAGAAATATTCACCTGCACTGGAGAGCAGCCGTAAATACTTTAAAAGTATTGCGGAGACCTGTCAAAAGCAGTTAAACAGAAAGTACAGTACTAAAAATGCTTGAAAAAAGCATGTAAGTGCACTAGAAATTAATTCTTGACAGTCTCATAGGCACAAATGTGGAATTTAAAAATATTTATTTAAATTAAAATGTTTGAGTCAGTATACATATGAGAACATCAACTCTTGGCAATGATACCTTCCACATAACATATATCAACTTCAGGGGTAACTTAGACCCCAGTACACAAAAGTTTATTAAATATTGGGGACACACACCTGGCCTACAACAGATGCTCTAATGCATTGCCTATTAAAGGGCTAGCCCTATAGGCAATCTTTATATTATGACTCGTAAATATGAGTACTCACAACTGCTGGAGCTTTTGTCTCTTAATTTACATATCTGTTCCAAATCCTGACATTCATGTTTTCTATTGGTAACTAGGGCTATGTCTCATCAAGAAATTAAGTACGGTAAAATGCACAGATTGGTGTAAGTTTACAAGATGTCACGTAATCCTGCATCTTGTATTTTACTGACAATACAAAGGTTTACGAGTTGTGAGTGAGCTAAGTAAAACATGGGATTGAATTGCTAGATAAATTGAGAGAAAAATTGCAGTTGCAATTTTGCATATTTATGAGTTACGAGTATGGATTTGAATAGGACCCATACTTCACAAATATCTGAGTTTTTCCTGAACTATAGTGGTCCTTCTAAGGTATAGTTTTTTTATTCAGAAATATTATTCAAATAAGTCAGAGAAATGTTCTGTACATTGTAATACATTTATGACAATCTTTCCAGGACAAATTAATTAGATCTTCTGGTTTATCACTTTTTTTATATATATTTTTTACTTTTCTGCACTTTACTAATGGTATAGCTCAATAGTCCCTGACATATGAGCTTCGGTTACATCTGTGTTTATCCTTCTTTCGTCTTCTGTACAGATTTTTCAGTCCAAGGACCAGGTGCACCTGTCAAATCTCTCCAGGGTCAGGCTGCGGTGCTTGGATGTAGAGTCTCCCCCGTCCCTCCTATCTCTAATCTAGAGGTGGAGTGGGTCCTGACCAACACTAATGATCTGTTGCATCTGTATTCAGAAGGACAAGAAAGACCAGAGTCTCAGAGTTACAGATACCGTGGGAGGGCAGAGTTTCACGGAGACAAACAGCAGGGAGACTTTTCTCTCCAAATTAAAAATGTCACCGACATGGACAGGGGGATGTACAGATGTATTGTCAGCTATGGTAGCATTTCCAAGGAGGAGACCGTGGAACTAATAATCACTGGTGAGTATATGATTGTCACTGATATCAAAGAGAATTTAAAACAAACATGACGATTGTCAATAGAATGAAAACTAGTTGGATGGATGTGGTGAAGTCCATTCACCATATTTTCCACGTCATCTGCAGCGGCCTCGTCGAGGTGGCACGTCCTTTGTGCGCAGGACAAAAGCATGCAGTCATCAGTGTGCCGACAAATGCCGCCGGGCTGCAGGTAAGGTGGCCTTAGGGGTGTTAGGCTTAGAGGTTTTAGGGTTAGGCTTAGGGGGTCTTAAGGTTAGGCTTAGAGGTCTTAGGGTTAGGCTTAGAAGTGTTAGGGTTAGGCTTAGAGGCTTTAGGGTTAGACTTAGAGGTCTTAGGGATAGGGTTAGGCTTAGAGGTTTTAGGGATAGGGTTAGGCTTTGGGGTCTTAGGGTTAGGGTTAGGCTTAGAGGTCTTAGGGTTAGGTTTAGGGGTCTTAAGGTTATCCTTAGGGGGTTAGGGGGGTTCAGGGAGTTAGGGCAGCCAGGCATTAGAAGCTTGTGCGCTTTTAATGCTGCGCATTTGTCGCCCATTTTCACACAGCACGCAGTTGTCGTCGTGCTCTCGTCGGCGTGCAATTGTCCTGCGTGCAAAGGATGGGGTGCCCCTCGTGGGTGTCCGAGCACCTGGGCAGGAACATGTAAATGTGCCCACAAATCTTTGCTCTTTAATCAAATACAATTTCAAACATGGCTCCTTTTATGCACCATGGACACTGGATTTAAGGCTCAAAGACAGGGCCCTCCTTGCTTTGTTATGTTTTGATTTGTATTTACCTTTGCCTGGAACTTATCTTATGTACAGAGCTCCAGAATATGTTGGTGCGTTATAAATAAATTATAATAATAATAATAATAAAAATAATAATAAAATACCTGTTGTATTACACAGCCTTAAGCAAAGCCCGGATCCCTTATTTGATAACTAGATAAAATTGACATTGACACCACGCCTGTCCCCCAAACTGGCCTAGAAGAAGGACCTTGCATCAAAGGATGCAATCATAGCTCTTTAGAAACATAAATGCCCCTCTCACACGTACTACTTCCACTAACATATCATGGATCCATGCAGAGTCTTGCAGAGGCATCAACAGCATTTTTCCTGATTAATTATGCTCTTAGTCAGACTCAAGAGTTTTCACACATATTTTTCTTTTCATTGTGCAGTGATCCTTTAAGAATAACTTAAAAAAACAAATTGACTTTGTGTTGAAATTCCCCTAAGTCTCCAATTACCCACTTAAAATAGAGAAACTTCCAGATCTATCATAACTAGAGCATGGTCCCCAAAAAAACAACAAAAAAAACTGAAGCAATTAAATCATAGTAGTAATTATCTACAAAGGCTGTGCATAAGTAAACATACTGTTTATTTGAGTATATGATGTTGGTATTTTTTATATATCTTTATTGCTCCAGACAAAATGTTTAAAATAAAATAAAATGTAAGATAAAACATTATGGCATTTGGTGCACAATATTTTGACAAGTATTATTATTCTTTTTATTATTTGTAACACACCAACATATTCCATAGTGCTATACAAGGGTTAAGCCCAAGGCAAAAATAATATTAACACATAGCAAGAAGGAATTTGGTGCTTTCTCTAAGGCACATTGCAAGATTGAAAACTAGAGCATCACATATAATAGTTGTGGATATACGGGCCGTTGGTCACGCAGTCTCGAGGGCCGCACGACTTTGGCTGCAATGAGCGCCAAAGGCTAATTGCAGGGCCGGCGGGCATCGCGAGCCACGCAAACCGAGGCACGCAGTTGCGGGGCTGCGTCTTTAACGCCCAAACTACAGAACTTGGAAGTGAGCCTGTGAGTGAGGTTGTAAGTGATATTGAGGCATATTTGGTGTTTTTTCACGCTCGAAAATCGCCTAAGCGAGAAAAAAAATGGCTGCCGACAAAAACGTAACAGGACGAAAATGAGGCCGAAGGTAGGCATAGTGTAAAAGTATTTTCTGTATGTAAATTTTTTTTTATTTATTAAGGTGAATTATTTAAGGATATCTAACAGAGAAAGCTCAGAATACATTTAGATATTTTCCCATTCCATGGAATCTTTTGTCTTTTATTTTATAGAGTACTGCTTCTGAGTAGCTCATTGGTAGAGATGTTGCTGAGATTATATCTAATTTATTGTGAAAGTCTTGCAGTTGTAATGAAGATAATATAATTTGCATGTTACGTGTGCCTTATTCAGTATGGATAAACAAGGTTTCCTTTCTTTTTTTACTAGGATGTTTATTCTGAAATGCTGTGAGTGAAAGTATTGTATAATCTTGAGGAAATAGATAGTGATAAAATCTTTGATGCCCTGTGGCATCCCAATAAAATTAAAGGTGTACAGAAGTTTCCTGGATTTCAAATGTTTCCTAAAAAACAGCCACTGATTAGTAGAAAAATATGTATTATCGAAAAGTTGAATGTACTTACATATTTATATGCTGGACACTGCTATCTGGGATGCTTACATAACGGTGGGTACAGGTTGCATAGCATCTGGGTAGAGGTTGGGACCTCCAGAGGAAATGCTGCCAGTCACATGGTTAGTGAGGTCACAGCTTAAATTTTCCAGAAGGAGACAGGGACAGAGAGAAATAAACACCAACCTGCAGGTGTAATCTAGTGTGAATGTGCTGCACAGATTGGCACATGTTAGAAAGTACTACAGTAGACTCTCAGTTATCCTGAGAGTCACTGTTAAAAGTTGCCTAGATTTGCTGCACATAGGATGCTCTGCTAAGTATATTGTCAGTGAGGGCTGTTCTAGCAGCAGCAGCTTTCACTCCTCACTCACACAAAGGTACATTCGACTGGAGGGTGCGTTGCTGAACCCGTGGAATGTAACGCCAACACTGCACTGGCTCAGTCACTCATGTCTGTCTGCTTCCAGGTAACATTGAATTGCAGACTTACAGTGGATGAAATCTAGGTGCCTGTAAGCATTTTTGTGGAATGAAAACCTGGCTCCTGGCATTTGCTGAGCCCAGTAAAAAAAAAATTTTTTATTTAAAGTACAGGATTCAATTTTTTTTCTGGTGTTTTGAGTTCTGGTCAACTGAGAGTCTACTGTATTTATTTTCATACAAGTCTGAATACTTTACAGCACAGACAGCAACCTCAAATGTTTCAGCATCTGCTTCCTCTTGATTGGTCATTTTTTTTTTAAATTAATGCTAATTTAGCCTGGGTTTGGAGAGGGCGTTAACCCTGATTTTCAACTGTCAGAAATGACAAAAAACATAATCCGTTTGTGGCAATGTACATACATTTTTGTTTTATCCAATCAATAATATGTCTATGTTGGGCGACTATTTTTCTGTATGTGAGTAAAATTAGGCCTATCATTTAATATTGTTTGTTATAATTTAGAGTATTTCTAGTATTTTTCGTGTTCCATATGAAAATCCTTTTTGTTTAATAAAAAGAGAAAGATACCAAAAACAATAATACAACATAAAAATCATTATTAAAAAGTTATTCATGATATAACTCATTTAAAAAATGAAAATACTATAAAAATGTTTTATGTAGGGTACCACTTCTCAAAAAGAAAATTATGGCCAAACTTATGTTTCCCTTCCAAATGCATCTTCTTCTTAATGCTGATAATTTTGAAAAAATTTTTCTAGATCTGACAGGTGTTTCATGTTCCAAACTGAGCTAAGATGTGACAACATTTTCCCGAACATTGATATAAATTATTTTGGGTCTTATAGCATAGCTTAGATTTATTCTATGCTGGGTACATTATCTTATTACATAGTTACATAGTATTTAAGGTTGAAAAAAGACCTTCAGTACATCAAGTTCAACCTTTCAAGATCTCCTCCGATCTGCAATATGCAGATTAACTATTAATTAATTATGGTATAAAAAAAAAATCAAATCCCTCCTGATCCCAGACACCGGCGACCGGACTTCTACCTGAATCAATACTGCCTTTCTAATTATCCATGATAACCCTGAATTCCCTTTTTAATTAGAAATAAATCCAGTCCCCTTTTAAAGTTATCCATTGAATCCGCTGTCACCACCTCCTCTGGTAGAGAATTCCACAGATTAACCACCCTTACTGTGAAGAACCCTTTTCTTTCTTTAAGGTGGAATCTTTTTACTTCTAACCTCAAGGGATGTCCTCTTGTCAGTTGAAAACCTCTTGGCACAAAAAGCTCCCTTGACAAATCTTTATACTGACCCTGGATGTATTTATATAAGGTAATCATATCTCCTCTTAGACACCTTTTTTCTAGAGAAAATAAGTTTAATTTGGTTAGTCTTTCTTCATATCTTAGCCCCTCCATTCCCCTTATTAGTTTTGTTGCCCTCCTCTGTACCTTTTCCAGCTCTAAAATGTCCTTTTTATGAAGTGGTGCCCAAAATTGTACTCCATATTTCAAATGAGGGCGTACTAGAGATTTGTATAGTGGCAGAATGATATTTGCTTCCCTGGCTTCTATACCCTTCTTAATACATGCTAATATTTTATTTGCCTTTGCAGCTGCTGCTTGGCTTTGAGCACTGTTACCTAGGTGGTTGTCCACAAGCACTCCCAAATCCCTTTCAATATCTGATACACCTAGATTTGCTCCATTAAGATTATAAATTGCGTGGCTATTTTTCCTTCCCAGATGCATAACTTTACATTTATTTGTATTAAATCTCAACTGCCATTTAGATGCCCATTCCTCAATTTTATGTAAATTCCTTTGGAGGGAAAGCACATCACTATCTGATTTAATTACCTTGCACAACTTCGTGTCATCCGCGAAAATGGAGACACCACACTCCCATCCTACCTCTAAGTCATTAATAAATATGTTAAAAATGGGAGGACCTAATACTGAACCCCGAGGAACACCACTTACCACATTAGTCCAATCGGGGTATGTTCCATTTACAACAACCCTTTGCTTCCTGTCTTTTAGCCAGCTCTCAATCCATGAGCAGATATTTACTGCAACTCCTGTATCCCTTAGTTTGCCTAATAGTCTCCCATGTGGCACTGTATCAAAAGCCTTTGCAAAATCCAAAAAGACTACATCCACTGAGTTGCGTTGATCCAGGTTCCTACTAACCTCCTCATAGAAACTAATTAGATTTGTTTGACATGACCTATCCCTCATAAATCCATGTTGACTCCTACTTATATTCCTGTTCAAGTAGACATATTATTGTATATTATCCCTTATTAACCCTTCTAAAAGCTTCCCCACTAGAGAAGTGAGGCTCACTGGTCTATAATGCCCGGGATTGGCTCTTGCTCCCTTTTTAAATATAGGTATCACATCAGCTTTTCTCCAGTCATCTGGTAGAGACCCTGTGTTGAGTGAATCTTGAAAAATTAAATATAATGGTTTGGCTATTACAGAACCCAGTTCCCTTAGTACCCTTGGATGTATTGCATCAGGACCCGGGGCTTTATTAACATTTATTTTTTCCAACCTCTTTTGGATTACTTCCTGTGTTATCCAATTATTTGGCAAAGGTAGTGTAGCCCCATTATGTTGCCGTGTCCCAACCACTGGTACCTCCCTTGTGTATACCGGAGAAAAGAACCTATTTAGCTCATCTGCCTTTTCTTGGTCACTAATTATCAGACGGCCTGTGTCACATTGTAATGTTCCTATAGCTTCCTTCCTCGCCTTCTTCCCATTAATATACTGTATTTATCAGCGTATAACACGCACCTCAATTTAAGAAGGAAATTTCAGGGGGAAAAAAATAAATTTCAAATAAAGAACTTTGAAGCAAAATCCTCAACGTCAACCTCCCTCCTCATCCTCAACCCCCCCCTCAACCTCCCTCCTCATCCTCCCTCTTCAATCCCCCCATCCTCAACCCCCTCCTCAAACCCCCTCCTCCACCCCCCTCCTCAACCTCCCCATCCTCATCCTCCTTCCTCAACCCCCCCTATCCTCAACACCCTCCTCAACCCCCCTCCTCGACCTCAACTCCCCTATCCTCAACCCCCTATCCTCAACCCTTCCTCAACCCCCTTCCTCAACCTCCCTCGGCATTCTAAACCCCCCTCCGCATTCTAACCCCCCCTCCTCAACCTAAACCCCCCTCCTCAACCTAAACCCCCCTAAATACCTCCCTCTCACTTACCTGCTTCTGCTCCGCTCCTTGACCCGGCGCGCATGTGACGTCACATGCTCCACGTCATTAGCATGTACCGGCAGAAGCAGGTAAGTGAGGGGGAGGTATTTAGGGGGGTTTAGGTTGAGGAGGGGGATTTAGGTTGAGGAGGGTGGGTTAGAATGCGGAGGGGGGTTAGAATGCGGAGGGGGGTTTACATTGAGGAGGGGGGGTTGAGGATGAGGAGGGGGAGGGAAGGAGGGAATATCGGCGTATAACACGCACACATAATTTGCCCCCTATTTTCAGGGAGAAAAAGTGCGTGTTATACGCCGATAAATACGGTACTTAAAAAATATTTTAGGGTTAGTCTTACTCTCTTTTGCAATTAATTTTTCATTTTCTATTTTAGCCAGTCTAATCGCCCTTTTGCATTTTCAATCTGTAACAATAATTGTATTTCCTCACTTTCAGCTATATTTGGGAGTTTATAGCATACTCCTACTAATATTCTTTTGGAATTAGCTGCTCCGCTATTTAACTCTACCCACAAACATTCAGCTTTATCACTAGGTCCACCATAAATATCTTCTCTGACTATAGGCTTAAATTCAGGCTTAACATACAGACAAATCCCTCCTCTTCGTTTACCATTGCCTCTATCTTTCCTAAATAGGTTATAACCATCTAGATTAACAGTCCAGTCATGAGATTCATCCCACCACGTTTCAGTAATGCCTATTAAATCCCATTTTTCATTAATTGCTAATAATTCTAACTCTCCCATTTTTTCCTGGCAAGCTTCTGGCATTAGCAAGCATACACCTTATGTTAAGAGTCTATAGTTCAGAAGTCCCTGCCACTGTACTTGAATTACTTAGTACTACCTCCCTATTGACTATACTACCCCTCCCCCCCATCTCCTCCCCAAATTAGAAAACAAATATTAATAATCACTAGCAACTTGCCCATCAAAAATGATATAGTGTGATACATTGTGGTTTCTGTCTGTTTGTTTCTTTCCCCCCTCTCCCTCCCCTGTGTCTCCCCCCTCCTCTACCTCCCCTGTGTCTCTCTCCCTTCTACTGTGTGTCTTTCCCCGCTGTGTCTCTTCCCCCCTCTCCCTCCCCTGTGTCTCTTCCGCCTCCCTTACCCTGTGTCTTCTGCCCCCATCTCCCTCCCCTGTGTCTCTTCCCCCTTCTCCCTCCCCTGTGTCTCTCCCTCCTCTTCCCCCCATGTTTCTCCCCCTCCCCTGTGTCTCTCCCCCCTCTCCCTCCCCTGTGTCTCTTCTACATCCCCTGTGTCTCTTCCCCCCTTCTCCCTCCGCTGTGTCTCTCCCCATCTTCCCCCAGTGTTTCTCCCCCTCCCCTGTGTCTCTTCTCCATCCCCTATGTCTCTTCCCCCTTCTCCCTCCCCTGTGTCTCTCCCTCCTCTTCCCCACGTGTTTCTCCCCCTCCCCTGTGTCTCTCCCCCCTCTCCCTCCCCTGTGTCTCTTCTACATCCCCTGTGTCTCTTCCCCCTTCTCCCTCCCCTGTGTCTCTCCCCCATCTTCCCCCAGTGTTTCTCCCCCTCCCCTGTGTCTCTCCCCCTCTCCCTCCCCTGTGTGTCTTCTCCCTCCCTCCCCTGTGTTTCTCCACCCTCCCTCTCATCTCCCCCCCTCTTTCCCCTGTGTCTCTTCCCCCTCTCCCTCCCCTGTGTCTCCTTTCCTATCTCTCCCTCTCCTTTCCCCCCTCTCCCCTCCCCTGTGTCTGTTCCCCTATCCCTCCCCTGTGTCTGTTCTCTCCCTCTCCCTCCCCTGTGTCTCTTCCCCCTCTCCCTTCCCCTGTGTCTCTTCCCCCCTTCTCCCTCCCCTGTGTCTCTTCTCCCTCCCTGTGTCTCCTTTCCCCCTATCCCTCCCCTGTGTCTCCTTTCCCCCTCTCCAGTGCCTCCTTTCCCCATCTCCCTCTCCTTTTCCCTCTCTCCCTACACTGTGTCTCTTCCCCCCTCTCCCTCTTTGTGTCTCCTTCGCCCCCTCTCCCTCCCCTGTGCCTCTTTCCCCCCCTCTCCCTCTCCTGTGCCTCTTTCCCCCCCCTCCGTTCCCCTGTGTCTCCCTCCCCTTCTCCCTCCCCTTTGTCCCTTTTCCCCCTCTCCCTCCCCTGTGTTTCCTTTCCCCCTCCTCCCTCCCTTTGTGTCTCTTCCCCCCCTCTCTCCCCTTGGTCTCCTTCCCCCTCCCTCCCCTGTGTATCCTTTCCCCTCTCCTTCCATGTGCCTCCTTTCCCCTTCTCCTTTTCCCCCTCTCCCTCCCCTGTGTCTCTTCCCCCTCTACCTTCCCCTGTGTCTCTCCCCCTCTCCCTCCCTGTGTCTCCTTTCCCCCTACCCCTCCCCTGTGTCTCCTTTACCCCTCTCCCTCTCCAGTGCCTCCTTTCCCCATCTCCCTCTCCTTTTCCCACTCTCCCTCCACTGTGTCTCCTTCACCCCCTCTCCCTCCCCTGTGCCTCTTCCCCCCCTCTCCCTCTCCTGTGCCTCTTTCCCCCCCTCCGTTCCCCTGTGTCTCCCTCCCCCTCTCCCTCCCCTGTGTCTCCTTTCCCCCTCTCCCTCTCCAGTGCCTCCTTTCCCCCTCTCCCTCTCCTTTTCCCTCTCTCCCTCCCTTGTGTCTCTTCTCCCCTCTCCCTCCCCTGGGTCTCCTTCACCCCCTTTCCCTCCCCTGTATCTCCTTTCCCCCCTCTCCCTCTCCTCTGTCTCTTCCCCTCCCCTGTGTCTTTTCCCATCCTCCCTTGTCTGTGTCTCTTCCTCTCTCTCCCTCCCCTGTGTCTCCTTCCCCTCCTCTCTCTCCCCTGTGTCTCCCTCCCACCTTCTCCGTTCCCTGTGTCTCGTTTCCCCTCTCCCTCTCCTGTGCCTCCTTTCCCCCTCTCATTTCTTCCCATCTCCCTCCCCTGTGTCTCTTCCCCGTCTCTCCCTTCCCCTTTGTCTCTTCCTTCCCTCTCCCTCGCTGTGACTCTTCTTCCTCCCCTGTGTCTCTCCCCCCTCTCTTCCTCCCCTGTGTCTCTTCCCCTGTCTCCCTCCCCTGTGTCTCTCCCCCTCTCCCTCCCCTGTGTCTTTTTCCCCCTCCATCCCCTGTGTCTCTCCCCCCTCTCCCTCCCGTGTCTCCTTCCCCCCTCTCCCTCCCCTTTATCTCCTTCCCACTCCCCTTTGTCTCCTTCCCTCTCTCCCTCTCCAGTGCCTCCTTTCTCCCTCTCCCTCCTCTGTGTCTCTTCCTCCCTCTCCCTCCCTTGTCTCTGTTTCCCCCCTCTGACTCCCCTGTGTGTCTTCCTCCCTCCCTCCCCTATGTCTTCCCCCTCTCCTGTGTCTCTCCCCCCTCCCCTGTGTCCCCTTTCCCCCTCAACCTCTCCTGTGCCTCTTTTCCCTCTCTCCCTCTTCTCCCCCCCCTTTCCCTCTCCCTCCCCTGTGTCTCCTTTCCCCCTCTTCCGCCGTGCATTGCACATGCGCAGCTCATGCCATTCATAGCACATGCACGACACTTACAGCACAATGTGCAACACGCGCAACTTGCAACTCGCTGGAGGGGGATGCCCATTTCATACCCATATAAGATACACTGTTACACCACTTCAATTCCCCTGTCCAGCACAATTGACTTCATGAATAGAATAAAGTCTCAATTACCACAGGAAATAGATGCAATAAAATCTATCCCAAAAATATGTAATATTCCTCATTAATCATATAAGTTTGCTTTTCCGAACCCAAATATAACTATACAATCATAACAACCCTAGAATCATATCACAGAACCAAAACTACTAATCAGGGTAAGGAATACATATAAGGGTCCTTCAGGTCCTCTAGACACAATTTACCTTCTCCTTGGTCTGATGTTAGTGTTCTTCTGTGCAGATCTCACATCTCAGTACACCCACTATCTGTGTAAAAGTGTTTTAGTTTTGAGTTTACCAGCCATCCGTACTCCAGTGTTGCAGGTTCTATTTACCAGTGCACCTGCAAGCTGCATACCAGCGTTCCATCTTTCCTTGTTACTGTAATTTTTGGATTAATTTCCATGTTATTGGATATTTGCACAAGTGAGCTACAAGAGACTGCCCTCTGCATGGCTTACTATACCCACAAAATAAACCTACTTTAGGATATTTTGTTTTTAAAATTGTGTGCCTCTGACTTTATTTTTGCTGATGCAAATGACCCTTGGGTCTCAGTCTCCTTGGGGGTGATAGGGGGTTACAGATGCTCACGGTTCAGCTACACCCTCCTGACGAGGCCCAATTAAAGCTGAAATGTACGTCTAGGTTTGCTGCTTCTATTGTTCAGGAAAGAATTGCCTGGTATTTTGCAGAAGAATGGCCAGGTGTTACAAATTGTTTATCAGTTATGGCTTGGACACAGCTTCCACATTCAAATTCCACAAATTCTCTATAACAGGAAAGTAATTACTTAGCCTGTTGAAGTCTAAATATCCATGTATTTGGGCTTCAACGGGCTAGGCAGTTTGTGAAATCTTAATTTCCTGTCCAGTCAGAAAAAAGAAGAGTTTTATTATAAGCAGTTCAAGAATTTGTGGAAAAGAGAGATCTAATTTCCAATTCTAACAACACAAAGCTGCGCAAGAATGTCCTCTTATATGTTTATCCTTCCAAAGGCCTTAGCGGGCTTCAGACCAAGTTTGAATTTAAGAGGTCTACACAAGTCTTTAGGAGTGGCAAAGTTTAAGATGGAATTTATAAAATTACCAGTGGCGATTTTCAGTAGAGGTTTCCTTATGTGTTGATAGATTTAAAGGACGCTTATTTGCATGTTCATATGGCAATGGCTTCTCAGAACATTTTGCTATTCAAGGTCTCTATTGGTAGTTCAGAGTGTTGCCTTTGCGTCTTTTTTCAGTACCCAGAATATTCACAAAAGTCATGGTGCTAGGTCGAGGTTGTTCAATAGTTGGACGACTGGCTGATCAACGCCCATTGGAGGAGCTGAAATGGTTGACTGTGAGGACAGTGTGTTTAGTAGTCTTCATGTCAATTTGAAGAGTGAAATACAAGCTATATCTATCATTCAACTTTTTCTCATGATGGAAGAAAATACAGTCTGCATGAGATTGCCACTTGAACTGAAAATGTTATCAGAATTTCATAGTTCTCAGGAAATTGTGCTGCCCGAGAAGGAAAAGAGATTTCATACATTGGATGTCAAAAGATATTTCCTCATATATTTAAAAAAGGACAGAGAAGTTCAGGAGGTCCAACAGTTTATTTGTAGCATTCCAAGGAAACCGACGAGGGGGTTATTTTTCATAATCAACCATGGCTACCTGTATTGTATTTGTTTGGCAGTTTCCATAGCATGCGCTGTATGTAATTTACCAACTTTCTTTGTGTTGCACTACATACAAATTTCGAGGGGAGCTCTGAAGATGAATGTCATGGATCTGACTTGGACTTGGTTAGTGTCTTCCCAAATAATCGCCAAAAGGGCTCTGTACCTTGGCCTTATAAACTATGAACTTAAAAATAAACCCAACTGGAGCTGTATGCTTCCCCAGAGAATGCTACTAGGAAGACAGGAGACTCTAGGGATGATTTGCTCTGGAACCTCTCGACCAAGAGAGTATAATATGTTTTCTTTATGGAACTTATTTTTTTTAAAGAAACTTTCAATAGTGCAGCCTACCAGATATATGTCCTCTTGCTATCACTCACAAAACAAACTTGTATAATATGATCTTGCTACCATTTACAAAACAAATATAGTGTGATGCAAGAAAACAGTATTTAAAAAAACAAAGTTAAAAGCACACTATTAAAAATATCAGTATAATATATATATATATATATATATATATATATATACATGTATATGTATCTGTGAATATTGAAGAAAAAAGATTTTACTAAATTGACAATATTGGTGGTATGTCACAGAACCCAACTAGCAGTGCTCCAGCGCTAGTCATAGTGCCCCATGTAAATCAGGTGCTCTAAGTTTGGGCAGTGCCGTAAATTAGCGGCAGGAGCTTTTTTTCCCCATAACTTCTACACTGATGTAAATCTTTCACTCCCCCAGATTAGAGCACTCAACCTACAGCCGTAACTCCTGCCTTAGACGCAACAGATTTATTTGTAGGGAGTCACCAAACCAAGCTTCACGGATGAGACACAACCCAAGGAGCCAATAGGAAATGCGAACGTCATGAATATTATAATGAGTGGGAAGTGAAGTCACAAGTGCTGTAACTAGGCTGCGGCAAGGACACAGAGATTTATATAAAGTAATTGTTTTTTATTTATTCATATATTTTGATATTAAAAAGATTTGACAATTGTATTTATATCTTTAATAAATAATGATGTGTTTATTTTGTGTTAAAAAGAATAATATTTATAGACAATTCATCAGAACATTTGTTCCTAGGCAACGTGGTTTTGTGACATGTATTAATTTAGTAAGTACTGGGTTGTGTGTTACCCTGGATTTTGTATAATAAAACTGGCTTAATACTAACATATCATATTTTAAACTACACATATGTTAATATTGGACTAAGTGTCAAAAAATGTAAAAATGTCATTATTTTGTAGTGATTATTGTGCTATAGTGTCACTTATTTTTACTTCTGGGGGACTCAGCAAGAATTTGAAAACCACTTGCGAGTGGTCTTTGGTACTTGTAAAACTTTCTTCTGCTTTTTGTAGTTACGTCAGTGCCCTGATTTGCAAGTGATCCGTAAAACATTGTTAGCATAGGGTTATTGTCGGAGCAAAACTCAATAGAGATTTTTGTCTTGCTTTTCGGCTTTGTTGTGAAGTTCCCTCTGAGCAGTGATTCATATGTTTTAGGGTGATTAAGAGAGCTAGGTAGAATTTTTTGTGCCAGTACGACACTCACAATTGTTTTATACAGGGATTAGCATAGGGCCCATAGGCCCTCATTCAATTGCAATTTGGCCAATTGAATAGGGGTCCAAATAAGCACATAACATATTTTTTTAAAATAAGTTTTTAGTTAGTAAAAATCTATCCAAAAGCAAGGTTTTCACTAACTAAAAACTTCTTTAAAAAAAATATGTTATGTGCTTATTTAGAGCCCTATTCAATTGGCCAAATTGCAATTGAATGAGGGCCATAGTGTTTATGTTTTGTCAGAAGCTACATTCAATATAACAATTCCTGTTCCCTGAGAGCAATGAATGATAATTGCATAGTGCTCAAAAACCATAGAATTTAAAACTTTACATTATTCACCTAATAAAAAAAATATTACAATACACTGCTTACATAAAGATTAATCAATTTAATACATTTATACCACATAAGGAACACTGCAAATGTAACAAATAACAAAAGTCATTATTGAATTTGATGTTATGTCTATTTTTTAATTACTGTTTTATTTTTGTATTTAGACAAGGATCTTTACAATGTATAATTAAAGGACAACTGTGGTCATTGAACTAAACATGATAATGGGCAAGAAAAGTTAGAAAGCAAAATATAATAAATAAATATTCACAACATTTACATTTGCAACTTTTAAACACAGTTATTCTTTACAACAGGACTCCATTTTGTTTTCTTGCCTGCTGCTGCCTGTTTCTTTGGAGGCTATGTCCTTGTAAACTAATAAGCTTCCTTTTAGTGCTGCTGGTTGCATATGCCAGATTCCCATTGTGCAGACATAAAAATCCTTTACATCCAGAGTCTCCTTCCACCTCAGGAAGTTGATCTCTTGAAACCAAAACTGAAGATTCCACAGCAGCATAATTGCACATAAAAAGTAATACATTAGAGGCTATATCATTTTTTTTTTAGATACTAAAAAGACATTTTGTATTTACATGTGCGATTGACCACAGTAGTTCTTAAACCTTATCATTCTCAGGATTTAGTTTTAAACAACAATGAACAAAAATAATTAAAAGCTAAATTCTGAATAAGTAGAGAGAAGAAACTTATGTCTAAAAAATGAAAGACTTAAAAGAAATACGGATTGTAAATGGGGTTTGCTGGTTAAGAGAGGAGTTAGTGAGAGAGAAACAATCTGAAAGAAGGAAAGAGAGGGATGAAGAGTACAGTGACATGACTGGAAAATAGGACATGGGAAAGATAGAGATATTCCTGATTTAAATTCCCTTATTAATTTGAAGATTTCTAGAATGCCACCCTTTTCGCTTCTTTCAAACTATATACTGCCAAACACATAGGGCCTCATTCAATTGCAGACCCTTAACTCTATCGCTAGTAGGCCGTATGTCTGCGGATGTGTTGCAGGCTCCAGTTTGTCTCCGGTTATGATGCTATTCAATTGATCAAGGGTGCAAGTTACGGGCGGAAGCCTCAAGCCCATAAATCCCTGCCGAGCCAACAAACTGTTAAGGGGCTGGCCGAGATGCGATTGGCCGTTACAATCCAATTGCGGTATAACGAAGTGCGACGCAGGCCTCTCAAGAGCAGATGATTGACAGAGGGATATTATACATTTGCATTCCACCTGCCCATGCGTTGACTGTGTTGTATTTTCTGACCAAGTAGTACGTAGGTCCCGGAGTTGGAGGTTTTTGAGAGAGAGATAGAGCAGGAGTATATTGAGAGCAGTATTTTGCAGTTTTGTTGATTTATCTTATTTCACACTTAATCCTTGATTACACATATTTACATATCACGCATACTTACAATACACATAATTTAAACACACATAGAGACATATAGAGCTAGGTCACTCCATACCCCCCTCCCCATCCCATCCCCACAACCCCATCACCCAACAGTTATTAATTACACCTAATACACACATTTTTTTTCCATCATATATTTCCAGGAACACTTATTTTTATTTGTCATTCTGGGATTGATATGGAGGGAGGAGAGAGGAGGGGAGAGGGGTGGAGAGGTGGGGAGGAGAGAGATGGGGAGGAGAGAGGTGTCCCTGGGGAGTAGTGGGGGAGAGGAGGAGGAGGTGAGGAGTGGCGGAGGAGAGGAGGTGAGTTGTCTGTTGATCCCTGTGCCTCTGCACAGCCTCCATGTGTTATTGCAGCCCTTCCTGATGGGTTTAAGTAGATTAGTGTGGTGTATGTTCCCCTGGTCTCCTTGTGGTTTGCAAAGTTGTGGTGTGAAGGGGCTTGTGTACGTGAATGAAGCTGTGAGCTATGCCATGTAGGGCCACTGTAGGTGGACAGGTCATAGCATAGAGATCAGACAAATCACAGTCCTTTAGAGAAGGATCTGGCAACCCACTCCGGAATCTTTGGCATGCAAACCTTGTGGATAGGCACAGACAGAGACATTGGTAGGTGTGCTGCAGTCCACACTGCAAACTCTGTATTTTTTTCTGCATATATTACGGATAAGAGTTCAAGTACTTTTCCTGTAAAAATAAATAACAAAATTGGTAAGAAGCTGACATTTGTAACGTCTAATTGATAAGAAAAATAAATTGAGCTTCAAAAACATTATGGTACCTTTATCGGACTCTGATGAAGGAATCATAATATTTTAGTAGCCCACATAATGCATCTGAACCGATTTGTCAAACATATTTATAATTCCTTACAATTAAGTAATATTTTTAGCCACTGCATTGTTATTACTTATTTTATACTACACATCATGGACTATAACATTGCAGCTGGCTCACTCTGCCTCACCATCCCAATGACATCAACTCTGTAGCTTGTCCTCACTTCCATCACCTGTACGAAAAAAAAATCTCTACCAAAACAAGAATAACCTCAGTCTGTCATTTTAATAACACAACAGCATATGATAGCACTTTATAAATAAAAATAATAACATATACTATCTAATGCATCTTATAGGTATCACTCTGGAGACTACCTATGTGAGGACATCAGTTATTGTGGGTGAAAACGTAGATGAGTATGTCCTGCTACCTTGTACTTTGAAACCTATAGTCCCAGTGGATTATTTGGAAGTGAAGTGGCTACTACAAGAGAAGAATGGTGATCAAGTTGTCCATTTGTTCTCTGGGGGAGAAGAAAGACCAGATGATCAATATTTTCTATACAGAGACCGTACTGAATTACTTCTCAAGGAGATCTCCAATGGAAACCTCTCACTTATACTCAAAGTGAGACACAGAGACAGTGGCACATATAGGTGTACAGCTTCATATGGACCAAACAGTGCCAGTTCAGACATGGAGCTCTATGTTTCTTGTGAGTATGAGGATATATAATAAAGTAGTTTGTGATTTTTGTTGTGCAAAATTCTATTAAAACAGTTATAAGGAGAAAATATAAATACAGGCAATTTGCACTAAATGCTGGTCACCGTGTTTTTTTTAATTATTTAGTTCATCATAACTTCATTAGGTTGTACAGGGAGCAGTGATATGGTCTGTGACATGGGTGCATGAAACATCTTGCTCCAAAATATTTCAGTTTTATTTCAGTTATTAAAGCATTTACAGCCTTATTAAATTGTGATTTGGTAGATTTAAAAGGGCTCTATTTAAGCACATAGCATATTTTATTTACAGAAGTTTTTAGTTAGTGAAGACCTTGCTTTTGGATAGAAGTTCACTAACTAAAAACTTATGTAAAAAAATATGCTGTGTGCTTAATTAGAGCCCTATTCAATTGGCCGAATCACAATTTAATAAGGCTGTTAATTTATGAAGTAAGGTATTCTGCACTCAAGGTCATTACTAAATGAATCACTAAATGGTAAGATCCAAAATTGTATTTAAAAATATAAAACTATTGGAAGCAAGACTAAGAAACCTACTTACGCATTTCACACTCATTTCATACTATTTTTGAGAAAGTCATCAGGCAAAACGCTGTTAACGAGCTGGAAGATGTTTTTCTCAGACGTTTAGAGGGGGGGATTTGTTTTAATACAGGATAAGAAAATTATGGTATTAGACAAACTAAAATTATACTGGAGGGTCTAAATACTCTCACTATAAAGGTAAGATATTTGTTTGTCTCATCCAGGTAGAACATTAATGATTAAGGACATTGTGCTGTAAAATATCCCTATTGGTAAGAAACAATTACTTAGTACCAGAATATTCCCATTTTTTTTTATGCATACAACAACAGATAACAGACTTGAAATGTTGGGATGATTGCTTTATTGTGTAGAGAAAGGGAATTTCAGACGTGGGAGTGGAGGAAGACGGGGAATAAGTAAAACCTTAGTCTTAGAGATGTTATTTTCTAAATGCAGGGGGAACTTTGAGTATTAGAAAGACATGACATGAGATAAGCTTGTAAAGAGAGATCTAAAAAGGAGAGATTGATTGAGGTTTCAGCATTGTAGAAATGTACTGAAATACAAATGATCTGATTAGTTTGCAAAGACAAGATTGTTAGCTTGAGAAAAGAAAGGAGCCAAGAATAGGCCTTGAGGCACTCCAGAAAATGGCTAGTGAAGGGAGGACAATATGAAGTACTAAAGGAGTGATTACTCCAACCATGAGAGGCCACAGAGGCCCAGTGAGTGGAAAGGGTAATATATTGTACTAGGGAGATGTTATTATAGAGTGTATTCTTGTGTTAATTAACACTATCTGGGCCTACTTTTGCTTGATATCGATTCATGCTGCATAAATAAATGCATATGGGGAGCATTTGTTTAAGTATACTAGAGATTTTTCTGTTGTGCACACAATCAGTAGAAACACAATTACTGTTCAAGATGATTCAGTCAGGACAATTCAGCATCAGTGATCTATTGAGTTGTTCTGAGATACATTCTTCATTTTAGTTTTAATTGAGAAGCATTCTAGGATGTGAAATGTGTAAGTGAGTTTCTTGTTATCTACTAGGATGCATTGATACCCTGCTTCTTATATTTTCTTTAAAATTGTGGATTAAAGGTTTGGGTTTATCCATTTTTGGGGAACCTTCAGTAATAAGCTGGTAGTAGTGATCTGAGGGTACCTCATTGGTATCTCAATACATTCTGTGAGTAGGGAAGACCCTCCTCCTGCCCTGCCTTGGTGAGTGTTTTTGTATGGAGGGATGTTTCAACATTTTTCTATATTTTAATGTATGAGCCCTGAAAAATTGCATTTTAAAGCTAGTAATGCTATTAAAATACTTTTGTAAAATAATATTTTCTGCAATATATAAAGAACTATATATCAGTTCTGTTTGATGCCTCTAAGTTTGTTGATGACATTGAAGATATGTCTCCATTATTGCAGGCTCCTGGCTTCCTATGGACAAGTTTGCTCTGACCCTGTTTTCCTTCTCATGTATTACCTGTGTAATCCTCAGTTATTTGATGTGTACACAGTATATTCGAACTTCAAAAATAAAAACAACGATTTTTAATTGGATATGCAGAGGGGCTACTACCAGTAAGTATATATATATATATATATCGACGTACTGCAGTGATAAGTCAGCACAATATCATCGGATATACATAGGCAGACAAAAGTGCTGATTTATAAAGGTCAACATTTGCTGTTAATATTGCATTACCTTGTTGTGAGTTACTCATAAGTTTTGTTACAACCCTTCACAAAACATTAGTAGACACAGGACATATAGGACCTCACAATGCTGTGTAGAAATAGTGATAAAAAATAAATGTGGTAAAAAACATTACTTTGATATCTCAATCTTCAGAGAAATATGTTTATCTTGGTAGGATTGCCATCTAGTAATAGCTTCTGTGTTACAGTGTAGATTGCAGAGAATCCGCTGCTTTTGACTTAAAAAATTGAGGGTTGGAACTGTATAACCAGAAGCACCAGCTATCTGGGCTTGCAAGGAGAAGAGGGGGAATGCAAATCACTTCCAGAGTACTCACTGGGAGAATCTGATTTGAACAATGTTCACTTTATACAGAATTTTTTTTTCTGTTCTTACTATAACTATTGTATTCCTTCTTTAAAGGTATATCTATGTTTCCCTGTTTTTACCTTTTTCTAATCTAGCACATACATCTTATATCAGAAACACATATTACATTGATTAATTCTATACACATACAGATTTATTTTATTTAAAAATAAAATTTGTTTTCGACACCCCCCAGAGCTGCTTACATAGGCACAGTGAACCTACCAATAGAAACACTGCATTTAAGTATGGTTATAACCGTATACTAACCTTCAAGCCAACAGCAGAACAATGCAGCGATTCACACGGCAATATTTGGACTCTTCCTTGCTTCCTTGTGCAGGGGATACACATTCCATGATGACTTTCTGCACAAATTGTGATCACTGATTGAAACTGCCTGTGATTGGCTAAAATGAATTATGAATTGTATGCTATTTTTAGCTGGGGTGTTAACTCTAACTTTAACTTTAATAATGTTTATTTTGGTATTTTTCGTGCATTTTTTTTCATACACTGCTGATTCTCTACTGTCAAATGCATTCATAAGCCAGGAAATTTAAATATACCTTTAAGATACTTTTTAACAGGCAGATCTATTTAAAAGCAAATACATTTCAAATGGATAAAGAGGAAGTTTCAAATGTGGGGTGATTTAATACTATAGGTAACAACTACCTTATGCATTTTATAAGATGCAGTGCCTTGCAAAAGTATTCACCCCCCTTGGCATTTTTTGTGTTTTGTTGCCTCACAACCTGGAATTAACATGGATTGTTTGAGGATTTGCATCATTTAATTTACAGAACATGCCCACAACTTTAAAGATGTTTTTTTTTTTTTATTGTGAAGCAAACAACAAATAGGACAAAATAACAGAAAAAGTCAGTGTTTAACTATTCACCCCCCTAACTATTCACCCCCAAGTCAATACTTTGTAGAGCCACCTTTTGCAGCAATCACAGCTCCAAGTCGCTTTGGATAAGTCTCTATGAGCTTGTCACATCTTACCACTGGGATTTGTGCCCATTCCTCCATGCAAAACTGCTCCAGCTCCTTCAAGTTAGATGGTTTGCGCTTGTGAACAGCAATCTTTAAATCTGACCACAGATTTTCTATTGGATTGAGGTCTGGGCTTTGACTAGGCCATTCCAACACATTTACATGTTTCCCCTTAAACCACTCAAGTGTTGCTTTAGCAGTGTGTTTGGAGTCATTGTCCTGCTGGAAGGTGAACCTCTGTCCTATCCTTAAATCACGCACAGGGTGGTACAGGTTTTGCTCAGGAATATCCCTGTAGTTAGCACCATCCATCTTTCCCTCAACTCTGACCAGTTTCCCAGTCCCGGCTGCTGAAAAACATCCCCACAGCATGATGCTGCCACCACCATGTTTTACTGTGGGGATGGTGTTCTTTGGGTGATGTGATGTGTTGGGTTTGCGCCAGACATAGGGCCTCATTCTATTATCGGCCGTAAATCGGCCGCAAAGCTGCGATTCCTTGCGGGGCTCCCATTACCTTGCAATTCAATTATACGGCGCCACAAGGCTATTCCCTTACGGCCGGCCGTATATCTTGCAACCGGCCGTAAGCTCAGAAATCTTTAAATGCAAAAATAAATTCAAGACGGCACTGTAAAGCTCTGCAAATGCTAGGGATCATAATGGGGGACATAAGGATTAATAGCAAGCCCCTCTCAAGCTTGCACATCAGCGCAAATCCAAGATTACATTAACTGTTTATTTTCCGGCCGCAGCGTGGGCGGGTCTGAGGTGCTCCAAGCCCTCTGGACTTTTTACATGGATATGTGACATAAATTAAAAAATAATTTTATTTACGGATTTGAGTGTAGGGGAATGTTGTGCTATTAATGCTAACACCTACAAACACTTTATAGTCTCCTCAGAGTGCAGGATGGCTTTATTATGAATTAATAATGTGCTTAATTGTGTGCCTGCGGGACCTTTTTGCTGCAAGTAAGCTGCGGCTCGGTTTTAGCCTTGCAGACAGGGTTCCCGGAGTAATTGAATAGCAACCAGGATTTTCTTGCGGCCGAAAAGCTTGCGGACGTTTAAGATCAAAGGCTTTCCTCTGGCGCGTGCGGCCGCAAGGGATAGCAAGGCGCCGGCCGCAAGCCTGCCGGAATCCCCGGCCGGAAGGGAATAGAATAGGCAAATAGCTTGCGGCCGGTCCTTGCGGCCCCGCATCTCCTACGGCCGATAATAGAATGAGGCCCATAGCGTTTTTTTTTTTATGGACGAAAAGTTAAATGTTAGTCTCATCAGACCAGAGCACCTTTCTCCATACATTTTCGGAGTCTCCCACATGCCTTTTCGCAAACTCAAAACGTGCCATTTTGTTTTTTGCCGAAAGTAATGGCTTTCTTCTGGTTATTCTGCCCTAAAGCCCAATTCTGTGGAGCGTACGGCTTATTGTCGTCCTATGTACAGATACTCCAGTTTATGCTGTGGAACTCTGCAGCTCCTCCAGGGTTACCTTAGGTCTCTGTGCTGCCTCTCTGATTAATGCTCTCCTTGCCCGGTCCGTGAGTTTTGGTGGGTGGCCGTCTCTTTGCAGGTTTGCTGTTGTGCCATGTTATTTCCATTTGGTTATGAAAGATTTGATGGTGCTCCTGGGGATCATCAAATATTTGGATATTTTTTTTATAACCTAACCCTGACTTGTACTTCTCAACAACATTGTCCCTTACTTGTTTGGAGAGTTCCTTGGTCTTCATGGCAGTGTTTGTTTAGTGGTGCCTCTTGCTTAGGTGTGTATATGTAATGACAGATCATGTGACACACAGGTGCCAATTTTCTGGTTTCTAGTTCTAAAAAATAGTTTTATGTATATTTTTTTCTCATTTCACTTCACCAACTTAGACTATTGTGTTCTGATCCATCACATAAAATTCAGATTAAAAAAACATTGAACTTAAGGCTGTAATGTAACAAAATAGGTAAAAAGTTAAAGGGGGTGAATACTTTGGCAAGGCACTGTATGTATTTACACTTAATTTTCAATGGCATACCAGAAGTATTTCTGAGGCCCTGTCTCCCACCAACCTTTACAAGAAAAGACAATTCAAACTGCTATTACAAGCTATTACCTCCTGAGGACACAGATATGTGTGGGAATTCCTTGCATAAACATTATGAAAAATGGTAGCTTTCACTCCATTCACACACAATGCAACATTCCAGTTTCAGAAGACCCAGACAATAAGATAATTCTCTAATCATAGTAAACCCCATCTTCCAACCGCCTTAGAGACTACTCTACACATGGACGTAACCAGATAGACAATATAGAAATCACATTTGCCAAATAATTTTTAGAAAAAGATGGAAGAATTCTATACAGTCAGCAAAAATACGACATGTAGCTGACTGCTGCTCATATCATGAGCTTCTTTTTCCAAAGTTCAGAATTAAACTGAGGAAAAAATCTAAAATAGTCAGACTAAGCAGAAATTGACATAAATAATATTCCCGGAGAATATACAGAGGAGGCAACAAATAAATATAAGGGATTAGACATGGCAGATAGAATGCTTGAAGAACTTTGGACCGAAGGTTGCAACAAAGAATATTCACAAAAGAAAGAAAACCAACAGGGCTTTAAAGAGACTTTTAATGTAGCTCAGGAAAGAAGGAAAGTAAAAAGGTAATGGAGAAAGGAAAAGAAATGTCCAACTGAATACAGAATCAGAGCCTATATAAAGAAGAAACAAGGAGACATTCTACAATGAACGAGAATTGAACATGAACAACCAAATGGTTCAAGATCAGGAAGGAGTACAACAAGATTGTATATTGTCCCCTTATTTATGCAACTCATATGCAGAATACATCATACATAAGGCCATAAATAATATTGCTGGGAAAAATATCAAAAACCTCAGATAATCGTATGATTCTATTCTAATGGCTGAAAGTGAGGAGGAAGTAAAGGGCCTATTCAAAGGGTTGAAAGAAGAGAGTGCAAAAGCTGGTCTGCTGCTAAAAGTTAAAAAGATGATGGCAAACAATAATCTCAGTTCCTGGCAAATAGATTGGGAAGAAGTGGAGGCAGTGACAGATTTTATTTTCCTGAGCTCCAAGATCTTTTCAGATGGTGATTGCAGCAATGAAATTAAATGACATTTGCTCGTGGGGAGGAAATCCAAGCATGGATAAGCTATTAAAATGTAAATATATTATATAGAACTATGGTATTCTCAGCAGTAACATACGAATGTGAGAGCTGGACCACGAAGAAGGGTGAGCGCCGGAGAACTGATGCCTTTGAATTCTGGTGCTGAAGAAAACTGCTTTGAGTCCCTTTGACTGCAAGAAGATTCAGTCAATCAATACTATAGGAAATCAAGCCAAACTGTTCACTGGAAGGTATGATCATGAGGCTAAAGCTCTCTTTTTTTACTTTTTATTTTTATTTTAATAAATTTAACTGTGAATTATACAAAAAACAAAACAATAAACAACACATGTGATTTTTAACCAAAAACATTATATGTGCAAAGGGGAGAATTAAGGAAAGGTACAAAAAGAAAAAACGGTAAAAAGAGATTGGGAGGGGGAACAATATAGATCGCAAGGAATGATACATAATATAATATATGTGCAAAAATAGACAACAGTTATTTTATTTTACAGTTTTATATGATTTTCGAGGAAAGACGAAGCACAGCATTGGTACAAATACACAATCTTTGTATAATAACACTATAAGTTAATAATTTATAGAAAATGATGTCTTAGTTTTATATAAATTAGGAGAAATTTAGAGAAAGGTCATTGTTAACATGTTTTAATTCTTAGAAATTTGTGAACCACAGAAGCCGTTTAGTTTCAACGGAAGCTACCGTATATACTCGAGTATAAGCCGACCCGAGTATAAGCAGAGGAACCTATTTTACCACAAAATACTGGGAAAACTTAGTGACTCAAGTATAAGCAGAGGGTGGGAAATGTGCTGCCCCCTGTGTTCCTTTTGTGTCCTCTGTGTCCCCCTCTTGTGTGCCCTCTGTGCCCCTTTCTTGTGTCCCCCCTCTCCCTCCCCTGTGTCTCTCCCCCTTCCTCTCCTGTGTCTCTCCCCCCCTCTCCCTCCCCTGTATCTCTTCCCCCCTATCCCTCATGTCTCTTTCCCTCCCCCTCCCTTATCCCCCTCCTCATCCTCTCTCCTCAACCCCCCTCCTCATCCTCCCTCCTCATCCTCTCTCCTCAATCCCCCTCCTCATCCTCTCTCCTCGACCCCCCTCCTCAACCCCCTCCTCATCCTTCCTCCTCATCCCCCCTCCTACACCCCCTCCTCAACCCCCCTCCTCATCCACCCTCCTCTTCCTCCCTCCTCAAGTCCCCTCCTCAACCTCTCTCCTCAACCCCCCTCCTCAACCCCCCTCCTCATCCTCAACCCCCCTCTTCAACCTCTCTCCTCAACCCCCCTCCTCATCCTTTTTCCTCAACCCCCCTCCTCAACCCCACTCCTCATCCTCCCTCCTCACCCCCCTCCTCATCCTCAATCCCCCTCCTCATCCTCAATCCCCCTCCTCAACCTCCTCCTCATCCTTCCTCCTCATCCCCCCTCCTACACCCCCTCCTCAACCCCCCTCCTCATCCACCCTCCTCTTCCTCCCTCCTCAATTCCCCTCCTCAACCTCTCTCCTCAACCCCCCTCCTCAACCCCCCTCCTCATCCTCAACCCCCCTCTTCAACCTCTCTCCTCAACCCCCCTCCTCATCCTTTTTCCTCAACCTCCCTCCTCACCCCCCTCCTTATCCTCAATCCCCCTCCTCATCCTCCATCCCCCTCCTCGACCTCTCTCCTCAATCCTCATCCTCAACCCCCCTCCTCATTCTCAACCCCCTCCTCATCCTCAACCCCCCTCCTCAACCTCCCTCCTCAACCCCCCTCCTCATCCTCAACCCCCCTCCCCCTCCTCAACCTCCCTCCTCACACCTAAGGATAAAGGGGGTCTATCACTGCCGAGCCATCTCAGATACTATATAGCTGCACACTCAGTGCACTCTCCCAGTGGCACTATAACATGATAATCCATGCTGGGTCAAGATATAACGAAACAAGAACATATTCTTCTCCAACAAGCTCTATGAACCACACCACCTACAGTATCTGTCCATCAGCGACACAACTCACTCACTCATGAAATAATCCATCATGTTGTGGTGCCAATACTCCAAAAGACTGTATTTGTTCACAAAAGGCTCATGTGGTTGACAACAATAGACACAGAATCCAACTAGAATTATCTCTCATTGACCGCCAAAGGAATACAATAATTAAAATGGCAAGCAAATCTTCTCTCAACCTCCATTTTCAATAGAAAACATAGAAGACATTAATGCTTTGCCTGACATCTCTCGGTCATATATCCAACCCATGACAGTTTCTGTTTGAGAAGCTGTAACCAAAAGGGCAACCTGAGGCATATGTTATGGAATTGTTGATTTGTTTCTCGTATTTGGGATGAATTATACCAGTTTATTGAAAAATATTGCAAACCAAAAAATTGAAGGAACCTTACTTCGATAACCCACCACAGATCTACTGAAATCCTTCCAATATTTACTTTCCCAAATGTTCCCGGGAACTAGAAGCATAATTGCAATAGCCTGTAAACCTTCTATCCCTACTTTTTCAAGATGTGGTATATCCACTTGATGACTATGTTGTCGGCAGATCTTGATGTTACTTACCATAACAGAGCAGATTGTTGGTCCCGTTGGCCATTATCAATGTCACAGGAGCGCAACATACTTGATGAAATGATTCATTGCTCTATCTGCACCTGCAAACTTGCTATATATATAAATATATATATATATATATACTATAAATAAATATATATATATATATATATATATATATATATAATGTAACAGGGCGCCCCCTTCTGGCGGGGTTTGCGTCCTGCACTTTCTTATCTTTTTTATACAGGGAGGAAGACACAGCAGGCTTGACAGAGTTTTACTGCTATTTATTGGTCAGCACAAAAACAGAACAAAAACAGGGCTTGTATTCAGCAACAAAATAAATCCTGCATAAACGTGCTTACTACACTCAGGAACACCCTAACTGTATCCGGCCAGCTTCTCTGGCTCCGGAGAGTGCCACCTTGTGGCCAGGATGCAAACAGTCTCTTATTTGCGTTGTATCGCCACCTTGTGGCCAGGGAACAAACAGTCTCTTATTTGCGTTGTATCGCCACCTTGTGGCCAGGGAACAAACAGTCTCTTATTTGAGTTGTATCGCCACCTTGTGGCCAGGGAACAAACAGTCTCTTATTTGAGTTGTATCGCCACCTTGTGGCCAGGGAACAAACAGTCTCTTATTTGAGTTGTATCGCCACCTTGTGGCCAGGGAACAAACAGTCTCTTATTTGAGTTGTATCGCCACCTTGTGGCCAGGGAACAAAACAGTCTTTTAATGTCTTTTCCTCTACGGCTTCTGCCAATAGTGGGTGAAGCATAGGGCCCACCCTTTCTCTCCCTTGCTTCACCCCAGGGACCCTTGTCACCCTCTTGGGATGAGGGACTATTACTTTCTCTGCACGCACTCTTTTCCCTGGGGCCTTTGTACTTCTTTTCCTCATATGGTGAAAACGTGTATTTGTCACCAACCTTTTTATCCCTTGTTGCGTTCGGCTTTCCAGGGATGGGGTCTTTAGATAATCCTCTCTCAGTGGAGTATCTTGGTGATACCACAGAAGTCTTCTCTGTGCGCAAACTCTGGAACTCCGCAGCCTTCCTGACTGTCTCGCTCCAGCACAAATCCCAGCTCTCTGGATCCCAGAGGCAGCTGAGCTGTTCAGGGCTTCCTCCTGCAACACACACAGCCCACGGCTCTTAGGCCCAAGCCTAAGTGAGAGAAACTCCACCCATCTCTCTGCTGCTTTTAAAGGCAGTTCACAGCTAGGCTGCTTCCATTTAGCCACTGATAACTGAATGGAATTAACTCCTTTCATTCTCAGGGGAGAAGTTTTATAGAGCTCTCTTGTGACCCCTAATGGCACTCCATCACAATAAATATATCAATCAATTAGCCTTCAGTAATTATTTAATATTGAAGTCCAAAACAGAGATCTTGCTTGTCATGTAAAGTGCATCTATCTTGTTTTCTGGCATTTTCACATAAATCAGGTTTATTCACAAATCTTCAAGACTTGCAGCCCTATTAAATTCCCTCAAAGTGTAAAACCATAGCCCGCAAGACTTACGGCTATTAAACTGGCCGAGGTAAAGCAACCCGCTATCGATCTTCAGGTTACAGGCATAAAAACCCTACAGGATTTTGAAATTTGAACTCCGCGTCCGCAAATCCTTTGATCTGTCAAGCCCATAACTGTTACATTCGAAAATCGCTATTAAATTGCTACGAATCCACTGCCTTTAAAACCTATAACCCGCAAATGGAGCCAAAAAGCCAACAGGTACTCGAGAGGACCCGCAAGAGGGTTAAAGTCCTATCCGTAGCACTGTAAATGCAAATATCAACACACTACTGTACTCATAATTAAAGGGATAGTGATGTTAGGTATTAATATTAATAGCACAACATTCTCAAGCTTGCAAATCTGCAATATAAAATAAAAAAAATTCTGTTTAACTTCCGTGTTGTATCGATCCTGGCAATCAATGTGTTAATACATATAATGGAACTTGCATGGACTAGAATATCATATTTACTGATTTATTAATATTGCATTATTTCTGGAATGCGGATCCGATCGAAACTTGTAATTGAAACCTGTAAGGCTTTGAAATCTTATTTCCATTTTTCAGTGACGTAATGATGTCGATCTCTTTTGCCATTGGCTCTGTCTAAACCCGTAACTACGGGTTTGACTAACTCGTGTTCACTGTCGCACATCCAACGGCACAAGAATGGATTTCCAGGCTTGCGTCTACGGCCGTAACTCGCCGCATGGTTCAATTTAATACCTCTGTAACGCATCTGAATTTCAATCTCGCAGCTTTTGCAGGTGTGCCGATGTCACTACGGGCTTCAAATTTAATGCGGCTGTTGGTCTTCCCCCCGATCTGCAATGTAAAAACATTGAGAACTTTAAGGTCTTACCAATAATCATCTTTTCATAATCTTTTTCTACAGACATATTTTATACCAATTCCAAATTAACTCTACTCACCCTCCCACAATAAAAAGGTTTCCATATAACTCTTCATACGGTTCCTCTGGATAGACATCTGCCAAAATTAGAAAATATATCATATCATACTTGCCAGATCTTTTATTATTGAGCAGTTCATACCAAAAATTATGTCACTGTCATAATTAAATACAAGGAGTGAGATTTTTTCATAAAAGGCATAAAGCTTGTATATTTTTTTATAATCTCTAGTTGTCTACCATAACTTTAGGAAACGTAATCCACTCCCTATTTTTGCCTGCTCCCCTTTAATTATTTCTGCCATGCTCCTTTTTTCAGTTGTCCATTAACCTGTAACTCCCTTCAGATCTCCACTGTATACAATCTGTTAAATCTGATATGATTTATGGCTCTGCACATGTAATTCAGAAAATAGTTCAATAATGCTTTGTTTGTCAGCCTCCAGTTGGAGTATTTACACCTATTTAGTTTCCATGTTTTTATCTATAACAAGGTTCATAAGTTTAGCAGCTCGAGAAGGGACATTGCCAGAATAGGAGAGGTGTTAATTTCAATCTTATCTTATTATCAAACAAAAGACTTGGAACCTCATTCAATTAGAAGGCTGCATCTCGCGGTATATAGGCCATTTGTCTGCGGGCCTGCTGCGGGCTCGCTCTCTTCTACAATTACGGTGCTATTTAAGTGATTAACTAACCGAAAGCAGAAACCGTAAACCATGCTATTGTATGTAGCATTTCAGAGCAGGAACATGATCAATTAAGCAAGTCCTTAACTACCCATTTAGAAACAGCCAATAGAAAATAAGACCGCCATCATTGCGACAGTATAAGATGGAGGTTACATGTCAATCAATTAGCATTTAGAGGTTCAATATGCAATCGGACTTGCAAATCCGCAAAATACAAAATAATAAAAATGAATGCAGATACTGTTCTAGTCCTTATGGGTGGCCTGATATGTATTGACTCCTTGATTCCAGAGATCGACATAAAAAAATATTTTTGATTTGCGGTTTACGAGCTTGAGATTGTTGTGCAATTAATTCTATTGTCTTCCATTACTTTCCCAGTCATTTACTGTGCATTATTGATTTTTTATTTGCATTTACAGTGCTACGGACATATCTTTAACCCCTTTGCGAGTCCTCTATAGTACTCGTAGAATTTTCTTCTACATTTGCCGTTTACGGGTGTGAAAACATTTGCGGACTTGAGGAATTGTAGCAATTGAATAGCGTTTAGCGATTTTAGCAATCGTATGTCTTGCAGACGTGACAGATCAAAGGCTTAGATGGGGCGTTAGTTACAGTTGTAACAACAGCATGGATTTCAAGACCTTAACAAGTAGGCCATTTGTGGCTCGCAAAAAATTGCCAATTGAATAGCAAAATAGCTTACGGCCTCCATTACAGGCTACTGTAACATACAATTGCTCAATTGAATGAGGCTCTTGGACTTCTGCCTGTTCCCTCCCGTACTCCTTCTTCCACTTATAACTACAAACACACACCCCATAATCTAGCTCTCAGGTGTTTCCCCTATTGGCGGGGTCATCCTGGCTGAGGTACATTGGCTGCAGCTAACCTTATAGAGTCTCATATATACAGAAGCCTTTAGATATACATGTAATTAATAAATAAAATGCTATTGACTGTACAGCACTTTGAATTAAAGGAACAGCTTCCTCCATAGGAATGTATATGGAATTCTAGCATTTACTGACTAAGCATTCAAATAATAATTTATGATAATAGATTTTAAACTACTGACATCAGTACATTATAGTTATACATTATATCTAGGTAAACTTTATTTTGGTATTTCCTTACTGGTAGTTTCAGAAATTCCTTAGTAATAATTAAGATAGTTTTTATATATTATATAAATATAAAAGTTTCTTATGGTTTTTACCATTTAATTTTTGTCTTTTAATGTTTTTTTATTTTTTATTTTGTTTGACATTCTTAATATTAAAATCTATAAAATATATTTGACAAAAGGAATCTATGAGATTTATAAGTAAAACCTCTCTGAGATAATAATAATAATAATAATAATAATTATAGTAGGGGAGTGTATATAGTAAATAATATGTTTTTGTTCATTTGTTTTAGGTGCATGGACCGCATTTGGTGTTATCCTTTCCTTTTCATATGTATTTTATATACTTTATATAGGTAAGATAACAAATACAGCATCATACCAAGAATCTGTAATGTGTATAATGTGAATAATGTAATACTGTTCTTTAGCAATGCTTTCATTTTTTATAAATACTTTGTAAACTGTATTTAAATTATTTGTTATGCTCATCTTTGTGAAAAATATGCAGAATATAATGTTCTCCAATATCTCTCGGTATTCTGCCTCCTAGTCAATGATTCTTATATATTGTTTCCTGATTCTTACACAAAAGTATGGTTATGTTTCACTTCCATATTAGTGTTACCATTATCTAACCTAATTTAAGTGAATATTGCAGAGTAATCAATATTATTTATTCTAGTCTTGAATTTCTGTTATTGATGCGTTAAGAACTTCATAACTTAGGAGGTAACACTATGATAGAGGCAGATAGACATCTGAAGTAGAAGAGATGTAGTCATGGTGAGTTTGAGAGAGAATTCCATATTGTGTTCATCATCTCACTGTATTCACCCATCACAACTAGTTAACGGGCCATTTACCTCACTGTAAGTGTTCTTCGTGATGTGAAAGTGTTAAAATGATCTATATTTTTAATTACACTAATAACATCTAAGAAATCTAAAGTTTTAAGTCTGTTTACATAACAAAGTTTTTCCTGCCTACTGTTGCAGGAGTAAAAACTGATTCTGAGCAGTAAGGTGAGGACTGTGATGCATAGCAGTTTCTCCCTGCACTCAGGAAAGTGAGCATATAATTGTCCTGTTTAGGTGATTCCACTATTCCATGCTCTGCACAGATAGATGTGATGAGGGTTAACCTATCCTTTTCTTTTGCTCACCTCACAGAGCTGCAGCTGTGTCTCGCTAGGGGCATGTCAGTGACTCATGTAAACTCAGATTTAATTTAGTTAATTTCCTAGTGAAAAATGCACCTATTTCAAAAATTCTAAAAGTATTTCAACATGCTTTTAGGAGATCGTTACTGTAATGTGGTCTAAATTGTTCTGAATTAAGTGGCCCTTTAAACACACATCACTACTCACTGTACTCGACTACACATATTACCACAACACTGAACTCCACTGCACACCCCTTCTCAGTCCTCACTATTCTCTTCACATTGCCCATCTCGGCTTCTCAACCCTTTCCATACGCCAGTACCCAAAATCCACACCCCCTCTTTAAAAGAGCTCATCATGATCTGGTAATATGGACTTGATTTTTAAGTTGTGTAGGTAATTTGGGAAAAGTTGATTAATGTTTAATTTGTAGTTAAAATACCTAATCGCCTATTGTTGAAGTTCCTATAAATTTGTCAGTCCAAGTTGGCTCTATTCCATGACAGACTTGGTGGCAACGATGAAATAACAGCAATAGCACAGAAAATTCAAGGACAATTGCTGATTATTATGAATTGTCCATGGCAGAGCTAGGTGACCTGATAAGGACCTGAGGTGTCAAAATCACCAGATCGCAAATCAGGGCCGCTGTGGTCTATGAACTTTGTTGCTTGGATGAGGTAGAACAAGAGCAAATGATTCCTAGAGGAATACCATTAACTGGCAGCATTCTCTGGAGTGAAGGATTAGAGACCGCAGAAGACAATGGAGATGATGAAATTATCAATCTCTATAATGCCCGAATAACTGTACTGGAAGAATTACCTCCGGAGGTCTGGGTTGATATGAAGCGGCAAACCTTCTAGCATGAAACACAGGAGCAACAGTTTGGGCAAGAAGGATCTGACACTCCTGCAGCTGTCCGAGTACAGGCGGTACCAGTACCAGATTCCTCAAGCTATCCTACAACAGTGTTAAAAAGTTTGAGAAGGACGCAGAGGGACATTGATGCATTCCGCCAAGACTTTGAGAGGCAATGTGAGCTTTACCACATCAAATCAGATATATGAGTTTGGATCCTAATGGAACTTCTCAGTGGCCAGGCTAGTACCACTTAATATGCAGTACCTCAGGATTGGGTTGAGGATTACCAGGCATTAAAGCAAGTCCTCCTGGCACGAGTCATTTCCCCAGAGATTTATCCAAAGGAGGTTCCATGACACTATGAAAGCTAGCAGTAATACCTACTCCGAACTGATTTGCCTGTGATGAATGATGGTAGGGGCAGCCCGGCAGCTTATCATCATGGAACAATTCTATTAATTATGTTCATCAAATATGTTACATAGTTACATAGGGCCTCATTCTATTAACGGCCGTAGAAGATGCGCGGCCGCAAGGACCGGCCGCAAGCTATTCGGCTATTTTATTCCCCTCCGGCCGGGGATTCCGGCAGGCTTGCGGCCGGCGCCTTGCTATCCCTTGCGGCTGCTCGCGCCGGAGGAAAGCCTTTGATCTAAAACGGCCGCAAGAGTTTCGGCCGCAAGAAAATCCTGGTTGCTATTCAATTGCTCCGGGAACCCTGTCTGCAAGGCTAAAACCGAGCCGCAGCTTACTTGCAGCAAAAAGGTCCCGCTAGCACCAATTAAGCACATTATAAAGCCGAAATAAAGCCATCCTGCACTCTGAGGAGACTATAAAGTGATTGTAGGTGTTAGCAAAAATAGCACAACATTCCCCTACACTCAAATCCGTAAATAAATTGTTTTTTAATTTATGTCACATATCCATGTAAAAAGTCCAGAGGGCTTGGAGCACCTCAGACCCGCCCACGCTGCGGACGGAAAATAAACAGTTAATGTAAACTCGGATTTGGGCTGATGTGCAAGCTTGAGAGGGGGTTGCTATTAATCCTCATGTCCCCCAATATGATCCCTAGCATTTACAGAGCTTTACAGTGCCGTCTTAAATTTATTTTTGCGTTTAAAGATTTCTGAGCTTACGGCCGGTTGCAAGATATACGGCCAGCCGTAAGGGGAGATCCTTGCGGGGCCGTATAATTGAATTCCAAGATAACGGAACCGCTGCAAGGAATCGCAGCCTTGCGGCCGTTTTACGGCCCATAATAGAATGAGGCCCATAGTAATTAAGGTTGAAAAAAGACTTTCAGTCCATCAAGTTCAACCTTTTAAGATCTCCTTGGTTCTGCAATATGGGGATTAGTTATTAATTAATTAGTTGTTAATTAATTGTTAATTATTAATCAATAATTTATTTATTTTTTATTAATAATTATTTAATTAATCCAGAGGAAGGCAAACAGAAAAAAAAACAAGTTAAACTTAGCCAATCGTCTCAAAGGGAAAAATAAATAAATTCCTTCCTGACCCCAGATACTGGCGATCGGATTTCTCCCTGGATCAATACTCTCTCTCTAATTATCCAGGATAACCCTGAATTCTCTTTTTTTTTTAAATATATTTTTTCTTAAGAATACAAGGTTAATTCCATAACACAAGTGTTTCAAAAATAAAACATTAGAAACATAACCAGAACACTTAATAAATGACAACACATACATATAACCTTTTAAACCTAACTTTGACATTTTTGTTATTTCTATTTCTATTTTTAAGTTAAGCTGAAAACATATTACATGCATATGTACGTGTTAAAGTACAACCGTAAAGGCTGATAGATTATAACAGCGCACAGAGAATAAAGAAGAAGAAAGAGGGTAAGTGAGGGCAAAACAAGTAGTTCAGTGGGGCATCCTAAACTATTATCCTACTCTACATATTTACCACCCAATCTTAAGAATCCAAATGTCCCAACATGAGGCTTATTTCCTATATGATTGGTCCAAGTTGGCTGAGATAACGCTCATGTTATATATAAATTTAAGTTTAATCAAAACTGCACTATATTCTGGTACTGCCGATTTCCATGTTTTGTCTAACGTAATTCTCACTGCTAAAAACACTTGGTGTGATAAGAGTTGAGCCTCTTTACTGAGACCCTTTATGGAGAGGCCTAAGAGAGTTTTTTTTGGCTTTGCGGAATCCTGTGCCCCCATAGCCTCTCCAAAATATCATAGGTCTCCAACCAAACGTGGGCGATCGTAGGGCAGTCCCAGAGAACATGTTTAAGGATGCCCAGAGTGTGACATCCCCTAAAACAGTTACCATCCACTGACAGGTTAGAAAGCTGCATCCTAGCTGGTGTTAAGTACCACCTCAAAATGGTCTTGTGTGCATTTTCCCTAAGTATAATATTTAGTGAGGAGCCTGTGGCCTGCTTATATATCTTATTCCACTGTGCATCAGTTATAGCCAATGGCAAGTTCCGACTCCCAAAAATGTTGATGGTGGAGTTTGGACGGTGTCGTTAGGTCCATTAAGTAATTATAAATAATGGAGATATTCTGTATGCCATTAGGGTTGCTAAAACAGCATTTTTCGAATAGAGTGACCTTAGCAGAGGAGTTAAGTTTTATTACACCAGATATATTAATATGTATCTGGGATAAGTTAAGCCATTCCTTTAATGGCAAATGATGTAGGTCTCTAAATGTTGTAGGGGACCATTGTCGATTTTCCTTTAACAGATCAGCAGCAATCGTAAACTGATTATCTATCGACCATTTAAACGGTGAAAATCTATTTATTGATGCTGACTTCTGAAATAACCACAGTGGGGTAAGCCAAGAACCTGCTTCTACAAGCGGAGTTCTCTTATTCGTCGGAACTGTTAAAGACTGAACCATGCATTGGGGAAGGGAAGAGTTACTCAATTTTTAGGGAAAGCCATAATACTTGTTTTATGTGAAGGCCACTTTCTTCAAAGATATCTTTCTCTAGCTCCACCACACTGGTAGATATTCCTTACCAAACCACTTAGTGATTTGGGCTAATCTGGCAGTTTTATAATACTTGAGTAAATCCGGCAGAGGCAACCCTCCTTTAGCTTTAGATGCCATCATGGCCTTCTTATTTATTCTAGGCCCTTTACGTTCCCAAATGAAATTAAAGATTGCTAAAAGTCTGAGTTTGCAGAATTTGTCCACAAGATGGCGCCACTTAGGTTTCATGGGACTACAGTTGCAAGGTTAATATGGTTAATTCTCTGTTTATATCACTCTGGGTGTGCCACCCCTGTCTCTGTACATGGTCCCCCTGCCAGTTCTCCCAAAAGCAAACAAGAAGGGCATTGAATATTAGCAGAGTTTTTTTATGGACTAGCCAGTTCAGCATAGCAACATCACGGTGGGTCTAGGAGGGAGTACAACTGTTTTACTAAGTGTATTAAATGTTGACAAATCTTTATACTGTCCCTGGATGTATTTATATAAGGTAATCATATCTCCTCTTAGACACCTTTTTTCTAGAGAAAATAACCTTAATTTGGTTAGTCTTTAAGCATAACTTAGCCCCTCCATTCCCCTTATTAGTTTTGTTGCCCTCCTCTGTACCTTTTCCAGCTCTAAAATGTTCTTTTTATGTAGTGGTGCCCAAAATTGTACTCCATATTCCAAATGAGGGCGTACTAGAGATTTTTAAAGTGGCAGGATTATATTTGCTTCCCTGGCTTCTATACCCTTCTTAATACATGCTAATATTTTATTTGCCTTTGCAGCTGCTGCTTGGCTTTGAGCACTGTTACCTAGGTGGTTGTCCACAAGCACTCCCAAATCCCTTTCAATATCTGATACCCCGATATTTGCTCCATTATCATTATTAATTGCATGGCTATTTTTCCTTCCCAGATGCATAACTTTACATATGTGGGCTTGAATTCCGGACCATAAGCCCCACACTGCATAGTGTCCCATGATGTCTTGATCAGGCCCCCCTTCAGTAATCCCCATATAGAATACCTGAGATGGTGAAAGTATCCAGCGACTAGCGGACAGATTGCTGCATGGCTGTGAATAATTCACTCGTGGCTATCTAGACAACGTCTGTTTTTAGTACATCCTGGTTCGATCATATTGATAAGCTAATCACAATCTTAGAACGAGTTCAGCGAATGGGATTAACAATCCTCCCAACAAATATCAGTTTGTTCAGACCGGGGTGCAGTACCTAGGACACAGGGTGGGAGTGGGAAGGTATGGCTGGAGCTTGACAAGGTAGAATCTAATGCTTTATAACCTATTATAACTGTACACACAGTGCATCAGACTTCACTTAAGTCAAGTACGATGAACTATATTTATCTATACCCTTGCACTATAGACTGATGATGTACTGTAGCTTGCAAGCCCTGTGTACCAACGTCTTTTATTTGACATGTTTGTTACTAAAATTGCACTACTCAACAAAATTTTACTTTTTTTTGTGTCTCAGAGGTTAAAATAGGTAAACCTTATAGTATGTTTTGGTGCTGAATACAAATATATATTTTTAGAAGTTCTCTATCAAGTAAGGATTTTGAGAGACAGTGATTTTAAGTTTACAGTATCACCAGTACATTTATTTACAATTTGTACATAGTAAATTACTAACTCCCCTAAAAGGTAGAAGTATAGGATTTTCTCCTGTATTTTTTGTCAGGAACAGCCCTCTTAAGGGTCCAACATTAATCAGCAAGCATTGCTGGACTCCATTTGCCCTGGTACCACTTTTCCATTTTCTAAGTCTCCTAGTGGAATCGTTCACCATGTTCATTGCTGGCTTCCCCAAGATTTGCTGGGAAGGAATGCAGGTGCAAATCCAAGAAATTGATTTTCAAAGACATGTTACATCCCATGGTCTTGTAAGATTGCATCCACTATTCCTTTGTAGTTGTCTGCCTTATGATTCCCTAAGAAGTTCTGGCAAACTTTCTTGAAAGATTTCCATACTGCCTTTTCAGCCTGGTTCAACTGACTATCAAAAGTTCTTATCTTTAATCAGTTGTCCTATTTGAGGTCCTACAAAGATACCCTCTTTGATCTTTGCACCACTGATCCTTGTGAATTTTGTTAAATATGTAAATCCAGGCCCACTTCAATCCATCACTTTGACAAAGTTCTTCATAAGACCAAGCTTTATATGGAGTGGAGGTAAATACACTTTTTCTGGATCAACGAGTGGTGTATTGACGACCTTCTTCTGTCCTGGAGTTAATGATGTTCGTTTTGGCCATTGTTTCTCAGTGTAATGATTTCTTCAGTCTCTGCTGTCCTACTCACAAAGAAAATAGCTGTACCAAGTGCTTCCATGACAGAATAAACATCATTGCAAAAATAAGTTCATCTTCAAGGGAAAATAAATCTTTCAATTCACTATGCCTATCTCTAAAAAAAAAACTTTAGTTTCCTTATGGAGAAGATTTCAGCCTTTTAACCTGGAGCCTAAAAGTTCTGCTTACGTTTTAGATAGGTTCAAGTCTCGGACAAGGTCATTGAGATCTCCTAAGGTAAGGAAATGTGGTTGTAACAATGAACAGAAAGCCTCAAAAGTTTGCTCAACGCTTATATCATCATCATCCTCTACAGGATCTTTTTCTTATTCGTCATCACTAAGTATTACTTCTTCCGGAGGTGTTGGCACAGGCAATTCTTCACTATGCAGCACTGGCCTGATGGCAGATGGTAAATTTGGATATGTCACAGTATACTTTGATTTAGAACTGATGCCTGAAATATTTGTAAAACAAAAGTAACAATCTGTGGAGTGATCTTTTTGTTCTCGCCAAATCATTGGAACAGCAAAATTCATGAGCCGAGAACCCGTTGACCAATTTGTGAGAAGTCTGACACAGGTACGACAACAAAACTGAGAGGCCCAACTTTTATCTTGGTCACTGACTTTGCATCCAAAGTAAAGCTCATAATACTTCTTAATAAGTGGAGTAAAACCACGTTTATGATTTTTAAATATCACCTCCCCACAAATATAGCAAAATGAGTCTGGATAATTAATTACATTTCTTGGCATTGTTCAACTTTGTATTATGAACATAAAATGTACATAGAACTACACAAATAACTGATACTCACAGCATTAGCTGTTTTAAGAACAAACTCTTTCCACCAACTGGCCAGGAGCACTGACTCATACAGCAAACAAGTGACTTATCATGCCTCTGTGCATCATGTGACAGAATATGATTCAACTGTTTATTACTCTGGGTCCTTTTTTACGTTGACTAATCAGTAGAATTTACAACAATTAAAAATAATACTAGTATTTTACTGATGAAAAATGATCTTAATGCTCTATGAATGCTATATAGCACAATGTATTATATTAAAGAGGATGTAACTTTAATACTATGGGTGATAGAACAATTCTAAGACCATTTTTTAAATCAGTGGGATACATTACATATAGCACAACCCTTTTTTTCTCTGAGACAATATCTTTGCTGACCAGTGTTATTTTTGCACCTACAGTACTTTAGTATTTAACATTTATGTGTTTTTATTTTCTGGTTCATGTATTATTCTTTAGCTATAGCTATCCTGTTATCAGAAATGGCTGTGTTCGACCAAACATTTGGCAGGTTCAGAGTGTTTTACAAAATCTTCAACATGTCTTGTTACTCTATTTTAAGATGTTTTTGCTGAATCCATTCAGAAAAGGCATCATAGTCCCTTTCACATATATACAGTATCAATGCTAAATCCAAAAACAAAGTGTATAATTAAACAAAGCAACAAGCAGAAACCAAAGTTTACGAAAGTCTTCACTTATGTGTGAAGTATGCAACAAACAACAAAATTAGCTGTTGTGATCAAAAATGCATGGTAGATAAATGTTTGTTTTAGCAGTTTCTCGTTGTGTCTGGAGGTTTCTATATTGGAAATGTAGATATTGCTTGTTTATCTGGATCTAAGGGGAGGAATTATACCACTGTGAGTTCCACTTCCATTTAACTATATTGCTTCAACATAGAACTTTCAGTAAATAGCTTAAATGTGATTGAAAGGACATCAGTCTAATGCCAGGACCTAAAAGAAGCAAAAAGGGAGAAATAGTTAATTCTCCAGAGAAATGTGGACCTCAACTATTACTATTTTTTTCAGAGTACATAAGAAAAGCGGATAGGATGTTTATGGCTGTATTGATGCTGTGTGTTATGTTCTTCAGTCTACTCATCAGCTTTACTTCCGAATGGAAAGGTAAGTTAAATATTTGTCCTATTACAAAGCTGCTTGATTCTTGGAAGTGACATCAGAGAAAAACATATATAATAAAGTTTAGAATCAGTTTATTTGTTTTTCTGTGGATCAATTTGCGATTGGATCAGATATGTAAACTTGCTGAACGTTACACATCAACAGCCTTATTAAATTGCGATTCAAAGTTTTTATTTAGTGAAGACCTTACTTTTGGATAGAAGTTCACTAACTAAAAACTTCTGTTAAAAGAAAATGCTATTTGCTTATATAGAGCCCTATTCAATTGGCCAAATCGAAATATAATTAGGCTGTAAAGGTCCAATTTTAATACCTTTTAACAATTAAAATTCAGTACAACAACATTTCATTTTGATGTGCTAAAAAGTAAATCTTTGATGAGAAAATGTACAATCATTAGTATGAGGGGAGGAGGGTTATTTAGAGGGGTAGTATGAGGGAGGGGTTGAGGATGAGGGGGGGGAGGGAAAGTGACACGGGGGGGTTAGAGAGACACAAGGGGGGGTAGAGAGACACAAGGGGGGGTTAGAGAGACACAAGGGGGGGTAAAGAGAAACAAGGGGGGGTTAGAGAGACACAGGGGGGGTAGAGAGACACAAGGGGTGGTTAGAGAGACACGGGGGGGGGGGGGTGACTCAAGTATTTTAGCCTTAAAAAAAGGGATGAAAAACTCGGCTTATACTCGAGTATATACAGTATGAAGCTCTGTTTTTAGTCCCTATAAAGTCCTGCTCCCAGCAGCTCATGCACACAGTGTTTCTATAGGTACTAAATGTACCAGCCATTTACAGACTGTTTCTTAACAGCATGTTTTGAAATGTTGCTGAGAGACAGTCTGTGATTGGCTAATGTATATAGTACTACAGAGATACTCTGTGCATGATTTACAGGGGGTAGACCTTTGATGGGACTATTTGGAAGGTTTCAGGGGGAAAAACAGAGCTTTTTGTAATGAAATGATGTTTAGATCAACAAAATTAACACTTATGTGGCTCTGACTGTTGGTCACATGACTTTTGGTGTACTTCCTTGTCTGGGTGCAGGTTCTAACCCAGCCTCAGACTCCTGCGATGTCAGGCCAGAATGTCTTATCTGCACTTCCCAAGTGGATATTCCTGTCCGCTATTTTCACCAGTTTGTATGCCTGGTCGGCTTGCATACAGTTTTTTACACCTTAACACCCACATCAGACACCAGCTTCCCCATAACAGTATCACTAAAGCCTGTTACAAAATACATTGCAAGTTTCATAAAGGTGATCCCTACATGAACTTAGAATATGTCATGGCCCCTATTCAGTTGAGCATTTGTTAGTTACTGGAGCCCGTAAAATAGCCTGTAAACTAATTTGCTATTCAATTGGCGTCTTTTAGCTACCTGCAAATGATCTGCGGGTTACAGGCTGAAAAATACCTGCTGTTGTCAAAAGCGTAACTCCAACCCAGCTAAGCCTTTGATCTTTCAAGCCCGTAAATGTTACAATCACAAATCACTATTCAATTGCTACAATTCCTTAAGCCCACAATTGCTTTCACACCTGTAAATGGCAAATGTAGATAAAAATACCTAAGAGTACCAGATAGGACTCGCAAGGGGGTTAAACACCTGATTGTAGCATTGTAAATGCAAATAAAAAACAATACTGCACTCTAAAATACTGGGAAAGCGATGCAAGACATTAGAACTAATTGCACAACAGTCTCAAGCTCGCAAATCTGATATAACATTTTTACCTTTTATTTCCGTGTTATATTAATCTCGGGACTCAAGGAGTTAATACATATCAGGCCACCCACATGGAATAGAACAGTATTGTCATTCATTTTTATTATTTTGTACATTGCCGGATTGCGAGTCCGATCGCTTATCGGACTTCTAAATGCTAATTGATTGTGGTTTAACCTCCATGTTTTACCGACGTAATGATGACAGTCTCATTTACTATTGGCTGTTTCCCAATTAGTAGTTATATCCTTACTTAATTGGTCATGATTATGGACTGAAATGCTACTTACATGGTTTACGGTTTAGGCTTTCGGCCAGGTTGATCAATTGAATCACACTGTAACTGTTGCAAACTTCAATTTGAATAGGGACCCATGAGTCTTAGCCATGATCTAAAGTGGATTATTTACTGGTTGTTCAGAATCACCATGTTATTGCCAATTGTATTGCTAACATATATCCACCTATCATTTCTCCTAAAGAACATTGTTTTCCACATATAACTCGAGACCCATGGACAGTTTATCATAGGCTTTGTGTTCTGATTGACAGATGCCTCATTTCAAATTCTGTGCCTGATTCTGTGTAAAAATCATATTTTTTTACATGAAAGACAGATGTCTTTTTGAAAAAGATCTCAAAGGATCAGTTAGGACTAACCATTTTTTTAGGTTCTTTGTGTTATTCCCTTTAATAAGCAATGCAGCATCTGAGAAATTAACATATATATACATTTAATTTGGATTTTGAAGCATATTGGATCCTCTTTCCATAAATTCCATCAATCTTTAATAAATCTCCTATTAAACATTTTTTTCATTTTTGAACAGTAAGCTCCTGATGGTATTGATTATGTTAATAGAAAGTTATTTCAGGCAAATTAATTTTTCAAAACTGTTTATCAAGAAGTGGCATTTTCTCTTTTTTAAAACATTACCTGTCTAATTATATTTCCTTTCTATTTTTCGGAATAAGAACACAGTATCATTGCCTTCTTCATCCTGTTTGTGATAATGAGGATCACAATGGCAGTTTACATAATATTATTATATGGTAAGTTCTGGTCATGTATGTTGTATGTCATTTGCAATCCCTCTTTCATGGCTTATACGGTCAATTTACTGCCTAAAGAACGGGAAAATGAAATCATGCTGATGAGCAGGGGTAAGTCACTTAGCAATATGCAACACCATTGCCATAAAAAAGCAATATGTCAGCAATATCAAATAATTTATAATATTTTAGTGATTAACATTATCACTTATGTGACTTTTCTAACTGGCTGTTCATGAGGCAGAAGCAAGTAGCTAGTCATCCAAACATATGGCAAACACTGTAGCTCTGTGACATGCTAAGAAAAATGGCAACAAATGGCCATTAAAATTATTGAAGTGACTATTTCCAAATAAAAATAGTTACTATATATGAACAAAAGCGATTCTTAGGAACAGTTTCCTAGATCAAAAAATACACAGTGTGCACATACAGTGGTCCTTAGGGACCAACATATATGAAGGCTAAGATTGCAGTTTATAGATATTATCTGTAAATGTATTTTATCAAACACAAGAGATTATCCTGCTAAGGATGGACTTTACATTTGGTCCATTTACCTTTCTTGCTGAACTTCTGGCCCAGTTGTAGTTAAGTTATTTGCACTTCTCTTTTTTGGGACTCGATCTCTCTAGGGCGCCAGCAGATATACTGTATGTTTCAGGCACTCTTATATGGTTTATGGTAGTATGGAAGTGAATTATTATTATTATTATTATTATTATTACTATTATTATTAACTTTTATTTGTAACACCCAACATATTCTGTATCGCTGTACAGGGGATAGGAACATGGAGAATGCAATATTAACAAATTCCAAAAATGGAGAGCCTTGTTTCAAGCTTAGAATCTTTGTAGAAAGTGTTTTTTTCCGAAGCACCCTACAAGATTGTAAACTCGCCACTTACAAGATAAAGGCCTGTATTGTTTAATTTTCTTAGTAACTATATTTTCCCTATGTACCCGTATTTACTTTTGCAACACAAAAATGTATGAACCTATAAATATACCGACTAATAAAGGGCAAGGTTCATTACGAGTTCTTAACACAGATATAAACGACTTGAGAAAGATACAAAAATACACTTACAGTACTGATACACCCTATATATATATATATATATATATATATATATATATATATATATATATATATATAAATATATATACTACCGTATTGCCCGTCAAAAAATGACGGCAATCAGATGTATGTTTTAAAAGTTGTTTATTTATTAATATACACATGGAATTGTAAGGTAGCTAATATTTTTTTTTGTGTACTACTGAAATATAGAATTCAAATTAATAAATTAATTTACATATTTTTATGCATTGTGTTGAAGAGCTGGCAATCTGAGTTGATGTTGCAGCAGCATTAGGCCCTCATTCTATTATTCAATATTTATTATCGGCCTCAGCCGTTGCGGGGCCGCAAGCTATTCTGCTATTCTATTCCCCTCCGGCCGGCGCCTTGCTATCTCTTGCGGCCGCTCGCGCCGGAGGAAAGCCTTTCATCTAAAACGGCCGCAAGGAAATCGGCCGTAAGAAAATCCTATTTGCAATTCTATTGCTCCGGGAACCCTCTCTGCAAGGCTAAAAGCGAGCCGCAGCTTACTTTCAGGAAAGAGGTCCCGCTAGCACCAATTAAGCACGAAATATAGCCCAAAAAAAGCCATCCTGCACTCTGAGAATACTATAAAGTGATTTTAGGTGTTAGCAAAAATAGCACAAATTTCCCCTATACTCAAATCCGTAAAATAACTTTTTTTTTAATATATGTCAAATATCCATGTAAAAAGTCCAGAGTGCTTGGAGCACCTCAGACCTGGCCACGCTGCGGCCGGAAAATAAACAGTTAATGTAAACTCGGATTTGGGCTGATGTGCAAGCTTGAGAGGGGGTTACTATTAATCCTCATGTCCCCCAATATGATCCCTAGCATTTACAGAGCTGTACAGTGCTGTCTTGAATTTATTTTTGACTTCGCATATCTTGGAGCCAGCCGTAAGCTCCAAAATTTTCAGCCGGCCGTAAGGGGAGATCCTTGCAGGGCCGTATAATTGAATTGCGAGGTAACAGAACCCCCGCAAGGCTGCGATTTACTGCCGATAATAGAATGAGGCCCTTAGTGTGGAGGTGCTGTGTAAGCGTGATGAACGTGTGCAGTGTAATAGTGTGCTTGCGCGATCTGAAACCGTTAACGTAGCTGTGTACTTCCACATTATCCTAAAATGGCGGATAATGTGTTGTATGCGTCTTACCGGTACGTGTTTTCCGTGGTTATAGTGCTGTAGCCTGCTTTTCGTTTTGTTCGTCCGGCATTTTTTCTGCGTCGCTCATTGCCAAAGTACTACGGTTTAACGGCTCGCCTCGCTGCGCAAGACAAAGTCGTTAAATCTGTGTTAATGCGTAAATCTGTTATTGCGTTTCGTAAAATGTACTCACTACTGTCTTTTTACTCATTGCGCGGTTAATCCGCATCCTTTATCTCGTTGTTGTCAAACACATACGTCTGTGGCTGTGTTTTACGCAGTTCGTAGTACTATAGCCTCGTTTCATTTTTTTGGGCGGCCATTTTTTTCTCGCTTAGCCGATTTTCGATCTTTGTAACTCGGCTAAATCGATCTAAATTTCAGTTCCAACTCCCTTCCAGACGTCCTACCTGGTGCCCCATGCTGTAAGTGACCTTTATTTTATTTTTTAGTGTGTATTTAGTGTTTTTTTTAGTGTTTTTGTTCCGCCGCTTATGTCGTAATTTTTTTCGGATCGTATTTTTTTTCTAAGTGCTACGAAGTAACGGCTCGCCTCGCTTCGCGAGGCTCGCCTGCAATGAGCGCCTGCGGCGCTCATTGCCAAAGTGCTACGAAATAACGGTTCGGTTTAACCTTAAATTTGTTTGCCACATAACATGACCCTACATTTGTTCCTTTTTTTTTTTTTTTTTTTTTAAATCAATCTTTTTTTTTTTTCTAAAATTAATATTTTAGTAATTTGCAACTTAAATTTCTTCAAATGCGTTGGTTTAGGCGTTAAATCCGATGTTGCGCGAGACAAAGTCGTTAAATCTGTGTTAATGCGTAAATCTGTTATTGCGTTTCGTAAAATGTACTCACTACTGTCTTTTTACTCATTGCGCGGTTAATCCGCATCCTTTATCTCGTTGTTGTCAAACACATACGTCTGTGGCTGTGTTTTACGCAGTTCGTAGTAGTATAGCCTCGTTTTCATTTTTTTCTCGCTTAGCCGATTTTCGATCTTTGTAACTCGGCTAAATCTATCTAAATTTCAGTTCCAACTCCCTTCCAGACGTCCTGCCTGGTGCCCCATGCTGTAAGTGACCTTTATTTTATTTTTTAGTGTGTATTTAGTGTTTTTTTTAGTGTTTTTGTTCCGCCGCTTATGTCGTAATTTATTTTTTGGTTCGTATTTTTTTTGCAAGTGCTACGAAGTAACGGCTCGCCTCGCTATGCGAGGCTCGCCTGCAATGAGCGCCTGCAGCGCTCATTGCCAAAGTGCTACGAAATAACGGCTCGCCTCGCTATCTGGAGACAAACAGCACCTAAGTAAGTTTGTTATGTAGGCCTGATAACCTACTCAGCGAGCAGCACATCATATTATACCAATATAGCCAAGGTCACCATATTTGTTGGAAAAAAAAATCATCTTTCAGCCTTCCATCATTGTGCAACACTTGAGACCTTCACACGTCGAAATATTCTGTAGTATATCAGTCTGGTCTCACTCAAAATAGTGATCTATCCCTGAATACTAGGCAGCTCTCATCGCTAAGTCGTACGCACTACGCAGCAGAGCGGTTTAACGGCTCGCCTTGCTGCGCGAGGCTCGCCGGGCGATGAGCTCCTGCGGCGCTCATCGCAAAGTCGTACGCACTGCGCAACGCAGCGTGACGACGTCTCGCAGTTAGACTATTATAATATGTGATATATACACTAAATTAAAAAAAATGAAAAACAAAAACTTTATTAGTGTGAAAAACCCACAATAATATAAAAAGTAAATCACGACTAAAAATAAAAGATCTAAGCTAAATATATATAGAATGAAGCAAAAATAGCTTCAAACAGGCTGGTGCCACAGTAGAGGAATAAAAATATTGACCCCCTACGTACATGTCAGAGAGTATACCTGGATATCATACAATATATCATGGACATAAATACCCACTATATAATGATATCACTCAAAAATAACATGCCTGCTGGTAAATCATGGAATATATATCATAGGGAATATTAATAAAGAAAGAGAAAAAAACGAAAAAGATGCCCTATATATACGCTGGCTATGACTTCCGTGGGTGCCTCCTTCCTGAAGGATAGCTCTACCAGCTTACCCCAGATCTAAATAGGAACAGCCCTAGCCAACCTCTACACTATCCTAAAGACAAGATAGGAAAATTGATAGGATAACAAGGAACAAATTATGAAAAAACAATAATAATAATAATAATATTAATCACAATGTGACCTACCTATGAATATATAGTGCAGGTTGTGGTCCGCATATAATAGATATCCAGAAAATCTGTGCTACTTTACATATGGTACAGTGCAATTTGTAACTACTCAGGGTGAATGTTCCATAATAGAACTATGTATGTGCACAGCACAAATACAGTATTGTAATCCACATATAATATGATAATAGATATCCTGAAAATCTGAACTACTTTACATATAGTTCAATGCCAATAGTAACTAAGCAGGGTGAAAATATCACAATAAATTATGTATTTACTTTTTGTAAACATATTTTACTTGAGAATTCAGTAAGGAAAACTAATTGTGAGTGAGAGGACTTACATGCTGAACTTTCCAGTCAAAAAGTGAAGGGGATCTAAAAATATTAGTCAAAAATCTACAAGGCTAGTTGCAACCCTGCTCAACCTCCCCCATACAAATTACTTAGCATTGCAAAGTGGCAACAGAAATACATTATATCTAAATAACTATGCCATAGGAAGAAAAGTAGCTAATCAGTCCAAAACTGTGACCACTGGAGACTCTCACCAAGCACCATGCAATTTCAGCAGTCTTTCTAATTATAAATACAGAATCAGAGGTGCTCAATCTGGAGACAAACAGCACCTAAGTAAGTTTGTTATGTAGGCCTGATAACCTACTCAGAGAGCAGCACATCATATTATACCAATATAGCCAAGGTCACCATATTTGTTGGAAAAAAAAATCATCTTTCAGCCTTCCATCATTGTGCAACACTTGAGACCTTCACAGGTCAAAATATTCTGTAGTATATCAGTCTGGTCTCACTCAAAATAGTGATCCATCCCTGAATACTAGGCAGCTCTACCCTGACTAGGAGAAACAGCAATACCCAGACATAGTTTTTAATTTTTCTATTTCTAAATGTCCATAACAATAAATTATACTGGCACAAGAAACTTTACAGGAAAATGCAGGCGCTACAGAAATGATCAATGGGACCAATTACACCATCCCAAGTACAGTAAATCTCCTTGAGGCACTGCTTATTAATTATTGCTCTTAACGGTCACAATAATTCGTTAAGCAGATACAAAGAATCATGTATGAAAAAGCAACACTATTGATGTTTGGAATACTGGGCATATTCCCAAAAAATGCCCCAAATTCTTACTTAATAATTCAACTGGAATTCCTACTCTGAATTGCCATAGATATACACTGAGCAGATAGAACAATAAGGAAAACAATGGAACCTTACTTCTGATGGCAGGCATGCTGAGAATGTGCTGTTGTGTCAGGATACTATCAACACTTAAAAGCAAGGTTTTGCTTTGCTTTGAAATCTTGGCGGCTTCAAAACACTTGAGATATTTAGTCACACATGCACAGTGTACCAGGGTTCCAATTTCTATGTTTGATCAATGAATTTCTAAGACGATCTGGAATTAAAGTGAAAGGCATATCGTCTTTGAGCTCATTTCCCACTTTTTTCCATGTGCAACATTGTTTTCCTTTAAATTCTATTCCTGTGTCTAATAGGAATGACAGCTACACTTGGGGGGGGTTATGCACACTGTCATTGTGCTTAACAGAACTAGAGAGGCTGAAATCTTGTCCTAACTGCATTTTGCATCTTGTTGATGCAATTCTTTCACCATTCACTATCTATTTTCTGTACTCTTCTTGCCCACCATGAACTAAAATATCTAGTTAATAGCCTACCCAGAAAATCTATAGCACAGCACAAGTTACATACTAACCACACACTGATGAGATCCATTTAAGATTGAAACAGCTGTCTGTGGTAGGTTTCCTGACTTGTGCCTAATCCATTCTATGCTATGCTTCAAAGCTGTTTTATACAGGAGACATATGTGTCATGGGCCTCTTTTCCAGTTCCTGGATCTTAGCCCATTGAGCCACCATAAAGAACAGACTGCTTGACCCAGCCTCCATTGTATTGTAATCTGTTTTGTCCCATTGTTTGCCATATAAAGTTAATGTACTCTATTTGAGGTCTGGACTCCTAGACATAGAGATAGCATTATGTGTATTTGGAGGTTGGCCTATTGTTCACAGGTGCCAGACAGGATGCCAGACTATTAGACCCCATGTGGAGTCAATCTCCTGTTTTTGTCGGCCACCCCCTGTATACAACCCCCTCTGTATCTAACCCTTATAAATATTGTTGACTTTCCAAAAATAAATTAGTTCCCTGCTGAGACTTATAGAAATGGTATGTTCTCTTATTTTGCTCCTGTTGGCTGAGATACTGGTCCTATCTCCACCCTCAAGTAACTTGGCCTGGTCACTACCACAGGAATGTTACAGAGACTCCTGGAAGTGCTGATTCCTGATGGAGAGACTCTGACTGATACAAAAGCCAGATTTGGGTCTCAGATTTCCAAGAAACCAACAGTCCTTGTAGGTAGTTAACCTGTAGTCTATAGCAGGTGACCCAAGGCAGTAAAAGCCCCTACCCCCGGATCGTCACATATAAAGTATTATTAGATTAAAGAGTGAAATGCATTGTGAACTCATATGTCTGTCCCTATCCAGTTTCCCAGAGTGCAGTGCAATAGCTGTATTTCTCAGAATTCTATTTGAAAAAGAAGCTACATCTATAGCCCTACAGAAAGGAAAGCCATTGCTCTAGGGGGTTGTAACACCCTCGGATTGATAGTGGTGTTTTGTTACATTCTCAGTGTGCTGAGAGCATTACTATTGCTACCACTCTCTTCCTAATTGTGCTTTGTATTTGTTCAATGCATATATATATATATATATATATATATATATATATATATATATACAGTGGATATAAAAAGTCTACACACCTTTGTTAAAATGTCAGGTTTCTGTGCTGTAAACAAAATAGACAAAGATAAATCATTTCAGAACTTTTTCCACCTTTAATGTGACCTATAAACTGTACAACTCAATTGAAAAACAAACTGAAATCTTTTAGATGGAGGGAAGAAAAATTAAAAATAATGTGGTTGCATAAGTCTGCACACCCTCTTATAACTGGGGATGTAGCTGTGTTCAGAATTAAGCAATCACATTCCAAATCATGTTGAATAGGAGTCAGCATACACCTGCCATCATTTAAAGTGCCTCTGATTAACCCCAAATAAAGTTCAGCTGCTCTAGTTGGTCTTTCCTGAAATGTTATTAGTCGCATCCCACAGCAAAAACCATTGGCCACAGAGAGCTTCCAAAGCATCAGAGGCATCTCATTGTTAAAAGGTATCAGTCAGGAGAAGGGTACAAAAGAATTTCCAAGGCATTAGATATACCATGGAACAAAGTGAAGACAGTCATCATCAAGTGGAGAAAATATGGCACAACAGTGACATTACCAAAAACTGGAGCTCCCTCCAAAATGGATGAAAAGACGAGAAGAAAACTGGTCTGGGAGGCTAAGAGGCCTACAGCAACATTGAAGGAGCTGCAGGAATATCTGGCAAGTACTGGCCGTGTTGTACATGTGACAACAATCTCCCGTATTCTTCATATGTCTGGGCTATGGGGTAGAGTGGCAAGACGAAAGCCTTTTCTTACGAAGAAAAACATCCAAGCCAGGCTACATTTTGCAAAAACACATCTGAAGTCTCCTAAAAGCATGTGGGAAAAGGTGTTATGGTCTGATGAAACCAAGGTTGAGCTTTTTGGCCATAATTCCAAAATATATGTTTGGCGCAAAAACAACACTGCACATCACCAAAAGAACACCATACCCACAGTAAAGCATGGTGGTGGCAGCATCATGCTTTGGGGCTGTTTTTCTTCAGCTGGAACTGGGGCCTTAGTTAAGATAGAGGGAATTATGAACAGTTCCAAATACCAGTCAATATTGGCACAAAACCTTCAGGCTTCTGCTAGAAAGCTGAACATGAAGAGAAACTTCATCTTTCAGCATGGCAACGACCCAAAGCATAAATCCAAATCAACAAAGGAATGGCTTTACAAGAAGAAGATTAAAGTTTTGAAATAGCCCAGCTAGAGCCCAGACCTGAATCCTGTGTGGTGATCTGAAGAGGACTGTGCACAGGAGATGCCCTCGCTATCTGACAGATTTGGATTGTTTTTGCAAAGAAGAGTGGGCAAACCTTGCCAAGTCAAAATGTGCCATGCTAATAGACTCATACCCAAAAAGACTGAGTGCTGTAATAAAATCAAAAGGTGCTTCAACAAAGTATTAGTTTAAGGGTGTGCATACTTATGCAACCATATTATTTTATTTTTATATTTTTTCTTCCCTCTACCTAAAAGATTTCAGTTTGTTTTTCAATTGAGTTGTACAGTTTATAGGTCACATTAAAGGTGCAAAAAGTTCTGAAATGATTCATCTTTGTCTCATTTTTATACAGCACAGAAACCTGACATTTTAACAGGGGTGTGTAGACTTTTTATATCCACTATATATATATATATATATATATATATATATATATCACATATATAGTTGTGAGCATACAAGCCGTTGTTCACGCTTGCGGGCTCGCGCAGTGAGCCCTCAAGAACTGCATCCCTCGCGAAGCGAGGGGCCACATTTGCGGAAAGTGGAGGCTCTAACGTCGCCTTAAAGGACCCGTTATAAAAGAAAACAAATATATATCACCCTGTCACTCATGGGGTTCAATACAGACCCCCATAAGCCCTTCATTAACCCTGTCACTCATGGGGGTCAATACAGGCCCCCATAAGCACTTCATTAACCCTGTAACTCATGGGGGTCAATACAGACCCCCATAAACCCCTAATTAACCCTGTCATTCATGGGGGCCAATATAGACCCCCATAAGCCCTTCATTAACCCTGTCACTCATGGGGGTCAATACAGACCCCCATAAACCCCTAATTAACCCTGTCATTCATTGGGGTCAATATAGATCCCATAAGCCCTTCATTAACTGTGTCACTCATGGGGGTCAATACAGACCCCCATAAGCACTTCATTATCCCCCTCACTCATGAGGGTCAATATAGATACCCATAAGCCCTTCATTAACCCTATCACTCATGGGGGTCAATACAGACCCCCATAAACCCCTAATTAACCCTGTCATTCATGGGGGTCAAAATAGGCCCCCATAAGCACTTCATTAACCCCCTCACTCATGGGGGTCAATATAGACCTCTAAAAGCCCTTCATTAACCCTGTCACTCATGGGTGGTCAATACAGACCTCCATAAGCCCTTCATTAACCCTGTCACTCATGGGGGTCAATACAGGCCCCCATAAGCAATTCATTAACCCTGTCACTCATGGGGGTAAATACAGACCCCCATAAACCCCTAATTAACCCTGTCATTCATGGGGGTCAATATAGACCCCCATAAGCCCTTCATTAACCCTGTCACTCATGGGGGTCAATACAGGCCCCCATAAGCACTACATTAACCCCCTCACTCATGGGGGTCAATACAGAACCCCATAAGCACTTAAATAACCCCTTCACTCATGGGGGTCAATACAGACCCCATAAACCCCTAATTAACCCTGTCATTCATGGGGGTCAATATAGACCCCCATAAGCCCTTCATTAACTGTGTCACTCATGGGGGTCAATACAGACCCCCATAAGCACTTCATTATCCCCCTCACTCATGGGGGTCAATATAGATACCCATAAGCCCTTCATTAACCCTGTCACTCATGGGGGTCAATACAGACCCGCATAAACCCCTAATTAACCCTGTCATTCATGGGGGTCAATACAGACCCCCATAAACCCCTAATTAACCCTGTCATTCATGGGGGTCAATACAGACCCCCAAAAGCCCTTCATTAACCCTGTCACTCATGGGGGTCAATACAGACCCCCATAAGCCCGTCATTAACCCTGTCACTCATGGGGGTCAATACAGACCCCCATAAGCACTTAATTAACCCCGTCATTCATGGGGGTCAATATAGACCCCCATAAGCCCTTCATTAACCCTGTCACTCATGGGGGTCAATACAGACCCCCAAAAACCCTTAATTAACCCGTCACTCAGGAGGGTCAATACAGCCCCCCATAAGCCCTTAATTAACCTCCTCGCTCATGGGAGTCAATACAGACCCCCATAAACAGCTAATTAACCCTGTCACTCATGGGGGTCCATAGAGACCCTCATAAGCCTTCTATTTAACCCCATCAGTCCCATAAGGGTATATTAACACCATTATGGGCCTGTTACAACCCAACATTAACCACATAAGTGCCATGACGGTCCTCAAGGACTGGAAAGGTGAGTAGAATATGTGGTTAATGTTAGGGTTTTAACAGCCCCATAAGGGTCAAAATAGGCCCCCATAAGCACTTCATTAACCCCCTCACTCATGGGGGTCAATATAGACCCCCAAAAGCCCTTCATTAACCCTGTCACTCATGGGTGGTCAATACAGACCTCCATAAGCCCTTCATTAACCCTGTCACTCATGGGGGTCAATACAGACCCCCATAAACCCCTAATTAACCCTGTCATTCATGGGGGCCAATATAGACCCCCATAAGCCCTTCATTAACCCTGTCACTCATGGGGGTCAATACAGACCCCCATAAACCCCTAATTAACCCTGTCATTCATTGGGGTCAATATAGATCCCATAAGCCCTTCATTAACTGTGTCACTCATGGGGGTCAATACAGACCCCCATAAGCACTTCATTATCCCCCTCACTCATGAGGGTCAATATAGATACCCATAAGCCCTTCATTAACCCTATCACTCATGGGGGTCAATACAGACCCCCATAAACCCCTAATTAACCCTGTCATTCATGGGGGTCAAAATAGGCCCCCATAAGCACTTCATTAACCCCCTCACTCATGGGGGTCAATATAGACCTCTAAAAGCCCTTCATTAACCCTGTCACTCATGGGTGGTCAATACAGACCTCCATAAGCCCTTCATTAACCCTGTCACTCATGGGGGTCAATACAGGCCCCCATAAGCAATTCATTGACCCTGTCACTCATGGGGGTAAATACAGACCCCCATAAACCCCTAATTAACCCTGTCATTCATGGGGGTCAATATAGACCCCCATAAGCCCTTCATTAACCCTGTCACTCATGGGGGTCAATACAGGCCCCCATAAGCACTACATTAACCCCCTCACTCATGGGGGTCAATACAGAACCCCATAAGCACTTAAATAACCCCTTCACTCATGGGGGTCAATACAGACCCCATAAACCCCTAATTAACCCTGTCATTCATGGGGGTCAATATAGACCACCATAAGCCCTTCATTAACTGTGTCACTCATGGGGGTCAATACAGACCCCCATAAGCACTTCATTATCCCCCTCACTCATGGGGGTCAATATAGATACCCATAAGCCCTTCATTAACCCTGTCACTCATGGGGGTCAATACAGACCCGCATAAACCCCTAATTAACCCTGTCATTCATGGGGGTCAATACAGACCCCCATAAACCCCTAATTAACCCTGTCATTCATGGGGGTCAATACAGACCCCCAAAAGCCCTTCATTAACCCTGTCACTCATGGGGGTCAATACAGACCCCCATAAGCCCGTCATTAACCCTGTCACTCATGGGGGTCAATACAGACCCCCATAAGCACTTAATTAACCCCGTCATTCATGGGGGTCAATATAGACCCCCATAAGCCCTTCATTAACCCTGTCACTCATGGGGGTCAATACAGACCCCCAAAAACCCTTAATTAACCCAGTCACTCAGGAGGGTCAATACAGCCCCCCATAAGCCCTTAATTAACCTCCTCACTCATGGGAGTCAATACAGACCCCCATAAACAGCTAATTAACCCTGTCACTCATGGGGGTCCATAGAGACCCTCATAAGCCTTCTATTTAACTCCATCAGTCCCATAAGGGTATATTAACACCATTATGGGCCTGTTACAACCCAACATTAACCACATAAGTGCCATGACGGTCCTCAAGGACTGGAAAGGTGAGTAGAATATGTGGTTAATGTTAGGGTTTTAACAGCCCCATAAGGGTCAAAATAGGCCCCCATAAGCACTACATTAACCCCCTCACTCATGGGGGTCAATACAGAACCCCATAAGCACTTAAATAACCCCTTCACTCATGGGTGGTCAATACAGACCTCCATAAGCCCTTCATTAACCCTGTCACTCATGGGGGTCAATACAGGCCCCCATAAGCAATTCATTAACCCTGTCACTCATGGGGGTAAATACAGACCCCCATAAACCCCTAATTAACCCTGTCATTCATGGGAGTCAATATAGACCCCCATAAGCCCCTAATTAACCCTGTCATTCATGGGGGTCAAAATAGGCCCCCATAAGCACTTCATTAACCCCCTCACTCATGGGGGTCAATATAGACCTCCAAAAGCCCTTCATTAACCCTGTTACTCATGGGTGGTCAATACAGACCTCCATAAGCCCTTCATTAACCCTGTCACTCATGGGGGTCAATACAGGCTCCCATAAGCAATTCATTAACCCTGTCACTCATGGGGGTAAATACAGACCCCCATAAACCCCTAATTAACCCTGTCATTCATGGGGGTCAATATAGACCCCCATAAGCCCTTCATTAACCCTATCACTCATGGGGGTCAATACAGGCCCCCATAAGCACTACATTAACCCCCTCACTCATGGGGGTCAATACAGAACCCCATAAGCACTTAAATAACCCCTTCACTCATGGGGGTCAATACAGACCCCATAAACCCCTAATTAACCCTGTCATTCATGGAGGTCAATATAGACCCCCATAAGCCCTTCATTAACTGTGTCACTCATGGGGGTCAATACAGGCCCCACATAAGCACTTCATTATCCCCCTCACTCATGGGGGTCAATATAGATACCCATAAGCCCTTCATTAACCCTGTCACTCATGGGGGTCAATACAGACCCGCATAAACCCCTAATTAATCCTGTCATTCATGGGGGTCAATACAGACCCCCATAAACTTCTAATTAACCCTGTCATTCATGGGGGTCAATACAGACCCCCAAAAGCCCTTCATTAACCCTGTCACTTATGGGGGTCAATACAGACCCCCATAAGCCCTTCATTAACCCTGTCACTCATGGGGGTCAATATAGACCCACATAAACCCTTCATTAACCCTGTCACTCATGGGGGTCAATACAGACCCCCATAAGCACTAAATTAACCCCGTCATTCATGGGGGTCAATATAGACCCACATAAGCCCTTCATTAACCCTGTCACTCATGGGGGTCAATACAGACGCCCAAAAACCCTTAATTAACCCCGTCACTCAGGAGGGTCAATACAGCCCCCCATAAGCCCTTAATTAACCCCCTCACTCATGGGAGTCAATACAGACCCCCATAAACAGCTAATTAACCCTGTCACTCATGGGGGTCCATAGAGACCCTCATAAGCCTTCTATTTAACCCCATCAGTCCCATAAGGGTATATTAACACCATTATGGGCCTGTTACAACCCAGCATTAACCACATAAGTGCCACGACGGTCCTCAAGGACTGGAAAGGTGAGTAGAATATGTGGTTAATGTTAGGGTTTTAACAGCTACATAAGGGTCAAAATAGGCCCCCCATAAGCACTTCATTAACCCCCTCACTCATGGGGTTCAATATAGACCCCCAAAAGCCCTTCATTAACCCTGTCACTCATGGGTGGTCAATACAGACCTCCATAAGCCCTTCATTAACCCTGTCACTCATGGGGGTCATTACAGGCCCCCATAAGCAATTCATTAACCCTGTCACTCATGGGGGTAAATACAGACCCCCATAAACCCCTAATTAACCTTGTCATTCATGGGAGTCAATATAGACCACCATAAGCCCTTCATTAACCTGTCACTCATGGGGGTCAATACAGGCCCCCATAAGCACTTCATTAACCCCTTCACTCATGGGGGTCAATATAGAGGTATAGTGCAGTGTAGTGTTTGTAGTTAGTGTCATGATGTTCCTTGAGGACCGTCATGGCACTTATGTGGTTAATGTTAGGGTTTTAACAGCCCCATAAGGGTCAAAATAGGCCCCCATAAGCACTTCATTAACCCCCTCACTCATGGGGGTCAATATAGACCCCCAAAAGCCCTTCATTAACCCTGTCACTCATGGGTGGTCAATACAGACCTCCATAAGCCCTTCATTAACCCTGTCACTCATGGGGGTCAATACAGGCCCCCATAAACTTCTAATTAACCCTGTCATTCATGGGGGTCAATACAGACCCCCAAAAGCCCTTCATTAACCCTGTCACTTATGGGGGTCAATACAGACCCCCATAAGCCCTTCATTAACCCTGTCACTCATGGGGGTCAATATAGACCCACATAAACCCTTCATTAACCCTGTCACTCATGGGGGTCAATACAGACCCCCATAAGCACTAAATTAACCCCGTCATTCATGGGGGTCAATATAGACCCACATAAGCCCTTCATTAACCCTGTCACTCATGGGGGTCAATACAGACGCCCAAAAACCCTTAATTAACCCCGTCACTCAGGAGGGTCAATACAGCCCCCCATAAGCCCTTAATTAACCCCCTCACTCATGGGAGTCAATACAGACCCCCATAAACAGCTAATTAACCCTGTCACTCATGGGGGTCCATAGAGACCCTCATAAGCCTTCTATTTAACCCCATCAGTCCCATAAGGGTATATTAACACCATTATGGGCCTGTTACAACCCAGCATTAACCACATAAGTGCCACGACGGTCCTCAAGGACTGGAAAGGTGAGTAGAATATGTGGTTAATGTTAGGGTTTTAACAGCTACATAAGGGTCAAAATAGGCCCCCATAAGCACTTCATTAACCCCCTCACTCATGGGGTTCAATATAGACCCCCAAAAGCCCTTCATTAACCCTGTCACTCATGGGTGGTCAATACAGACCTCCATAAGCCCTTCATTAACCCTGTCACTCATGGGGGTCATTACAGGCCCCCATAAGCAATTCATTAACCCTGTCACTCATGGGGGTAAATACAGACCCCCATAAACCCCTAATTAACCTTGTCATTCATGGGAGTCAATATAGACCACCATAAGCCCTTCATTAACCTGTCACTCATGGGGGTCAATACAGGCCCCCATAAGCACTTCATTAACCCCTTCACTCATGGGGGTCAATATAGAGGTATAGTGCAGTGTAGTGTTTGTAGTTAGTGTCATGATGTTCCTTGAGGACCGTCATGGCACTTATGTGGTTAATGTTAGGGTTTTAACAGCCCCATAAGGGTCAAAATAGGCCCCCATAAGCACTTCATTAACCCCCTCACTCATGGGGGTCAATATAGACCCCCAAAAGCCCTTCATTAACCCTGTCACTCATGGGTGGTCAATACAGACCTCCATAAGCCCTTCATTAACCCTGTCACTCATGGGGGTCAATACAGGCCCCCATAAGCAATTCATTAACCCTGTCACTCATGGGGGTAAATACAGACCCCATAAACCCCTAATTAACCCTGTCATTCATGGGAGTCAATATAGACCCCCATAAGCCCTTTATTAACCCTGTCACTCATGGGGGTCAATACAGGCCCCCATAAGCACTTCATTAACCTCCTCACTCATGGGGGTCAATATAGACCCCCAAAAGCCATTCATTAACCCTGTCACTCATGGGGGTCAATACAGGCCCCCATAAGCACTTAAATAACCCCTTCACTCATGGGGGTCAATACAGACCCCCATAAACCCCTAATTAACCCTGTCATTCATTGGGGTCAATATAGATCCCATAAGCCCTTCATTAACTGTGTCACTCATGGGGGTCAATACAGACCCACATAAGCACTTCATTATCCCCCTCACTCATGGAGGTCAATATAGATACCCATAAGCCTTTCATTAACCCTATCACTCATGGGGGTCAATACAGACCCCCATAAACCCATAATTAACCCTGTCATTCATGGGGGTCAAAATAGGCCCCCATAAGCACTTAATTAACCCCCTCACTCATGGGGGTCAATATAGACCTCCAAAAGCGCTTCATTAACCCTGTCACTCATGGGTGGTCAATACAGACCTCCATAAGCCCTTCATTAACTCTGTCACTCATGGGGGTCAATACAGGCCCCCATAAGCAATCCATTAACCCTGTCACTCATGGGGGTAAATATAGACCCCCATAAACCCCTAATTAACCCTGTCATTCATGGGGGTCAATATAGATACCCATAAGCCCTTCATTAACCCTGTCACTCATGGGGGTCAATACAGACCCCATAAACCCCTAATTAACCCTGTCATTCATGGGGGTCAATACAGACCCCCATAAGCCCTTCATTAACCCTGTCACTCATGGGGGTCAATATAGACCCCCATAAGCCCTTGATTAACCCTGTCACTCATGGGGGTCAATACAGACCCCCATAAGCACTTAATTAACCCTGTCATTCATGGGGGTCAATATAGACCCCCATAAGCCCTTCATTTACCCTGTCACTCATGGGGGTCAATACAGGCCCCCATAAGCACTTCATTAACCCTCTCACTCATGGGGGTCAATATAGACCCCCAAAAGCCATTCATCAACCCTGTCACTCATGGGGGTCAATACAGGCCCCCATAAGCACTTAAATAACCCCTTCACTCATGGGGGTCAATACAGATCCCCATAAACCCCTAATTAACCCTGTCATTCATTGGGGTCAATATAGACCCCATAAGCCCTTCATTAACTGTGTCACTCATGGGGGTCAATACAGACCCCCATAAGCACTTCATTATCACCCTCACTCATGGGGGTCAATATAGATACCCATAAGCCCTTCATTAACCCTATCACTCATGGGGGTCAATACAGACCCCCATAAACCCCTAATTAACCCTGTCATTCATGGGGGTCAAAATAGGCCCCCATAAGCACTTCATTAACCCCCTCACTCATGGGGGTCAATATAGACCTCCATAAGCCCTTCATTAACCCTGTCACTCATGGGTGGTCAATACAGACCTCCATAAGCCCTTCATTAACTCTGTCACTCATGGGGGTTAATACAGGCCCCCATAAGCAATTCATTAACCCTGTCACTCATGGGGGTAAATACAGACCCCCATAAACCCCTAATTAACCCTGTCATTCATGGGGGTCAATATAGACCCCCATAAGCCCTTCATTAACCCTGTCACTCATGGGGGTCAATACAGACCCCCATAAGCACTACATTAACCCCCTCACTCATGGGGGTAAATATAGACCCCCAAAAGCCATTCATTAACCCTTTCACTCATGGGGGTCACTACAGAACCCCATAAGCACTTAAATAACCCCTTCACTCATGGGGGTCAATACAGACCCCCATAAACCCCTAATTAACCCTGTCATTCATGGGGGTCAATATAGACCCCCATAAGCCCTTCATTAACTGTGTCACTCATGGGGGTCAATACAGACCCCCATAAGCACTTCATTATCCCCCTCTCTCATGGGGGTCAATATAGATACCCATAAGCCCTTCATTAACCCTGTCACTCATGGGGGTCAATACAGACCCCCATAAACCCCTAATTAACCCTGTCATTCATGGGGGTCAATACAGACCCCCATAAGCCCTTCATTAACCCTGTCACTCATGGGGGTCAATACAGACCCCCATAAGCACTTAATTAACCCTGTCATTCATGGAGGTCAATATAGACCCCCATAAGCCCTTCATTAACCCTGTCACTCATGGGGGTAAATACAGACCCCCATAAACCCCTAATTAACCTTGTCATTCATGGGAGTCAATATAGACCACCATAAGCCCTTCATTAACCTGTCACTCATGGGGGTCAATACAGGCCCCCATAAGCACTTCATTAACCCCTTCACTCATGGGGGTCAATATAGAGGTATAGTGCAGTGTAGTGTTTGTAGTTAGTGTCATGATGGTCCTTGAGGACCGTCATGGCACTTATGTGGTTAATGTTAGGGTTTTAACAGCCCCATAAGGGTCAAAATAGGCCCCCATAAGCACTTCATTAACCCCCTCACTCATGGGGGTCAATATAGACCCCCAAAAGCCCTTCATTAACCCTGTCACTCATGGGTGGTCAATACAGACCTCCATAAGCCCTTCATTAACCCTGTCACTCATGGGGGTCAATACAGGCCCCCATAAGCAATTCATTAACCCTGTCACTCATGGGGGTAAATACAGACCCCATAAACCCCTAATTAACCCTGTCATTCATGGGAGTCAATATAGACCCCCATAAGCCCTTTATTAACCCTGTCACTCATGGGGGTCAATACAGGCCCCCATAAGCACTTCATTAACCTCCTCACTCATGGGGGTCAATATAGACCCCCAAAAGCCATTCATTAACCCTGTCACTCATGGGGGTCAATACAGGCCCCCATAAGCACTTAAATAACCCCTTCACTCATGGGGGTCAATACAGACCCCCATAAACCCCTAATTAACCCTGTCATTCATTGGGGTCAATATAGATCCCATAAGCCCTTCATTAACTGTGTCACTCATGGGGGTCAATACAGACCCACATAAGCACTTCATTATCCCCCTCACTCATGGAGGTCAATATAGATACCCATAAGCCTTTCATTAACCCTATCACTCATGGGGGTCAATACAGACCCCCATAAACCCCTAATTAACCCTGTCATTCATGGGGGTCAAAATAGGCCCCCATAAGCACTTAATTAACCCCCTCACTCATGGGGGTCAATATAGACCTCCAAAAGCGCTTCATTAACCCTGTCACTCATGGGTGGTCAATACAGACCTCCATAAGCCCTTCATTAACTCTGTCACTCATGGGGGTCAATACAGGCCCCCATAAGCAATCCATTAACCCTGTCACTCATGGGGGTAAATATAGACCCCCATAAACCCCTAATTAACCCTGTCATTCATGGGGGTCAATATAGACCCCCATAAGCCCTTCATTAACTGTGTCACTCATGGGGGTCAATACAGACCCCCATAAGCACTTCATTATCCCCCTCACTCATGGGGGTCAATATAGATACCCATAAGCCCTTCATTAACCCTGTCACTCATGGGGGTCAATACAGACCCCATAAACCCCTAATTAACCCTGTCATTCATGGGGGTCAATACAGACCCCCATAAGCCCTTCATTAACCCTGTCACTCATGGGGGTCAATATAGACCCCCATAAGCCCTTGATTAACCCTGTCACTCATGGGGGTCAATACAGACCCCCATAAGCACTTAATTAACCCTGTCATTCATGGAGGTCAATATAGACCCCCATAAGCCCTTCATTTACCCTGTCACTCATGGGGGTCAATACAGGCCCCCATAAGCACTTCATTAACCCTCTCACTCATGGGGGTCAATATAGACCCCCAAAAGCCATTCATCAACCCTGTCACTCATGGGGGTCAATACAGGCCCCCATAAGCACTTAAATAACCCCTTCACTCATGGGGGTCAATACAGACCCCCATAAACCCCTAATTAACCCTGTCATTCATTGGGGTCAATATAGACCCCATAAGCCCTTCATTAACTGTGTCACTCATGGGGGTCAATACAGACCCCCATAAGCACTTCATTATCACCCTCACTCATGGGGGTCAATATAGATACCCATAAGCCCTTCATTAACCCTATCACTCATGGGGGTCAATACAGACCCCCATAAACCCCTAATTAACCCTGTCATTCATGGGGGTCAAAATAGGCCCCCATAAGCACTTCATTAACCCCCTCACTCATGGGGGTCAATATAGACCTCCATAAGCCCTTCATTAACCCTGTCACTCATGGGTGGTCAATACAGACCTCCATAAGCCCTTCATTAACTCTGTCACTCATGGGGGTTAATACAGGCCCCCATAAGCAATTCATTAACCCTGTCACTCATGGGGGTAAATACAGACCCCCATAAACCCCTAATTAACCCTGTCATTCATGGGGGTCAATATAGACCCCCATAAGCCCTTCATTAACCCTGTCACTCATGGGGGTCAATACAGACCCCCATAAGCACTACATTAACCCCCTCACTCATGGGGGTAAATATAGACCCCCAAAAGCCATTCATTAACCCTTTCACTCATGGGGGTCACTACAGAACCCCATAAGCACTTAAATAACCCCTTCACTCATGGGGGTCAATACAGACCCCCATAAACCCCTAATTAACCCTGTCATTCATGGGGGTCAATATAGACCCCCATAAGCCCTTCATTAACTGTGTCACTCATGCGGGTCAATACAGACCCCCATAAGCACTTCATTATCCCCCTCTCTCATGGGGGTCAATATAGATACCCATAAGCCCTTCATTAACCCTGTCACTCATGGGGGTCAATACAGACCCCCATAAACCCCTAATTAACCCTGTCATTCATGGGGGTCAATACAGACCCCCATAAGCCCTTCATTAACCCTGTCACTCATGGGGGTCAATATAGACCCCCATAAGCCCTTCATTAACCCTGTCACTCATGGGGGTCAATACAGACCCCCATAAGCACTTAATTAACCCTGTCATTCATGGAGGTCAATATAGACCCCCATAAGCCCTTCATTAACCCTGTCACTCATGGGGGTCAATACAGACCCCCATAAACCCTTAATTAAACCCGTTACTCAGGAGGGTCAATACAGCCCCCCATAAGCCTTTAATTAACCCCCTCACTCATGGGAGTCAATACAGACCCCCATAAACAGCTAATTAACCCTGTCACTCATGGGGGTCCATACAGACCCTCATAAGCCTTCTATTTAACAACATCAGTCCCATAAGGGTATATTAAGACCATTATGGGCCTGTTACAACCCAACATTAACCACATAAGTGCCATGACGGTCCTCAAGGACCATCATGACACTAACTATAAACACTACACTGCACTATACCCCCCCCCCCAATAAAACATTAAATATCAACTAAACACCATGTACACTAACCTATTAACACCTACACTACCTACCTACCCCCCTAACAACCCCCACCACTCTAATTACAGAAAATAAAAAAAAATAGTCACAAAAAATAAAAAATCTACATTACATAAAATAAAAAACCTAAGTCACAAAAAATTAAGAATCGACATTAGAGAAAATTAAAAAAACCTAAGTCACAAAAAATAAAAAAGGAACATTACAGAAAATAAAAAAACACATTAATACCCCCCCTACAGAAAAAAAAAAATTACACACCTGAAAAGGAAATACATATAATACATACAATACAATACATACAATATAATACATACAATATAATACAATACAATACAATTAAATACAATACAATACAATACACCCCTATCTAATATACAATACATTCTATTTATCTAATATACATCCCCCAATCTATCTAAATAAATACCATAATCTAATATGCATCCTATCTATATAATATACATCACACAATCTATGTAATATACAATAAATACTATCTATCTAATATACATCCTATCTATCTAATATACTTCCCCCAATCTATCTAAATAAATACCATAATCTAATATACATCCTATCTATATAATATACATCACACAATCTATCTAAATGAATAACACAATCTAATATACAATACATGCTATGCTATCAATATAAAACACATACCCCTAGCTAAGATACAATAAATGCTATCTATATATAAAATAATCTAATTTAAGCTAAAATAAAATAATTAAGACCACTTACCTTTTCAGATGTCCATTCAGATCAGCCACCTAGGGGGGGAAAAAATGAGTGCAACACATTTACAGGAAATAAATAAACATTATAAACATTCAAAATATTCTACTCACCTTTCCAGCATGTCCCCGTCCTTCATCTTTTCTTCTCCGGCGCGGCTCCTGTTAAAAAAAAACACATTACATTAATACAACATATAGACACAAAATAAAGTAATATAAAATAATATACATTCAACTTACCTCACCGCGATGTCCCAGGCCTCCTCCTCTTCTGCCCCGGCTGGGCCCTGGAACAATCCGCGCTCTAAAAAAAAAAAAAAAAAAAACTAGCGGAGGTCCACACTTGCAGACCTCCCAGACGCTAATGAGCCTCCTAGAGCCTTTTCCGGAAGGAAATTGGCAATGGCGGTTTCTGATTGGCTGAAAACGCTGTCTATCAAATTCAGTAATTCAGAAGATGCCAATGTGTGAGCCAATCAGAAAGGGATAAACCCTAAAATCCCTCTCTGATTGGATAATGAACCTGTCAATCTTAATTTAAACCAATCAGAAGGCTTTATTGCCATCCGACAATCACAATGGGATACACCCCCACAGGGTGATTGGCTGAAGACATCTGCCCCTTGTCATTGGCTGTAATACTGATTGACATTGACAACAGCCAATCAGAAGGCACAAATGCCTTCAGCTAACCACTCTGTGGAGGTGTATCCCATTGTGATTGGCTATAGGCATCTGCGCCTTGTGATTGGTTTAAATAAAGATTGACAGGTGCGTTAGCCAATCAGAGTGGGATTTTGGGGTGTATCCCATCCTGATTGGCTCACACATTGGAGCCTTCTGATTGGCTGAAATTTGATAGACAGATATGGGGATGTATTTTAGATAGTTAGGATTTATTGTATATTAAATAAATTGTATGTTAGATAGATAGGGGGTATAGTATTTAATTTTATTTGTACTGTATGTATTGTATGTATTGTATTGTATTGTATGTATTGTATGTATTATATTGTATTGTGTATGTCTTTCGTTTTCAAGTGTAATATTTATTTTTTTCTGTAGTGGGGGGGCGGTGTTGTAATGTATTTTTTTTATTTTCTGTAATGTTCCTTTTTTATTTTTTGTGACTTAGGTTTTTTTTATTTTCTGTAAGGTAGATTTTTTATTTTTTGTGACATAATTTTTTTTATTTTCTGTAATTAGATTGGTGGGGGGTTTATTAGGGGGTAGGTAGGTAGTGTAGGTGTTAATAGGTTAGTGTAGAGGGGGGTTAGTTTAGATTTAATGGTTTATTGGGGGGTATAGTGCAGTGTAGTGTTTGTAGTTAGTGTCATGATGGTCCTTGAGGACCGTCATGGCACTTATGTGGTTAAGTTAGGGTTTTAACAGCCCCATAAGGGTCATAATATACCCTTATGGAACTGATGGGGTTAAATAGAGGCTTATGGGGGTCTGTATTGACCCCCATGAGTGACAGGGTTAATTAAGTGCTTATGGGGGATCTGTATTGACCCCCATGAGTCATAGGGCCAATTAAGGGCTTATGGGGGTCTGTCTTGACCCCCATGAGTGACATGGTTATTTGTTGGCTTATGGGGGTCTGTATTGACCCTCATGAGTGACGGGGTTAATTAATGGTTTATGGGGGTCTATATTGACCCCCATGAGTGACAGGGTTAATTGAGGGGTGTTGGGGGTCTGTTTTGACCCCCATGAGTAACGGGGTTAATTAAGTGCTTATGGGGGTCTGTATTGACCCCCATGAGTGACAGGGTTAATTACGGGTTTTTTGGGGGTCTGTATTGACCCCCATGTTTGCCAGTGTTATTTATTGGCTTATGGGGGTCTGTATTGACCCCCATGAGTTATAGGGTTAATTAAGGCTTATGGGGGTCTGTATTGACCCCCATGAGTGACAGGGTTATTTAAGTGCTTATGGGGGTCTTTATTGACCCCCATGAGTCACAGGGTTAATTAAGGGTTTATGGGGGTCTGTATTGATCCTCACGAGTTATGAAATTAATTTTAGTTGCCCAGGGTTCATATTTTTTAGCGTGAGTCCTTTCAGGGAACTTTTAAATTTTAAATGCAGCGGGGTTTTGATCGGTGACCCCCGCTGCTAGGGGTTATTATGGGGGTGCTGCGGGGTTCCCTATGGACCCCTGCAGCAAGGGGTTAATGTGGGGACACTTCAGGAGGTCCTGATGGGGACCCCCAGCATAGAGGGGGATTCATTTTAGGTGCCGCGGTCGGGATTGCTAATAGTGTGCCGCGGGCCCTTTAAGGAGCCACGGCGGGGAATTTAAAAGTTTAAAATGCAGCGTGGGCCTGATCTATGCAGAGTCATCTCGCAAAGTAGGCTGCGAAGGACGTATTGGGGAATCGGTCCTCGCAAACAGCCAAAAACTGCCTTTAGCGAGGACCGAGAGAACTACAAGGGCTAATTTAATAAGGCCCTATGGCCCTCATTCAATTGCAATTTGGCCAATTGAATAGGCCTCTAAATAAGCACATAACATATATTTTTTAAAGAAGTTTTTAGTTAGTAAGCATCTATACAAAAGCAAGGTTTTCACTAACTAAAAACTTCTTTTAAAAAATATGCTATGTGCTTATTTAGACCCCTATTCAATTGGCCAAATCGCAATTGAATGAGGCCCTATATGTTTATAAATATCTAGATTTTCCCTAGCTATTTCATTTATTAGTTATTTGTTAGATTTTTCTATTAAGCTTACAAAATTAAGAAAATTAAAGGATAATTAGAATATATAACTCTCTTAGCTAATATTTCATTATTATTTACATTTATATCAGGGACTGTAAAAATGGTAATGTTATTGTGTCATTTTTGCTTTTCTACATTGACACTGTTGTTTGAAATAACTTATTGTTATTTGATTTGTGGTTATCCTGATTAATAAAAATGACTGAAGTAAAATTAAAAAAATATATATATCCAATACCTTTTTAAAGTTATCTATTGTCACCACCTCCTTTGATAGAGAATTCCACAGATTAACTACCCTTACTGTGAAGAACCCTTTTCTTTCCTTAAGGTGGAATCTTTTTACTTCTAACCTCAAGGGATGTCCTCTTGTCAGTTGAAAACCTCTTGGCACAAAAATCTCCCTTAACAAATCTTTATACTCACCCTGGATGTATGTATATAGGGTAATCATATCCCCTCTTAGACGCCTTTTTTCTAGAGAAAATAAGTTTAATTTGGTTAGTCTTTCTTCATAACTTAGCCCCTCCATTCCCCTACTAGCTTTGTTGCCCTTCTCTGTACTTTTTACTGTAATAAAATGTCCTTTTTATCAAGTGGCACCCAAAACTGTACTCCATATTCCAAATGAGGGCGTACTAGAGATTTGTATAGTGGCAGAATTATCAGCCTTATTAAATTGCTATTCGGCCAATTCTAAAGGGCTCTATATAAGCACAGAGCATATTTTTTTTTACAGAAGTTTTTCCAAAAGCAAGGTCTTCACAAACTAAAAATGTCTGTAAAAAAATATGCTCTGTGCTTATATAGAGCCCTATTCAATTGTCCGGATCGCAATTTAATAAGGGCTGTATATTTGCTTCCCTGGCTCCTATGCCCTTCTTAATACATGCAAATATTTTATGTGCCTTTGCAGTTGCTGCTTGGCATTGAGAACTACGCAGGAGGTTGTCCACAAGCACTCTCTAAATCCCTTTCAATATCTGATACCCCTAGATTTGCTCCATTAAGTTTATAAATTGCATGGCTATTTTTCCTTCCCAGATACATAACCTTACATCTATTCATATTGAATTTCATCTGCCATTTAATTGCCCATTTCTCTAATTTATGCAAATCCTTTTGGAGGGAAAGTACATCATTTAAAAAAACAAACATTTACAATGTACAATTAGGATTTTTCTCAAATAAACATTTTGAGTTTCCTTAAATCGGTTAAATAACCATAGGGTAAAAATAGGTAGAATAAAAGTCTCTGAAAATTATTAAGAATTAGACACAATATTTAACCATTAAAATATTAGTAACCGAGTCTTGATTACACCTAAGGAAATTAACTATAGATTGTGAAAGAAAAATCGTAATATAGCCATCCAAGATAAATAAATTGATACACACAGAAAAAAAAGAAATGAAAGATGAAAAAAACACAACAGTATTATAAAAGGGGGAAAAAGTCCTATTTCTAAGTCGTTAAATAAATATGTTAAAATGGAGAGGACCTAATACTGAACCCCACTTACCACATTAGTCCAAACTGAGTATGTTCCATTTACAACAACCCTTTGCTTCCTGTCTTTACGCCAGCGCTTAATCCATGTGCAAATATTTACTGCAATTCCTGTATCCCTAAGTTTGCATGATAGTCTCCCATGTGGCACTGTATCAAAAGCCTTTGCAAAATCTAAAAAGACTACATACACTGAGTTTCCTTGATCCAAGTTCCTTCTAACCTCCTTATAGAAACTAATTAGATTTGTTTGACATGACCTACCCTCATAAATCCATGTTGGCTCCTGTAACCGATCTTCTGCCCCCTGGGGTTCACACTGCCGCTGGGGGGAAAGGACGACACCTTCTGCCCCCTGGGGTTCACACTGCCGCTGGGGGGGAAGGACGACACCTTCTGCCCCCTGGGGTTCACACTGCCGCTGGGGGGGAAGGACGACACCTTCTGCCCCCTGTGGTTCACACTGCCGCTGGGGGGGAAGGACAACACCTTCTGCCCCCTGGGGTTCACACTGCCGCTGGGGGGAAAGGACAACACCTTCTGCCCCCTGGAGTTCACACTGCCGCTGGGGGGCAAGGACGACACCTTCTGCCCCCTGGGGTTCACACTGCCGCTGGGGGGGAAGGACGACACCTTCTGCCCCCTGTAGGGCTGGTAGAGAGACCTCGGTCCCATCTCTACCTGCCATCTGGAGGTCATCCCAGGACCAGTCAATGAAGTCTGGTTCTGCTTGTCGAGTATGGACGAAGCTGAGCAGGTATTGGTAGTCCTGCTCCAGCTCCCACTCTCTCGTTACCAGGTGGGTCATGTCTTTGCTCACCTCGCCTTCGTCATCCCAGACATACATACCACTTAATGTGCAGTAACCCAGGATCGGGTTGAGGATTACCAGGCATTAAAGCAAGTCCTCCTGGCAGGATCAGTCATTATTTCAGAGACTTATCCAAGGAAGGTTCCAGGAGACTGTGAAAACTAGCAGTGAAACCTACTCTCAACTGACCTGCAAACTCTGGCATGCTTGTGATGAATGATGGTAGGGGCAGCCCGGCCGGTTATCATCTTGGAACAATTCTATTAATTATGTCCATCAAATATGTGGGCTTGGATTGCGGACCATAAGCCCTACACTGCAAAATCTGCTGGTCAGCTTTCCAAACAGTATCTTGAGACTCAAAGCAATATTGTAACAACACACCCAAGCTAACCTCTGGCTAAGGTGGCTTCACAGAGGACACTGTATCCCAGCAGCCCTTCATTGACTTCTTATAACCCTAGCAGTCAGTGGATGGATAAACGCACCCAGAACACACCAGTGGACAGTCAGACCGGCACTCCATTGACAGACATCCGAGCCGCAGTATCGAACATTAAAAGAGAGCCAAAATGCTTTTGGTATAAGCAGCCTGGACACATGAGGTGCCTTTATTATCCAGAGTTATCACCCTCTATTGTAATACCATGATATGTGTGTGCATCGCCTGGCATGGGGATATTCCCTAAGGCACCTCTGCAGCCTCTGCCTATTACCGAGACTTTCTTCCAATAGACATTATTGGTCCACTAATAAAACCAGTTGATCAGTGAAGAGCTACATCCTTATAGTGGTAGACTATGCTAACCGGTATCCTGAGGTGGTAGCGCTGTCCAAGATCACAGCTGAAGAGGTGGCTGATTCCCTGTTTATGACCTTCACAAGGGTTGGGTTTCCCAGTGAGATCTTGACAGATCTGACTGACCCAGCAGTTATGGCAACATTGTAGGATTAAGCATTTGTGTTCCTCAACAGATTGTTGCATGGTTGTGAATAATTCACTAATGCCTATCTAGACGACATCTGTTTTTAGTATATCCTGGTTCGATCATATTGATTAGCTAACCACAATCTTAGAACGAGTTCAGCGAGTGGTATTAACAATCCGCCCAACAAATATCAATTTGTTCAGACCGATGTGCAGTACCTAGGACACAGGGTGGGGAGTGGGAAGGTATGGCTGGAGCTTGACAAGGTAGAATCTATAGCTTGACACCCCCCCCCCAGCCCAAAAAGCAGATGAAGGCATTTCTAGGCACTGCCAACTATCACAGAAGTTTTCTTCCTGTCTACAGCACCCTGGCTAATCCGCTTAAAGATCTAACTCAGAAGAAGATGTCCTGGCTGATATGATATACTATCCCAGCTGGTGGACCAATAGAATGACTCATCACCTGCAATAGGACACTGTATGTATATAGATAGTGTGAGACGGTGCCTCCAGAGGATGGTGCAAGGTACAGAACCTTGAATAGTTCTATACAGGAGTGAATGTTAAACTCCTGCATGAGACTTAATTAGCAGGTGAAGCAGCATTTAAAAGCCTTGGAAAGGAGAGATGAAAGCTCTCCATTCAGGCCTGGCTGGACAGCCCAGCGAGTTTAAGGCAGCAATGGAGTCTGCCACTTGAGAGACTGTGTGACTGAAGGAGTCACAGACAGCTACGTGTGTGGAACGTTATAGAGACAGTTGCCCGTGTGGAACTACAGAACCCAAAAGGAGAGATTTTGGGAGCAGAAGATTGGTGAGCCCTTTCTGAACAGAGGAATATTAAACCGTGTTTACTGCGCAGAGCAGCAAACAGTAAAGACAGAGAGGAACATGGACTGCTACACTGGAGCTGTTGGGTGAGAGCCTCAGTCTGGAAGAGAGAGAGCAGACACAGGAAGCGTTGGAACTCAGGAGGACCACCATCCAGGGAAAAGCTGCTGTCTGAGTAAACCAGCACTGCTGGGTCAGAGAGAAGCCCTTGTTACCAAGTGCCCTTTGGAAACTGCTGTCGTTACCAGACTTGAGAGACTCTCACTGCAGACTGAAGCTACCGGAGAGACTGACACCCAGCTTACCTTAAGGTCAGAAGCCTTTTACTTCAATGTTTACCCCCCTGGGAAGGGACTGTTTATGCTAAGAGTGACTTTACTTATTAGGATACCTGTAGTACTCTTAAAGGGTCTCTGGATGGAGGGCACTCGGAGAGACGGGTGGGCTGGTGCCCTAACCACAAGGTGGTGATAGTCTGCGACGCTATTACCGGCAGTATTCCAGAGACTGTTTTGTGCACACTGGTGAAGATAATACTGCCTCCTTTTTTGGTTCTTTTTCACCTGAAGCAGATAAGCTGCTAAGGTCTAGTCAGGGTGTTCCTGCATGTCAGTTAGACCGTTTGTGTAGATTTTTATTTCTTTAGAAAAGTGACTACTATGGCTCTAATTTTGTTTTCACTGGCACATTAATAAACAGGCCTATATAAGACAGGCCACTGAAAACCGGAAAGAGGACAGTCTGAGAGACACTGCTGCATGCCTGAGAGAGGCCACAGCCCTATGAAAGATGCCATAGAGAAATGGCGGAGACAAATGGAAGCGGACAGATCCCATCTGAGAGAAACTTTTGAAGCACAGAAAGTGCAGTTTCAGCAACTGGGCACTGAAAGTAAACTGTGGCTTCAATATCAAGTAAAAGCATTAATTCAAATTGCTTCTTAAAGAAGATGACTGATAAGGATGATGTTGAAACATACCTCCTGAATTTTGAGCGAATTGCCACTAGGGAAGGCTGGCTTACAAATATTGGGCCATAATACTTGAAAGATAGATAGATATGTATCATGGTTTTCCCCAATGCTCAGCAGCAGCATCAACATTTATTTTATCTAATTAAAATTAGCTGTATGACTTTTTCCTGATTACTTATGCTCTTAGATACATTTGTCCAAACCATTTCTGTTTTCATTGCACAGTGGCCCTTTAACTGTCATAACTTACTTAGTGATCACATATATAGTTGTGAGCGTACGGGCCGTTGCTCACGCTTGCGGGCTCGCGTAGCGAGCCCGCGGCCCTCGCGTAGCGACGGCTGCGGGCCTCAGTTGCTGGGATGGAGCGCCGAAGGCGCTCCATCCCAGCAACTGAGGCCCCTGCCCGCAGCGTACGGCCCGTTGCTCATGCTTGCGAGGGCCGCTGCTCGCGCAGCGAGCCGCGGCCCTCAGTTGTTGGAATTGAGCAGCCACCTCCGCCCCACAATGCCCCGCGCAGGGCCGCCCAGTCCCCGGTTCGGGTTCACCCCCCCGCACAGCAAAGCGAGGGCCGCAGCGAGCCGCGGCCCTCAGTTGCTGGAATGGAGCAGCCACCTCGTCCCCACAATGCCCCGCGCAGGGCCGCCCAGTCCCCGGTTCGGGTTTACCCCCCGCACAGCAAAGCGAGGGCCGCTGCTCGCGCAGCGAGCCGCGGCCCTCAGTTGCTGGAATGGAGCAGCCACCTCCTCCCCACAATGCCCCGCGCAGGGCCGCCCAGTCCCCCTTTCGGGTTCACCCCCCGCACAGCAAAGCGAGGGCCGCAGGCAGGCATGGAGGCGCTCACCACCTCAACTTCCCCCTACCCTCGGGCGGACCCCCCAGGAGCACAGCGAGCCACGGACATACACGGGACTCCCCCGAGCACACACAGGCCTGCCCCCCGGGCTGGACTGGTGAGTAGAGCCTGATAGGGCTTCATGTGGGGTGACAGGGCACATGATAGGGCCTGGGACCACAGGAGTGAGCTCTATATAGGTGTGGGAGAAAACTATATGTGTATGTGTATATGTATGTATATATGTATATATATATATATATATATATATATATACTGTGTGTTTTTTAAATATATATATAACACACAGTATATATATATATATATATATATATATATATATATACTGTGTGTTTTTTTAATATATATATAACACACAGTATATATATATATATATATATTGTGAGAATAAAGGTGGAATAGTGGTTGATGGGAGATACATCAGACCTGATTTGCTAGACAGCAACCAGAGGATTCTCAGTTAAATGCCCCAGGGAGAGATGTTACAGTTTGCAATATGCATAGCTGATGCTCTGCAAAACATGGTATGGGTCCCTGGGGCGGAGTATTTGGAGAGCAGGGGGGGCCAATGCTCCAACAGCACTAGTTGCTGTATAAACAGACCACAGCTTGGATCTGGTTTTTAAGAGTTAGCTAATTGGCACTCACCTGTAGCTACTCAATTAGCAGACAGGCCTTTAAAAGAAGAGAGCAGCCTGCTCCAAGGGGCAGAGGAAAAGACAGCTAGGAGAGGCTGCGCTTATTGCAAAGACATTGCTTTTGTTTAGGAAATTGGTAAGTGGGAAAGCCACCCAATTGCAGATAGCAAGTACTGTCTAGTAAGAGCTCAAGTAAGAGCAAGGGATTTTGTTTGTTTTGTTATTATTTAAAGTACCTGTTTTCAAACTGAATAAAAAAAGGAAAACTGAGCTGAAGGTGTCCTGGACTTTGTATACCCTAGAAGGCTGTGGTTACTGCAAGATCGGTGACAATCCTACCTGTAAAAGAAGTGGTTTGTCACATATGGTGGAGAATGCGGGCACCCACGTAAGCCTGAGGGTAGAAGTCATTTAAAGCTCAACATGGAGGATGTTATCAAGGCTCTGATCCAATCCTCCTCTGTGCAACAGGAGACTAACAGGAGAGCTGCAGAAAACAGTGCAGCCCTGCAGCAACTGGTGCTGGCCCAGGCAGAGAGTGCTAAAGTCCTGGCCAAAACACAAATGGAGGGCACTGAGTCCTTGGTGAAACAGCTTGTTGTGACACAAGCGGAGATGTTTAAAGTAGCCCGTGAGGAGCAGCAAAAAGTCACCCAGGGACTACAACAGGTAATCCAAGCGATCTCTGGAAAACTGAATGGAGACCCTGATGGAAGATACCAGGGGCCAAAGGTGATTCGGGCGAGCCACTATCTTCAGAAAATGACCGCATCAGATGATGTTGAGGCGTACCTTCTGGCATTTGAGCGCACTGCTGAGAGGGACGGATGGCCGGCTGGTGAGTGGGCAAGCATACTGGCACCGTTCCTAAGTGGAGAGCCGCAGAAGGCATATTATGATCTAGAACCAGCCGATGCAAGTAACTACAGCAAATTGAAAGCTGAAATCTTGGCACGACTGGGTGTAACCTCTGCAGTACGTGCCCAAAGGTTCCACTCATGGTCATATTCTTCAGACAAAGCCGCACGTTCCCAAATGTTTGACCTCATACACCTTGCACGGAAATGGTTACAACCTGAAATCCATTCAGCTAGCCACATTGTGGAAACCTTAGTAATGGACCGGTTTTTGCGTGGTTTACCAGCTTCCCTGCGTCGCTGGGTCAGCCAAAGTGACCCCCATACAGCTGACCAACTGATTGCCTTGGTGGAAAGATATGCGGCTGCAGGAGAACTGCTATGTCCTACTTCACAGGCAAACCCTCGAAATCCTAAGCCCCAAGATTCTGCAAGACCGGGTAAGACTGTTCAAGGTTTAAGGGGGGCATCCAGGTCTAATAGGCCTGGGAACGGAACTAATTGGTGGTCAGACTGTACTGTCAAATGTTTCAAGTGCAAAGAGGATGGTCATATGGCCAAAGACTGTCCATTTAAGGATGAACCTATGGAATGCAATATGGGCAAAAATGAGGGAACACGTTCATTTTTGCTCAGTTGTTGTGGTGTTGCTAACAATGACTATGATAATAACGCTCATAAATGCTGTGTAACTGTGAATGGAAAAATGTCTAAAGCATTACTTGATTCAGGTAGTATGGTTACGTTGGTAGCAGAGTCTATAATACCTTGTGTAAAACCTGATCATGGACAGAAAATAGGCATTATCTGTGTTCATGGTGATAAAAAGGAATACCCCACTGCGGAAGTAAATATTGGAACCCAGTATGGGAATTTAAAGTACCGAGTGGGTGTAGTACCTAGATTAGCCCATGAGGTAGTGATCGGTAGAGACTTTCCTCATTTTCTAAAATTATGGGCAGCTTTACAAAAGACAGATCAAAATTTATCAGAAATGAGTCAGTCTGTCGAGGATAATGTGTTCCCTTTTTCCGATATTGACTTGGGTTTTGACCACTGTGACGGAAAAATAAGGAAAAAGAAAAAATACTGCCCTAAACCAGTATTAATAGGAGATAACCCAGCTCAAACTAGTGAGGAGCCTACTAATAATGCAGATAAGGATAAGGACTTAATTGATATTGGAATTAGTCCAGGTAATTTTAAAAGCGCTCAGTGGGAAGATCCCACTTTAGTGACAGCTAGAAATGATATTAAAGTTGTAAACGGGGTTGTTAATCAGCCAGGAGGAGCACTGCCGTTCCCCTATTTTGAAGTACAAAATGACCTAATTTACCGTGTAGAAAAAAAGGATTCAGACATCATTAGGCAGCTGTTGGTTCCTCAGACTTACCAGAATATAGTGCTAAAGTTGGCTCACAGCCACATATTAGGGGGACACTTGGGAGTCGAAAAAACTAGAGAGAGAGTCCTTAGACG